>CM074200.1:17901740-19399240 GCA_037179385.1 Holothuria scabra
AGGTTGTAAAGGGATATGTTTCCACCTTGGTTATTGCGTCAACCATATGCGCGTCGACGTGGTGAAAAACGTTTCAAAGTCAAAGAAATGAAATTGATTGCCTTCGGTCTTGAGCAGTATAGCTCTTATGCATTGACAACAAACTAACGTCACCCCTAGGGGTTATAGAACAGGCGGCCGCATGTACACAAATTCGTCCTGCACATGTAACAGACTATGCACGCATTCTACTGGTCGACAAATCAGTTGTCTGCTTTTTTCGGCGTTGTGTGTGCCCCCCAAAAAATCAGCAGTGATTGTTCTAAGATCTTTTACCCTTCTATATATACATCGCCTGTGAAAAAAATGTAGGGAGTGTTGCACAGTGTTAATTTGATTACCCTAAAAGTTCTTCTCTTAAAAATAATCAACGTAGACATAAGATGCTGGGACAGACTGCAGCCCTCCAAAATTTTTCTGTGAAAATTCCGGGAAATATGACGAAAATTTTTCAGGCACTGGAATATTTTTAATTATGTGTTATCACAAATGGCTATGAAACTCCATTACTTTTTCATGCCTGGCGTACTTTACACGTTCCCTCAATATTGTCCTTAATAATTATACCTCCTGATAACAACCGCTGGAGAAACGGCAGCAAAAGTTCAAACGTTTATAGGAATAATTAGGCAGAAGACTCACCATGTGATTCGGAGATCGGTTGTGATGTGGAATTGAAACGGTCTCGATGCAGATCCAGAATGCAAGTTTTGTCATGGAAATGTCGCATGGAGTGCAAAATTTCAGCGCCCTTTGCGAACAATTCTTAATTCGTCTGTTACCTTCGTTACCAAACAGCGCAATCTGACAGCCCAGTGTTCCGAGAAGAGGGATTCACGAACCACACGAGGTATGAAAAACTTTTCCAAAAGTTGGCGGTAGCATAGAAATTCCCCAATTATATTTGTTCCCTCTCTGGAATCAATATCGTGAAGTCAAGTTTTAGGTTGGGTTTTATGAAACGAAAATCCGGTCTGCACCCCGCCAACCTACAGTGGCATTCCCCTTTGATAGACTGCCCACAATTTCCAGCCCCTGTCCTAGTTAATATCCGGGATCAACCACTGTCTATAAAATTCATTTTGAGTGGGTCGGGTTGGTCGAAGTGACCAAAAGCTTTGTCCTTTTTGCCTAAATTTTGCCACTGGTGGTTGTGAGGAATATTATAGTCTGGTTGCCAAATTATTTGTTCCAAGGTCTCCAAGTAGTAAATTCGACCCTATGTTCCACACAACATAACGGAGAAATTTCAAATTTACAGCTCGTTCCAACTCATAACCTAACAACTCCAAGTCCGCAGCTACGCAGAGCACTGGGCGAATTCATGCTACATTTAAAGTATTCTGAAATTTTTAAGGCTTTTTAGGAACTGACTTTAAAAAGTAACTCTCGTCAAAGCGAGAAATATTGCATAAGTTTGCATCTAGACTTCAAAACCGAAAAATTCCAAAGGGGAGGAAAGTCGCCGGACCTAATAGACCCGGACGGCGACTAATGTTTGTTCTCCTTTCCAGAAAAAAAGTATGGTATACCTAGCCACCACCCCCGTCACAAAGCGAATTCTAAAAGAAAAAGACAAAAACCTATGCGTATTGCCCATACACACCTGAAAAGGAACAACAAATTGAGTGCAAAAGACGTTAAATTCAGCACCAGTATGCATCCAATGGTTCTTAAGTGTTCACAAATTTCTAAAAGTCCCCTTCACCCTCACACACCATCTCCATGCTAGCAGTAAGGCACTTCAGTTGGTCCTCAAAGCAAAACTTTTGCCTAAACCTGAGAAGATAGTAAATGTCCACTCATAGACATGTGACAATATGCTTTCCTCCTGATTCATTAGAATCTGGTGAAGCCAGACTTCAAGTTAGAGAAACCCTGGTGATTAACGCAACAAATATTACACCATTTTGCATCTAGAAAACCATGACAATCATAAAAAAATTTCCACAGGGTAGAGGAAACCTTCTCCCCGTAGATCCCTCCCCCAATCGATGTCCTTTTTGCCAGAAAATAAATATGGTTACCCTACTTACATGACTCCCAACCCCATTTTCTGTAGTCCTTTAAAGTGGAACCACTGGGTTCAGCGTCATGCTATATTATTGAAATTTTTCATCACCAAGTTGGACATTGCAGAAATGAGATGCATATTTCAAGGCTTGGTTGATTAACCTTAGAACACCCGAAGAGTGACATTCCCGGCCATCTGGAGGGTTTGTAAAGCTCAAAATTTTCTTGTACGATCCGCGCCAACGGATGGCGGGGCTCCGCTTAGATAGCCTTGCCGGCACTTTCCCTGACCTAGCCCCCCCCCCCCTTCTTGCAAACCATAGACCCGCCACTGATATTTGGGTGTTTTGACTTAAGACATTCTTTAAAACACCCACTTAGGTTGAATGCTTCTGCAATGACACTTACAAAAAATGCACTTTATACTAACATCGTGGATTATAAGGTTTTGCAATGATGATCCGAGACGTGTTCACCGTGATTACTCTCTTTAGATTAAGTTAGAATGAAAGATATGGGAAATAGGTATGAGTTGAGATGTCTCCATACATTTCATTTTATATGATATACTGTGAAGATTAGGTGAACACCATAATGCATCGTTCAATGCTTGATTTTCCCTTTTTCGTTTTCAAGGTACCAACTGCGTAGGTTGAATGCTTCTGCAATGACACTTATAAAAAATGCACTTTATACTCACATCGTGGATTATAAGGTTTTACAATGATGATCCGAGACGTGTTCACCGTGATTACTCTCTATAGATTAAGTTAGAATTAAAGATATGGGAAATAGGTATGAGTTGAGATAAATAAATACATTTCATTTTATATGATATACTGTGAAGATTAGGTGAAACACCATAATGCATCGTTCAATGCTTGATTTTCCCTTTTTCGTTTTCAAGGTACCAACTGTCGTCGAACAAGTATAAAAAATTTTATCGGAAACTCGAAGATTGGTTTATGGCATAAATGTACTTTATATGTAATGTAGTGGAGATAGAAAGCCGGGTTGGTCACAGTGACAGTACAGACGATATGCATTGACTTGACGACACACTGATGTTGTCTTTGAGCAGAATAATGGAAAACGTGGCCACACGCCAAAAAAGGGGGCCCTGTACCTTCAGCAGACTATGCGCTTATTCGACTGATTAACAAATCAGCTGTCTTTATCTGTCTGTGGTGGTTTGATTTGCCCCCAGATGAGTGCCTTCTTACCGATCGGTGACGTCATATGAACAAGGTCTATTTTGAGTGCAAGTCATCTAGTAGCACCTTAAAATTCGCCGAGATACAATTTATTTCTAACAATGTACCTCCATCCTTACCTGCTTTGGGACACTTAGAGGAAATGTATGGTTTTTTATTGTGGACCTACCCTTTAGCCCCTAGATATGGTTGGGTATATATCACCGTCATTCAATGTCACTGATATGAGGGTTTCACCCCAAAATGGAGTGATACAAAGCATCTCTCAGTAAGATAAGACGAAAGTATAAGGAGACATCATTTTTCATTTCGCTAAATATTTCACATGTCCATAAGCAGGGACGTGGTCGGAGGGGTTGGGAACAAGACGATGATGTTATAGACGCTTTGCACCATACGCCACTGACAGCGTTCCATGGGATTTGGGGTCAAATTCTGAAATCGTCAAATATATTGTCAATAAAAATAACACACAATTTTTTAACATGCAGGAAAGTAAAGATTACTAACTTGAGGTTTTGTGGTCGAAAGTAACGCATTTAAAAATATGATAAACATCGTAATGTGAAAAACAGAGTGAGGGCGTTTTGTTTTTTTGTGTGAAAAGTAGTAAGGACGCACGCAGGATGTTAAGCTTACATTTAAACCACAGAGAAGTATAAGGGGGATGAGAACACTCTTTTAACCTATACAATTAATTGTCTTATGAAGAGAAGTAAATTGCACAGAGCAGTTATGTCAAAAGGGTTTCCATTCGCCCTCTGGAATATCTCTTTCCTAGTAAAAACTATCCAAACGACTAGATTCTACCCTGGCTACAAGTTGCAAAAAATGATTTGCATAATAGAGACAGACAGTGTTTTGTAATGTACCTGCAGAAGCTTTCTAAGAACGTCTGCTTTAAATTGAACCGGAACAAGATCTCATGGTCTCTGAACCGAAGAAAAAATGAAATATGTGACTACACTTATTTATTTAGAACCAAAATGGTTACTTTTGCACCAAAGTTGGTTAATACTTGCAAGTTTACAACTCTGGTCATGTTTGGTCGCATATATATTACATCGGCTGGTAGATTGACAAAATGTGCTCCATGATATAAAGGACGAAAGCTTAAGATATCCGTTAAGCTTCATACCAAGTACATAACACGTATGATCCGTATGTAATACACCAATCTGTCTGAGACTGAATGTAAAGCAAGAAATTTATGTTCACATTCATCTCATTGTCAACCAACATGTTGAAAAAAGGGTTCTTCTTTATAAAACAATGTGTAATGTCCGCCTTCATAGCATGTAATTTGGATAACTGTATTGCGTTTCAGCATACAATAAACCTAAGAAGTTTTTAATTAAAAGGTGGTCTTAGGCCAAGGACAACCTCGGCTGTCTTGATAATAGATTTTCATAAACCAGTATAAACACAAAATCTCCACCCTGACGTAAGTAAATACATCAAGGTCTAATTTGTAGCCATTCTTCTAATTAAATGCGCCGTGACAGTGATTTGACACTCTCCAGGCAGTTGAACAAACATAGCACATACTTAAGTTTTAGTAAGAGAACTGCTTAAGGTCGGACAGATCTTCATGATTTTCCCCACATGTTATTAAATATTTGCCCAACAACTGAGCGAAATGTGCTAAAAAATGTTCCATGTTCTATGTTTCTACAACTTGGGATATATTTTCCTCAACCGCATACCTATTTTTGTTGCATTGGAAGGGTCATACAATAAATGGATCCACTGAGGTATATGTTTCAACAACTTTGGGTATATTTTGCTCAACTGCATAATTATTTTTGTTGTATTGAAACGTTCATTCAATCGATGGATCCACCGAGGAATATGCTTAAAAGGATGTTTTACAATACATTTTAAGATTGATATGATAGGTCACGTTCGTAGGCTTACTAACTCAAATCAACTAACTTTTGATCCATTGGACAATAGACTTTCCTATCGTTAAACGCATAAAATTGTCCACATTATGTATAAAGGCTATGTTAAAGCTTTGCAAAGTGTAGATTATTTTTTCTAACCCAAGGAATCTCTCGGTTCTTAATTAGTGTCACATTTGTCAAAACAATGTGGGAATTTATGAACAGTAAGCTTTTCATTCACTTCACTCCTTTCGGGGTAGCTTTACTAACACTAGAGCGTTTACCGTACAGACGGCCGGACTTGGCTGTCCTGTTTGTTTGTATCTGGCTAAAAGAACGTTTCATGTGGCTGTATTAAATCAGATATGGAATCCGAAATAAGTATTGGTACATATTGAGCTAGCGCTGTACGGTAATTTGAAACAGATATAATGTATAGAATTTCACGCCAGATATGCATTTACAGTTTTATATGGCTGTATCAATTCACAGACACGCCTCCATAAAAAATTATGGAGAATATGCAATCCTTTTTTAAAGCCCGTGTCAATATACGTTTGGTTTATCATGGTGACCTTGTCATAACCTAAGCACAGCTTGCAGAGCCATCTTATACGCAACCTAGTGGTGTCGGCGGGATGAGGACTAGTATAGGGTCATAACTCCTAGTTTTATGATTAAGAAAGCACAACGTGTGGTTTGGTTCATACCTTCAACAATACAGTGAGTGCAAAAACAAGGAAAAATATCAAAGCGTATTTATTCTTCACGATCATTTACGTCCACAGCTTGCCACATATTTAAAAAAAGGCCTAATCTCACATGAAGTTAAGGATACTTATTCAAAGGGTTTTGATGAAATCTTCATTGGAATACAATTGGTCTCAAGATATGGTTAGGTCCAATTGTCATTGTTTAGCCATAAAGTGAACTCAAAGCAAGCACACATGACGTCATATTTTCAGACAATTTTGCTTCCCTTTCAACAACGACAACAATTTTACTCAACAACCCCATATCATCAGGAATGTGATTGCAAAAGGGGCATCAGAACTTTTCAACTTCTGCATTCCCTACTGGGAGATATTATTACTTTTAACATCAAATTCAACACAAAAGACTAAAAAAGTAAAGGAAAACAAGGATATACTTTTCATTGTGAGGAAGTGTCGGTACCTCTGCTGGCCAAGTATCGCTTTGAACAAAAATCTAGTGTCTTCATCTACTGATATTTTGAGAAGTACATGTCCGGTGTGAATAAATGAATGTTTCACCCAGCTGTGTAGAATTGATTCTCATTTCAAATTTAACTAAATTTTTGCTTAAACTTAAAAATAAATCAAGGCAATACAAGGCAAACCAGACTTTGTTAAAGACTTTCAGACAGTCCTTTCAATATCTTACTATGAAAGACTTGTGGATTTAAGCAAATGGGGGCATGTTTATGTTAGTGCGGGCATAAGTAAAATATGCATAATTTCCCTGTCCAAGAATATTACCTTCCCCTCTCGAAAAGAAAAAGTTTGAAATTGTTACAAACGTTTTTATCAAATTTTAAACTACAAACAGTGACTTTGTTAGATGGAGTTTAATATCTCCAGTTTGTACAGAGCGAGTTAAGAGGGGCCCTTTCTTCCAGCTTTGGATTATTGCCTTACTTTCTCTACTCCAGATTTTTATGGCGGAGATTTGACGGTGACTGAAGGCTCAATTTTTATAGTCTATGGCATGAGCTACAACGCTACAGGTTGGATGCAATACCATTCTGACCATGCAGTCTGACCATGCAGTCGGTATGGAAGCACACATCACGTGACCTCGGATTATAACGTTAACCGTGATACATATACCGCATACCACCTTGTCATATATAGCATACCGCCTTGTATGGCTAAAGTTTTGGATCACACGTCTCGTCCATACTCAATATCTCTTACTATGTATTCGCAACGATGACAAATTACATACTTTATAATGAGCAAAAATTCAGGAACATTCATTTATTAGAAAATTATCCCAATAAGGACTGGTGTGCGTAACTATCATGTTCCTTCTCCGATGTTCGCCTTTTTTGTGTGGTACTGTGTGTCGATATGAGACGCAAACTCTGACTACCGGAGGCGGTTGGATAGTATTCGTTTGGAACGTTAAATGTCACAATATTTTTGAGCTGACAAACCCTTCCTCAAGCACTTTATCCAACGCTTCATAAACGTTGACCAACATTATACTAATGTTTTCTATGAAGTATGACATAACCACGTAAAAGCCTTAGCCTAAACAAAATTCCCTTGGAAAAGGTAGTTTAATTGCTGGCTCTGCAGTAGGCAGCCATACCTCAACGTGTGGTGTATTTACCATTTGGAAATCTCAGGGATGGGCAGTTCTACCATTCTGGATTCAGCTAGGTCCTTGAAGACAGACTTATTTGGCTGATTTGACGTTACATTTGGTGAACGGACGGCGTAGAAGATATCCAGTAACATCGACAATACTAGCCCTCTAGTCAATATCAGAATATTGAAAGAAGGTGTACTCACAAATAACAATTTGTTAAAAGCATTTCTTGGTGAAACTTAGCCGATGGAGTGCTAAGAGCTGGATATCGAAGAAACCCACGTATGTAGTCAACGAAAAACTTGACAAAAGTCTAAAATATGCCCCTAAGTCATCGGCAAAATAGTTCCATATCGTTCAACTCACTTACTTCTTGCCCAACCGTCACTGCGTCATTGCTTCCGATTTTTAATCAAAAGTCTCAAAGGAACTAAAATATGCAGGCCGACTAAACGACTGAAAAGTCGCAACCTGATTACCCAAAACGCAAACACTGCTTAAGTACTACATTCCTTTAACTTTAAAAAACAAATGGTCAATGTAAAGCATAAAAAGAAGTTTAGATGAGTAACATGCACTGGATATAATCAGAAATCATATTAAACCTAAACTATTGTTGGTCAACAAAGCTTAGGTGACCATGAACTTCTCATGGGCTATTTTACTTTACCAATGGTTGCAATATTATGATGTGGATACTTATAAACGTTATTGTACAGTTTTTTGTTCTCCAGTTCGTAAATGGCATCTTCTGTAAATAAACAACTGGTTACGCAACTCTCGATTTCAATAAAGAAGAATAATGCACCCGCGTGGCTTAAGACTATCGCTGGATGCACTCAGGCTTTGTCCTTTGCAAGGTACAAATTATTATTACATATAAGGACCGTCTCAATAGGAATTCAGATAGTAATCAGAGAATGAAAATAACATTTTCATTAGAGAGTAGTGGGATTGTTTTTAATAAATACATTTATTTTCTACATGTCAGAAGCAAACTGCACAAAACACTTTAATTGTTTCTGTTTACTTTTGCATAGACAAATCTTCAACAAAATGAAAGAACGAAAGATTGAGATATCGGTAGGATCCCGTAATGAAAGTGCTATATAAACATTTAAATATAAATTGGTAGATTGGGTGAGAATGACAAGGTGCTTTGGCTGACTATTATACAGGATGGGTTACCCGTTTCATTTAAACTCGACAGTAAACTCTGCCATCGTTTGTATTGAAAGGAAACAATACGTTTCTGATACCATCATTTATGAAAAACACTTTCTGATAGTACAACTTAATTAAGGGTTGATTAATAATGAGCCGTACTTTACCAAATGGTAATTTAGTTCGTTCTTTCCTTTGTTCGTTGTTAGAAATATGAGATTTTATAGCAGTTTCCAACCAGATCCTCATTAGTTCAAAAATTGTAAAATATTGTTCACAAGGAGTCAATAAAGGAGATTCAAAAAATCAAAAGATAATACGTAAGCAACAACCCTTTGAAAACGCCGTCAACGTTTAATTAATGGAAATTGCAGTCACAAAAACTAAGACTGTGTGGTTATTTCGTTACTTCATTCGTTCATTCGTTAGTTCTGTAGGCAGTTCGTTGGTTGGTTAGTTAGGTAATTAGTTTAAGTTTATTAGTTACCTTTAGTTAGTCGGTCAGTTAATTAGTTACTCATTTGAAGTTAGTCGATCAGTTCACTAGTTAGTTCCATGAAGAAAAGTCACTGCTAGTTTAACATGGATATGCAATATTTAAGTTGTCAAGAATCAGTATAGATTGTTGGGTTAGGTGTTTAGTTCGATTGTTTTTGTTTTAACAGCAGTTCAAAAAACATGTTTGTGTCCAATGAACAAGAAAGTATAATGAAGCATAGGAGCAGTATTCATGAAAATTGCAGCAACGATGTATGAATAATACTGTTTATATAGAAGAATTTGAGAAGCTTGCTGAGTGTGGCCATTCGCCGGGTCCATTAGCCATACAATTGTCATAATTTAATCGTCTTCATCAAATCCTACGACCTGACATTCATTAAAATTGAGAGAATCACAAAGATTTTTGTGTTTTTAACCACCCAAACGATATAGTTTTTAAGCAAATCATGTGAAAAATTAAAACTGCTCCGCCCAGCTAATATAACACATCGAAATCTTGTACACACAACCTAGAAGTAAATCAATTTTACACGAAAGCAAATCCTTGGTGGAAACGAAACGTAATTCCGTTACCACGGCCATTTCCACTGCGGCACGGAGTTGGTATGCATCGTTTAAATACTTTGCCAAGTTTTGAACGTACAGAAACACTATACCCCATGATTGTACTACCATTATTACACGTAGCCCAGAGGAATATTCTCATATAATTCCACAGAACCTAATGGGATAAAAAAACACCAGTACAATTAAATGGAATGTAATATTTAGTATATATCTGATCCCCCCAAAGGTTCCAATTCCCGGATAAATTTTAGTTTTGATTTCCTTAGGATCCAAAAGAGCTTTTTTACCATTTTATTTTTACAATTCCCTTATTTCCCATTCCATTTATAAAATCCAATAATAATTTACGCAATCAGATTCAAAGTAGCGATATTGCAGACCATAGCTTGGAGCTTAAATTTTTATCAAAATGTTAACTGTGATCAAACTGAATTTTAATTGGATTCCATTTATTTTCTCCAATAGTAATTATGAGAAATTATTTGTTTGAAAGTACCTTTACATTTTTAATGATAGTTTAAAACATGCATAGACTTTATAGGTTCGCGAGTATTCTTACTTAAGTAACACATGTGCCTAAACAGCATTGGTATAATTAAATTAAAAAAGTCCTCCATTTGTTTTCATGTCCAGCTCTGTCACTTAGCCACTTGAGAGTTATTAAGGGGTCGTGCGTGTGCTGCTTATTTTTCGATGGATGTATTCTGGATTTTGACCGTCCCCACCTACCTTCCAGCTTTAGGCAGTTAAGAATTAAGTTAACCGAAAACATTGGAATACCTCTCCAGAGACGTAGTTTTTCATCCAGAGATATGCTAGAACTATTGCCCCTGGACCCCCACCAATGCTTTGAGCTCGGCTTCGAGCTGCGTCCGAAAGTGTCAAGATCTCCAACATTATCCTTTGCCCCTACCCCCTTCCCACCAGTCAAATATTGACATTCTAGAGCTTCGACTGTCCATTTCCATCAGCAGGTCACATCCGTTGCTTGTTATATTTCCCTCGAAAAAATATGTACATAGGAAAGCATTGTGCACGATCGCGAAAACTTTGTTCTGGAGGTGCAAAATTTATTGCAAACGGTCGATTGCAACTTTGCCTAGGGTTGAATTCTACTTGTACCATTCACAAAGACACATTGCGTTCGAATGGTCAATTGTTTTCTTGAAATTATCTTCGTCCAATAGTGTGTAAAGATATCAAATAATCGTTTAAACTCTGTACTCGTTATTGAGTATTATTATCCGCTACAATCATACAGGACAGTGCAAACACATATGTTACCAATTAAAATACATATTTATTACATATATATATATATATATATATCAATAAGTCTGTACCATTTTTTAAAAGGACGAAGATAATCTTCAACTGTTGAACACTTATAGGTGAATGTCATTTCGAAACCCTCGTGACCAGAACATAGAAACAGTTTGAAAGACAGATTCAGTTTGCTCAACATTTAACGTGTCTAAGGATCTACATTTCGTGAATTATTGACTATTTATAGGTAGTCAATGAAATTTGTAAAAAAAGAAAACAAGTTTTTTTTTTTTTCAATTATGAATAATGAACATTTTGACGTTATAGTCTTTTCAGAAAAGATTCGACCACCTGAAAATGACCACATTTATACAGATAAAAAATACTTCAGAAAACAAAATAATTAGGGAAGTTCCAAGGGTTTATGTTGGACAAATTGTTTCCGATCGCCTCGCTTAGCAAAATTAAGTGACGCAATATTACTGTCTGGTGAATTAAGTGTGTATGCTTGTGTACCACAGCCGTTTTGCCACAAGAAGGGTAACACAATAGCTCAGTTTTGTAGAAATAGCATACTTCACATTGAATATTCAGTTTATATATCACAAGATTTTTATGTTGGTTATGTTAACTGATATCAGTGAGGCAATGAGTTTTTGTTTTTATTGTCTTGAGAATGTAGCATTACATCAGAAAATCATTACATAAATCCTTTAAACCACTAACTAATGGAAATACCCGTAACATTTTCGTGCAAGTTTTCCTGTCTTTTTAAAAACTGTTTTCTCAATTACGATGGTGAAAAAATGTAGCTGTCATTGCTTGTTAGTTAAGTTAATTATCATGGTATACCTTTCTATTTACCCTTTGCTTATCAATGAATAACATAAAATCACGTGATTGTAGAAGACCAAAGAGCGCGACGGCTTCAAGTAAGTATAAACAGGGAGACATGACGTTAAAGTGTAGGCAAACATACACTTCCCCTTTAATAAGTAAGACTTCATATTTTTTACCTAATCTTTCTTTTAAAACATAGTTGTCTAATAATCACCCCAAGTGCTTATAACAAACCAATAGAATTCAAGATTAGTGCTTTTAGATGTCAAGTGCTAAGAATGAGTACATATCTACTCTTTGTTTACCTTGATCGCAACGCAAGCATGACCTTGTGCCCATGTCTGAAGTAATTACACGGTAAGGAAGCAAGCCAGCACAATCCCTGGCTATTCCACGTACATAAAACACCCCCTTCGAATTTCTGTGCAAAGGAACGTCAAACAAGCCGGTGATGAATCTTCGATCAAGGTAAGGGAGATTAGACGCACTCCTTACGCCTTGGTGATTTTTTTCGTTCGATTTAACTCTTACTTTGGAGCTAAATTTACAATTTGTTCTTACATTTAGCAAAGAAACAAACGTCTGAATGATGACAAAGAGCCAAGCTTTAATTAAACGTTAAAGCATCATCATTTCATTATTTCATAATTATGAAATGTAAAATCTGTAATGCGATAAACAAATGAGGTTACCTCAGATGTTTCGTTTTGGTAAGAATTGCCCCAGTTCTCTAGCTTCGGTAAGAACTCGAAATTAGATTACTGACTACGTAAGTGAATGTCTTTGTTTGTCGAAAACAAGTATAAGTCTTAATACGTTAAAATGTCTAGCTTATTCATTATGTTATGCAGAAAAAGGACAAGGATGAAAATGTAATTATTGTAATAATGGTTGTTCAACTATTGGACAAATGTCGTCCTCGTTACCGTTGTTACATTTGTCCGATTCTTCTTCATTTCTCTTTTCAAAGACTAGGATTCCAATACACGAGAACAATATTAACATCGACCCGACAGGAATTGTCCAATGAAACGGAAATGTAAACATTGCAAATTGCCCAATAAATGTCATGATGACCTCACTTGTTAGAATTATAGCAACTATTGTCGGTTTTTCAAAACACACAGCTAGATAACCGAAAAGCATTCCACCGAATGTAGTGAATCCTATGCCCAGTAACGATGCAAGAGAAGACAGTTTTTGTGGGGCCTTCCAAGCACTGAATGCAAAACACAGAACAATAGATACAATTGAGTACTGAAGAGAGTACGATAACACATTTACGAGAGAATGAGTTTCGAAATGTGCGAGTTTGCGTCCAACTATTAAAGCACCTGCGTAAGCCATGGCTGCTACGATGGCACTTGCTACCCCAACTGCTACAGGAAAAGTATTATTTAATGTTTCATTTTCAATTATTTTTAAATATCTCGTTAACAAGGCCACGCCTGATGTCGAACATATGGCAAAGGCAACATCCTTTACTCGAAGTTTGGTCTTTAAAAATGTTGCACTGTAAATTATCGTAAAAATCGGAGCTGTGAAAAACAAAGCAACAGCACTTGCTGGTCCGATAACAAATATAGAAGAAGCAATGCATAGCTGGTTGATACAGTTCAAGCTACCGTGTAGTATCACTAGAAGGAAGTGTTTGATAGTAGTTGGTCGATCTGGCTTTAGTAATAAAGCGAATATGACGCACAGGATGAAGCTGATATTTGAATTAAAGACAAATATAAGACACGGATGGAAGTCCTCAATGACTAGGTACAACAATAAGTCTTCAGTAGAAAGGCTCAGAGCACACAATAACGTAAAAAGTATTCCAACAAATCTTTCCCTGATAGTAGTAATAAATCGAGAAAAGTAACCGTGTCGTTCAGATTCCATGATAGAAAAGACCGCTTCCCGATTTAAGTAACCTATTGCAAATAAAAAAAATCAAAACTAGAATATTCTATGTAATAAAGACGAAAATCGTGGCTACTGCCGTTTCCACATTTGGCGGCTCCACGAGAAATACTGTTACCATGATAGCAGCAATTGTAGTTAGTCTTCATTGGACACGAACGCAAAGAACAAAGTTCAGTGTGCAACCTGTTTAAATAAACTCGATAAGACAAATCGCTTGAGACTAAGCTTCAAATCACGCAATTGTTACAACGTTACCTGCATTAATCTTCCACTAAGGTCAGAGATGTATATGAATACAAATATTTTGCACGAATGTTTTGTTTTATAGCGCATTGCTTAAACAGGAACATAGGACTTGAAAGAACTGTTCCCACAAAAACATACCTCTAAAGAACATATTGCCCGCGTCAATCCGAGGACAGATAGTTAAATCGTTTCCTCGCGTATTTCAGTTGGGAGAGCTATTGAAAACTACCTTCGAACAGAATTTATAAGCCCACTAACAGAAACTATATCACCTGTAACAGCAGCGGAGAAAAGAAAATTGAAACAATATCGATGTGACGCCATAGAAATTAATCTCTAAAGTAGTTAATCAAAATATTTCAAGCCTTTGTCATTTCTTTTTTTATTATTTTAATTTGCATCAAGGCTCGCTCCGCTAGTCAGTAATACCCGCATTTTGATATAAAATGACTGAAAGGAAGAACATCCTTCGCAGTGACGATAAAAGGCTGAAAACATCAGAAGAGATATCGTTCATGCTTCGGAAACCATTCAATAAAATTGCATGAATAAGAGTTACGACCCAAAGCGGTCTTAAAAGTAATTGATCACTGCCAACAGAGAATGGAAAGGGTAGATTAAGCAACAAAACGGTACGGTACTTGACTGAACTAAATAATCACTCAACCAACTCAAGACTCGCCTATTGGTATAGTGTTTCACATTTGTATTTGGTCAATATTATTTGTATGTAATGCGCCTGCAGCCTCCAAAAATTAATACAGTCAGTTTAGGAGTTGGCCTAATTGAAAAAAGAAATGTTCCTCTCAAGAGACTTAGACAAAAATTTTTCATCCGTTGGTACGTTAAAACCCTAGACCTCCCGAGGCTTCGTCCAATGGACCCCGCAGCCAAGAACGAGCACTTTGGCCCTCTTTTCCCGTTGCATACCAAATATTTTCGCCCCAAACATAATGCTTTGCTCTTAGTCCCCCCCCTCCCTTAACTAGATCATCTCACAACACCTCCAGCTTCACTTGCCTATACAAGAACAACCTTTCTTCTGCGTTGTAGAATACTTTGGGGCGTTGATGTTGTGACTATTCATTTTCCTTTGTACGTATGGTACATGTAATGTAAGTTAGATACTGGGAAAAACGTTCAAACAATCAACTGTTACCCCTCTGTCAGGCAAATATATTTTGCATGAAAATGTATTTAAACCAATACGTACTAAAGACAGGTGTATAATTGCATTCTTGATAGGCAAAACCTTATTCTGCTATGGTTGAGTGTGTTCGAAAAGAAGGGCAATAGGTCCAAAAACTTTTGGTGGACACGAAATTGTTAATGTCGACCTAAAGTAGCATTTACGGTCTACCGAAGGTGGCATCTACATAACACCGGTTTGATTTTTTTTAGTTTGATCACTCCCAGCAAGTTTTTTTAGTCACCAATAATTGACGGAAGTAACAACTTTTTGTGTCAAAAGCTGCAAAAAGAGGGAACTGCGTCTAATTTTTTCCCGTGCAATGAAAATTTAAAATATTTACTTGCAATTAAATTTGTTAAGACATTATGCAATTTACGAAGAGTTTTTGCAGATTTAGTAATGTCATTTTGTACTCTTATAACCCGAATGTAAAGTCTGTGCACAGAAGTCACTTTTATTTGAAATTTGATGTTGACCATTTTTGGCTTTCACCCATTTACTGATTGTGGGAAAATTGACCCGTTGATGATTATCTAACAGATGATCGGTAGAACACAGCGTCTTACAGATACCACAGAGACTGTTTTTCTACTGTATGCATTTTATTTTTCCCTTATGTCATTGCTCCTATATTGTGCTCCCATATTTGGTGGTTAAATTCTCCCACCTAAAAATTCGCTCCGCAGTACCTGCCTTAAGAATAATACTGCCTCGGGTTTCAATGGAAAACCCGAAGCAGGTTTGCCGCAGCGCGGTATCAGAGACCCCGGAGCCACTTTTGAAGTGCGGGGCTAATACGTGAACCAGTGCGATATTGAAAAGTCGCATGAAGACCTAAGGCCATTTGTTCCTCAAACATAGGTTGTGTCTTATACTGAAAGAGCATTACTTATTTATGTAAAGTCGCTACGTCGCTCGACTAACTTAATATTGCAGGGGACGCGTTCCTATGACTCCTCTGACGTAAAAATGGAGAACTTAACCCAACAGTATTTATAATTAGTTGACCGCCCTCAGTGACATAGGCCTCAATGGCTATGTGGTCAGGGCATCCGAGTTGTAAGCAGGAGGTCGTTTTCCACCACCCCCCTATCCTCTTTCAGTATAAGGCAATGCCTATGTTTGAGGTAAAAATGACCTAAGTTGTTCTTGCGACTATTCAAAACAGCACTGGGCTCATCACACACACACACACACACACACACACACACATACACACATATATATATATATATATATTTCACTAATTTGGCACTAAGGGGAGAAAGTTGTTGTTGAAAAGTCGACCTTAGGGGGAAAAATTTTGGGGGGCGAAATATAACTTTCGCCTTAACGTTTCTACACACTTTTTCTATGGGAATACGTAAACGGACAAGAACCCCCTCCTAGATTTAAAGAGTAGGAGCAATTACTTCAAAGTTCTCAAATTAACGCGCACCTAGCTGTCAACACAAAGGGATGGCTGGCCATTGAAATAACGTTGTTTATATTTTTTGACGTTGGGGCGAATTCTTTTTGTTATTTATTTCATTGTTATTTTTTCGCCCTATGTACGCTCCTATATAGCAATTTCCCGCTAAGGTTGAAATTAGCGTTACATATATATATATATATATATATATATATATATATATATATATATATATATATTTATATATATATATATATATATATATATATATATATATATTTATATATATATATATATATATATAAAAGTAAGTCGAGTGACGTAGCGACCTTATATGAATAAGTGAACCAGTGCGGTATTGAATTTTTTTGAAATGGAAAAATTAGCCTCAAGCAGGATTCGAACCAGCGACCTCCCGCTTACAAGGCGGATGCTCTGACCACTGAGCCATTTTCCTTAAACATAGGCATTGCCCTATACTGAAAGAGGATTTACTGTTGGGTTAACTTCTCCATTGTTACGTCAGAGGAATGTCATAGGAACGCGTCCTCTGTAATATTAAGTAAGTCGAGTGACGTAGCGACCTTATATGAATAAGTGAACCTGTGCGAACTTAACCCAACAGTATTTATAATTAGTTGACCGCGCTCAATCACATAGGCCTTAATGACTCAGTGGTCAGAGCATCCGCCTTGTAAGCGGAAGGTCGCTGGTACGAATCCTGCTTGAGGCTAAGTTTTCCATTTCCAAAAAATAAATCCTCTTTCAGTGTAAGGCAATGCCTATGTTTGAGGAAAAATGGCCTAAGGTCTTCATGCGGCTATTCACTTTATATATATATATATATATATATATATATATATATATATATATATATATATATATATATATCTTTCACCCACTGTTTTGTCTCGTTTAATCGACGATATCTGGGGTCTCTGGCCCAATGGCCCAGATCTTTTCAAAGAGATTATAAAAACTCTTAATAATCTTCACCCTGGTGAGCTTGAGTTTACTTCCTGTTTTAATTTCGATTCCCTTCCTTTCCTTGATCTGCATACTTTTCGCAATTCTGAGGGTTTTCTCAATACTGACCTTTTCATTAAATCTACGTTCAAATACCTTTATCTCAAATATAATTGTTATCATAGCAAACAGGTTCTTGATAATATTGCTTACGGTCAGGCTCTCCGTATACGTACCATCTATTCTACGGAAGAATCTGCTAAATAAACCTAAATACCCTTAAAGGTAATCTTATTGAAAGAGGGTATCACACGAGTACTGTTACTTAAAAGGTGAATAAAGCCTGTACTATTCCGAGAAGGACGCTTCTCAGCCGTAACCGTTGCATTTGTGCTAGGAGGATTTTTAATGCCCCCTCTGGTTGTTACCCGTAACCGAAGGTTACCTCCCCTAAACAATATTATTAAAAAACATTTCCATATTCTTAAATCGTCCCCCACCTTTTACAAAAGATTTTCTAACCTGCCACCAGTAGTTTACAGACAACCACCTAATTTAAAATCTTTACTGGTAAGAGCTAAAATACGTCATAATACAGAGAATAGAGGTTGTTTCAAGACATACGATAAAAGGTGCGTCACCTGTAGTGTATCACGTAAAACTTCTGTTGTACAGTTTAAATACAGGTCAGAATTTCCAGGTGAGGGGGGATTTAACCTGTACCACCAAAGGCGTAATCTACTTGCTTATTTGTTTAGATTGTCATAAGCATTATTTGGGTGAAACGGGATAGGAGCTTAAAATAAGACTAAGGGGTCACCGACAGGAGTTTAGAAAAGGTGAAACTCCCAATGGTAAGCATTTTAAGGTGTGTAAAAATTTCGAATTAATAGGAATCGAAAAGCTGCGTAACACTAACAAGAAAACAAGGGAGGAGTTAGAATTGAAATGGATTTATCGGTTGAATACTCTAACCCCTATAGGTCTTAACGTTAAAGATGTAAGCCTAAATAGAGCATTGCCTAATAGCTAGTACATTGTCCATTGCTGTTATTTCTTAGCACGTGAGCAAGGGGCGTGTATCTCCCCGAAACGTAGTGGGTTATAACAACTATGTTTTGCCGTTTAAGAACTTTTAAGTTTTGAACTCTTTACCGTTTTTAACATCTTTTTGCCTCAGAAGATTTGGCACTATCTTCGTCTTCAGTATTTGATTAAAATTTCAGATCGTTTTAACAGTATTCCGTGTGTTTTGTGCGTGTTTCTTGGTATCGTTTATATATATACATATATATATATACATATATATATATATATATATATATATATATATGAATCAAATTGGTAAGGCTGGAAAATCTGGCCGAGGGGAAAAAACGATGTTGACTCCACCGGGATTCGAACTCGGGACCTCCCGCCGTCTAGTGCGGACGCTCTAACCACTGAGCCATGAAGCCACCAATTCGGCACTTAGGGGGAAAGTTGTCGTTGAAAAGTCGACCTTAGGGGAAAAATTTTTTGTGCGAAATATAAGTTTCGCCTTAACGTTTCTACACACTTTTTCTATAGGAAACGTAAACGGACAAGGGCGCCCTCCTAGATTTACAAAGTAGACACTTTTACTTAAAAGTTGTCAAATTTACGGACACCTAGCTGTTAACACGAACGGATGACTGGCCATTGAAATAACGTTGTTTATATTTTTAGACGTTAAGGCGAATTCTTTTTATTATGTATTTCATTGTTATTTTTCCGCCCTATGTACGCGGAGATATAACAATTTCCCCCTTAGGTGGGAATTAGCGTTATATATATATATATATATATATATATATATATATATATATATATATATATATATATATATATATATATATATATATATATATATATATATATATATATATATATATATATATATATATATATATATATGTATATATATATATATATATATATATATGTACATATATATTTCCCTAATTCGGCACTTAGGGGGAAAGTTGTTGTTGAAAAGTCGACCTTAAGGAGAAAAATTTTGGGGGCGAAATATAAGTTTCGCCGTAACGTTTCTACACGCTTTTTCTATAGGAATACGTAAACGGACAAGGGCGCCCTGCTAGATTACAAAGTAGATACAATTACTTCAAAGTTGTCAAATTTACGGAAACCTAGCTATTTACACGAACGGATTGCTGGCCATTGAAAAAACGTTGTTTATATTTTTAGACGTTAGGGCGAATACTTTTTCTTATGTATTTCATTGTTATTTTTTCGCCCTATGTACGCGCAGATGTAAAATTCCGTGTTAAAATGCGCAGCAACCGGGAAACCCTTCTTGTTTTGCCCTATGCTGAATTTGTGATTATTATTTAATCGGAGCCTTAACTTCGTACTCGTTTCGCCTATGTAGGTGACCTGTGGCCATACACAGAGCTCCATCTATTTCGTGTCAACAAGTGAACCCGATTCAATCACTCCCTCAGTAGACAACAGTGGTTGAAATCAGCATGATGTACGTGTTGCCTGTTTCAAATCGGGTTAATCTGTGGACTTCAAATCAAGGTGACACACCTTAAGTGGACACGATTTTATGTGAAGCCAACATTATATCTCAAATACAATATGGGACTTAAAAGCAGCATTACTGGAGTACTGGAGGCATGCCATAGTGGTACTTAAAAGCATGAAGTATCACTCTTACATGCCTGAATGATGCATAATACATCTCCCATAATACCATAATAATATGTCTACCGAAGGACCCTTTTTAAAGCATGTCCACCTTAGCCCGCATTTAGCAGTTTATATATATATATATATATATATATATATATATATATATATATATATATATATATATATATATATAACGCTAATTCCCACCTTAGGGGGAAATTGTTATATCTGCGCGTACTTATTGCGAAAAAATAACAATGAAATACATAAGAAAAAGTATTCGCCCTAACGTCTAAAATATATAAACAACGTTATTTCAATGGCCAGCCATCCGTTCGTGTTAACGGCTAGGTGTCCGTAAATTTGACAACTTTGAAGTAATTGTATGTACTTTGTAAATCTAGGAGGGCGCCCTTGTCCGTTTACGTGTTCCTATAGAAAAAGTGTGTAGAAACGTTACGGCGAAACTTATATTTCGCCCCAAAAAATTTTTCCCCTTAAGGTCGACTTTTCAACAACAACTTTCCCCCTAAGTGCCGAATTAGTGAAATATACATATATATATATATATATATTTATTTATATATACATATATATGTATGTATTTATATATATATACATATATATATATATATATATATATATATACTCATTTATTTGTTCATACATACAGATATATTTATGTATAAATTTTTTATGTATATTTTATTTTTTTTTATTTATATTTTTCAAGCGACGTATACACCGCTCCTTATTAAGTCCAGTGTGATGGGTTTTTAAACGTAATGTTGTGTTCCAGGTTGCTTCTTTCCTGGGCAGTTTTGAAGTTGCCAGACAGAATGGAAAATTTAATGTCAGAAAGGCCATGGTTTGGGGATTAAAATGCGCAGCAACCGGGAAACCCTTCTTGTTTTGCCCTATGCTGAATTTGTGATTATTCAATCGGAGCCTTAACTTCGTACTCGTTTCGCCTATGTAGGTGACCTGTGGCCATTTGATATAATGAAGCACATAAACTACATTTTCAGAGTTGCAGTTAAACCTTCTCGGCTTCAAAGACACACCCGAAGCCTGATGAAATATGTTGGGGAAGAGGGGTCGAGGTGTGCACACACCATACATCTAGGTTTTTTGCAGGTGAAATTTCCACTGTTAGACTCATGATTAGAAGGGGGAGGGAAGTTTGAACCAATACAGACCTGATGTTACGTGGTTGTCTATAGGCAATCGCCGGGGTTCTTTAAAGAGTTTTTCGAAAGCAGGATCAAAACTTAACATTCCCCATGATTTTTTGATGTCATGGAGAAGGGTGGGAAGAGAGGGGCAGTAACTTACAACCAGAAGTAGTCTGTCAGATGCTTCTTTGCTGCGGTACGAGCGCAAGATATTTCTTTTTTAAGGATTTTACCCTTTCGAAATGATGGTAAAACAGCCGATAAGGATATCCCCTTTTGAGGTAGAAACCTATATATTAAACCGCTATATTTAGGAAGATTTGATCGCTAAAGCAGACACGTCGGTATCTGAGAAGCTGGCTGTGTAGACAATAGAGTTTTACGTGTGTCGGGGATGGCTTTTGAAATGGAGATAGGAATGTCAGTTAGTTAGTTTTGTATACACAGTGGTCTCTATTTTATGATCTTTAACCATTACTAGGATGTCATGAAACTGAATGTGATTAGCAGAACTTTGAGTGATAAACTTTATTGACCCATGAAAATCATTGACGAAAGAGAAAAAGTTGTAAAGTTCTTTTTCGCCTTTATCCTATAGCATAAATATATCATTGATGTAACGGATATAGAAAAACTATTTATAAGAGCATGAAGTGAGGATTCCCTATTCAAGGTTGTGCATGAAAGAAGTTGCATAGGAAAATGCCATTCTGGTATCCATTGCGGTTCCTTTAACTTGGAGGTAATGACGGTCATTGGAAATAAAACTGTTTTGTTCAAGAATAAATTTGATCAGTTCTTAAATCTAAGTGTGCTGAGGGATGCGTGAGCCGCCATAAACTTATTAAAAGCCAGGACTCCCTCGTCATGAGGTATATTAGTGTAAAGGGGGACGGAATGGCATCAGGCGTATAGGAAGGAAATCGGTTCTGTCTTGAATGTAGCTGAGTGTGGTGGAGGGAAGAGGTTTTAAAAAAAAAAGTTCAACATTAGCGGATATGTATTCCATTAAAGTGCCTATACCTACCCGGGACCAAAATACGTTGTTGACGGGTGATTACAAAAAATTCTTTGTCTTGCAGGACGTCAGTATTGGCTAGTTCTTTACTGACATGCGACTTAGGCTAATGAATTTTTGGCGGAGCGTAAAAACTGCCGGGTTTAGGGGCAGAAGGTATTAGATTTACAACCTCCTCTTACCTCAGCATTAAAAGAGTCTACCAACGATTTTGCAGTTCAGTGGAATTGAGTGGTACGGTCACCGTCTAGTCTTCTGTATAAGCAGGCATATGCGAGCTGTTCATCAGCTTCATTTATGTTAAAGGTGGTGTCCATAAGCACAATATCCCCACCCTTGTCGGCGGGTTTGATTGTGAGTTCCGGTTAATGTTTGAGTTCGTTTAGGGTTTTCCGATTATCGTTTTCAAAGTTTTGGGGTTGCCTGGCATTGGTTAACGCGGAAGATAGAAAGGTTCTAAAATGAGAATTGCCTTTATCAACGAATCTACCGATGACCACGTTACGGTTAGACGGTGGTGTCCAATTCTTCTTGACTTTTTTGGGTTTGGGGATCTGGGAACGTTCAGGTAAATCCATACCATATGCCCCTTCCTCGCAGACGTACTTTTCGAGTGAATTGATTGACATTAGTTATCAGTTCGACGTGGTCCACGTGGTCCGCGGGACAGTAGGACGGTCCAAATAGCAGCACCTTAACCCGTCGCATTGTACTTCACTGATTGCATTAAAATCCTTGCATTATTTTGAAAGTGAACAAAACTTAAGATAGTGTTTTGCATTTTTCACTTGTAAATATAAAATGTGAACCATATCTTCCGTTCATTTACAGCTTTGTTTTCATGTTGATCATTCAGGTAGCCAAAATCATATTATGTGGGCTAAGGTTTATCGTATTATTAGTATTAGAATTGACAAAATTCTGAAACTGTCTCCACAAAGGTTGTACTTTTTTTACCGATAAACATAATATGGCTAATTGTTTCTTTTTTTTTGAACAGAAAATACTCGTGGATCTCTAGTTTTAATTCTGAATTGAAACCAAGAAAATTTACTCTCCAAATGTATGCTGAAGGGTAGCTTAAAAATTGACTTCCAACTTAAATGGTTGCTTCAAAGTTAAGTGGACCATTTTTCTTGAGATTTTATGGCTAAATGGTTATAATCAATGATTTTCTTGTAAATTCAGAACCCTTTTTTTGGTTTGTTTAAAATAGCATGAAATTCTGGAACGAATGGCCGTTTCAATTTATTGTACATTCGACATTTTGAACAGTTTTAGCCGCTCTTGAAACACCTTCAAATTGCAAATAATTTGTATTAATCTCGTAATGAAGAATAAAGTTATTGATGGTAAAAAAAAAATCCATTGTCGTCAAATAAACCATCAAATATTTAAACATCCTTTTGTATCCAGTCTTTAAAATACAAAGCATTCTCTCCAACTTGTATTAAATCATTGTGGAAGAGGCGTTGATTGGTATTTGGCTCATTGCCAAAATCAAAGTCTATAGATTCTTTTAGTTTGATGAGTGCGTTCAAGGGGTCTTTATAGGAGTGATTCTTTACAAAGAGAGGTCTATTTTTTAAATACATAGGTCCCCCCTCCCGAAAGAATTTTACGTTTTACTATTAAAAATAGTAAAAAATAACAAAGGTGGGCGAAGAGGGAGATGCGTTGTGATATCTTCTCAACCAGGAAAGTTTCATTGAAACCGCAATACAGTTAAGGTCTATAAATCGTCAGCCGCCATTCCAGATAAACAAGTACAACATTTTCTCAAAATTTTACGAGGTGATTTGTGGATCGGGTAAAGAGAGCAAAAGATAATTCATTTTTAGCAGCAAAGGGGACTTAACTACAGTTATTTTTCCTAAAACGGTGAGCTATCTTTTGGACTAATGTCCAATAGTTTTGCGAAACTCATCAATTAAGTTAAAATAATACAATGGAACCATCCCATCAAAATCAAGAGAAAAACGAATTCATAGCAATTTAAAACCTCTCAAGGGTCCCAAATAAGTCTTTCAACGTCACCGTAAACTTCTTCGGTGTAACGCTTGGTTCAAATGGGAAAAACAGATGTTTTACCATAATTCACCGTAAGCTGAAGATGGTATTCCCTTTAAGTGAATATTCCAAAGTCTAAGTATGAAACAAAATGTTTTCTTCAAAAAAAAAAAACGACATAACTTCGTTTCGTATTAGAATAAACCAAACGATTAACCATGGTTTGGTTCTCCAGGCAAAAGCAAAACGTTTGAAAACAGCAAGACTTAATTCAATGTTAGAATGATTCCCAAAATGAGAGAAAAACTGGCAATGTATTTTTATGCCATTTTAATGTTTAAAATTCGATGAGCTTTATCTGCATATTTCAGCTCTATTTTCTTTATTTATAGAGTTTAATCATTTGCTGAGGTTTTATGCGGTGCTAAAGTACACTTCTTACAGCATTCCCTACTGATTAATGATGGCAAAATATTGGTATTGTTATTCATATCCACATTATAGGTTATGAAACTGGTTATTTAGGGGAAAGACTCGTTTTTAGTGTGATGATACCTGAAGACGGTAGGTTTGCTTCAGACGGGTACTACCAACGTATTGTGGATATTGTTTGTCATATTGGAGACCATTGACCAGGGAATAAACTAGGAAAAACATACTGTTTGGAATCAGAGGCCTAAATTTACCAATTTACTCATTTAGTCTAATAAATTTTGCTTTCGTGTGAAAATACCTCTCCCCTGTCTGGTCTAGAGTTAAGTTTTATATATCAAAAGGAAAACAGACGTTTTACAACTAAGTTTTTGATGATGAATTTCATCATTTACATGTGTTGAAACGATTGGCAAAATTGTTAGTGATTGGAACCACTAAAGATAACATTACAGGTAAGGGTATTAAAACCTTTCATGTTGTAAATTATTCATATTTACTGCCGATTTTGGAATTCATAACCAGGCAATGCCAATTTTCAGTACTTCTAGAAGAATAAAGATGCTAAAAATGTTAATTCATTTCATTTAGCTAAAGTGATGTAAGATCCATTTAAATGTACACCTTTGATACAACCTATATGGCATTTTTTTGCGATTTCATGATAAGATATACTACATTTTCTGCAATAAAAGTTGTTAAGATTTTGTTCGGTCAGTTTCATCAGAATTTGTTGGGATAACTTTTCTCGGAAAATGTTGCTGTTTCTTACGTTTGTACATTTGGCTTAAGGCATGCTTGCCTGTCATCCCCAAGTCTTCCTATATACTGTTGGAAACGCCAAATACAACTTTGTACCGTTCATCAAAACGTTGTTGTTAATACAATTGCAAGAATTTGAAACAGTAGAAGAGTTCGTATCTAGAACCATGTAAGCTGAAACGACTAAGTGGTCAGCCTAAGACATAAACTGACAACGATGGTACGGAGAGTGCAAAGCACAAATTCGATATTCAGACCAAGAATATCAATGTTGTCAAATGAAGTAATACTAAGCTTTCTCAATATCGTTGACAAAGTAACCTTCTCTTCCATCACGGCAATTTTTTGAACTGACATAAAAAAAATTACAACATTCCTGTTTTTTTTTAATTAGAACGGGGTTATGGTCGCACATTGTTCGACTCGATAATGGTAGTTTTCATTTAAGGAGAAGGTGGGATAACATGAGAACAAATAGAATACATTCATCAAATGGATGTTTGCTCTCCATTTGATAAATTAAATGTATTGTTTTGGCTGCAGAAAAGCAGCAAGGTGAAAATTTGCTCATAATTCAACCGTTACAAATTAGTTGGTCTGATATTGCTAGTATAAATTTGACCTTACTGACTAGAACAACCATTGTTTACATCATTTGTCCACATAAAATTTTCGAGTGTATTGTTTGGATTTTTTTTTTTTTTTGCCACACGGACGGATTTGTTTGTTGCAACAAGAAAAGTTGATCACGCAAAGAAGAATGCAACAGCCAGCTGAAGCATTTTGTCAAAAATGGAACATTCACTAAGTCGGGAATGTCTTTATTTATTGGGTATTTTCCAAGGCTGTCGGGTATAATTTGTTGAGAGTTGGAGGAGGAAGTTGTTTTAAAAGAACTCTAAAACAACTCTCTCAAAAGAACTCTAAAAGAAATCTAAAACAAACAAACACAATTCATGACAAGTGTGTGCCGCTTTTTAGCTGTAGGTGACAAGATAACAGACGACCTTAGGCCTTCAGGCTGGTGACAGCAGAGGACAAATGCTCTCTCATGGGAAAGAAGAAAGATATTCGCAACACCCCAGAGCGAAACCCTTTTCCAAACTCAAGGTATTTTATTTTCAAAGATGTTTTAGACAAAAATAATGATCTACTTCTCAACAAGGCCCCACAATGCCATGAAATGTGGTCATACTCTTTCGGATGTCTTATGTTTGTCTTTATTATTTACAAAATTTCTTTGTCCTTGGAATTTGTCTTTGTTAAAATGTTTGATTATCTTCACCTGAAGCATTACACTACACCACTTTCGTATCAGCAAAAATGTCTTCAACATTTCTTCAGCAGCAAATCACTTGTAGGTTAATTGCAATGTCAGATTGATGTTCTGCAGCGACATCACAAATCTCCCACAATGCACTTAATCCAAAGGAAAAATGCTTTTTCTTTGAAAATGATAGATCTTCTGCATACTTAATAAAGATGCAGTGTTCATCTCCTGAAAGGAAGCTTTTTGGAACACTTTGAGATCAATAAACTTTGCCTCTGAGAAAACCATTTAACAGGGAAAATGCCCTGTGAGTCTTTTTTACCCTAAAACTTCTGACATATAGGCCTACTTTTTACACAAGAACTTTTAGAGTATACTATATCATTTGACTTTCTACATGCCCCCTTCCCCGACTAATTCTGAAGAGTTCCCATGGAATCACGGCAGACCTACATAAGACTTATAAAGGAAGCTGCATGAACTCTAGTCCCTATAAACCAGCTCTATATGACGTTTTCGTCTAATCTTTCCTTCACATTTTTCTGTAGGACAGTTTTTCTTATCTCTGTTGGCGATATTTTGTTAGTTCCTTCTTAACATGCCTTAATATAAGACCTGTCCACTAATTACCAAATGGAACTTACATGGAAGTACATGTAGGTGTAACCACTTTCAAGTTCAAAAAAATTGGACCACTTACTAATCTAACTGGAAGTGATCAAAAGTTAAAAACACTACCATACGATTACAGAAGTATTTTTTAAGCCTAAGAATTTGGTTACAAATAACTTTCCTTAAGGGGAACTCCCTATTTTCATGATACCAAACTCTTGGACTGTTTCACGTAAACAACAGTGTTTCCAACATCAATGACAAGACAAATGTAGATTCTGCCTGGTGCTATCAAGGACACAATATGTCAGAACATTTTCGCCGTCAAATCTGTGAGTGATATAAAAGGTGCTTCCGATCATTGCATGATGGCATCGTGCAAACGCACATTACGTTTTTAAAATAACCATTAATCCAACATGGAACATTCTACAGACTTCAACTTACCACCAAAAATAGCCAAAACATTATCCTATTGAATTTCTAAGAAAAGGTAGTTCATAAGGGGGTGGTGCATTTTTCAACCTGTACACAACGACAAGATACGGCGATACTGCAGGTAAGATTACTGTTACAGAATACATAAGGCAGAGAGACAACGCTGCTGTGATGAATTCCATGATTGGTGACTGGCGACTGTTCAATTTTAAAACAAGTGGTATAAACTGTTGGTGCGACTACATCAAGGTAGTTAAAAGAAATATTTCAATACGTCATGCTACACATTGAGACTTAAAGGTTGCATTCTGGAACATTGTAACAATAACTTCTGGGACTGAAGAAAACAATGTTACAAAGCGGTCTTCCAGGGATTAGGCTGCTTGCTTGAAGCAGCCTCCCTTTGTATTGTCGTGTTCATGATTTCATGTTCATGTTTCGTGTTCATGACTTATATACATGGACATAGCATGGAACGTATACCTCATTCGAAGATGGTCGCCACCGACTGGGACAAACAAAGGCGCACCAAGATGGCCACAGTGAACCGATAAATCGCCTGATTTGACGACGACTCTGTAATATTTTAAGCAAAAGTTAAACTTGAAGGGGGAACAATATCATATTCCTGCAATATGTGAAGTGATTTTGACCTTACCTTGCCATATTACAAAAATATTTCAACTCTCTTGCAAAATATGTGGATATACCTGAGCAAGTCCAAACTTTCACATAAAACCTTTGCAGACGGCCATCTTGATGCGATTTTTCTCACACGTACGGTAGCGACAATATACCGTGCAGTATGCTCTTTCCGTGTGAAGGAAGTCCGTGGGTCGCACTCACAACAACACGTTATCAAAGCAGTATGTCCCTCTTTAGTCTAGGGGAGTACAGGATGTGGAAGAGAACCGCCTATCTCTATGTTTTTGTCATCTCGAGTGTAGTGAACCATCACTTGAGAGTGCAATGGTGCGTGAAATGATGTTTCCACAGAGGCATGTTTGCGTTCATGCCGTCTGACTTATACATATATACAGGTTGCTGAACACTCCCTTAAGATTATTATATCGTATGGACAGGTTTTAAGTCGGGTTTTGATGAATGCTCGTAAAAGTCATCTTAATAGAAAATAAGGGAGCTGTGTGTATTACTTATCAGACACATTATTAGTTACTAATCTTCTCTGAAGACAGAAATACCCAAAACAGTACAATGAGTGGTAGGTCTCTAAAATTGTGGAAGTAATATTATTTCATGTCCTTTGGAATATTTTACTCTGAAAACTTAGCACGCAAGGTTAAAGAGTATCTAACTACCTTTACTATTTTGTCTGCTATGTGCTTTTTGACTTCAGAAAAGACTTTTCCAAGCGGTGTAGACACAGGAGAGAAAACCTTTGCAATTGAGCGGTTTACTTGCATTCCCCTACAGCAGTTTTTAGTCAGAGTCAGTCGTAGGGACCATGGTTGATCAAGAACAATACACAGTGTATAGTTGGTCAACATTCCTAAAGGCCCATTTTTCTCACACCAAACAGCACCAATTCTCCTAACCGTTTCACTTTAGCCCCTCCCACGACTGTCTAAAATTAATCCTCAACCAGACCCAATATCAGTTTGTTGCTTCGGGGTGAGTATAGCTATGCTCAATGTGTTACTATCAAAACAATCTCAGCACAGTTCGTGCTGTTTAATATAGGCTTTGGCAATTTGTATTGTTTGAATTAGGAGCCAAGCAATGAGCTGAGCCAATTGAGAGTTTCTGTAACCCTTTACAAGAAGTGTAGCTTGGGGTGAGAGGACTGACCCTTTAAAGGCTGCCATTTATTAGAACATCGCGGTAACACGATTGGAACATCCATAAGTATTACCGTACTACCTGCAAATGACTTTGGGTGTGCACAAACAAAACCGGTTGTGAAAAGGTTTTGATAGATAATATTTACTACTAGAAATTGGTCAAGACATTTCTTGCAATGGACTTTTTCAGTGAAAGCATTACTTCAAAAATGTCCTTCTAAATCCTACTTGGCATCCAATTTTATAGGATTAATTGGTAGGAAACATACGGCGCGGAAGGTGCATTACCAACAGCGGAACCCAGGATTCACCTCTAACGTTCGGGGTAAAAACTCGAAGTAGTTTTGTGATGCCTTAATATTGTATTTATGCGAAGTATTAATGCAATCAAGTATTTTGATGGGTCGAGGGGTAATCGATGAATTCTACGACAACGCCAGTTGCTAAACTCTGGATACCATAATATTCCATAATACTAAGCTGTCTACCATGAACAAGGCTCATAAGAAGTTGATTGACATGTCTGACAACATTCAACAAAATTGCTCTGTAAGAGATTTGGGAAAACAACACAAAGAAAATGATCTCCGGTGCATGAAGATAAAAATTTAATGATCTATTTCATTTATACTAAGTCATTATATATTAATAGACTTAAGAAAAACAAAGCATCCCTGCACGTGACAGAAACCCTATTAAATGAAAGCAATACGTAAAATTTTATATTAATACAGAAATTGACTTCATGTCGTGGAAAAGAGATTATTAGAAGTATAATATCAATATATCCTCAATTCTATTCTGCGCAATCCAAAAAAGACACTTCATTTCATGTGCTTAAACATTCAGTTAAAGATTACATTGTAGCACTTCGGACAAACATTCAAAGTGCACTCTACACACTTACTCATAAATAAACATTAGCACTGGAGAGCACCTTCATGACGTCAGGATCACTGACCAACCACATCAGCTGCATCAAATTGCATGGAGAGTCCGATACGTGTCGGACAACATGCTCTCCAGAACCACTCTAGCTCTCGCGTGCTTAACATCTACTTCTAGTACTACAACTATTCTAGCCAACCACAACATAAGGACGCTGAAGTAAGCCACCGGCTTCACTGTTACCGGCTACCTTCGCGGAAATTTTTACTTAGCAACTAGGCACACTTCTACAAGAAGTTTACCATTTGAAATCTCGGAGCTAATTTCATCAACTACTCATGTCCGTTTCGAAGCACATAAAAAGTACCCCATTGGTTCCCCCAACAGGGACAGTCTCGTGAGTCAGACAGCCATAGTGCCGCTTTTTATCAGTCAAGAATCGTTCGCGAGGACAGGAGGTTCCGTTGTGACGTCATATTTTTTTAACGGCATTGAGGCAGCTACACAGAACACAGCAATCTAGCGTGAGACTCCCAACGTTATTTGTTATCTTTCACGTATCCACAAAACACTCATGGGGAATGCTTGATCAATCAGGATTAGTGGATTTTTGTTTGTCTCTAAAATCACCGTTTGCTATAAGGTTCGTGGGTTGGCTTTCCCTTTAAGTCTGTTTTCCTTAATCACAGGTTTGTAACATTTTGTTGTTTTTACCTAAAAGTAACCTCACTAGTCTAAGTTAAGCGTGATATTTACATTATGTGATGAGTGAATGGTCTGTTTTTCCTCAAAGTTCTCTATCTAGGGTATCCATTTCGATGTCTTTGTTTGTAAGTTAGTAAGATAGATCTTAATCATATAGTTTTCAAACAACTGGTTCATGTCGAGTTGGCCAAGGCTTTTTTTCCCGTTGTGACTCATGCGAAGACAGGTCCACATTCGACCGTTACGTATCGTCGTCTGACGAGCATCCTTATGTGGCCCGAGTACGCACATCAACAATGACTGTTTATTAATTTCTTTCTCCCTATCGAAATATATCTTACAGGCTAGCTTTGACTATCATAGCACAGGGAACACTCACTGCACAGTGCACGTACACGTGTGTAAAGACAAAAGACTTTTCATGCATTCAGCGTATATAATGTATAATATATAATCTTTGTGCAAGAAAGCTATTGTACTCTCCAAAATTGTGCAGCGTGTGAAAGCACTGTAGGTAACTGGGGAGTAAAACACCCCCACTGGACCTGCGTTCTTAGCTCTGACTGGCAAGGAAAAATTGATGAGTCATGGTGGCAACTCCATACTCCATAGCTTTTTGCTGAGCACTAAGGATGTCAATGTAGCCTGAGCATGAACATTGTTCCCTTGATGATGTCCTCGCACTGGTATTAATTACTGAAAATGTTCACTATTGCTTAACATGGCGACATTTTTAGAAAGTTTGGTCGTACTAATATTTTGAAGACCAAATAAGGGCGAATTCAGAATACGGGAATACTGCAGTGCGTACGAATTACAGTGGCGTAGCTACACAGGAGGGGGAGTGGGGAAACGAATTTTCCCAAATTTTCCTTCTTAAAATTTCAACTTGAAGTCCAATGATATCTTCATATTAGTAGTTAATTGTTAAGAAAAGGCACACTTTGGGTTTCAAATTGCAAGATGTAATGCAGTAAGAAATGCAACCTGGTAAACTTTCCCGGGCTTTTCCGGTGTCGTTTGCCTAAAACTTTTTTGTAGTGTAGGATCTCGAGTTTGAAATGTTTTGTCTAAAAGCGGCAACAGAGTTTAAATGTCGCCGGGAGGCCTCGATCGGCAGGCCTTAAGTAACATTCATGCAGTTTCAGATATATGCTAATAGGAAACGCAAATTCTTCAATAATCCAACAAATTTTAAAGTAAACATACAAGCTCCATATTTACAAATAATTAACTAAAATTACCAAATTTTCTGGGCGCTCAGAGCGCCACAAGTTATTTGCCTAATACACTGGTGTTCATGCTTCCAAAAAAGTGAACTTTGGTGCTTTTCCATGAAAATAGTCCAGCTATGCAAAAATGAAAGGGGTAGATAACATGTAGAATATTATTTTCACATGAATTTGTCAATAAATGAAAATAAACTTTTTAGGAAGTGACACTTCGTGACTGAAAATACATCGCGTTAGGATTTTGAATGTGATCAATCAACCACTTAATTACGTTACCGTTTCTGTTTTAATTTCTTGATGACCTTTTCGATGTGTGGATCTCAGACACAGCAAGAATTATAAATTGAAATAAAATTAAAAAAAAAAAACAGTCAATAAAAATATAAAATTGTTCAATAAATGATATGGAGAATTCTGTGTTAAGTATCTTATGTACAAACTGACTTTACTTTCCCAAAGGAGGACAAGGTAACTCAATAACATGCCATCATATGAGGTGATTCCTGGTTTCAGGGCGTTTCCAGGATTTTCAGCAGTGGGAAGGATAAGCCGAGTAGAGGTATCTAAGCGAAACAGCAACATCGGCTGTACAATAAACTTTCTGTTAAAATAAAGCCCTCAGATCGAGGGACATGGCCTCACCATCCACTAATACAAGAGCTGGATGGTCTGAAACTTACAATCGGTAAAAAAAGACTGAAAAGTTGCAGTTCGTTAAACACTTTAATTAATGTCAGATCAGCAGCTGCCACCATAGTTTTCCACTACAACACACTAACACTTTAAATGTATTACATCGGTATGTAATACACCATTATGTACCACATGGTAATGCAAACAGGCATAACTCTTGTTTCTGGTCGATATTCTTTGCTGGAACGCAACTAGGGCCAAATGTAGGTATTTGGACGAAGCAGTGTTAAAAAATATTGATTTTCATTGCAATCTCACCGACCTTCACAGAAAACAAATATTAATTATGTGAATCTTTAGTGCATTACCATTCACTCCTGTCACTTGCTAGAAATAAGTCGAATGTCATCGAAATTCAATATACCACTGTATCAACAAAGTCGGTAGGGTTTGGTTACACACAAATAAGAACGGCTGGTGTTGTATGTGACAAAAGTGTACATCAAGGGTTTACGAGTATGATGCCAATTTAACGCAATGAACAGGTAGATTGTATATAAACGTACTTTATAGTAAGCAAACATTCATCCTTTGTTACAACCTGGTCTCCGTTTTCACTCCATCAATGGAAAACATCGTGTTTCATTATTGCTTTATATTTACAAATATATATTTTAATTAAATGTTGACTGAAAGTAAAGGACATCCTCGGTTCTCTAGGCACACAGATCTTTCTAATTTTAGATAAATTATTAGATAGAGTTTAATGGCCCAGTTTCTAATAAGTTTCCAAAGTTGAGCAAACCACGGCTATTTTTCAGTTATGGCTCACTGGCTTTGTTGTAGCCTTACTACATTGCTTATGCTAGCACCAAGGAAAATGACAGGAAGTTTCGTTTAAAGCTTCGGTATGACTCGGGCAGGTCTCGAACTCTCAATCTTCCGACTGCAAGTCTGTTGGTCTTTTTTTTTTTTTTCTTTTATTGGCTCGCCCATGAGAACTCGAGCAATATGTAAAATATTTACAAAAATATGAAGTCTGATGGTCAAACCATTTGACCATGCAGTCGGTCTACAGATCTTTAACAATATATCGACTTATTTTTCATCCCGTTGATCTTTAAAGGTTTAAAGTACTAATTTGTAGCCACGGCTCAAATGGAATGTGATGAATTCTTGAGTGAATATGTAAGTACTAGTTTTATGTAAATCTGATAAAGGAGGTGAATTCACTGAGTAATATGCATGGGAGAATATTAAAAAAAGTCTACATCCATTATGAAAGGTCACGTAACCAAATCGACTCGCTTTCCTCCATTTGTTATTTACTGGACCAAAGGCGCAGATATCGTTGTAGGTTAAACATGACCCTTTATAGATAGGTTAATGGCTTTGCTTTAACATTGAAAATTTCAGGCTATTATGTTTTAACTACAGGCATGTCCGTTGGACAAGCAATGTTGCTTTAGCTACATACAGGTGGTAATGTAAAAAGAACAGACCACTCGCTACGTTTATTGTGGGGTAGATTTACTTGAACTTGAACCATACTTGAAAACAAATTTAAACTTTATATTTCGATCCTTTTTACTATCCTCCGGCCCACCCACGGGGTATCCAAAACTATCCCCTTTGTGAAAATAAATTTCTAGTCTATGGCTTATATGTACCCTGATGGGCAGACACGGTTCTATTTGTAAGGAAAAGCACTCCCTGTGCGTGCTGTGTAAAATGAACTACTAGGCATATTCTCAATTTGATGTCAGCTCCCTTACATCAAGCGTGGGAGTTAATTACATTTTCGTCATTCTGGTGAACGTTTATCGTGCAGTTATTGAGAGAGTGCCAGGTTTCTATTTGTCTGGTTTGGCCGAGTTGAACAAATTGATGATAATAATTATCTTTTACTGTTAATTTGCAGGGTAAATATCAATTGTTAGCAGTCTTCCATTATTCCACTCACTACATGGGAAACCTCCTTCACTCTAAAACACACGGTTTATTTACAATTCAAAAGAATAAAAATACATTAAGGTTACAGAAAAGTTGTAGAGCCTTAATACTAGACTTTTTCTGTAGGAATCTTTACATATCCCTTTATTTTGATCTGTAAAATAAAAGCGATCCTAACTATTAATGTGTATACAAAGGGAATGAAATGTAAAACAAACAATACGAGACACAACGCTTATTGCATGTATTTTGTTTTTTTCTGTAGCTTAGATCAACAATTCTGTGATAGGAACTAGACGTTAAATTGCCCAATTCGTAAGTGAATGTATTTGCTGCTCATAAACAAACATTGGGGTCTCTATATGTGTATCCTATTCACAATGATCTGAAATCTGAGGAATGAAAATGGAATTATTTAAATGATGACTGTTCAACTATTGGACAAATCTCGTCTTCGTTACCGCTGTCACATTTCTCAGATTCTTCTTCATTTCTTCTTTCAAAGAGTAGGATCCCAATACACGATAACAATATTAACATCGACCCGACAGGAATTGTCCAATGGAACGGAAATTTAAACATTGCAAATTGCCCGATAAATGTCATGATGACCTCGCTTGTTAGAATTATGGCAACAATCGTCGGTTTTTCATAACACACAGCTAGATAACCAAAAAGCATCCCCCCCGAATGTAGTGATACCTATGCCCAGTAACGATGCAAAAGAGGACAGTGTTTGTGGAGTTTTCCAGGCATTGAATGCAAAACACTGAACAATAGATACAATTGAGTACTGAAGAGAGTATGATAACACATTTACGAGAGAATGAGTTTCGAAATGTGCGAGTTTGCGTCCAACTATTAAGGAACCTGCGTAAGCCATGGCTGCTTCGATGGCACTTGCTTCCCAAACTGCTACTGGGAAAGTATTATTTAATGTTTCATTTACGATTATTTTTAAATACCTTGTCAACAAGGTCACGCCTAATGTCGAACATATGCCAAAGGCAACATCCTTTACACGAAGTTTGGTCTTTAAAAAGATTGCACTGTAAATTATCGTAAAAATAGGAGCGGTGAAAAACAAAGCAACTGCACTTGCTGGTCCGATAGCAAATATGGAATAGGCGATGCAGAGTTGGTTGATACAGTTCAAGCTACCGTGAAGTATCACTAGAAGGAACTGCTTGATAGTAGTTGGTCGATCTGGCTTTAGTAATAAAGCGAATATGACGCACAGGATGAAGCTGATATTTGAATTGAAGACAAATATAAGACACGGATGGAAGTCCTCAATGACTAGGTACAACAATAAGTCTTCAGTAGAAAGGCTCAGAGCACACAACAAAGTAAAAAGTATTCCAAGAAATCTTTCTCTGAGATTAGAAACAAATCGAGAAAAGCAATCATGTCCGTGAGGTTCCATGTCCATACAAAAGTCCAGTTAAAGATTTGACTACGGCAAATAATTAAATTCAAAATTAAAATATTACATGGATGAAGACGAAAATGGTGGCTGTTGCAGTTCCACACTTGGACGCTTGGCAAGAAATACAAGTAGCATGAAAGTAGTAATGGTCTTTACTGTACACCAAAGCAGAAAACAAATTTATTGGCCTAACCTGTAAAATAACTCGATAGGAAAAGTCGATAGAGTGTAAGCTGTAAATCACACAATCGTCACAAAGGTACCTGCATTTTCCTTCGACTTACGTCAGGGATGTATAAGATTACCACAAGTTTTCACAAAGGTTCTGTTAATGACTACATGTTTAAATGGAAAGGTAGAATCAAAATCAACTGCTCCCACCATCCAAAAGATACCTCTTAAGAACTATTGCCAAGGGCGATTGGAGCACAAATAGCTTTTTGAGAACTACCTTCGACCAGAGTATATTCCACGGATATAGTTGCACAATAAGCACGGATATAATGTTAAATATGTACCAGCAGAAACTATATAACTTTTTAAAATTGTAACTATTCGATGTGATACCATAGAAATTAATCTCTTACATGATTATTCAAAGTCTTTCAAGCATTTGACATTATTTTGCTTCAAGGCCCACGCTAGTGGTGCAATACCTGCATTTTGACACAAAATAACTGAACGGAAGAACATCCTCCGCAGTGACGTTTAAAGGCTGAAACTATCAGTAGAAATATATTTTTGCTTCGGTTAATATCAAATCCAATTCCGTGAATAAGAATTAGGAACGAGAAAGCGGTAGTAAAGAAATTGATTGTAGCGAACGGACGAGCGATAAAGGTAGTAGATTTAGCAATAAAAAGATGCTCCATCTGTCAACTAAACCAGTCTTTAAAAAAAAAACTGCCAGAAGAAGGGCGGAGGAATTTCTTTGATTGTAATGGAATGCATTGCCACGCATGAGTGGCACTAGGGATTCGCCCGACTGGGAGGGGAGAAGCATCCTCTAGCGACGGCAGAGGTTTTACTTTAACAGGACGAGACCTTTACGAGAGTAATAATATTTGTAGCTATTTGAAATCCTGGATCAAAGATCAGTAATTTAAAATCATTAGCGAACTATAATTGACAATTTTTCAAACTTGTGGTTTTTCTTTGACGTGAATTTTATTTAAACAATATTGAAAAATTTGTTCCTGCATAAACAGTTCTGTTCTAAAAGTAGGAAAGAGGACGGTGGAACTTTGGGCGCTTTGAAGCAAAAAGGGACTCGCCAAAAAGTTTCAAATGTGAATTGTTTACCTATCTCACAGTGATTGTTGAGGAGATGATTGAGCAAAGCAATACATAAAGCCTTCTACCAACACGCCAGTCAGACTTCCGCACCTTCCACAATACGGCAACTGCCATTTTTAAAATCTGATGTGTTACTGCAGTTGGATGAAAAAAAAAACGTGTCGTTCTTGTGCCTCTCGATCTTGGTGCAGCTTTCAACACAAATGATCATAACCAGCTTCTTGATTCACCAATACACCCTACGTTCTGGGGCATATAGTGCTCGACTGGTCTAATTTACTACTACGTCAACAGATTACCGTCATACACAACATGCGTTCAAAACAATTTGGCTGAGATCATGTGTAGTATCTATTCTTTACATCCTGTCTAGAATGGAGTCACACATGACAGACCTTTGATGTAATTGATCTACTGGACTTGAAGTTGGTCAAGTGTTGTCCTTCAGTGGACGTTTAGCTCTTTTGGGAAGCAGATTTAAATTTGGTTTCGCCGAAAGACAGAGAGTGGGAGGGTTTTAGAAAAAGGAAAACCATTACCTGTGAGTTTTGCTGTGCCACAATGATCCTGCTGTAGACCTTAATTGTTCATGTGGTTGGCCATGTCTCTGTTTGACACTGTTTCGGATCATTCACCAAGTACACAGGGATATGCAGATGATCGTAACATATACCTTAGTATGAATGCGGGTGATCCCAATGACCTAAGTGATTCAATTGCGGAAATTTGTCTGAAAGATGTCAAGAACTGAATGACATTTAATAAACTAGGAATGAATGACATTTAATAAACAAGGAATGAGTAACATTAAAACAAAGGTAACTTTATTTGGCCCAAACCAGCAGTTGTGCAAAACCTAACATTGAAAATATCATAATTGTCGGTAAAACCATGTAAATGTCTCATCGGTCTGTAAAGTGCTTATAGGCGCTCGGTTAAGTCTTTCTTCGTCTGGTCTTATCAATATTAAAACTACTTTTTAACAACTCTGTGATATAAGACATTGTGCTAAACTCCTAAACAAGGCCGCTTTAGTTGTGATGGTTAATGCACTGGTTCATAGCTGTACCGACTGTTGTAATATTTTATTTGCTAACTGGTAGTCCGAAATATATGCTGCACAAGACGCGGGTTTGCAATATTACGCTGCCAAAGTAGTTTCTATTAGTAACAAGAACAGGTTATTGCCATCATTTGGCTTACTGAGGAAATTTCATTTCCTCCCAGTGCTATATAGTAACCGATTCCTCATCTTGCTTCTTGTATGTAAAGTCCTACACAATATGACACCACTTTAGCTTTCTAATATGTTCTCATTTAACATAACAAAGTATGAACTCAAACCTGAAACCACTCTCAATTCTAATTGTTACTAGATGTAGAACACTGTTTGGCGAGCTGCCCTAACTGTCCAAGGCCCAAAGTTACAGAATGATCTAACCCTTTCAGTTAAGTCAGCACGCTCCCTGAAACAATTTCAGTTCTAATGAAAAGTCCACCTAGCTGTGCTTCTTATGTTTTCTGGTAGATCAACTGAGACTTTTTTGTTGTTGTTTTTTGTTTGTTTGTTTTTTTTTTAAGGCGCATTAGAATAATAATTTTTAATAATGCTCCATATAATTTTATTAACTTGAACTTAATTGTTTTGAGCACATGCCCTATTAGAGATTCCTCTATAACTTATATGATGAAACTCTTACAAACAGTCCACCTGCTCTTTAACCAAACATTATATTTATCTTTCAAACCTCTTGCAACAGGAAAACATTAAAATATAATCTATACTGACTGACTGACAACCTTGCTGAGATTCGGATGGAATTTTTATAACAACCCATTCTTTTAACTACCCTGTAATCATCCAAGCGCTTTAGTACAGCGTTTTGCTAGAGGCGACACTATCGGGGCTAGAGGGGGCATTCGCCCGCATTTCCCCTCACTTGCATTCCAAGTTGGATCAGTTAGGAGAAGGTTTAACCCCCCCCCCCAAAAAAAAAAACAAATAAATAATATATCTTTGCAAAGACTTAATGGAGAAATGGTATAACCTCATAGCTTCGGTGGGCTAACCCCCTGGACCCCCAACTCCCTAAACAGGACTCCGTTTTGCTTTGGGAAATTATGTACACCCGGCATCATTCCTTTCTCTTTGTTTTCCCCCCTAAATTTTGCCCTTCTAGCGGCACAACTATGTTTTACACTTTCTGAATTTGCTTTATTTTCAAAAAGAACAAAAAAGTTTTTGGAGAAGGGAAGAAGACCAAATAGCGCGACGGCTTTAAGTTAGTATAAGCATGGAGCTATTAAGTCAAGGTGTAGGCGAGCATGCACCATCACTTCAATAAGGTAGACACCATATTTTTTACCAAATACTTTTTTAAAAACATAGTTGTCTAACAGCCAAACCATGTGCTTATATGAAAACCAATCAAACTCAAGATTAGTGCTTTTAGATGTCAAGTACAAGGGACGAGTAGACATTTACTCTTTGATGACCTTGTACTCATGTTTGAAGTCTTTACACCGTTAGTTAGCAAGTCAGCACAGTCTGTGGCTATTCCACATACACAGAACTTGAATTTCTTTGCAAAAGAACGTTACAAAAACCGGTGATGAGTCATCGATCAAGTGAAGCCTTTCCCAGCTGAAGCCCAGCTGTGACCCGCTTCAATAACTGAAGCCTAGCTGGGCTTCAGCTGGGAAAGGCTAGCCCAGTTCGGCCTCACGTGGGAACACCTGACAAACACGGATGGGCCCCAGCTGGGGCCCAGCAAGTAGCCCAGCTGAAACCCAGTTGGGGCCCACCTGGGTTTGTTGGTTGGGGATAGACTGTCTGTTATCAAGACGAAAACGGTGACTGTTGCCGTTTTGACACTTGGACGTTCTAAAAGAAACACTATTACCGTAATAACAGCAATGATAGTAGCATTCACTGGACACGAAGGCAAAGAACAAAGTTCAGGGTGCAACCTGTTTAAATAACTCAATAAAAAAAAGTCGCTTGAGATGTATATGAATACAAGTATTTTGCACGAATGTTTAGTTAACGAGTGCATTGTTTAAACAGGAACGTAGAACCACAATGAACTGTTCCCATCAAAACATAACTCGAGAAAACGTATTGTACGCAGCAATTCAGGTACAGATAGTGCAATCCTTTCCTCGTGTGTTCCGACTGTGAGAGCTATTGAAAACTACCTTCGAACAGAATGTATATACCCACAAACAGAAAATATACCACCTTTAACAGCAGCGGAGAGAAGAAAATTGAAACTATATCGAAATTAATCTGTAGAGTATTTAATTAAAATCCTGACAAGCCTTTGGTATTTTCTTTAAGTTGCTTCAAAGTCCCGCTAGTCGAGCAATACCCGCAATATGATATAAAACGGCTGAACGAAAGAACATCCTTCGCAGTGACGTTGAAAGGCTGAAAACATCAGTAGAAATATCGTTCCTGCTTCGGCAACCATTCAATCCAATTGTGTGAATAAGAGTTACGACACAGAAAGCGGCAGTAAAGTAATTGATTATCGCGAACAGACAAGGGAAAAGTTGAAAGATTCAGTAACAAAACACGGTACAGTACTTAGCTGAACTAAAGGATCACTCTACCAATTCAAGATTCGCTTAATTGTATAGTGTTTTACGTTTGTATTTTCTCAGTCGTATGTAATGCGCCTGCATATTATCAATACAGCAAGTCTAGGAGTTAGCTTAATCGAAAAAAATAATATCCCTCTCAAGAGACTTAGACATAGTTTCATTCATTGATATGTTTAAACCAATAGCTTCGGGGCTTCGTCCCCTGGACCCCGCACCCAGGAACAAGCGCTTTGGGCTTCTTTCCCCACTGCACCCCAAACATTTCTGCTGAGTATTTAGTTCGTAATGCCACAGTTCTTTCTGCTATTCTTATGTTAATGTATTCATTTGCATGTTATGTTATTCATTTGATATAAAAGCCACGCCTGCATACAAACAGTGCATTACAGTAATAAACTCTGAGTTGTACGTTTGCCGTTGCGTTTGCCATTATTATTTATTTGTATGTGTCTTGGTTTGTTCCCGGGGACCGACACTACAACTGGCGACGAGGATGGGATAGGCTTTTCAGTAAAGGCTTGAAAAGGAGTTCTAACCCGGGTAAAAGAAGACGGCAACCAAAATTCAATGAAATTTGAACTGTTAATCGTATTTCTGCGTCTGACGCTGTTTGAAATACCAGCCATGGCGTCGTCTAAGCTAAGTCAGTTGTAGACCTTAAAGGTGGAAAGTTACGACCCTGACGAAGAAAAATGGGAGTCATATGAGGAGCGTGTAACTATGTTTTTCGAAGCACATGACGTTACAGAAGACAAGAAAAAGGTAGCTATATTTTTATCGTCTATGGGAGCAAAGGGCTACGGACTGCTAAAGAATTTAGTCTCGCCAGATAAACCGTCTTCGAAAGATTTCCCGGAAATATGTAAGACACTGAAAGATTACTATAGTCCTAGACCACCAGTTTTGCTAGAGAGATTCACAGTCATACGCAAAGAGCTTCAGAATCAGTGACCAAATTCCTTGCCGAGTTAAAGAGGCTGTCTAGCACCTGTAATTTCGGAGTTTTCCTGAAAGACGCATTACGAGACCGGTTCGTCTGCGGACTTTACGACGCTACCATTCAAAAGAAGCTTTTATCGGAGGACGACTCTTTGACTCTAGAAAAAGCATTGAAAATAGCCGTCAGTATGGAAGCAGCAGCCAAGAGTTCAGCAATAATTAAAGAAGTGGGCCCAAGTATTTCACGCGTAGCGACAAATTCGCCCCAACACGAACGATTTCGCCGAGGTCAGTGTTAATGTTGTGGAAAACTGGGACATCTGAAAAAGAATTGTTTTCACAAGGACCTTACGTGTCACAATTGTGGACGTGTTGGACTTCTACAGGCTGTTTGCACGCAAAACACAGATGTAGGTAAGCATGCCAGTAAAGAAGGTAAGATGTCAACATTCAAGAGAAACAAGAGAAGTTCTAAAATTAAAGAAGTAACAAAAGAAACTTCAGAATTCGAAGTAGAGACTAGTGACGACGATGTTACAGTTTATTATGTGAAAACAGTTGCATCATGTAAGCCAATTGAAGTTGAAGTTGCAATTGAAGGCAACCAAGTCACCATGGAATTAGATACTGGGGCTGCGATATCTTTAATTCCAAAGAAGTTGTTTGACAAAACTGTTAAAGGAAACGTGGAGCTAAAATCCACTGAGGAAATTCTCAAAACGTTCACAGGGCAAAAAATTCCCGTTGTTGGTAAATGCAATGTGCAAGTTCAGTGTAATGGCAATGAAAAGAGATTGCCACTATTTGTAACTCAAGGCAATGGTCCAGCCTTGTTCGGTCGAAATTGGTTGACTCATTTACCGCTGAACTGGCAAGACATTAATTGTGTATATATTCCTTCAAATGTTAATAGCCGACTTCAAGAAATATTGTCGAAAAGTAAAGTTTTTGAGAAGAAATTAGGAACGGTAAAGGGGGTCCAAGCAAAGCTTAAGCTTAAACCAGGAACAACACCTAAATTTTACAAACCAAGACCAGTGCCACTGGCTAGAAAAGAAAAGGTTTCTGAAGAATTAAGGAGATTGGTTAATGAAGGCATTTTAGAGAAAGTAGATTTTTCAGATTGGGCGTCTCCCATTGTTCCAGTTAGGAAAGGGGATGGCAGTATTAGGGTGTGTGGAGACTACAAAGTTACAAATAATCCAGTCATCCACCAACAAGAATACCCCCTCCAACGCCCTGAAGAATTATTAGCGCAACTCAATGGGGGACAAAAATTTTCCAAACTAGATTTGTCTAACGCATACTCACAAATAGTACTGGATCCCGAGTCCCGTAAGTATGTGACTATTAACACTCATCTAGGTTTGTTTCGGTATACAAGACTACCTTTCGGCGTAAGTTCCTCGGGCGCCATATTTCAAAAATGTATGGATCAAAGTTTGGCTGGTTTTAATGGGGTTGGATGTTACTTAGACGATATAATCGTTACCGGTAGGAATGATGAGGAACATTTAAGAAATTTGGAACAAGTCATTAAGAAACTTGATGAGTTTGATTTGAAATTGAAACAGTCAAAGTGTACATTTTTTCAAGATTCAATGCAGTATCTTGGATGGATAGTGGATGCAAATGGTGTACATGCATCAACTAGTGGAGTAGAAGCAATTCTTAATGCCCTTGTACCAGAAAATTTACATAATATGCAATCATTAATTGGCATGATTAATTATTATCGAAAGTTTATGCCTAACTTATCCTCGATTCTGACACCAATGACATCTGCACTAAAGCGAGTGCCAAAAGGCTTTTGAGGAGGTCAAGCAAATTTTAAGTTCTCCTCCAGTTTTGGCCTATTTCGATCCATCAAAAGAAGTTATATTAGCTGTGGATGCTTCTCCAACAGGCATAGGTGCAGTTATTTCTCATACTAGTCAAGAGGGTGAGAAACCAATTGCTTATGCTTCTAGGAAACTGACAGAAGCAGAGCGTAATTACTCTCAAATAGAGAAAGAGGCCTTAGCAATAGTATATGGAGTGCGACATTTTCATCAGTATCTTTGTGGTAAACGATTTACACTTTTTACTGATCATAAGCCGTTAAAGTATTTGTTAGCTCCTGACAAAGTCATTCCAGTGTTAGCGGCATCTAGACTGCAGCGATGGGCAATACTTTTAAGTGGGTACGAGTATGGCATCAAATACCGAACATCAAAACAAAATGCCAATGCGGATTGTTTGTCTAGACTGCCTGATTCAAAGGGTAACAATGACAAACTTAATTCAGTTGATCAGTTCACAGTGTTCTGGACAAAGAAAGTGACGGAGGTGAATGAAGCACAAATTCAGTCACTTCCTATCAGTGCAAAAGAAATCGCAAAGGCCACAAGTACTGATCGGCTTTTGTCCAAAGTAAAACATTTTGTTTTGTATGGTTGGCCAGAAGAAGGGCTTGTTGGTCAAGAATCACAACAATATTTTAATAGGGAGGGATGAACTTTCAATTGAAAGTAATTGCTTGTTGTGGGGTATACGTGTAATTATTCCATTACGTTTTCAAAAACAGGTTTTGAATGAATTGCATGCAGGCCATCCAGGTATGGTTAGAATAGAAATCCCTTGCTAGAACGCACGTGTATTGGCCAGGGCTAGACTTGCAGATTGAACATTTAGTAGAATCTTGTAGTGGTTGTCAATCAGTTCAACCTGCCCCGCCCAAAAGCTATGTCAACTGGGATTGGCCTAACATGCCATGGTACCGCATTCATATTGGTTTTGCAGGTCCTTTTCTAGGCAATATGTATTTGATCGTTGTTGACGCTCATTCTAAGTGGCCTGAAGTCATTTTGATGAAGTCAACTACGGCATCAAAGACTATTACAGAGTTAAGAACAACGTTTGCACGTTATGGGTTGCCGAGGGAGATCGTATCAGATAATGGTCCACAATTTATAGCAGAGGAATTTCATAATTTTTGTAAACTTAATGGTATTCATCACATCAAAACAGCTGTTAAGCACCCTGCGTCTAATGGTGAAGCTGAAAGATTCGTTCGTACTTTTAAAGAGGCTATGAAGAAAGTGAAATTTGATAGTGCTCCGCTTCAGACGAAACTTGATCGAATTTTGCTTTCATTTAGAACTACTTTCCACTCCCTTACAAGAGAGACACCAGCAAGATTATTCTTTGGGAGAGAATTTCAAACTAGGTTGTCCTTAGTGAAACCTAAATTTGGTGCTTCAATTTCCAGGAAGCAGGCACTCGATGTTAATTCACCTCCTCGTTCTGTTTCTCTGGGGGACGAGGTTATGGTGTTAGATTTTAGAGCATCCACAGGTAAATGGGCTCATGGTACTGTTACAAAAGTTTTGGGTCCGGTGACGTATATGGTTCAAGTTGAAAACCAAATGTGGAAGCGCCATATTGATCAAATTAGAGCAAAGCCTCATACTGCACATTCAGAAACGTTTCGTGAGACTTTTAGAACCTATGAGGAAAGTCAAGGATCTGAACCTGCTGTTGACTTTGACGAGCTTATCAAAGGTAAACCGATTGAAAGTGCCCCCGAAAGCACACTTTCCGAGAAAATAAAATCACCTGTTAAATCTGATCCTGAGAGTAATGTCACAGAAAAATTTGAGCCACCAGGTGAAATAGTTTTCGAAAGTAATCAAAACAAAGAGCTAAGCTCGTCGTTGCCAGTTGTAGGGTCATCTCCCGAGAACAAATCAGAACCATTAATATTAAGACGATCTACCAGAAATCGTAAGCAACGTATTCCTTTCGATGCAAACAATTAAATATTTTGTAAGAAGAAATTAAGTTTAAAACAAAATAAGATAAAAATATGTCAAATGAAGATTTGATAAAAATTGAATGAATGTATATTGATGTGTAGAGGAAAAAAGGGGTTACTAATTTAAAGAAGGAGGAGTGCTGAGTATTTAGTTCGTAATGCCACAGTTCTTTCTGCTATTCTTATGTTAATGTATTCATTTGCATGTTATGTTATTCATTTGATATAAAAGCCACGCCTGCATACAAACAGTGCTTTACAGTAATAAACTCTGAGTTGTACGTTTGCCGTTGCGTTTGCCATTATTATTTATTTGTATGTGTCTTGGTTTGTTCCCGGGGACCGACACTACAATTTCGCCCCCAAATATTGTGCATTTCTGTACCATCATATGAAGTACTAACAGAAATATTTATAATTTTATACATCAATGTTTCATTTGTTCTTTAAAATTATAATGAGCACAAAAATCCAGAAAGTGTTGTAATCTGGTCTTAAATTGTCAATATTTTGAAATTTTCTTTAAAAAATATCGACAAAATAATGTAATTTTGGTGATATGATGGAATTGTGCAAAAGAGTTTCATTTGGAAATATATAATTTCATACTGATTTCTTTTTCTTTTCTTTTTTTTTTTTTTGGAACTTGAAACTTTAGTGAAACATTCATTTCCACTTCGATATTTCATATCTGAGTCGAGACAAAGAAAAATAAAAGAAAAACGCCAAAGTTAATATGTCGAAAACTGCAGACATATGTGGCCATTTTATTAAGGCAAACTATCATGTTCTTATAATTGGATAGGTTATGTAACGAGTAAATACGTAAAGCAATGTTGGGTGCAAATAACGTTAATGCCATTTTTACTAATCGTAAAAAGTAAATATGTGATAATGTCTATGAAAAATTACCAAGATATTAGAGGTTTGCCACTATTTTGCATTCATGCAAATGCGTTCCCATTCGAAATTAAGCAAAAGCGAAATTTCAGTGGCGATTATTTTGCTAAACGCAAATTATTGGGCTAAAGCTGTGACTTTGAAAGGTGAAGCATTTGACAATGAATTAACGTGATGAACTTAAACAAGCTGATCTCACTTTCCTTTTGTTCCCCGATTTGACAAAGACCACTCTGTCTGACCCAAGGAATAAAGTAATGCAACAATAACAATGCAGTTAATGTAAATACCGTAAGCATATTACACGTTGAGCCGATGCATATGTGAATTTACTATAAATCGGTTTTCTCTCAAGATTTTTTCAACCTTTCATCGGATTCAATTAATACACTGATCTGACGCTGAAGCTCCTACCTCAAAGCAGAATTATCGTTACACTTTATAAATAGTCCAATTTTCAACATGGGCTTTTTAACTGTATCTGAGCCGCCGTTTTTTGAAAGACCTCTTGTCAAACTTTAACAAAATTATAGCGCAATGCCATATCCGCATAGCTACTTTACTGGAAAGAAGGAGGGCGGACTCTTTGTCGCAGCTAAGACAAATGTATGGCACGCACGCCAAAAAGCTCACCACATATGATGTGCTAAAATTATACGTTCATGTACCAAAAATATACGATGATGTGCTAACTTCATACGATCATGATGAAAATTGACACCATCATAAACTAAAACCATACGTTTATCATGTTAAATATTACGATGTACATGTAAAAACACACGTTGTACATCTAAAACACATGATGTACATGTAAAAACACACGTTGTACATCTAAAAACACATGATGTACATGTAAAAACGTAAGATCGTCATGTTATTATTGTTTCTTCGGCATGCCGTACTGAGTGAGCCTTTCGGCGTGCGAGAAGCCCGCCGAAAGGCTCATCGGCATACGATGATTATCTAAACCCATGTGATGTAGTAAAAGTACACGTTCATGTACAAACTCTTTACGATAATGGGCACTGATTGCTCACGATCATGTACTCATTTCATACGTAAATGTAATCATTGCATACGTACATGTACTGATTGCATGCGTACATGAACTCAATTCATACGATCATGTACTAAATGTTTATGTCCATGTACCGAAAAGGCCCATGTGCATATCGAATGGTAATAGGCCCCTGTCAATACTAAGGGCCCAAAGTTTGGTGTTCGGTGCCATTTTTGCCCACAATGGGACCCTAGCCCCCAAAACCTTCGAGCTACTACAAGGTGCAATGTATTTTGGCCCTTAATAATTCAACTTGTCACTTGAAGTGAATGCCCGGGCCTACCCGTCACCAATAGACCCAATGATGACTCGGTACTTCTGGTTCTTGAACTAAGTTTCTCTATCAACAGGGCTGTGAGGCCCCTGGAACATCTTATGTCACGGGAAATTGGGAAAAAAATTTTTTCTCTTTTGTAGATTTAATGCAATGTTCCATCGAAATTTCCATTCGAATCAAACGTTACACATGTCGTAGTTTCAACATTAATTCTTTGGGCCCTTAGTATTGACAGAGGCCTATTACCGTTCGATACTCACATGGGCCCTTCGGTACATGAACTTATACATTCAGTACATGATCGTATGGATTCAGTACATGTATGTATGCAATCAATACGTACGTATGCAATCAGTACATGTAGGTATGCAATCAGTATATATCACCGTAAGAAGTTAGTACATGAACTTGTAGTTTTACTACATCGAATGAATTTAGATGATCATCGTATGTCGGTGAGCCTTTCGGCGGACTTTTTGCACGCCGAAAAGCTCACTCAGTATGGCACGCCGAAGGGAAAATAATAACATGATGATCATACGTTTTAACATGTACAACAAGTGTCTTAGATGTAAAACGTGTGTTTTTACATGTACATCGTAACATTTACCATGATGAACTTATGGTTTCAGTACATGATAGTGTAAATTTACATCATGATCGTATGAAGTTAGTACATCATAGTATATTTTTGGTTCATGAACGTATAATTTTGGTACATTATCATACGCGTTGAGCATTTTGGCGTGCCTTAAAGATGTCATGATGCATGGACTAACCCCTCGTCTTGTGTGTGGCGAGTAGTCAAAGTGAAAATTTTCGGGCATGCGCAACATCAATCCCCAAAACAGACATCTTTCCTGAAAATAATAAGAAAACTCGAAATTCCGTTCTGAAGTTGGAAATTGTTTAAAGGTTCGACGCACAGTAAAAGGTTAACTATATTTGTTTTACCTGACTGGAAGTTACTAAAATGTCAGACTTGTGATATATATTTAAACGTTTCTGTATTATGTTAATATATAACATTCTCCAAAAGTGAATATTTCAAAGTCTAGTATGGAGCTAATAATTTTCTTTACGTCAAAACAAAAGCCATTACTTCGTTTTGTAGAAGAAAAGACCAAACGAATAAACAGGATTTGGTAAAGTCAGTCGAAAGCAAAACGTATGACAACAGCAAGACTTAGTTTAATGTTAGATGGATTACTGGCCACATATTGTGGTTCCATTTTGACGCTTACAGTTCGATGAAAGCCATCCCCTGTATATTTAAATTTTATTTTCTCCATATATATATGTTCAATCATCAGCTGAGGTAAAAAGGTGGTACTAAACTATATTTCCCACAGAAATAACTACTGCTTAATAAACCAAAAATATTGGTTTTCAAGCCTTATCCAAATTATAAATAATGAGATGGGTTAATCACGGGAAGGCTCATTTTTGGGGTATTGTTACTTGAAGACCGAAGGTTTGCTTTGTGTGGGGGCTGCAAATAATTATCACAATGGAGACCATTGGACCGTGGTATAAGAAAATATACACTTTTGACATAACTCATAACAAAGCACGCGTTTTGCAGTTGACAAACAGACTATGACAATTTTCAGTTATCTCAGAAGTTTTACTGCTTAAAAATGTTGGTTTCTAAAGCACGTCAGGGGCCATCTTAATGTGTACCTTTTGATAGAATTCATTTTGCAGTTTCGTACGATTTCATTGTAAGATAAAACACCTTGCCGTTCGATTCATTTTTTGTTGGTAGGGCACGGTTTTGATCTGTGTTTTAAGTATAACAACAAAAAAAAAAAAAAATTAGGAAGCAGTAAAGCAGGCCAAATTTTGCTGGGCTGGTTGATGCAGGGAATATTGGCTCGATTTCGAACGACGATATTTGCTTTTTTGGTTTAATCAGATTTAGTTTGGACTTTTTTTATAGGAAAAAATGTCGATTTTTTAAAGTTTTTACTCTTTTTACTTAGTGCATGTTTGTCTATCAAAACTGGAAAAATAGGGTAAGATGGTAATGGATTTTAAGAAAAATGAGTTCAAAGTATTTCCAACTATCCCCAAACCGTCACATATTCGCCAGTAAACACTAAGAACAAGGTTGTCGCCGTAGAGCTCGTATTCAGCAACATGTAGACTAGAACACTTAAGTGGTCAGCCGAAGACTCAAATTTAAATTAATAGTGTGGAGAGTACGAAGCACCATTTCGAAATTCAGTCCAAGATCTTCAATCTTCTGAAATGACGTAACACTGAGTTTTCTCAAAACCGTTGCCAAAATAACCTTTTCCTCCATTATGGCAAACTTTTGACCTGCAGTAACAAAAATGATAACATGTTGTTGTTTTTAATAGAACTGGATCATGGACGCACATTATGCAACATAATGGTATTGCACTCTAGGAAAGAACGGACTCACATAAGGTCGAATGTAAAAACTTATCGAATGTGTATTCATGGTTTAAAGTGTATTAAGTTAACACTATCAATGAGTGTTTTGAAGCTGTTTTTCATTACATATGTTACCGCATCAGACTTGTTATATTAATGAACGATTTTTCATAAATAACCCTAATCTGGAAATCGTTTTTCAAAGCAACAGGAATTCGTTCTTCAAAGGTTGTGTATTGAGTAGTTACAAAATTTAATTAATACATTAAGACATTAGATTTCCCCACTAATTGCTAAATAATCTACTAATTGTTCATGGGCGTGAATTTTTACCTATTGAATTGAGGGGAGGTGGAAGCATTGCGTACTCCGTCACAATTGAACTGTGTAAATATGTAAAAGTTGAATGGATTTTTTTTTAATAATAACGGGAGGACATGCCTTTGCGCCAAAATTGACGTTTGTAGCTTGAATACATTTTGAAAAATGCATTAATTCAATTACTCTATTCAAATATGTTCCAATGGTTTCAATGAAAGTTATTTCAGGTATCACTGAAATCCCCCCCCCCCCAAACATATTCTGCATTTTTCCAAATGCGGCACGTTGCAAATCTCATTTGAATTCGAACTTGCTTTGAAAGTCTAATTAAGCATTCTTAGTTACGCTTAAATTATATTTACCAATGCAGTTACGTGGCCCAGCCCCAAAAGGAAGGTAAGCAAAGTTGTGTCGATTCTTGATGTTGTCCGGAAGAAATCTATCAGGATTGAAATTCTCTGGATCTGGAAACTGCTTGGAATCTCGATGAAGCCAGAATTGACATATTAAAATCGCTGTGCCCTTCGGAATGGTGCCACCACCTGATAGGGAACAGTTCAAAACTACAAGCTCTTTTCTTGCTAGATTTGAGTGAAAAATTGCCAGATGAATAAGCATTTACATGGTTTGGTGTATTAAAATCTTCATAATTTAAAGCGGGACTACGAGATACTTAAACCTCCAACATTCATGACAGCACGAGAGACGGATAGCCGAAGCTGGAAACTATTTCAGAGGTTCTAACATACTGAGTAGGACAGTCTTAGCTTCTTTTGTTAGTGACCTTTGTCCGAAGTGCAGTTGATGGATTCGGTTTGCCAAATGAAGTTCGGGTTCTTTCCTGTAATGACCTCATCAGTCAGAAGCATGAACCAATGAAAGTATGTTTGTTTATGAGTATTCATGAATAAACAACTAAAGGTGTCAAGCGCACATGCCCAACTGAAAGGAAAATGAATACACGCACGTAAACATTCCTTTGTATCTTCGACGGATAGCCTTCCCATACAAAAGTTTTCTATAGAATTCTAAAGAAATGCCTATAGAGATCTATAGAACTCTGTCGAATCAATTATTTTCTGTAGAAATGTTAATTGTCCTCTATAGAAATTTAGAATTCTATTGGATGTCGTTTCTATAGAGAAAAAAACCTCTACACACTAATTCTACAGGGCACGCTCTATGAAATTCTATAAAAACTTATTCATACGTTTCTATAAAACTTGCATAAAGGTTCTCTAGAATTTCTATACATTTACTATAGAACACCTAATTTCTTGGTAGAGTTGTGTCGAAAATTGCCAGATGGATAAACATTAAAATGGCTTCGTACATTAAAATCTTCATCCTAATCTTTTCAAACATTTGATCAGGTTAATGTTAAAGATTATTCATTCGGTAAATGTCGGTACCTAGAGTGATAGGGGTTCACTTGGAGAAGGTACGAAATTGTTCAGGGTCTCAAACCAAAACCTTATCTGTTTTACTCCAAACTGCTTCGAAAAGAAACTAGATTTTATCGTGTACATTCATTAATAGAGATTAAGTCATTCATCAATTTCAACTTTTTTTTTCTTTTCCTGACTGTAGACGTGTCAAGTTTGTTATCATTGGAAAATCTTTACAATATCCTGCTTGAAACCGTTGAGTAGAACTTATTTATTCCGTTGGATATCTACTTGCTAACTGTTTCATCGTAATTAAGAGAACACATTGCAATCATTACTCCATTTTATTGCCTTACTACATACATGCCTTAACGTCTTCGTTAAGTTGACGGAAAGTTATAGGAGCAGTCGGAAACAGCCGGAGGCTTTCTTTCATTACACAGGTGTGATATTCGAGTTGTTGAATATCTTCAAGGCTCACCGGCCGATCACAATCATTACCTAAAATGTTTAAAGAAGAAAAAAAGAAAAGTAGGAAATGACTTCCTTTCTTATGTTTATATTGAAAATTTCCGAGGACGCCCCCTTTATTTGATTGATGCCGTACTTTTACATTCACGACTGTGTTTGATTTTTTGGATGCCTTTGGGATGTCTGTTGACTTCGTTCCATATCTTTAAATATATATATATATATGTGTGTGTATCTATATATATATTTATATATATATATATATATATATATATATATATATATATATATATATATATATATATATATATATATATAAATATCCGACGAAAACACATTCAACGCATCATCACCCGTATAGCAGGAAGCATTACAAAGAAGTGGCTATGGGTACAACATAAAGTACGAGACCCAACCCCCTAACACCAGTCATTCCAAGGGAGCCCCGAAACGAAGACGAAATAGGAACATAACCTGGTTCAAACCCCGTTTAGTGACAGTGTCACAACCAACATTGGCAAGAAATTCTTTAACCTCTTGGACAGCTGCTTCCCACCTGGGCACAAACTACATACTTTACTCAACAGGAACACGGTGAAACTGAGTTACAGCTGCATGGCAAACATAGACCAAATTATATCAGCGCACAACAAATACATACTGGCGAAACAGGAAGTACAACCAGCAACGCGAAGCAACTGCAATTGCAGAAAGCAAAGTGAGTGCCCATTGGAAGGCAACTGCCTCAAGAACAACATTGTGTACCAAGCAACTGTAACACGCCACGACAACAACAACGAAGAAACATACATTGGTCTAACAGACAACACATTCAAAACAAGATACACCGCCCACAAGTCGAGCTTTAAACACAAAGACAAAAGACACGCAACTGCACTCAGTGAATACATCTGGAAACTAAAGGATACAAATGTAGAACACTCCGTAAAATGGAAACTAATGAACAAAGCTCGAGCATACTCCACTTCATCTAAAACTTGTAATCTCTGTCTGGAAGAAAAGTTCTTCATTATACTCAAACCTTCCTTAGCAACTCTAAATAAAAGAAACGAACTGGTAAACTCTTGTAGACACAGGAACAAACATCTACTGTGTAATTATTCTAATAGGTAATGTATCTTGGCTCGCTGTACACCGTTCGTGCCTGTTCACATCGAACACGGAACCATCACGTGCTTAAAAACGGACACGTTCAAAAGCAGCGAACATATACGTATTTAACGTTATTGACATCATTCTACTTCAGGCTTCTGAGGAGTGAGGACCTACATTATTGGCCCTTACGAAACAGTTCTGTAAAGCTATGTTGTAAGAACTTATTGCAACCTTTTCAATATTACAGCTCCCTTCACAGGGTTGAGCACTTTACCATTGCCTGGTTGACATTACTATTAATTTTTACTATTACGGTTATATATATATATATATATATGTATATATATACATATATATGTATATAAAGTGTTGTAGTAATATATATATATATATTATATTGTATTATATATATATATAAACATATATAAACATATATATATATATATATATATATATAGCGCTAATTCCCAACTTAGGGGGAAATATATCTATATATATATAGGTCGAAAGTGTTGTAGTAATAAATTCGATCATGAATTTTATACCGATCCAAGATAGAGTATAAACTCTTATCAAAGAAGGAACGGTTAAAGAAAAACAACAGAGAGAAAAATTGAGCCGCACGGGGGACCGAACCCACCATCCTCCGCTTTCCGGGCAGAGTCTATGACCACTACGCTAGAACAGCTCGTGATTCACAGAAGCGACAACAGGCTATAAATACCCCGCTTGAATCAATTTTCTCTCTTTGTTACCATGGTACTCCCAAGCGGGATGAATAATCAGTAGGTCGAAGTTGGTAGATCGAAGTTAGAATGTGTAGGTCGAAAGTGTTGTAGTAATAAATTCGATCATGAATTTTATACCGATCCAAGATAGAGTATAAACTCTTATCAAAGAAGAACACAAGTTAAAATATAAACTACATTAGAGGAAATGCAGGAGAATCTTAGTTTGACAATGAATCTATTGCCGTTGGGTCATGAAATGTTGACGAGGTCGTGTTTGCCAACAACTGGGCATGTATTACACCTTGAACGGTTACAGGGAAAGGTACCAGGGGTGTCGTTGAAAGAATTGAGTGGGTGGGAAGCCCGAACTAAATGGTTGGCTAAATTTTTCTCAACTCTAAAAGCAGTGATGGTCGGTTCCGGGAAAACATCACGGGTTGAGGGGTCTTGTCGGAGCCACTCTACACTTTTGTAGATGGCGCGTAAAATAGGACGGACCGAAGGGTGGTATGAAATTACCAAATGAATACGTAGATTTGAACCAGATTTGTTCTTTTTCTCCAAGGCTTCCTCTCTGCTGGTTCCTTAAATTCTGCGCAGGGCATTATAGAGGATTTTGGCAGGGCAATGGCAGGGCAGGGCGTTTTTCAAAAAAGGATAAAATTTCTTCAGAGGCAGTGGAAAAATCAGAATCCTCCGAACATATTCGCCTGGCTCGTAAGAGCTGGGAGTAAGGGATAGATTTAGTAATGGACAGTTTAAGGTCGAGAAAAACAACAGATGAGTCCAAGATACAATGGGTAAATTTCAAAAAGGGGCAAAAGGAATTAACAAAGTCGATAAAGGTTTCTAAATCTCGGCGGGAGCCAGTGGCAACTCCTACAATATCATCAATATACCTATTGTAAAGTATAGGTCGGGGCCCGGTATACTGAGAATATAGTTGTTCTTTAAAGTGACCCATGGTCAAACAGGCAACAGAAGGACCCATTTTGGTTCCAATAGCCCCTCCTTTAACTTGGCGGAAAAAACGCCCATTAAACTAAAAACAATTTTGTGTGAGAACAAGTTCCGTCAGACGTAGGAAGGTGTCAGTCGGTATAAAGGGATCACGCCGTTTGTCTAGGTAGTAACGGATAGCGGTTAAGGCAGCATCATGAGGAATGGACGTGTAGAGGCTGGTTACATCCAAGGTGAATAAAAGACGTTCACCACAATTTTCAGGAAACTCAAAGTCACGAATAAGTCTCAAGAAATGTGGTGTGTCTTGAAAAAACGACGCCAGGGCTAAAACCAAAGGGGAGAGCACGGAATCTACATACTCAGAAATAAGAACAGTGGGGCAGCTGTGTGAAGAAACGATAGGTCTACCAGGGTTGTTTGCATTGTGGATTTTGGGAAGTAGGTAGAAATAGGAAATCCGTGGGCAAGGGTGTAGTACAGAAGTAGTGTTTTTGGGTAGCTGGTCCATGAGTTGGGTTAATGTGTTCTTAACAAACTTTTGGCAATCAGAAGTGGGGTCAGCGGGAAGTTCTAAATAAGCACTTTGGTCGGATAGCTGTTTGTTGGCCTCAGCATTATACAAGTCCTTTCACTAACAGCTCCACCCTTGTCTGCTGGTTTGATGATGATGTCCCTGTCACTTTAAAGGGATAAAATGGCATCTCGTTCCTCGGGACAAAGGTTACGCAGTGGGGTCATTTAAGGGGGAAGGAGATTGTTGACATCTTTGTTAATTGTATGAATAACATTATCAAGGGTGATATCTATATATAAATATATATATATATATATATATATATATATATATATATATATATATATATATATATATATATATATATATATATATATATATATATATATACATATTTATATGTATATGTATATACCACAAGATTGAACAAAAGGGGGAAATTTGTACATCTTCATACGTTTAGGCGAAATGAAAAACAATAAAATCTGTATATTTCGCCTTTAAGGAAAAACATAAATAAATAAATAAAATATGTACGTAAGTTCAATAGTCCATGAGTTGTTCGTGTTAAGAGATAGTCGTCCGTAATTTGCTCAACATTGAAGTAATTAGGTATATTACGTACCTCCATATGTATTTTACTATACAGTAACGTATTTCCATTGAAACAGTGTGTGAAAACGTAAAGGGGAACGTAAATTTTCCCCCTAACGGTAATTTCCCCTAACGTTGATATGTTGCCCCCCAAATTTTCTTATTCCACAATAAGGTATATATATATATATATATATATATACATATATATATATATATATATACACAAAATAATGTATTTACGCAAGCATAATTTTCTCACTACTCAAGTGTATATATATATATATATATATATATATATATATATATATATATATATGTAAACAAACCGAAAACTTTGTCGAGTTCTTCGTGAAGTTTTCGTTGAACTTCCGGATGTCTTCCTATTAGATACAATGCATACGTTGCTGATAAAGAAACTGTGTCATGACCCTGAAAGGTACAATGAGATATAGTTCTGATAACACAGCCTTTCACCCAATGTATTATATAAGGAAACGTAATACCTATTATTCAAACAAAGTGAAAGAATTAGTTAAGTTTCTTTCATACACGCTTCCGTTTGCCGAGTTAAGTTTTCAAACCTTGCATGTCTTCCTTGAATTACCGGAATGAATTGGCTAGTAGATGAAGAAACCGTAAATAGAAGCTGTTTTCCTTCACGTTTCTACAGAACGACATATTACCTCAAACGTTGGAAAAGTGCATAAAATGCTTGTGATAAGCGCTCGCACACAACTTCCTAACATAAGCAATTCGCGAAGCTTTTCCTGAATAACCCGATAAACTGTCTACAAATAGGCTAAAAATCATAACAGTCTCTGAAATATTGAGATCTTAGTTTGAGAACGACTCAGTCTTAGAGTCAATAGCTTCATATGATACTTTACTCGATGCCCAACTTAAAGCAATCGAGAAAGACAATATATAAATATTTTGAATATCCCAAACCCACACAGAGTAAAAGGTTTGCTCACTGATGAAGCTCCGCTATTGTAACGCATGAGAGCAGAAACCGTTCTATATATATATATATATATATATATATATATATATATATATATATATATATATATATATATATATATATATATATATATATATATATATATATATATATATATATATATATATATATATATATATATATATATATATATATAACGCTAATTCCCACCTTCGGTTATTCACTCTTTTTTTTCTATTGGTCTCACAAGTTTGGTATCAGAAAAGGAATTGAATAGGCCAGCACCCTCTTACCAATAATTTTCAAAATTGAAGAATCAAACTCCATTAGTTCATAATAAAATAACACCCTGTTTCCTACACCCTGGCACGTCCAGTCAATCAGCAATTTGCCCTTTCAATGAGTCATTGTTCCCAACCTACCACCTTAGCAAGCCACCTCTCTTAGCCCTTTGTCAGCTTTTTAATCTTAGACAACTGCTGACATCATTTCAACTTTCAACTTTTTTCAAACCACCTTAGGAGACATATCCTTGCGATAAATACCGCGGCCAAGTTTGAGGAAAGGTTTTCCAGGGCTCCACCATTTTGCTCTCTTTTCGAAATTTCCCATCAAACCCCCAATCTTAACTTTGGTCTTCAGAAAAATAATTATCTCTTATATTGTACTATGCGAGCCTAACGTCTTTATGTTGGAGAAACTAGCACTTAGTTTCGGTATAGATTTAACAATCAGAAGAAGTCTATCAATGACAATACACGCGGGTTTCCAGTTGCCGAACACTTCGGGCTGATAGATCTTCCCTCCCAAATTTTCGCTGCTCTGTTCAAACTTTCAATCTCCTCGGCACCGTTAACGCACAGACCTTAACTTTATATTTAATTTTTTAATACACACACTGACGGTCTCAACAGAGATCTGAAACTCAACAAAAGCACTTTCTACAATGAATATTGAAAAATTGATATATGTTTTGTCTATTTAGCATATGCCGTGCGTTTTCTTCCAATTCAATCTTGCATGATGGCCTGCTAGCCTCGAGTCTATTTGGGTCTACTCTACTCTTACACTCACTACAGTTATTATTGTCCCGTTCCGGTTTTTTTTTTTTTTTTATTTAACCGGTCAGCATAGACAGTGGAATTCATTTACATTTACTTTTTCATGTTTACGAAGGCTTCAGAAGATGCTGAGAATTTCCAAGTAAATATAAATAAATACTTACATGGTATTCCGTACGTCAATTTTGACTTTGTTTTGATTCTTATGTTTTTACTTTTCATGATGAAAGGTTCCCTCTTTTCTTTGTTACATCCTCCCTCCCTGCCTAGTTACCTATTATCGCTTCAGGAAGGAAATTAAGCTCACTACACATACACTTGATATATTCACACTTCACATTATATTAATTGATTAACAGTAGCAGATATATTAAAATGCACAAAAGGAACGTTCGACAACGTTTGGGGTAACCAAACAGGCCATTCGAGTAGGTGTTGCTTTTCACGCAGTGCCAACACAATGAAAGCATATTTCATTTGAGTACAATATAATGTAGCAAACCCAGGTAATACTTATATTCCTCACCGTCCTTAATCTACTGGGGTGTCTATGTTGCTTTTTCAAGATGCAACGTCACGGCATGTTATCGTTTCGGAGTACACGTGGACACGCCACTTCCTATATACCAGAACGGGAATAGAGGAAACCAAAATGGTTAATATAATCTCATGTAAAATAAACTAATACCGCAAACATGAACGAATCAACTTCCTCCTGGATACCCTCATCAGTTAAACTGTTGTTCTGCCTCTGAGCCTCGATGAGAAGGTCTAGAAAAGCCAGTCGTCGACGATTTCTGACATCTTCGGACATGTCATCTATTATGACGTCTTTCTCATTATTCAGTACATTCTTTCTTTCATTAATGATCTATATGACAAAATCCAAAAGTTTTCCACAACGTCATCAAATTGTTCTGATCAAACACGCTGCTTGATGTAGCTGAGTTTTACCGTGTATCTGAGGTTTATTCCTTCAAATATTCTTTAAATGGAAATTTTATTTTTCTGTTATTTTTTACCTGTGACATGATTAGAATACCGTAAAGAACAGTGCAGAGAATTGTAACTTATCGTAGACCATTTGCACATAAATGTGCAGAACACAAGTGGAGTGAGCGCGCATTTTAAATTCAAAAAAATAATTAATTACTAAAGAAACTACTACAGGAACACGAAGACAGACCCCTCATATATGAAATATTGAAAAGGCAGTTAAGCCTTTGTGCGAAAACGTTTTCCAGTGAATATCAATTGTACCTCCCAAAATGAGGTCAGGTAAGGGTAATAAAAGTGTCCAAAGAAAATGGACCACTACACTTCACCTGCTTGGTGGTTCCGTGTAAAACTTTCAAACACTCGGCATGCTCCTTCCCAAGCGCAAATCTTCGAAAAATATCTTCATTCCACAGCCAAGGGCTAGTCATTCTTTGGGCTATTATATTCGACATTCTATAAGTAATGTAGAGATGTAAATTACTTTAAATCGTGAATTTAGTTGATTCAATTCGAAGCATTTCATTAAACGCTTTACGTTAAATATACTCCAACAGCAATTCAGACCAGTAGTTTTGAACCAGTACGTCCACTAGAGCTTAGGTATCATATTAAGCCTACTCTCAGAGTGTCCCACAAAAGGCATTTCCAATCATCTTTGCGTACCTCAACGTAATATAGTGCTTGAATGAAAAGTTCATTTGGAAGAGTTACCATAATTTCAAGCGGTCTACAAAATAAAATATGGCTTCTTCTGATCGGACCATATGAAAAAAAATGATAACTTTACAATTTTTTTCAAGATCCAGCAATACTGGTTAGATAATGATCATTTAGAATCTTGTCAATGGAATACTTAAACCTGGTAAATGTTAACAGGAACCACCTTGCCTGACATTATGGAAATTGTTTAGCAGAAAAGGCTGAGTTATCGGTTTTCTCGGAATAGCAACCACTGGAAAAGAATAGGGATCTTATTAGTGTAGTTAAAGTATGACTAAGCCTTTGGAATTACGACAGTGTCTGTGTAACGCAGAAGCTCAAATGAGGTGGAAGAAGTATGTGTACAGGGCAGAAGTGGAAAAATGAAAATGTCACACCACAACATACAGTTAATGTCATTTTGTGAAAATGTTTTCATCTCGGCAAGTTAGCAGGCACCCTTGAGGCCGTAATCCCCTCCCACCCTATAAATAATCCACATTTTTGGCACTAAAACGGTTCGCTCTAAGCCACGATTGTTTATATCTTGAAGACTATTTCATCTAAATCAAACGCAACATTTCGCCGAAGATGCCCCGTGGTTGTCATTTCATCATTCTGCAAACTCGGCAAAACCGACCAATTCCACCCGCCTAATAATATGATTGTGACTGAAAACGAGCAACACACTATTGGAATGCGCAGACCTTTAAAGGAACAGCGGTTTGGCATATCAACCAATATTTAGTGCTAAGGAACAGGAACAAAAGATTACACACATGAAAACGTATGGTAACTGACTTACATGCACAAGAAAACTCGTAAACCGAGCGTATTCCAAAAGGGCATGCTGACAAAAAGTACCTCTATACACCGACGTTGCCAAAAATTTAAGAGGGGGCAAAATTTTTATATCCTTTAAGAAATTTTAAATTAGTGTACTGAAGCCACGTCGATGCCATCTGGTGCAATCTTCGGCCGGTAACAACATTATGATAGATATTATGACTCACGTTTTCCTGTTTGAAGTAAGAGCATGCTAAAAACCCAAACGGAATTTTTATCGACACCGAAAGGGGACCAGTCGTTCCCTTTGCTCCCCGGCTACTTCCCTGTCTCTAGTCCAAAGTAATAGAATATGTTCCCACCGAAAGAGCCGTTTTAATTGTTTCGATACAGCAGCAGCGTCAACTCTGACGGTTATACCTCTTAAAAGAATAAAAAAGTCCTAACAAAAAATAGCACTGAGTACTCATTACTCCGTTGTTTTGTGTCTTACAAGACATAGGAGATTGCGTTTTTGATCTAGTGGTACAGAATCTGCTAATCATGCCTCTTCACAGGGTTCGATTTTTAGGTCGATTCATACCAAACATTTTAAAATTGGGACCTACTTCGTTATGCGTGATGCTCAGGATGAACAACTAATGAAATAGGAAAACATCCACTGTCCCACAAATGGGAAAAGGGACCTCGCGCGTTACTATATTAAACCAGAGGACTATACGTTAAGCTTCATAAAATGCCACGACTTGCACCGGACTATGCAATACTTTAAAAAAGCAAAATATATCTGAAATAAACTGAGGTCAAGGTGTGATTGGAATAAGGTGATCACCACTTACCTTTGAACTGCATTCTTGTATTTGGTGCCTTCCCCCGTTTGAGCTCCGAGTTTAAGACCCATCAAAGTTTCTGAAGAAAACAGTTTCTCAATAGAAATAACTTAACTCAGGACGAAGCAAAACTGTGAAAAGAGTGGTGATGGTGGTGGAAATAAGGTTTGTAACCTCACTTTGGTTTTATGGTACAATTTTTAAGTTTAATAGCGCAAATATAGGATTGTTATTTATCCGAGATAAACTAGACTGCCCAAAGTCTTTCTGTATGACTTAAAATTTGGGCAGCCATTTGATTCTTCAAAACTGGAAAGGTTTCTATTATGCAGAAACTCCTAAGCGTCCCCGGTAGAAGCTACTGCCATTAAGCTTGGCGGTCAGCAACAGCAATGAAGTAGGGAAACAAACCAGTGGGCCAAAACTAGAAGAAAACCCCTCCAGAGCTCGACTTAAACCATTTCGTTAGAAACGAGACCGAAAACTAAGCAATCTAATCGTGAACGTATTCTTTAAAAAGACATGTCTGAAAAAGAACCAGAGTGGCGATAAAATTTTTATTAAACTCATTAAAACTCCAAAAGTTTGACACACATTCTTAAAGCGAAAAAAAGAACAAGAAAACCTCTTACTCATGAGCTTTAAAAGGAAAAAGCAGCCTTGGCTTTTCTTGCTTCAGAACTAGCAATTAATGAATGCTCTTTCTTGAAGAAGCGGGTTAAAGTATAGAGAATTGTCATTTCGACCTTAAATTTTGAACCAGGTTTTTTGTCATTGTTGTTTAAATTCTAAAAGGCTGATTCTGGATGTGCAATAACCAAAGTGGGCCAAATAAGATAAGATAAGATAGATTTATTCGTCCACGATCAGGTGGAAACTTGTCGTCATGCAGCAAGACAAATATAAAAAAGTAAAAACGCTACAAAAAACAGATACATACAAAAAAAAATTACAGTTATACAATCACAAGGTCAAAACAGAATAAAAAGTTGAAAATATACGGTAAAAAGTAAAAAACCACCACCAATTACCGAACAACTTTCGAGTTAAAAAGGGAAATAGAGTTAGGTGCAAAGGAAAATGAGAACCTGTTATTTTTAGAACTGGGCATGCGTAGCCTGTTGCCTGAGCGAAGAAAAACATAATTTGGGAAGAGAGGATGAGTAGTATCTTTTAATATTTTGGCTGCTTTCTGTCGTAAAGTTCATGGACTGTTTTAAAACATATTTCATGGCCAATAACACGGCTTGCAGCCTTAACGATCTTTTCCAATTTTCCTGAAGATTCTTTACTTAGCAGTCCATAGATACCAATGATGCTGAAAGTTAGCACACTTTGTATTACTGACTAATAAAATAGCTTAAGAATGGTTTTATCAACTTGAAAATATTTCAGTGTCCTTAAGAAGTATAATCTTTGGTTAGCTTTTGAGCTCATAGCCTCAGCCTGATCTTTGAAAGTAAGCTTACAATCGATTATAATTCATATAATATCATATTTAGCAGTTTATTACTCAACTTACAACGACCATTAAAAATTCCTCCGTGATATGATATTTAAAATACCAAATGTTTGTCCCTTTAAGAAAGTTGTTACGTTTTAAATGGTCAAATATAACATAAATGAAATTAGTTAACAGTTTTGAACAATTGCATGAAAAAGTAATCTGCTCGATTGGCAACATCACCGTCAGTCACCATACTCTGAGTCATATACTTACAGTCTGGGTATCCCTGAGGTGTTATATGATTTCAGAACTGCAAACACGTTTCCTCCAGCAGGGTGGCTTTGATTTAACCATTTAATGTGTATATTGTTTCACGCTGTGACCGGTGTTTCTTCACATTGTGTATGTAATATGGAATGTGTCCATGGTATGTGTGGTAACGTTTGAACTCAAACAACAGCGGAATTTTTTCGTGTTTTTTTTTTTTTTGGGGGGGGGGGGGAACACAGGACCTGAGCATGATTTGTACACAAGAACACGGATGTTAGAAGACTCAGACCTTTCCGCATCTTTTGTGACCTGGATATTCAAATACTTAAAAGATAGTCCTAAAGCTTATGAAAACTATTTCAGGATGTTGAAAATATTTTGAAACAACGTCCTGGCAGCAGGATTAGGTTCAAAATGTTTTGACCTTGGAGGAAACTAAAATAAAACTTTGATTTTTTTCTGAGTTGTTCGGTGAGGCCATTACGTCATGGATTCACTTTCTCTAAGTGATCCGTTCTAGCCAGATTGCCAATTACTCATCCGGCAGAGTGCGAGTTTGCGTACGAAACGTTAGGCTAGGCTAAGCTTAAGCTAAACAACAACGTTAGCCTTTGTGTGGTGCTGGTGACGTTACAAGTGAAGTGTGATGTAGCATGTTTTTAATGTTTCTTTTGCACTTTCATGAGCCGCATACCTTACAGCACATACTAGTGTATACAGTAGGCCTAACTTAGGCCTACTGTACCCTACATACAGTCACGTTCGAAGCAACTCACCAAAGTGATCCCCACAAACAACAACGATATTGTTGTAATTTGTCTGCGGCGAAAAAACAAAGCCATGCCCTGTATCTTATTGGTTCCTTATGTGGATGTGGCACTGTAAAGAACTCCTTTCAGGCAATTTTTAGGGGATGCTTGAACAGCCGTAACTCAGAACTTCGTAAGCTGCAGGGTGCATTTCAAGTAAAGCCCATACTGAAGATACGCCAAGGTTTTCGTTATCGTACACCGGGAGTTTCTGTGCACATACAATGCAATCTGCAGGGGCTAGTACATACATACAGTATACATGTACCTGACGCAAACATGGTCGTCGTACGTTGGCAATGCATGTACAAGTATATGGGACACACATAGTAAGTAGCAATCTGTCGCGATTGTACATACTTATGTATATACGTGTACGTAATGCATACACCATTCAATCGCAATACAATTACTGAATAGCAGAGTCTACTGTACGTTTATCATATGACGGGAATTTGTTAGAGGTCGGTGCTCACGCTGAAGATCTTCGTGTACGAGTTCACGAAATGCAGACTGGCGTAAGCTTGGCAGATACGGCATGCAGCTAGGGAGAGGATGCCACCTAACTTCATTTTCTATTTTGGTTACAGTGAAGCCGTAAAGTATATGTCGGTAACTGTAAGTAGCGATTGAGGTGCATACACAGAGCCACTTTCCAAAAACAGCGAATGATTTCTCAACCTTAAATCTACTCTTGCGCAGCTGAACTCAAATAAGAATATGACATAAGGTGACTACCGCACCCTAGCCGCATGTGGTACCTAGGCATATTTCAATGCTAATGCAGCACACTCACGGACTGCTATACTAAAGTCCGTGAACATATTTTACAAACCAAAGTGAATCCATGACGTCAGGGAAAAAGCCTCATAAATATTAATGAGGCAGACTCGTTCGCTTTGAAGTACAAAATTGGCGAGGTTTTTCGCCTTTTTTTCAAGTCTGCATGGCCGATTTTCTTTCAGAAAAAATTTGGAGCTTAATGTATGAGTTCTTTCAAACATGCTGTGCCCCTGCAAGTGGCTTTGGACTATTCTTTCAAGTCTGTACGACAATACTCTAGAATGGTTTTTCCACTGGAGGACCTGTTGTGCACCTACTCGTCTAGCCTACAGTCCATAATGGCAGGTTTTTGAAAAATCGGCAGTTTTGTTATTTTGTGTTTTGTCTTGCAAATGACGAGCCAGCGGTATCCTAATATACATTGGTGCTTTTTGAGAAATAGGCCAGCCAGTCCTTTGATATATTTGCAGCTCTCTTTAATATATTTGAGGCAAAGAGGGAAACACAGAGTACATATAGAGATTGACGATTGACGATAGTTGGTTTGTACTTCATAAGGAGGCTTACTGTGGCGACGTGGACTGGTTCCTTTTTCTAAAACTCTTAAAGTCGTTTGAAATCGTGTTTGACCAAGCTATGTGGTCCTCCTAATAGATATGTTAATAGACCTAGGAAGGTTACACAATTCTCTTGCGTACTCGAGAAGTCCCATAACCCTCGATCTCTATGTTTTTTTTTTTTTAGTTTGTGTAATAGTGTACAATAATGTGCATCGTTATCTTACGAAGTATTTCGCTTTCGTCATTTTTGAAGCACCCTCATTTTCAAGAGAAGAAAATCATACTTTACGTCATGTCTTCATTAAGATGAAGGGAAAGGAGAAATAGTAGGTCGACCAGCTCTTTTCAAGAAATCTGTTACGGCAGTTCCTTCTGGCCGTTCGCTACTCAATGAGTTATTGCTTTCGGCTTTTTCTTCAGACTTTGGCAAAACAACTCACACAATGGACGAACGTATCATAGTCAGGGTAACATTATCATGGTAAATAATAATAATAAAAAAAAACATGGAGAATCCCGACACATTAAGGATGGGCCAGCGCACAAAAGAAAAACTTCCCTTTCTACAGCCTGCTTAAACTTAAATGTTGCAAAACACAATACCTGAAATGTGCCGATTATATGATTTCTTTCAAAACTTCTCCACAGAAAAAAGCTACTATATTGAAAGCACAAAATCTGATGGAAAATAAACTTAATGGCTACCAACATTTTCAACACAAACGTCAGTTTATGGGAGAATTTTTCCCTCTTCATATTGTAGTCTTGTAAAATCTTGGCCCGAAATGGTCAAACCCTTTTGGGATGTTTGAGGTTATGAGATGTAATGAAACAACGAATAAGGATGTTACAAAAAAGAGAAAGTTTAATCATGACATCATCACATTTCATTTATTTAGTACATCTTGAATTTGGTCAAGAGTCGCAATCAGGAGCGTTGTGCAAAAATAATTTATTGGGGAACTATGGGAAGAAACGGTTGCCCAGAAGACTATCTAAGCGAAGCGCAATCATCAGTTTGCTCGAGAGCGTACAGAAAAATTGGAAGCATTGTGACACCACCCCTCCCCTAGATAGCAGGAATTGGCATTTCCAGCCTTGTTACAAGTAATAAAACGTTCGGTTTTCGAGCTTTTTTTGCAATGATTTTTTTCAATGCAATAACAAAGAATAAAAAGATATGAAAATTGTAAGTAAATCGGTTGTACCATATAAATTGTACCGCTACTATTGGATGGAATGCTATGATAAAGACACCTCATTATTAAGCACCAAGAACGTGCAATTCTCCCAAGAGTTTTAAGCGACACCTGACATGGATCGCGACCATTGGCTAACGACGAACGTTCCGCCAGAGAGATTTTTTGGTAAAATAATGCCTCTAATTTGCCAAAAAAGCACTTCTGGTGTGTCATTAATGCTTGCTTAGAACTGTCATTTTCAGGTGTTTTATTCCCTTGGAACTTTCAAGGAAATGTCCTGAGGCCTACCGATCGGCATGTATTGCTCTAAAAAATTAATATAAATATAACCTGATTGCGGAGGTTAAGCAAAACTCATAAGAAATGTAAAGGGGAAAGAAATTTGTTCCCGGGACTATGTTAATGTTGCTATTTATTAACAAATTTATCATCTATAAGTGCATGAATGAAGACAACTTATGCCCAATAACAAACTGTTAAAGTGACTTTCAAAAAAGGGGAAGGATACTCTCTTTGAGCCACGTGAAACAGGCTATGATGGAACATAAGGAAGCTTTGGCAACACTGGCAGATTGTATTTTACGAATTTTAGATTGCATGCGTGTGAGTTTTTTGAGTGGGTGTTGAAATTGTGCCCATGAAAGACGGGCTGTAAAACATCCTGAATAGGTGCGGAAGGGGTTTTGTAAGTGGTTTATTACCAAGAAATCCACATCTGCACGGCTAGTCGTCTGTGTTATAAGTGGGTGTTTTTACTAGCGACGAAAGAGACAGGAAGTGATGGTGTGGTTTCAGTCGGCCAAAGCGGGGGTCTATACCCTCTTGTAATCTTTCTAATTCCTTGCTTACCTGAATCATGAATGGTTGTTCACTAAATTGTATCTTAATTCCTTCAATTTAACTCAATGTGAGGGTTTGAAGTTCATGTAGACAATAAATAAAGACGATTTAAGATTGATGGACGCCACTAATGACTGCCTACACTCACTATACACAAGCGCTATTCGGATTCTTCTATATGGAAACGTTCATCGTAGGGGTTTAATTAAACGCCGAAATGCGTGGCTCTCAAGCTGAATGTATGAGAATTGACAACCCATAGAACAGCCTTGGATAGCAAATCGAACTAACTAGCCATGCTAGTAGGTTTAACATATTTCCATTGAGTATAACTTTTCAAGAACAATTAATTGCACATAGTATCTCGCTGTGCTAAGGGTTTTAAGATGCATTTTCAGACATACACGAATGAACTTACCACATGCTATGTCGAGGGTGCAAAGCGTCACTAATTGATAAATATCAACCTGTCTTTCGTTTACTATTCCACATAACTTATCAGTCAACTGCTTGGCTTGTTCGTTGAACACAACAAGAAACTTTGACAAAATTGAAAAGTGGAACGAAGGAGTAAGTAACTTTCGTCGGTATACCCACTTTGCTCCTTTGCTGAAAAAGGACAAATGAAACGAAACCTCACGGAAAAATGAAATTTCTATTTTTTATGGTTAGAGGAAGATTCAACCCGTTCTTTATATTATGTCCTCGTTCTCTTAAACAATAGTTTAAGATTCGTTAATATCAAACTCTTCTTTTTCATATTTTTTTAATAAATATAAATCTCTCTATCCGTCATAACGTCTATGTAGATAACAAACAAAAATGCGTTGAAAGTTAAATATAATTTTAAAGGAACACACTATTTCACTGACTTCTGAGGTCTTTTCGGCTCTTTGATAAAATGTTGCTGTGCTGTTAACGAAAAATACCTCTAACGTACGTACGTTATCTTTCCCAGGCAACAACCTTAACTACCTAAAAGCAGGGAAGTAGGATGTAACGAAAAGTAAGAAGGAAAGTTTAATCATGGTAACTTCTTAGTTCTTTTCGGCCCTTTGGTTGAATCCTGCAGTGTTGTTAACGACAACTAAGTATCACGTACGTAAAATAATTATCTTTCTCAGGCAACAGCCGCACTTACCTGAGAGCCAACCCATCATTTAGCCACGGTCGAAATATGAAATCAAAGCTTCTTGATTCTTGTTTAGTGCTGCAAAGAATGACCTGAATAAGAATAAAAAATCGCTGATTGAAGATATCTGTATGTTACTTTACTCTTTCTAAAGAGGGAAGGCCCTTTTGCGTGGAAGAAATGAACGTAATGAACATGTCAGTTAAAATACAGTGAGCCACGACTGAAAAAAGGTTGCGACATGCCCTTCTTAAAAATCAATTGGTTAAAAACTGAACTTAGAAATTCCATCTGGGGAACTAACTTTCGTTAACTTATGAACGTAAACGTGTAGGTGTATGTAGAAAATACTTCATCTGATCTCAGTGCTACATGGTACAAAATTATATGGGGAACATTTCCATTACAAGAGGCTGATTCGGGACTTGACATGAAACTAGTGTGGACTTTGATTAAGTTGAGAGGCTCTTTTTATTGTTGAGAATTAACTGGAAGCAAGGAGCAAACTGCACAAATTAATCTACTAATGTACTACCGTATCATTTTTGCGATTCTTTTGACTCGTTTTCGCATGGTAGGGCCAAGTCAATACCGAAAAACGTCTCAATATCTCCTGATGTGAACACTCCTTTCAAAGATTCTTAATGAACCACCCGACTTCTTCTAAAGCAAACGTGGGTGAATGCAACTTGACCCTTAATCAGTGACCAGCCGATCTAATGTTTACAAATCACATAACATTCTGGCTGCAACTACCATTGCTTCGACAGAGCTTGTCATGGTATCAGGTGATGGTCATTGGACTGGTTGATGCCAACTGAGAGTAATGGGCAATATTCGCTTAGGGGAATTGAAGGCTTTACGAATCTTTTAAAGGGAATGTCTATGCAATGCTTTTTTAACACATCTCCCCAAGTAACTGAAGATGACATCATCAATCTTATTCCCGGTCATTATTCAGTGTGTTTTATATTTTTTACCTACTCAGTTTCCAAAGCGCAATATCCATAATTAGCAATATTCTTAAATAGACTATTTGTAGGCCACAAAATTTTTAAATTTTCTTTAATCAGACCTTCACTGAAGATAGTTATTTTGGGTCGCAATGTACTGAAGAATAATTGCCTCACGAATGTTCCATTCCTATCAAAAAAGCCTTCATATAGTTACCAACCGGTTACACAACTTTCTCTCTCTGCAGATCCAGTTCCACACAGCTTACCCGGCGATCAAATCACAGCACAGAAATAACCTAACTTTGACTGTGTAATGACACAAAGATTGCTTTGAATGACACATGGGATGTCCGTTTTAGTTGTGCTTGATCATTCATCAGTGTGTGATAATTTGTACCACTCGATTTTACTTAAGTGACTTAAATGCCGTTTTGGTGAAAGTGGAACAGTATTGCATTGACTAATTCCCTATCTCACGTAGCGAAAGCAGTATATTTTTGCTGATATCGTTCTCAGCATCAGAACCATAGGACCTTTTGTTTGGTGTTCTTCAAATTTCAGTCCTTGGGCCGATACTGTTCACGCTAAAAGATGCATCCCTCAGAGCATATTTTTATCTCCTTTTACTCTGTGATATACCTTCTGACGTAATTAACAATGAGGAGGAGGGTTTATCACACTTTTGTGAACGGATGCCGTTATTTATTCGACCAAAACTGTTATTCACTTCTCCTTGCACCGCAAGAGGGTGGTGGAAAAGCAATACTGGTCACCCCTTCGTGCAGTAAATCTTGGTGTATAATTTGAAGCTGCACTCTAGAACCAGAATGAAATTGGGCATCTTTTGCAATAATTGTTCAGCCAAATGGTGGTTTATCAAAAAGTGATATCTCACCATGTGACAACCCGAAAAATCAACATTTTTGCCCAGTTTGAAGTATAAAGTACTTTCAGCTGTCCACAAATGCTTTGAAACATGACTCCCGTGTATGTTTGTGCTCTAACTGATTTTTGTATTCCTGGTAGAGGCGGTCTTGGGTCAAGTGGACGTTATTTATTCTTATTAAAAAACGTGATCGCAAATGTGCTTCTAAAAAAGATATACTATGAGAGTGTTGTAATGAACCAATATAAGCACCAAATTTAATGGAACATTCTCTCAGTTTCACTTCTTCAGTCTAATGGAGATAGTTTAAAGCTGAATTTGTAAACGAATCTATTTAGATGCGTTTTTACGTTTGTCCCTTCCGTTATTAAACTTCGGGTTATGTGCTTGGTTTCCCTAATAGTGTCTCCATTGATACGGTGGTTCTAAAGTACGGAGGAGCTAAACAGGTAATAAAAATAACATCACACACTTTAAAGGGTGATGCCAAATACCCGACAGGGGGGCTAAGCTCTCCGACGGGGGGCCAGCATTTCGAGGCCCGGAAATAGGCATTAAAGGCTATATTAAGCTACCTGATGGAATATGACTTGGCAGAATATTCGGTCCACGTACTCTTCACAATTTTAGCTTCATTTGTAACAGATGTTTGAATATCTGGAGTTTCTTTTGTGGAAAGAAATTTTGCTTTTGTAAGGACCATTAAACGTTGAGGAGTTTATTGAAAAATCTGTCCTTCATGTTTCAAAAGAGCTGAATGAGCGGCACCCAAAATTCTTTTGGGGTTATAGGCCTACGTACTAAAGTTGTCAGATCAAACTGGAAAGTCCGAAAGCTCTTTTTTCCATTTTTTCTAACAAAGATTTGAAAATTAAGAGCATATTATATTGGAGAAAGATTGGGATTCACTGAAAGTTAATTTATTTTTCTGGAAGAAATTGGAATTTTATTGAGTGATATGCCTTTCAAGGGCAAAATTACGTAGAATGCCGGGGCTATTGACAAAAATTGGCGTTGAGGTTTGTTTTACGGCGTATTCGGAAACGTTTGCATTTTTTTTTAACAAATATCCGAAAATATGAACCATTTATTGGAGAAGAAATTGTAATCATGCGACTAATTTGAGGACTTAATTGAAGAATCTGACCTTATAAGAAAAATCAAGCAGCCAGGCAATTTGAAGTTTTGTTAGGGTCATCGCATCATGCAAGGACCTCCGACAGTCGGACCATATTGGAAAAATTCCACAGGAAAAAGTATGGCTTCGCATATGTTTAAAGATTTGAAGTTGACACCTTGATATACGCCTAAGGGAGAGTTTCAGTTGGGTCGAGCAACAGATTTGTTGTTGTTCAAAAAATGTAATCCTGCCCAAAAAGTACCTAAGCGGAGGGCGCAGAAATGATTGAAACATTGAGAATCCATAGGCATCCGGAAATGGCATTTTCCGGGCTTTTGTAACTACAAACAAGGCAGTCATTATTTTGAGTTAATAACAATATTGCCCCAAACGAAAAATAATTTGCCAGCATGCATGTATATGTTAAGTAATCACTACATTATGTAAGTAGAGCCTCACCTCAGTAAGCGGGAATCGTACAGACAATTTCATTTTTAAAAACGTCGAACTTGTAACTAGAAATGACGCAATCTTTATTCTGAGCTTTTATTTGCAATAAAATTTTCACTTCAATAGAAAGGAAGAACAACTTGATAAGTGATCAGAAATACACCAGACAAAGGCATGCCTACAGCTACCTTTAGATGAAATGGTATTTTCTCTTCTCGGGAGAAAACGTTGCAACGGAATTGAGAAGAAAACATATTTTTCACTCTATCGAGACTTTTCGTTGTGTTCAACTGCAAGCTCCGCTAATTCGATGAAATTTTCCTTGTGACTTCTTGAACGCCCTAGGGTTTCCTTTTATTATTTTTATTTATTTGTGTTTACTTTTAGGCCTCCTCGACGTCACTGCTGACATTATGCGACAGGGGGATGCCCCCAAACAACTCTCCCAGCTGTCACCACCTTGCGCCCTTACCATAACACTGTTAAAGCCTTTCAGCTAGGATCAAATATATGGCTCACTCCCACTGCCAATGAGATTTCAGGCTGATCATCGGCCTATCAAATGTTTTGCCCTTCCCCCGACGAACCACCCAGATGTTGAAATATGAACCCTATCCAGTTATGGAGACTGTCTCGACTTTGTCAATAGCTTTTCCATGCTGTGACGTCGCTTCTTGAAAAAGCAGCATAGACACCCCAGTACATCAAAGGCGGTGTGGGGTGTAACTAATATCTGAGTTTGCTACATGACCCGTGACCTCAAATGAGCTATGCTTTCATTGTGTTCACACTACGTAAAAATCAATTAACACACGCTGACTGACCTGTTAGTTAACCCCAAATGTTAACTAACTTTTTTGTGTATTGAAACACAACTTTTACTGTCAATCAATAAATCAAATATGAAACTTGACTTAATCAAGTCTGCATGTAGTGGGCTTCTTTTCTTCCCTGAAGCGATAAGAGTTAATTAGTCAGAGAGGAAGAATGTAACAAAAAGTAAGAGGGAACGTTTCATCATGCCTTGTTTGCCTTCCAAGTTAAGCAATTAAACCACTTCCCAGACTTCGACAATGATCCTGAATTCAAAAGCTTCGGTGTGACGTAATCGCCATTTGGATGATTTACACTGTGAAATCCACTTGCTATAGGAGGCGATGGTATCTCTTAAGTTTTACGATGTAGCACACATTCATATTTACTATTTTTTTTATTCGAGAAATAATTCAATTATTAATTCAAGATAGTTACCTCTGCGTCTGCAGCATTGTTTATTACAACCACGGGTTTAACGCCGGCATAGAACACATAACAGCCTTTTTCTCGGAACTCGTCGGCCCACTTACACATTGTTTGAAAAAATGCTAAAGAAGAAAAGTTTAATATTATTGTAACATGGGAACGGGGGTAATTTTAATTGTTACAGTGAGCGAAGAACACAGTTGTTTCAGTACATTTTGTTAAAGCATGGAAATCTCACTCGTCATCCCTTTGAGTACATGCAGGTGTTGTGTTTTGGTCTAAAAGGCTCCAGAAATGAGCAATTGAAAAAAAATTAAGTTGGAGTTCACATTTTAATTGGCTTTCTATTTCTTTCAACCATTGCAAAAGGTTCCAACGTTGTATAAATAATCAAAGTTAGATGTCATCTCTAAAGTAAGTGTGTTCTCTTTCTTTCTTTGTCTCTCAGTCTATTTCTCTTCTCTGGCTCTTATTAACTCTTCTTAGTCGACTTAGAACATCTTTGTAGGAGCATTTGTGATTGGGTGCATCTAATGAACTAGTTGTGACACCTTATATGTTGACCAATCACAGAGACTCAAATTAAGCTTACTTCACGCCTATAAGGTAAGATTGGTTCCATAAGCTAAGTTACAACTTGGCTGGTAGGCTGAACTCTGAAGCTTAATCCAGTGTTTAAGAGGTAAATAAAAGTATCCTAGAATGACTTGTCAGATTTATCCACAATTACCTAAGTACGGCGTAACAATTCATTAAGGGGTGAGGATTCATAAACAAAGGGAACATACAAACGGAGAGAATATACTGGCTTGGGTAACATGTTGTGGTCTTCCAAACAGGAAACTTTTCTTTTTTTTTTACTAATCAAGGTGGGTTTACTTAAAAGTATATTGAAAGATAGGGTTGTTTTTACATGACATTGCAACGAATCATATTAGGCGTAAAGGAAGATTTATTTGCAGTGAAAATTCTGAACATTGCACCACCCCCTTGCCTTGAACTAACAAGGGTCAGTGCTCTTAAATAAGCACGTTGCCTGCTTTGGAAGGGCTGCAACCACCAGACCCTCGTCTCCTACACTGTGCAAAGCAAAGATTCAAGTAAACACTGCTCATCGATTGAAATGAAATGGCCGACACACACTTAGTTGATTTACAAAGCATGCAGCATTTGATAACCACATAATTAGCTTGTATTATCATAAAGATTTGGCTTCAAGCAATGAACATATGTTTATGTCTAAAAAAGGTGTCAATAAATGCAGTGTGGGATAAAATAATTGCTCTTTATTTTTATGGATACTAGATGCTTGAGGAACACTCACACTGAACTGGCTGAGGTACGAAAGCGATTTCTATTTTAAAAGTCTTCCGGACTTCACCCAGGCTGTTCATGGCAAACCTAGGTGAACTTGGCTCATAGCTATTGGGCATTGGTTGGGTATTATAGTGTGGTCTTCCAAACAGGAAACTTTTCCCTTTTTTTACAAATCAAGGCGGGTTTACTTAAAAGGATATTGAAAGATAGGTAGGTAATTACATGACATTGCAACGAATCATATTAGGTGTACAGGAAGATTTAATTGCAGTGAGAATTCTGTACACTGCCCTACCCCCTTTGCCTTGAGCTAACAAGTGTCAGTGTCCTGAAATGAGCACGTTGCCTGCTCTGGAAGGGCTGCAACCCCCAGACCCCCGTCTCCTACAGGGTGCAAGACAAATATTCAAGTTAACACTGCTCATCAATTGAAATGAAACGTTTGACACAGACTTAGTTGATTTACAAAGCATGCAGTATATGATAACCACATAATTAGCTTGTATTATCATGGAGATTTGGTTTCAAGCAATGAACATATGTTTGTCTCTAAAAAGGATGTGTCAATTTATGCAGTGTGAGCTAAAACAATTGCTCTTTATTCCTTTTTATGGATTAGTCATACCATTGTTATAGCGAGACTGGAGAATTGAAATGAATTAGAGTGAAACTAGAGGCTTGAGGAATACTCACACAGAACTGGCTGAGGTACGAAAATGATTTCTATTTCAAAAGTCTTCCGGACTTCACCCAGACTCTTTATGGCAAACCTAGGTGAACTTCGCTCATAGCTATTGGGCATTCTGTTATATTTAATGTAAAGCTGGCAGCTGTGAATTATGAGTCAAGTGTGAGCAATATTTACCGGGGTTTATTATAAATGCATTTTCTTTTACAACGATACCAATGGCGTATGGTAGTATCGCAATTCGAAGGGTAGAAGATCATTTGCAGGAAAGGTGTATTCCTTCCCTAACGTCTACCTAAGCCAAGCACGATAGGTTGAAACTGAGAATAGAACATGTTAAAAATTGCCAACCTTTAGATAGCTTAAAGTGATATTACTCAGGCTTGTTAGTAGAAACTTAACGGAGACTATTTTGAACTTTCGTCTACAATAATAGCAATATCAAATTCAGCAGATTGCTAAATTATCAGAAAAATACAATACAAGATGAACTACCAATTAAAACTAAACTTTTCAACATTAAAAAAAAAAGAAAACATGATGTGCAAGTCTGCATTAGTCGTGATGTGATGTCTCCGACCTGGTGCTTGTCAAAGCTGACAATGAATTGGGGACGTTTGGGGAAATACTTTGAAGGATTTTCCTTCACAACTACTTTATTTAAAAAAGTTGTTGTCACTTTCAAATTTGAACAGTTCAAAGTGAGGAAGAGACATTTCTTAAGACACTTTTCACTTCATTTTTGCAGGAATCGTAGTATTGCATTTCACAGATTTTGGGTGTGTGTTATCAACCAATTTTAACAACAAAATCTCATTTGATCGCCCACGCCATCCTTACATGAAAAACTAATTTTGCCTTTCGGCAAAGAGTAGTTCGAGAAGGGCGGATATACAGGCACCAAAAACGCATTTAAATCACTGACTAGACACATTACTCGTCGTAAATGAATTTGTGTCCCCTGAGGTCCAAGGTCCGCCGTGATGACCCTGGTACCTCTAGGAACACCGCAAAGCTAGAAGTTCAGGCAGGCTTTAGATGTCCCTGAAACGAAATGGTGATTACACCAATAAAACATTTATTGGATTATTTTCAGGGGATGCTTTGGATGCGCACTAAAGTAAACTAAAAAGTAGGCTGACCACTTTTGGTTACGGTGTCATGATACAAATTGAACTAAAAAGGGCGCATGCCACCGGGAACAGGGACTTCCCTGATCGCACTAAGGATTTTTTTTCAGGTGGCGCTGAAACATTTGGAAAAGGAAATCCTACAATTATTTTGGATACGTTAAAATAATAAAAAGGCAAAACAAAAAAATAAAATAAATAGTTAATATCTTAGGATGTAAAAGGAAAAGACGAGGGATTCATGCCTGTCATGGCTGCTTTTGTTCATAAGAAAATCCAATTTTTCTATTTTCCAACAATGCAACTGCCTGCTCAAAGAGTACCACCGTAGGACATGACATTTAAACAATTACTCTTTATTGAAACTGTATTTGTCTATATAAGAATGGGAAGTCTTGGAACAATTTTGGTTGACTTTGGGTTATGTTTCCTCATTTTGCAAAAGTGAACTTTTTCATACCTATTTTTACTTTCTGGGTTAAAAACCTGGTTGCTTTTATAATTTTTTCGTTAATTTCTATAGAAGATAAACAGCCCAATTAGTTCGTTGTGCAAAACAAAATCGAGCAATTATTATTACGCTGTCAATATTGTTAACTGAAAGCAAAGGGAGAGACAAAACGCTATCCTATATTGGACTAGTTGGAAAGCATTTAGGCGTTTAGCCCATACTGAATTTTTCAGGGACGACCGTAAAGTTTTTATTTTATTTATTTATTTTTTTTGGGGGGGGGGGGGTGATTTAGGGGTTTGCTTTAATATCCAAGGGCTTGCTTCTCCTTGAAGGCTATGTTAAAATCTTCTCCAGAGTTGTACAGTTTAAAAAGATTTTATTCCATGTCACATCGGTATAAATTAAACAGCACTTCTACAGTTCTTTTTTTTTTTTTCTGGCTGACCAGTGTTTTGGTCGTCTTATAGAAATAATACCTTCAGTTAATATTAAGAAATATCTGTTTGGACCAAGGTCAAGCGTTATGCTTTTATTAATGTTACGTGGCAAATACTCACTGTTAATACAGCTTAGTCAAAACAGTAAATGCCGAAACTGACTAATCACGCTAGTCAACAATACTAAATAATATTTTATCCAGTTTAATAAGTTTCTAACGAATATTAATCTTCCTTGAAGAAGTTTTGACTGATGACTGATTTTGTTTAGTCTATTACTACGAAATTTGAAAGATATCATCACATGTTAGTAAAATATGAGTGACTAACGTGGTAAGTCAATTCAGACACCTTTTTGAATTTTTTGTGTTTACAGTGAACAAGTCATCATGTGGTTCGTGGGGGATTTTGTACGGACTTGTGGAATTGTTATCATTCTGTTTTTTTCGAGGGTGTTTATTTACCGTACCATTCTTTACGTGTCTTAGAATGGTTAGGAATGAAATTTCCAAAGGTATGCAATGGTGATTAGTATTAAAATGTTTGGTTTTGCCAAACCATACTTTTAGTTGTAAAACAGAGGGTTAAAAAAAGAAGAAATACATGTAGACACAGAAACGACACATAAAAATTGAAAGTAGTATATGTCAATTTTAACAGTAAGTTGTCGAGTCAACTTACAGTGTACCTCAAGTCAAAAAATTCAAAAACATCTGCTAAAGAGCATAACAAATGAGTTCTAACAGTCCAACTTCTATCTACATTGGACATTCCTGAGCTGAGATATAAAATATTGAAGTTTATTCTCTCAACTTGAAATGGTATATTGCGCAATATTTTGTGATGTTATTGTTGTACAACTCAAATTACACTCTTCGCATTTCTTTATTTTTCTAAAAGTTACTGAACCTTGTACCATGGTGTGATAGCACTCTTACTCTAATGTGGTGATGTAATTAATAAAGCCTTTTCTGTGCAACATGCCGTGGAAGCAAAAAGGAAGTGTTCAAGGTCATAAAAAAAAATTTAATTTTAAAGGAAAACAAGGCAGGTTTTGTGAGTTTTACAACAAGAAAGTCATAAATTATTGCGCAATCCACCAATTTGTTTTAAGTGAATAAACTTCAGCATTTTATATCTCAGTTCAGGAATGTCCTATGAAATGAGAGGGGGACCGTTAGAATTTATTTTTCATGCTCTTGATTATATATTTTTGATTTTTGTTCCCTTGAGGTACAATTTAAGGTTTTAGAAAAGTCATGATGACAATTAAAGACCTTCCGAAATGTTGAGGATGATCTCCAAGGGGTCGAATTAGTGGAACTAATCTCTCCACGCTTGGGGGATAAGAACCCCACGTTAAGATAGTTACTCTACAGTCCAAGTTCCTCCATCCCAAGTTCGTCACAGTCAGCATCTGTCTGACTTCCACCGTTATGCGGCGCCTCTAAACCAAATGCTGGATAAAAGGTAACTTACATGAGGTGGAAATTCCAAGTTGCAATACATTTCCCAAGAAAGGTAGTCCTTTAGGAGATGGTATATTTTTCAACCTGTACATAACGACAAAATACCGCCATATCACAGGTTTAATGACTGCTACAGAAATTATAAGGCAGAGGGCCAACGCTGTTGTGAGGAATTCCATGACTGCTTATTGTCCACTGTTCAATTTAAAATACAAGTATTATAACTGTTGGTACGACTTGATGAAGTTATTTGAAAGAAATCTGTTGATAACTGTCTGATTTATATCTGCAGATTGCTGAACACTACCTTAAGATAATTACATTGTGTGGGTAAGATGTTATTCCTAAACTGAATGCTCGTAAAAATCGGCCTGATAGGAAGCAGGTAATTGATCGGTTTTTTATTAGTTACATTCACCTGTTTACCAGTCTTTTCTGAAGGCAGGAGTATCGAAAAGGTAAAACGCAATCAATCTCAAAATTGTGATAACAGTTATGCCCTGCCCTTTAGATTTTTTTACACTGAAAGACCTGGCACGCTATATTTATAAACAGTATGCTTCTAACTTTGTTTTTTCGTCTATCACGTACTGTCTGGTTAGACAGACATGTGGTAGACACCGAAGACACAAGTGATTAACACCGAAGAGACAACCTTCGGGGTTAATCGGTTATCAGTCCGTCGTCGGGTCTATAGTTGATCCAGGAAAACACGCAACCTTTAGTTGGTCGACATTTTAAAAGGCTCCCATGTACTAACGAAAACAACAACAAGATTGAAATCTTCATAATATTCACAAGTACTTCCTTCAAATGAATTTGGATGTGCACAAAACCGACTATGAAAAGTTAATACTTTTGACAGGTTAACAGGTGCAATGGAGGCTTTCAGTGGAACAGATTGCTTACCTATTTTCTTTGAATTAATTCCATTTGGTCTCTTATTTAATAGGATTTAATTGTAGGCAACATTTTATGAGGTCTGAAGTCAAAGTCGTCACCTCATACAGCATCGAAGCTCGGAGAAAACTCCATTTTAGTTGCGTTTTAGTGCCTGAATATTGTATTTTTTCAAGATATGTATGCCAGCAAATATTTCCTGTAATACAAGAGGCAAGTGGAAAACGCCAGCTCTCAAAGTCGGGTTAACATAATGTGAGCTGTCTCCAATGAAGGAGGCTTATACAAACTTGATCGACATGTCCGAAGCTCCTAAATTATTTTCATATCTGGAGTTCCACAATTTCATATTTTTGCAAGTTCATAAAATGGTCTGCAAGAGGTTTGTGCAAGCAGCACAAAGAAAACGACATTTATAGTCTACACTCAAAAAAAAATGTTCACGGGCTGAGTAAAATATTTCCGAATCGTCCTTTAACGTAGAAACTCTAGAAGAAATTTTAATTTACCAAACTGTTTCAATAAAGTTTAACATTAAATTTATGTTAGGGTCCTTTCGAAATATTAAGTGAAAGGTATTTGCTAATTTGTATATTTTGTCAATTCATTTTGTGTTGGCAATTACGTTTCAGGTAAAAAGGTGTATGTTTACAACAGAAAAGGAACACCTCTTCCTCAGAACATTTTATTTGAACTGGAACACTACAAATCAACACAGTGAAAATAACAACATTCTTAATCTACATTAACCTACAGTTTTCATGTGGGTACATGTAGAGTATCTTTAAGTTCTATGATAAAATTATCAACAATATGTTGTTACCAGCCTTACATTAAACAGACGAATTGACTTCATGGTCCCCGCGATTTTGTGTGTGCATGAGCTGTAAAGTCTACAGCAAGCTTAAAGGGCCAATCCTCTCACCCCCAAGCTACACTTCTTGTAGGGGTTAACAAAAACTTTCAATTGGCGCAGCTTCAGTGGCTGCTAATTCAAACAATGCAGAGTATCAAAGCATATTATTACACAACGTTCCACACATTGTGCTTTCCTTTGCTCGACCTGAAGCAATAGGCCTATAAATTGAGATTGTGTCTGGATAACAGTGAATTTCAGACAATTGTTGGAGGGGTTTAAGAAAAACTAGGTTAGGAGAAACGACACTAGTCTGTCTAGTCTGCATACAGAAAATAATACATAAACCACATCCCGGAACAAGTAGGGTTTGTTCTCTACGGTGATGAGACTTTTTCCACCAATCTCCCTTGCATTGGCTCATGCAAAAGTACATGCACTATTGCAGAATTATTGCTCTGTTGTAATGGTCCATAAGCTAATGATGAAATGGTAAATACGAAATGCAGCTAATCTTTGAAACAAAGATGAAACCTAATGTATGTGACAACCGTTGGGAGAAGATAATGAATTCTTAGTCACTGCTTTATTTTTATAAGACAAGGGATTGTGTTAAGTGCGGATCCGTATATTCTCTACATATGACATTGTTGTCTAGTTCTGTTACAATATAAAAGAAACATGAACCAAATGATAATTGGTTTTGTTCCTGGTCTTTGTCCACTTAATTTGAGTCCATGTACAAACATAAAAATGACATATCCTGTTAACCAGACCAACGTTCTGAATCGTAGATTGAACTTAATTAAATTAAGGAAATATATGTTAGGTAACCACAATACACCATTCCATAACCATTATTATAGGTGGCCTTGGTAACACAATTAATAATTTAATCAAAACAAATATTTTTCCATTGAGTTGTTTTTTTTTTTCTTCCACATACAATGTGAAGATTTAAGCTAGTTTCCAGGAAAGCATGTTCAGAAAAGCTTGTAAAGAGGAAAAAATTCATAGACACTTGGAAAACTACATAAATTGTTTACCACTGGCTAGCAGCTCAAAGAAATGCTTTCTAGCTTGTCCCAAATTCTATATCAAAACATCATTCCAAAAAGTATATTTGGTGTACTTATTACAACATGTTCAACATTTGCCACCTCAACCCACCCAACATGTCCAGCTGGGCCGCAGCTGGGTTTTTGATGGGAAAACTGGACTAAGGTGGGCTGACGAATGAAACTGGGATATTGGTGTTTTGAACAAGCCAATCTTGCTAATAGCACAATGGAAGTGTGGAAAAAATTTTTCCTTTATCTCTGTAATTTTTTTTTCGAAATCGTTTTTAGTTTTTTCCGGGTGCCCAACTCGGCACATTTGGAATTAAAGTCCCTCAACTGAAATTTTGTTTGCCTTTTCTGACAATAAACTTAACGTTGAAAGTTTAAAAAGAAAAATTAGTAAGACAAAAAATCATCCAAGTCTTGTATTTGAGCTAGAGGTGGGATGCTGATGGGCTTCCCGACCCAGAGGATCCCAAACAGAAACCGGCTGAGGCCCAGCTGGGGCCCAGCTGGGGAAGAACATTCATATATTAAAGATTTTTTAACTTTTTGTATCATTGGCGCTTTTAGGTTAAAGGTAGGCATGTGTATATAAAATTAAGATCATCTTCGAGCTTTATTCTGTTTAAATGGTCTCTACAGGCTAAAGCTGGACTGGCCAAATATGTTTGGCCCATCTCGTGCCCATATGGGGAAACACATTTATGTATCAATGATATTTCACTCTTCTAAAATTCCTACTGTTAATTTTTTGTATCAATGGCGCTTTTAGGTTGAAGGTAGGCATGTGTATTTTAAATTAATTTCATCTTCGAGCTATATTTTGTTTTAATGGACTCTAGCCTAGCTACAGTAGGGCTGGCCCAATATTTTTGGCCCATCTGGGACCATCTGGGGCCCAGCTGGAGAAAAACATTCATGTATCAATGATATTTCACACTTCAAAAATTTCTATTGTTAACGTTTTCTATAATGCTTTTTTTTGGTGCTTTTAGGTTAAAGGTAGGCATGCGTATTTCACATTAATTTCATCTTCGAGGTTTATTTCCTTTTAAATGGGCTCTAGTCTTGCTCAAGCTCTGCTGGCCCAATATGTCTGGTCCATCTTGGGCCCAGCTGGGGAAAACACATTCATGTATTAATGATATTTCACTCTTGTAAAATTCCTATTGTTTATTTTTTTATAGCATTGGCCCTTTTAGGTTTAAGGTAGCCATGTGTATTTAAAATAAAGTACCTCTTCGAGGTATATTTTGTTTTAATGGGCTCTAGCATAGGTAAGGTAGGACTGGCCCAATATTCTTGCCCCATCTGGGGACATCTGGGGCCCAGCTGGAGAAACACATCTATGCATTAATGATGTTTCACTCTTCTTAAATTCCTGTTAATAACATCTTGTATAATTGGCGCTTTTATGTAAAAGGTAGGCATGTGTATTTCATATTAAGTTCATCTTCGAGGTTTATTTTGTTTGACTGTGCTCCAGCCTGGCTAAAGCTGGGCTGGCCCAATATGTTTGCCCCATCTGGGGCCATCTGGGGTCCAGCTGGAACACATTCCTGTATCAATAATATTTCACTCTTCTAAAATTCCTGTTAATATTTTCTTGTATAATTGGCGCTTTTGGGTTAAAGGAGGCATGTGTATTTCAAATTATGTTCATCTTCGAAGTTTATTTTGTTTTAATAGGCTCTAGCCTGGACAAAGCTGTGCTGGACCAATATTTTGGCCAATCTGGGACACAAATGGGCTTAATTATGAAAATTTTCAAAATTTAATTTCAATAATGGTCTTAACTCTTCTTGCTTAAGAAAATCTATGTCCTACGTACTCAATATTTTTATTTTATTTTACTTATTATTATTTTTTTTTTTGACTAACTATTTGGCAAATTTTGGCCAAAACGATTTTAGAAAAGTATATGTTTAAAATGATGTGAAGTGTTGTTGAAACACCAGGTTTATATAACTTTCATCTTAATGGAACATTAAAAATTTTTTAGAGGAAAAGGAGTTTATCACTTAATTCCTTTTATCACTTAATTCACTTAATTCAGATCTGATTGAAATAAAGTGAAACTTGCAATGGTGAACTCCTGCAGAAAATCATGTTTCTTATTTGTAAAATACAACGAAAAGAAGGAGAAATTAAAATATCATGAAGAAAATTACATTCTTAATTGTTAAAAATAACACACAAGTGTCACTGAATATTTTTATGTAATAGCCAAACCAAGTTATTCAGTTAAATAAAAACTTCCCAAAAATCTTGCTACAACCTTTAAAAGTGAATGGCATTAGCAATGCCGGTATCTTTTTAAGACTTTGTAGGAGGAAAGTTAACTCAGATTGCCAACCCAGTTGGACCTTAAGTGGGGTGAACCTCAGCTAGGGTAGCCAAGTTGGGCCCAACTTGGGCCCAAATTAAGCCTACCTTGGCAATCCCAATTGGGGGTCCATCTGGGAACACCTGACAAACACAGACTTGCCCCAGCAAAACCCCAGTATGTAGCCCAGGAGGGGCCCAGTTGGGGCCCGACTCCAGCCCAGATGGGCTAGCCCAGTTGGAGTCTAGTTGGGGACACCTGACAAACACAGATTGGCCCCAGCTGGGACCCAGCATGTAGCCCAGCCAAGGCCCAGTTGGGGCCTACTTGGGAATGTTGGCTGGGAACCAGGCAGGTGTGTATATGATCTCTTATAATCCAAAGACTAAATTGTTCAGTATCATTGCTGAAAGTGAATAACTGTAAATGTAGAAAATATGGATCTAATGTCTTGTTCCTGTCTTCCTGTAAAAAATACATATGGTTGCCATCAGCTTCGATTCCAGTTGATGCTTGTCCGGAAAGACCAACAAATCGAACCATTTATCTTGAAGTCACAATAGCTCGCAGGCATATCTGTTGAGGACGCTTCGAAATTCAAGGTTTCGGGTGTGAGCCTAGACTCACACGACTTTCCAGCGGTGACGACCATGTACCATACTAACGTTGATTGCAGTATACATACGTGTACTTACAGAACTGTGGAGTGAAGCAGTTCGGGCTGACTGGCTGATCACCTTCAACTGTTGCGTGTAGTGTATAGAATATGTAATCAGTTTTCTGCAGAGCGACCGACCCAAGGTACCGGCTTAATCAACTGACTTACAGACGAATCCAGAAAGCGGGTGATAGTCTGGTTTCAGTCGGACATAACTGGGGTCCATTTCCATTTAATCTTTTAATTTCCTTGCTAACCGATACAATGAATTGTTGTACTCTGATTGCATCATGATTCCCTCAATTACATTCAATTACATTGAAAAATCAAGCCACCCAGACAGAAATGATCAATTCAAAACAGCTATAGTTTAACATAGAACATTAAGTAAGGTAATATTAATCAGGAGTGAACGCATTCATCAAAGAAGGACGTAATTAAATTCATCACACAGCCTAGCCTAGACCTTATTTTAGCAAATATTTCTCTAGGGAAGCAACCATTCATTACTGACAGCGATCCCAATGGACTTTAATACTTTGTAGGACCTGTACAAATATTTAAACAGTGGGGAACACTGTATGCTGAATAAAAGTTCATAATGCAACCAATCACATGCTTTAATTCCATTTGGAAGGCTTTAGTAGGCACTCAACTAAAGACAATGTAAAAAAGCAACTTGAAAAATAAGACAGCTTACCTTTTTCTCGGGATGCAGGTTACCGAAAAAGTTGCCACTAAATAAATAAATAAATATTAAAACTGTACTAACGTAGTTGGAATAGCAAGGTCAGTTTGAAGCTTCAGTACTAGTACAATACTTTATATCAAAATTACTGTAGTTGTCAACTTGTCACAAGTTTGTGTAAAGTTGTGTAAGCTATAATACTATTTTTCAATACAGACCTATGCACCACTATTCAAGTCCTCACTGATCAGTAAGGGCTACTGCTGGTGGAAATGGACTACTAGGTAGTAGATACTAGAGATCAAACTGGGACAGCAAAGGCCAAAAGTGGCGTACCTGTTTACGGTAACCCAGACTGTTGGAATCCTCGATTGTGAGTTGATAATATGGAAAATTTCGAAAAGTGCATATTGCATTATAACTTAGCGCCAGATGGACCAGAAATCATGAAACCTTTAGAGGTGTAGGGACCAGAAAAGGAAAATCCGATATACCGTAGCATACCCATTCCAAAATCATGCAGGTGATCTGTAGATTTTTAATGTTTCATCAATTCTGTAAGCTGTATGCATGAGATGAATTTTTTACACATATTTTTTTTTTTTACCCTAGCTTTTTTATTGCCAGTCTCTGAAGCCGTCCTTTGGCCCGTCTACATTATGTCGGTATGCTCAAAGATGGAAAATCTGCAGTATCACGAATTAAAGGACTGATTTCATGGTTTTTTCGAAGGCTCACATAATGTATAGAAGAAAAAATAGTGCAGTTTATGTCCACCAAATGCTCAGTACTAATCCTAACTGTAGTAGGAAAGTTGAGATATCGCTGTTCTTGAAAATTTGTTCATTTTTGTCAGAAAATACGTTGTTCTCAAACTGTTATGGGGGGGGGGGGGGGTGGACACATTGCTTCAAGTTCCTTTTGCTTTTCTGTATAACTGTATGTCTTGTTTGTCCTTGAAATAAGTACCAGGTTACCTTTTCCATGAGATCTATTATGACCCTATTGTATGTGTGGTGTAGTTGTCACATACTTCTTAAGCATTGCTTACAGCAAGCCAATATCATGAACCAATGGATACTACAGTTTGTTCAGTTAATATGCCAAGATGACGTCACAGATTTCTCATGATGCAATTTATCTCAAGGGAAAAACTTTTTTGAACAGGACTCCTAATGCTATTGAGATGCATTTTCCACATCCTGGAAAAAAGTTTCAATCATTGAATGGAAAATGGGAAGACCAAACTTGTGTATTTGTTTGGGAGGTATCCATCGCAAATAAGTGTACAGTTGTACTCTATAAAACAAAAGTGTATTTTCGAGCAATGATTTTTTTTGTTTGTTTGCTGTGTGTGTTGAAAGAGAAGAAGGAATTCAACTTTTTGACAAGGTCCTCGAGCCTCTTTTCAAATTGAGGTATTACATATACTTCTAGCACCCACAGCATGCCCAGATGATTGTTTGTTCATTTGAAACATTAACATAGTGATGCACTTGTATCTTTATTTAAAGCATTGATCTTGTTTTGAAAACCAAAGACCAAGAAATACAGTCACTTTAAATTGTTTTAATTTTCCCCCTCCCCTCCCCCGTCCAAACTGGTGTCTTAGAACACCTGACAAAATTTGCACATTACTGTATACACACTTAATTTCGACATGTACAGTATGAATTAGCAGACCATTCATGTAGGAGGGACACATTAGTACACTGCTGTTTCTGCAGATCTTACCTTAACATACTTTATTATGTAAGCAGGGGTATTTCAATAAATTTGCAGCTTCATAACTTGTATAAAAGTCCCAATTTCTCACCTCAAACAATACTTATTCTCCTAACCTTCTTACTTAAGCCCCTACCACAATTGTCTGAAATTCACCCTCATTATAAAAATGAGTTTAATTTTGAAATACACTAATAATAAACATTTATTTGTACTTGGATATTTCATTACAGAGCCAAAAGAAAAAAAGAAAAAAGTAAATACTTCGAAATTTCAGACAGTAGTCGTCATTTGTAATTATCATGTTCTTATCACTGGATAGGTTGTGCAAAAGTTGTTGTTACTTTGAAAGGGCCATCATGCCAAAATGAATAAAAAGTGATATACCTGAACCAGGTGATAGCACTCTCATTTTGTTCCCCAATTTTGTACCGACCACCTTGCCTGGCCAAGGAACAAGGTTGTAAAACATCGACGTAGTCAATACAAATACTATTGCATATTACACATTAAGCCGATGCATATGAAAATGTACTTTACACATTTGATTTTTCAACATTTTACTGAACTCAATTAATACAATGATATAACTCTTCAAAACTTTTGCCAGCTTTTAACAAAATTATGGCACAACGCCAAATCTGCATAGCTGTTATACTGGAAAAAAGAGGCGCGGACTCTTTTTCGCAGCTTAGACAAAATGCCAGGATGCATGGACTATCCTCTCGCCTCGTGTGTGGTTAATAGTCATCGTGTATTTATAAAAGGTGATACTTTTCTGGTTTGCTCGAAATGATACCCCAACAATAGGCACCTTTCTTGAAAATAATGAGAAAAACGTGAGAAGACCTTTTGAAATTCGCAATTGCTTAATGTGTCAACGAACGTTTAATATTTGACATCAATTTGTTTTTCCGCACTGGAATATATTACAATATCAGTCTTGTTATATACATTAACGATTTCACACTTTAAATGTAAGTTTAAACTGGAGATAATATTCTCCAAAAGTGAACACTTCATAGTCTAAGTATGTACCAAATGGTTCTCTTTTCGGCAATACAAAAGCCATTACTTCGTTGTGCAGTATAATAGACCAAACGGATTAGCAGGATTTGGTGCCGTCAGACAAAAACAAAACTTATGAGAACAGCAAGACTTAATTCAATTTTTGGATGATTCCGAAAATGAAGGGAATACTGGTCACGTATTTCTGTGCCATTTTGATGTTTGCAGTTACATGATGAGAGCCCTCTGCATATTTCAACTTTATTTTCTCCATGTATAGGGTTCTATCATTGGCTGAGGTGTTATGCGGTATTAAAGTATACTTCCTAAAGAATTCCCTACTGATTAATAATTGCAAAATATTGCTGTTGTCATTCATATCCACATTATAGATAATAAAATGGGTTATTTATGGGAAAGACTTATTTTTAGAGTGATGCTACCTGAAGACGGCCGGTTTGCTTCCTATGGGTACTGCCAATGCATGGTGGGAAAACGATTCTCATGTTGGAGACCATTTACCCAGGATTAAAAAAATCATATACTTTTGGAATCAGGGCCCTAAAATTCACCAAACTCATTCTGTCTTATAGATCTTGCTTTCGGGTGAACATAACCCTCCTTTGTCTGGTCTAGAAGTAAATTTCGGATATTAAAAGAGAAGCAAACGTTTTCCAACTAGTAAGTTTCAGAAACTAAAAGATGTTAAAAATTTTATGAAATTTCTTTAACTAAAGTTAGGCAAGATCCATTTCAATATGCACCTTTGATACAATCCATTTTGCATTATTGTACGATTTCATGGTAAGATATACGTTTTCTGCTGGTAAGGTTTAAACATATGTTTGAAGCAGACAAGCTGGGCTTGTTGTTGCAATTGCCCAGTAAAAATTGTTAAGACTTTGAAAGCGATTTTGTTCTGTCAGTTTCATCACATTTAGTTTGGGTCACTTTGCTAGGAGAAAATGTTGCTTTTTCTCACCTATGTACAGTTGTCTTAGTGCATGCTTGCCTGTCAACCTTGAATGAAAAGATTACGAAGAAGGTGTAATTTAAGAAAGAAAAAGCTAAAGCATTTCCAAACATCTCCAAGTCTTCTTATATACTTATGTACTGTTAGAAACTTTAAATAAAATTTTGTCACCATCCATCATAAATGCTTAGCAAAGTGGACAAGGTTGCTCGAGGTTGTTGTTAATACAATTGCAAGACTTTGAAACACAAGAAGAGTTCGTATGTAGTAGCATATAGGCTAGAATTACTAAGAGGCCAGCCGAAGACTTAAACTGAGACCAGTAGTACGGAGAGTGCGAAGCACAAAATCGAAACTCAGCCCAAGATCGTCAATGTTGTGAAATGAAGTAATACTGAGCTTTCTCAATATTGTTGCCAAAATAACCTCCTCTTCCATCACGGCAAATTTTTGACCTGAAATAAAAAGAATGATTTTTAATTAGGATGGGGTCATGGTTTCACATTGTTCAACTCCATAATGGTAGTGTGCGCTTAAGGAAAAGATGGAATCACATGGAAACGAATGAAGTACATTTATTAAATGTACAGAATATTCATGATATGAAGTTTATTATGTCCACACTATCAAGATCTGTTTTGAAGCTGAGTATTGCTCACATATTCTTCAAGACCCGCAGCGTTTAGAAATTATCGTAAATGAACCTTATCTGAAAATCTCTTTGAAAAGCAATAGAACATTGTTCTTGAAAGATTGTGTATTGGAAAATAACAAAAATAAAATATTATGTTAAGACAGGAAATTTCCACAATTGCTAAATAATCTACCCTTGATTCGTGGTAGTGAATATTTACTCCTTTGTGTGTTGGGGGGGGGGGGTGGAGAGCATAGCGTATTCCTTCAAAAATTAACGTATAAAATTCTAAAGTCAATGAGTGTTTATTTTTAATTAACGGAAAGATTTGACCCGCGCCAAATCCCACGCCAATCACTTTAAGACTTTTTTCAAAATTGATTTATTCAGTCATTTTACTCACAATGAACACATTCGCTAGGTGAGAAAGATTTTAAACTCTGCTGAAACAGGTCAAAGTTTTACCTTAAATTTTCATTGTTTAAATCAGAGAGTGCTTGTTTTAGATGCAGATAAGCACCGTGGTGAAAATGTTGGCATTCAACCATAACAACTAAATTGGTCTGAGGTTGCTAGTTGAGAGTTGACCCCCTGGCTAGAACAATCCTTGTTTAGATAATTTGTCAAGAGAAATTTCTCGAGCGTATTTAATGGCATTTTTGTGTCACATAAGAGGATTTGTTTGATTTTGTTTCAACAAGAATAACTCATCTGGAAAAGGAGAATGCAATAGCCAGCTTTACTATTTTTGTCACAAATGGAACAATCAATAACTGGGGATTGTCATTATTTATTTGGTATTTATCTGAAATGCAAGGCATAATTTGGTGAGAGTTGGAGGAGAAAGTTGCTGATATACATTCAATTAGTTTTAGGATGAATATTACTTTTTAAGTTAGAAGGTCTAACAAATTTCTCTTTGGAAAATAGTGTTTTATAGTAAAAAAGGCAGGTCCTCATGGAGAATATAACTTACAATTGATGACAGCTTTGGGCAAAAGATTTACGAAAGTTATTTCATTGAGGTTAACAGGTGAATCTGTCTCATTGTTGCTGTCATGGAAACTTTTATACAAGGAAACCAATAACATATTATAACATAATACGGTTGAAGGACAAAAGATTATATAAAAACAAAAACTGTCTTGATTTAATTCCTTAAAAAAGACCCTTACAAACCTACAAAATTCATGACAAGTATATACCACTTCTCTTCTGTACGTGAAAAGAAAACAGTAGGCTTCAGGCCGGTGACACCAGAGTACAAATGTACTCCAATGTAAAAGAACAATGATATTCCGAACACGCCAGTGAAATGCCCTTTTCTAAACTCAATACATCTTTTTTTCAAAGATATTTAGTTAAAACAGTACTGGTCTACTTCGCAACACGACCTCACATGTACAATGCTATGAAATATGGGCTAATATTTCCTGGGAATGCTTGAATATCTGTGCTTGTATATCTAGCATTACACTACATCATTTACGTACTGGCAAGCAATGTTTTTTTTTTCAATATTTCGTCGCAGTAAATCACTTAGATATTAATTGCAATGTCAAATTCTTCTTTTGCAGTGACATCACAGATGTTCCACAATGGATTTAACACCACGGAAAAAACACCTTTTCTTCGTAAATTATATATCTTTTGCATGCTTAAGAAAGGTGCAGTTTTCATTTCCTGGAAAGAAACTTTTTTTCGGAAAACTTTGAGATCAATAAATTTTGACTCTGAAAATTTATTTAACAGGGGAAATACCCTACAAGTCCTCTATAACCTAAAGCTTCTGCCATATAGGCCTTCTTTTTACACAAGAACTTTCAGATTATACTACATCATTTGACTTTCTATATGTCCCCTTTCCCACACAAATGCTGAAGAGTTCACTTGGAATGATAACAGATTCATATAAGGGTTAAAGAGGAGTCTAAATGAACTCTAGTTACTATTTTTCCGTTCAATATCGTACTTATAACACGTCACTGCTGTACATTTCTAAACCATTTCTGATATCAGGCTGCCGGTGCATGGTGTGGATAATAATCTACTAGCTGTGCTACAGAGATTAATTATTCTTTGCAAAGTCCAACGAAAGTAATAAGAATCAACACCGAAAAGAACGGTTTCATATGGCGTTTCCATGAGTGTTAAATCTTAACATATAATTTTAAAATAAAGTATAGTAAATTGGGACACAAAAGTTTTATTCTTGTAGGTCTACATGATTAGAAATACTTGTTAGTTTGACGTATATCGCTTATAAGTTTTCCATTCAACTTTCTGTTGCATTTTTTGTCTACCAACAGGTTCTGTAACCTTAGTTTTAGTTGCAAAACTTGTATGCGACCTGTATTCATAAGAATGAGAATGAAATGAAAAACTTTAAAGTCAAAAAGTTTTCGTTTAATTTTTCCTTCGCATTATCCTGTAGAACAGTGTTTTTTTTTTTTTTTATCTCTGTTGACGATATTTTGTGATTTCCTTCTTAATATGCTTCGTGTTCAAGACCTGTCCCCTCATAACAAGATGGAAGTTAGATGGAAGTTACATGTAGGTGTGTCTACTTTTAAATTCCAATGAATTGGACCACTTAGTAGACTAACTGGAAGGGATCAAAAGTTAAAATCCCTACCATATGATTACAGAGCTACCCTTTAAGCCTGAGTTTTCGGTCACCAATAACTTTCCTTAAGGGGAACTCGCTGTCTTCATGATATCAAAACATTGGACTGTTATACATTAACAACAGTTTTTCAAGCATCAATGAAAGGACAATTGTAGAATTTGCCTGGTTCTTTTAAGAACACAATTTATGAGCACCCTTTTGCCTTCAGATTACTTAATGATGTAAAAGGGTGCTTTTATTTTATCATCACAGTTAGAGACCTTTCCATTGCAGTGCGAATCTTTACTCTGAAGGTTTTCGGGGTAGTTCCTTTTATCGCAAAAATTCACCATTTCTCCAAACAAAAATGTAAAACTGTTCATTCACAGGGGTTTCAAAATGTCATTGGCATAAACGCTATTTTAGGCTTCAAACATATTATTCTTATAAATTCGGGACATAGTAAACCTCCTTTGAATTCGGGCTTTCATTGAATTACTTAAACGTCATTTTGTTTTCTTTTTTACCATTCTTTGTTTCCCATGTAATGATATTTACCAATACAGTTGCGTGGCCCAGCTCCAAAGGAAGGTAAGCAAAGTTGTGTGGATCCCTGATGTTGTCAGGAACAAATCGATCAGGATTGAAATTCTCTGGATCTGGAAACTGCTTGGGATCTCGATGAAGCCAGAATTGACCTATTAAAATTGCTGTGCTCTTCGGAATGGTGGCGGCACCTGTTAAAGAACAGTTCATAGCTACAAGCTCTTTTCTTGGTAAATTTGCGTGAAAAATTGCCAGATGAATAAGCATTTACATTTGGTTTGGTGTATTAAAATCTTCATTATCTAAAGCGGAACTACGAGATTGTTATTAAGAAATACTTACACCCCAAACTTTCGTGACAGCACCAGAGCCGGATTGCTTAAGCTGCTTATTGCTATTGCTAAACTATTTCAGCGGTTCTAACATACTTAGAAGGACAGGCTTAGCTTCTTTTGGGAGTAATCTTTGTCCGACGTGCAGTTGATGAATTCGGTTTGTCAAATAAAATTCGAGAGCTCTCCTGTAATGAGCCCATCATTCAGAAGCATGAACCAATAAAAATTTGTTTGTACATGATTATTCATGAATAAACAACTTAAGGTGTCAAGCGCACATGTCCAACTGAGAGTAAAATGAATACACGCACTTAAACATTCGTTTGCATCTTCGACGGATAGCCTGCCCATACAAAAGTTTTCCAAAGAATTCTAAAGAAATGCCTATAGAGCTTTATGGAACTCTATAGAATCAATGATTTTCTGTAGAAATGTTTACTGTCCTCTAAAGAAATTTGTCCCTTTAGTATTCTACAGAATGTCGTTTCTATAGAGAAAAATCTCTATAGACTAATTCTGCAGGATACTCTGTATAGAAATCCTATAGAAATTTATTCATACGTTTCTATAGAACTTGCATAAAGGTTCGATAGAATTTCTATACATTTTATATAGAACACCTAATCTGCATAGTAATTTGCAGAATTTGCAATGTAAAAGGTTCATTCAAATCCCTTTTTTGATCTTTACAATGATGAAAAGGTCCGCACCCAAAATGTTATTCATAATTGATCAAAAAGGTTTTAAACTAGTCAGATATTTGGCAAGAAACATTTTTTTTTTTGCAGAAAAGGTAAGTAGTTCATCAATATAAATAGAGAATATTTAGATGTTTTAACTGTTTTTCTTGAAAAAATATGAAATAACATTTTTCACTTTAACCAAGGAGTCACAGACGTGGTACATATACCATTTGCTCTCATATTACGTTATCAAACAATGTCTTCAACAATTAAGTGGAACTCCGCTCTAGGTCCCTGGTTGTCTTTCCAGAAACAAAAGGGGATATTGGAAGAGGTAAAATCATCTTGGTTGCAAACTTTCATGCAAATTATGCCTAGGGTGCTGAATAGTTAGTTTCTATACATCTGTAATGTCAAATTGCAGGCATTAATCGATAAAACTTCCATACAATTTCTGTAGAATCTCTTTTGGAAAAGAGGCCGATTTTTCTATAGAACCTCTATACAGTTTCTATAGAACCGCGATACTGTTTGAATAGACCCTGTAAACGTTACCTATAGAACCTCTATACAGCTTCTATAGAACAACACAAATTTTCTGAAGAAACTCTTGAGAAACTTTTAGAATTTCTTTAAAAAGTGGCCCACTTTTCTAAAGAACCTCTATGGGGATTCTTTAGGGTTTCTAAAGAACCTCTACGGTTTTTTAAGTGTTTCTAAAGAGTTTTTAAAGAGCTGTTCTAACGGAACTCTATAAGATACTATAGAGATTCTATAGCCTTTTCTTTAAAAAGAACTATAGGAATTTCTATAGACAAAGTTATACAGTTCCTAGAATTTTTTCTATAGCATTCCATAGGAGATTTTTGTATGGGTACACATAAACACCCCGCGACGATACTCAGGTTAGTTACAGGCTTGTAATTGTAGTAAGGAACGTTACCCACGACAGAGAAATTGTTGCCCAATAACATGAAAAGCGGAGGAAATCTCACCTTAATTCCTAACTGGAACAGGGGGAGAACGTTGTGTGACCCAGCGAGGCAGCATAAGATTAGACTACACGTATGAACATGTACCTTTTTCTTATAGCTATACATTTTTCGTACAGCAAGCACACCCTAGCCTATCATTCTTTGCTTATTAGTGGAATGAAAATATGGTACGCGATTGCCTACGTACAATATCAGTATACACTGGCTGCATCTTGAAGGTGTGGTCGATGCGTTCTCGTAAGCAGCTGATATGAATATTCATAAAGTGCCAATAACTATCTACGAATTGCATATTCTACGGTCGTTTCAGTAATTGTAACTGTTTTTAATATTTTTTATTGTTGTTTTCCGCCAGAAAGCTTTCTCCTCATTTTATTTTTTTGTGAAAAACATGGAGCAAAGCTTGTTCTTAGCCTTTGGGAGTTCCCAGAGATCTCGTAGTTCCGCTTTAATCGTTACAAACATTTAATCATTCAAAACTCGTGTATATCATGAAGCACGAAAGTTGATTTTCCACACAGAACTGGTAAATTTGAAGATTATTTACCGGTAAATGTCGGTCCCTAGAATGATAGGCGTTCACTTGAAGGAGGTACGAATTTGTTTACCTTGTAGTACCAAATCTCAATATGTATGTCCTAACTTCTTTGAAGAGAGATGAGGTTCTATCCCTCTTACTTATATAGAGAAACTAGATTCTCAATATCAAGATTTTTTTCTCTCCGTGACTTAAGCCGTCTTGAGGTTGGTACCATTCGAAAATATTTATCCTACTTGACACTGCTTGAGTTGAACTTTGTCTTCTTTTTGTTGGATGTCTAATCTGATGTCAATCGTTTTCGCTTAACAAGAAACCTTTTACACCTACCCGTTCGTGCTCATTTTTTACTTTGTACCTTTTTTCAGGGAATGATTTTTGTCTTCTTTTTTCTTTCGTTTTTTTAGACCATGTTCGATTTTACGTGTACTTTTTCATCCAGAACCCTCTTTTTCTTTTTAAGTGTTGTATTTCATCCTTTGCACTCATGTTTTCTGACAATCACTTTCGCCCGGCTCTGTTGATACACTGACCGCTTCGGATTTGAAGTTTGTCGTGTCCAATTGTTACTGTTGGTTGTTCAGTTTGGTTTTACAACCTGATGAAGGATTTATACAAGAAACGTCGTGGAGTTTTCCGCAAAGTTTAAAACACTTTTTTACAACCTCTTTCCGACCTATATATATATATATATATATATATGTGTGTGTGTGTATATATTTATGTCTGCCTTACCTGTAAAATCTATACTTTATCATATATATATATATATATATATATATATATATATATATATATATAAATATATATAAATTAAATATGTAAATAATTAGAAATAAATAGGAAACGATTTTTTTTTTTTTTTTTTTTTTTTTTGGAAGGGAAACTGTATTTCCAATCCTGAACATATTTACACTATTTACAAATTGGAAATATATATATTCCGTATTTTTTTTTGCAAGAACATTTCTATTCCGTCTTGCACCTATATACATGTGATATTTAAGTTTTTTTTTTTTTTTTTTTTTTTTTTTTAAGGAAGAACTTTATTCCCATCTTAAAAATATATACATATGTACATATATATAAAACATAGGTTGGAAAATAAATATAATACTTACAAATATTTACGAACTAATTAATTCAACTTACAGTATCATTACATTAACATCATAATTCAATTCACTTATTCATCACATTTTAAATTGGAAGGAAGAAATCTTCTTTTCTTGACTCATATACATATGTACCTACGAAAATTGGAAAATAAATAAAATGCAAGTGTTAACAGTAATTACAGTATGTGATATTTAAGTTTAATTACAAACTATTTAATATTCCGTAATTATAGGAAACGATTGCTTTTCCCTGAGCATCGTAAAAAGTGAAAAGAATAAATGAAATCAACCTCAGCGAAAAATTAACCACCTCCACTGGGACTCGAACCCAGACCTCCTGCTTTAAGTGCAGGTGCCTTAACCAATTAGGCTATGAAGCCGGTCTTGGCTGTTCTCATCTCACTGAGGGGGCGCTATACAGAGCAGTGGACGCCTCGTCCTTTTTCGACTCTGATCGCACCGATAAGCCCGGAGACCGGGTGATTAAAAGTGAACTGTAAAGTAAATATGTAAATAATTAGAAATAAATAGGAAACGATTGCTTTTCCCTGAGCATCGTATAAAGTGAAAAGAATAAATGAAATCAACCTCAGCGAAAAATTAACCACCTCCACTGGGACTCGAACCCAGACCTCCTGCTTTACGTGCAGGTGCCTTAACCAATTAGGCTATGAAGCCGGTCTTAGCTGTTCTCATCACAGAAAGATGACAATCTCTCACTGAGGGGGCGCTATACAGAGCAGTGGACGCCTCGTCCTTTTTCGACTCTGATCGCACCGATAAGCCCGGAGACCGGGTGATTGAAAGTGAACTGTAAAGTAAATATGTAAATAATTAGAAATAAATAGGAAACGATTGCTTTTCCCTGAGCATCGTATAAAGTGAAAAGAATAAATGAAATCAACCTCAGCGAAAAATTAACCACCTCCACTGGGACTTGAACCCAGACCTCCTGCTTTACGTGCAGGTGCCTTAACCAACTAGGCTATGAAGCCGGTCTTGGCTGTTCTAATCACAGAAAGATGACAATCTCTCACTGAGGGGGCGCTATACAGAGCAGTGGACGCCTCGTCCTTTTTCGACTCTGATCGCACCGATAATACCGGAGACCGGGTGATTGAAAGTGAACTGTAAAGTAAATATTTAAATAATTAGAAATAAATAGGAAACGATTGCTTTTCCCTGAGCATCGTATAAAGTGAAAAGAATAAATGAAATCAACCTCAGCGAAAAATTAACCACCTCCACTGGGACTCGAACCCAGACCTCCTGCTTTAAGTGCAGGTGCCTTAACCAATTAGGCTATGAAGCCGGTCTTGGCTGTTCTCATCACAGAAAGATGACAATCTCTCACTGAGGGGGCGCTATACAGAGCAGTGGACGCCTCGTCCTTTTTCGACTCTGATCGCACCGATAAGCCCGGAGACCGGGTGATTGAAAGTGAACTGTAAAGAAAATATGTAAATAATTAGAAATAAATAGGAAACGATTGCTTTTCCCTGAGCATCGTATAAAGTGAAAAGAATAAATGAAATCAACCTCAGCGAAAAATTAACCACCTCCACTAAGACTCGAACCCAGACCTCCTGCTTTACGTGCAGGTGCCTTAACCAATTAGGCTATGAAGCCGGTCTTGGCTGTTCTCATCACAGAAAGATGACAATCTCTCACTGAGGGGGCGCTATACAGAGCAGTGGACGCCTCGTCCTTTTTCGACTCTGATCGCACCGATAAGCCCGGAGACCGGGTGATTGAAAGTGAACTGTAAAGTAAATATGTAAATAATTAGAAATAAATAGGAAACGATTGCTTTTCCCTGAGCATCGTATAAAGTGAAAAGAATAAATGAAATCAACCTCAGCGAAAAATTAACCACCTCCACTGGCCTCCACCTTTTGGTTGCGTGGAGCGCAAGAAACTTTTGGTCCCAAATGCCACTCAGATCGCTGGGAATGACATTTCTAAAACCTATTTACCGAATATAAAAAGAGAAAACATGCATTGAGTGGACTTTTAAGAAAAATTGATGTTAATTTTTCTCCTTCTTTTTCTTTAAGTTTGCTTCGTTTTTTCAGGTTTCCTATTTTCCAGGGGAGAGCAAGTTTCCTTTTTGCCCTTTCCTGCGGACGCCCATGTTTCTATCCCTCTCTTTCACATTCTAGTATGAAGGTAGTCATTATATTTTGTGTGTTATTGTCAGGTCTCGATTTCAGATTTTAATGTAGTAATGGGCTTCTTTCTTAAGATAAAGATTAAACCTTCTACAGCTAAATAGCAAGCAATCTTACAGAGAGAAAAATTTATGGAAATTAATCACCGAAATCTGGAAATCAAGGTAAATACACGAAGAGACATTAATTGACGTAATTTACATCAAATGACCACTCTGAAATAGCCATTAATAAAGTTCATTGAAAGAAATAGCCAAGACAACACGTCTGCTCGGCTCTCTATCTCGAATTCATAATAAATAAAAATAGCCTAAACCTACGCTTACTTCAGACCAGTAGTTGTGAACCAGTTTGTCCACGAGAATATTTGTATCATATGAAGCTAATTTTCAACTGCTCAAAGGATAACCTCTACGTGGTAGGGATTACAATCTATAAATATATGGTACTTAAGTTGAAAACAGAAACAAAAGATTAGATACATAACAACGATGGTAAATGGCTGATATGTACAATTAAACTTGTATTCACCGACGTAGTCAGAAGTTACCAAAGGGAGCTCAACTGTTACACCCTTTAAGAACATTTTGTTTTACTACTGATGGTACGTCGAATCCATCTGTGGCAATGTTATGCCGGTTACAATAGTATCATATCTTATTTCGACACACTTTTTCCTGCTTTAACTAAAAGCATGATAAAAAAAAAAAACATTTTACAGATTTTTTAGCCACCGAAAGGGGGACCAGTCGTTCCCTTTGCTTCCCTGCTAAGTCCAGTTCGGGAGATACCCTCTTTCTGGGGAAAATGATTTTTCTCCCGATCGGGTGAAAAAGGCTATAGATGGCGCTATTTTCAAATTTCTCCCTTGATGCCTTGCGATCCCACCGCGCAAATTTAATGGTGACGAACTCTCAAAACAACTGGGAAATACCATCGATCTTAGGAAAGAGAAATTTTGGAATATGTAGAAACTTTGTTGCTGGGAGAACATAAAAACCGGACCATGTTTGGTAGCTCATCGCGCAAATCTTGCGATATCGGGCGATTCTGCAACGTTGTGTGTCCTACGCAAAAAATTATACACTCGACACAGCGCAAAATTTATGCAGTTTTTTTTTTAACAGAAAGTAAGTGAGACGTTCTTGCAACTGTGCGCGTTAACCCTTTACCGTTGTTTGGGTCCCTTCGGGCCCATGCGGAGAGCTCGGCTGTCACACATCTTCACTGTTTCACGCGGAGCTTGAAACTGCGAGTAGCTACCCGAAAATTCGGCCACAAGAGCGAGAGAGACAATAGTTTAAGGTCACGGGGTCAATGGCCTACGGAAGCCGATGCGGGGCGGGCTACGTTCGTTTTTCCGCCCAATCCCGAGGCGCGCAAATATGCCCCGATCGGAGTACAACGGTAAAGGGTTAATACCTTGCTGAAAATTTCTTATGATTTCGGTCTGTGGTGACGAATAAATACCTTGTATTTGAATATATCCACATTTATAAGACAAAGCGACGACTGTGGAGATGTACCCACTAAGTGCTCTTGAATGTTCAAATTGCAAATTTTCCCCCAATCGGGTGAATTTTCATTTTTACCCGAAAACGGTTGTGTCCCGTAATGACGTCCCTGTCTCTATTCCAAAGTAAAAGAATATGTTCCCACCACGGACTTCTATACATGGACTTAGCATGTAACGTGTACGTCCTATCCGTAGCTGGTCGCCAATGACTGGGACAAAAAAGGCGCACCAAGATGGCCGCCGTAAAGCTATAAGTCGTCGGATTTGACGACGATTCTGTAATATTTTAAGCAAAAGTTAAGCTTGAATGGGTGAAAATACCATATTCCTGCAATAAGTTAAGGGATTTAAATCTTACCTTGTTTTTTTTTTTTTTTTTAAATATTTCAACTTTCTTGCAATATATGGCGATGTACTTGAGCAAGTCCATACTTCCACACAAAATCATAGGAGACGGCCATCCTTGTGCGCTTTTTCTCATTAGCACGGTGGTGACAAAGCACCGTGCATTATCCTCTGTCCATATATAGGAAGTCCGTGGCTCCCACCGAAAGGTCTGTTGAAATCATCTCGATACAGCAGTAGCATAAGCTCTTACTGTTATATATCTTAAAAAGATAAAGAAGTGTAGCACACAAAGTAGTGCTGGGCCATTCATGATTGCATTATTTACACTGACGTTCTAACAAAATAAGCTTCATAAAGATGAAACGATTCTCTTGAACTGTATCTCGGAATATAACGAATAACGTACGAAATCATTTACGAATTTTCTTTTACGTCCCTGTCAGTATCAGCTAATTTGTATGTTTGATGAAGTCTTCACGAGACCCACGTACTTCGTCACTATGAAGATTAAATCGAGTATTCGAATCAAACGTCTAAATCCACCCCTAAAAACGCGCTTCTAAAGCATTCAAACTAACATCTTCGTTTTGAGCATATACGGTTTATGCCTACGTACAAACTGCTCCGTTCTTTTGCGTTTTACAAGGCATAGGTGACCGTCTTTTTGGTCAAGCGATAGACCATCCTCTCCGAATATCTCTTGCAAGAGTTCGATTCCCAGGTCCAGTCATACCAAATACTTTGCAAATGGAAGCAACTACGCTTGATGCTCCGGATAAGCAAGTAATGGAGTACGGAAAACAATCCAGTGACCGTACGCGCTGCTAGATTTAACCCAGAGTTAATAAGTTAAAACTTAATATTGAAAATTTTCGCAAGAATTGCACCGAACTATGCAGTATTTTATAAAGTAAGACAGAAAAGAAATCTGACAAAAATTTCGGTTAAATTGGTACTTGAATAACGAACGTCACCATTTACATTTCAACTGCCTTTCTGTATTCGGCGCCCTGCCCAGTTTGAGCTCCGAGCTTAAGGCCCATCAAAGTTTCTGAAAAAGGTTGGTTTAATTGAAATAGCTTTATTCAGGACGGAGCAAAACATCGAAATTAGGGGTGCTATGTGAAGTATAGTTTGTAGTCTCACTGTGGTCTTTATGATACATTTTTAGGTTTAATAGCACAAATGTAGGATTTTATTTTACCGGATATCAACCAAACTGCACCCCCCCAAAATTTCTGCAAGATTTAAAACTCGGGCAGCCATTTGAGTTCTGAAATTTGGAAAAGTTTTCATTACTCAGAAACTACTAGGCGTGCACAAATGGAACCCATTTTCATTGTGCTTGGTGCTCAGCATAAGCAATGAAGTAAGCAAAACAACCCGACCTAAACTAATTGGTTAGAAACGAGGCCGTAAAATATGTAATTAATCGTGCCTGATTTCCTTAATATGATATTGATATTTGATATTTTGGTGAACTTTAGTGAATATTAAAAGGATATTAACTGAAAAGTGTGGCAGTGCTGAATTGTAACTCTCAGCAGCATTCATCAACCAGCAACGGGAACTTGTCACTGAAGCAGAAATGTGCAGATTTTTCAGCAGTTTGTGAAGAAATCCGGGTAAGAGGACTACCTTGAGGTACCTAATGACGGAAAGTTTTACCTGATAAACATTTGTTCAAAAGAGTGGGAGTAATTATGTCAAAAATTTCATTTCCATTTTTGGAGCCTGGTGTGGCGTGACTTACCTTTCCGTGTTATGTATATAGTGTGTGGTATATATGAACCATGTAGAGGGCGTCTGTGGGTTAGAGTAGGAACGGCAGGTTTTTAGCACTGCCACAGCATTGCCAGTCGTCAGGAAAATAAAGGTAAAATTCGGTCTTTCGAAGCTCGGAGACACGCATACCAAAATATCTACTCGGTCATATGTCGAATTCGGAACAAGAATTTACATATGGCTATTTCTGGAAACCTGGGGAAACGTCTGATCTTGTTGTCAAAAACTTTTTCCCCTACAACTTATATGCATATCATGCCATCTAGAGGTCAGGGCGAATTGAATTCATTTGTTTTCAGTTAAACAGTCGGTTCGAGTGAGTTTGCATCTGTTTTAAAACTGTTGGCGGTACTAACCCACCTTTCAAAGCATTGTTCTGCATGAGCCACTTGTCTCAAAAATGAGCCACTCGATCAAGATTATTACTTCGTGTAGTCACGTTTTACCCCGATTAAGGATTAGTTGCCTGGAATGAGTTGGTGCCCCAGGAATGACATCGAAGCGGCGTCGCGAGTAAAGGAGGGAAATACCTTTGCCGCAATTATACAGCTTATCTTCGTTCCTTTAAGTGGGTCTTAAAGTATTAGCATAAATAAAAATTTCCGTTACATGTCCTTCCAAATAACAGACCCCTGCTTGAACCAATTGTTTGGAAACTGGGCCATACTGGCCGGCTATAGTGAATCATCACTTGAGAGTGCACTGGTGAGTGAAATGATGTTTCCACTGAGGCATGTAAGTTGTTCATGCTGTCTGACTTATATATTTGCAGATTGCTGAAAACTCCCTCAAGAATATTACTTCGTGTAGTCTCGTTTTCCCCCGGGTTTTAATGAGCGCTCATAAAAGTCATGGTGATAGTAAACAAGGGAGCTTTGCCTTTAATTTATCAGCCGTATCACTAGTTCCTAACCTTCTCTGAAGACAGAAATAACCAAAACATTACCAAGAGCGGTAGGTCTTTCAAACTCTGAGAAGAATTTTATCTAATGCCGTTTGGAAAATTTTCCACTGAAAACTTGGCACGCAAGATTGTTAAAGAGTACCTTACTACCTTTACTCTTTTGTCTGCTTGTGCCTGTTAACCTGGGGAAAGACTTTTCCAAATGATAGACACAGAAAAGGCAACATTCACGGTTGAGCGGAATTACTTGCACTCCCCTACAGGAGTTTGTAGCAAGAGTCAGTCGTCGGGCCCATGAATGATCAAAAACAATACACGGCCTGTGGTTGGTCGACATTCTTAAAAGCCCATTTACTCCCCCAAACAGTACCAATTCTCTAAACCGTTTTACTTAAGCCCCTCCCACAATTGTATGAAATTCATCCTGATCCAGACACAATCTCAGTTTATTGGGTGAGTATAGCAATTATCAATGTGTTAATCAAAACACTCTCAGCACAGTTTATCCAGTTTAATATAAGTTTTGGTACTTTGCATTGTTTGAATTAGCAGTCAATCAAAGAGCTGAGCCAATTGAGAGTTTCTGTTACCCTATACAAGACGTTTAGTTTGGGGTGAGAGGATTGCCCCTCTAAAGGCTTCCATTTACTAACAAAATCGCGGCAACAAGATTGGAACATACATAAGTACTGGGGTACTTCCTGCAAATGACTTTGGGTGTGCACAAAACCGGTTTTGAAAAGTTTATGATAGATAGTTTGTGCTACTAGAAATTGGTCAAGACACTTCTTGCAATGGAGATTTTCAGTTGAAGGCATAACTTCAGAAATGCCTTTTTAAATCCCACTTAGCATCTAATTTTAATGCATTAATTGGTGGAAAATTTACTATCAGGTCTCAAGTTACACAGCATGGAAGGTGCATTAGCAACAGCGGAACAGAGGATTCACCTTTAGTGTTCGGGGGAAAAAACTCTTGGTAGTTGTTTTGGTGCCTTAATATTGTATATATGCAAAGTATTAATGCAATCAAGTATTTTGATGGGACGAGGGGTTATCGATGAATGCTACGAAAACGCCAGTTGCTAAACTCTGGTTAACATACTATACCATATTAAAAACCTGTCTAAAATCAACGAGGCTTACAAGAAATTGATTGACATGTCCCACAACATTCAACAAAGTTGGTCTGTAAGAGTTATGGGCAAGCAACACAAAACGAACGATCTTCAGTGCATGCAGATAAAAATGTGATGATCAATTTCATTAATAATAAGTCATTATACATTTATTGACGAAAGAAAAACAAAGCATACCTTCAGGTGAGAGAAAACCTATTGAATGAAAGCAATACGTAGATTTTTATATTAATACAGAAATTAACTTCACTTAGTGAAAAAGAAATTATTAGAAGCATAATAAATATATAATATATATTGTTCAATTCTATTCTTCGAAATCCCAAAAGGCACGTCACTTTATGTCTTTAAACATTCAGCTAAAGATTCACTGGTGGGTAATACTTGATCGACCACGATTGGTAGGTTATTGTTAGTCTCTAAAATCACTCGTTCGCTATACGATTCGTGGGTTGGCTTTCCCTTTAAGTCTGTTGTTTTCCTAAAACTTCTTCACAGGTTTGTAACATTTTAGAAATTAGAAAAAATTATTAGAAGTATAATATGTTTATAATATATATGTTCAATTCAATCCCTCGAAATCCCAAAAGGCACGTCATTTCATATCTTTAAACATTCAGTTAAAGATTCACTGGTGGGTAATGCTTGATCGATCACGATTGGTGGATTATTGTTAGTCTCTAAAATCACTCGTTCGCTATACGATTCGTGGGTTGGCTCTCCCTTTAAGTCTGTTTTCTTAAAAATTCTTCACGGGTTTGTAACATTCTATTGAGGAAATTATTATTGCTTTGTCGGACTCGAATAGATGAAATGCCGTTACTACTGTTTACTAATTTTAAGAAACAGTTTGTTTTTTGTAAAGACTAATTTTTGTTTCTACCTAAAAGTACCCTTACTGGTCTAAGGTAAAACGTGATATTTACATTATGTGATGAGTGAATATTTTGTTTTCCCATAAGGTTCTAAATCTAGGGTATCCATTTTGGATGTCTATGTTTGTTAGTTGGTTAGAGAGATCTTAACGGCATAGTTTCCATCCAATTGGTTCAGGTCGAGTTGGCCACGGCCTTTTTTCCAGCTGTGGCTCATGCGAAGACGGGTCCACATTCGAACTTACGTATCGTCGTCTGACGCGTATCGTGATCTGAACGGAGTATGCACATCAAGAATGGCTGCTTATTACTTTCTTCCTCCCCACAGCTAGCTTTTACTATCATGGCACAGTCAGCACTCACTGCACTGTGCACTTACAGGTGTGTAAAGACAAAGGACTTTTCATGTTTTAAGCGTATATAAATGTATAATATATGATAAATCTACGTGCGAGCAGGCAATTGTACTATCCAGCGTTGTGTAGCATGCGATAGCACGCACTGTAGCTAGCTGGGGAGTTAAACACCCTACTAGATCTGCGTTCTAGCTCTGACTGGAGCAGAAAAATGATGAGTCATGGTTGCAACTCCGCAATGTGAATCATCTACTTATGTCACTAAGCTTGTTTTCCCTACTCCATTGTTTTTTCCTGAGCACTAAGGATGTCAATGGAACCTGAGCATAAACACTGTTCCCTTGAGGATCTCCATGCACTTGTACTGCGTACCGAAAATGTCTACTAATGCTTAACATGGCGACATGTTTACATAGTTGGTGGTTCTAATATTTTGAAGACCGAATAAGGGCGAATGCAAAATACGGGAATACTGCAATGCGTACAAATCACAGTGACCTAGCTACACGGGGTTGGGGGGGGGGGGAGTGGGTCAACGACCCCTGGCTCTGGAAAGTGAAAAATTCGGAAGTTTGACGCGTCGGACACCAGTGCATTTTCCTTACTGTCCGTTCTTGAATTTCAAGTTTAAGTTCAATGACAGCTTCATATTAGTAGTTAATTGTTTAGAAAAGGCAAACTTTTCGCTTGCTTTGGGTGTTTCAAATTGCAAGATGTAATGCAGTAAGTAATACAGCCTGGTAAACTTTTCCGGGCTACTGCGGTGTCGTTTCCCTAAAACTGTTTTTTAATATAGGCCCTCTATTTTGAAATATTTTGTCTAAAACAGGCAACAAAGTTTAAACGTCGCCGGAAGGCCACGATCCGCAAACCTTTAGTAACAGTCACCATGCAATTCCAGAAAACTGCTAATAGGAAATTCTTTCATAACCCCAAAATCTTAAAGGAAACCCTATAATGTCTGCCAAACAAGCTCTATATTTACAAAAAAATTGACTAAAATTACCGAATTTTCTGGGCGCTCCGTGCGTCGCAAGTTACTTACTTAATACACGCTCCATCCTTTTATTTTAAAAAAGAAGTGAATATCGCTGCTTCTTTCTGAAAAGAGTCTAGCTAGGCAAAAGATGAAGGGGGTAGATAATATGTAGAATATTGGAATATTCTCATGAATTTGTCAATAAATAAAAATAAATGTTGTACGAAGTGACACATAATTCGTGACTGAAAGTACATTGCGTTATGATTTTGAAGGTGATCAATTTACCATAGAACAGCTGTTAATTATGTAACCGTTTCTGTTTTAATTTCTTGATAGCCTTTTCAACTGTGTGGCTCATGCACAGCAAAAATTAATAATAGAACATGATGAAACGTTCCCTCTTACTTTTTGTTACATTCTTCCTCTCTGCCTGATTAACTCTTATCGCTTCAGGGAAGAAAAGAAGCCCACTACATGCAGAATTGCTCAAGTCAAGTTCCATATCTGATTTATTGATTGACAGTAAAAGTTGTGTTTCAATACACATTTGGGGTTAACTAACAGGTCAGTCAGCGTGTGTAAATTGCTTTTCGCGCAGAATGACCACAATGAAAGCATAGCTCATTTGAGGTCACAGATCATGTAACAAACTCAGATATTAGTTACACCCCACACCGCCTTTGATGTACTGGGGTGTCTATGCTGCTTTTTCAAGAAGCGACGTCACAGCCTGCAAATAAATGGTATGGTAAATTCTGCGTTAAGTATCTTATGTACAAACTGACGTTAGTTTCCCGGAAGAGGACAAGGTAACTAAGTTACTTGCCATCATTTGTGGTAACTCCTGGTATCGGGGCGTTTCCAGGATTTTCAGTAGCAATATCTAAGAGGTACGGTACCATCGGTTGTACAAGAAACTTTCTGTTAAAATAAAGCCCTGCGATTGAGGGACATGGTCTCACCATCCACTAATAGTGGAGCTACATGTTCTGAAACTTATAAATGGTATTAAAGAAGACTGGAAAATTGAAGTAGGTTAAACACTGCAATAAATGGCAGACCAGAAGCTACTTCCATAAATTTCAACCTTAACACACCCACACTTTGCATATCCCCAGTGCAAGGTCAACGCTTTGGTCTGGAAAACAAAGGAAAACAGACCATTTCTTGTCAACTTAAAGAAGTGGCATAACGTTTTATGTCCTCAAGTTGACTCTGGAAAACAAATGTAGTGACTTCATTTACTAATATTTGAAGAAATGCTTGTCTAAATTGAATGGAAGTTTCACCACACTCTGTACAGATTTAGTTCCTTTGTAAAATTTTTACCTTAATGTTTTTTCCTCGAACTTCCAATATAATAGTGTTTCATTTCCTCGAACTAATAATATAATAGATTTGCCCTTCCCTGCTACTTTAGTTTATTTCCAATTTGGTGTTTTGACACACAAGTTCCTTTTAACCAGGAATTGTTAGAAATGCAGATTTTTGTAGAAATTTCCCGGTCGCTTTTTTGGGTTCGTTGATAAAAACTGTTGTTGCAACACCCCTAGAAAAGAATCGAGAGTTTGTCACCCAGTGTAAATATATTATTATCATTAAATGTCGGTGAAAATTAAATTCAAACTGATTTGTTCGTAACGAAACTCGGACATACATTTTTTTTACCAACAGTGTAGTCCGATTGTCAATGTGACATCACAAAAATTCTCGCAAATTTAATTTTAATCCTAGTCGTAGTCCTACTCGTATATTCACTAATTTCACTTGTACCGCACTTTGGGGGAAAGTTGTTGTTGAAAAATCGACCTTAAGGGGAAACATTTATGGGGCGAAATATAATTTTCGCCGTAACGTTTCTACACACTTTTTCTATACGAATACGTAAGCGGACAAGGGCGCCCTCCTGGAATTACAAAGAAGATACAATTATTTCAAAGCTGTCAAATTTACGGATGGCTGAACGGATGGCTGGCCATTGAAATAACGTTGTTTATATTTTTAAGACGTTAGGGCGAACTATTTTTCTTATGTATTGCATTGTTAGTTTTTCGCCCTATGTGCGAGCAGATATAACAATTTGCCCCTAAGGTGGGAATTAGCGTTATATACATATATATATACATATATATATATATATATATATATATATAATAAAGTATAGATTTTACAGGTAAGGCAGACATAAATATATACACACACATATATACATATATATATATATATATATATTTACACTAATTCGGCACTTAGGGAGAAAGTTGTTGTTGAAAAATCGACCTTAGGGGGAAAAAATTTTGGGGCGAAATATAAGTTTCGCCTTAACGTTTCTACACACTTTTTCTATAGGAATACGTTAACGGACAATAGCGCCCTCCTTGATTTACAAAGTAGATGCAATTACTTCAAAGTTGTCAAAATGACGGACACCTAGCTGTTATCACGAACGGATAGCTGGCAATTAAAATAACGTTGTTTATATTTTTAGACGTTAGGGCGAACACTATTTCTTATGTATTTCATTGTTACTTTTTCGCCCTATGTACGCGCAGATATAACAATTTCCCCCTTAGGTGGGAGTTAGCGTTATATGTATGTGTATATATATATATATATATATACATATATATATTTCACTAATTCGGCACTAAGGGGGAAAGTTGTTGTTGAAAAGTCGACCTTAAGTGGAAAAATTTTGGGGGGCGAAATATAAGTTTCGCCTTAAGGTTTCTACACACTTTTTCTATAGGAATACGTAAACGGACAAGGGCGCCCTCCAAGATTTACAAAGCAGATGCAATTACTTCAAATATGTCAAATTTACGAACACCTAGCTAGCACCTAGCACCTAATTCCGCACTTAGGGGGAAAGTTGTTGTTGAAAAGTCGACCTTAAGGTCAAAATTTTTGGTTGGGAGAGGAATATAAATTTCGCAGTAACATTTCTACACACTTTTTCTATAGGAATACGTAAACGGACAAAGACGCCCTCCTAGAATTATAAAGAAGATACAATTACTTCAAAGCTGTTAAATTTACGGACACCTAACTGTTGACACGAAGGGATGGCTGGCCATTGAAATAACGTTGTTTATATTTTTGACGTTAGGGCGAACACTTTTTGTTATGTATTTCATTGTTATTTTTCGCCCTTTGTACGCGCAGATAAAACAATTTTACCCCTAAGGTTGGAATTAACGTTTTATATATATATATATATATATATATATATACATATATATATATATATATATACATATATATATATATATACACATATATATAGATATATATAGATATATATATATATAGATATATATATATATATATATATATATATATATATATATATATATATATATATATATATATATAAGCGTGTCTCCTGACGAAACATTTCTTCGAACCCTCGCTGGTTTGCAATAGGGGGTCGTGACGGCAACGGTGCTCCCGTCGTAGCAATTCCTCCAAACGGTGGGCGGGGAGCGTATTCTGGCGGTACAAATGACTGATAAAACGGCCATCCATAGGTGTTCAGTGTAGAGTGTGTTGTTTGGGGCAGTTGAATACATGTGTGACTTCCGAACGGGGGAGGGGGTTTTCTTCCGTTTCAAAGCCTACCAGGGCGAAGCGTAAAGTCCAGCGTTCACTGAAGTCCAGACCACTGGTTTCCGTTGTTTGCGAAGCCCGTTCTACCAAAGTTGTCAATTCTGTCGGCACTGCAGACATCACACAGTTTCTCAGGAGGATGTAACGGCGTCCTTGTACAGTCACGTTTCCCCCCTCCTCTAGGTTAAGTTCCCTTCACCTGGGTCGTCTGATGGGACCTGAGTGGATGCATCCCTGCGATTCCGCGATTCCTGAGGGAGATCTTCTGTGAGGTCTACGTGAACTTCTAAAACATCGGGCGCAGCTTCCGGTTGGTGCTGTCCCACGGGTGCCTCCGACTGGAGCGAACAGCTATGTCCATTGCCACACGCTGCAAAGGCAATCCCACCTTGTACTTCTGCATCAGGGCACGGTTCTGCCTTGTAGGATTCTTTCGGGACCCACATTGATGGCATTGAGCACAGAACGTTGTTGATGAGACGTAACTGCTGAATACGTGACCACCAGAATTTGATGTCAGCCCCTTCACCGGAAATCTCGCTCCATGATGATTTTTTGTGAGCCACTCTCAAGGAGGTCTATGAAGAATATTAGTTCCTTGTCTCCAAGCTGATACTATCGAAGGCTTTCACTCGACATCCAGCCTTCACCCAAGACCTATTCTGGTAGGCCACCCTCTCTGGTGACTCTTTTTAAAATTTCCCCTTCATCCTTATACTGTTGGTCAGTTCCAGGTTCATTAGTGTTCTCAGTTTGTGGTGGTTTAACTATAGGGTCATAACCGCATTGGCTACATGGCACTGTAGATAAAGGCTCGGTGTTCGAATGTTTGGTTCCGGCCCTGTGCTCTATGTGGAAGTCAAAGGATGCCAAGCTTTCTAGCCACCTTGCTACCTGACCTTCGGGCTCCTTGAAAGAGAACAACCACCTCAGGCTGCCATGATCGGTTCAGAGAAGAAATTTACGCCCTCAAAGGTAATGTCTGAAGTATTTGGTGAAACAAACAACTGCCAGTATTACCTTTCTCATAGTACAGTAGTTTCGCTCACTCCTCGTCGGTAGCCTGCTACCATATGCGATGACGAGTTCCTTTCCTGGGAGATAACACAGCTCCAGTTCCATACTGGCTCGCGTCTGTATCAAGAATAAAGTCCTCCTCTTTTGTTGGGTTCGTTAATAGCCAAGCAGATGTCAGTTTATCCTTCAATGTGGCAAATGCCTCCTCACACTTTTCTGTTCAAATGAAAGTCTTTCCCTTGTTTGTTAGGGCATGTAAAGGACGTGCAATGTCGGCAAACCCCCGCATAAAGCGGCGATAGTAAATTACTGAGCCAAGGAAGGTTTTGAGTTCTTACAACGTTGCCGGCGCAGGCCAGTTGACAACCTTGGCTACCTTACCAGGATGAGGACTTATTCCCTCCTCAGAGACGATGTGCCCAAGGAATTCTACTTGTTTCTGTAACAAAGAGCATTTCGTAGTCTTCAGGGTAAGATTTGCCTCTTCAAGTCGTTTAAATACTGCTCTCAGTCGATTAAGATGCTCCTCAAAGGAGACTTTGATGACTTTATTCAACTTACGATAGTCGACACAAAAACGTGTAGACCCATCTTTCTTTCGTACCAATACGATGGGGGATGCCCAAGGACTCTTGGAAAGGATGATTACGCCGTTCTTCAACATTTTGTCTATCTCCTTCTCAGCTTCTGCCTGCTTGTGAATGGGAATCCTCCTGGGATTTTGCTTGAAGGTGCACTATTACCGGTGTTTATTTTATGCTTCACAAGGCTGGTCCTCCCAATTGGGCCTTTTTGTCCTTTCAAGAGGTGTTCAAATTCCAATAGCAACGACTCTGCCTGACTCCGCTCGGTGTCAGACAGGTCTTCAGACATCCTTCCAACAAGATTCTTAATGTGACCTATTTTCTCCGACGACTCTTCTTCTGGCACAATATGATGTGACTATGGGACCTCCTCGTTACCGACTCGACCATCCTGGTGAGCCGGGGTAGGGCCTACTGGCCCGACTCGGATACGTTTCCCTGTCGGGCAAATATCTCCTTCCTTGGCTTAGTGCACTGGTCTCAAAAGTGCCATTTTTCACCACAGTTACAGCATTTCCAAGGATTTCCCCTCCTCAGACCACGGTTCGAGGTGTCCGAACGGTCACCTCTCCCCTCCACCGTCCGCTTCCACTTCTGAACCTCTGTCAGGTTCTCCTTCATCTCTTTCAGTATCTTCAGGAGATCTGATACATCAACTGATCCAGTTTCTCTGTCGTCCTCTCCTTCAACATGGCGAATATTTCCCCCTCGTTTAAAATGATGCACCTGGACTCTGGGAAAAGATTCCATTTCGGCAGCTTTCGAAACCGCTTGCGTCAAAGTCTTTGGCTTTGACATGAACACAGCCCTTTGAAGTTCTACGTCATCCAATGCATTCCTAAAGTGTTCCAGTGCAACATCGTCACCGGCTTTGCTGTCCAGGTTAGGGTAAGCTCTATTCACCAATATACGAATCGCTTGGGCCAAGTGTTGTATACTCTCACCTCTTTGCCTTACCCTCATAGTCAATTGAGCTCTAAAAAGGGGGCTCTGATCTTCGTGTCCGAATCTTCGTTGAAGGGCATCCACAAGTGACGAAAATCCATACTTTCTCGAGGAGTCATTTCCGTCAACACTTCTAGGACCTCTAGAACCTTTCAAACTTGCCCTTAAAAACCCCGCCTTGTCTTTTAAAGACCACCTGTTAATGTCGGCAACACTGTCAAAGTGAACACGGTAGTCTTCCCACGAACCTGAACCGTCGAATTTTTCCGGTAGCATAAGTGGCTTCTGCAAATCGTTACGCCTGCCAATCGTGGGCTCCTCTTGTCCATGAGCTCCTCCTCTAATGGGAGGTTTTTTAAGCTGGAGGCAACTTCCAGCTGGTGGTGCCTCCGGGGTGCAGGTTCACTCCTTCCTCTTCTTGCCGTTACATGCTCTCCAAGGTCGAAGCTAACTTGAGGCTTACTGCTTTCTCCACTCACAGGTGTAGGGACATCCGAATGGTGTCTCCTACGTGACCACTCATGGGGAGAAAAGTTAAGTTAGGTTGCCACCTTCATCAGGTGGCAAAAACCAAACTGAACAACCAACAGTAAGAATTGGACACCACAAACATCAAATCCGAAGAGGTCGCTGTAAAAACAGAACCGAACGAAAGTGACTGTCAGAAAACATGAGTGCGAAGGATGAAACACAATTCAAAAAAAAAAAGAAGGGCGTCCTGGATGAAACAGTGCACGTACAAATCGAACATGGTCGGCAAAAAGGCGAAAAAGGTAGACAAAAACTAGCCCCGGAAAAAATAATTAGGGCTACACAGTAAAAAAATGAGCACGAACGGGCAAGTAAAAAGAATAAAAACTGGCTCAAAAAGGGGTGAATATTACAAAAGGTCAATTCTAACATTAAGGCCGTGTGGAGCGAGAGTACCTAGCCTCATGATAAGTCGGTTTTAAGCACTAAGGCGGTCATGATCGGAGCCTCGGCACATTACAGCTGCCGTAAAAGTTAAATGCTGTATAGAAAAAGGTGAAGGGGGGGGGGGGGTTAAAATGTGCAGCCACCGGGCATCCATGGAGATTCTGTTTGATGGACCCAAGGTGCTCGGTGACTCGATCCGCGAGGCGGCGCTTGGTCTCTCCCACATACAACGAGTTACATCTCCCACATGCTAAAATATAAACTACATCAGAGGAAATGGAGGAGAATCTTTGTTTGACAATAAAGCTATTGCCGTTGGGGTCTGAAATGTTGACGAGATCGTGTTTGCCAACAACTGGACATGTATAACACCTCGGACGGTTACATGTAAAGGAACCAGTCGTGTCGTCGAAAGAAGTTTGTGGGTGGAAGCCCGAACTAAATGGTTGGCTAAATTTTTCTCAACTCTAAAAGCATTGATGGGGGATTCCGGGAAAACATCACGGGTTCAGGAGTATATATATATATATATATATAGATATATATATATATATATATATATATATATATATATATATATATATATATATATATAGGTCGAAAAGAGGTAGTAAAAAGTGCTTAAAAGTTTGCGGAAAACTCCACGACGTTTCGGGTATAAACCCTTCATCAGGTGGCAAAAACCAAACTGAACAACCAACAGTAACAATTGGACACGACAAACATCAAATCCGAAGCGATCGCTGTAAAAACAGAACCGGACGAAAGTGACTGTCAGAAAACATGAGTGCGAAGGATGAAACACAAATCAAAAAAAGAAAAAGAGCGTCCTGGATGAAAAAATGCACGTAAAAATCGAACATGTTCTTAAAAAAGGGAAAACAGGAGACAAAAACTAGCTCCGGAAAAAAAAAAAAATTTGTAAATAAGGCCTACACAGAAAAAAACGAGCACGAACGGGTAAGTGTAAAAGGAGTAAAAACTGGTACAAAAAGGGGGTGAATATTACAAAAGGTCAATTCTAACGTTAAGCCCGTGTGGAGCGAGAGTACCTAGCCTCATGATCAGTCGGTTTTCAGCACTAAGGCGGTCACGATCGGAGCCTCGGCACATTACAGCTGCCGTAACGGTTAAATGCTGTATTGAACAAGGTGAAGGGGGGTTGAAATGTGCAGCCACCGGGTATCCATGGAGATTCTGTTTGATGGACCTAAGGTGCTCGGTGACTCGATCCGCGAGGCGGCGCTTGGTCTCTCCCACATACAACGAGTTACATCTCCCACAAGCTAAAATATATACTACATTTGAGGAAATGCAGGAGAATCTTTGTTTGACAATAAAGCTATTGCCGTTGGGGCCAGAAATGTTGACGAGGTCGTGTTTGCCGACAACTGGACATGTATTACACCTCGGACGGTTACATGGAAAGGTACCAGCCGTGTCGTCGAAAGAAGTTTGTGGGTGGGAAGCCCGAACTAAATGGTTGGCTAAATTTTTCTCAACTCTAAAGGCAGTGATGGGGGGTTCCGGGAAAACATCACGGGTTGAGGGGTCTTGTCGGAGCAACTTTACATTTTTGTGGATAACGTGTAAAATAGGACGGATCGAAGGGTGATAAGAAACAACTAAAGGAATACGTAGATTGGTACCAGATTTGCTCTTTTTCTCCATAATGCTGCCTTAACAGCTATCCGTTACTACCTAGACAAACGGCGTGATCCCCTTGTACCGACTGACACCTTCCTACGTTTAACGGAACTTGTTCTCAAGCAAAATTGTTTTCAGTTTAATGGGCGTTTTTTCCGTCAAGTTAAAGGAGTGGCCATGGGAACCAAAATGGGTCCCTCTGTTGCCTGTTTGACCATGGGCCACTTTGAAGAACAACTTTTTTCTCAGTATACCGGGCCACGACCTATACTTTACAAAAGGTATATTGATGATATTGTAGGAGTTGCCTCTGGATCCCGTTGCCTCTGGAACCTCTTTTCGACCTACACATTTCAACAGTGCTCCGCAGCATTTCGACCTTATTATATATATATATATATATATATATATACAAGACTGAGAAATTAATAATACTGATGACCAACAAGATTGATAGATATCCGAATATATTTCAATCCCACCTGGGATCTTCCTCAGCGGATTAGACGGAGAACGTACAGTGATTACACATGCGTCATGAGTAAGTAATAAATGACGCGTTTGCAAGGATCAAAATAAAGAAATTATGACGCATTGCTACAATATTGTGACGCAACTGTGATAAAGACACGCTTAGAGATGATTACAAAATGATGTGGGGGTAAAATGATAGGCAACCCCGATCTTTGTTTAAGCCATGGGAGACTGTTTTCAAGTAATGGATCACTTTAAGTTCGAAGATTTTCCTCTCCCGGATGTCGGAAAAACCCCTTTTAAGAATAAAACACTTAAAATCCCTCGAGTGTAGGTGAGCATTTAGCATTTTTCCTATCATTTTACCCCCAATATTGTAGCAATGTGTAATATTTTAACCTTCTTACAAAATCTGTTGAATTGAACTTTCTTCGTGAGCAAGTCAAAACTCTTACACAGAAACCAAGGCAAACAACCATCATGGTACGCCTATACTCTCATGTAGTAGCGATAATCTATTTAAATCAATTCTGTCGGTCCAACATCCGGACATTTGCGTGGCCTGGGTCATGAAACTTCAGCTGGGGTGAAAATAACGTTAATCTGGAAGTGAGTGCAGTACATGTATGTTATTGAAAGAGCCTCAGGATGCACGGTTGTGAGCCTAATTGACCAAGTTTCTTGAGACCAAGGTTGAAAAGAAATCTCAGAATACCAAAATGTCAGGCGAATGCGAAAATATTGGGTTCCTTTGCACAAAACACTCGAACACGAACGGCGAGAAACCCATTCTCATCGGGGTTGGCCTATTATGCGAAACTGACCATTCCGTTTACAGGCCATCTCGTAAAGGAAACAATGAATTGCAGCCACTAGAATTTTTTTGTAAGGCCATCTTGTCATGAATGCTGCATATTTCAATAAAGTTTGGTCATAATCCATAAGATACACCCACTCCTGTTGCATTCGTACTTGTTTGTTTTCGCCCCTTCCTCTTCCCCAAAAACCTTTTTTTTTTTCTTTTGAAAATAAAGCAACTTCAGAAAGTGTAAAACATAGTAGTGGCTCCAGAAGTGCAAAATTAAGGGGGGTGGGGAACAAAGAGAAAGGGTTAATGCTGGGTGTGAATAATTTCCCAATTTAAAGTAAAACGGAGTCCAAAGCACCTGTTTATGGAGGTGGGGGTTCAGGGGGTTAGGCCACCTAAGCTCTGAGGTTATACCATATCTCTGGATGGAAAATTAAGTCTCTGGAAAGGTATATTATTTATTTGTTTTGGGGGGGGGGCGGGGGGGGGGGGTTGGTTAACCTTCTCCTACCTGATCCAACTTGGAATGCAAGTGGGGGGAAATGCGGGAGAATGCCCCCTCTCTCCCCGGTAGTGTCGCCTCTAGCAAAACGCTGCACCAAAGCGCCTGAATGATTGCAGGGTAGTTGAAAGAATGGGTAGTTATAAAAATTCCATCCGAATCTCAGCAAGGTTGTCAGTCAACTCATGTCTTCTCTCCTATGCAGACGTTGATGAGTAAATATAACATTGGTCTGCTGTATGCCAAACATTCCGCCTTAGAAATTTACTGTTATCAACCTCTTTATTTTGGCAATTTGCTTGTGTTATCATCGATATTAGGGTAAAGGGTAAAAATAATTTCACTTTGTTGCTTTTGGTACTCTCTAAAATCGTACGATTTAATATATTGGAGTTTCAATCTAACAGATTAGAGTAAGTGACTAATGGGACGTTCGATCGGTCTCTATTTCTATTCTTTAACTTTATTAGAATGTTTTTAAATATATTAATTTAAGACAGTATAAATGAAATCTTAATGTTTTCCTGTTGCAAGAGGTTTGAAAGATTAATATCATGTTTGGTTAAAGAGCAAGTGGACTGTTTGTGAGAGTTTCATCATATCAATTATAGATCAATCTCTAATGGGTCATGTACTCTCAACAATTAAGTTCTAGTTCTTAAAATTTTATGTCGCATTATTAAACATTATTATTCTAATTCAAAGTGAAAAACAAACAAACAAAAAACAACAACAAAAAAGTCTAGGTTGATCTACCAGAAAACATAAGAAGCACAGCTAGGTAGACTTTTAATTAGAACTGAAAATGTTTCAGGGAGCGTGTTGACTTAACTAGAAAGATTAGATCATTCTATTACTTTGGGTCTTGGACAGTTGACTCAGCTCGCCAAACATTATTCTATATCTAGTAACAACCAGAATTGAGAGTGGTCTCAGGTCTGAGTTCATACTTTGTTTTATTAAATGAGAACATTAGAAAGGTAAAGTGGTGCACTATTGTGTATGACTTTACATACATGAAGCAATATGTTAAATCGGTTCCTATAAAACACTGGGAGGAAATGAAATTCCCTCAGTAAGCCTAATGATGGCAATAACCAGTTCTTGTTAGAAACTACTTTGGCAGCGTAATATTGCAAACCCGTATCTTGTGCAACATATATTTCGGAATACCAGTTAGCTAATAAAATATAACAACAGTCGATACAGCTTTGAAAAAGTGCATTAACCATCACAATTATAGCGGCCTTGTTCAGGAGTTAAGCACAATGTCTTATAAAACAGAGATGGTAAAAAGTAGTTTTACTATCGGCAGGATCAGACGTAGAAAGACTTAGCCGAGCGCCTTTAAGTACTTTACAGACCGATAAGACATTTACATGGTTCTACCGACAAATTTATGATATTTTCAATGTTAGGTTTTGCAAAACTGTTGGTTTTGGCCAAATAAAGTTATCTTTGTTTTAGTGCCATTCATTCCTAGTTTATTTAATGTCATTCAGTTCTTAACATCCTCCAGACAAATTTCAAGCTCCGCAATTGAATCACTTAGGCCATTTGGGTCAATTCTTGTTGCCATCGTAGCAGCCATGGCTTTCGCAGGTGCCTTAATACTTAGACGCAAACTCGCTCATTTCGAGACTCATTCTCTCGTAAATGTTTTATCGTACTCTCTTCAGTACTCAGTTGCATGTATTATTCTGTGTTTTGCATTTAACGCTTGGAAGGCCCCACAAATACTGTCTTCCCTTGCATCGTTACTGGGCGTAGGATTCACTACATTCGGTGGAGTGTTTTTTGGTGATCTAGCTGTCTGTTTTAAAAAACCGACTATAGTTGTCATAATTCCAATAAGTGAGGTAATCATGACATTTATTGGGCAATTTGCAATGTTTAAATTTCCATTCCATTGGATAATTCAAGTCGGGTCGACGTTAATAGTTTCCTCGTGTATTGGAATTTTAGTAGTCGGAAGGAGATATGAAAAAGAAATTGAAGAATCTAAAACTGGTAGCGAAGATGAGACTTTTCCAATAGTTCAACAATCATTATTACAATAATTTCATTTTCATTCCTCAATTTTCAGAACATTATGACTAGGATAGATACTTGAAACATATGAACACTCTAAACTGTTTATGAGAAACAAATGCATTCACTTACTTAGTCGGGAATTTAATGTCTAGTTCCTATCACAGAACCGTTGATCTAAGCTACAGATCTGGGGTATCTCCAATAAAAAACGAATCAACTGAGATAAGGCCTTTTGTGTATGGCACTGCATAATAAAACGCTGAATTATGAAATAGTAAAATAAGCTGATACTTTAATTTTAGATTGAAATAATAGTTCTTTGTCATCTTATCTTTATTCTCTGCTAAATGAAATTGGAAATTTTAATTAAAGTTCTAAAATAAGGGTCAAATTGGACGTCAAAAGTCAAAACTGCAAAGGTGTGCTGTTTAGTCCTGCTGCACCTGATTCATGAGTCATCATCGGTTGCCCTTCTGCGAAGTTGTTTTGCATAGATATTCAAAGTGGAAGTTCTATATCTAGCACTTGACCTCTAAGAGCTCTTGCTATAAATTTGATTGGTTTTGTTATAGGCATATAGTGTAGAATATTAGACAGCTATATTTTTACACAAGTCGGTATTGAAAAAAATAGGAAAAAAAAAAAAAGGAAATGAAGTCCCACTTACTGCAGTGATGGCGCATATTCATCTACACCTTAAAATTAGAAGTCCATGTTTATTTATTTGTCACAGGCGTTGCGTTCTTTTGGTCCACTACATTCACGTGATTTTTTGTTATTCTTGGATAAGCGTAAGGGTAAATTAAAATAAAACATAACCCGAGCGATGATACGACAATCAGTACTTAACTAGCAACCAATGACATACATTCTTTCTACCGTTTTATTGAGCAAACGAATTTTAAAGATGACATGACACGCCTTCATATACTAGCCACCCAATGGAATTTTTAATGACTTTCTGATACATTGCTACATTTTAAATGCAGCTAATACAAAAAACCGGTGCTCTAGTTATTTCAGTATTCCTTACACACATAACCATGTCTTATGATATAAAAAACCGAATATTCAAGGGTGTACAAACACCAGCTACCGTGTCACCCTTCTTCTGGTGTAACGGCTGAGGCTTACAAGCAGAAAGATTTAACTTACCCAATGGGCATGTTTAAGAAAAAGGGAAATACTCTGTTCATTTATCATAGAAATGATGTCACCAACTTGACGTGAGGAATTCCTTACCCTATAAGATATTTTACCCCCAACAACAGCAAGGTTTTGGGGGGTAATCAAATTTCACCGACTTCCTGCTAAACTCACTAAAGCACGCTCCAAGAAACCACGAGATCTATAAGAGACAGCTGGCGGAAGATGTAAACAAAGGCGATATAAATTTCGATCTTATGTGTCACTGTTTGCGAGGGGTAAAAGGCAAGCAGTGAGACAATTTCTTATCTGGTTTTTGCCTACCTTTGCTCACTGATGCAAAAATGTGTGAACAGGGTTTTTATGCGCAGGGAAATTCTACATGAATAGTAACATCTCCAAAATACCAGTAATATTGCTTTACTCAATTTTCTAAACGAGATGATCGAAAACAACCTGACCAAAATTTCTCTTTGGTTCTCCTCTAATTATTATGGTTTTTGTAATACTTTATATCATTAAAATGAATGTGGTCATACTCAGGAGCATATTTTAAAATATCAAATCAAAAGAAACGTTGATTACTCATAATCGAGAGAACTTTGGTGTCTGTACTAGTGAGTTGTGTCATATTGAAATTTCATTCCCATAAATGTGCATACCATCTATACCCCAACTGCTGAAGTTATACCGACTGCATGGTCGAGTGGTTAGAGCAAGAGACTTGAAGTCGGGAGTTCAAGTCCTGGCCGAGTCAAACTAAAACGAAACCTACTGCCATTGTGTTGGTGCTCAGCATTAGCAATGGAGTAGATAACACAAGCAGGTGAGCCACACTCACCCGAAACTGGGCCGTAAAACTCCATCTAATCTAACCTAACCTCCAAACAGTTTTTTTTTTCTCCTTGTAGTTTACCAATCTCATTGTAAGTTCGGTTGTGAAATGAAGTATAAACCATGCAGTGATATAATATTGAAAAATAGCTGTACAAAAACAACATTTGAAGTCAATTTGTATTATTATTTTTTTATTTAAAAAAATTAAAAGCATGTGTGATTGAGGTCGGGAGGGATGAAGTCGATTAATTTTTGAGCAATGTGAACGTTTATGTCCATTTTTATTTTATTTTACTTTTTCATTTCTTTTAATTTTTTGTTCCTTCAGTTTTAATTTCCATAAATTTCATTAATTCATAAAGAGCTGCTTTTGCATTTTTTGTAGGCAGTACGGATTGAAGTAGGCGATTTCCGCAGCACCATTTTGTGTGTTTTTTTTTTTTTTTATTTCTTTCATATTAACAGGGAAACGTAGTACATGAACGGTAAGCGTAAAATAAACTCAACTTTCACGCAGTTCAGTTCAATAATTGCCACAGATTACAAAATTTAATCATCGATATACAGGTCGTTTCATAAATTCCAAAACAATACAAATTAGCAAACATAAAATAAAATCAAAACAACTGGAAAAAATACTGGTACATATTCTAAATACGTGTATAAAGGAGAATTACAAAAATGAAAAATATAAATTTAGGCATAATATTATAAAAGTGCAAACAGGAATCTATCCGGTAGAGTTAACCTATTTCTCCGTGGCTAAGCAATATATTCATAAAGCACTTATTGTGCATTTACGTGCTTATAAACGGACACGATCGAATAATAGAACAAGATAAAAAAAAACAATGTCCAACGAATATACCCACGCATTGTCATAAAACATGTATATAGTACAGGAAGAATGAAATCAAATGATGCTAATGGTGCAAATGATATTGGCACCAGATTAGCCTATATTTTAATCCCTTATGAAAAAAATCCCACATAATTCCTACAGGAATCAGCATGTGGGATTTATGTGGGTTTTGGGGCATGTGGGAAAAATTCCCACTAAATTCCCACAAGATTCCCACATGAATGTGGGAAAAAATCCCACATAAATCCCACATGCTGGTCATCCCTTCCCATACCGGGTTCTACCATTTTCTTTAAGGGGGATTTTCCAATGTACTAAGGTCTTCATCATTATTTTCCATTCATCATCCTCTGCAGGTACACTACTGTATAGATGTGCAGCATACAGTCACAGTAAAATGTTCCTATTAATTAAAGTGTGTCCAAAAGAGTATTATGGCTGATGTTAAATGTAACGTTCACCTCATAAGTTCTTGCCAAACTGGATACACGATTGTTTGTTCTTCAAAATATTTTGTGACTAAGACATGTGCAAAAAAAGGCCACTGTAGATGCAACTGGTTTGATAGTTAACCCATATGTTTGAAATTCGTCCAAGTTTGTTTGCAACACGATAACTGATTCCTTTTAAAGTACATTTCATTGCCTGCATGTGTTCTGATCGATGCTGTTACTTCTTCAGAATAATTTGTGGAAAAGGAATGTGTAAAATCCTGATGAATGTCCATGAGAAAAGTCCACTAGATGCAACTTGTTTAAGAGTTGAATGATATGTTTGAAATCTGTCCAAGTTTTTATGCCACACCAATAACTGGTTACTTGTACAGCATATCCCATTGCCTGCATGTGTTTTGACTATGAGAGTCCAACTGCTGAGGCTACATCTGATGAAAGATATCTCAGTCCATGCAACAAAACAGCACTCAGACTTAATCACTTACTTAAACAGTTTTCAGCACACTGACATAGTCCACAGCCTCCACTCAAATTTACAACTGCACAGTGTGCATCCACTCTCACTGCCTGCTCACTATTAACTGCTGACTGCTGTATACAACACAATGTTAAACTGTAAACTACTTGCTTTTCTACACAGCTCAACTCTCTGCATGTACCATACAAACACTCCTTTGAAAAGGGCTTTGTTGTGACAGAACCTTTGAATAAGCCAATCACAATAGACTTCCTTCTAAGCTGTCCACTGCACAATCCACACAGCCATTTTATGCCTTCCCATATGGGGAATTTAACTTCCCATACAAAAAGATGACTTCCCACATGAAGTGTTGACTTCTCATATGGGAAACTGAACTCCCCATATGGGAATTTAACTTCCCATATGGGGATTTCAATTTTCCATATGGGAATTTCAATTCTCATGTGGGAATTCACCTTTTTGATGTGGGAAGTTCGCACAGGCTAAATATTATCCCACCTTATTCCTGTAGGAAGTTGTAACTTCCTAAAGGAAATTGCAAATTCCTATAGGAGGTTTACATTTTCCTACAGGAATAATGTGAGAATTATGTGGTTTTTTTACAAGGGTTAGGGTACTTTTTGTACTTATTGTTCAAACAATCCCCCGGACGGCAATCAGGCTCTGTAGTTTCTGTAGTCCTGGTTTCTCCCTTGATGAAGGCTTTACTCAGACACAACATAGTCTATTATACACTCTAAGAACAGATGGGCAAAAGTGACTCAATGTTGGGGAAACATAGCTCATGAAACATTTTTAGCAAACTTCGTTAAATTTATTGGACAAAATTTATGTAATAATAAGGCAAAATCGTGATGTTTCGCCCAACCTTCAGAAATTTTGTCATCCCCAACAATGTAGCAAGTGCTATGTTTGCCCAACTGTGTTAAGAGTGTATACATAAATAAATTCACACAGGATACATACCCACATACGCATGTACACACTCACCCACCCACGAAGCTATTTGCTTCCCTTCCCTGCCCGACTCGCCCGTCAGCTTACCTGCCTACCCATACTCTCTCAAATATGCAAATATAGATAGGACCATAAGAAACCCTCGTTTGAACAGTTTTCAACATTTTCGGTAATGTTTTTTACATTATCGGTTCAAAGATTTTCTAACATTATCTGTATTTTTTTTTTTACATTTTCGGTAATTTTTATTTACACTATCAGTTAATGTTTACTTTATCGGTTGTAACAATTGTCATAAAACGTAGTTAGTTAGTTCAAGTTAGTTATTAAGTTAAAGATGAAATTTAAAGACACACAAACACGAATGTGTTAGGCCTATACAGTGCCAGTCAACTCAATAAAAAAGTTCAAAATTTAAATTAATTTTCAAGCATGGTTAAAGTTCAAGTTTCGTTTCTCTTTGGAACAACTGTAAGTAAACGTAACTTACAGTAAGCGATGCGTCTGGCCTGTTGTTTATACATTAACGCCTATATGTTAGCAAAAGTAACATTGCTTGTCCAACAGACATGCCTTTTGTTATAGGAGAATGCAACCAACGGATTTTGCACCTACCAGCTAGTAGAGACTTAAATTCTAAATTATTTTTCTTCCCTGATGAATCCACATGACGTTCGTAGCCATTTTCTGGTTTTCAAAAAATGAGGGCGCTTTAATATGACGTAAATATAGTAAGTTATACGATTTCCCAATCATTACACATGTCGTGTACACTATTCCACAAACTGAAGGGATGTATAGAAAAGGGTCTGAGCCTTTCCAGGGGTAGTAGAGTCTGTGTATTCCCACCCTAGCCTTGAAATTATGTCAACGGGGACTAGACAGCATTGCCGACAACTTTGGCAATCACAAAAAATTGTTAGGACTTCACATAGGCCTACCTTCTCTTCTTTGCCTCAACTAAATTTCGGCAGTTAAAAAAATTCCGCGAGGCCTATTCTGGTATCTCTCTCAAAAGCACTTCCCAAGATACTGTTAGCTTACTCGCTATTTGCGTAGAAAACAGACAAGATCATACACTGATACAGTTCCCGATCAGTTTCAAAACTGGTACAACTGCTAAGCGTAGCCATAGGTTAGAACCTTCACATGAGATCCCGCGGACTGCCATTTTGTCTTGTTGTCCTACTTTTATCCTCTGAATACTCATCAGGCCATCAACGATGCAGTAAGAGGTTAAGTCCGTTTGATTTCATCTTTCTATACAAACGTTCACGTCCTATATTCCTATTTAAACGGGAGAATGTACGACAAAGAGTACATCCTGCTCGTAAGTTGTATCGTTAGATACCGTGCACATTGTTTTCACGCTGAGCACTGCACAAAAGTATACTGTATAGTAGTGATGGTCACCCTGAAGTGAAAGAACGTGTTTGCAGTTGGCTGCACATGGTCATTTTCTTTCTTCAGGGTTACCCGAACTGTAAGTGGGTATAGGCAAAGTGTATGGTGACAGGCAGTGGTACGATGGTGTTGCCGATCACAAAAATTGTTCTTTCATGCTCTTGTCAAAAACCTGTTTTTCACTTCGCTTTATTAATGTTTAATGAAAAAATTTTGCTCACATATTTGACATTTTATCTCCTTTTTAAGGGGAATTTAGAAAGTGTGTTATGTGGTATTTGTGTAATTATAGATAATTCATGTGGGTTGGTGAATCAGCTGTTGAAATATAATATGTGGCTCGCTTTCATCATTGTTCTTTCGGGAACTGGTGGATTTCAAACCACGATGGCGCGAACCAGTGGCTAGTTTTTAAGGTTAAAATGAATATTCGAAAACTTCTTTGTGCTTCTTTTGGAAAGAGCATACATTAAAGTGATAGTCTTTAGGCAGAAAAAGCTATGGTTAACTTCTCCTTTAAAACAAAATAGCCTACGATTTACAACGATGAAACAAAGCCTATTTACCTACAATGGGTCATGTTTAACGTTCAACGATATGGGAGCCTGTGGTCCAGTAGTTTACAAATGGAGGGAAGCGCGTCTTTGTGGTCACCTGACCTTTCGTGCTGATTGTAGAATTTATTAAATAACAAACTCAGGGGATCCACCGACCTTATCAGGCTTCCATAAAACTATTACTTCCATTTGAACTGTGACTACAAATTAGGACATTGAAACTTAAACGATCAACAGAGTAAAAATAAGTTTATCTATTTATAAAGATCTGTGGAACGACTGCATGTTCAATTGGTTAGACCATCAAACTTGCAGTTGGGAGGTCGGGATTTCTCCTGGCGGGGTCATACCGAATACTTTAAACGTCAATTCTTGTCATTGTGTTTGGTGCTAGCATAAGCAATGGAGTAGGTCTACAAACACGTCAGTGAGCCATAACTGAAAAATGGCAGTGGTCGGCTCAACTTTGGAAACTGGTTGGAAACTGAACCGTGAGACTCCATCTAATTACCTATCTAAAATTATAAAGATCTGTGTGTCTAGAGGTCCGAGGATGTCCTTTGCTTTCAATCAAATTTTAATTATTTTTTTTTTTTTTGTAAATATAAAGCCACATTGAAAAAGGATGTATTTCATTGATGGAGTAAAAACGGAAACGAGGTTGTAACATAAAATGAATGCTTGCTTTCTGAAGAGTACGTTGAGACTGAATAAAGTTAAAATAAATTGTTTTCCTTAAATACAATCTACGGACACATTGTGTTAAATTGGTATCATACTCGTAAATACTTGATATAGAATTTTAAGGAATATCTGGCATTTTTGCCACATACAACGCCAGCCGTTCTTATTCATTTGCAATGAAACCCTACCGACTTTGTTGATACAGTGGTATATTAAATAGCAGCAGTGAAGGGGTATGTAATAAAGATTCACATAATGAATATTTGTTTTTTGTAAAGTTCGGTGAGATTGCATAACAATCAGCTCATATTTTTGCTTCACGTGCAACCTCAGGCACAGCAGGCTATGCTGTATTCCGATTAGGTTTGTGCGTATGCGATGCGAAACTATATTTTACAGCTTCTTCAGCCATATGAAAGGCCATTATTTGCCCCTATCACTATACTCATTGTTTTTGTGAAACTAATAGAATGGAATCGAATGAGATTGATAGTTTTCCTACTGGAAAGAAATATTCGGGAAAGGCTACTTCGGTCACTTTTGACATTTTGTTCTGCAATTTGTTTTCCTCAGAAAGCATTTTACTACAGTATAAGGTACATGAATACTTTCATCTCTCTCTCATATTCTGTTTAATTCAAATGTATGTTTAGTCCTCTGGGTCCTTCTTTCTTTCACACTAAAGCACAATTGACGAATTGACGAATCGCTATTGGTACTGCAAAATTTTTAATTGGACCAGGAACAGCGTCTGCTTTGTTTTGAACACTTCGATGTTTACCCTTTGAGAATCATCTCTTCGTTTAGAGATCGTCTAATTCACTTGATCGAGTGTAGATGGGTGATTTACAAAAATTGTTGGCTAACTTAAAAAAGATAAAGACTGAGATGAAGCTATCATCATCCGAAAAAGAAAAGGATCGAGACAGAGCCAGCCTAGAAATATGGACGAAAAAGGAGAGAAACATTGAATGTCAAAAAGATGGGGGACGTGGAGAGCTAGGTGCTGTTTAATACTTATATATCGTAAAGGGAGATCTGCAACGGCACCAATAGCTGAAAAGAGTGAATCAAGAAAAACTCGAAGGAATAGAATGCAGATACATCAAACAAAAAAAAAATAAATAAAAATAAAAAGAGATACACAGGGAAGGAGAGGAAAGAGTATTGTCATTGGACGACGTAGCCAGGAATTTGGAAGGGGAGCATAGTTTAAAAGTATATAGAAATCATGAAATGAAACTTGGATGCAATCTGATGCAATGGTTTGCCAGTTACATAATTATTGTATACCGTATTATCAGCGATATTTTTCTGTAAGTTTTTTATTTTAGAAAAACATGTTGAAAAAATACATCAAACAGGAAAACAAATTCGACTCTGAAATGGGAAGCAGTGCAATGGTTCTCTCGGCCCCCATGTCCAGTTTTTGTCAAGAAGTGTTTTTTCCTTCTTTTTTTTTTTTGCTTCTTTTTTCAGCCTCTTTGCTGACCTTGAAGCTTTTTTATTATTTTGTTTATTCCTTCGCACTAATGTTTTTGGACAATCACTTTCGTCCGGTTCTGTTTTTACACTGATCGCTTCGGATTTGATGTTTGTCGTGTCCAATGGTTAATGTAAGTTGTTCAGTTTGGTTTTTGCCACCTGATGAAGGTTTTATACCGGAAACGTCACGGAGTTTTCCGCAAACTTTGTAAGCACATTTTACTGCCTCTTTTCGACCTACATAATATATACATATAAACATATATATATATATATATATATATATATATATATATATATATATATATATATATATATATATATATATATATATATATATATATATATATATAAAAGCGATGAAAAATAGTGAGTTACACAAAGATGACATCATAAGAGCACAAATTTCCAATACAGAGAAAACAGTGTATATTTCAGGCACGCCTGTGCCTTTCTTCAGCACCAACAGTGAAGTGAAAATAATATAATGGAGACCTAGTACACTGTACTCAATGGTATACTTATTGCAAAAGCTCATAGTCACGCTTCACCACGAGTGGCAAACGGAAAATCACTTAAAACACCCAAATCCAAGTTTAAACCATTGATATGAGTTTTAAGCTTCATAATCCACTTACTCTCGGACCTTAGTCTATTGTTGAGAGTGGGGTAATTAGAGCCTAACAAGACAAACTTGAGATTGGAGAGGTTGTGATTACATTGATTGAAATGCTTGGCTACTGGATAACTGATGGCCTTATCTTTAACTGTCTTTTTGTGGTTGTTGAATCTGAACCTGAACTTTGAACCTGTTTGACCAATGTAATTACCATACACACACTTATTACAAAAAATCAAATACACGACGTTGGGGGTGTCACAATTGAAAGGACCGGGGCGGATGCGGGCATTGGTACCGGGAGGGGTGAAACAGGGGTCAGTGATCAAAAAACTACATACTTGACATCTAGGCTTTCCGCATTTCCGGTTGCCCGTGTCGGACCTACTGGGAAGCCTAGAAGAGGTAATTATGGATTTAAGGTTGGGAGGTTGCCTACGGGACATGAGCGGGGGGTCTTTGAACAGATCGTGAATAGAACTGTCCGATTTGAGAATTTCAAAGTCAAAGTATAGTCAAAAAGAGGTAGTCAGAAGTGCCTAAAGGTTAAGGGAAACCTCCACGACGTTGCAAAATCCCCGACACCCCTGGTACCTTTCCTTGTAACCATCCGAGGTGTAATACATGCCCAGTTGTTGGCAAACACGACCTCGTCAACATATAAGGACCCCACGGCAACAGCTTCATTGTCAAATAACGATGCATTTCCTCTAATGTAGTTTATGTTTTAGCTTTTGGGAGTTGTAACTCGTTGTATGTGGGAGAGAGGAAAAGGATAAGCTAGAGGTTATCAGGGGAAACATTAAGGGTCTCCCGTTTATAATATATATATATATATATATATATATATATATATATGTGTGTGTGTGTGTGTGTGTGTAAGCAACGTTATGACTCAGATCAACAAAGCTCTTAGTCCTTCTGCTCGTCGGGAGACCCTTAATGTTTCCCCTGATAGGCGCAAGGTGCCTTTAGTACTCTTGTACCACCCAGGATTACTCGACATTGGTGCGATTTTGCGCAAATTTGAACCTATTCTGTCGCACTCGCCCATAGCCCAAAAGCTTCAATTGCAACCCTCTTTGGCTTTCCGTCAACCGGCTAATCTTAAATCTCGTCTGGTCCGCGCCCGTTTGTGCAGGCAGAGGCCTTCCGCTGTTCGTGAAGCTTCTGAGCCGCCTCCGTCCCCTTGCGGTGATAAACGTTGCAACCTGTGTTTTGTTTTTATCACTGAAACTTTTATTAGGAGTAGGGAGATTGGAAATCAGTATAAATGTATTAATGCAGGAGCGTCTTGTAAGACTCGTTGGTGTGTTTTTGTCATCTCATGCGTATCCTGTGGTTGCCAATACACCGGCTGCACTAACAACCTTAGGCTTCGCATGAATAATCACAAGTCAGCTCTGCAGGGATATCAAGCCGGCAAATTTACTCACAAGAATTGCCACCAACTATATGAACTACTCAGTTCTTGTAGGAGCGGCTTTAAATTTCAAGTAGTTCAAAGTTTTTAAAGAGGCTTCACTGCAGCGGGAGGCTGACAAGCGTGGCATTAACGATCTTTTCGCTTTGCTGCGCCTGTACGAAAGGGATTGGATCTACCGATTAGATACGCTCATACCTAGGGGACTTAATGTGGACGATGGGACTTATTCCCAGAATCGTTCGATTCGGTTCAAAAGAAAGTGATAATCTTCTATTCTTCTTGCTTTTTCTTTTGTTTACTCTTGCTATTTTTGATAGGGTAGCCCGTGTTTTTATACTTCCGTCATTGTTTACTTTGCCTTGTCTTGTACTGTTGCCTGTGGGCTTATGCTGTGATTTCCACAGTGATCAAGGCGCCAGTTGGCGGCCGAAATATATTTTTCCGTCTCTTTCTTTTGTGCCTATATATATATATATATATATATATATATATATATATATATATATATATATATATATATATATATATATATAACATGATAGGTATATATATATATATATAGATATAGATATAGATATATATATAGATATATATATATATATATATATATATAGCCTTTAATGTTGTTTTCTCTCCTTTTAAATAAATAGCGGACCATTTCTATCTTCACATTACAGCAGGCTCGTGATTTTAATTTGGTTTTTTTACATTTTTTACATTCATAATTTGGTAATTTAGTTTTCAAACCTTCCTTTCCTTTCTAGTCCTGAATGACTACGCGTATCAGCAGTCATTCCTGTATACTTAAAGAAAAGCGAATTACTTTTCTTTAAAATAATGATCTTTTGCCTCCATCAGGAAAGCCATTTTTGCACAGTTTGTTGCCTTTTGGCAAACTATATATCAATACGAGATCCGCATGTACTATTCCGATGGAAAAACACACACACCCTTGACATTCTCTAAGACAAAGGCAAACCTGCAACAGGTAGTCAGGATGAACGGACTGGCTTCTTATCACAAGTGTGCAAAATAGGCATGAGTTATTGCCAAAAAGCACTCTTTGTGGGTTATGTCGACATGAGTCCAAATTAAAGACAGGTGAGTGACACATTTGTTACAAAATGGTGAGAGCAAAATGAAACTGGAATTTCTTTAAACGATCAATACTCATGACATAGTATCCTTGCACTTAATTCGAAGATGATTGCTCCACAAAATGACGACTCTCATCGCTGTTTTCTATTTCTGTCCCATCTTCGTCACCACTGAGGAATACTTTTCCGACACACGAGGAAATTATTAGCACAGAACCGGCTAGTACCGTCCAGTGAAAAGGAAAATGAAAAAAGGTAAATTGACCAATAAAAGTCAGGATAACCTCACTTGTAAGTATTATGGCTACGGTCACAGGTTCTTCGTGGCAGATGTCAAGGTAACCGAATACCATTCCACCAAAAGTAGTAAATCCTGTTCCTAACAAAAGCACCAGTGGTAACAGTGTCTTGGTTACTTCTCAAGCATTGAATGCAAAACATAGAATAATAGAAACGATTGAATACCGGAAAGAATACGATAAAACGTTCACCAAAAATGACTTTCGAAGAATGTGAGCTTACGTTGAACTATTAATGACGCCGCACGAGCCATTGCTCCTGCGATGGCACTAGCTATCACAAGGGCTGTCATAGAAAGTCTATAAGAAGTTTGATCTCCTGTTATTGTCAAATATCTCATCAACAAAAATACACTCCATGTGGAACATGCAGCAAAGAAAAAATCCTTAACTTGCAACTTTGTCTCAAAAAAGAGGACACTATACACTGAGGTAAATATCGAAGCGGTAAAAAACAAAGCAATAGCAGTTCCTTGTTCAATTGAGAAAATGGCGGTAGCAACAGCGACCTGTGAGAAGCAGTTCATGGTACCATTTACTACAACTAATAAGTATTGTTTCACTGTGGTAGGTCGATGTGGTCTCAGTTTGAGAGCAAGGAGGATATATAGTAGGAAGCTTACGTTTGAATTAAAGAGGAAAATAAAGCATAGCTGAAAATCTCCATTTACCGTATACAATAAAACATCTTCTGTGGAGAAACTAAACGCCCATAGCAACGTGAACAGTATACCTGGAATTTTTTAGTATTATTTCTTTCCAAGGGTGAGAAAGTAGCGGTTTTATCAGACGCCATGACAAACGAACCGAAACCCGCAGTAATGTTTTATATCCGAAATATACAATAGTGGTAGGCGATTACTAAAACGGAAGCGAAATATTCTTTAATGTTATGCCATGGCAAGACCCAACGTAAAATACGAACGTTTCTTTTACATTCTATATTATTACCATAGTGTATTACTTCACATACCATCACATTTCATTTTAACAAAATGTTGACACTATGCATTTGCAGCAGATTTGTAGAGATAAAACTGTAGATGGAATCAACTAATGGTGCGCCGATCGAGGCTTACAAGGAACAGGGAACTATATAATCCGTTTTTAACCCTGCTGCATTCTGCGAGTTATATATAATTGTTATACATCTTTCATGTATCGTTTCATTATTGCATCAACATTTTTCGATTTTCAAATATTTTGTTCTTGAAGGGTTAACAAAATTGATCGGACCCCCCCCCCCCATAACGCATTTCTTTCCCAATATTTTAGCCAAGTCGTAAGGCTACTGTGCAGTTTCTGGGCGCATGGTGGAAAATGTTTGTGACATGGGAGACCATTGACTCGGGAATAAAGGAAAAACATATAAGTTTGGAACCAGGGGCCTATATTTACCAACTACTCATTTAGTGTTATTAATTTTGCTTTCGTGTGAAAATACCCCTCCCCTGTCTAGTCTAGGGGTAAGTTTAAGATATCAAAAGGTACGCCGACGTTTTCCAACAAAGTTTTTATAAATTTGATCATTTACATGTGTTGAAACGATTGACAAAATTGTCAGTTTCTGTAACCACTCAAGATAATATTACAGGTTAAGGCATCACAACCTTTTTTCTTTCACGATGTAAATTATTTATAGTAACGGAAGAGTTTTGGAATTGATAAACTGGCAATGGCAATTTTCAGTACTATCAGAAGCTTAAAGATGCTAAAAATGTTAAGTCATTTAATTTAGCTAACATGATGCAAGATCCATTTAAATGTGCACCTTTGATATAACCCATATGGCATTTTTGTGCGATTTCATGATAAGATTCACGTACTACGTTTTCTGATGGTAAGGTTTGAACATATGTTTGAAGATGAGAAGCTGGGCTTGTTGTTGCAATTGCCCAGTAAAAGTTGTTAAGATTTTGTTCGTTCATTTTCATCAGATTTAGTTTGGGTTACTTTGCTAGGAAAAAGGTTGTTTTTTCTTTGTACATTTGGCGTAAGGCATGCTTGCCTGTCAACATTGGGTGAAAAGATTACGAAGAAAGTTGAATCTAAGAAAAATAAAGTCAAAGCATTTCCAACCATCCCCAAGTCTTCCTATACACTGTTGAAAACTCCAAATACAAGTTTGTCACCCTCCATCAAACATGCTTAGCAACGTGGACAAGGTTATTGGAGGTCGTTGTTAATACAATTGCAAGAATTTGAAACAAAAAAAGAGTTTGTATCTAGTAGCATGTAGGCTTAAACGACTAAGCGGTCGGCCGAAGACTTAAACTGACACTAATAGGTCGGAGAGTGCGAAGCACAAATTCGAAACTCAGCCCAAAATCATCAATTTTGTGAAATGAAGTAATACTAAGCTTTCTCAGTATCGTTGCCAAAATAACCTTCTCTTCCATCACGGCAAATTTTTGACCTGAAATAAAATGAAAAATATAACATTCCTGTTTTTTTTTTTTTTTTTTTTTTAATTAGAACGGGATTATGGTCGCACATTGTGCAACTCGATAATGGTAGTCTTCCCTTAAGGAAAAGGTGGAATAACATGAGAGCTAATGGAATATATTTATCAAATGGAGAGCATGTTTGCCCTCCATTTGATAAATACAATGTATTGGTTTGGCTGCAGACAAGTACCACGGTGAAAAATTTTGCTCATAATACAACCATTACAAAAAAGTTGGTCCGAGTTTTCTAGTAGAAATTTGGCCTTACTGACCTGGGCGGTAATTGTTTAGATCGTTTGTCCACATAATTTTTTCGAGTGTATCGTATGGCATTTTTGTGCCACAGGGAGGGATTTGTTTGATTTTGTTTCAACGAGAGTAGTACAAACACTATAAGGGAGTGTCATTATTTATTGGGGATTTATCAAGGCTACCAGGTATAATTTGTTGAGAGTTGGAGGAGAAAGTTGTTGGCGTAGATTAACTCAGTTTTAGGATGAATATTACTAATCAAGTTAGCTGGCTTACCAAATTTCACTTTGGAAAATAGCGTCTCAAAGTGACAATGACAGACCCTCATGGAGAATATATCTTGCAATTAATGACAGCTTTGGACAAAAGCTTTACGAAAGTTATGTCACTGAGCTTAGCAGGTGAATCTGTCTTGTTGTTGCAGTCATAGAACCTTTCCTACAAGGGAATTGATAACGCCTTATAACATAATACGGTTGAAGGACAAAAGATTATTAAAAAAAAAACAGAAAATTTCTTTTTGATTTAATTCCTTAAAAAGAACCCTAAAAGAAACACAATTTATGACAAGTGTATACCAATTTTCACCTGTACGTGACAAGAAAACAAAACACCTCAGGCCTTCAGGCTGGTGACAGCAGAGGACAAATGTACTCTCATGTAAACGAACAAAGATATTCCGAACACCCCAAAGCAATCCCCTTTTCCAAACTAAAGATTTCTTATTTTCAAAGATGTTTTAGTCAAACAAATAATGATCTTCTGCTCAACAAGGTCTCACAATGCCATGAAATGTGGGCACATTGCTTCAGATTCCTTATGTTTGTCTTTATAATTTATTTATTTAATTTGTTAAAATGTTTGATTATCTTCGCCTGAAGCATTACACTACACCACTTACGTACTATCGTATCTTCAATATTTCTTCAGGAGCAAATCCCTTACAGATAATTGCAATGTCACATTGATGTTCTGCAGTGACATCACAAATGTCTTACGATGCACTTAATCCAAAGGAAAAATACCTTTTCTTTAAAAATTATAGATCTTCTGTACTTAACAGAGATGCAGTTTTCATCTCCTGAAAGGAAGCCTTTTTTGGAACACTTTGAGATCAATACATTTTGCCTCTGAGAATAACATTTGACAGGGCAAATACCCTATGAGTCTGTTTTAACCTAAAACTTCTGACATATAGACCAACTTTTTACACAAGAACTTTTAGGATAGACTATATCATTTGAATTTTTACCTGCCCCATTTCCCCAAAAATGCTGAAGAATTCCCATGGAATCACGACAGACCTACATAATACTTATAAAGGAGACTGCATGAACTCTAGTTCCTTTTATCCCGCTCTATATGGTACTTATAGTGGTAGACGTGCACTGTTTCACAAGGAGTTTCTTGATTGGTTGTTGCTATTGTATTATTTCGATTGTAATCTTTGTTACGGTTAGGATTAGTTCAGGGATTTGGCTATCTTTAGCCAGATAGGAAACTTCTTGTTAAACAGTGCGCATGGCCCCACTTATAACACGTCACTGCTGTCCCTTTCTAAACGATTCTAAACGACAGGCTGCTGTGGCATGGTGTGGATGCTAATTAACAGGCTGTATTACAGGGATCATTTAATCTTTGTTTAGTTCAACGAAAGTAATAAGAAATTTTGACACTGAAGCGTGCCTTTATTATTTCATCACAGTTAGAGACCTTTCCATTGCAGTGCAAATCTTTACAAATCTTTACGCGTAAAGATGCGTAAAGATCTTTACGCATCTTTAGAAATGCGACACATTTTTTTAAATGTGTTGCATTTCTTTCAATGCGACACATTATAAACCTCCTTTGAACGCTAGCTTTCATTGGATTACTAAAACGTCATTTTGTTTCCTTTTTACCATTCTTAGTTTCCCCTTTAATTATATTTACCAATACAGTTGCGTGGCCCAGCTCCGAAAGGAAGGTAAGCAAAGTTGTGTCGATTCTTGATGTTGTCAGGAACAAATCGATCCGGATTGAAATTCTCTGGATCTGGAAACTGCTTGGGATCTCGATGAAGCCAGAATTGACCTATTAAAATCGCTGTTCCCTTCGGAATGGTGGTACCACCTGTTAAAGAGCATTTCATAGCTACAAGCTCTTTCCTTGGTAGATTTACGTAAAACATTGCCAGATGAATAAGCATTCCCATGGTTTGGTATATTAAAATCTTCATAATTTAAAGCGGAACTACGAGATTGTTATGAAGAAATATCTAAACCTCCAAAATTCGTGATAGCACGATAGCATGATAGCTGAAGCTGGAAACTATTTGAGAGGTTTTAAAATATTTAGAGGGATAGTCTTAGCTTCTTATTCATGAATAAACAACTAAAGGTGTCAAGCGTACATGTCCAAATGAAAGTAAAATGAATACACGCAGGTAAACATTCGTTTGCATCTTCGACGGATAGCCTGTCTATACAAATGTTTTCAATAGACTTCTGAAGAAATGCCTATAGAGCTCTATCGAACTCTATAGAATCAATGTTTTAAAGTTGAGAAGCAAAGATGACAATTCTCAAGTGATAATTAAGAAAAAAGTTGCAAAGTCCTTTTGTACCGTTGGTTTAAACCGTATTGGTACTTCGGTATTTTAGCGAATACAAGAGTTCTGTTTGTGAGGATGTGAAATTCCACTAAAGTTAGTGGGAGCATATTTGGAAGCGAATAGCCTTTCTCCTGTGTAAAATAGGGAAAGATCACAACCTGAGGCTAGTCTAGGATTCAAAATGTACCAGTCATGCCGTCTCACATCAGAGATGGGGAAGCAATCAACATTTTAAGAGAGGGGGGGGGGTGGCCGACTATCCAAAAACTCAGTGACGTGTTCACAGACCAATATACTCATGATAAGTTAACCATGGTGGTCGGTAAGTTGTCGAATTCGCTTTCTTAATTCTTTCGTGATGTGGGAGGACGTTACCCAGTAAAAAATAATTTAGCACCTTTTCAGCGATGTTTTTCAATAGAAAACCCAAAGATTTGAGTTTAGAAATTTTTTTTGCGAACAGGTAGGACCCTAAAAGGCCCCCAAAATGACAATCAATTACACTTTAGAGAACATCAATAAAATTAAAAAACACTGCAAGTACCAAAACCAGTTAATTGAAATATAAAACTTAAGAAAACGAAATCGGGGCATTCACCACTTAAGAAGGGCTCAAAGTAGGGCCCAAGTAGGGTCTCAATTACACTTTTGAGAACAAAGTTGAAACTAATACCGTTTAGTCTCCACCCATCACTGATAATAAAAATATAACTTAAGAAAAGATTTTCCACGGCAATGTCGTTTAAGAAGGGCCCAAATGTGCCCATTTTAGCTTGTCAGAACAAAGTCAGTATAACTAAAACTAGATCCAATTACATTGCATGTTTCCAAAAGAGATACTTAGGATCCAAATGATTGGGAAGGTGGTCCTTTAAGGAGGTTCCAACCAGGGGCCCAAAAAGGGTCTCAATTACACTTTTGAGGACAAAGCTGAATCTGATACCGCTAAGTCTCTACTCATCATTGGTCAAAAAAATGAAATGTAAGAAACGAATTTCCGGGGCATTTTCGCTTAAAAACGGCCCAAATGGACCACAAGGGACCGAACTGGACCCATTTTAACTTGTCCCAACAAAATCAATATTAATTACTGTAGAATCGATCCACTTACATCGAAGGTTTCCAAATATGATACTTAGGATCGAAATGACTGTGGAGATGGTCCTATAAGGAGGGCCCAACTAGGGGACCAAATAGCGTCTCAATTACACTTTTGAGAACAAAACCGAAATTGATTTTTTCTATTATCCGCACACAGCACTTGATACAAAAACATTACTTAAGAGGGGATCGTCCTAGCCACTGTTGCTTAAGATGGACTCAAGTGGACCATATTGCCCTATGCAGTACGCGAATACGCTAACCAGGAAAATGCTGATGTTTAACACACTTCATCCACTTACATGTCAAGTTTCAAAAGAACTTGATTAAAAGTTCCTATTGGCAGGTATTCGGGTCACACCCAGCTGTGAACTGCATCAAATACTGTGTACAAAAAGGACTGGACATAGCTATAATTTCACTTATATATATGTATATATATAATATATATATAAAAATATATATATATATATATATATATATATATATATATATATATATATATATATATATATATATATATATATATATATATATATATAGGTAAGCAGATTGGAATGATAAAAAGTGCTAAAATTCGGAAGAAAGCTCGGCAACGTTTCAGGTATGTACCCTTCATCAGGCGGCAAAATAATAACTGATCAAAAAAACGATATTCAAAAGAAACAACAAACGCGTGCCGATACAACTCGATCGGCGCGCGTACAAAGGCCAAGCACCTACGTTAACGCGTTGTGTGTCTTGTTATGTCCCCATCAACTCCTTACAATCGTTTCTAAGTCCCTGTAGTGCGGACGCTAGCGTGTATTTATTATTACTTTAATTTTTATCGCGTCATCACTATTAATTTGTTTTGCACGGTTGCGTCGTTTAGCTGTGTTTAAAATTGCGTCGCGAAGTAGGCAAACATTTCATTATTGGCAATCCCTCTGTAAAGAGGTTGTACGCTTGACGTCGGCGCGTTTTGGTTTGGCTTGCTGGATGGATGTCGTCATGGGTAGTGCGTGTGTAACCAGTGCGTCCGCACTACAGGGACTTAGAAACGATTGTAAGTATTTTTGAAATGTTTGGGGCGTCTTGAAACACAATGAGCGGTAATACATTATTTCTTATTACGGTGTATTTTCAAATAGACAGAGAACGAAATCATTACTATCGTTAAAAACAATTTCACTTACACGTGAAATAAAATAGTATCGTATTCTTGCAATGAATCGGTTATCGATTATGTAGAACCGATACTGATTATTTTAGGCTCTGATACAATCAGTGGCGTATCTAGGGATTTCTCCGGGGAACACATACAAATTTTCTCAATTTTTCCTTAAATGTGAAAACCATTTCTTTGGGGACATAATTTGCGGCGCCCGTAGGTAGCTGAAATTTTTGCCTTTTCAACAAATATTTGAAAATGTGGAGCTTGAAGTGGAAAAACATTTTGGATTCCGGGTTTATACGTATGGAAATATGAAAAATTCAGAAATCAGCGAAGAATCTGTATTTCCAACTGGCAAGTCTGTAACTACACGGCCACCAAAGACCTTTGTCGCTACACAATGTTATCTAAGTCCTGCAAATTTAGGTTCTCCAATGACATTTTAAAAGCCAAGAGCTTGCATTGGAGAAAATTTAGAATTATATGAAAGAAAATTTCATGAAATTTGTACCGTAAGTACCAATGTAACTTGGTGATCTGGTGATTTTGTCATTTCCTAAGTTGGAAAAGGCTCACCTAACTGATTTATGAGAAATCACGACTGCATCAGGAACTGCATATTGCGCCCATGCCGCCCTCCTTGTAGCTACGCTACTGGCCACTGGTTACAAAGCATCTCAGTCGTCCTCCTCATCAAATGTGCATGCTGTGTAACTATAGACGGTGTCACAGTACCCTATACTGGATTGCCCTCGTTTTTGTTTGTGAGATCATCGCTAAAGGGAAAGGTTGACTCGGGCATCTGGGGTCCAATGAACCACACAGAATGATAGTATTAATCCACAAGATCCCACCCTACATGAGGTACTATTGAAATGATGTTCTTGTATACTGCGTGCCATGTCTTGGCAAAAAGTTGCTGCTATGGATTTTTGATGGTGTTCAATCTCACATGGTGGGATAACACAGTTTTGCAAAACGATGCTTTACACGTTTTGGTCCATATGACTTCGCCAATCTTTCAACTAAGACCACAAAGCATACCTATTAACTCCTTGTGCATTAAAAGTCAGAGGTATTTTGCCATTTAGAGGGTATTACAGTTTTATGTTCACCTTTTGTCTTGTCTGCCTAGGTTCGTGCCGATTATAGCAAACAATATCAATCTGACTAGTTATGAAAACTCGGTAATTGCAGGACTTAAGAAAAACTACGATTGCGTCCTTTTTAGGGTGTACCTCTACTTATGAGAAAAGAAGTGATTAAGCGGGAACGATCAATGGCGATCTGTGAAAAGTAGGAGACCATCCTTTCTAAAGTGATAATTTGCGTAAAAGTAAAGTGCTGGAAGGTATATTTCAGCTTTGACCTCAAAAACGTATTACTCCTGTTCGTATAGGACTTCTTTTGAGGGCTCATGGACCTACTTCTGAAAATGGACTTTCAGTTTTGAAAATTGAGTTGATAAAATGATAATGTTTTCCTCTTGAGCCCATCTTAAGCTACAATACCTAGGAACATTATTTCTTAAGTAATGTTTTTGTATCAAGTGATGTGTGCGGATAATAAAAAATCAATTTCGGTTTTGTTCTCAAAAGTGTAATTGAGACGCAATTTGGGCCCCTAGTTGGGCCCTCCTTGTAGGACCATCCCACAGTCATTACGATCTTAAGTATCATTTTTGGAAACCTTCGATGTAAGTGGATCGATTCTACAGTAATTAATATTGATTCTATTGAGACAAGTTAAAATGGGTCCATTTCGGTCTCTTGTGGTCAATTTGGGCCCTTCCTAAGCAAAAATGCCCCAGAAAATCTTTTCTTATATCTCATTTTTATGACCAGTGATGAGTGGGGACTAAAGGGTATCAGTTTCAGCTTTGTTCCCAAAAGTGTAATTGAGACCCTTTTTGGGCCCCTGGTTGGGACCCTCTTATAGGGCCACCTTCCCAATCATTTCGATCCTAAGTATCATTTTTGGAAACATGCAGTGCAATTGGACCGATTTTTAGTGATATTGAATTTGTTTTAACAAGTTAAAATGGGCACATTTGGGCCCGTTGTGGTCCATTTGGGCCCTTCTTAAACGATAATGCCCTGGAAAATCTTTTCTTAAGTTATATTTTTATTATCAGTGATGGGTGGAAACTAAACGGTATTAGTTTCAACTTTGTTCTCAAAAGTGTAATTGAGACCCTACTTGGGTCCTACTTTGAGCCCTTCTTAAGTGGTGAATGCCCCGGATTTCGTTTCCTTCATTTTCATTAAAATCCCTTCTTTGATTTTACAATGATTTAAAGGTTTGCACGCAAAATATTAATCTTAATTGAACAAGAATTCCGGAAATTCCATCTCTATTCACTGAATTACTTATGGTATTGGGTATAATGGGCTTGGCCATAATTTGACACAAAGATTGTAACTTTATGCTTATTATAGGTTTAAACTAATCAGATATTTGACAAAAAACCTTTTTCTGCAGACAAGGTAAGTAGTTCATAAATATGGATAGAGAATATTAACAGTACGGGAGATAACCGTTTTCGGGTGAAAATGAGAGTTCTCCCGACAGGGGGAAAAATTGCAGCTTGAATATTCAAGAGCATTTAGTGTGTACCTCTTCACATTGTCGCTTTGTTTTATAAATGTGGATGTATTCAAATGCAAGGGTTTTATTCATTACCACAGACCGAACTCAAAAGAAACTTTCAATGACGTATTATTGAGCACAATTGCAAGCACAAATCACTTAACAACTTTCTGTATAAAAAAATGCATAAATCCTGCGGTTGTTTTCAGTCTATAATTTTAGCTTAGGACACAGAACATGACAAAATTGCTACTAGATATCCCAAAATTTGGGTGGCGAAATGCCAAACATGATTCGGTTCCTTTTTTTTTTTTTTTTTTTGTCTTTCCAGCCACAAAATTTCTAAATATTCGAAAATTTCTCTTTCCTAAGGTCGATGGAATTTTCCAGGTGTTTTGAATATTCGTCTCCGTTAAATTTGCGCGATAGGATCGCAAAGCATCAAGGGAGAAATTTGAAAATTGCATCATCCATGGCCGTATTTTCCCCGATCTGGAGATAAAACCAGTTTACTCCCGAACTAATTAAGATGTATGATCTGTTTTTCTTTAAAACATATGAAATAACTTTTCACTTTGACCAACGGGTCGCAGACGTGGTACATATACCATTTACCCACATATTACGTTATCAAACAATATCTTTAACAATTAAGACGCCCATGGTTGTCTTTCCTGAAACAAAAGGGGATATCAGAAGAGGTGAAATCATCTGGATGCAAAACTTCATGCACGTAATACCTAGGGTAGTGTATGGTCAGTTTCTATACATCTGCAATGGCAAATTGCAAGCATTAATCCATAAAACTTCCATACAATTTCTACAGAATCTCTTTGGAAAAGGGGCCGATTTTTTCTATAGAACCTCTCTACAGTTTCTATAAAACCTCGATATGTTTGTATAGACCCTATAAACGTTAACTATAGAACCTCTATACAGCTTATATAGAACCCCAAAAATTCTCTAAAGAAACTTACAGGGATTATTAAGAACCCGTAATGTCTCTTTTTTAATAGTGGTCCACTTTTCCTCTACAAGGTTCCTTTGGGGTTTCTAAAGAGTTTCTAGAGAGCTGTTCAAACGGAACTCTTAAGGATTCCATAGAGATTCTTTAGGCTTTTCTATTAGAAGAACTATAAGAATTTCTATAAAAAAACTTAAACAGTTCCTAGAGATTGTTTTATAGATTCCTATATGAGATTTTTGCATGGGTATACACAAACAACCCACGACTATTGTCAGGTAAGTGTAACGTTGGGCATAGTCTTGTAATTGGTGTAAGAAACGTTACCCACGCCATCGAAATTGTTGCCCGATAACATGAAAAAGGAGGAAAATCTCACCTTACCTCCTAACTGGAATAGGGGGAGAACGTTGCCTGACAAAGCGAGGCAGCATAGACTTAGACTACAGTTATGAAAATGTACATTTTTACTGTAGCTGGACATTTTTCCTACAGCGAGCACATCCTAGCCTAACATTCGTTGCTGATTAGTGTAATGAAAATGTGGTAATGGTAAATATGGTACGCTATTGCAGACGTACAGTATCAGTATTCACTGGTTGCATCTTCGCGGTGTGGTCGATGCGATCTCGAAAGCAGCTGGTATGAATATTCATGAAGTGCAAATAACTATCTACACAGAAAACGAATTACATATTCTACGGTCGTTTCAGCAATTGTAACTGATTTTAATTTTTTTTTTTATACCCCATTAATAGTTCTTTTCCACCATAAAGCTAACTCATCAATTTATTTTTGTGTGAATAATATGAAGCAAAGCTTGTTCTTTCCCAGGGTTAAATTCCATTTGAGACCATTCGCGAATGGTCTGAATGGTTCCGAATGGTATTTTTACACTGTATTTTTGGACAGTTCTGAATGGTTCTGAATGGTCCTGAATGGTTCCATTTGCAAATGGTGTGCGAATGGTCTGGTACGCAAATGGTTTTTAACTGGTCCCAAATGGTGTTGAATGGTACTATTTGCGAATGGTCTTCAAATGGTCTGGCATGCAAATGGTTTTTGAATGTAATGACTGGAACCATCCACAAATGGTTTGTGAATGGTTCATCATGCTATGCACCTCAACAGTTTCAAATAATTTAAACAGTAAACCACCCACAAATGATCTGCTAATGGTTTCTATGTGCAAGTTCGGGATGGAAAATACTGTACAGTTGCTGCAAAACCAGAATTAATCAAAACAATATAAGAATATAACTATAGTATAGTAGCAATAGAGTGTATGTTTTTTATCTCCTGATGGCATTCTGTTAAGCTTACAGAACAGTAATAATGGATAGCACATCATGCAGCTGGCAACCCAGTTGAAGGATATTACATGTAATGGTTGGGATCTGATACTTACAAGGTAAATGAAAAACAACATAAATAGTCCATATGAGAACAACTTCACTCAAATTCAAAAGTCAATTGATACTTGGCAAGTTTGTTACAAACTTAAACGCATGTAAAAACCGTTCATGGTGTCCAAAATCATGTAATACGCATTCATATGCAAACACAATATGACAAAAAAAAAAAAAAAGCTTGTTGTATTTCAAATGTAGGGTACACCTTTCAGTAAACTGAAGGAATGAAAAAATCACACTGTAGGTTTTCTTTCCAAGGAAGCAAAAGTAGAAAAGAGAAAAAAGAGAATGTTTTGTCCATAGTAAAAAAAAGATCAATTTCTGATTTTCAAATTAAAATTAAAATCAAAGTTCGGTCAAAATATTAAAATGGTCCACCAAGTAATATCTACTGTAACTTTAAGCACCAGTTAATTCACATTTGCAGTTAAAATAATGGGGATTTCCATGGTAAAATGTATTTCTCGAAAAATCAAAGTAGGCTTCAGTCTTCTCAGATTTCCCAAATAAAACAAACTTTGGTAACTGTTTGGTCCATGAAAAAATATTCTCATGGTTATCCAAGTTGAAAAAGTAAGATGTTTTAACACAATTAAATGCCTTTAGAGTTTGCACACATGGCACATGAAAGGTCCACGAAGGGGAAAATTTATTTTGTTTCCAAATCCAATGGCTATATTCTTTGTCCGATCCTCCCATTGACTCCTGAGTAAAGGAAATATTCCACACCAAGGATTGAACACTTCTTAATTACATCATCCTGACAGTTTAAACAAGACCATTCAATTTATAAGATTACAATAAATGAGGCACAAAAACTAGGACACCAGTATTTCCTTTGTAAATTGGTGCTGGTCAATAGCCATCTATAGCAAATTTCTTTTTGAGTGTTGTGGTCAGTTCAAAGATGCCTCTCATAAGTTGTCCTGTAACTGCTTTACAGTATCTACTTCAACACTGTTCTGTAGTTCTCCAGCCACAGGACTCATTCTCACTCCACAGCAAGAACATCAGAAGGTACAGTAGCCTGCATGTCATAGATATGTTATAATTCAACAATCATGACTGCTCATATTAAGTGATAACGAAAACAGGCTTTGTAGTTTCAAACAAGAAAATCGCTATTCAAAAGGAAGCAGGCCATAAAGGTTAACAGTACAATGGTGCCACAGTTCAGTAGCAGGATAACTCGTTCAGTCCATGGCTGCATGTATACAGTACAAATTCCTCACTCACTAAAATGATTATGCTTGTCTCTGCTACATGGTCCACAGCAGTCCAGACATAAATGAAAAGTATTTAAGACACACTGACAAATAACTCAATCAGCTGGGCAGGAGACGGTTTCACTATGATGTCATTCTGTTTGGGAAATGAAAAAAAAAAAATTTAAAGTATATAAAAATTTGTACAACTAACTTGGTTTTAAAGGATTAAATGTTCTTGAAAAAAAGAAAACTTAAGCTTTTTAGGTCAAGAACAGTCCCCCAAATTTATTTAAAAGCAACAGCTAAGCATCAAAATTTTGTTCTTATCTTTCTTCAAAGTATCTTACATCATATTTTTAGACTTCAATATTGCATATTCTGGGTAAACCATAACCATAAGCAGTAAATTTCATATTTGAAGAGAAAAAATGTTGTCACATAACTCTAAACAGCCAATCATGGAACAGGACAGTCTACTTCAAGTTGGGGTGACTGCTTTTGTTTTATTAAAGGCCGTGTCTCTGTTTGTTTGGGACTGTGGTATAGGCCTAGGCCTGCAGTCAAATTTTGCTAGAGGCCATATACGGAGACTTAGTTGAATTCAAAAACTAATTTTTTATCATACCTACACAAATAAATATAGACCTAGGCCTGCAACAAATTGTGTACCTGTTTATTATTTAGGCAGGATGCTACAGAACTGTACATACAGATAAAGATGGAAACATGCAAAAACGAATTCCTGTTCCATTCTGTTATTTTGAGTCAGCACCCAAAAGGAAAGAGACAGTCTTCATAACCAACCCCCCACCCCCCCCCCCCCAAAAAAAAAAAACATTTTACTCCAACTATAAATTTTCCCATGATCTTGGGTCAACTATTTTGGGTATGAATAGGCCGAGGCCAGTAATATGCCTAGGCCTATGGCTTTTCAAAATCCTAAACTTGTTTAACGAACTTGGATTCAATAAAATTAAGCTTGGTTCTCTTTGTAGAGGGTTTTATGTTTATTAATAGCATATAATATGTCTGTCCCTCTTTTCCTTAAGGCTATAAAATGTCCACCCCCTCCCCCTAAAAAGGTCTGCTTCATAAGTTAACGTCAGTCTTTGTATAATACTACAGTACTAGTGCTACGAATTGTCTTGTGGAACCGGTACTATAAACATTAGGCTTGACTGTTAACACAGCAGCAACCATTCATTGATGCAGTCTTTGGCTCTTAATTTTCACTAACATCTGTTCATTGCTTATTGGTCTCTCTGGTGCAATACTTTAAAAACATGTTTCTTCACTTACTGTGCTTCAGCATTTCATAAAAGTCCTCTAAGGAAAGCAGTCTTGCCCTTTCACTTCACGTTTCTTGAATTCATGACACCTGTACACCACTGCATAGCACTCTCTGTAAGTACAGTAGCTCTTGTACTAGCTGTGCCCGCGCCTATTATGTTACATTGTACTGTGCATGTGATGTACTGTACACATGGGTGTACAGCATCTGTGAGCTTTTTATGGTGCAGTGCTGTACCATGCTTTGTGTGCATGCGGAGCTATTACGTAATAGCTCCATTCAAACAAGCATTGCATTGTGCTTTGATCCTGTTCAGTGTAACGGTTATCATAAAGATGAACAACTTGAAACTGAAGGCAACAAAGATATGCATCAGCATGATGGGGGTGGGGAGGGGGGTTGGAATTCTGTATGGAGAAAATGGAGAGAAGAAATGAGTACAATAATATAGGAGGTTGTGCCTCTGGACTGCAGGTGATACTAGGCTACAAAGCTACAACAACAAAAACTTCCAAGTGTTGTTGGGCTATGCGAGGATATCAAGTACGGGCTAAGAAAGTGCCAGAAAGTGGAGTGGGGAAGGGATTCAAGAGGTCTCGGGCTTGGGTCGGGTATTGGAATGACAGGAAGAATTTCCTATTCCAGCTGATATCCGTGCTGTGCATTACAGTATCTCTGTGTATCCTTTCCATGGTAGGGGAGGGGGTTATACTGTTAGGGAAAACTGAAGCTAAAATTTTCAGGGAAATCCAGGTGCGGTTTGTTGCCTACTCGAGTTGCTATGGATAGCTTTACTGTAACCCCCAATTCATTTGAGCCCCACAAAATTTGATAAGTGTGCCCCACCCCCTCCAAAAACCCTATAAATAAAATGTGCCTGGGGAAATGATCAGGGAAATATTCAGGTTGAGAAGAATCTTAACTGGTTTAGGTTAATAAAAAGTTTCTTACTTTCCTGTCTACACCTTCAATTGTACCTTGTACAAATTGTGAGAGATGTATCAAATCCAGTTGGTTATAAATTTGTTTCATTGAGCGTTACATATCCATTCAAATGAATTTGCAACAGGTAGGCTTATACCAACAGACAACTTGACCATTTGCATCATGTACATGCATGTTGAACTGGACATGTTCCATTGATGTACATAATATATACCATTTACTGAATGGTTTCCAGTTTGAACCATTTGGAACCATTTGGGAATACCAAAACCATTCGCAAACCATTTGCATTCCATTCAGCTATGTAATCAGAAAACCATTCAGATGTACATTTCCATTCATATACCATTTGAAATCCATTTGAGACCATTCAGATCCATTCGGGTCCATTCAGAACCATTCGGAACCACTCAAGTTTTCCAAGTGGTTCCGAATGGAATTTAACCCTGGGTTGCCTTTGGGAGTTTCCACAGATCTCGTAGTTCCGCTTTAATCGTTACAAACATTTGATCACACAAAACTCTTGTATATCATGGAGTACAAAAATCGATTTTCCACACAAAAGTGGTAAAGTTGAAAGATTATTCATCAGCAAATGTCGGTCCCTAGAATGATAGGGGTTCACTTGGAGGAGGTAAGATATTTTTTCATTGTCGTACCAAACCTCAATATTTTTTACTTCTAACTACTTTGAAGAGACACGAGGTTCTATCGCTCTTATTTATATCGAGAAACTAGACGAGGTTAGTATCATTCGAAAATGTTTATTCACTTGAAACTGCTTGAGTTGAACTTTGCCTTAATTCTTTTGTAAGTCTAATCTGATGCTCATTGCTTTCGCCTATTAGAACACATTGCAATAATTACTACGTATCATAAATTTTACTGCATACATGCATTTATGTCTTCTCCAAGCTGCCGGAAAATGAAAGGAGCAGTCGGCAACAGCCGGAGACTTTCCTTCATTACACAGTTGAGATACTCCAGTTGCTGAATATCTTCCAGGCTCACCGGCCTTTCACGGTCACTACCTTAAAGATTTCACGTAAAAAAGTAAAAAAAAAAATCTCTTATTCATGTTAAAGAAATAACAAATTGTGAAGAAGAGGTACACTCCTTGTTTGATCGATGCTACATTTAAATTAACGACTTATTGTGTTTGATTTTGGTTTAATTCATTCCAGATCATCATTTCTTTAACATCAAGTGTTAAGTTAAATATGATATCCATAGCATGACATGTTAGGATGAAACAATGTTTTGAAGGATACATTCATCTCAATTTTGTTAACTCAAGTACAAACCGAAAACTTTGTCGAGCTCCTTATGAAGTTTACGTTGAATTTCAGGATGTCTTCCTATCAGATGCAATGCATACGCTGTTGTTACAGAAACCGTGTCATGTCCCTGGAAGGTAAAATAAGTAATTGTCTTTTCTTCTGATAACAGAGCGTTTAACAGACTGTTTTATGTAAGAATACGAAACCTTACACACGACTACTATTGTCCACACCAAGTGGAGGAATTACTCCAAATTGTTTTGTATGGACTTACGATTGCAACCTCCATTTTTCAAAATTCATATGTCTTCCTTGAATAATAGGAAATTTTGGCGAACAATCGGTATCATATCACGAGGAATATATATATATATATATTCCTCGTGATATGATACCGATTGTTCCCCAAAATTTATGTGGTGTGCAGTATGTCGGAGAATCTCAAAATACTCTTCGAATGAGAATGACACAGCACAGGTCAGCGATTAAAACCAAAAAGGTTGAACAACCTGCTGCAAACCATTTCAACTTGCCTCATCATTCTATCAAAAACTTACGGGTCATTGCTATCGACCAAAACGATACATGGACCGACAAAGCTAGAAAAGCTAAAGAAAATTTCTGGGAACTCAATCTCAAAACCACATCGCCTTTCGGCTTGAACATCAGGAGCGATTTACCAGCTTGCTGATAATACCAACCAAAATAATCCGATCAGGCCATTCCTGCCTAAAAATTTCTCTAATTACTTTGAAGAAGATTTTCCTATTGTTGATGGGTTACACCCGAGTAATCCGATCAGACCCTCCCGGTCAATCAACCTGGTCAATTGCCTTAAGAAGGATTATCCTGTCACAATAGAGGTGAGACCATTGTCAACACCTTTAAAAGCTTCCAAAATTTCTCACTCCTTGTCATTCTCTGACCAAGTATTGACAAAGAGGTAGTATTCCTCGAAATCTCTACTTCAAACCTTTTGGCTGTTTAATTTATCTAAATTATAGCCTTCCGCTATTTGTATCTCCTCGGAAATCCAGCCTTTCAATTCTGTAGCTCCGTTGTTTTACAGTTTCTCCGTCATGTTTTTACGTCATGTATATATATTCATATATATATATATATATATTTATATATATATATATAAAAAAATATATATATATAAATATATATATATATATATATTTTTATATATATATATATATATATATATATATATATATATATGTTGAATGAAATGTACTGGAACCAACAAAATTTCTCGCTTAGCAAGTATGATCCACATAGGATTCACAGACACCACTGAAATATTGCATATTTTGAGTGAGATAAGTTAAGTGGCGGTCAACTACACGCTAAAGATGACAAGAAGCGCACCGTGCCTGGTAGCTTTCGGTTATTTATTCAACCTTCAACAGCCAAGTAAAATGAAACAAGCTAAAAGACGTTATAAATACCCCTGTGCATCAGAATTAAAAGGTAAAAGGTCAAAAGTAAAAAGCCCCCCTCAATGGACTACACAAGTCTCTAAAACGATACCAAGAAATAGCCGTCTACTACCAATCCCCGGAGAAAAACCACTAAAGCGTAAAAACAAATAAAAGAGAGGAACAAAAGCAAAACGAATTCAAAAGGGGAAGTAAAAGATAAAACCTTTTAGAGGAGAAGCGAAATACTGTACGTACGGCAATAATGAACAAAAACTAGGACCAGTAGCTGACTCTTTTACGAGAATTGAATTCTTTTGTCTTGTTTAGACCAAAAGGGTGCACAGTACATAGTTGTGCCATCCAATAAGCTTCCCGTTTCGTTAAAATGGTGTTTACATTAGAGGTATTGCTAATTTTTTCAATAATAATAAAACGAATATGGTCGAGATTGTGAGTTTTTGTTCATTATTGCCCTACGTACAGTATTTCGCTTCTCCTCTAAAAGGTTTTATCTTTTACTTTCCCCTTTTGAATTCGTTTTGCTTTTGTTCCTCTCTTTTATTTGTTTTTACGCTTTAATGGTTTTTCTCCGGGGATTGGTAGTAGACGGCTATTTCTTGGTATCGTTTTAGAGACTTGTGTAGTCTATTGAGGGGGGCTTTTTACTTTTGACTTTTTACCTTTTTATTCTGATGCACAGGGGTATTTATAACGTCTTTTAGCTTGTTTCATTTTACTTGGCTGTTGAAGGTTGAATAAATAACCGAAAGCTACCAGGCACGGTGCGCTTCTTGTCATCTTTAGCGTGTAGTTGACCGCCACTTAACTTATCTCACTCAAAATATATATATATATATATATATATATATATATATATATATATATATATATATATATATATATATATATATATACATACATATATACATATATATATATATATACATATATGTATATATATATATATATATACATATATATATCACTAATTCGGCACTTAGGGGGAAAGTTGTTGTTGAAAAGTCGACCTTAAGGGGAAAAATTTTGGGGGGCGAAATCTAAGTTTCGCCGTAACGTTTCTACACACTTTTTCTATAGGAATACGTAAACGGACAAGGGCGCCCTCCAAGATTTACAAAGCAGATACAATTACTTCAAAGTTGTCAAATTTACGGACACCTAGCTGTTAACAATAACGGATGGCTGGCCATTGGAATAACGTTGTTTATATTTTTAGACGTTAGGGCGAATCATCGTTATTTTTTCGCCCTATGTACGCGCAGATATAACAATTTCCCCCTAAGGTGGGAAGCGTTATATATATATATATATATATATATATATATATATATATATATATATATATATATATATATATATATATATATATATATATATATATATTTATATATATATATGTGTGTGTGTGTTTGTGTGTGTGTGTATTTAAAAGGTTGCAATAAGTTCTTACAACATAGCTTTACAGAACTGTTTCGTGAGGGCCAATTATGTAGGTCCTCACTCCTCAGAAGCCTGAAGTAGAATGATGTCAACAACGTTAAATACTTATATGTTCGCTGCTTTTGAACGTGCCCGTTTTTAAGCACGTGTTCGTTCCGTGTTCGATGTGAACAGGCACGAACGGTGTACAGCGAGCCAAGATACATTACCTATTAGAATAATTACACAGTAGATGTTTGTTCCTGTGTCTACAAGAGCTTATCAGTTCGTTTCTTTTATTTAGAGTTGCTAAGGAAGGTTTGAGTATAATGAAGAACTTTTCTTCCAGACAGAGATCACAAGTTTTAGATGAAGTGGAGTATGCTCGAGCTTTGTTCATTAGTTTCCATTTAACAGTGTGTTCTACATTTGTATCCTTTAGTTTCCAGAAGTATTCACTGAGTGCAGTTGCGTTTCTTTTGTCTTTGTGTTTAAAGCTAGACTTGTGGACGGTGTATCTTGTTTTGAATGTGTTCTCTGTTAGACCAATGTATGTTTCTTCGTTGTGGTTGTCGTGGCGTGTTACAGTTCCTTGGTACACAATGTTGTTCGTGAGGCAGTTGCCTTCCAATGGGCACTCACTTTGCTTTCTGCAATTGCAGTTGCTTCGCGTTGCTGGTTGTTTTTCCTGTTTCGCCAGTATGTATTTGTTGTGCGCTGATATAATTTGGTCTATGTTTGCCATGCAGCTGTAACTCAGTTTCACCGTGTTCCTGTTGAGTAAAGTATGTAGTCTGTGCCCAGGTGGGAAGCAGCTGTCCAAGAGGTTAAAGAATTTCTTGCCAATGTTGGTTGTGACACTGTCACTAAACGGGGGGTTGAACCAGGTTATGTTCCTATTTCGTCTTCGTTCCGGGGCTCCCTTGGAATGACTGGTGCTAGGGGGTTGGGTCTCGTACTTTAGGTTGTACCCATAGCCACTTCTTAGTAATGCTTCTTGGTATACGGGTGATGATAATGTGTTGAATGTGTTTTCGTCGGAAGAAATGTTGGATAGTCTCCTGTTGATGCTTTCTGGGATGTTCTTCATGATAAGTGGGGGTGGTATAGGCCGACATTCATGTTAATGTGCTGAAGTTGTGATAGGAGGTACAATCTTATTAGATCCCAAGTTCCAGCACCGTCGAAACTACCCATGGTGACATCGAATAAAGATTCGGTACGCTTGCACCATGGTGTTTCAACGTTGAACAGCATAGTTTTCTTTGTGTGGAAGACAATATGCCTTTCGAATGATGGTATGTCTGTGTAGTTTGATGAAAAGTCTAAAGCCTCGTTGAGGAGGTCGGTAGTAATTGAGAGGTAAAACTCACAAATGTCAAAAGCAATAAACGATTGTTGGTGTTTGTCGTGTATCTCACTAAACCAGTCTATGACTTCACTTGTGTTCTTCCATTGGCTGTAGCCTGTAGATTGTTTGATTTCTGAATTTATCCGTTCTAGTATTTGTTTGCTAATCTTCCCTACTTCTGATTTTGATGGGTTGATAAGTCTGCATGTGGGTGTGTTGTTGAAGTTCGGTTTGTGGTCTTTTAGTGTAATAAATGCTTGTTTTTCGCTTGTGATGTCGACTCTGTCACTAATTTCAAGTTTTGAAGCTATAATTTTGTCAGCTGCAGTGATTTGATTGCGTGTGTTGGGCGGTGTTTTTTTTTTTTTTGTATGCTTTGTTTACGTTTTGTTGTACCAGCTTGTTATATTGTTCAGGTTCTAATTTGTAGAAGTTGTTGGCTTTGTCAGCCGCAACGTATACTTTACTGTCCGCTTTGATTTTGGTCGTGTCGGTTTTTAGCTGTGCTTGGAAGGGCTTGCAATTGTTGTTAAACTTAATATTCTGTACAAGGCTCATCATGCCGTCCTCGAACTCTTTTAGTTCGGGTATCTGAGGCAGAGCCTTTGTCGATCGGAAGCCGTAATGTTCTTTTTTGTTTACACCGGCTTGGGGGTTGAGAAAGAAATGAGTTCTCCATCTTACGTTCCTTAGAAATGATTCAGTTTTTGAGATGAATTTTTTCAAATAGCTCTTGTTTGACGGTATAGGTATGTTCTTTGTAGAATATCCGAAATTGACTCGGTCGAACCTATTGTCCATTATGGTTTACAAAGTGCTCAACAGAAAACTGGAGCATAAGCCGTAATAGTAAAAATTAATCAATAATGTCAACCAGGCAATGGTAAAGTGCTCAACCCTGTGAAGGGAGCTGTAATATTGAAAAGGTTGCAATAAGTTCTTACAACATAGCTTTACAGAACTGTTTCGTGAGGGCCAATAATGTAGGTCCTCACTCCTCAGAAGCCTGAAGTAGAATGATGTCAATAACGTAAAATACTTATATGGTCGCTGCTTTTGAACGTGTCCGTTTTTAAGCACGTGTTCGTTCCGTGTTCGACGTGAACAGGCACGAACGGTGTACAGCGAGCCAAGATACAGTACCTATTAGAATAATTACACATTACGCAAGCCCAACCAGAGATTAAAGTTGATGCCATCCATCTGAACACAGTTGTTATATATATATATATATATATATATATATATATATATATATATATATATATATATATATATATATATATATATATATATATATATATATATATATATATATATATATATGTATATATATATATATGTATATATATATATATATATATATATATATATATAACGCTAATTCCCACCTTAGGGGAAAATTGTTATATCCGCGCGTACTTAGGGCGAAAAAATAACAACGAACAACATAAGAAAAAGTGTTCGCCCTAACGTCCAAAAATATAAACAACGTTATTTCAATGGCCAGCCATCCGTTCGTGTTAACAGCTAGGTGTCCGTAAATTTGACAACTTTGAATTGCATCTTCTTTCTAAATCTAGGAGGGCGCCCTTGTCTGTTGACGTATTCCTATAGAAAAAGTGTGTAGAAACGTTACGGCGAAACTTATATTTCGCCCCAAAAAATCTTTCCCCGTAACGTCGACTTTTCAACAACAACTTTCCCCCTAAGTGCCGAATTAGTGATATATATATATATATATATAGATATATATATATATGTATATATACATATACATATATATATATATTTATAATTGTTATATCCGCGCGTACATAGGGCGAAAAACAATGAAATACATAAAAAAAAGAATTCGTCCCAACGTCTAAAAATATAAACAACGTTATTTCAATGGCCAGCCATCCGTGATGGATGGATGGATGGATGGATGGACGGACGGACGGACGGACGGACGGACGGACGGACGGACGGACGGACGGACGGATGGATGGATGGATGGATATATTCCGCGGGTATGTACCTACAGTTTCAGCATCCATTTGCTTTCGAATTTAAGCCTTTGAATGACAGATGGGTAGTGAGAATTGAGTAGGACACGTCTTAAATTAGACAAAGAGTAGTTTGGGGCACTTGTGAAATGTTTGGATATAGGATAACTTATTCATTTATCTAGAATAGTTTTTGAGGTTTTTAAATCTCAGTCTAAATTTGGTGTGCGTCCGCCCCAAAATGTTGCCTTTCTCACACACATTGCAGCACATTAAATAAACTACATTAGCCGTGTCACAGTTTAAGGGTGGGGCGGATATTACAAGTAGTGTACGTAGAGGTTCAAGTTTCATCTGTGATAATGAAAGAGCACACCTGACACCTAGGCTCGCCACATTTTTAGTTTTCTGTGTTTATAGCTGTACGAAACATGGATGATGTGAGGAGGGGTTTGAGGTTGGGGGTTGTCTTTTCGCAGTTAAAGGGGGTTCTTAGAAAGTTCAGAGATTGACCAGTCTGCCCGAAGAATAGCAAAATCTGAACGAATACGGGCATACACCAGGTCCACCTGGTCCGGGTCTCGACTCTGACAGCTTCACGCTTAAAGTTAAATTCAGAGAATATTTCCAGGCCAGAGACACTGGAGAACAACCCCAACGCCTACCCCCATTATCCCGCAAGCCACAATGGACCCCCAGCAGCGGGAGGAACCCACACATAGACGCTTTCGTCAAGTCTGCGAAGGCTCATCTAAACAAATGTATTGAAAGTAGTACCACAGACTCCAACACAGCTCATTGTAATCTACGACAAAACGAACGATCTTCCATTCGTTCTTTAAAAACAAAAAGCAACGTAGTTATAAAGCAAGCTGATAAAAGAGGTGCTGTCACTGATTTAAACCGGTTTGATTGCATCGAGGAGGCGGAATCTCAACTTAAAAACCATAATTTCTATAGGGAGCTCGCCTCTAATCCGTGTCCAATATTTGTGAAGGATTTGCAGAATCTCGTTAACTCGTTTTTCTTCTGAACTAGCTGTTAAGGTAAATCTGCACATTCCTAAGTCACCTATTCCAGGAACAATTTATACAATACCTAAGTTTCGAAACTAGTTGGGACCAAGTTGTGGCCTCAGAATGCACCTACTGATACCGTAAGTCTCAGCCCACATCAATTATTAAACTTGGCTAAGTCTCTTAAAATTTCCCCGCCCCGTAGGCCTATTGTTTCTTGTACCGGTACGCTTACTTAGCATTTAAGTTGGTTTGTCGACAGTATTCTTAATCCCCTTTTACCTACCCTCGGAAGTTACACTCAAGATACTGCTCATTATCTTAGAATTCTCAACGAAATTAAGCCCCTCCCGCCCCATTCCCTTCTTGTCACTATGAATGTAACTTCGTAATCCACCAATATACCAGATTAAGATGTTATCTTAGCCTGTAAAACAGTTTGTCTTTTAACGGTTATTCTCAACCGTTCATTAAGGATTTCAGCGACATTATTAAATTTATTCTAATTCACAATCATTTTGAATTCAATGGCCAGCATTATCTCCAAACAGAGATATATTGACGACACCTTTTTTATTTTGCCTCAGGGCTTAAGCAACTAATATTCTTTTGTATCATTTTGCAATGTTTTTCATCCTTCTATTAAGTTCACATCTGATTTTTCTGCCAAGGAAATTCCTTTCCTTGACTTACTAGTTAAGCTTAACAATGGTTCCATAGCTACGACCCTTTATTGTAAACCAACAGATACCTATGGCTACCTCAATTTCAAGAGCGCCCATCATTTAAGTTTGAAAAAGTCTATTGTTTTTTCTCATAGTAGAGTTGCTTAGCAGATATAACGTTACCAGCCGGACAAAAGTACCAGAATTGGCATGGAGTTTCTTTTTGACCTATCTATTGATTTTTTTCGTAGAACCCACGTGATAGGTTCCGATTTTCCAAGATGGCGGCCAAAACCCAAAATGGCCGCCAGAAAACAGGAAATGTCATATATATGCCCGCCAAAATCAGAGATGAACAATTGAGGGTTCTATATAGGTGTTTTCTGGGTCGCTTAAACCGATGCTGGGCATGGATTTTTTCCTCGGACAACCCACTTTTAAGATGCCTGCAAGAATCGAAGATGGCCGCCAAAAACAGGAAATGTCATATATCTGCCTTTAAAAATCAGAGAAGAAAAAATGAGGGATCAATTTAGGTTTTTCAGGGGTCACTGAATTAGATGCCGGTCATGGCATGTTGCTCGGGTAATCCACTTCCAAGATTGCGGCCAGAATTCAAGATGGCCGCCAGAATAAAGGAAATGCTATATATCTGCCTGTACAAAACGGAGATGAACAAATGAGGGGCCAGCTCAGGTGTTTCAGTAGTCACTGAATTAGATGTGGGACATATTATTTTGCTCGGGTAACCCACTTCACAGATGGTGGCCAGTGTTACTGAAATACAACTGTTGTTATTGTTAAAGGTCAGTAGAGGTTTAAATTTTAACTTAAAATATTGATTTCTCCTGATTTGTATTGAAAGTCCAACCGTTACACTGACTTTCACTAGATGCAGTGTGAAATGAGACAGACCTTCTCTTTGGCAAACTTTTTGTGATGTCGAGGGGAGGCTTACCACCTGTCTTATGTAAAGTCAATGCAAAATTCACATTTTCAACTTTGCCACATAAGAATGGCCAATCTGATTTGAATGAAAAGTCACAGAATTCTGAAGAAAAAACACGTGCAATCATTCATTTACATTTAAGAAAATAACTTACATTTTTCGTCTATGTACAATAAAAATTCAGCAGTAATTAGACCTACTTTGTAAACTCACAAGCGACATTCATTTCGTTCCGCTCTCTTGAAGTCAATGGACCCGGTTACTGGATTAAGATAACACAAATGTAAAATGAATTTAGATATTTGGGGTTTTGAAATAAGCTCTTTCCATCTAGGGAAATTTCAAAGCAATTTTCTGTCCGTTAACTGACGTTTAAAAATGTAAGTTTACACTTAAACTGACCTCAGGCTTCAAGTGCATCTAGTAGTAGTATTCGAGAATTCTATCTACAATGTGTCAATACGTTTTTCTACAAGACAGTCTACAATTAATTTACATACCTAATTTGTTGAACATCTGCACCGACCAAGAGACGTGCAAGGCAGATTTCCTTTTCTGCATTTGCACACTGTACAGACCATGGAGCAGCCACATTTCACGAATTCTCTGCACGCTTTAGACGCCTCTGGAGTGGTAGACCAGACAGGTTCCCATTTTTCACCCAAGCATGGTCGGTTGGACGTGGATTCATTTGTTGAGATAACATGCATGTTGTCCAAATGCCAGCCTGGTATACTGCCCTCCTGGTGTGCTGGAGAAGTGCATTTTGAGTAGGTGTTATCTTGTCAATAGCTTGCCTTTTCTGGCTGAAAAGCTTCATCCGGGCACTGTTAACATTCATGAGATTACCTGTTTTATCATAAACTACGACAACTAGTCTTGCGATTCTTTTAAATGATTCAGAATGTAAGTCAAGAAGCTCAAACGGGTGTGCGGCTAGATGAACAAAGGCGTCATTAACTTCCTCATAGGCAGTCCATGCTTGCCAAAATGATTTCTTCCCTTTTCCCCTTAATGCTGATGTCGTGCCACATCCTTACAAGGAGTGGAAAACGGGCTAGGCACGTGATTTGTGTTCTCCAAGACGGGCGCAAATTGCGTTGATGCTGTAATAAGTGCAGTTTTTGCCAGTTCCAGATGCCACCCACAGATCAATATCAGCCTTTACCTGGGAGAGGCCATTGAACACACCGACAAGAATAACGACGACGTCTGTAGCACCTGGATGGATTTTGCTCCATTCTCCAAAGCATCTTTCACATGGACCACAATCCTAGTGTCTGCCTCTTCCTGATAGCAGCTGGGCATTTGGATTTGAGTTCCGACACATGTAACATGCTCTCCAGCTGTGATGTTTATCGAACACTCTGGAGGGTTTCGGCAATCCGCAACCTTTGACGACAGTAATTCAAAGAGTTCCTTCTTGTTGCCTGGATTACGGAGGAAGTCATTCCAATTGCCCGGCAGCTTGGTGTCACCTGATACTTTCTTACCTACACCTTTTCCTCGTTTCTCCCTGTCCCCTCCTTCAGACTATCTGGCCGGTTTTTGTCCCACACAACATCTACTCGCTTTGCGTCATGCAGCTGACGATCCAGATGGGGTATGAAAACGTCCTCAGCATATTCCTGGAATTCCCTATTGTCACCATCTCTGTTTTGTAGGGAGATGTATAACTGGCCAAAAAGTGCCACATTGTTCTCAAGTACCTTCACTTTCTTGCAATCCTTCGATGTAACTTTGAGCTTTGTTGAAAATCGTGATAGTGAATTCTTTGCTATCGTATCATGAATGGGGTGACTCCGATCCACGAGCACAGTCTTAACATACTCTTGATACTTTTTATGCCTATGTCTTCCAGTGTACAGATTGTATTCACTACTGCCTCATTTGCGCAGTTACGACTGTCAAGAGTTGCCAGCCTGCGAAGTCATCCAAGAAGGGATTTCCCCTGTGGAGCATTGTATTAGAAAGGTTATCGACCTGTCGCTGGAAGGTTCTCTCTGCAGCAAGTCCTTGCTCATGGTGTTCAAAGAAAGTGGGGTTTTCACGATCATCGTCATAAAAAATATATTCTCTCGTACTGTCTAAGAAGTCCAACAAGCTTGGGTCCAGCTGCCATCCAACGCCTGAAGGCGACTGGATCCTCAGTGAGTCCTACTGCATCACTGGATGTCTTCACCACTTTATTCTCCTGCTCATGAGCTTGGTCTATTGGGATCGCAGAGTGCTTGTGTGACGACTTTGCGATTGTCCAGTGATTCCGTGTATCTCATCTTTGATCGCTTGTGGCAGAGTCTTCATATCTCTGAAGTGTATAGGCAGCCACCGAAAATAGTTCACATAGTCTACGCAAAAACAATGATACGAGTGCCTCTAATACAGTAACATACAGAGAAGTTTCTCTCCCAATGGGCTCTAACAAATATGAGAATCAGAATCTCATAGTTTGCGATCATGTGCTAGAACTTGAAGGAAAGAGATTTCTTACACATTTGTTCCAGCCAGTTACTGAAACTCTCATCAATATTTGATCTCTGGTTTAATGCTTCATTCAGTAGTCTGTGAAAAACAAGAACACTGACTTTCTCGCCATGTAGAGATCTGTCAATTTCCATTGTATGTACTTGGCGAGCGCAAGCAAAGGCTGGTCAAAAGTTATCGCTGGGACTTGTCCTAGGTTGATATACTCTGTTGCCTGCCGATGTACATCCATGTCATGTTTAATCACTGCAGGTGTGTCTGATTTTTCATAGAAGAGAGGCAGCAATGCACATATTGCTGTTAGCTCTGATGTTGGCTGATGTCGAGTGGTACGATAAGCAGACCATGTAAGAGTAGTTGTCTTGCACAGTTCCACATCACTGATATGTTGAAGACTATGTTCAATCCAATCATATTCTTCACGTTTTGCATCTGCCAGGTTGAGCGTAACAGGTTCACTATTACTCTCTTGTACCTCGACATCTGTAGACTTTAACGAAACTGCAGGACCAGGAGCACGATGGTCTGGAAGCAAGTGAGCATATGCCCTTGATAGCGGTAATGTGACAGGTTCTCTGATGACACCAGGTTCACATGTTCTTGGAAACTTGAATGCAATAATGCCAGTGCCATGAAAAGATGTCGTTGGTGTTGTTGCGCTTGGATTGTGATCGAGGTTGTCAAGAGCGCCCATGGTGAAGAGTCCTTTTCGCGAAATAGTAGGAGGTACCACTCCATCATCTTCTAACCTCTCACATATTGTTGTTGCGAGCCACTCTTCAATCTGCATCACTCTGTCGAATGAACAACTGATACCCATCTGGCGTAATTGTTGGATTATCTTCTTACATCTGGTCGGTCCGTGTATATTTAGGCCTATGTAAATTGGTAGTGGAGGTTCTCTGTCCAGAGAGTGCCGGACTTTCGCAGTCGAATTAGGTTTACGTTTCTTAAGGTTGTGGACGATGGTTTTTCCAACAGCAGAGATGCCAACTCTCCCAGATTCTCAGGAGGCTTCCTGAAAATTTAAGGGTTTTTGACCACTCCAACTAGCAAATAGGACAATCTCCCTGATTCAAGCAATTTTTCCCCATTGAGCTGCATGTACTTCTAAAAAATCTCCCCGATTCCTGTGTGAAACCTTCCTGATTTCTGGATGTACATATTGGCATCTTTGCAACAGTTAAGCACACTTCTGAATAGTCACTCTCTATCAGATTTGGATCATAAAGAGCCATGGGGACAAGACCCCGTAGACTTGATGGTAATGATTTCTCCTGACAACCAGGTGGAAACTGGCCGGTGAACTGGAATCCTTCATGATTAAAGACATCCTTCTAATGATTATTGCTGCTTGTGCTAGTATTTGGGCATCCATCCCAGTAAAGTCACGTTTTTTCAGGGCATCTTTAATCATGTTTTTTCATTCCATCCTTGAATATTATAACGATGTTCCGACCATCATGTTGTGCTCGTGCATCGGGGAACCGTTCAAGCGTGTGATGTTTTCAGAATTGATGTTGTGTTTATGTACGGTCAACAATCTTGCAAATCAGGTCGGTATTCACAGCGGGTTTGTTTACTCTATTAACAGAGTTGACTCGCGATGATCAGTCGTACTCATAACTGACATTACCATTACGGGTTTGCAACTGTGTTTGTTCACGATTGATCACACCTTAAAGTCCCCTCACTCCTAGAAAAGGCTTTCTGAGACAATGCTAACATGCACGATTAGAAAACCATCCACAACATAGGCCTATAGTCTAGGCCCCTTAACCAGCTTTACATGAAGAGGGGCAGGCACGTGTTCTGATTGGGGTAGCAATTGTTTTGATTGGGGCGGGGGTATAAAATTTTCTTTAAATATTAGGTTTACAAGTTCCAGTTTTCATCTGGTGGAGCAGAATGTTATTGGGGTGGGATATTTCCCCGAAATGCCCTCCTCCCCCTGTTGGGGCATTGTCCCCAAATTCCCCCTCCCCCGTGGCTACGGGCCAACTAAAGTCAGGGAGCTAGCCCAGTTTCATTAACATCATTGAGAACAGAAGATTTCAATTGTCCAAATCGGCAAAGGGAATGAATATATATGAAATTTACATTTTTGCATGCGGCCATCTTGGATTCTGGTCGACAACTTGGAAGTGAGTTGTCCGAGGAACATGTCATGGCCAGCAACTGTTTCAGTGACCCTGATAACACCTACATTGACCCCTCAGTTGTTCATCTCCGATTTTGCACGCCGATATATGACATTTCCTGTTTTCTGGCGGCAATCTTGGATTTTGGCCACCATCTTGGAAAATCGATGCCCATCACGTGGGTTCCACGGATAAAATCGATAGATAGGTCGAAAAGGAACTCCATGCTAATTTGGTACTTTTGTCCAGCCGGTAACATTATTGCTAAAATTTGTCGCTAAGCCACCTGACTACAAATGCATTAGAATCAAACCTATTTGTTCTACCCAACCCAAATACGAAAAACATGTTAATAACCTCGTGGAATTTTTTCTTAATAATGAATACCCCCTACCCGATTAAAAAATGGGAATTAGCAAGGCGTCCGGTCACAACCGGGACAAACTACCGTCTTAAAAAACTAAAGTGGAAATACACGTATTTCACTTGTTTTTGATCATTCGTATAAAAGAGAAAGTTCACATAAATGGCCCGGTCTAAGTAACAAAGGAAGTACAATACATATAGAGAAGACCGAGTCGTGCCCGCGTATCAATAACCCACGCTCAATGCATTGGCAGTTACGCTTTGACGTCACGTGAAGATCCTTGATTATGACGCCACATGATGCGCGTCTTTATTATTTCGAAACGTTTTTATCTCTGCTCTAAACGCAATCTGCCATTGTGTAAGTTTAATTTTATAGTTTTGTTCATTTTTCACCGAGGAAAGCCCCAGGTGGGGTAGAAATGTTTGACTACTAAAAATCAGTACTCTCTTTTGTCCATCTTTGTCACATCAAAATGGGAAACTTAATTCAACTTTAGAAAAAATAAACTAGTACCGCAAACATGAACGTATCAACTTCCTCCTGGATACCCTCATCAGTTATACTGTTGTTCTGCCTCTGAGCTTCGATGAGAAGGTCCAGCAAAGCCAGACGGCGACGATTTCTGACTTCCTCGGACATGTCATCTATTATTATGTCTTTGATATTTTCCAGCTCACTCTTCCGTTCATTAATAACCTATATGATAAAATCCAAAGATTTTCTGCATTTCCTCGTGACATTTTAGAGATGTAAGACGCTGTTTGACGAAGATGACTGTCATACCTTGTATCTAAGGTTCATTCTTTCAAATATCGTTTTAATGGAAAATCTTATTTTGTTTTAAATGTTCAAGCCAAAAATAATATGAAGAGTAATGTAGAAAAATTGAACTAATCGTAGTTCTTAGGCCATTCAATGTACAAAACACAAGTGGAGGTGAGCGCTCAGTATGAAATATAGATTAGTAAAATTTAAAAAAATAAAAAAAAAAATTGCTACACCAACACGAAAACAGAACACTAATTTATGGAATAATTGAAAAGGCTTAAAACCTAAGTAAAAAGAACGTTTTCAAGGGCATTTTATTTTATGCCTTTCAAAACAAAGTCATTTGAGGTTAATAAGTGTCCAAAGAAGATGGACTACTGTACTTCACCTGCTTGGTAGTCCCTTGTAAAACTTTTAAACAATCGGCTTGCATTTTCCCAAGGGCAAACCTTCGATAAACAGCGTCATTCCATAGCCAAGGTCTAGTCATTCTTTGGACTATTATATTTGTTATTCTACAAGGAAAATGGTAACGAAAATAACATGAAATCGAGGGATTAATTCATTCAAATTCGAAACATTCAATGAAATGCTTTTTTTTTTTCAAAATATTCTTTAATAGCATTGCAGACCAGTAGTTGTGAACCAGTATGTCTACGAAAATATTTGCATCATAGAAGCTAACTCTGAAAAGAGAAACTTTACGTGATAGGGTGCTTGAATGAAAATGTTTACTGAGGAGAATAAACTGATTTCGACCTGTCCGCAAGATAAATCATGGCTTCTTCTGTTTCAAATGCGAAGCAAAACCACCTTAAGACAAATGATAGCGTCTACGAAATTTGTCCAGCAATACTTGTTAGGCCATGACCATTCAAAATCCTGTCATCTAAATACATTCACCTGGTGATATTGCCAGGAACTACCTTGCTTGACACTATGGGAGTGATTTAGCAGAAAAGGCTAAGTAATCGGTTTCCTCGAGATTGCAATCTACAAATATATAGTACTTAAGTTGAAAACAGAAACAAGAGATTACACGCATGGTCATGATGGCAGATAGCGTAGAGTACAATTAAACTTGTAAACAAAGTCTTTTCCAAAGGAGTATGCCATTTGCCTCAATTCACCGACGTAGTCAGAAATTTGCACGGTAGAGCCTAACTGTAACACCCTATAAGTAGATTCTTTTTTTTTTTTTTTTTTTTTTTTTTTTTTTGTAATTTACTACTGAAGGCACGTCGAATCCATCGGTTGAAAATTTTCTGCCGGTTGAAATATTATCATATCATATAATGACACAATTTCTCTTTTTTGCACTAAGAGCATGATACAAAAAAAATTCAAACAGATTTTTTTTCGACACCGAAAAAGGGAACAGTCGTTGCCTTTGCTTCCCCGCTACGTCCCTGTCTCTATTTTATGGTAAAAGAATACGCCCCTGCTGGGAGGTCTGTTGTACCATAGTTAATATATACTTCCCTGGTTGGAAAACTTAACGTGTACCTATACGCACACACTTTCAAGTCCGAGCAGGTATGTTGCGAACTTCAGAAAATTGCGTCACATGACATTGATGATGCACACGATTGAATCTCGTGCAAACACTGCATTAACATCCAACAGAAAAAGTACGAAAAGTAAGAATTAAAAGGGTGGTGTTTGAGTGATCTGTAGTACCAAAAAATAAGTGGTTACCTTCGCTTGCAAGCACCCAAAGAGGACATTCAAGTTCTTTTGCCCGCTGTATGGGCCAATTCTTAAAATACGAGACACTGCGACGAGCCTGTGAGATCACTTTGCAACCGGAATATGCCATGTTGTCATATGTGATAGCCTGTGTGGGCTTAATGAAACGAAGAGTAAACGTTTGTCGCAGAGGAATGCATGCCATAAGAGGGAGAAACGTGTTTCAAAAAAGATAAGGGCTGGAAAAAACGTACTCTGAGTAATACCCTGTTACAGTATATGTACCTTAAGTAGGAATTAGCTCAGTGATGTTTAGAGACTGCTATGTGCCGGCTAGCATGTTACGTTGCGTAGTAATGACGAGACTACACTGTATAACTGTATACTATTACTAGCTGTACCGTTTGTAAGGCAACCTCGCGCCTCACGACGCTGACGACGTTTTACAATGAGCTGGACCGTTTCATTTCTTTCAATTGCGACACTTGTAACAACATTATGTGCAATTTTTACACCCTCCCCCTCGGGTGGGTCACAAACAACGTCTTTTAAAAGCCTTTTCGACTGCCTTCGATACAATGAGAATTGTAGTGTATATTTTATAGTACAGTACCTACCATTGCTGTTCTAACGTGATGTGCACTCTCACAGTCACGTGACCAGTAAATATGCGAGTTCCAACATACTGCCTTCACAGGTTGAGTTCCCCAAACAGGGATAGTATAATAGCTATGGTTGTATTTATTCCGATACAGCAGTAGCATAAGCTCTAACTGTTATACATCTTTGAACGATAAAGATGTTTTCACTACGCAATTGTGCTGAGCAGTTCATGACTGTGTTTCGAAATAGTGAATTTCTTATAAGATAAGCTCAATGTAGATGAAACGATTTTCTTTTAACTTTATCTTGGAAAATAATGAATAACATCCGAAATCATTTTCCTTACTTTCTTTTAGGCGTATTTCCCTGTCAGTTTCAGCTTATTTGTATGTTTGATAAAGTCTTCACGTGACCTACGTTTCATGTCACTATTAAGATTTAACCGAGTATTGGAATCAAACGAGTGGATCCATCCATACGGACGCTCTTCTAAAGCCTGTAAACGAGCATCTTCGTTTCTGAACATGTATGGTAAATGCGTACGCGCTAACGTCCCGTTCGTTTGCGTTTTACAAGGCAAAGTTGACCGTCTGTTTAGTCAAGTGATAGAACATCCTCTTCGAATGTCTCTTGCCAGAGTTCGATTCCCAGGTTCAGTCATACCAAATACTTTGCAAATAGAGCCTACTGTTCCTGAAACTCCGTATAAGCAAGTAATAGAGTACCAAAAACAAACCAGTAACCGTGCGCTCCGCTAGATAAAAACAAAAGGTAATCAGTAAAAGCTTGATATTAAACGTTTGCCAAGCTTCGAACCAGACTATGCAATAATTTTATAAAGTAAGAAAAAAATCTGACATAAGTTTCGGTTAAGCTGTCACTTGAATAACGAAGGTCACCACTTACCTTTGAACTGCATTTCTGTATTCAGTGCCTTTCCCAGTTTGAGCTCCAAGCTTAAGGCCCATCAAAGTTTCTGGAAAAAGTTGTTTTCACTCAAATAGTTTTACTCAGGACGGAGCAAAACTGCAAAATTAGTGGTGCTAGGTGAAGTATAGTTTGCAGTCTTACTGTCGTCTTTATGATACGTTTTTAGGTTTAATAGCACAAATGTAGTATTGTATTTAACCGGATATTAATGAAACTGCCCGCAAAATTTCTGCAAGATTTAAAACTCGGGCAGCTATTTGAGTTCTGAAAATTTTAAAGAGTTTTCAGTACTCAGAAACTCCTTAGCATGCGCAAATGGAACCCGTTGTTATTGTGCTTGCTCCTCAGCATAAGAAATGTAGTAAGTAAACAAACCAATGGGCCACAATTGAAAGGAAAGCCTTGCCGAGTCTGGTCCAAACTAATTGATAAGAAACGAGGCCGTAAAGTAAGTAATCAAGCGTGCCTGAATTCAATAAAAAGATACGCCTTAAAAAACTTTGTCGCGGTAAAATCTCATGCACATTTTACACATTCTGGCAGCGAATTGTCATTTCGACCTTAAAACTTTTACCAGATTTGTGTCATTGTTTTTTGTATTTTATCAGATCAGTTATGTGCAATGACCAATGCGGGCCACATATCACATTTCAGCAGAAACTGTATCAACCCACAAGAAATAAATTGCATTGTGATATGAAATTTTGCACATCTTACATCTGTCTCTTTAAAAGGTGATTACCGTATGTTTAAACTTACTTATATCGCATAGTTTAAAAATGAAATGAATTGAAAATTTTGAACAACAGCATAAAGAAATACTTTGCGCGATTGACAACATATCCGTTGGTCAACACACTCTGAGCCACAAACCTACAGTCTGGGTATCCCTGATAAATTATAAATGAATTCATTTTGATGCAATCCGAACACGTTCCCTCCCGCATGCTGGCCCTGATCTATCATATAATGGGTATATTCTTAAACGCTCAGTGTATGCACTTTGCAGTACGCAAAGATAATGTATGGTAACGTTACGTCTGAGGGATGTTGTCTGCTCATTTTTTTAAACATAGGGCCTGATCATAATTTTATCACAAAAAAAAGAAAGCAAGAGACTCAACTTCTTCCGCATATTTTGTGACGTGGTTATATAAATAATAAAGAATGAGAATGATTATGAACAATTTTCCACAGCATTACTTGTTGTGCACGTACTCATCTAGACTATACTTCCTTACTGTGGCGACAGGTTTTGGAACTATCGGAAATTGTATGATTTTGTGTGTTTTCTTCCGAATGACGAGCCAACAAGATTATAATAGCAATGGCGCTTTTAGAGAAATAAAACTGCCAGTGCATGGGTATATTTGCAGTTCTTTGTAATATAGTTGAGTCAAAGAGGGCAACACTGAGTACACAAAACGATTGACTATCGGTTGTTTTCACCTAATGTCGAGCTTTAGTAGATTCGATAACTGGTATCTTTTAGCCGTTTTTTGCGCAATCCGTTTATCGTCTTGGCCTTTAACTTCAGTCTTTTGCAAAAAAAAAACGTACAAAATTGTCGAATAACGTCTGATCTCTTTTCAAAATTAGTCAGAAAAATAGGAAAGCGTCACAGTCCGGATAACATTTTCATAACCAATCAAAGAGATTATTGGTATGGCGACACATTAAGGAAAGACCATCGCTTAAAAGAAACACATTCAATTCCAAACCCTGCTTCAATTTAAATGATGCAAAACACAAGGCCCGAAATGGGCCAATTGTCTAAATTATTTTCAAACTGCGCCAAAAAATACGGTTAGTCTGTTCAAGTTTAAAATCTTACGCGAAATATAGTTGAAAACTAAAAACATTCCCAGCAAAATCGTCAGTTTATGGAAGATTGTTTTTCTGACTTTATGATGTAGACTTGTAAAATATTTGCCCGAAATTGATACAATACTCTTGCGGAAACTGGAGAGAAGTTCTAGAATGTTTCAATTGCCAAATTACACGGCGGGCAGACCAGAGGTTTTTCATATGTAGTACCCTATAGAAGGGAGTTCTCTAACAACTCCCTGCCTATAGTCCCTACACTACCCTTACAGCTTAAGAACCGACCGCATAGCCAAATGGTAAGAGCATCTGACTTGCAGTCGGGAGGTCGGGAGGTCGGGAGCTCGAGTCTTGGCCGGGTCATACCGAAGACTTTAAAAATGGAACCTGCTGTCATTGTGTTTGGTGCTCAGCATAAACAATTAAGTAGTGAAAACAAGCCAGTGAGCCACAACTGGGAAAAAGGCCGTTGCCGGCTCGACTTGAACCAGGGAGATGTTACTTGGATGGGAGCAGAACACTTTGAATGAGGGTCACGCCGTCAAGGCCACTAAGTAATCCGTCTTTTGTATCGTTCTTGGCATTTTTATTATGCTTGTACGGGATTATTAAAGAAGACACACAAAAAAAAAAAAACATTTGTCGTCACCTACGGTTAGAGTGGGAACGGCTGTTTTTTATGCTGCCACAGCATTGCCAGTCGTCAGGCAAGTAAAGGTAAAGTTCGGTCTTTCGAAGCTCGGAGATGCGCATGAAAAAATATCAACTCGGTCATATGTCGAATTCTGAACAAGAATTTACATCTGGCTATACCTAGAAACCTGAGGAAGCGTCTGATCTTGTTGTCAAAAAATTAGACTTTTTCCCCTACAACTTATATGCCTATCATTCCATCTAGAGGTAAGGGCGAATTGAATTCATTTGTTTTCAGTTAAAGAGTGAGATTTCATCTGTTTTAAAACTGTTGGCGGTACTAACCTACCTTTCAAAGCATTGTTCTGCATGAGCCACTTGTCTAAGGAGTTGCCTTGAATGAGATGGTGTCCCAGGAATGATATTTGAAGTGGCGCCGCGAGTAAAGGAGAAAATCACCTTTGCGGCAATTATACAGCTTATCTCCATTCCTTTAAGTGGGTCTTAAAGCATTAGCATAAGTTAAAATTTCCGTTACATGTCCTTCCAAATAACAGACCCCTGCTTGAACCAATTGGTTGAAAACTGGGCCGTAAAACTTTATCTAACTAACTAACAACAGCTTAAGAATAAATAGTTTCGAAAATTGAGTACTAGGTTATTTTTCAATTACATACTGATAAGATGTGCGAATGTCTCCCTATACATCGGCCTGGATATTCATTTAAGATCACCTCTAGCTGTCGTAAAGTGATGTTTTCAAAATTCTTTAGAGGTAAAGTCCTTTTAAAAACGGGAGTTGGAGCAGTCACCATGCCTGGCATTGCTTCTTGAGAACACAATGTACAAAACATTGCAGATCAAAGGTGGTGAAGGATGTAACTGGCATCTGAATTTGTTACATGGGCTGTGTCCTCTAGAGATCGATGTGTTCCGCGTGTCCACACTGCGTGGAAGGTGAAAAAAACCTTTCTGGTTGGCCTGTTAGCTTACCCTAAATGCTGCTTACTTTCTTTGTATTTTTTTCTATCATTGGTCAGCGAGGAGCGTCCCGTCAGGGGGGACTGTACGGTTCAAAAAGTATCTAATTTGCTGGAAATTGCACTTCTGGTGTCCCCTTGCTGTATGCCGAGAATTTTCATTTTCAAATTATTCATGCTCTAGGAACTTTCAAGGAAATACCCGAGACCTACCGATCGGCATGTATTACTCTTTTACTTGAATATATATCCTGATAACGGAGGTGGAACGAAACTTAATAAAAATGTAGAGGAGGGAGTATTCTACCCTGGTAATATGTTAATGTTGCTATTGTAAGCAAGTCTCCAACTGATAGACTACATAGGCGTACCTTGTGCTCGATAACATACTGTCAAAGTGCTTCAAAAAGGAGAGGTTGTGATCCTTTTTTTAACTGTTCAGCAGGCTACGACGGAACGTCTGAGAGCTTTGGCAGCACTGGCAGATTGCATTGCGTAAATTATTGACTGCATGCGTGTGATTTCATCAGTTTTGTGTGTTGAAATTATGTCCAAAAAAGGTTGAAGAGTTAGATATCAGGAAAAGAGAGCGGTTGGATTTGCCAGTTTTTCATAACCAAGGAATCCACATCTTTGCGTTTTGCGTTATAAAAGAACGTTTCTCACCATATGGGAACATACATCGTAGGGATTAGATGTTAGGCAGAAATGGGTGACTCTCAAGTTGTATGCAAAAGAATCTAGAGCCCTTAGAATAGCCTTGGCCAGCCTATCCAAATAACTAGCCATGCTAGTAGGTTTAACATACCTCCATTGAGTTTTTTTTTTTTTTTCAAAACCAATCAATGCCCCATAGCAGCTCGACATGACTAGGGTTTTTAAAATGCATTTACAGACAAACAATCAAACATACATGTAGGCCTACATGTTCACTTACCACATGCTATGTCGAGGGTGCAAAGCGTAACTAATTGATAGATATCAACTTGTCTTTCGTTTACCATTCCACATAACTTATCAGTCAACTGCTTTGCTTGTTCATTGAAGACAACAAGAAACTTTGACAAAATTGAAAAATGGAACGAAGGAGTAAGTAGCTTTCTTCGGAATGCCCATTTTGGTCCTTTGCTGAAAAAGGGAGATATAAAGCGAAACTTCAAGGACGAAATGAAACTCCAACTTTCATGGCAATAGTAAGATAAATAGTACATTTTTTTTTACGATAGCCGTCAACGGCTCATACATCCTCGTTCTTTTAAGATTGATTCATTTTCAGCTCTTTCTTTTTAATACGTGTTAAATCCGTCATAAGGTCTTTGTAGATAAAAAAAAAAAAAAAGAGAAATACGTCCTAAACTAATTATAATTTGTAAACGATCAAACTATGCGTGCTGTCACGTTGCTTCCTGAGAAAGCAACTAGACACCTCAGTAGATCATAGGCGGTGTAAGGTGTAGCTGGTATCTGAGTTGGTTACATAATCTGTGCCCTCAAAAGAGCTATGCTTTCATTATGTTCACACTGCATAGAAAGGAATTCACACGTCTTTGAATGGTCCATTAGCTAACCCTAATGTTACGCAACTTTTTGTGTATTTTAATATATCTGTTGCTGTCAATAAGAAGACGTGAAAACTGACCATATCAAGTGAGCCTCTATTAAGCTTTATTACCTATCTGAGGCGATAAAAGGTAATCAAGCAGGGAAGTGGGATGTAACAAAAGTAAGAAGCGAAGTTTCATCATGGTTACTTCTTAGTTCTTTTCGGTCCTTTGGTTGAATGTTGCAGTGTTGTTAACGACAACTAATTATCACGTACGTAAGATATCTTTCTCATGCAACAGCCGCACTTACCTGAACGCCAACCCATCCTTTAGCCACGGTCGAAATATGAAATCAAAGCTTCTCGATTCTTGTTTAATGCTGCAAAGAATGATCTGAATAAGAATGAAAAACCGCTGGTTGAAGATATTCATACAAAACTTTTGCGTTGAAGAGATCGACGTAATGAAATATTACAATACATAATACATACATATTGTAAAAACTGATCCAGAAAATTTCATTTAACGAACTAAATTTACGTCACCTAAGTAACTAACCTACGTCACCTAACTAACGCCAACGTATATTAAAACAACACTACAGCAGATCTTAGTGCCGTACATGTTCTAAAATGTATCTCAGGAACATTTTAATAACAAGGGACTGGTCGAGGACTTGAAATGAAACGTGTGTGAATTCTGATTGAATTGAGTGTTTTTTTTTAATTGTTGATGAATTACTTGGCAGCAAGGAACGAATATAATAAAACCAACCAATATACCACCAAATCAGTTTGGCGATGCTTCTGCGTTTTCGAATGATAGCGTCAAATCAACGAGGAAAAACTCAAAACTAAATCACTCATGATGTAAACATTCCTTGAAAGGTTCGTAGTGGACCTTAAGACTTTTTCTACAGCAAACGCGGGTGTATGCAACTTGCCTCTTAATCAGCTGAACAGCCGGTCTATTGAATACAAATCAAATAGCATTTTGGTTGGACTAACATTGATTGGGCACAGCTTGCCGTGGTACCAAGGGGTAGACAATTGACCGGTTAAAGTGAGTGATACGCAATGTTTAACACATTTTCTCAAGTATATGACACTTTTGATCTTAGCCCGATCTAAATTAAGCTGTTCTTTGTGTTCTTGAGTTGTTTTCTTACAAGTTACCTAACCAGTTTCTAAATGGCAATGGTCTTTATTGGCCCATTTCAAATGTCGCTTTCCAATTCATGGCTATTTACATACCGTTACAGAAGGGAGTTGTTTTGAATCACAAAGTACTGAGAAATTATTGTTCCACGAATATTCCATTCCTATCAAAAACCCTTGCGTATTGTTTCTAATCAGATGATCTCTGAAATTACAGACAGCTTTCATGGCGAGACAATCAGAGCACAGTAAAAGCTTTACTTTAAGGCTATGATGACATAATGATTGCTTTAAGTGACAAATTGGATATTCGTTAAAGTTTTGCTGGATCCTTCACCGGCGTTTGATACTTTGGCCTCTCAACTTTATTGATTTGAAAGCCATTTTGGTGTAGGTGGAACAGCATTGCAATGGCTGACTCCTATCTCAGCTAGCGAAAACTCGATTTTCTTCTTTTGCTGATTATGTCCTCAAGCCAGAACGACCGAGCCTTTTGTTTGCGATGTTCTTCAAGGTTCGGTCATTGGGACGATTCTGTCCACGCTACACGCTGCTCCCTTAGGATATATTTTTGCCTGTCACGGTACTATCTCTATGCTACATGCTGATGATATGCAACTTCATATGGTCTGTGATATACCTTTTGCAATGATAAACAATGTCGAGAAGGGTGTGCCAAACATTTGTGAATAGATAAAAGGTAGACTTCTAGATAATAATTCGAAAAAAAAAATGCTATGAATTTCTCCTCGCGCCACAAAAGGGTTGTGGGGAAAAACTTAATTCTTTGAGGATAGGAACTTCAGTTGTCAGCCCTTCTTGTTGTAAATCTTCGTTCAAATTTTGAGGCCACCTTCTAAAAACAGTTGGGTAATTTGTTCATCAACCGCTGGTCACGTATGTGACAACACTGACATTGCGTATTTTTGCAATAATCGCTGATCCCAGTGGTGAGCCGAGAAAAGTGGTATCTAGCCACATCATTTATCCGGGAATTCAACAATTTTGCCTAATTTCAAGTAAAAAGTACTTTGACTTGACCCACCCACTCCCCCCCCCCCCCTCAAAAAATGCATGATATGACTCGTTTGTATTCCAATTAGGTTTTAAATTCTTGGTAGAGGCGGCCTTTGGTGAAGTAACCCCGATTTCTAAATGAACTATATGGTATGTGATGTGATGATTTATATGCACCAATCGGCACCAATTTCATGGCACATTTTTTTAGTTTCACTTCGCCAGTCTAATTGTGTAGATAGTTTACAGCGTAATTTGACAGCTCATCTTTTTAGATAGCAGTTATAAGCTTGGAAAATATTTTTTTCTATTTTTATGTAATTTTGTTTCCTTTTAAATAAATGCTTTTTGATTCTATTTTTTATAACTCGTTATACATCGCTAGTCTTGTATTTTTACGGTCCCGTTTCCAACCAATTGTTTCAAGTCCAGCCGTCCAGGGCCTTTTTTCTTGTGTGGCTCACTGGACTGAAAAAAATTCCTGAAAGCATCAGTTGAATGATATGAGACACAATTGGGCATTAGGTTGCTTCTGAGTGTGCAATGATTATTTTGGAAGGTGGGAAGCGTACTAATCTCATATGAATTGTTAATGGGATTGTTGTATGGTAAGTGGCTTAACTGAAAATAGAAGCTTGGCGTCCTTGTTATATAAAATTGCTGTGTTAAACTTCTGAGTTTCATGTTAATCAAACTGACCTGTTGGCACAACTGCCAAGCTTGACTGGAATAGTAGCCTAATTATTTAACCCCTGAAATAAACCTTCTCAGGGTTATTGTGACAAGATCACACGGTTGCCTCTTCCTTCATTAAACTCGGTTTTATGTGCTTGGTTTCCCCCATAGTATATCCATTGGCAATTTTGGTGGTTCTAAAGTATTTAGTAGCTAAACAGGTATTAACACGTTCATATAACAGAAGCAGCCACTTAGAAACTACGGTCAATGGGAGAATGATTCACGTAACACCATTAGAGTCATTAATTAGCAAATATGTAAATCGGTCCCTCTGCCAAAGAGATTTCAGGCTGAACCATGCCCGAGGGACAACCCAGATGTTGAAATATGGACCCTACTCTGTGACTCGGATCTCCTCGGCGTTGTCAGGAGCTGTTCTTGGTTTGCCTTGCAGGTTTTAGCAACCAAACCCCTTCCCAGACTTCCGACTTATCATGCATTCAAAAGCTTCGATGAGGGGGAATCATTGCAAACAGGTTTTACACTGTGAAATCCACTTCTAATGGAAGGCATCTTAAGTTGTATTCTGTGGCACACATTCATATTTACTATTTGTTTGTTTTTTGTTTTGTTTCTTTTTTTAAGGAAACATATAATTATTAAAGATAGTTACCTCTGCATCGGCAGCATTGTTAATGACAACCACGGGTTTAACGCCGGCATAGAACACATAACAGCCTTTTTCTCGGAACTCGTCGGCCCACTTACACATTGTTTCGAAAAATGCTTGTAAAGGAAGAAAAATTTAATATTATCGTTACATGTGAACGGGGACTTCTTCATTGTCACAGTGATCGGAGAACACAGCTTTTTTCAGTATTTTTTTTTTTTTTTTTATTAACGCCTGGAAACCGAAACTCATCACCTCATAGGGTAGACGTTGGTGTCGTGTTATAGGTCGAACGGCTTCAGAAAATAAGTAAATAGGCACAACTTAAGTTGGAGTTTGTAACGTTTCTTCTTAATTCGGAGTCAAAGAGACACAGCGTTGGCTAGTGATTATTTGTTAATTAGGTAACTAACTAATCAAACGTGTAACACAAATAGCGTTGGGCTAATACAACTACCGATCCCATTTTCGGAATGACATATACAAAGGCCAAATTTTATTTGATTTTATTTCTCTCAATCATTGCATAAAGGTTTCAATTCTGCAAAAATTACCAGAGTATTAAATTTAGATTTCACCAATAAATTAAATGTGTGTTTTCTATTTTTCTCTGTCTCTGAGTCTATCTCTCTTCTCTATCTCTCACGAACTTTTCTACATTTATCTTGAACTTTAATTACATATATATATATATATATATATATATATATATATATATATATATATATATATATATATATATATATATATATATATATATATATATATATATATGTTTGTTTTTGGCTCATTTGTGATTGGTTTCATCTGATAACAAGAACATGTGCAGACCTTTCTTCATAGGGGTCATAACTGATGGGAGGGAGCGAAACGACCGAGCGAGCTTGCTCCTTAGGGATGGTGGCAAGGGTGTGTCACCCTTCCACGGTGTGAAGCTTTTTAACTTTTTAATGAGAAAATATGGGATTTGGTGCAATATTTTCGCGATATTTTGTCTACTTAAGGAGACCCAATATTATGTATTTTATGAACTACTATTTTCTACGGATGACCGCATTAAAAACAAATACGTACCTATCGCTGGCAAATAATTGGATTTGGCGGAGCAAAAAAAAAATTGTCCTGATGCCTTCCCGATTGTCGGAAAACGCATCTTCTTAGGCCTGTTTCTAAATCTACATCGTTATTATCTCATCGCTCTGTGAGGAGGATGAGATATTGTAGTCACTTTGCCTATGGGCTATATATGGCCAGCTTAAATCGCAATGGTTACCATGGTAACGGTAAAATTTCCCAGGTTACTAGTCTCGAGGTTTATCCCATGGTGAGGTACCCCGGGGTGACTGAAGGTCCAGGGCTGAGAGAGGGGTCAAAACCTGCCTGTGTGTGTGTGTGTTGGTGGGTGATGGTGTGTGTGTCCAATTTTGTTTTCCTAATATCTTGTAAACGGCTCGGTCGATTTTCTTCAAACTTGGTAGGATGGTACCTCAGGTGGAACAATTGCATTTAGTACCCAACCGGAAGTGAAGGTCAAAGGTTACAGGTTTAAGGTCAGATTTAGTGAAATCACATTTTCTGCTATATTTCCAAAACGATACGTTCTCCTGACACGAAACTTCAAACATATGATGGTTGCATCTAGACCTACCAAAATATGTGGTTGTCATAGCAACAGAGGTCAAAGGTCAAGTGGTAGAATGGAACAAAAAATTTTCAAGTGATAATGTGTTCCTAAAGCAACGTTTTTGTCCCTCAAACTCCTCCTTGTGGGCAGGACCCATTCTTTTCAAAATTGGTAGGTGGGTACCCCAGCGTGAGAACGTGTGTCTCCGAGACCCTCTGAAGAAAAGGTCAAAGGTCAGAGGTCAAAGGTCACAGTTTGCAAAAAAAAACTTTTTTCCTATTTTGTACTAAAACTTCAAAAGAAAACCTTCATTTTACAAGAAACTTCACAAGTATAATAGGGTGGACTAGTTCTACCAAAATATGTGTTTCCATTGCAACCAAGATCAAAGGTCACGCGACAGGGGTCAAATATTTTTTTGTTTTCACTTTAACTCTTAACGGACACATCCCACAAATCTAAAAGTTTAAGTGTAATAGCCTAGGCATAATACTGTAATTTGTACCGATATGTGTGGTTGTCATGGCAACCAAGGACATAGTCCACGTTACAGATTGTCAAAGGTTAAAGTGGGTATGACACGGCCACAAAACTTTTGTGTATTACAAGATTAGATACAGTATTTTACAAATATCATCTCACACCCCATTAAAAACCCGTACAATTCGGAACAAATGATATTCAAAGGAAAACTGTGTTCAAAATCCAATTTCGAAAAATGCCGCAACAGCTTATTTGACTTTTTTGACGCAATTGGCGGCACAAACCCCGCCCGACGGCGCGCATCTAGATGTGGAACTAATGTAACGTTCGGTAAAGTTAGCTTATCTTAGCAACCTTATGAAAACGATTGCATCACAATACAGAGTCCAACATGAAGAGCGAAAGGCGCAGACCATGGTGGGGATTCGGAGCAAATGATTGGCCAATATGTTCGCGTGTATATGCGCGGGTAAAAATAGTTCTGTTTGTGTGCAAGAAAGACGCGGTTCGGTCGCTATAAAGAACACCTGTGAATATGTATGGACAGACCACAACAAGTGCGTCCCCACTACGAGCGCGTCTTTACTGTATGAGCTGTTTGATGAAGATGCTATTGTGAATACTAAGCAGTCACCGCGCAATGCGCAATTCCCAATGTAGTTCGTGGCCACGCTCACTGGTATCGGAACACCGGTGTTAGCAATTATGTATGCGCTAACACGCGTTACCATGCACATGATTCGATGATTGTGAGCTCTCTAGTACAGTGTTGTTAACCGTGCCTCCAATGACGTCACCATTTTGAGACGCGTCACATACGTTTTTTCGCTTTCGAATTTCAAATGGTCTGAGCCTGGCCTGTAATTGGGAACTCAAAACGTCGTTTTTCGGTATTTATAGACATAATTTAGTAGGGAAATCATTCACTTTATGTCAAGGTGTACCCAAAGAACAGTTACCGAGGAATTTACTTTGGCCGTGTTATCCCCACTTTAATTTTTTGTAACTAGCCTATTTTTCATCCATTAATATAAATAAGCTAGACTCCTAGGTTAGTACTTCGTAGTATCAGTCTCAAATTCCTTTTTCACTAGCTTGTACGCTGCAGTGAGGTTTTTAAGTTCCTGCTTATACTTCACTTTGATGGCCCTTATATCTAGAGTGTTCTCATATGGTCTATGCTGACAGTCGTTTTCACTCCAAAGTTGATGTAACTGTTAGGCCCAGTAGTATGAAAGTTAAAGTCAACCTAGGGCTAGACTTGGTTAACAGTATGTAGACTATGTCGGGGGCTAAACCTACACCGTTCGTAGGCTTGAGTTATAACCCAAGATATGAAACTGTGGGTGACTAATATTAGGTTAGGCATAGGGCCTACCTATCTTACATATTAGTGTCCTTAAAACTTGGCGGTTCTGAAGCATCGCCAAAAAAACGTACGTGACAATTTCCTTGCCACGGGCTAGGATTGGCCACAGTCCAGTACGCAGAAAAGATTTGTGCGTCGCCCGGAAATCTCCTAACGCCACACGTTCAACATCGCGCACACGCTAAGTTTTTTAATGGAGACGCACTTGATGTGCATATCAGCTCGACACACATGAAGTTTGCCGTCGCGTCAAAATGGAGAATATGCCCAGCTAGGGCCTGAATTATAACAATCACGCACTTGTCTAAAGCGTCCCCGAAAGCGTCTTACTTTTATAATCGTTGCGTCCATATCTAATCATATCAGTTAAGTGTAACAGCCAAGCTGTTTGTTTTTTCATAGTGTTGCAAGGGGATAACAGCATCTTAAAAAAATAAATTTGTTCCAAAATCTTAGATAGGCCTACTGGATTAAAAGGACAAGCGTTACAAAGGTTGGGTAGCCTATTTCTCCTCCTATTTTTTTTTTTTTTTTTAAATAAGGGGTGCGCCTGTTCCAAGAACTTGATTGGTCTGTGCTATATTCTTTCCCCTCGCTATCTTACGAAAAAAAAAATCCTTCCGTCCCTTGGAACGAAAAAAAGTCGCTCTCTAGGACTTCGAGATTGTGGCATGGAGTTTAAGTATGGTAATTTTTGTCAATGACATTCTACTGTAGCATAAAATTCAGCACAGATAAAACTTCTAGCTCATACGTAGTTCAAGTTCTGTAACCAACTTGCGCACATGTTAGCGATGAGTTATGCAACTCCGTGGATACCCTCTTGTTTATTTTTTTTTTACTTCACAATGAAGAAAAAACAAATATTTGAAAGATACACCCAAAGGCCAGTGCCCAGGAATTTCCGTGGTGTATGTACTAGCTGCCTCTACGGCCTCTTTTCCAGTTGTGAGTTAGACTGATTCCTCCTACTCTGATGCGTATTCGGAACACCACGCACAACGACATGTGGGCTCCGTTTTGAAGTCTTTGGTATGACCCAATCAGTGTCATCCTTTTTGGGAACTTTTAGAATATTTGAGGGTCCTTAGATCCAATATATTGAGACAAAAACCAAGTTCCAGATGCATCTACCGTCTCAAGGCAGTTCCTTGGTCCCTGGGGGAGGCGTAACTTGGCGCGGATCTCCACCATCACCTGGAGCGGGAAAGTAATGACAAAGCACTGTCTTCTTCCTAATCGCAGGAAACTATCACTTCCCAAGCACTTCAACATGCATTTAAACCACCATTGTCATGAGATCCACAGTTGAAAATTAATCCAACAAGCACTGGATCAGGAGTTTTGGCAGTACAGGCGTCGATTTGGGCAGATATCTTAACAGTAAAGTATCAAAAAAATCTGGCCACCCATGAAGGTATTTAGAGCCTTTGGAAGGTTTACAATTTATGGTTGCTTTAGTTGGTACCATGACGTCACTCATTCACGATGAAAGCTACATAAATCACACACCTCACCTCTGAATAATATTGATTCATCCATCAATATGTTGGTGCTTGGGTGGTCGGAGGCGGAAATTTTTCTCTGCCCTACTTACTCCACTTCCCATATCCATGAAGAGAGAGAGTTTGCAGTACTCTTCGGTAACTTACGTCATTGCTACAATGTCCTCAACATTCCTTCGTCTTCCATTTCATTTCTTTTCTTTGCTTCTTCTTTTTTCTTCATTTTCTCCTTTTCAATCTCTTCCCCGTTGTTTCCTTTCTTTCCCCTCCTCCTTTTTACTCCCTCTCTAATTTTTCTCTATAAATGGGGAGGGGGTATGGTCCGATGGGGCCCCCTGCAAATTCCAGTGTCTAATAATTGTTGTAATTTCATGTAAGATGACTAGTCAGAGAGACACAAAGTAAAATTAAGTCATATAACGTAGGGTTATTTTGGAAACTGACCGCGATCTCTCTAGTAGAGGCTGTCACTAAACTCTGAGATGACATGCTTTCCTTCTTGTTACTAATATAGTCCAGTGTTTCAGAGGTGAATAGAAGTATCCCAGAACGATCTTTCAGATTATCCACAACTATCTGGGTTATAAGAATTCGCTAAGGGGTGAGAAGACTCAATCAAAGGGAACATACAAACGGAAATAATATAGGTCTTCTGGCTTGGGTGACAGGCTATGGGTTTTTTCTAGCAGAAAACTATTAAATGGGCTATTAAAAAATGAGGGATTCTAAAAGGTTATTTAAAGATAGGGAGGCAAGAATGGGAATGGGAATGTTTCCAAGTCCTGACTGATCGCTTGACGTTGGGCAACACATGGGCGGTCGGCCAGGACTATGCCTTGTATGGTCTTTCACCCCCGCCATGCAATACAAGTATCCAGGGCATACTTACCTTTGTTTCGGCCTCCATAAAGCTGTCCTTATGGAGAGACCAATGAAACGTTGTTTTAGGGGGGTGGGGAAGCCTGCGGACGTCGTCCTGTCGTCGATGAAGGCGGAGGTGAGGCTGAGGGTTTAGTCCGACTTCGTTCGTTTGCCAAGGTCGGCATTCGGTAGGCGATGGGGTCCACTCGTTTCAGTGAGAGGGGGCGTGTGGTGGTCAACTTGTAATTGGGTGGGTCTGCAAGGTGCTTATGTTGTTGTAAATGGTTTGTAAATATCTGTATATATAGCTTTATTACTGTAATGAACATAATTTTCTGTAAATAGTTCTGTAAATATCTGAATATATAGCTTTATTACTGTAATGAACATAATTTTCTGTTTGATTTAGCAGTCTGTAAATAGTTTGCGTTTATGTTTTTGCCCGATCCGGTTGGAGGTTTTGTTTTTGTTTTGATGTGCCGTTTCAATGCACTTAAAAAGCACGCAATTTTATCACACTGGTACATAGCAACGAAGGCGTATGGGGAGTTCTATTTGTCCTGGAACTTTTGCCCACTGCTCTACCCCCTTGCCCTGCAAATGCAAGTATCAGAGCCCTGAAATAAGCATCGTGCATTTTCTGGAAGGCCTGCAGCCCCGGGCACCTCCTCGTACGACAGGGCAAAGCAAAAATTCCAGTGAACACTGCTCATCGATTGAAATATATTGATGGCACAGACTAGTCCATGCAACCGCAAGTGCAAAATTTTTTCACATAACGGCAAGCACGTGTGTCTTGCCAGCACTAATGTTTGTAAATAGTTTTTGGAGTTCCCTTGCGGTTTCACACTTTTCGTCCAAGTGTAATATTTGATACAGTTCATGTACTCTCTAACAAATATTAAGTAAGACTCCATGAATAAGTTTTGATTGATAACTGGCATTCTATTGTCCACTATTACGAAATTGGTCAGATGGTGTCACAATTTTGTCAAATATGAGTGACTCTCGTGGTAAGTCAACTCCGACACCATAATGTTTAGACCACAGTGTTCAAGTCACCACGTGGGTCATGGGGGATTTTGCCAAAAGTTTCGAAATGTAAAGATTCTGTTTTACCCATAGAGTGTACATGTATTACCCTTTTAAACCCTTCTTAAAAAAAATGGGGAAACTACATTTCTCGAGCTCTGCATGCGAAGGTGTATTTATAAAAAAAGGTTTGGTTTTGGAAAAATGTACTTTTAGTTGTAAAATAGATGATTTTAAAACGAAGAAATTTACGTAAACACAGAAACAATACAAAGTTTTTGAAGGGAGTTTTTGATTATTTTTATGGTAGGTTGTTGAGTCAACTTAAGGTTTAGGAAAGTCATGTTGACAATAAAGGGCCTTCACTAGTGTTGATGATTACTGTTCAATGAATGAAAAAATTTCTCTTACGTCACAACTGTGTTCGTCATTCTTTTTTTCTTTTCGTTTCTTCCTTCGAAGAATAGGATCCCGACTCACCAGAAAACTGATGAGAACGGCCTAAAAAGATATCTCAAATCTCCAAAAGGTCGACTAAGTGGAACTACTCTTTCAACGCTTCGTGGATAGTCCTTTCTTTGTACTTTGGTTACAGTCCTCTGTTACATACCGTTCTTCTTCAAAGGTTATCAGTTCTGATGCGGTAGATAATATAACATTATGCAATCGCTTAGATGACATTATGCAGTGTTGTATTCTGCCTTAAAGTAGTATAAATTCAGTGAGAACTGTGACATTAATGTACACTCACAGAAATTTTTTTACAGGTTAAGTAAAATTTTACTTAATCCCGCTATAAAATAGGAACTTTTATGTGAAATTTAACAAAGTGCTGGCAAAGCAACTGTCGAAATATTAAGTATAACGTGAATAGTAAATTTTACTTTTTTCAGTTCAGTAAACTTTTGCATGAAAACTATATAAAGAAATTATTGAAATATGAAGTAAAATACCCCAGTGTGCGGTATTTTACATAAATTTCGTCCAGGAACTTCTACATGGATAACAAGTAAAATATTTTGTTCTATTAATTATTATTGGGCCATTAAATCAAGGCTAGTGGGACCTGTTCTTCACATTTTATAGTTACCCTATGAAAAGGACTCCCCCCTGGATTTTGGAAATAAAGGTATTGTAAAAGACAAGTGAATAAACCATACAAACGGTGCATCTCTTTTTCAGAGCATTTCATTAAAACAGTAGCACTACAAATCAACGCAGTAACAATCACAGTACGTTCATGTACCCAACATCATAGTTTTCATTGAAGTACGAGCAGAGTAGCACATTCTATGACAAAATCAACTATATATACTGCACATAAACTTACATTAAGCAGGCTATTTGGCTTCATGGTCCTCAAGGTATGGGGCCTGCATGAGTTGTAAAGATTGGCGGTGCCAGATCGTCAAAATGGACGGAGGCAATCTAGGGGTAAAGGATATTTTGGGGGAGGGGAGGCGACCAAGCCCAGACCGCCTGTTCCTGGGGGTGGGTCCACAGGCGAACCCAACGGAATTTCTGAGATTTTAGCATACCTCTGGATGAAAAATTAAGTTTTCGTAGAGGTTTTCTTCGGTTAACCCAACTCATACTTTATCCAACTTGTTGGGCAAGTGGGGGGTGCAAGGGGAAAATCTGGGGGATGCCCCCCCCCCCCCGGTTAGCGCCACCACTGGCTGAAAAATACAAGGCCTAAGGCTGCAGTTTACTTTTGTGTACATAAACCTACAATACTACGTTGTGGCACACCTAGAGTTTTACTCTACGGTGCTAAGATTCTTTTGCAAATCTCCCTTGGTTCATACACAAGTATGTGCACTATTAAAACGTTACTGCTCTGTCGCAATGTTTCATAACTAGCTGATGAAGACATGCTAAATATGAAATACAGCTAATTTTTAAAACAAAATGTTTAACACAGATGAGATCTTAATGTACGTGAAAACAGTTGGAAGAAGATAATGAAAAATATAGTCAATGCTCTACATTTATGTGACAACTAAGTGATTTGATGTAGCAGCCGGATCTCTACTTATGGCATTCTAACCTAGTTGTAAAAGTAAGAATGGAACTACCGGAAACAAAGGTGGAATGGATTCATTCTTGGTCCTTCTTACTGTGAGGCCTCGTACAAGAGAATGACATATAGTTTTAATCAGATCAATGGTCTTAATCATAGATTAAGCTTAATAAAAAAAATGACTCTCTATGTTATGTATTAGATTTAACATTAACACATTTCCATTGAGGTTTATTTCCTCTATAATGTTGTGCAATAAACTTTTTCAGAGGAAAGGACATTTAGGCACTTGGGTAACTACATAAACCTCTGGCAGAGAAAATTTTAAAGTTACTATACCTATTCTAAAAATATAACAGCTAGCAGCATAGAGACTCAGGGAATTTCTTTCCTTTCTCTAACTTGTCCCTTACTTCCTTCAAAACACATCATGCCATACAGAATGTTTTTCATTTTGATTACAACTTTTCTTCAGCATTTAGTAGCTTATCTAGGTAGATGTATATATGGTTTCTCATAATCCAAGGATTAAATTATTCGGTGTCTCCCCTGAAAGAAAACAGTTCAATGACTGTAAATATGGAGCCAGTGTCTAGTTTTTCCCTTCCTGTTACAAATATGAACGAAAGCCATAACTTTGATTCTATCTGATACTTGTCCAGAATGACCCCAAAATAGAGCAATTTATCTTAAGCAATGCAAGTAATGCCTTAATTTATTGTTATTGTTAAATGTTTTCTAATGTGCAAGATACCAATCTCTCATTTTAACCTATTCTGCAAGTTTGTCTGTGGCATAGCACCTCTTACATTGTCAGCTAATACCTACCACAGCGGTTCTTCTTTTGTACACACACATTTGAGGTTTTGCTCCATGTATACTAATCGACAGAATTGGAAAATAGGACCCTTAAATCATGGAGTACAAGTACTACAGGCAATGCTTGCATGTGATACATTTTGCCTAGTATCGTAAAAGAGGAACTCCGTACTTCATTATATTGTACACACACGATAATGTTTGATATTTTAAAAACACCATTTCAGTACATAACACAACTGAAATTTACCCAGGCTTTCACTACCCACCCCTTTCATTGAAAAAAAAAAACACATAATATGGGGTCATTTAAAGGCCCAGTTGTCTCACCCAAAAGAGTACCAATTCTCCTTAGCTTCTCACTTAGGCCCCTCCCACAATTGTCTGAAGTTCATTCTCATTTAGGAACAATCTTAGTTTATTGCTTCAGGGTGAGTATAGAAAAACTCAATGTTTGTAATAAAAAAAACTTAGTACGCTCATGCTGTAAAATATGAGCGTTGGTACTCTGAATTGTTTAAATTAGCTGTCAATCAAAGAGCTGAGCCAATTGAGAATTTTGGTACCCCTATACCAAAATTGTATTTTGGGGTGAGAGGTTTGGCTCTTTAAATTGCCCTGGATTCCCACTTCAGCAGAAGCAAACTACATGTCAACTTCTGATTGATAACAGTAAAGTTAAATACACAAGATGCTCTTTGAACAAAAACATTAAAGACATTAGTTTTACACGGTCTTCATGAATATCCAAAAAAAGATATGGTTTCTAGTTGAAATTTACAATACCTCATAATGCCTATACATCCATTGCTGGAACCCCAAATTGCAATTGAACACGTGACTTTAATATTGTACATGAAAGAAAGCCTGAGCTAAATATCCTGCCTGTTACACCTCAGGACTGCAAGTTATTTGGGTTACTCAGGAACAGCATCAATTATGTACCTGGCATGTGTTTATCCCCTCTTTAACATTTTACTATAGAAGCATAATGTGGTATTGGCTTCTTATTGAACTAAATTGTCGAGAAAATTGCGCAAGAAAAAGGACATTATATCTTATACCTGTACACAATGCCTTCATTTCTTTTTATGAAAATAAATCCAATACATGTTGTGGGTCTATTTCTGCCCCCCTTCCCACACTATCACCCAGTTCAGTTAATGGAAGTACATAAGTGCAGGTTATACGTCGTTCATTTTTTTATTAACTGAATCATCCAGTGTACAGACCGCACCCTTTTTCTTCAACATACATTTCTTAAAAATACAAGGGTAAAATAACTGTGGTTAAGAACTGACATTTATACTCTAGGGTACCATCTCCTAGACAGGTACGTTTCATGACTTCAATATTAGATATACGAATTGAATGATATAAATGACATAAATCTCAGGGCTAGAGGCTGTTATTCTTTCAATTAATTCATAATCACAGTTATTCTAATTCTTTTTATATATTGAAAAATATTTTTGATTGGCATTTCTAATTTTCTTCCTAAAACCTGGTGAAAAGAAGTCTATCACTGACCAACCCAACTACCCCACCCCAACATATATAATTTATAAAACGTGGAAAAAGACAAGCAGGAATTACCAGTTTAAGGTGAATTTACATAAGGAGAACATGCAACGCCTACGCTATATGTTCTTACAGTTTGATACTTGCAAAAGGTGCATAACTCTTGTATATGGTGATATTTGAAATTTCCACGCTTGTACAATTTTTGTAGCAACTCCCATACTCCTATGTAAGACTTCTGGTACATCAGATTGAACAACTGCATGACCCTATATAGCAGACACCAACAGCATGAATGTTTTTTGGAGAAGGAGAGTGCTTTCAATAATAAAAAACACCTGATGGGAGTTCATTTTCCTTCCCCTAGGGTTGTGGCCTATCAGAAATGCTGTTCAGGTAGTACTGGAAGTTGGTACTTTCCTGCAAAGGAAAAATAAACAGTAAAGATGCTTTTATGTACAATAGAGGAAAATGAACATGAAATACAGGATAGTATTCTACATTAACAGGCTTTCAACAAGGTTTTCGCACAAAGAATAGCATTTACAGGTGAGAATTCTCTTTATGCCATGCAACCCAAAATCAAGTTACGAGTACCTGGTGCAGCAACACCCATAAAGTTGCTTTTGTACATGAAATGTATACAGTTCACTTTTATTACTTAAAGATTAAAATCTATCATCCAAGAATATCCAAGAATATGTATAAAATAAAATGTACAAACCAACTTCTGTATGAAACACCATTTCCAGAGCTGCACGTGTCAGGATTTTGAAAAATACTGGCTCACTTCCTATCATAATAACAGAACTCATTTTCAGCCAAAATGACATCCAGTTCCATTCAAATACTATCTAAAAACTCATAGAGAATTATCGGTAACTTCTAATAAAAACTTGGTACGCTTGTTTGCTGGAAACTTTACAAAACCTCACAAATAAATCATTCTTGCAAGTTCAATAATTTTACACTTGGAGGTGTTCTCACTTTATCCACCCAAACCTATACCTTACTTTCCAAGTGAACAACCTGTTAACAATACCTCATGAGAATGTAACTTAAAATCATGCACAAGATGAAATGAATACAAATAATAAAACACACAAAACCGTTTGGACAGAGACTGATTATTTTCGAAAATTCCTCTTCCTGTCACTGCAAGATATAGTCACATTAAATGCTTCTATATTCCTTCTAAGAAATCTAAAGTTAGTTTGAGTTGAATGTTGCTAATACTTTTACCTAAAAGTCCACAAAAGCAGCAGGATGTTTTCTTGACATTCGTCCTCCTTTGGGTCTTCCAGGAAAGAGATATGGCCAGAAATTTGTAGTTGAAGTTATAAATTGCTTGGTGCAAGTAGGGGGAGGAAAACGAAAGCCAAAAGGCTTACAGATTCCTTGAACATAGCAAACAGGATTGTTCATCACTCCACTTTAATGTAAAATCAATGCACCCTCCTCAATTAGCATGAACCAAAAAAATCAATTTGATCTTTAACATGTAAATAAAGTAGACTGGTTTCTTCTCCTCAATATGGAAATGACAACATGCAAATTGTCTTTCCTTGAAAGCTGTGTTCAAAGATTTAGTTTTCAATTTGATAGGTGACCCTGCAAATGGCACTGGGATCTACCAGAAGACAAGATTCTTCCACTCAGCATGAGGAATCTAAACATCAAGTATTATGGTTTCTTCACATTTTGACCTATCATGACCACAAGAGACCTTTGACCTCCCAAAAAATAATGAATTTCTTCTACTTAATATAGGGCAGGCACAATTTTAAGTATACCACCCTTGATTTACCACCCATTCTGATTGGTTGGATTCTGATTGGTTTTCTGCTTGGTGGTTGGTTTAGTCCTCATATATATTTAGGGTTGTGCACACTCCCTTTGCTTATTTGCCTATACACATATGCATTCACACTCTCATTCTCTGAAGAAGACTTGGCATAACTTGAGTTGTTCACTCATGTGTGACCATTTTTCCCAAATTTCCAAGTTGGTCCTAGCTCTGTGACCTGAAATTCCGCTCAGATTCATTCCAAAAGAGCAAAGTTTCACTCTTGTTTAAGTGCCTACAAGGACCACTCTGAAAAAGAGTGATACCTGAAGACACTCACTAAAAAGTGGATGTTCACCCTTCTTGGATTTAATTTCACTCTTCTTGGAGTGAAATTCCCTGCTCTTGGAGTGAAATAGCAGTCTAATGGAGGGAATCCACATTATTCACTTTATTACAGAACGCTTAGTTCACTCTTTTTGTTTTAGAATGTCAAAGGAAAAGAAGGGATATAAAAACCTCAGCATTATAACATTTTGTTGAAGCTTGATAGCAACTTGCAATTGGAAGACACTATAACAAGCAGTTAATATAGCTAGTAGAGTGCGTTTAATATGTTAGATGAAACACATATTGTTAATGGGTGTTCGATCAGCGCATTATGGAGAAATCCACTCACCACCCCTAGGTTCAACTTGTATAGAAACTCGCTAATATTTCTTGAGTTGTCCTCTTTCTCTTCCTTTCCATAAGAATCCATGCATCATGCCATTTTGGAAATATACTGCTTTTTTTGTACACTTTGATGGTAGTTCTGTCATGAGTCGTCACACCACTGGAGTTGCAATGCCGGATTTTCAATTTCTGTAAAAGATAGCAAAATATCTCAAATTGTTTTATCCTCAAGGTGTCTGTTTGTGATAAAAACACTGGCCACTGATAATTCCTTCACAACTATCGAACAAATGGATCGATTCATTAGGCAGGCACGACCTTCCACTTGTGCCATGGGGAAGTACAAAGCAATTAAACTCGATTTTTATGGGGGGGGGGGGATAATAGCCGCATGTACGTCACTCATGCTGGCAAGTTTTTAAATAATTCACAGTTACTTCTTTGGCAAGGTGTGGTTTTTTTACCTAACTGTCCCATTACCACCAGCCAACTTCAGAGCCCCAGCCATCTTTATCAAATACTTCCACTTTAACCTAAACAAAAAGAAAACATCTTAATAGAAAAGCAAATCTTGTGATCGACTGATAGAATATTACTGCCATCTTAGCAAAAGTGATGGAGACAACAATATTTAATTCATTTCTACAATTTTTGTCACATGTAAGCTGTTATCAGCTTAGAACAATGTAGACACATTTTCCTTAGTTTCGAGTTGCCAACAATTTAAATTGAACAATGAAGATCAAGTTTGCATGAACAGAAGGGTCTTATTAAGTGAGTGTTTGTTATATTTATCTCAGTATGCAACATGTAACATTCATCTATGCATGGTAGCATCTAACAAATTTCAGCCTCACCCCCTTTTTAGTTACAAGTTGTCTGACGTTCCTCTTTACCTCTTCTGAAAAGACTTGTCATCAAACTGTTGTCCTAGTTAAAAAAAAACCCATTAAATCATACCTCTTATCAGGAGATGAAAGTAACTTCAATGCATTCTCAGGGGTTACATCTAGACTGTGGTCTCACGTACCCTGCTTGAAATAACGTCATTTTACCAAATAGCTCCGTGTTTGAGATACATGGGTTATCGTGGGTTTTTTTGTACGTTTAAATTTCGATCCAATCCACATCGCAGGGTTCATGCAGGTTTTTAACACCTTTTTTGTTTTGATCAAGTAAGGTCGTAGGTGTGTATGGTGCTGATAACAGGTATTTTCTAACATTTGACAGTAATTAGTATGTAAAATGTTTGACCTTATTACTATGGTAGCACTAACCAATCAACGAGGTTCTGTAGGTGAGGTCAAGCCTCCCCAACAACAGCCTCCCTCACAATCATTTGAAAAACATAACAGTTATGTCTCATCATAATTCCTCTTTGTTAAATGGTTTTGTGTTTGCAAGACTTTAATTTCTTTTAAATGGTATTTAGGGCCTTTAGTAAGTTGCAAGGTGTATTTTGTTGAAGCATTTTCTTGGAAAATGTATTTAACCATTACTTGAATTGTAGGCCTACTACATACAGTCACTGTTAGAAATGCTTAGAACACCAAATTAAAACAAATATGCATGGTTAAATTCTGAGTCAGTTAGTTGGTTAGCTTAGTTTCCAACTGATTGGTTCAACTGGTTTAATTCTGAAAGGCAAATCTTCATTGGTAAATGGGTCATCATACTGTCCAATCAGAGTGTCCCACTTGTTTATTTTTCAAGTAGACCTTCATACTCCAATCCCCATTAGATCTTATTCCTCAGAAATTATAATCCAAAATAGCAGGTTGACCTGTGTACGCCTACGGTGAGCTTAGTTTCTAGAAAACCTCTGTTTGGTGTCTTTTTAAATCCACCCACAATTCTTAAAATATAATTTTCTATATTGACACTTTTTTGTAATACATTACATAATTTTGCATGTTTCCAGTACATATAGATAATCTGAATTATTAAATTTTAATTCTGGAAAAAAGGGATAAGACTGACTATTGCAAGTAGCCACGTTGTTTACAAAACCACTCATACTTAACTTACACATTAGTTAAATGTAACCCAGGAAACGGTGATATTTTTTTTGTTTCTTCAGTTTTCATTTTCTACAATATTGTACAGCAGGCATGATTTTTGTAGGGAATCTGAAAAAAGCAAATATTTTTTTAAACTTATAGGAAACATTCAGCTTCAAAGATCAAAAAAAAAAAAAAAAAAATGCAAGGGAAAAATGACTGTAAAGTAATACACCTCTGTGATACGGCAGCCTATTCAGACTGACAAGATGATGTTTCAGCTAAAGATAGACGGAAAAAACTGGGCAGCTACCTTTATGACAGGTACTATTGATATCTTTCTCACTGACAAAAAATTTCGAATGCAAAATTTCGATTTACTGTACTACCATGAAATCACATCTTCATTAAATTTCATAAAGTTTGATTTCAATAGAACGATTTCAAAGCAGATCAAACTTAAGACTGATGTAGGCTAGAGTTACTAGCCTGCATAAAACAGTGCCCAGGTCAAACAGAATGGTATTGCTATGTTTTGTATGGTTGTGATCTTTTAGAAAACAGCGAAAAATTTAAAATGAAATCTCCTTTCCCATCATAATGGTATGACTAGCCTACGTCTATGGAACTTTGTTTACATCGTACGCTATGCTACATTAAATATTACGTCACTGTAGAAGGTAATTAGGCCTAGCATAGTTCCATATTAACTCCAAAATAATCGGGGTGAATTTCCGTAGAAGAGGATGCATGTTTACTACCGGCACAAAATATGCCACTGTGGTGAGGTCCCGAAGAGGTCACAGTATGTCCCGAGAGTCCCACTCTAGTTCATATATTGTGTAAACATCCGGCCCTATAACTAACGTTATGTTCAGCCCATCATAAACAGTACCCACCGACCGTAGTTAAGTAGCCTAACGTTAACCTACCCTAGCCTATACCTTCCAAGCCTCACTGGCTAGCGGTAACGATTAACTACAAAATATTGCAGAAAGGGTCAAAAATGAAAAAGTACCTTCCAAACTTGCATCAGCTCATCCAGTCCCCAGTTTTTCAACATTTCTTTCCAATTCAGTGAAACCATTTTGAAACCAAGTTTGGTCGTCGCCTTTCGTCGCCACCGCTTGCAGTGTTTGTACAGTTCTTATGTAAAAATTAGTTCATTCTTTGGTAAATGTTTAATGCTTTGTTACACCTTACATACTTTTGGTAAAAATTACATGGATCATCTGTAAAATATTTTTACATTAAAGTTTAGAACGAACAGTTTATAACATCCACTTTGGTAAACTGAATTTCAGTCGTGTGATACATATTTACTTAAACTGTGTAATATTTTTACTTCTTTTAATTTACTGATTTTTTTTACTTACCATTCTATGCGTGTAGTCACCTTTAGTAAAACTTTTCAATTTCTTTTTCCTACATAATTGTAATTACTCGTTACTATAAGAGACAGGGTAACCTTATTTGGGGTTACAAGATTCTTGTGTATTGTCCATGCGTATGTCTATTCATTTTCCTTTGGTAAAATTTCACAGTGAAAAGTATTAATTCCTTTTTTGTGTGTAGCTGAAGTTAAATGTAGAATTAGTTAACAGTTCTGTCAAGGACTAAAAGGAGAGAATCTTCTCCTGGAGTGAGTTGTATTCTACCCTTTATTTGCTAATATGCAGTCTAAAGAAGTAAACCGGCATGTATATTGTTAAGCCTCAGGGAGTTTCAGTTTTCTGTGTTGTTTGTTTTTACAGGTTTATTTCAACGATCTTGCGACAAAGAGTTTGATCATCTTTTGAGTGATTTCCTTGCCTCGCTAAGCGTTCTCACCAATCAATTATTCACAAGACCCTAGTATAAGAAATCCACCCTAAAAATAACAATCCTTCAATTGAAAATCCATCAACCCAAAGTTTGTCAGTTTTCCCTCATAAAAAACCCACATAATTCCTGTAGGAAAATCAAAACTTCCTATAGGAATTTGCAATTTCCTATAGGAAGTTACGACTTCCTACAGGAATTATGTGGGATAATATTCAGCCTGTGCGAGTTTCCCACATCAAAAAGTTGAATTGCCACATGAGAATTGAAATTCCCATATGGAAAGTTGAAATCCCCATATGGGAAGTTAAATTCCCACATGGGGAGTTCAGTTTCCCATATAAGAAGTCAACTCTTCATGTGGGAAATCATCTTTTGGTATGGGAAGTTAAATTCCCCATATGGGAAGGCACAAAATGGCTGTGTGGATTGTGCAGTGAACAGCTTTGGAGGAAGTCTATTGTGATTGGCTTATTCAAAGGCTCTGTCACAACAGAGCCCTTTTGAAAGGAGTCTTTGTGTGGTACATGCACAGTGTTGAGCTCTATAGGAAAGCAAGTAGTGTACCAGTTTAACATTGTGTTGAATACAGCAGTCAGCAGTTAATAGTTAGCAAGCAGTGAGAGTGGATGCACACTGTGCAGTTGTAAATTTAGTGGAGGCTGTGGACTATGTCCTGAATACTGTTCAGTAAGTGACTAAGTCTGAGTGCTGTTTTGTTGCATGGACTGAGATTTTTTTTATAAGGTAACTGGACTCTCATATTCAAAACACAGGGAGGCAATGGGACGTTCTGTAAAAGGAATCAGTTATTGTATTGCATACAAACTTCGACAAATTTCAAACATATCATTTAAGTCTTAAACAAGTTGCATCTAGTGGATTTTTCTTATGGACATTCATCAGGATTTTGCACACGCCTTTGTCACAAATTATTCTGAAGAAGAGACTGCATGCATCAGAACACATGCAGGCAATGTGACGTACTTTAAAAGGAATCAGTAACTGTGTTGCAAACAAACTTGGATGAATTTCAAACATATTGGTTCTCAAACCAGTTGCATCTAGTGGACTTTTATTTTGCACATGCCTTCACAAAATATTTTGATGAAGAAATAATCGTGTATCCAGTTTGGCAAGAACTTTAAGGTGAACCTTACATTTAAAATCAGCCAAAATACTCTTTTGGACACACTTTAATTCATAGGAACATTTTACTGTGACTGTACACTGCACATGTGTACAGTAGTGTGCCTGCAGAGGATGATGAATGGAAAATAATGATGAAGACCTGAGTACATTGAAAAATCCCCCTTCAAGAATATGGTAGAACACAGTATGGGAAGGGATGACCAGCATGTGGGATTTATGTGGGAATTTTACCCACATTCATGTGGGAATTAGGTGGGATTTTTTTCCCACATGCCCAAAAACCGACATAAATCCCACATGCTGATTCCTGTAGGAATTATGTTGGATTTTTTTATAAGGGTTATTTAGCGGCTCTTTGACTTCCACAGTTATTCTTCACTTTTAAACCGAGTAACACAACCGCCATTATGCAGTACCTCTGAAAATAAAAATTCTTACATGAGGTGGAAATTCCAAGTTGCAAAACATTTCCAAGGAAAGGCAGTCCTTTAGGAGATGGTATATTTTTCAGCCTGTACATAACGACAAAATATCGCAATACTGCAGGTACGATTACTGTTACAGAGTAAAGAAGGCAGAGAGACAACGCTGCTGTGAGGAATTCCATGATTGCTTTTTGTCGACTGTTCAGTTTTAAAACAAGTGGTATAAACTGTTGGTGCGACGACATCAAGCCAGTTTAAAGAAATATTTTGATACATCATGCTACACATTGAGACTCAAAGGTTACATTCTGGAAGAGCATTGCATTAATTTCCGTTACTGAACCAAACAAAGTTAACAAAGCGGCCTTCCAGGGATTAGGCTGTTTGCTTGAAACTGTCTCCCTTTGTGTTGGCGTTTTCATTATACGGTCACACTCACCACAACGCGTTATCAAAGTATTTAGTATCTCTGTAGTCTAGGGGAGTACAGGATGTGAAAGAGAACAGCCTCTCTCTATTCTTTTGTCGTTGCGGGTATGGTGAATCATCACTTGAGAGTGCAATGGTGCGTGCAATGATGTTTCCACTGAGGCATGTAGGCCTTAGTCGTTCATAATGTCTGACTTATATATATGCAGATTGCTGAATACTCTCTCAAGATGATTTATTCTTGTGGGCACGTTTTACCCCGGGTTTTAATGAGCGCTCATAAAAAAACATCGTGATACCAACTCCCTGGTGATACCAAATAAGGGTGCTGTGCGTTAAATTTATCAGCCGCATCACTAGTTACTAACCTTCTCAGGAGACAGAAATACCCAATACAGTACAAAGAGTACTCGTATATATATATATATGTTCAATTCTATTCTTTCAAATTCCAAAAGGCACGTCATTTCATGTCTTTAAACATTCAGTTAAAGATTCACTGGTGAGTAATGCCTGATCGATCACGATTGATTGATTATTGTTAGTCTTTAAAATCACTCGTTCGCTATACGATTCGTGGGTTGGCTTCCCCTTTAAGTCTGTTTTCCTAAAACTCCTTCACTGGTTTCTAACATTTTATTAACGAAATTATTTTTCCTTTGTCTGACTCGAATGGATTCAGTGCCGTTACTAATGTTTATTAATTTTAAGAAACAGTTATTTTCCTAAAGACTACATTTTGTTTATACCTGAAAGTACCCTCACTGGTCTTAGGTTAAACGTGATATTTACATTATGTGATGAGTGAATATTTTGTTTTCCCTTATATGGCACGCCAAAAGGCTTCCCAAATATGATGATGTTCTACAAATATACGTTCATGTACTAAAATTACACGTTCATGTACCAAAAATATACGATGATGTACTAACTATACGTATATATATATAACTAAATGATCATACGATCATGTACTGATTTCTTACGATCATGCACTGACATTTAGTACATGATCGTATGAAATCAGTACATGAACGTATGAAATCAGTACATGAACGTTTGAAATTTGTACATGATCGTAAGCAGTTAGTACATGAACGTGTACTTTTACTACATCAAATTCGGTGAGCCTTTTGGCGGACTTCTGGTACGCCGAAAGGCTCACTCTGTATGGCGTGCGGAAGAGACAATAATAACATGATGTTCTTTCGTTTTTACATGTACAACGTGTGTTTTAAGATGTACAACGTGTGATTTTACATGTACAACGTAACATTTAACATGATGAACTTATGGTTTTAGTACATGATGGTGTATATTTACATCATGATCATATGAAGTTAGTACATCATCGTATATTTTTGGTACTTGAACGTGTAATTTTAGTACATGAACGTGTATTTTTAGAACATCATCATATTTGGTGAGCCTTTTGGCGTGCCATACCCTTAAGGTTCTAAATCTAGGGTATCCATCTTGGATGTCTATGTTTGTTAGTTAGTTAGAGAGATCGTAATGACATAGTTAAGTTCCAACCAGTTGGTTCAGGTCGAGTTGGTCACGGCCTTTTTTCCAGCTGTGGCTCATGCGAAGACGGGTCCACATTCGCACTTTGCGTATCGTCGTCTGATGCGTATCGTGATCTAACCCGAGTATGCACATCAACAATGGCTGTTTATTGCTTTCTTCCTCCCTACTGAAATATATCTTATAGGCTAGCTTTGACTATCACAGCACAGTGAGCACTCACTGCACTTTGCACGTACACGTGTGTAAAGACAAAAGACTTTTAATGCTTTTAGCCTATATAGATGTATGGTATATAATAAATCTACGTGCAAGCTGGCTATTGTACTATCCAGCGTTGTGTAGCATGCGACAGCACGGTAACTAGCTGGGGGGTAAAACACCCCACTAGATCTGCGCTCTAGCTCTGACTGGCACAGAAAAAATGATGAGTCACGGTGGCAACTTCGCAATGTGAATCGTCCACACATGTCACTAGCTTGTTTTTCTTACTCAATTGCTTTTTCCTGAGCACTAAGGATTTCAATGTAACCTGAGCATGAACATTGTTAACCATATTGGTTCTAATATTTTGAAAACCGAATTAGGGCGAATGCAAAATACGGGAAAACTGCAAAGCGTATAAATGACAGTGGCGTAGCTAAACGGGAGGGGGAGTGGGTCAACGACCCCTGGCTCTGAAAATTGAAAAATTCGGAAGTTTGCCCTGTCGGACAACAGTGCATTTTCCGAACTTTCCGTTCTTAAAATTTTAAAAAAAGTTTAAGTTCAATGACAGCTTCATATCAGTAGTTAATTGATTAGAAAAGGCAACATTTTCGCTTGCTTTGTGTGTTTCAAATTGCAAGATGTAATGCAGTAAGTAATACAGCCCGGTAAACTTTTCCGGGCTACTACAGTGTCGTTTCCCTAAAACTTGTTCCTAATATAGGCCGTCGATTTTGAAATATTTTGTCTAAAACCGGCAACAAAGTTTAAATGTTGCCGGGAGGCCACGATCCGACAACCTTAAGTAACAGTCACCATGCAATTTCAGAAAACTGCTAAAAGGAAATTCTTCAATAACCCCCAAAATCTTTAAGAAAACCCAGTATCTATCATGTCTGCCAAACAAGCTCTACATTTCAAATTTTTAATTAAAAGTTGACTTAAAGCAAAGAACATCCTCGGTTCTCTAGACACACAGATCTTTATAATTTTATACAGGTAATAAGATAGAGTTTCATGGTCCAGTTTCCAACAAGTTTCCAAAGTTGTGCCGGCCACGGCCAGTTTTCAGTTATGGCTCAATGACAGGTTTATAGACCTACTCCATTGCTTATGCTAACACCAAATACAATGTTGGCAAGAATTGCCGTTTAAAGTCTTCGGTATGACCAGGCCAGGACTCAAACTCCCAACCTCCCAACTGCAAGTTTGATGGTCTAACCACTTGACCCTGCAGTCGGTCTACGGATCTTTAGATAAACTTATTTTTACGCTGCTGATTGTTTCAGTTGCAAAGTCCTAATATGTAGTCACGGATGTTATTTAATAAATTCTACAATTAGCACGAAAGATCAGGTGACCAAAAGACTCGCTTCCCTCCATTTGTAAACAACTGGACCACAGGCGCTGATATCGTAGATCGTTAAACATGACACATAATAGGTAAATAGGCTTTGTTTCATCATTGTAAATCGTAGGCTAGTTTGTTTCAAAGGAGAAGTCAACCCTAGCTTTTTCTAAAAACTGATTTTTAAGTAGCCACTGGTTTGCGCCATCGTGATTTGAAATCCACCGGTTACCGAAAGAACAATGACGAAAGCGAGCCACATATCATATTTCAACAGATAATTTTCCAAGTGAACCCACATGAATTCTCTTTAATAACACATATACTACATAACACACTTTCTAAATTCCCCTTAAAAGGGAGATAAAATTCCAAATATGTGGGAGAAAAAATTATTTTCTTAACACATTAATAGAGTGAAGTGAAAAACAGGTTCTTAACAAGAGCATGAAAATTAGCCTATATCTTAGGGTACTTTATTATTGAAAAAATCCCCCGGACGGCGATCGGGCCCTGTAATTGGCCGTCCCCCCCCCCCCCAAAAAAAAGTCCCGGCTAATCCTGTGATGAACGCTACATTCAAACACAACATAATCATATTCGTTTAATTTATTGGGCTAAAACTGTGTAATAATAAAGCAAAATCACGATGTTCACACGCACCCATCCACAAAACTGTTTGCTCCTCGCCTGCCCGCCTGCCTCCTGTCAGCTAACCTTCCTACCTACATACTCTCTCAAACATACACACATAGGTAGGACCATAACAAACCCTTGACAACTGCTTAGAATTCGGCTCTGGTATTTGAGATTTTTTCTATTTTCCGGTCCACCAACGGGGTATCCAAAACTCCCCTTGTGAAAATAAATTTGTTGTCAATGGCTTACAGGTACCCTGACGGGCAGACGCGGCTCTATCTGTAGGGAAAAGCACTCCCTGTGCGTGCTGTGTAAAATGAACTTCTGTGCGTTTCTTAATTTGATGTCAGCTCCCCTTCACCAAGCTGGGGCGTTATCTAAATTTTACGTTTATCGTGCTTTTATTGGCGTCTGGTTTAGACGAGTAGGCCAATTTGATTATGATAAATATCTTCTTCTGTTTGGTTTGAGGTGAAAAAATCATTCGTTGCAGACTTCCTTTGTTCCACTCACTTTATGTGGAAGCTACTACACTATAAAATAAACCGTTGATTTATAGTCAAAAAGAATAAAAATAGGAACTTGAACATTCTTGTTACCTTTACATATCCCTTTATTTTGATCTGTAAATTATATATAAATTGTATATAAAGGGAATAGAAAATATAAGGAAAAATACGAGGCACAACTCTTATTGCATTTATTTTGGTTATCATCAAACCGGCGTCTCCATAATAAATGTACATGTTTTATTACAATGCGTGGGTATTCCTTTGGCATTGTATTTTAAATGTTGTTTTAATACTCGATCGTGTCCGTTTATAAGCACGTTAATTCACAAGCGCTTTATGGATATTGCTCAGCCACCGTGAAATAGGTTAACTCATCCGGATAGATTTCTGTTTGCAATTTATAACATTATGCCTTAAATTTAAATTTTTCATCTTTGTAATTCTCCTTTATACATGTATTTAGAATATGTACCAGTATATTATGTTTTGCAGTTGTTTCAATTTTATTTTATATTTGCTAATTCTGATTGTTTTGGAGATTATGAAACTACTTGTATATCGATGGTTGAATTTTCTAGTCTGTGGCAATTACTGAACTGAATCAGGTGGAAGTGGCGTTAATTTTACGCTCACCGTTCACGTAGTACGTTATCGAGAAGTTCCTGTATATATGAAACAAATAAAAAAGAACACCACACAAAATGGTGCTGCTGGAATCGCCTATTTCAATCCGTACTGCTTGCAAATAATGCAAAAGCAATTCTTTATGAAACAAAAATTAATACTGATGGAAAGGAAAATCAAAGGAATAAAGAAGTAAAATAGAATAAATATGGACATAAAGGTTTTGAACAATGCTCAGAAATTATACGACTTCATCTCACCCCACCTGAACTACACATGATTCTAATTTTTCAAATAAAAAAAGGAAGTATACAAATTTACTCTAAATGTTGTATTTAAATAGCTATTTTCAATATTTTGGTCACACAGGTCCCCTCACTTGTAGTTAGTTTTTACAGCCCATATGAAATGAATCAGGCATACAATCCGTTTAGCACAACACTAAAACTTTTATTTACATAAGTACATATATCCTACTCAACTACAATTCCCTCGCCGGATCGAGTTCTCAATGTAATTTAATGAAAGTGTTCACATTTACTCTCTTCCTCGAAAACTTTTTATATCCAATGTTCCAACAAAAAACAATAGTTTCTTCCTTCATTTGGTAGTCTCTCCTTCTGTTGTAACATTCATTTTCAGCCTCTTCTTGGTTTTATACTCTTTCGTTCAACACAAACTATACCAACATCATTTGTCTTCCATGATACTTTAAATTCCCTCCAATTCAATTCTATATTATATGCGGCCTTCTTAGCCCCATGCTTAAGAAACTTTTCTTTTATTCCAAAATTTTCTTTATGCTTTTAACTCAAACAAAACTCATGCTGTAGGAAATATAGCGACGGTTAATGCGATGTACAACACCAGTGCCAGGTATCTTTCCTTGCGGCGCCGACGTCTTTGCTACAGTTCCACCGCTACAGTAGTCGGTCGCACCCGCTCCCAGCATGTCATTAAATGGCCCAAAACTTGTAACTTAGATCAAACAGATGCAAATAACCATCTCCAGCCTAAAAATGCAATCTTGCTGTCACTCTCACATCTACGACCCTCGTACAGTTCTGGCAAGAGTACCTCAAAATCATCCGCCAATTTAGGAGGAAATCTCACCAACTTTAATCTGCCAAATTTAGTAGCATGAATACTAAAAAATTGTCACCTGCTAACTTTAGCAGGAATTCTCCACAAATTTCATCTGCTAGTTTTTAGCAGGAATTACCAAAAGAATGAAAACGTCCTCTGCTAATTTTTAGCAGGAATCCTCAAAATGAAAAAGGCCTGGTTTACTCAATCAACCAGTTACCGTTCTCCCTGTGCTCGTAGGCTCAAATCTTTTAGTTTTTCTTCTAAACAATTCACAGAAAAATACGGTTCACTACATGTCTGTTGCCGCACCCTTCTTGCTCCACATGTCTTTCAAGCTCAAGTGACACCACATTCTGCCCAAACATATATGCGACAAACACTCAACAAAGAAAAGCTATTTTGCATACATTTTACATCAAAATACACCCAGCGTTCCACAGCAATACCAATACTGCATTAATCCTAGCCTGGTACGCGGACAGGAGCATTACGCTTAGTTAAAGACTTTTATCTCGACTCGCGCTAGCCGGTGCACAGCATTTCATTTCAACTTAAAGGAGTAGTATAGTTTACTACCTTCTGACAATTATATCACTGCCTGGTATATACTTCATTTGACAACCGAACGTACAATGGTATTGGGAAACTACAACGAAAAAAAAAAAAAACAGTTTGGAGGTAAAGTTAAATTAGATGGAGTTTTACGGCCCAGTTTCCAACCTATTGGTTCAAGTCGAGCCGGCAACGGGTTGAACTATTTTTTCCACTTGTGGCTTATTAGCTTGTGTTACCTACTCCATTGCTAATGCTGAGCACCAAGCACAATGGGGGTAGGTTCCGTGTTAAAAGTGTTCAGTTTGACCGGGCAAGGACTTGAACTCCAAACCTTCCTACTTCAAGACTCCTACTCTTTACCATGCAGTCGGTATAACTTTAGCAGTTGTGTGTCGATGGTGTGCACATTTATGGGTATGAAATTTTAATATGACACATCTCACTAGAACAGACACCAAGGTTCTCCCGATAATGAGTAATCAACGTTTCTTTTGATTTGAGATTTTAAAATATGCTCCTGAGTTTGACCGCATTCATTCTAATGATAGGAAGTATTCCAAAAAACAAGATAATTAGAGGAGAACCAAAAGAAATTTTGGTCAGGTTGTTTAAGATCACCTCGTTTGGAAAATTGTGTAAAGCAATATTACTGGTACTTACTTTACTATTCATGTCGAATTCACACATTTTCGCTTCAGTGAGCAAAGGTAGGCAAAACCAGATAAGAAATTGTCCTACTGCTTGCCTTTCACCCCTCGCAAATAGTGAAACATGTGATCCAAATTTATTCCGCCTTTGTTTACATCTTCCGCCAGCTGTCTCTTATAGATCTTGTAGTGTCTTAGAGTGTGCTTGAGTGAGTTTAGCAGGAGGTGAAATTTGAATACCCCACCAAACCTGGTTTTTGTTGGGTACTAGGGTAAAATATCTGAAAGATTAAGAAATTCGTCATAAGTCAAGTTGGTGATATCACTTCTATGACGAATGAACAAAGTAGTTCCCCTATTCTTAAATATGCCCTACGGGTAAGTTAAATATTTATGCTTGTATCACAAAGCCGTTACACCAAAAGAAGGGTGATACGGCGGCTGGTGTTTGTACACACTTGAATATTCGGTCTATATATATTATAAGACATGGTTATGTTGGTAAGGAATACTAAAATAACTTAATCACCGGATTTTGCATTAGTTTCGTTTAAAATGTAGCAGTGTATCAGAAAGTCATTAAAAATGCCATTGGGTGGCTGGTATATGAAAATACCCTTAACCTTCGCGTAGGCGTGTCGTGTCGTCTTTAAAATTCGTTTGCTAAATGAAATGGTAGAAAGAACGTATGGCATTGCTTTCTAGTTAAGTTCAGATCGTACCATCGTTCGGGTTATGTTATATTTCAATTTACCCTTACGTTTATCCAAGAATATCAAAAAACCACATGACTGTGATAGACCAAAAGAACTCAACGCCTGTGACAAAAATAAACATGGAACTCTAATTTTGAGGTGTAGATGAATATGTGCCATCACTTTATACCATCACTTTAAACCGACTTGTGTTTAAACAAAGTTTTCTAATATTCTACACTATGCGCTTATAACAAAACCAATCAAATTCATAACAAGAGCTCTTAGAGGTCAAGTGTTAGATAGAACTTCCACTTTGCATATCTGTGAAAAACAACTTCATAGAAAGGCAGTCGATGATTGTACAGGAGAACTAACAGCATCCCTTCGCATTGTTGACTTTTGACGTTTAATTTGACTCTTATTTTAGAACTAAAATTAACAATTCCAATTTCATTTAGCAGAGAATAAAGATTTGATGACATAGAACTATGATTTCAATCTAAACTTAAAGTATTAGCTCATTTTATATTTCATAATTCAGCGTTTTTTATGCAGTGCTATAAACAATAGGAGTTATCTCAGTTGATTCGTTTTTTATTAGAGTTACCCCAGATCTGTAGCTTAGATCAACGGTTCTGTAATAGGAACTAGATATTAAATTCCCGACTACGTAAGTGAATGCATTTGTTTTTCATAAACAGTTTTAAGTGTTTATATGTTTCAAGTATCTATCCTATTCATAATGTTCTGAAAAATTAAGGAATGAAAATGGAATTATTGTAATGATGATTGTTCAATTATTGGACAAGTCTCATCTTCGCAACCAGTTTTAGATTCGTCAGTTTCTTCTTCATATCTCCTTTCGACTACTAAGATTCCAATACACGAGGAAACTATTAACGTCGAACCGACTGGAATTGTCCAATGGAATGGAAATTTAAACATTGCAAATTGCCCAATAAATGTCATGATTACCTCACTTGTTAGAATTATGGCAACTATAGTCGGTTTTTCAAAACAGACAGCTAGATAACCAAAAAGCATTCCACCGAATGTAGTGAATCCAATACCCAGTAACGATGCAAGAGAAGACAGTGTTTGTGGGGCCTTCCAAGCGTCAAATGCAAAACACAGAATAATAGATACAACTGAGTACTGAAGAGAGTACGATAAAACATTTACGAGAGAATGAGTCTCAAAATGAGCGAGTTTGCGTCCAAGTATTAAGGCACCTGCGTAAGCCATGGCTGCTACGATGGCACTTGCCACACCAAGTGCTACTGGGAAAGTATTATTTAATGTTTCATTCTCGATTATTTCTAAATACCTCGTCAACAAGGTCACGCCTAATGTGGAACATATTGCAAAGGCAACGTCCTTTACGCGAAGTTTCGTCTTCAAAAAAACTGAACTGTAAATTATTGTAAAAATGGGAGCGGTGAAAAACAAAGCAACTGCACTTGCTGGTCCGATAGCAAATATGGAAGAAGCGATGCATAGTTGATTGATACAGTTCAAGCTACCGTGTAGTATCACTAAGAGGAACTGTTTGATAGTGGGCGGTCGATGTGGTTTCAGTAATAAAGCAAATATGACGCACATGATGAAGCTGATATTTGAATTGAAGACAAGTATAAGACACGGATGGAAGTCCTCAATGACTAGGTACAACAATAAGTCTTCAGTAGAAAGGCTCAGAGCACACAACAAAGTAAAAAGTATTCCGCGAAATCTTTCTCGGAGATTAGAAACAAATCGAGAAAAGCAATCATTTCCGCTAGGTTCCATGTTCAAACAAAACTCTGGTTAACGACTTGACTTCGGCAAATAATTAAATTCAAAATGAAAGAACTACATGGATTAAGACGAAAATGATGGCGGTTTACGTTCCACACTTGGACGCTTGGCAAGAAATACAATTAGCATGATAGCAGTTATCGTCTTTACTGTACACCAAAGCAGGGTGCAAATTTATGGGCCTAACTTGTTATAATAACTCGATAGGAAAAGTCGCTGGAGCCTAGGCTTTAGATCACGCAATTGTCACAAAGGTACCTGCATTTTCCTTCGACTTACGTCAGAGATGCATGTGATTACCTGAAGTTTTCACAAAGGTTCTGTTAATGAGTACATGTTTAAATGGAAAGGTAGAATCAAAATCGACTGTTCCCAGCACTTTAAATACCTCCTAAGAACTATTGCCAAGGGCGATTGGAGCACAAATAGCTTTTCAGAACTACCTTCGCCCAGAGTATATTCCACGGATATAGTTGCACAATAAGCACGGTAATAATGTTAAATATGTACCAACAGAAACTATATTACTCTTTAAAATTGAAACTATTCGATGTGATACCATAGAAATTAATCTCTTACCTGATTATTCAAAGTCTTTCAAGCATTTGACATTATTTTGCTTCAAGGCCCCGCTAGTGGAGCAATACCCGCATTTTGATATAAAATAAATGAACGGAAGAACATCTTTCACAGTGACGTTTAAAGGCTGAAACTATCGGCAGAAATATCTTTTCTCCCACGGCAAACATTCAATGAAATTGTGTGAATGGGAATAACGAGCGAGAAAGCGGTAGTAAAGAAATTGATTTTGGCAAACAAACAATCGGAAAAGGTTCTTAGATTTAGCAATAAAAAGATACGAGAGTTGTAGTTAATTGTATAGTATTTCACATTTGTACTTGTTCAATTGTATGTAACATGCCTGATAATAAATATGTTGGGATAGGGGTTGATAAGGTTCTTGAGGTATATGTGGATCGCCCAATTTGTAAGATGGTCCAGTACTATCCCCTCCACCTTTAACCTGTTCTTGAGGCATATGTGGATCGCCCAATTTGTAAGATGGTCCAATATTATCCCCTCCACCTTTAACCTGTAATTTTAAACATAGAGAGATCATTGTGAGAGGTTGGATTTTCCCCGTCTCATTGCTTAAGCATATCAGCACGCGCAAAGAAATTAAATACCATTTTAAGTTCTTTGGAATAAATAGACCTGGTTATTGCACGTGGGACTATCCCATGGGAAGCAAAAGCTCATCACTGGACCAAACAGTCGATTTTAGAGTAATGTAAGCTGTGCTATTAGGGATTTGTTAAACACGGTGTTTAACGAATGAAAACATTAAATGATTAAGGCGCTTATGTAGAATATCAGTTTCTAAATACAAGCTACAACGCAATAAGATGTGCCTCCCATGACGGAACATAGCTTAAATGGACTGCATTACGAAATATTAACCATTTAGGAGATCTATAACCGCTACCGCATTTTAGGGGAAAACTTCAGTTCCCAATAAAAGTACCCGACCTCTGGACCACTGGCTCATTTCCTCAATTAGCTACTTCAACAAGCACAAGTTTTGATTACCATTCAGGTGCAATAGAAATCCCAAAATTTGGGTCATAAATAACAAATGCCATTCAATTCTTCATGTAATGGGGATCAAGTAACTTATGGAGCATTGAAAGATAAGATCCCCTTTCAGTTTATTCTGAGATAAACTGCTTTCAAATGTCAACCATCAGGGCTATTTTCAAAATAATAATTGAATTGGCAAGTAATTGTCATTGATGACAGTTTTTGACAAGGTTGGACATGGCATAGCACGGTTATTGCAACAATAATAAATAATGTTAATCCTACAAAAGCAAAGGATAAACATAATATTGCCTTTCTTTTGAAAGGTTCGTATGTCATGTATGGGGTAAACATTTCGAAACATGCAGTAAACGGAATGGGTTTTTCTAATAAATTGATTTGCATATAATGCAAGAACCCTTTTTTTGTAATTACCCACATTGAATTATTCTCTTAACTAGTGGTCAACAACCTACTCCGTTGTCAAGTGGTTTCAGCATCGGACTGTCAGTGGGGTCATTCCAAAGACTTTTTAGCCGAAAAATGGAACCTACTGCCATTGAGCTTGTTGCTTAGCAGAAGCGATAGAGTAGGGAAAGAAGAAGAAGAAGTCGGTGGGTCGCAACTGGAAACGAAGTCGTAGCTCGACTTAGAAGCAGTTGGTTAGAAACTGAGTCGTGAACTCCATCTGTCAACTGAACCAGTCTTTAAAAATAGTACCAGAAGAAAGGCGTAGTAATTTTGTTAACCCTTTACCGTTGTGCTCCGATCTGGGCATATTTGCGCCCCTCGGGAGTGGGCGGAAAAGCGGACGGTTGTGGCCGAATTTTGGGTAACTACTGGCAGTTTCGAGCTCCGCGTGAAACGGTACAGATGTGTGACAGCCGAGCTCTCCGGATGGGTCCAAAAGGAACCTGTGGAGTGTGTTTACTGCAAAGCTGATGCCACTGCCTCTGCGTGTGTGCACGTAACCCTTTAGCCGAGTGGTGCAGATATTTTAGCTTAACCCTTTACCGTTGTGCTCCGATCGTGGCATATTTGCGGGCCTCGGGGGTGGGCCGAAAAGCGGACGTAGCCCGCCCCGCATCGGCTTCCGTAGGCCGTTGACCTCGTGACCTTAAACTATTGTCTCTCTCGTTGTTGTGGCCGAATTTTCGGGTAGCTACCAGCAGTTTTGAGCTACGCGTGAAACAGTAAAGACGTGTGACAGCCGAGCTCTCCGCATGGGTCCGAAAGAACCCAAACAACGGTAAAGGGTTAAAATTAGCCTGTGGAGTGTGTTTACCCCAAAGCTGATGCCACTGCCTCTGCGTGTGTGCACGTTACCCTTTAGCCGAGTGGTGCAGATATTTTAGATTAAACCCTTTACCGTTGTGCTCCGATCTGGGCATATTTGCCCGCCTCGGGAGTGGGCGGAAAAGCGGACGTAGCCCGCCCCGCATCGGCTTCCGTAGGCCGTTGACCTCGTGACCTTAAACTATTGTCTCTCTCGTTGTTGTGGCCGATTTTTCGGGATAGCTACCCGCAGTTTCGAGCTACGCGTGAAACAGTAAAGACGTGTGACAGCCGAGCTCTCCGCATGGGTCCGAAAGAACCCAAACAACGCTAAAGGGTTAAAATTAGCCTGTGGAGTGTGTTTACCGCAAAGCTGATGCCACTGCCTCTGCGTGTGTGCACGTAACCCTTTAGCCGAGTGGTGCAGATATTTTAGATTAAACCCTTTACCGCTGTGCTCCGATCGTGGCATATTTGCGCGCCTCGGGAGTGGGCGGAAAAACGGACGTAGCCCGCCCCGTATCGGCTTCAGTAGGCCGTTGACCCCGTGACCTTAAACTATTGTCTCTCTCGTTGTTGTGGCCGATTTTTCGGGATAGCTACCCGCAGTTTCGAGCTACGCGTGAAACAGTAAAGACGTGTGACAGCCGAGCTCTCCGCATGGGTCCGAAAGGACCCAAACAACGGTAAAGGGTTAAAATTAGCCTGTGGAGTGTGTTTACCGCAAAGCTGATGCCACTGCCTCTGCGTGTGTGCACGTAACCCTTTAGCCGAGTGGTGCAGATATTTTAGATTAAACCCTTTACCGCTGTGCTCCGATCGTGGCATATTTGCGGGCCTCGGGGGTGGGCCGAAAAACGGACGTAGCCCGCCCCGTATCGGCTTCAGTAGGCCGTTGACCCCGTGACCTTAAGCTATTGTCTCTCTCGTTGTTGTGGCCGAATTTTTGGGTAGCTACCAGCAGTTTCGAACTACGCGTGAAACAGTAAAGACGTGTGACAGCCGAGCTCTCCGCATGGGTCCGAAAGGACCCAAACACCGGTAAAGGGTTAAAATAAGCCTGTGGAGTGTGTTTACCCCAAAGCTGATGCCACTGCCTCTGCGTGTGTGCTCGTAACCCTTTAGCCGAGTGATGCAGATATTTTAGATTAAACCCTTTACCGTTGTGCTCCGATCGTGGCATATTTGCGGGCCTCTGGATTGGGCCGAAAAGCGGACGTAACCCGCCCCGCATCGGCTTCCGTAGGCCGTTGACCCCGTGACCTTTAATTACTGTCTCTATCGTTGTTGTGGCCGAATTTTCGGGTAGCTACCTGCAGTTTCGAGTGACGCGTGAAACAGTAAAGATGTGTGACAGCCGAGCTCTCCGCATGGGTCCAAAAGGACCCAAACAACGGTTAAGGGTAAAAATTAGCCTGTGGAGTGTGTTTACTGCAGAGCTGATGCCACTGCTTCTGCCTGTGTGCACTTAACCCTTTAGGCGAGTGGTGCAGATATTTGAGATTATAGTCCAATAGTAAATTAATTTGGACTTCCTGTCATCTTTTTCTTCTTTCACTTTTAGGGTCGTTGCGGCTCAATCCGTTGTCACACTACAACGCATCCGGATCGGATTCCTATCCGTTTTTTTTTTGGGGGGGGGGGGTTGAAAACTTCTCCATCTCTGGTCGGAATCACCCCAAAATTTGCAAACCTGTATAAATGAGTTGTGTCGTAGGACTAAGGAAATTAAATGTATGAGAATTTTTGTGACGTCACATTGATACAGAGTTTTAATCGGACTACACTGTTGGTAAAAAATGTATGTCCGAGTTTCCTCACGTACAAATCAGTTTGCAGTTAATTTTCACCGACATTACATGCTAATAATATATTTAACACTGGGTGACAAACTTTTGTTTCTTTTCGAGCAGTATTGCAACAGTTTTTATCAAAAACCCGAAAAAAGCGGACGGGAAAGACTTAAACTTCTGCAAAAATCTGAGTTTGTTAACATACCTGGTTTGAAGAAACTTGTGTGTCACAATACCAAATTGGAGTCAAACTACAATAGCAGCGAAGGAAAAATCTATTGTATTGGTAGTTCGAGGAAAAAAATTAACGGTCGAAATTTTAAAAGGGAACTAAATCTATACACAGTGTGGTGAAAGTTCCATTCAAATCAGACATGTATTTCTTCAAATATTAGTAATTGAAGTCACTACATTTGTGTCACAGAGTCAACTTGAGGACATAAAAGGTTATGCCATTCCTTTACATTGACAAGAAATGGTCTGTTTTCCTTTGTTTTTCAGACCAAAGGGCTGACCTTGAAATTGGGATATGCAAAGTTGAACAAGTTTAACAAGAAATTTCCTAACTGGCTAATGATAACCTTAATCTCCAACCTAATCCCTAACCCAAACAAAGAACGCAATCGATACAATACAATGGCAACAGCCAATCAAGCAACATCTTGTTAAACAGTGCGCATCTTCCCGCTGATTTTGTTTGCATTGTAAAATAACGTTGGAAATGAGTGTTATAAATAAAAGTAACATGTTTATAATTCATCGTTTTTCCAGAGATGAACGTTATATCAAACTGAGTGTGACATTTTTCTCGATATTGTTTAATGCAGTTTGTACACCCCGCCAATTCTCTTTAACATGCGGTTTTTATTGAGCATACTACACCACTGTTCCTTTACATAAAGATGAGGCAGTACTAAGGTTCGAGTGAATTGCACTGTTACCATCAGTAGCAGACAAGGCAATTTCTTGGAAGCCTTAAACACGTAAATATACATTACTCCTTTTTCCCAACCTACACCCCTCACAGCAATGCCATTGGCAGGAACTTATATACCTTATGCATATGATGTCACAGAGCAAAAAGTACGCCCTCTTTTGATGGCAAAACAAAAGGACACCGTCAAATGCAGACAGCGCATTTATCAACGAGTAGGATAGGTGCATGGTCTAGTGGACCCCGCAGGGCAAATTCTTATGCTTCCTGTCACGTGTTTCATCGTTTTGTCCAAAGAATGACGTCAGTTTGTCGTCAGAGCATTAGGTTTATTGCCAGATGGTTTTGTAAGACGAAATGATCACACTGTTTGTTTGGTAGTAGGTATATGACACAATTACAATTAGTTCAACGAAGATCGCTCCACAAAATGACGACTTTCATCGTTATACTTGCTTTCCTCTTCATCTCCGTTACGCTGAAGGAGAAGTATTCCGACACACGAGGAAACTATTAATACGGAACCGATTGGTACTGACCAGTGAAAGGAAAAATTAAAAAAGGCATATTGCCCAATAAATGCCAAGATTACCTCACTTGTTAGCATTACAGCCACTGTCGTGGGGTTTTCGTAGAAAACGGCAAGGTTACCAAACAATATTCCACCGAATGTGGTAATTCCTGTTCCTAATAACAATGACAGTGATTTCAACGATTCGGGAACTTTCCAAGCGTTAAATGCAAAGCATAAAATAATAGAAACGATGGAATACTGGGAAGAATATGATAGTATATTCACTAGAAAATGAGTTTTGAAGAATGCAAGTTTACTTCCAACAATTAAAGTACCAGCGCAAGCTATTGCTCCTGTGATGCCGCTCGCTATGCCAAGGACCACTGTGAAAGTTCCTGTCAAAGCCCGATCTTCTTTTACTGCCAAATATCTCGTCAAGAAAAATACACCCAATGTAGAACATGCAGCAAAGAAAACATCCTTCACTTGAAACTTGGTCCCGAAGAAGAGGGCACTGTACAGTGAGGTGAATATAGGAGCTGTGAAAAACAAAGCAATAGCAGTTCCTGGTCCGATTGAAAAGATGGCGTTAGAAATAGCGATCTGTGCAAAGCAGTTCATGCTACCGTATAATATAACTAATAAGTATTGTTTCACTGTGGTAGGTCGGTTTGGTCTAAGTATAAGAGCAAGAAAGATACAGAGGACAAAGCTTACATTTGAATTGAAGAGGAAAACTAGGCAAGGATGAAAATCTTCATTTACTGTATACAGTAAAATATCTTCTGTGGAGAAACTAATCGCACATAACAACGCAAATATTGCTCCCAGAACCCTTTACGAAGGTTTCTTTCCCAGTGTGAAGAACTATCAATTTGGTCAGACGCCATTCTAAACAAACGGAAAGCCTCAGCAGTTTTTGACGAAATATAAATATATTCATTGCATTGCCTATCGTGTACAAGCAAAAGCAATGCGTATATATCTAGAACTTTTATTAGACTATACCAACAGTAAACTATTATGTGCAGAGTTATCCAATCGCAACGCTAAGCATAAAAGGAACGTAAGTTGCAGTAATATACCATGAAATATTACCACAGAGGACTGTATTTTTAGATAACTTCCTATTTTCAGAGGTTTATTTAACAAAGCAATAAATTCATTACAGCCCTACCGGAAAACACCGACTAGAACTTGTATAAGAATGGACCTGCCCAAGTCCTATTTTAGACCCTGCCGTATAAGTAAGCAAGTAAGAGCGCCTCTTTAAAAGCTGGTCTTTGACATTTATTCGGCTCGATTAACTCTTCTCACAGCTTTTCGTCTTGTTTCCTCTCCTTTTAAATAAAAAGCAGACCATTTTCATCTTCACATTTTAGCACTCTGGTTATTTTAATTTCGGACAAAGATTTCGAACCTTCCTTTTCTTCCAGTCCTGAATGTCTCCGCGTATCACCAGTCATACCTGTATACTTAATAAAAAGCGAATTACTTTACTTTAAAAATGGATCTTTTACCTCTATCAGGAAAGCTCTTTTTGCATAGTTTGTTGCCTTTTAGACAAATTATAGATCAATACGAGATCCTCATGTACTATTCCGATGGAAAAACACACAGACCCTCGTAGAACAATGACATTCTCTAAGACAAGGACAGACCTGCAACAAGTAGTTAGGATGAACGGACTGGCTTCTTGTCACACGTGTGCCAAATAGTCACGGGTTATTTTAAAAAAAACTCTTTGTGGGTTTTGTCGACATGAGTCCCAATTGAAGGCAGAAGAGTGAAATAGTTGTTACAAAATGGTGAGAGCAAAATCAAACTGGAACTTGTTGAAACGATCAATCCTAATGACATAGTATCCTTGCACTTAATTCGAAGATGATTGTTCCACAAAATGACGACTCTCATCGTTGTTTTCTATTTCTCTCCCATCTTCGTCACCACGGAGGAATAGTATCCCGACACACGAGGAAATTATTAGCACAGAACCGGCTGGTACCGTCCAGTGAAAAGGAAAATGAAAAAAAGTATATTGACCAATAAAAGTCAGGATAACCTCACTTGAAAGTATTATGGCTACTGTCACAGGTTCTTCGTGGCAGATGGCAAGGTAACCGAATACCATTCCTCCAAAAGTAGTAAATGCTGTTCCTAACAAAAGCACCAGTGATATCAACGTCTTGGGGACTTCCCAAGCATTGAATGCAAAACATAGAATAATAGAAACGATTGAATACTGGAAAGAATACGATAAAACGTTCACCAAAAAATGACTTTCGAAGAATGAGAGCTTACGTTGAACTATTAAAGACCCCGAACAAGCCATTGCCCCTGCGATGGCACTAGCTATACCAAGGACTGTCATAGGAAGTCTATCAGAAGTTTGATCTCCTGTAATTGTCAAATATGTCATCAACAAAAATACACCCAATGTAGAACATGCAGCGAAGAAAAAATGCTTAACTTGCAACTTTGTCTCGAAAAAGAGGACACTATACACTGAAGTAAATATCGGAGCGGTGAAAAACAAAGCAATAGCAGTTCCTGGTCCAATTGAGAAAATGGCGGTAGCAACAGCGACCTGTGAGAAGCAGTTCATGGTACCATTTACTAGAACTAATAAGTATTGTTTCACTGTGGTAGGTCGATGTGGTCTCATTATGAGAGCAAGAAGGATACAGAGTAGGAAGCTTACGTTTGAATTAAAGAGGAAAATAAAGCATGGCTGAAAATCTCCATTTACCGTATACAATAAAACATCTTCTGTGGAGAAACTAAACGCGCTTAGCAACGTGAACAGTATACCTGGAATCTTTCTAGTAACATTTCTTTCCAAGGGTGAGAAAGTAGCGGTTTTTTCAGATGCCATGACAAAAGAACCAAAACCCGCAGTAATGTTTTATATCCAAAATATAAAATAGTCGTAGGCGATTACTAAACCGGAAGCGAAATATTCTTTAATGTTATACCATGGCAAGACCCAAAGTAAAATACAAACGTTTCTTCTACATTCTATATTATTACCAAAGTGTATCACTTCACATACCATCACATTTCATTTTAACAAAATGTTGACACTATGCATTTGTAGCAGATTTGTAGACATAAAACTGTAGATGGCCACAACTAATGGTGCGCCGATCAAGGCTTACAAGGGAACAGTGAACTATATAATCCGTTTTTAACCCTGCTGCAGGCTGCGAGTTTTATATAATTGTTATACATGTTTCATGTATCGTTTCATTATTGCATCAACATTTATCGATTTTCAAATATTTTGTTTTTGAAGGGTTAACAAAATGGATCGGATTTTACCCCCCCCCCCCATAATGTATTTCTTTCCCAATATTTTAGCTAATGTCATGAGGCCACTGTGCTGTTTCTGGTCGCCTCCTACAACATTGGTTTTATGTGCTGGCCTAGGTGATTTTTTTTTTTTTTTTTTTTTATTTCCTGATAAAATGTGATAAGAACCGAGCAATACGATATCCAGAAGCTCGTAAAAATGTAACTGTGAAAGTATAACATTGCTGAATTTTGTCATGCCATGCTGCATTCTGTTCTGCCCATTTATATTGTGTTGTTTTGTGACAGCACAAACCATACCGGCACATTTGAATGCCCTTCAACGGTAGAAAACAAAAACGTTTCAATAAGAATAAACACTCTACCACAGAAAAGGCAATAATTCTTTTCTTTACTACACAAAGATTTCTACTTGTTAAGCTCTAAGGGTAATTCTTTGAACACTCTTACATTGTGTTTTTCCTGTCAATTCTTTTTGCACTATCTCTGTTTCTAGGTGAGTAAGATTTAAACTGTGCCCGGCTCTGGACTTTGTTTGAAAGTGTTGATAATGGCAGTGGCGTAGCTACTGGGGGGGGGGGGCAGGGGGGCAAGTTGCCCCCCCCCCCCGGGAAAATTTTTGGGGAAATTTGATGAATCTTCTTATTATTACAAATTTCACAAAATTTCTCAAAATGTTTGTTAGAATAAGAAATTGTGAGACATTTCTAATACATAATTCGTATTTTCATGCAACAAATGAACTCAGATTTCGTCAGTGTCTCATGAACCGGCCCAATTCGCGTTCCACAGAAATGTCCTCGCCGCGCAGCAGATTGAATGTTCTCTTGTGCTTGTATACGCACGGGGGTTATGATCAGTGCATTTTAGTGCACAGAAAGCTGTTATTCAGGTGATACTTTGGTAATTCAGTAAAATGATGTCAAAACTGACAAGTCACTACCGTAGACCTCCGAGGTTGTTATGTTCTTCTACAACAGGGTTGTCCAACCTACGGCCAGCGGGCCACGGCCCGGCCCGCGAAAAGGTTGCGTCCGGCCCGTCAAAAATAATCTATATTGCAAAATTATTCAGTAGCCAGATGACAACTTTAGGCTTCGCCGTCCGCTATAGCATGCTTACTTTTGAATGAAATAATTCATTTCAAATGTCTGCTACATGTCAAGCCACATTGGAGTGTTATCCACAAGGGCGGGTTGAGAATGATTCAGGAGGAATATGAAAAAAAAAAAACTTTGTCCGAACATTCTGCCCAATACCATCAATTTTTGCTAAAATTTATTTATTTGTTCAATCAAAAACGAAAATGAAACAGTTTTCTCTACGCGCAATGATTGCATTTTGTTGCCTTGGGCGTCGGAAAAAATTGAAAAAAAAAACAAAACAAAACAAACAAACGAGTAGGCCTACAGAATGCGGCCCTTCGTCCATTATAACCATCACATGTGGCCCACCTCTGCGAAAGGTTGGACAACCCTGTTCTTCAAGCTAGCAGTAGATGTACGATTTTACACTGTGTACATAACGATGGATTGGGCTGAACCAATCCAAGGCCAACGATCAACTTAAAGGTATTCTAGAAATTAGAATTAACGGGATCCGTTGGCACACTTAGATTTTGTTACTTACCATAATCCTTGGAGGCTTACAAACTAGTTCGGGAAAATAGCTTTCTGCTCACCTTGAGTGCAACAATAAATGGACAGTGAGTACCTTGTAGCCTTCTACACTTTACATGCTGCTTTTCTCACAGGACATCCTGTGTGATCGAGCCACTATTAGGCCTCCTTAGTGGCGTGCGAAGGGGAGACCACTGGGCCATGCCCCCCTCACAGATGCCATTTTTTCTTTGTTCTTAAAAATACGTAGTCTAACTTTATTAACACAGATTTAACTTCAAAAGATAGCATATGTGGCACCAGATTGCTTATAAGGACACCCAATTTTTCAAAAATTTTCAAAGGGGAAGGATTGTCCCAGCAAGGTCTTACAGTGATGCAATTTCTTTTTAATTTCTACAAATAGACCTGGACAAATTCTGTCAAATTCCAATTTTTACTTAAAAAGGTAGACTCTGTTTCCCGCTGGTGGCATCGATAAAAAAGACTGCACGTTTAGATTCTCTTAAGAAGCATAAATACGCTATTTTGACCATCTGAGGGGTCTGATTTTTCGAAATTTTCTTTACGCTCCGCGCCAACCAATGGTGGCGCTTCGCTCGGTCTTTGGGGCAAAATTACATACTTGGGGTAAAATTAGCTCTTAACTCTCTGATCACTTTGCAGTTTGCGAACATATTTTGAAGTGAGCATTTTATTGCAAACGACAAAAGAAGAAAGCGACTGGCTAGATTCTTCGTATTAGCCTGGAAAATGCTATTTCCTGCCAACTAAGGGGTCTGATTTTTCCAAATTTTCTCAACAATGGTGGCGCTCCGCTTAGATAATCTTTATGACAAAATAACATTTTGTGGCCAAGAAAACCCCTTCAGAGAAATCTTGCGTAAGCCACTGCGTTAGTACATACAAATAAACTAGATATTGTTTACCAAAATAATATACTTTGTTATTTCCGATTGCTCTATGTTATACTTTAAGATTAAATGCAGGTAATATTACAAAATGACATGGTAATGTTGTTATACTTGTAAGTTTGCATATTTTATATGAAATACATACACATTGACCGGGAAAAGTTTTGGGGAAATCTCATACCTTTGCCCCCCCCCCCTGGAAAAAATCCTAGCTACGCCACTGGATAATGGGGATAACCGTTGCCACCAGTGGCGGATCCGGGGGTTGGGGGTGTGGATATCCCTCCCATACCGGGATGGTAACAATTGTATAGATAGCCAGGCTAATTGTAGTCTAGGCTTAATTACCTTTTAAAAATACATTGATATAGCTGTTTCATTATTTGATAACCGTATTTTTGTGTCGTATTCTTCAAAAAAGGGAAAGATGTAAATTGTAATGCATCTATCTTCCGTATCATTTGGTAAATTTCCGTTTTATTTAGACATTGGGCAATCACGAATGCTAAATATAGTGTTTCCGCCAACGGCCGTTGGTAACGTTGTTTGTGACATCGCATGTGTGTCTATGTCAATATGTGGGGCTACGACTACTGTCGGATAATAGGCCAATCGTTAAAAGGAAAGCTTGTACGAGGGTTGTTGCAGAGTGTGTAGGCGATACGAGTTGATAAAAAGATGAGAAGATTTAGTCCTGATTCAAGATGTTTGACGGTTTTACTCCGTTCGATTAGCAGCGGGCCAAAAAGGAAAAAGAGAATTATTAACATTTAACTATATGCAGATTTCCTTAAGCGCTCTTCGTCTGAGGTCTGCTGCACCAGTGTACGAGTGTGACCAAGCTCGGAGATATCATGTCTCGGGGAACCGGAACACATGCAGTCCTCTGATTGGTTAAAAGTTGTGACGCATCAAATAAAATAAATATTAAGGATTGTGCGGATCTAAAAAAATGACCAATGATGAGGCTGTAGAGGGCAAAATTGGCCACACCTTGAAAATATGGAATACAGCATACAAGTGGAACTAAGGCGAGGTAGTTTGTCACATTCACGGGTAACACGTGGCATAGCCTAACCCACATGACATAGCCTAAAATCGTGAAACGATAATAGAGTACACCCGGATTTAAATTCACGTTGACCGTATAGTCCGCTGAAGTAAAAATTACCCACAATTTCAAGACCAGTCGACTGTGTGATTTTGAGAACTCATGGAATTGGTAAATTCCCGATCAATTTTCTGTAATAAAAGCTCCATGTTCGTCATTATTTGATTCAAGATAGCGAAATTTTCCTCGCGCTTTGCGGGCCGCGCATTGCACTTCCTTTGCAGAAGTGCTTGCTCATACCTTCACTTTGATAAAGTTTTACGAACTCTGGAAGTTGCAAAACAGGAAATTTGCTACACATGCGACACCAGATTACCACGTGATACCGATAACTACATAGTGTGCTATTTTCATAAATTTTCTCTCATAAAATTCCATACTTTCTCCAATATAAGCTCAAACAATTTCGTCAGAGGGTCTCATTACGTAGGCATTGGACAATATTATGTAGCAACAACGATCTCTGGTCGCCGCCCAACCTCACATTTGCCGATAGTAAATGTAAATTCTTCAGTAATTCCCACAACTGTTAAAATTTCATTACAGGAAGCCCAGCATCCAATCTTTACTGCAATACAAGCTTCATATTTTTAAACATTTGGAAAGGGCGACAATTTCAGCGCGCTCTGAGCTCTGCACATTACGCCCCTAGTATAGTGCTAATCACTCTGAAAAATAGGGTAAAATTTGAATGCCTGCCTTACACCCACATTTCCCATTTCCTGAATTCTAATAGGCATCAGAGACTAAACAACAGGCATATATATATGGTGGCGCCTCGCTCAATGTACATTTGATGTCCCATCCACATGCAGACCCCCCCACTGCAAATTCTTGGATCCACCGGAACTGCCTCAGCGGCATCCTTGGGCATGGTGCAACTGATTTATTTGTTTTATTGTTTCGTTTTTCTCGCTGGTGCCTCCGGGCGTATGTCTACTTTCGGTCGTATGCTGTTACTTACGGGCGTGTTTCTTAGTTTAAAGAGCAGATTGAGTGGTAGTCGCTATATTTGAATCGGTTGTTGTTCCCGAGTTTTGTTGTGGAGTTTGCATTCTGGTGTGGGTTCGAGCAGGGAGTTGCAACTCCATCTCTACCAACTACCTGGTTCGAGTGGGATGATTGCAACTCCATGATTAAAGTTTTTAATTGTCAGTGGTAACACTTGAAAACTCTTTAGTTTATTGTTTACAGGGTGTGGATAGTTTTTATCTCATCATATTTATAACCGACAGGGTTTTTTTTTTTTTTTGGGGGGGGGGGGGTGTTTTTGATCGTCCAAATATCCAAACACATTAGAATTACCTTCTCGTTGTTAACTCGCTTTATGGATACTGCATTGCAGCATGTTATTGAAACTTATAGGCACTCCGCGAATGATAACTTAACGCGACTTCGCCAACACTTAGATTTTGACTAGAAGAGTGAATATCCGTTGTGGTTCATCTTTCAGCTTGGAATAACATTGCTCAGCTCAAATGAACAAATTTTACATGTTATAATTGTGTGGTGGTCTTTTTGTTTCGGTTACAACTAATACATTAAATAAATATTACTTCTAAAAATGTTACATAGAGTCCTTTCAATGACGTCACAATTGAGAAGCCACGTCCATTGCTGGACAACACTCAACATTGCTCTAGGGCGACAGTCACGTGTGAGTCTTCACCTTTTTATCCGCTAGCTAAATTTGCAAGCGTTATACACTATTTTTTTTTTCTACAGTCAAAACGGACGGGGTTTTATTGTGAGTAAAAGCATACTACGCTCTTAAAAAATGGGTAAACTTTTCTAGGCAAATAGAGTTTGGTTAAATATAACCGAGGAACTTATTGACCAACGTTGGTTAAATGAATATGTGAATTTCGTTACCCAAGGTTGGTTAAACGTACCATAAATGAAAGATTTTTTAATGTGACTCATATTTCTAATTATTTACATTCACAGTAAATATTTTGCAGAACTTTCGAGCACACGGTGACAATTTTCTTAAGACAAGAAGAGGAAATTTTACGAACACATTTTGTGAAAGTTATTGGAACACCGGGTTAATTTACCTTCCATCCGAATATAGGAATCTGAATTTCTCAAAATTTTTCGTTTATGACTTAATGCAGGTCTAATTAAAATAAACTGAAGCTTCCGATGATGCACTCTTGTAGAATATCATGCTTCTCAATACAGCGTAAAGGAAGAAAAGATCAAATGTTATGGAGAAGTGCGTATGTTTAATCTGCCATAATAACAAACAATGGCAACTGATATATATATAATAGCCAAACATGAACTCCCCATTGAAATCCCACTAATTTTTCATGTTTCTAGCTTTATCAATGCCCTTAGCTTTTAAGAATTGTACAAGGTACATTCTCTGAAATATTTCAGTGTGCGTTTCACAATAATAGGTAAAACAATGGAACAACACCCAACCTCTGGGTAAAGAGAAATTGTGATAGTTTAACCAATTTGAAAACAGTTTGCTCAACTGGCCAGTTGGGCAATTTCTACTTCATATTGGGTAAAAGAAATTACCCAACAATACGAAGAGCAATTGACCAGCCGAAACTGTTCAATATTTGAGCAACATTTGGCCGAACATATATTTCCTCACTGTTGGTAAAAAGTTGGTCAAAAAAATTCGCCCAACATTCAAAGGGTGTGTATGGGGCACCAGATTGCTTTTAAGAACATATCAGTTTACAAAGAATTCAAAATGAAAGGGAGACACCTCTCCCTTTAGACTTCTCCCCAAGTTGAACATCTCAAAATACACTACATTGACCATTAGAGATAACGCTGGCATGAAATTTGGACAAATTCCTTTGTTCAGAGACCGACATGAAAGCCTCATCTTGGTGAATTCTTGCTGTTTACATGGTCGGAGCGTATGTTGCTGCGCTTTAAAGAGTTGACCTAAAATTTCTTAATTTTTGCATTTTTAATCATAAAAACGAAAATCTCGTAACAACTTGACACTAATTTAAACCTTGAAAAGGAAAAGTCAGTTAACTTTTAGAGAAAATAACGATCACATTTCAAAGCGAAATCCGGCCAGATTTTGCAAGCCAACAGATTTCGATGAGATTTTTTTTTTAATTCCTGTCGATTGTGTACATATCAAGACAGGAAACAGATCAAATGGTACTACAAATTCCAGAAATTTCATATTTCCATAGGATATGACTAAAAAGTAGTGTTTTCACACAGATGTGGTAATTGGGTGGACTCCCAGTCTGCTTCTACTAGAGTTTCCTACTTTACACCAGCCAAGGTCATTTGGTTTCTTGCGGTAGGATGACGTCATAGAATCGCCCAGTTTGAGACTCTATCGCCCACCTTAAGTGCCGATTTTTTATGGAAGAAATTTTCTCCCGTCCTCCTTTATTGTTGGTGGGGCATTGTAGTACTACACATTACTAACCTACAACTGCGGCAAAAACAAATGAGACAATGTCCCTCCATTGAAGCAAATAGTGTATAAACTTTTATCATTTTCACATGCTGGCCGTTCTCCCCCTTACTCCTACTTCAACGTGCTATGGGAAAAAAATTCTGGGTATAACAGCATTGAAACGGGTGAAAATTGGTTGGTTCCATTAAATTTTGGCATCGGTTTTAGCTTATCGATTACTTCGCACAGCATTTAGCCCACTGTTACTACAATGTTCCATTTAACTACCATCGACTTATATCAATTTCTCTTTCACATAAAATACACCGTGGTCTTCACGAATCATGAACACTCTGGCAATTTTATTATCTGATTTCCTACTACAAAGCAGGTAAAATATACCTTATTTAGAAGTACCCTCGTTTTTGAATGTCATTTGAAACCATCTACACAAAGGTTCGCAGTGGAAATGCACAAACACATGTGCTAATAAATAACGCCATGTATGGTTAGTTTCCTTATTGATTGCGCGCATTGAGAAGGGAGACAAGGGTCAGGAAGATACAGATCTTTACTCGACTGGTACCTGATTATGGATCAAAAAAGCCTTAGAAACCTGGAATAAGAAATCAGTTTTCATGTGAGCATTGAAGTGAAGTTTACATGCAGAATCAACATCCTCAAAATATTGATTTCCTTTGAGCCATACCTCTTACTAGGGAGTTATCAGGTACAACTTCCTGCTCTTTCAAGCGAATATCCTCACTTCGATATCTGCCTTTGCCTAGACAACTAAGTTTTACTGTTTAACATGCTGATCAACATCTAACATTCTCATTGATCGGTCTCTATGAAATTAGGCAAATTGATAAAACATGTTGAAAATGAGACCCGATAATTTATTTCAAGTGGCGCTTTGAATCTGACAAATAATATTATCCTTAGGTTACAGCACCTTGTTATCTCTTCTAAACTGATTTCCTAGGTTATAGCAGTGTTGTAGCAAGTCACGACTCGAGTCACTTCCTCTCAAAATGATAATGACTCGATATAATTCAGGACTAATTTCCCCTTTGAAATAGTACAGTGACGCCAGTCAATGACTCGACTCGAATTAAAAGTTTGAAAACTGGTGACCCGAGTCACTAATCTAGTGACTCGATTACAATGCTGCGATGTAGGAACATGAAATCACTCTTTCGGGTTAGAAGAAAAGTACGTTTGAAGTTAAATACTGCTGAATTAAAAAACGTGAACAAATTTGTAGCGTTAAAAACATGAACAAATTTGTAGCGTTAAAAATAAAAAGAACGATCAAGCACAAATTTGGTTCAGAATAACAGTTATGAAAAAATGTTAAAAGTAAAGTGTTTCATTCAATGATAACAAAGATGTTTAGAGTGACATCATTCTCAAAATCAACTTTACAGTACAGAAAGGTGTATAATTGGTTCTGTCTATATATTTCTTCCTTAGCATCAAAGACATCTTCTTTTAACGCTGTTTTACGAAATTTTGTGCCATTGTCAGTTGTCATTTCATCTATCTGGTGTTTTCGACAAGAAGAGAGTTAAAGGGCACTCTTTCGAAGAAGTGTGGTTGGCGGTCGTTTGTTTGCTGTCCAGATACCGTAATATAAGACAAAGTTCATAGATATAAATTATACTTTAAGAATAGATTTCCTTTATCTATCTGGGCAGCTCATTTTGCAAAACGTGTTGCCTTTTCTGATTACATTATAGCCCAATAAACGGGATAATTACCCCTTATTCCGTGGGGAAAGCACTAAAACCTTGTCACACTTCTAACAAGGAGTCTGGATTATTTTCAATAATACCGCTGTCATTGTAACAAGCACTAAGTCGTTGTCTTAGGTGAGACAAGTTTTTGGAATGAGCAGACTATATTCCTGACGCACGTGTGATTAAAAGTCACGGATAATTGTCAAAAAAAGGTTTCCCTATTGGGTATTCTTAACATGAATGCAAAGAAAACAGACAAATTCAGCAATTTGTGTAAAATTTTGCACAAATTCAGTTGAAGTACTCACTTATTTCGAGTAGAAATACTCATCTTCGTGAGTATCCTAATTTTTAAACAAAATCGTTTAAATATTTTTTTAGAGTGATGGATTTCTAAATTCCATGCGTCTTGAAATTATAACTTGTTTAGAATAACTCAAAGGGTGACAGCAGATTCCGTATTGGGTAATAAAACGCCTGAATACACTTGTCTCCCTTTCGAAGCTTACAGTTTTCAGACTGAGCCAGCCTACTTAATTATGATGCAACTTCATAACTAGCACACATGATGTTACAGTTTGTATATGACAGCTAGTCGCTAGATGCAGGTATAAAACGCTTCGTGTTGTTGTCAAGTAGAGCTATCTGATAACGATTTTGACTTCCTGTAAGCAGAATACTACTCTGTAATGGTCTGGGGATAAAGCTTGCAATAATAAACAATTTTTTGAAATGTTGCAGAAGTTGACAGTTATCAGCTGTACAAGCTGTACTGTTATTACGGGATTAAAAATGTGAACTAGGTTCGTCACTATAGTGATCCTAACCAGAAAATTTCTTTCTTCAATGGAAAGGATTCAGCAAATCTTTGCCTTTCCAATGAACATGTAACTTAGCTGGCCAACCATCCTAAGATTTATCATATAAATTTAGAGTTAGTACTGTAACGATTCAATTTCAGCAAGTTTTCACACAATTCGTGGTCAGCATGGCCGTTACTTATCCATTGTTCCATACAACCTACTGTTGTGCCATGGATTACCACTAGCTACTCTCAGAAACACATTTAAACAGTGGGTACATTCATTCATCTCACATTGGTCATAAATGCAATTGAACAACCTGTTCATCAATTAACTTTCTATCTGAATAAAGCACAGAACTGGAGCCTATTTAAAAGCTGTACTGCTTTTGACGTTATAAATTTTTTGACAGTTTATGTGACGTCTTCTCAGCAACTGCCACCTGGTGGATTCCATCCATCCATATCAAACAAGTTCTGAGTTTGAGCTTTACTACGTAACAGATTTTAGGATTACTTCTCTCTAAACCCATGAGTTAAGCGATAAAGAGTGAACACTCCAACTTTCAGGAGAATAACGGTCCCTCTTAAACTATGCTTATCACTTACTCGAAAAGATGGATATTGTGACGGAGACCCTTTCATGATAGAATCAATTACCGCATGAATCTAAAAGTCACAAAGTGATTAGCATAGATATAAGCAGGGTTAAAAATGCCGATAAAAGTTTGTACAAGCGTCAAGAAATTTCCAGCTCCGTGATGAAGGAAAGCTGTCAACTTTGGAAGGCTACAACTGTTTGAGTTATGCTCTTTTTGCGGGCATGGTAAACAGTTTGAATCAAAGATATTGTGAGTCCAAAGCTTAAAATTCATAGTTGTCATTACGCCATGGTCGTAACGAGATGAGTTAATAAATGAATTTTTTAGGCGCAGAGAGTTCAAGTAATAGATTCAACAGAAGCTTTATACAGTCATTTTGTCAACAGATGTTACAGAACAGGTGTGACACCGAGAAAATGAATGTTATTTCAGAATATTTAGATCCAGGTGGTTCGTGTAGTGCTCATCGGTGTGCGGACACAATGTTCGTGTTTTGGTGAAGGGTTTATTCGTGAGCATTACTTTGTGTTTTTGCTATGTAATGCAGGCTTCTCTAACTATTTGAATTTAATCTCGCATGAAGATCAGTACCAAACAAATTATGTTTTGGAAGGGGAACTTCAAAGTCACAATGCTTTTCACTGGATTAATGGGTTCGGAAAGATACACATTATCGAAATGATGCATTACATTCAAGATATAGGGAAGTGTTTATATTCGATTATGGGAACGTTTGAATGCCAAGATGAATTATGAGGGGCAGTCTATCTACCTGCGTAAAAGACTGATTCCTTTTATGCGTCATTTGGTACACTCAGGCTGTAAAGCCATCTGGGTGAATACTGAGTAGACCTGGTCCGTATCGCGTAGCTTTACATTGCATTGCATGTAATGTTTTCTACATTACCAAACGGCTCAAATAGCTTACGATATAGTGTGTAAAAATTCACTAAGTCATTGCTGTGGGGATGGAGTCGTTGGATCGTTCCCACCCTAGACTTGTTTCGTACTTTATAAAATCAGATCCCCGTGTTCATCAATAAAACGACAGGAAATTTCGACTTACATTCTCAGTCATTTGACACAGGGCAACGAAATAACCCGATTGACGATGTTCAGGTACGCAAACTGTTAGTCGAAAACGTTATGAGGAAAAGATTGCCTTTTGCTTCATGCATTGGATATGTGATCCGAGAAATGCCGCATTGGCTCCCACCTCGCCAGTTAGTTGCATGCTAGCACCGAAACACCTTTTCATTATTTTGAGATATTGGTACCTTTAATTTACACTGACATCAAACGCTCCTTAAGAGTTGCTGTCGAACGAGAGTTATTGTCTTTTATTAGGACGGTTCATTGTTTACAAGTGGTACAATTGCGTGGCGTAATGAGGAGTCGCCATCGTCATCATCATCATCATTATCCTCACCGCTATTGACCCAAGCTTGTCTCAGAACACAATAAATGGCGTCTCATCTTCGATGAGCAGGAGCTGAGAGGACTGGAGGGCTATACATCCTCTCCTTGAGTGGCAGAATTGTGTGTAGATGTCACAAATGAATTGAGTGGCCGGTTTTGAAACCGATGTCTTCCTTTTAAATTGCATGGGTGGTCTTTTTTTTCTCGTCCAACCTCCATAGCCCTCTTTACTCCAGATTTTAGTGCAAACAGAGAATGAAAGTTGTGAAGCAAAAGCTCCCCAGATGTCAATGTCTGGGAAGAAAACTACGTTCCAACTTTTGATACCAGCTTTCATGCAAGCGTAAACGGCGTTCACTTAGCATGGCAAAAATGGTGAACATTTTGTCTTACTGAGCACCTTACTGTTGATGACCTTGTCTTTGCATGTTGTGGAAAGACATTTGACGTGGAAGACATTCTTTTGGTCTCTTGTTTGGTACAGAGAGTTCAGGTTTCGCTACTGTAGGAGAGGGTTCTGAGGAAAAGGGCCAGGTAGACTTCCATCTCAGTGCTCAATGTCAATTTTCTTTTTATTCTCTCACAATATCTTTTGAAGCTTGGCCAATTTACTGCCTGCATACAAATACGAGCAAATCTCTAAGCCATCAGACTCCAAATTCTTGATAAGCAGGAACCTACCGGGCAAACAAAAAAACATTTTGTATAATGGTTCCTGAAATGTCTAAAAGATATAAAATATTGAAGGGGGGAGTCAGGTTCAGACAAGCAAGGCTCTGCTTCGAATTCTAAAGCCTATGCTAGGGCTTTAAGTGCTTGTTCAAAAAGTGGTAGGTTCTCATCAAACGGTGATGGTGCCATCTGCTTTCTGCAGATCCGTCAGGAGCAGAAGGAAGAGTGTCAATGATGAAGGAGATTAATTTATTTGTTTTCTCTGCATCAACCGAGAAGTTTTTCTAGTTATTTCCACATTTAAAGTCAAATGTTATAAATTTAATTGTATATGGTCTTTATAAACTTCTTTTTATTGGTCATATACGGTAATTTTATATGTTACACTGCCTGTGGCCTCGTTTAAGAAATGTTGTTGATGTCTACTGGTAAGGTGCTTGTCATTAACTTTTTGCTTACTTTCGTAGACATATACGCTACCTGTTATAGGCTTACATAGCTTTTAAATATTGTTGAAAAGTGGTGCAACCAAGTCATTAGCATTTGTAGCCTAACACTTAGTAAGCCCAAGTTCGAAATGCCGTTTTTGTTTTTTTCTTTTTTTTTTTTTTTTTGATCGAGTAAAATGGTCTAGACTGTTTTCGTGGTAAAAAGTTAAAAAAAAAAATATTCCCATTCAGAGTTTAGAGTGTAAATTCTGTGTTATCTTGCCTACTCCTTCGGATTTAGAGAGCAATCACTGCAGCCTGCATAGCTCGGGGTATTTTCCATTGCAAATTATACCAATGCTTCAATTTCACCATAGGTGTATGTGTTACTGCCACGGTTTTCTAGCCGGTAACAATACCAATCTCTTGCATAAACAGAGGTTGCAGATCTCGTTACCAAATTTCTAGTTGGAAAATTCTGAAGATTCGAGCAAAACTTCTTTGGAAATATTACTGTGGCATGTAGTCAAGTAGTTGAAAAGTATGTCCATTGAAACTTGCAATGAATAGTTTACATATGGTGATATGAGGTTTTTTCTTAATTTGAAATTGCAAATACGTAAAGAGAAGGGCATATTGTTGCACACCATTAAAGTTTATGTAACTAACAATCCAGTTGACTGGATTTTGATAACAAAATGGGAGACTCCATCTTTGGGCTTTCATGGGTTTAATTTCATGGATAGATACAACAGCCACTTCATTTTTATTCTGGCGACATCTTAAGTTGCAGTGTATGAACCAAGTACCTCGTTTTGGCTAGTCACACGGCAAAGAATTGTTAAAAACACTTTAAAATAAAGTACCAAATCTGAGACGACTGCTTACATCCAAGGTGTGAAATTACTGTTAAAAGCATAACTATGAATACAACATATGCTCGAGAAGTTGACTATGTTATTTTTGGTCTTACTCTGGTGATATCGTTTGTGATCGGTGTTTTCTATGCCTACAGAGGCAGAAGGAGTACCTCCAAAGATGAATATTTCGCTGCCAATAGAAATGTTAATGTTTTTGCTGCCGCATGTTCCGCATTGGCAAGTGCGTTTCCAGGAAGCGTTCTCATTGCTTTTCCAAACGATGCTTACTTTCGAGGACCAGGTCTGTGGTATTCTGTGGTCATCGCAAATGTCCTCGAAAGTATCACGTTACCAGTTGTGTTTGTTCCAATCTTCCATCGACTAAAGTTGATCAATGTGTACGATTACTTGGAACTGCGGTTTAATAAGAAGGTTAAATACTACGCAGCTTTTGTACAAGTCATGTATACAATGTTTACGATGTCTGTGAATGTTTATGTCCCTTCTTTGGCAATGGCAGTGATAACCGGCATTAGCATCAACTTGTCCATAGTCATCGTCGGTGGTACGTGTGTAGTGTATACGGCCATTGGTGGTATGAGAGCTGTCGTATGGAACGACGTTTTCCAAGTAAGTTATTGTTATAAAAACATTGCTCATAACATTCTACAATAACTTTTAATAATACCGAAACATTTCGCAAAATGTGGTTGTAGTACCCACGATTAAATTTTAACGACTCTACTATCGGTGACAGAGCATCCGTATGGCCAGGGGTAATCGACCTCTCCCCTGAAGGGTCAAATTTGCCTGCCGGGCCCTTGTAAGGATGCTAACGTGCTGCGATCTTTTACAAAAAAGGCAATGTCGGCTTCTGAATGAAGAAATTCAATTGTGTCGTGAGAAGTTCCAGTAAACAAAACAATCAAACAGCCGCCATCATCTGTATTATCTGTACTTTACTCCAAAGAGAATCTTTTGTGATAAAGGGGTCTGTTCGCCCACACCGTCTCCCTGCTCTGTAACACTTTCGTATGGGCGTGGCTTAGCTTATATGGTTGTTTCCGTGTTGATTATAGAATGTGCTCGAGATACGTCGGGTTTGTCCTAAGAGGCCTCTAAAGAAGAATACTTCAACCATTTTCTCACTGAAGGCGTCTTTAAAACCAAACATGAATTTGAAAGCACTTTTAAACCGTGTTTGATCGTTTCCCTTTCATTTAGCTGACGCTGTGTTGTACATTTGTGTTGATGAGTCTTTCAATTCTATCTTACTAAATCATTGTTTACTGACTAGACTTAACTAAACTTTCGAAATATTAAAAGTGTCCTTAAATCCAATCCTTCACCGCACCAAACCACGCACATCAAATATCTCCAATGATAGGGTTCTTTGGTTGAAATAAGATTCAGAAATGCAGAGTAAACCATACTACAAGGCTTCTATTATGTGGGTTCTAGTAACGCATACCAAGGTTCTATATACTTAACAGGGCATGTCAACAGGGTATTCTCATGACAGATGAGGAAGGCCCACTAATAAAATTTGCAATACAATACTCACGTTCCTGTATGGGAAAATTTCCGATATTGCGACGTGGCAACAGGGTAACTGGTATACAGATTCGTATATCGGTCCAACAAACTTTTTCCAATAAAATTCATTTGGAAAGAGCCTCATGGTCAAAAGACATGAAATAAAGCTTTTGTTCTAGTAGAACTGAGAAAAATTTCAGTGTGCTGCTATTTGTCGAGGGTGCAATATTGGGAAAAGATTGTCCCCTGAATCCGTTTAAGTTCCAAACTAGACTGGAAATCAGTATCGGAAGCGTGGAATGCTGAATCCTGATTCTGGGCAAATGTTTGTAAACGTAATTCTGACAAGGATTTTTATTAACCAAAAATTCTTTTATCAGTAAGAACGAATGTGTAAATGCCAATCAAGAACAAACCCACAAGATCTACATGTTAGGCGACACGAATACTATAGTATATTTAGGCCTGTCAGCCTAAGAAAGAAAAATAATCCAAAACTTGTGAAGTTGTAAAAAGAGAGAGGTTGTCGCCCACAAGTTGAAACTGTTACACGCCTTAACTTTGAAACGTTTCGTCTTTAGCGGCGTTCTTCGCCTTCCCTTTAGTTGCAGGGCACTGGATTAATTTCCCTAGTACAGAGCATCATATTGCGCTAAAACTGAGCAAAATAAAAATTGCTGTGCCCTCGGAATGCCTGGTTATTTCCTCGATCCGGCAAGGAGCAGATTGTACTGAAAAGAGTGACTCCCCAACTAATAAATGCGCTTTCGTCTGATGCAGGGCGGGGGTTGTTCGAAACCTTGAGCTCAACAAATTTACTTTAACATGGGACGGGTCATCTCCTATTCTCAAAAGGTTGATTCCACTATACACGAATCCGGACAGCAAGTGATGGTCTGATTTTTGTCGGCCATAACTGGGGTCCATCACCTTTAAATATTTCAATTTCCTTGCTTACCTCTATCATGGATGGTTGTACACTAATTTGTATCTCAAATTCTCCAATTTCACTAAATATGAGGGTTTGAGATTCATGTAAACAATAAATAAAGACGGTTTTAGGCTGATGGACCCCACTAATGGCGACCTACAGTCACTAAAAGCAAGCGCTATCGGATTCGTCTATAGGATTTTACTGGATTGATTTTAGTCTTTACAGTTCAATAGAAAACCGATCTGCTTGTCATAACTTGGAACAGGGGCCGAAATGTTATTGTTACCGTTTGTTTTCTTTTCCACTCCCTTTAATCACGTCTTTCGTGTCTGGAAGTGAAACTCTTTACATCAAAGAAGTTGTAAATTTTCACGGGATCCGATTTTTCCAATATCAATATTAATTGACATAGGTGCTCCTTAGGATAAAGACTTGAGGCTTTGTACATCTATTGTCAATCAAATGTGCATTCAATACAAGTCAATAAAATAAAGAGAGAGTGAAAGGCAGGCTACGAATTCGTTAGCTACGGAGTTTTTAAAGTGCGATATACCTCATGTTATGATGGTGAGATAATTGATCTTGCCATGTTGACATCCTTAACCAAGAATAGAGATATGGGAATAATTTTAAATTATCATGTTGACTCTTTAAGAAAAGGATGTTGACATTTGAAGATAATTATACAACAATGTTGATTTCCTAAGGAAAAGATGTGGGCATGGAAAGCTAAAATATCTCTCAATCCTGACATTAATGACGGCACCTAAGGAGTTCCACAATTTTGACATATTTGCAATTCACTGCCAGTTCGGTGACATTATCTTGGCATGTCCATAATACAAACAAAGTGGTGAAACAAATGACCATTCATCACATGGGCATTGATACATACTCCTCCTTTCTCCAAATGGTAAGGTATGGTATCTGCATCTGGTATGTACTCATTTTATCTTTGTGACTTCCTTCTCTTTTATTGTCAGACCCTCGTGATTCTTTCAGGCACAGTTGCTTTCTGCATCATTGGAATTCCGGCCGTAGGAGGTGTTAAGAATGTCGTAGACGTTACCAATGCAGCTTCTAGAACGATAGCTATAAACTTGGAATTTGACCTGACGATACCTTACACAATATGGTCTGCAATTATTGGAGTCTACTTAAATGCCCTAACACGCAGTGCCGTTGGTCAATATAACGCACAACGGTATTTGATTGTAGAGCGTGTCGGTGAAGCAAGAATCACTGCAATACTAGGGCAACTTTGCAGTGCTTCTTTACTTATCATTTACATTTTTGGAGGTTTGATGATGTACACATTTTATGCTGGATGCGATCCTTTGAAGAGTGGCGTTATTGAACAAGAAGACCAGACGTTTCCATTGTTTCTAGCTGAGCTCTTTCAAGACTATCCTGGATTCACAGGCTTGATGATTGCTGCTGTTTTCAGTTCCTCCCTTAGCACCGCCTCTTCTGGTATCAACTCTCAGGCATTGATGACACACGCTGAAATTGGAAAATGGGTTCTCAAAGATCCATCACCCAAGAAGACTATAATATTTATCAAACTTTTAACAGCTTTGATTGGAATTATTATCTTAGGGATTGCATTTCTCGGTACATACATAGGAGGTATCATAGATGCAATAATAACCTGGTCTGGGATCTTAATTGGCCCAATCCTAGCTGTTTTCATACTAGGTATGTTTTCTAGAGGAGCGACCTCAAGAGGGGCTTTGGTGGGAATGGTTCTTGCAACCTTGGTTGGAATTTGGATGAGGTTAGGGAACACCTTTTACCCTACGTCACCCTCTTCAAGACCCCCATTGTATATAGATGAATGTAATACCTCAGTCGTGTTGGGGGAGATGCTAATTACCGATTATCCTTTAACAACTTCACCTGTTGTTACAGAGGATGATGATATTCCTGCCTCCGTTTATCAGCTGTCATCTGTTTACTATACAACACTAACGTGTTGCGTCACGTGGTGTATTGCAGCTGTGGTTTCCTTTTTCACTGGGCCTCAAGTAGAAAAGGAAATGAATAATGACCTCTTCTTTTTCCGAGAACAAATATTTTGTATCACCAATAACAACTCGACGAATGTGGAAAAGTCCACAGCAAATTTAACAGAACTGTCAACAGTTACAAAGGAAGAAAATGTAAATATTTGACAAATTTATGTAAAACTTGTGCAAATTTATGTGACATGCTTCTTAATAAATTGCCATGTTTTAGTTTTATCTTCATTTTTTTCAAAAGAACTCGGTGATTATTGTTTTACGTATTTTTAAAAGGGACACACAGTAGTATATTTACCATTAAGCGGTATATCCACAGCACATTTTGCATTAGGAAATAAGTGTGTCAATAAACTCAGGGTGTATTTAAGATACACCATACCATTGATAATCAGTTATCTAATCAATTAACAATATTTGATGATAGGCCCCTTGAAATAGCTTGGAAATCTCTTTAGATGTTAATTATATCACACTTTCTATTCAATGTCACAGCTGGACAACTGTCAAGAACATGACGATTGTGTAAAACTTAGTTGACTTAAATGTTAGTCGGATTGACTCTCATGTTCATTATAAATGCTATTGAAAAAAATACCTGGAAGTAACAAGAACCTTACTTGAATCCCTCTCGATTTATTTTTTTTCTGTGACTCCAGACATTTTTTTAGCTTAAAATACAATAGTATGATAAAAAGGCCATGACCCCTCTGACCTAAGCCAATTGGAAGAGACACTGGGCCGTAAAACTCCAACCAACGATCTTTCCTCCAACAAAAAATTACATTTAAGTTATTGATAGATCTTTCTTTTAATGATCTGTTACTATGTCCGCCAACAAATTTCGTTTATTCTTTTTTGCATACATAACCGACAACCAACCTTTAATTAAATATCTCCAACATTTGTTTGTCAGATGTTAAACTTGTCAAAAAAAAAAAAAATTGAGAATAATACTTCGAGTCGGATCTAGGTGAAAAAGTCCAAAAATTTTCATACAATTACGATATGCACTCGTCATTAATAAATGAGATAAAGGTTTTCATTTCTTAAAAAAGCAACTGTAAAGCTGTTGAATAGAAACTTAGAAGCCAACATTTTAACTGCATGTGCTAGGATAAATGAGTTAATATGAAGTTGAAACAAAATGAACTACCTAAAGGGATTTCTGCAAATAATTCAGAGTAGAGCATATCCGATGTCAAAAATAGACAATTGTCATACCCGTGAAAATATTTCTTGGTCGTTAATTTTATTAGAGAGGGCAAAACCCCTGTTTTATTTTAGAAGCCAGTTTCCACAACTCACGGGTGGTAAAATCTAATTACGTATATAGGTATTTTTAAAGGTTCAGCGTATGATTGAAGGCAACAACTTTTAGGTCTATAAACATAAATATAAACGAGCCAATGGGTATTCAAAATCTCTTCATAGTTCACACAGCTTGTGTTCCCAAGCTCTGGTATTGGTATTTATTTCACCAGGGCCTCCTGTAAGGCCATTTCATGTGACGACACGCGATTGAATTTGTCCGGCATTTAGGGGCAAAACACGCAGGAGATAAGCGTATTTGCAGCAGACGCACACGGTGTTCCCATAGAAGCTATACTGTGACATATACTGCGCGTGTTGTCAGAACTCTTACTGCGCGTGTTGATAAAATAGACACGTGCCCGTCAAATGACTGCAGTAAAATTGCCTTATTGAGTTAATGTTAGTTTGAATGTGTTAAAGAATGAAATAATTTCCAAAAAAAAAGAAATGCTAGGCATAAGGGAACAAACGCAAATGTTTGAAGATTCAATTGATATGCACCGTTTGGGAAGATATGTAATCATTTAGTGACAGTGTTAACAGTCCCTTAAAGCAGTTTTTTAGAGGTCAAAAAAAAATCCATCATTTTTGATAAATCTGGGAAAATTAACGAGTACGAGGTGGTCATTTTTCCAAATTTGGAGTAGAGACGGTGTATTCACCAAAACAGGGAGTTAATTTATTCTTTTACTACCACCAAAAAATTTTTTCTGTTAGGTGTACTTTCTCTAACATTGTCTCTGATTCGTAGGCCTTGTACGTACGTAGGCCTTGTTCAAGTGGTGTTCATACTGCCGTATCGCCTCTTATAAAACGTTGTAAATAAGAGAAATTCAGACACCCCTGTCTTTGTGTTCACCTATCTGTGTAAAAAAAGAGCTCAAACCTTTGCGCTTCCCGTCTTGTAAGCACACGAGGCATGCTGCTTACCAATTTATGACGCCCGTTGATGCTCAAAAAACGTGATTCCTTGACAAAGCAAATTAAGGGAACAGAGTAAATCGGAATAGCACGCACACGTATGCGTGCGTGTTCAAATTCGACAAGCTCCCGTACCGTTACACCAATTATGCATAGATAGCTGACGAAAATGCACACGCCCTCCATAGGTGCTAAATATTTCTGAAAATCATTGTAACTGCCGGTGTAGTTTATAATAATCCGGGTCACCGTTGAACCAATCATAGTGCAAATTCTTAATGACAAGTGCTTAGAGGTAGTTGAAATTAAAATAATCAACGGAAAGTTTTGGGATGTGTTCCATTGCCAAATTACACGAACAGACAGACTGGGTGCAGGTGCACCTGGTGCCCAACATGTTGGCAGGAAAATGAATCAAATTTTATATTTTGAAGTGATATGCTTCTTTTAACTTTACTCCAACGCTTCAATCTCTTCCTCAGGACTGCTAACAATAAAGTTCTTTATTTCGGCAAATTTCTCTTTTTCCTCATTTTTTTTTTTTTTTTATTGATTTAAGCATATCAGCGCAAAAAGAAAGTTCAAAACACTAATAGTTTAGATTGTTCTAACAAGTTGGGGGGATATTTTTTCTTGCTTTCTGAAGGATTCCGATTTTCCACAGGTCTCCAACTGATGGTGGGGATCCTATTAGATAGTTTTCCGAGAAATTTCCGAAAAAGTTTTGAAGGATAAATTCTTCTGCAATCCCACACTAAAATGTTCCCGTATGTCTCAGGGTTTACATAAGCCAACCTACGTTTAGTAACGTCACGTAGAAAAAGAATTTTTTCGACCTTTAACTACCCCCCCCCCCCGTTCTAAAATAGATCTAATTTGTACATCCATAACGGCCTAGCATCATCGCATGAAGTTGAATATATGGATGACGCTGCTTGGTAGTTTACAGCTCAGAGGCCCTCCGTTTGCTAGCTATTAGTTATAGTGTACTAGTTATAATATAATGCAAGGACTGAGAATACAGTTGTAGTATGTAGTATAATTATTATAAAACCTGAATTTGCATGTTTTAAGCAATGTTTGAATTTTTCAGGTATTCTCAATAATTGAGTGGTAGAATTGTTTGTAGAAATAAATGGTTATATAAATTTGGAACAGAGCATTTCATACCTGGTAGTAAGATTTTTGTTAGAGGCAACTGAAACAATTAAGGCTATTTTCATTTTCACTCTTGCAACGAGATTGTAGTTAAATCCTAAGTTAAGCTGAATTCAGTCGTTCTTTCGACAGAAAAAGATATTAACTTAAGGCAAACGTATATATGAAGCTTTCTGAACAGAAAATATCTTGAGTTAGATAACTTTCAACTGATAATCCTTCCTTAAACAGGTAACATAAACGTATGAACCAGACGGATCCAGGAAACCAGCGTAAAGCAATAGGGCAGAGGGAGGTCGCGCACTCACTTCCTACTTTAGCTTTTTGCTTGAGCGTTTGTTTGCACATTGGCTGGTTTTGTCGGTAGGCAGAGTTCACCTTTAAAATATTCCGATGGGTACCGTACGGTAAGATGCATATTGAATGATTGTTACTGGGAAATTCAAAAATAAAGAAGAAAAAATATGGGAGCGCTTCGCGCGCATTCATATCCAGTTACGCTTTTATAAAAGGTTTACACCAGTTGTAGATATGTTGGTTATATAAAGGCATAGTTTAACAATTAGGATATTGTTCTGCCGTATCACGGGCATGACCCTTTAGTTTAGAAAGAAGACTTGGAATAGATAAGAAGTTCTGTTCTCTTTTTGTTACTTTGTGAGAGATTCATACCGCAAATGCAACATATTCCGTATATAATGTTTAGTGCGTCTATACTGAGTCCATTGAACTTTTTTGGCTTTGCCGTTAAAGCCAAAAGGTACATTGAAGCCTAACATGCACAGTGAGCGTTCTAAACATCCGGCTAGCAGTCGGGAGGTCGGGAATTCGAGACCTGGCCGGGTCAAAACGAAGACTTTAAAACGGAAGCTTTTGCCTTTGTGTGCTCTGTGTAAGCAAAGTAGTAGGTAAGCCAGTGTGTCACAACGGAAGAAAAAAAAAAGTGACCGGCTGGACTTGAACCAATTGGTTGGAAACTGGGCCGTTAATTTCCATATAACCTAGTCTAACCTTCATTTTATTAGTTCGGGCGATTACGTTTGGGGGAATTTACTTTTCACCAAATCAGGGGAATACTGTCCATGGGTGGCTCGATTTTCAAATATCTGCCATGATGCATTGCGATCCTACAGCGCAAATGCAACAGAGACAAACGTTCCTAACAACCTTGCAATTTTCATAGATTTTAGGAAAGAGAAAATTGGGCATTTTCTAAATTTTTGTTGCTAGGGGTAGAAAAATCTTTTGTCATGTTTGGTTGCTCTCCACGCCGATTTTGAAAAATCAACCAATTTTGCTACTTTCTTTGCCCTAAGCTTAAGTTAAAAACTCCACGCAGCCGCAAGTTTTGTGTACTATTTCAGATATAGGTGACGTGCAAGTGGGTCGTAACAGTTCTCATGTGAATACGTAGCTGAAGGTCCCTTGTAGCTTCGCTCTTTGTTTCTAAGCTATTGTATCATACTTGAATACCCACACAGGAGGTAGACACTCAGTGCCCATAAAAATTTATACCAATGAAACAGGATAATTTTTCCCCGATCCCCCGGTTATCTCCCGAACTGATATCTTTGAATGCAGCGTCAGTTCAGGACATGAGCAACGTAATAAAGTTTGTGTCTGCACAAGAGGGTCAAGACAGCTTTCAGGGTTAGGCACAATATAGTTTGGAAATAGAGAAATAGTTGAGATGAAGAAGGAAACGTTTTTTTCATTCAACCTAAATTCCCAACCTTCCCTTAGCTAAGTATTTTTTATTTTGTCTTTCAACAGAACCCAAACTTTTTCGTCGCTCGAGTCTTTATTTAGCAAACTTTCCGTTCGGGATTGCTGTGGGTTGCCGAATCCCTAAAGGAAGCCTGGCCTCCTAGATCGCCATATTCTTTAACTACCTTGTTGAGTCCGTTAAGAAGGTGTCACCCTTAAAGCTTCCTCGTTTCAACATGTAAGATAAATATCTCCAGTTTCTAAGTGGTGGCGCTCTTCGTATAGAACAGTCATTATGGAAGTTATACCACCAGTCCTATGAACAGTTTGAGTTGAAATTTCAGTTTCAGTCTATGTTTCAGTGAGAACTTTATAGGCCTAGCTAAAGCAAGGAGAAGTTTCAAATTTATTTGGTGTTCTTCATCCAGGAGTTTTTTTTTTTTTTTTTTTTAGTATACTTCATTCTTGATTGTCATCCTTATCATGATGACTATAGGCTGACATGAATATAACGGAAGCTTACTTTACTCATACCATGCAAACGTTACGAAATTTATTGAAAATTATCTTGCCACGAAAACTTTTTTAGTTAAAATACTATAACTATCGCCTGAATTCTGACTGAAATCCATAGTTTTAATAAAATTTCAATGTTAGTGTTCCTATGCCTCGAACATTTTAGGAATAACACTAAGAGTGTAAACTCTAAACAGAATAGCGAATTTTTGGACCGCTTCTTGCGCACAATCATATAAATCGTCTGCCGATGTCGGTTAAGCTATATGTGATAAGGCTACTACCCCCGACAAAACAAATGAAACAAAATCGCTGGTACGGTGACAAAATGCACTCACGGTCTTTCAAACTTCCCTTGAAACCCCCGCTCCCCCTTTCAAAGCTGTGTCCTAGCTGATATGGTTGTAGCCAACATTGAAAAGGGGAGCGGGGAAGGTGATTTGTTTCATACACTTTTGTCGGGGAGTGTAGCAAATGTGTTTCACACAAAGTAGTTATCACACGGTGTCACTCCTGGTGGTCACTATTGGTTGTGCCCCTTACATTAGGATCCCTGCCTAAGGGTCTGTTAGGGGTAAATGGAGCGAGATGGGGTCATGGCGACATCAATGTGAAGTGACATGTGAAGTGATATCATTTTGAGAAATGTCGGTACATTGATTACCTGCTGTTGGTATATTGCCATATTTTTTCCCAACCTACCTTTATCATCACAGTCACGCTACTAACCAAGAACTATTTTCAGAGGATTCCTTAGTGTGATCACCTGCCTGGGGAGAAATATGACAGGATGTTGTTCTTAAAAATTATTGGCAACTTAAGACGTCCTGAAACGGAATTTGGGGGTTAAATCTGGCGTACGAAAAGACAGGATTTTTAGGCAAGTAAAATGGTTTGGAATTGAGGGAAATTTTGCCTTGAAATTGAAAAGTTTTTTGTAACCGCATCATTAGGGGACTAAACTATGCTTCCGCTCAAATAATTTTCTCAAAGGGGGCTGGCGTCCCAACAGCCCTGCAGGTCAAAGTTGGCTAGTTAAATAATCCAGCAGGTAATATTTCTTTGCGAAACGCAACCGACATAGTCGGCTGGGCAACCGATTTATTTTGAAAAGTATAATGTCAAGTGGGAGGAAGTTTAATCCATAGTATTTCGAGGAAAACCCACGTGAATCGAGCGAGATTTGCACCCATGCACAAGAAATCGGTTTCAAACAATCGAAAATTGCATTTCCCATGCCTGTTACTAGAAATGAAGCAGTCCTCATTATAAGTTTACGTTTACAATATAGCCCCCCCCCCCAAAAAAAAATGTCACTGGATGAAGTGGTCTTGTGTCTATTCATGGGAAAAAGCTATGCAAGGACAATTGAAAAATTGTCATATGAATCCTATCGCTACTCTTGACGAATTTCAGGAGGCCGAATCGAATTGATGTAATTTTTTATGTGACTGTTAGAACTCCTGACTACAAATGATTTTATTCTGAAATCCTTAAAAAGTTTACATAAGGTGGGTTTAAATTAATTTTCAGGCACACCTTTGGGAACGCATTTCCACACTGAATCAATGGCATTGTGTAATTGAATAACAAACTACCCGATTTTCATAACCTTCCCCAAAATTTCCGCTGTAGAGGTAGGATATGTAACAAACTATTAGGCACACAAGTTTGCAACTGAACGCCCTCCCGTCTGTCCGAGTAATTTATTTGGCAATTGAATATATACCAGAACATGTGTTCAATCTCGACCCAAATATTTTACCATGTTTGCAAGACTAAAGTGTGAAAAGGAGCTGAGGAAAACCTTTTTACGAACCCTGCACGAATGTTTGGCAAACCCTTATCATTTCAATTTCCATGTAAATTTTACTTTGAAAACAGCGGTTTGTGTTTTGGGGGAAAAGTTTCGAAAGAATTCAGATTATCGGCCTTTACGGGCATTGTGTTTCTCAAAACACGCTGAGAAATAATTGCTTCTTTTATAATGATGATGACAATGACGACGACGACGATGGTGATGATTATTAATATAATTTATTATAAAGCGCCACAACTATAAAAATGCAATCTGTTGCGCTGTTTAGTAAAACAAAACAAAGCAAAGAAACACAACAAATAAAAAACAAAAGTTAATGAAAACTACACATTGAAATCTTGCTTCAAAGGGTATGTCTTAAGCTAAAATATCTGCACCACTCGGCTAAAGGTTTACGTGCACACACGCAGAGACAGTGGCATCAGCTTTGCAGTAAGCACACTCCACAGGCTTAGTTTAAGTGTATATTTAAAAAATTCCAATGGAGGGACACAATCTAAGATCAGTTGGGAGAGAATTCCAAAGGCGAGGACCAGCAGCGGAGAAAGAACGTTCACCAAAAGAGTAATTAAATGGAGGATCAATTAAGTGAATTTTGGAGTCAGTTTGCAGCTGGTATATTTTAAACCCTACCTCTTTAACAATAGACTGAAGAAACACCTGGGGTCATACCCTTAAGGGCTCAAAAAAACCCAACAAAATCACCTTAAAGCGAATTCTGTAAGAAACTGGTAGCCAAAGGAAATCATTTAGAACTGGTGAAATGTGACAGAACTTCGGGGTGAGAGTGATAAGTCTTGCCGTGGCACTGTAATTTTGTTATAAGATTGTCGGGAGGCCCATGGAATAAAGAGTTGCAAAAGTCGAGATGACAGGACACGAAAGCTTTGAGCAAAGTCTTGCAAGCATTCTAATAAAGCATCCTGCTGACTTGTTTAATTTTGAATAGCTGGACAAATGTCTTACTACAAATTTAGCTGAAATCAGTATCAAACTGAAAATTCTTATCAAACTATACACCGAGCCTTACGGACTTCGGTTGCAGCATTCATTGATGCATTACCAAATAAAATAGAATTAACCGAAATCTTGGAGCATTTTGGGGAACCAATATTTAGGGACTCTATCCAACTGTCGTTAATCTTAAGCTATTACTTTATCAACCAGTTTCGAACGTCAGAAATACTATTCTGCGTGGTATTCAAAGCATCGGTTTCTGAAAGTTTGTCATCGGGTTTTAACGATAAGGGAGCACACCACCATTTGCAGAACGGTCATTTTTAGGTCCTCTTTAAGTGTGAATTGCTCAGGTTAAGCTAATCAGATGTGGTTGTTTTGTTTTGGATATGAAAGAGGACGTGTAAATGTGTGAGTGTTGCTAAATTGGGAAGAATTGAAGGTGATTTAGACTGTTTAAAAATTTGGTGTGAAAAAGACGTTATTTAAGTCACCTTGCGGATTAATAGGGTAGGGTGTACAGACCCAAAACTTCATCCCTTTTTTTCTCAAAATCTAAACGGTCATGCTGTGGTGAATTCGTGATGCCATGATTGGCCAACTCACTGGCTTTCATGTGAGGGGTAGCTTTAGTGGGGTGTGAACTTTGACTGGGCTGAGGGGGGCATTTAATGAAGGCAAAATAGTGTGTAAGTCAAAGGAGAAATTAATGGTGGTGTGCTCCCATAAGTACGGCTGTGTGTTATCCTCACACGTGTGGTCCTTTGGGAGATGTGGGGACAGGATGTTAAAAGGCTTACTGGCATAGAGAACAAATAAGACTGGACCTAAACAGGAGCCTTGCGGGACACATTTTAAGATGAAATCTCTAGCAAAAGAATCATTTATTTTAATACGTTGTGTACGGTGGTCAGAAGGGTTACAGGAAGTTGACATATATGTAGCGCCACGAGTTTAACAGATGTAAAATTGAGATAAAAGTTGAAAAGTTGAGAAAAGTTGACTCATACAAAGAACCTCTCAAAAGTTCATCGCCCCTGATGATCCAAAGTTTACTAATAGTGGATTTACCCGAAATGATGAGAAAAGAAACATTAATTTGCTCACCAGCTATCCCAAACAAAGGGTACTTTACTAGGAATAGTTTGTAGGGAGGATTATCACAAAAACCAACAGAGCGCATTAGTGGTGAACTTAGGTAACAGGTGACCTTCCAAATACTTGGAAGTTTGGAGGCATGAAACATAAATTTTGGACCAAAACAAAGAGCAGAAATAGGGAAGAGTCAATGAACTGTAGGAGGAGGGTAACCTTGGGAGGTCAGTGACAAGGAGGATGAAAATAGGTATGTAGTCATAGTTACCAAATAGTTTGGCAAGTGTGCCAAGAAAAAAAAGGGAATTGTTTGTAAAGCACAAAGGGATAAAAAGATAGGAGATTGACAAAGCAAAAGAGAAGCAAAATCAGCTAGAGTGGCACAAGGTAGAAACAAGTGTAATAATAGAGCCAGAGTGGCATAGAGTAAGAGAAAATATAATTCAGCCAGCGTGGCAAAAAGTTTGAAACTAAAATTTAGAAGTGTAAAACTAACAGAGTGTTAGAACAAAAAGCCTGTGACGAATTAATAACAGAAAAGTGTGTTTTATTCCAAAAGGAGAAAATCAACGGATATATTGTGATATATTCAAGGATTGTGTATAATACTTTATTCTTTTCTGATGTGAAGGATATTCATCGTGGTGATATATGCTGCGAATTATGCTTATCAAATAAAACAAGTAACCGGAAAGAAAGAATTTTCCATTTCGTGTCTTCTATACCTCTGGGACTTAAAAACTTTGGTAGCGAACGGGTCTAACATTGGACCTACCGACCATACGGTCTAGAAGAAATGAACGAAGCCAGGCAGCACTGAGCCTCTTCAATAATGCCAAAGTGGTTAGCTAGCCTGTAAAAATGATGAGGAGGATAGCATAATCAACAGTAGAAAGCAGCACTGAAATCAAGCATCACCAAAAAAGTGATATATTTTTTGTCCTTGTTCTGCAAAACGTCGGTAGAAACTTTTTCAAGGGCAGTCTCCGTGCTATGGAATGGTCGATAAGCAGACTGAGAAATAGGAACTAAACCATTGATGTTTGTATGTCAAAATTTGTTGTACAACTGCTTTCTCAGTTAACCTCGAAATATACGATAGATTACTTATAGGTCTATAGTGAACAAAGATGTTTCATGGCCTGGTTTTTCAGAACAGGGCAAACGATCGCACACTTCCAAGGGTCAGGAAACTCATGAGTAAGGAGAGAAAGATTAATTACCTTTGTAATGATAGGGGCAAAACACGAAAACAGTGGGAATAAGGTCAAGGGGACGGGGGGAATTTGAACTGAATATTAGGAGTCTATTGACAATTGACATTATTGACTGTTAGAGGCTTAAGTTTGATAGGCGAAGGAATTATTTCTTCTTTTAAATAATAGACTTCCCAAATGTGTTGCGATCTACAGTTTTTACCTTCTAATTTCCATGTATGTTACTTCGACTAAGATAGACTTTCGAGCAAATGTTTGAAAAATATGGGTATTTGAACATTGGGGCATTTTGCAGCGAAATACCGTGATGTGAGCTCACGAATAAGAGCTTTAAAAGTTGCCGAATGTGTAGCGATTTTATTTTGTATAATCATGTTGATTTTTTATGAAAATATTACCGCAACTAGGACTTTGCCCTTTTAACGGCATATTTCTTTTAGACTTTGGGCACTATAAAGAGTTTTCTGTTAATTAAAACCATGCAAAGTTTTAAACCTTGAGTGGCTGTCCGAATTGATTCCAAATCCCTTCCCGAATTTTAGGTCTTGAGAAAGTCTGGAGGACAGTCTGCCACCCGTCTTGTGCCCCTGTAATATAACTGGCCAAAGCTTTGTTTGTTTGTTTTTTTGTTTTTTTTGTATTTTCTTGAGGGGAGCCTTACGAGCAGGCCAGTTCTTATGGAAATCAATAATTTTCAACTCTCTATCCCTTGGATCTTGTATGTATAGTCGCAGGATTATGCGCTTGTACTTGTCATTCCATGCAAATCTGTGCTCGGAATTGGAAGTGATTTAACATAATAAATAAACCACGGCATCAATAGTGACAAAGCAACCGCAATAGAACAGCAAGGTTCTTCTCTCATTGTTACTTAATATACCATAATGTATCAAAGGTTTTTTTTTTTTTTTTCGTTTTATAATGCTTAATGATTATAGGCCTACTTTGTTTACGTACTTAAAGCAAGTTTTGTCCAGTTGGTTATTGTTGAATTTCGGTAAGTCACAGTTTCCTGATTTTAGAGCAACCAGTGTATCTCATCTGTAGTACTCGAAAGGAAAAAGTTGCATGATAAATGCATTCTCATAAGGAACGTTTTTGCACATGACGTTAAAGAAAAATGTTTGCGTAACCTATTGGAGGCGTGTCATAGCAACGTTTAGCAGGACATGCATGTAGGCAGCTCGTTTTTAAACACCCACGGGCGTGAGTTTTGCACTGGGCAAAGTCTTGAACTCAACGCCTTCATTGTTTTGCTCAGTAATGAACATTGTACAACGCCACTCATTAACCAGGTAGGGCGCAGCCGAATTCTTGCGCGACTTTGTGATTGATCATCCCTGCGCAGTCTCAAACGTTTCGTTGTATAACGTAAGATATATAGAACCGGCAAAAGGTTTGGCTAACACAGTAATTGACGTTAAATGAACCATGCGTTAGTGATGTATACAGTAACCGATTTGTGTTTATCAAACAGTTTTTATCATAGGTGAAAGATAAACTAATAAAAAGAGAGTGCTATTATAACTCTGTAAGTCTATCTCATTTAATTAATATTTTTGATGACATGAGCAGAAATCGGCAGGTAGCCACTGCATTAAAAAGCCAGTAATATACCAGTAACTTTTAGCAAGACGAAATAATCGATCATGTTGTGTTTCGAAAAAATTAAACGTCGCTTTTTAACTAACAAGCTATCATCAAACTTCGGCAATGCAACTGAACGTAGAGTGTGGTAACACAGAATGGTCCCTGCGAGACTGCCTACAGTCGGATGAGAAATAACCACTAGTACACTCTAAAAATAAAAAAGTAAAATTCCACTCTTTAGACCAGTGAAAGGTAAAAACTTCACTCCAAAAGAGTAAATTGCACTCCAAAAGAGTGAACATCACTTCAAAAGAGCAAAGTTGCACCCTTGATGGAGTGCCATGACGGACCACTCTTAAAAAAGGGTGGTCACTGATTACACTCGTTCAAGAGTGAATTTTACTCTTCTCGGAGTGAATTTCGCCTTTTCTGGAGAAAGATTTACAGTGCTATTTTAAGAGTGAATGAACACTCTAATGGAGTGAATTCAAACTTTTCACTCTATTAAATAATGATTGAATACACTTTTTGGTTTTTAGAGTGTATCTGACTACAACAGTTTTAAGCCAATAATAACAAGTCTTTTCAATAATAGTTAGTTCCACAAAGCGTAGACTTAAAAAATGTGTAATGCCCTTTACGGCTGCTGAGAACGCCAAAACAATTATCAAATGTGGTAACAAAAGAAAATTTCAAAGATACGCTTGACCTAAGCAGTGGAGTCAAGAAAAATTGCTCTGTTAAGGGCGAGTAACACTCCTACAATGCTACGGCCACCGAAACATTTGGTGTGTGGAGTAGGACCCGGCATCTACTATAGTGAGCTTTTGATTTCGAGACGCGGCCGTCATCTGCAACGCAATGACGTGACTCCAATGTTGCCCAAGGCATTTCACAACATTATGTAGCGTTATTTTGCGTTGCGCTTGAAACGGCATATACCAATATGACGTCAGTTCGTTGTACCTGACGTCCTTGCCGTGAAATCTAAAGCTCCCCAATGATAGTTCGAACGTACTGGTCGGGCATTGCTTCTCTGATTGCTTTCGCACTGATGAAATAGTAGTCAGGTTTGGAAGTGGCTAAGGGTACCAAAGTAAATAAGACTGAGGACTTTATGGTTAATTCGGAGTATGATAGAATGCCAAGTATAAGGACAGCCCTGCTTGCAAATGAAACGAAAAAAAAAATTACGTGACGAAACTCAGGTCACAGCAGTTAAAGGATTAAATATACCTTGCCAATACCTGCAACGAAAGTTTCAAATTTTGAGTCCACTTGAACATTTCGTCGATCCCTCCATTTTCAAAGCATTGCAAATATATTGAGAGTTCACAATTACGGTTTGTCTTTCAACTGGTCCCTATAAATACTACATATTTTGGTCTGGGTATATAAAAGAGGTCTGATACAGATTGACCAAGACATATTCCTAGCCCTTCCTGGGCAAGGCCGTGTAACATCCCTAACGGAGTTGTGCCCAGTACTACACAGCAGTTGCACGTCTTTTAACATTATTTTCAGCTGTGTCCAATGTACTTCATAGGTCTGCAGACTACTTGGGAAAGGTATAGATATATCGTATTCTTCATGTAATCTCTATTTTTACTATGTTATGAGTCACTTCGTTGTACAGAAGGTGATGATTTTCATACATACTGTGGTCACCTTGACACACTTAATATTCTTTGGCACCACTTTCAATTTTGCCATGGTGCTTTGCGATCCAACCGTCCAAATTCAATGCATAAAAATGTTTGAAACTACCGAGAAATGTTGTCTATTATAGGAAGAAGAAATTCTGACATATTAAGAAATTTGCAGCAAGAAGGAAAACACGACAGATTATGTTTGTTCATCATGCAGTTCTTGAAAAACTATTTGTCACACATTCTTTGTCCTAGGCTAAATTTTTAGACTCCTCACAGCCAAACGATAGTTTCACACCGTTTCATAGACTGTTCTCATGGGCTACAGGTAAGGGGAACAAAATGAGGTGTAGAAGCCACCAGGAAAAGTTCTTGCCCCTATAGGACGCCAAAAAATTGCAATTTCCCTAATCATTTATTTAAGTATGACAGCGGATGAATATTTCTTCAGTAAAAGCTATTCACTATTCCTTAATCTTGGTTCGCCGTCATGTACCCCAATTGACTTTTTAATCCACAAATCACAGTTTTTCCCACATTTGTGGTCGCTTAGCGACGTAAGACAACTCTGTCTTTCCAGGCCTACTTACGAACCGTTATTTGAAAATCCTCTGCGTTTCTTCTTCAAAATTGTTTTCCAGTTCATCCTCGTCCAAAGAACCATGTCTATCTTCCATTAAGGTGATTCCTATACATGACGAAATTATCAATAGGACCCCAGCCGCAATTGTCCAGTGGAATGGAAACACAAAGAAAATATACTGCCCAGTATATGTAAAAACGACATGCAGTGTGAGTATGACTGAGACCGTTACAGGAGATTCGAAGGAAACGGCTAAATAATGCAGTGCCATTCCAAACAGAGTAAATAATCCAGTGGCTGTCAAAACAACCGATGTTTCTAAGTTTTCTGGAAATTCCCAACCCATAAGACAGGTACATAGGATTATCGAGTAAATAGAATACTGCCATGAGTAAGATAAAACCGTTATTAATGAGTGCGTACCGAGGTCAGCTAATTTCTGGCCGACTGCTAGTGACCCAGAGAAGACAACAGCACCAATAAATCCTGTAACAAACCCAACAAGTTTCGTGAAAATGTCATTCTTAAAGAATTGCAGTCCTTGTGACTTTTCAGTTGAAACAGATGATTTTGAAACAAATATTACACCGATCAACGACAATATAGCGAAAAACAAATTTTTCAACTTGAAGGAACCACCGAAGAACGTGACATTGAAGATGTTGGAGAAAACAGGCATCGTAAAGAATATTGCAATAGCATTTCCTGGACCGATAGTGAAAATTGATATACAAACACATATTTGGGTTATGCTATTGAATAATCCGTGAAGCATGACAAGGATCAGGTGGGTTGGTACAAAAAGAAAATCGAAGGAAGGTCTTACCAGAGCAGCTAACGTCATACATACGATTAAAGCAGACACAGAACTATACACAAAAACCAAGGGTGGATTAGTTATTTCCGCGACAGCGTACAGCAGCATATCTTCAGCCCCAAATGTAAAAGCACATGCAACTGCAAAAAAGATTCCGGCCCATGCAAGTCCAAACTCCTTTGCTTTTTCAAAGCAAGTCATATTCGAGACGTGATCTACTGTTATCTCTCGCCTTGATACTTGTGAATATTAATGAAATAGGTAGCCAGCGTGATAAGATCCTTTAAGGGATGTCCAGAGTCTTCCAGATAACACAAAGTAATTGAAAATTGTTTCCTGTAAAAGGAATTGGCCTAGCCGTACGAGAAAATCCCATGCATAAAAGTGACTCTGATTCGCTCTGCAATCATATCTTGTCCATTGCTCTGTCTGCAATTATATTTCATTCTTAGGAAGTGAGGTATATAAAAAGATGTAGTTGACGACATAGCACGCAGGTCCTTCAGACCCAAAAGTATCGTAGCCTTGAAAGGGCATTGAACCAGATAATTCTGCATGTAGAATAGAACCATCCATGAGTTTATTTTTATTTCCAAAGGAAGTAATTAAATTTTAAAAGTCAAGAATGCATTAAAACTCAGATAATTGTTCCAAAGTACGTTAAAGTTGAGCAAATCCACTCGCTAAAAATGATGAGCAAAAACAACCGTTTTCGTCCAGTCCATCCACAATGATACCAGGCAATACTTTTTGCGCTTCATGCTTGGTATGTTGTTACAAATCTTGAAGACCGCACAACTCTCAACGATATTCGTGATCTGCCTGAAAAAACAAAAGTACAAAGAACAAAGACTCACCATGGACGTCTGAGTCCGGTCTACGTACCTGGTACCTTTCCCTGTAACCGTTCGAGGAATGCATGCCCATTTGTTGGCAAACACAATCTAGTCAACATTTTAGGCTCTTTCGGTAATAGCTTTACTGTCAACTAACGTTTTCATGCATTTCCTGTAATGTAGTTTACATTTAAGCTCGTGGGGTTATGCACATAACGCTGGATCGACCGGTAGGGGAAAATCGGTATTGCGTCAAACGTTAAGGCGAAAATAAAATAGTACAATACATAAGAATATAATTCCTCTTTACGTTTTGCGATATGCATACACGTTATTTCAATGGCCCCTCATACATTCGTGTTAACGGATACGTGGACCTAAGTCGGTATACACTGGAGTAATTACATGCACTACGTATTGTATGTGGGGATTAACCATACTGTTTCGTATCCTCATTGCAAATGTGTGTCAAAACGTTAAGGGGTAACGATTTTTCGCCCCATGGGTAAATTCGCCCTATTAGTCGTTTTTCAGACGATTTTTCGCCCTAATCCGCAATTATAAATATATATATATATATTATATATATATATATATATATATATATATATATATATATATATATATATACATATACATATATATATATATATATATATATATATATATATATATATATATATATATATATATATATATATATAAGGAAGTCGAGTGACGTAGCGACCTTATATGAATAAGTGAACCAGTGCGGTATTGAATAGTCGCATGAAGACCTTAAGCCATTTTTCCTCAAACGTAGGCATTGCCTTATACTGAAAGAGGATTATTTTTTTGAAATGGAAAACTTAGCCTCATGCAGGATTCGAACCAGCTACTTCCGCTTACAAGGCGGATGCTCTGACCACTGAGCCATTGAGGCCTATGTGATTGAGCGCGGTCAACTAATTATAAATACTGTTGGGTCACGTTCTCCATTGTTACGTCAGAGGAATGTCATAGGAACGCGTCCCCTGTAATATTAAGTAAGTCGAGTGACGTAGCGACCTTATATGAATAATTGAACCAGTGCGGTATTGAATAGTCGCATGAAGACCATTTCCTGACCGTAACATATCCACATACCAAATACGAAATCTCTGTAAGTTCCCTACCTTGAAATATTGCTTTAACAAAATTTAAAGACTTTCACCCCTAGTGACCCCATATGTGCTTTGACCTCTGCCACAAACAACAGGAACCACTTCCTGACCATAGCACATCCACATACCACATATGAAATCTATCCAAGCTTCCTACCTTGAGATATCATGTTAACCAGATTTTCAGACTGTGACCCCCGGTGACGACAGATGACCTTTGACCTCCGCCAAAAACAATAGGGACCATCTACTGACTAAAACGCACCCACATACTAAATATGAAATCTATCCAAGATACCTACCTTGAGATATCGCATTAATAAGGTTTTCGGACTTTGAACCCTGGTGACCCTAGATGACCTTTGACCTCATCCAAAAACAACAGGGACCATGTTCTGACCATAACGCATTGATATATCAAATATGAAACCTATCCAAGTTTCCTTACTTGAGATATCGTGTTAATAAGTTTCAGACTTTGACCCCTGGTGATCCCATATGACCTTTGACCTCTGCCACAACAAAAGGAATCACTTCCTGACCATAACGCATCCACATACCAAATATGAAATTTATCCAAGCTTCCTGTGTTGAGATATGATCATAACGAGATTTTCAGAGTTTGACCCCATGTGACCCCAAGAGACCTTCGACCTCCGACAAAAACATTACAGATCATCTCCTGACCCATACGCATCTACATACCAAATATGAAATGTATCCAAGTTTCCTTCCTAGAGATATCATGTTAACAAGATTTTCAGACTTTGACAACTGGTGAACGCAGATGACCTTTGACCTCCATAAAAAAAACGGACCATTTCCTGACCATAATGCATCCACATACCAAATATGATATCTATCCAAGCTTCCTACCTTGAGATATCGTGTTAACAAGATTTTCAGACTTTGACCCCGGTGACATCAGATGACCTTTGACCTCCGCCAAAACACAATAGGGACAATCTACGGACTTTAACGCATCCACATACCAAATATGAAATCTATCCAAGTTTCCTACCTTGAGATATTGCTTTAACAAGGTTTTTAAACTTTGAACCCTGGTGACCCCAGATGACCTTTGACCTCCGCCAAAAACAATAGGGACCATTTCCTGACCATAACGCATTAACATACCAAATATGAAATCTACCCAAGCTTCCTACTTTGAGATATCGTGTTAACAAGACTTTCAGACTTTGACTCCCGTTGACCCCAGATGACATTTGACCTCCGCCAAAAACAATAGGGACCATCTACTGACCATAACGCATCGACTTATCAGATATGAAATCTATCCAAGTTCCCTACCTTGAGATATCGCGTTAACAAGGTTTTTAGACTTTGACCCCTGGTGACCCCAGATGACCTTTGACCTCCACCAAAAACAATAGGGTTCTTTCTCTCAATATGGGCTATTTATGTACCAAGTTTGAGAACTATCAGAGTTTCCCTTCTTGAGATATTGTGTTAACAAGCAAAGTGTCACAAACACACACACATACACACACACGTACACATACATACACACACGCCATCATGAATGCATTGGTGTCTCTTATCATCGAAACCAAAAGTGGAGTTTCGCTTGATAACGTCTTCAGACCAGAAATTATGACTGGCTGAGCCATTCGTATTTCCTTAATGATATTTAATTTGCGGTTATGAGACCACTTTCACACGTGCTACTGAAATTCCATTCTGATATCACTGATTCAATAACAGAACTCATTGCTTGTGGAAAACTAGCCGGAGGAGTCTAGTCTATTTTTCTCAATTGTCTGTCTCAGCGGTGTGAATACTTATGAGTACTTAGTGTTTACCTCTTCAGAGTCGTCGATTTGTTTAATAAATGTGTGTGTATTCGAAATGTGCGATCCAAGTTAAGCCAGAAAGGGTGAATAGCCAAAGGACCTTCAACAACACAAATGCTGGTGCGATCTTTTTGCACACCTTTAATTGCGGAAAAGGTGTAAAAAACCTACAGCTGTATTGAGACTATAAATTAAGCCTAGGACTAACAACGTAGCAAAATTGTTCGATTTCTCAAAATCGGGGCAGTGAACAACCAAAGATAACGGAGATTTTAAACATGCCAATTTTTCTCTTTCCTAAAATCGATTAAAAGCACAAGGTTGGTTTGAAGATATCTCCGTTGAATTTGCGCGGGAGGATAGGATCTCAACGTATCATGGGAATTCCTTGAAAATGGATGAACCCAAGGCAAAATATCCCCCGATCAGCTGAAAATTGACTTCAACCAAAACCAGTTCTCCCAAACTGTTGGTTGTTAAAAGGTCAAGTTCAAATAATGCAACTCAAATCCCATAGACGACACTGTCGGATTTTTTTTAGAGGAGAAAGTTAACTTTAAGGAATGGTTTAAGGTCATTTACTTATTGTAACCATTTTGGTGAAATAAGCGTTGACCGACCCATTTCAACAAAAGGTGAACTTGAAGCAAGCTCATTTGACATCTACCCTCACATTAATGAGCAGTCTCTTCCTTTTCTTTAAACCTTGCAGCCCTTTTTCCCTCAACAATCCCATCTTATCAGAAAGTGGTTGCATAAATTGCATGAGAATTTTACAACTTTGCATATCCAATTGGGTAGCTCTAATTCCAATTAACCCTTAACGTCAACACAACAGTCTGAAGAAACAAAGGGAAACAAAGTATTCCTTGTCAATACAAGGACGTGATATAATCTCTGCTGCCCTCAACACACTTTGGAACAAATGTAGTGACATCATTTAAGACATCTGGAAAAACACATGCCCTATTTGAATGGACATTTCACTACACACTGTAGATTTGGTTTTTCTTTCACATACGAAAATTAAATTTTTGCTGAGACTTCCCCTTAAAAGTTGCATTCAAGATCGGTATAGTGTATTGCAAGGCGGCAACATTACCTGGCTCAATAACTTAGCCAGCATACACAGTGGAAACTTGCAAATATTTGTGAAAAAGACGACAAAAGGAAGTAAGCGTCAACGACGTATGTTGATAAGTATCTTCTGCGAGTAAATTAAAATTAAGAAATGAGTAACACAGTTCCCTTGACTGCCAGTGCAATAGCTGTGTAAGCTCCGAACAGATCGACAACACTGCATATTCAATGGCGGAACTTAAGAAGTGGCATGCCCACCTCAATTTAGTGCTGTAAAGGAATTTAACAGGACCGTCCTGGTTACCTGGTTTGGGGGTTAGGTGGTTTAAATTCCTTTGAAAGATTAATATTTTATGTTCAATATTTGCCTACTGCTAATACATTTACAGTCGATACTCACATTTCAGGGAAAATGCATGGGCTACTGTTCATTGCTTGCATTAACCCCGATCGTTCATTATCTCTATCAATGCACGGCGTAGCTTTGATTAACATTTAGCTAATGTTCTTTTCAATCTTATTCCAAACAAATATAAGAACTCTAAACTAGTTCAATATTGCACACCTGTCCTGACAAAAATGAAGATACAATTCATTCACTTGCTAATATTCAATTGGCTTGGTGATTAAAGTAATCTAGGACGAAGAAAGTGTGATAAAGGTACGCATATTCATCATCAATAATAACGTAAGAAGTTCCAATTTTAAAAGGGATTTCCAAAATTCATGTGTTGGCAACTTACTCAGTAAACCTTGAACCCTAATACTGACTACCATAATTACAGTGAGGGTATTTGCGATCTCACAAACAGTTTGGGCAAAGTATGCCTGAATGGCTAATCATAATTTCTGAAGAATGATTGGAATTTTAGTCATTTAATTTATAATCACTTTTATGCACAATTTAAGCGTCAGACAAATCTGGTGAGATTGAGGTGACACTAACACTGTTTCGACAAGGACAGCATTTGATAGCAAAATTTTTGATCAAATTGAGTTTTGATGAACATTGGTTGACGTAGGAAACAGGTCTCCGTGCAATTTTTTAATTATATCATATTTAAATAATTAAGTTTCATTTGTTGAATTTTAATTCATTTAAGGAGACACGGAACTGTCGATGGGCAATGAAAGGCTCAGTTTTCTCTTCCCCGTTCTTGAAAATTTCTAAATAAATTAGACAATATTGAACAAAAAAGATTTGAATGTTTCATTCAGGCTAAAAGTATAGCATAGTATCGACCTCATTTAAGACACCCACCTATTAAGCGAGAGACAGACAGTAGACTACCAAACTGCATTAATCGTTAGAGCCTACAAAAAATAATCGAAGTAAATTAAATGATGCATTATAAAATCGAGAACGATTCTTACTTTAACGCGGGAGGGTGTAAGAAGTTGAACCCAAAATTAACCCCTGTAAATTCTCAGGTTACTCATACCCACAGCTGTCAATTTTGCAGAATACAAAACTATATGACAAAAGGCTATGAAACGGAGTTTACCCATGAGTGGTAAAAAGACCCTGTGAGGACAGTAAATTGTCGGGCCTGTACTATGAAAATCACTTCTCTTTTAGTTTTATCAGAAGTTTCAAATTTCTTTCAAAATTTTTGAACAAGTTTTAATTCAAAATGGATTCTCAAAGTTGGTGTCTCTGGGAACAATCCCTAATCCTTTCATAGTAGACAGTTGGGAAAAATAATCACTAACTCTAGTCACAAATGTGACATCATTAACAGTAGGAAAGACCTGACAGTGTCCAAACGATTTGACTTCACGGGTGACTGAATGTGGTTAGACACCACTTTCTTGGGTAACCCACCACTTGGCTGACCAATTATTCAAAGGAAAAAATTAAGTCTTGTCACACACATGACCAGCGGTCCGTGAACATTTATACATTTTTTTTTCTAGAGACTTGACTGCAAAAAGTACAAATTTTACTTTTGTTATAGCTTTTACAACGTACAACTGCAGTTGTCAAATCAAAATGCAGGGGTAAATAATTGATGATATAACACAGAATTTCTCACGATACGGATGGAACTGGACTTGGAAAAAATATGCAAACAAAACTTATATAAACCCATCTGCAAACTGTCAAAGACTAATCAAAACTAGTAAGGGAGTGCTATCCTTGTAAAGAAATTCTGCGTTGTATTAAAATAGCATTATGCGAAACTAGCTTTCCGATACATCATTTGCAATTACCACAAATATACTTGCAATGACAATATTACCACAATATACCAGCAATGAGAATGCAGGGTATGTCATACCAAATTTAATTAGTATGACATATTGAGAAATAAATTCAATTGGGAAGATAACTTGGATATCAGGTTCAACAATTGAAATACTTACACAATACAATACAGAAGTTGGAGGCTTAACTCCAATGACCAGAGCAGGTGAGGACCCACTTCAAACTTTGGTGTACAGCATGATAAAGCCTATCAATGGAAAATTTCCACGGGATATTACGCACCACTCCATTGAACTGACGAAGGTTACTAACTAAAGCGTGGTGGAAAATAGGACTCAAAATGTTAGTCTATCTCATTAGGAAGTTCGAGTGATCTCAAACATTCCAGCGCCTTATTTTATGTTTTTAGCCTAAGGTTACTTTTTGCTGTACTATGAATGTTAGGCTTCTTTTTTGTTCAAAGCGATTATGTTCTGATCCATATATTTTCCTCTATTTATGTAGGATATTTAGGTATATTGGGGCATAAGGTTTCGTCTTAGGACGCTTCTGTTCCAACTGATAGTACAGGTAAAGTAAGAAAAATTTAAGTTGACTGGAATAGCAAATACGTTGTTTTATGCAGTGATGGTTGGTTACGTTCCAACCTTATCACAAAGCATTTTTAACTGCAGAAACCCTTAATAACCATTGGAGATAATAACAGTTATGTCACGTTTGACAGATTAGCGGGCCTTATGAAGAAGTTTCAAAACCAGTCAAAGCACAATCCAAACAAAAGTTTTTGAAGTTTCGTTTATTCTTAACTCTCTCCTATCAGTGGACTGGAAAATTGCTTATCTTAGTATGCAGAACAATAAGACAATAATATTTACTTCTCTGTGGATGACTTCAAGTTCCAATTAATCATTGTTCCTTTTGTATGATACCAAACAAACCGATCCTGTGGTATGTGGTTAACATAGTCTCAAAAGAACCGTATACCTAGTGACTGGTGGATTTATAACTCTCCAAACAGGTCAAAATGTTGTACTAAATATTAAATTTAATGCAATTGGTTTTAATGGTAGTGAACAATGTCTAACCATAACCCGTAAAAGTATCAGCTATTCTCAAATATTCACAAGAAGATAGAGCCCAGTTGTTTAATAAAAGGGAATTAATTTTGCTTTTAAAAGGTCTGCACTGACTTACAGTTTCATAAATAACAAGCAAAGATTGAGCACCAGAAATTAAGCTATGAGATCAAGGACTTGAGAGATTCCCTTTTATTCTTTTCAGAATGGAAGGAGTAACCAAAGATGTCATTCAGTTTCTTAATTACATTAAAGCATTGATTAAGTCATGGCTTCGAGCTGGTGTTGGCATGGCTTTTCTTGCAGCTACTGGTTATGCAGTTGGTGAACTAGCAGGTTTTGGAGCTGGCAGAAGTTTCCATTTGTCTATTGTACTTTTCGCCAATGGAACTATATCGCTCATTCTGTTCCTTATTTTCGCACTCATTCAACCACCAAAGATACGTATTCACATACGGCACTCGCCAGTCATTTTCTTTTGCGGTTTTCTTCACACTTTTGGACAAATTTCTACTGTGTATGCTGACATACATATAGGACCAGGCAATGCTGCCGCTCTGTACTACACTATGCCGATTTTTACTGCAATTTTGAGCCCCTTTTTCCTCAACTTTAAAATACAGAGAACTCATGTCGTTTCTATAGGATTATCCACAATAGGTGTTTTCTTCATCACAAGATCTACTTACTCCGGGCAAAAGACGTCAGCTGCTAACTCTGACTACTGGATTGCGTTTGGAATTTGTGTAGCCCTGACAGGAGCTGCGAGCCATGCTGGTAGTCTAATAATTCGAAGGAAACTCCAAGATCAAACCACCGAATCATCCGTTTTCGTTTTCTCTTTCTTGCTGCAATACTCTTTGATTTCTCTTATTTATTGCATGGTCAGTGGTACATGGAAAACCCTCTGCGTTAGCAGAATCGATTTAGCCATGTTGGTAGTGTGTGGTTTAACACCATACTCTGCGTCTTTGTGTATGTATATGGCCGTCGCCCTAGAAAACCCTGCAACTGTTTCTGTAATACTTACGTCTAGTGTCTTTATGGTAAACACCGGTCAGAAGATATTGTTCCCTTCCCTGAATTTTGGATGGGTTTCCATTGCAGGAGCTATCTTGATTTTCTCTTCATGTGCATTTGTAGCCTCTGTCAGCTATCAAGACAATTCTAATGAAGAAAAGGGAAGTTGTAAAAGGGATGAACAGCAAGCTTTTCTGCAAGAATGATGATTCTTGTGAGGAATACAACATGATAGATATTACAGAAGAAAAACATGGCATAATTCTTTTTAAGAAAATCTGATTGGTCTTGTTAGAAACCTGAAGACAGAATAAAGATTACAATAATTTTAATATCATGGAGAATTACTGACTCGGTCTGTGATTGGCAAAGAGGAAATGAGATCTTATGTTTTTGAAGCCCGATGTCTCTCAATTTGGAGGAAAGCATCCACGCGTCTCTCGAAACAGACAGTGTGACTTCCAAACGTATCTTATAAGATATGATACTTGCTAATGATACGCATTTTTACCCAATCGTAGCTCTTAGCTTGCCGAACTCTAGAGGAGGGTGGACGAAAAGGCGTCTTTCACCCCCACTACATTTTTGTAGTAGTCCACCCATCCGAAATGCCCAATTAGCACAGTTCTTGATTGGCAGCACTATTCAAATGTACTGTAGCTCATAGTACATATCATGTGCCGTACCATGCAAGAGTGATTTGGAAACACAATAAGGGTTTTGTAAACTCACATTGAAGCAATAAAATAAGACTGTGTCCGGATGAGGATTAGCTTTAGAAAGTTTTGGGAGGAGCTTTGGTAAGTAGGTTAGTAAAATCGGAACTGTTAACGGGTCAAAATATTAGCAAGTTAGTCGTTCAGTCGGTCAGTCAGTCAGTCAGTCAATCAGTCAGTTAGTTAGCCAGTCAGTTAGATGGGGATTAGGCATTTACTACAATCTCCAAAAGTGTCTGTTATGGACAATAAATGAATGTCAGGACTACTCAACCCTGTAGCCGCAAATTTAAGGCAGTCGGGGATCTCGTTTGACGAGAAGCAGCGAGTTATATTGGATTTGGTTGTTGGAACTTTGAGGCTCAGGTTCTAAACCTGTTGATTTATTCCAGATGCCCCTATTTACTTTTTCATTTTAAGGTCACTTGTGTTCCTTACAAGATTGCCACTTGCGTAATTTCAAGCACCAATGCATTAAGGTTCTTTATCATTGTTTACAGTAGTATCCGATCTTTGAATTGAACTTACGGGGTTCGATTCCAACCCGCTTTTCACCAGTGATGCCTGACAGAAATCCCGGATGTTAGTGATTTGTACTCTTTCACTATACCAAAGACCTGCGCAGTACAAAGCATATATTTTTGATCCAGCGTTAAAAGATGCACTTTTATGCTGATAAACAACATCTTACCAAACATCATTCTTCTCTTAGAAACAAGTTCCTTTTTGTCACTTCATTACCCTAAGAATGGATTCGAAGTAAAACTCCGACTCACCTAATAACCGGCTCAATGGATACCTTAACCCAACAGTATTTAAAATTAGTTGACCGCGCTCTATTAGATGGGCCTTAATGACTCAGTGGTCAGGGCATCCGCCATGTAAGAGGGAGGCCGCTGGTTCGAATCCTGCTTGAGGCTAAGTTTTCCATATCAAAAAGCATCCTCTTTCAGTATTAGCCAATGCCTATGTTTGAGGAAAAAAATGGCCCAAGGTCTTCCTGCGATTATTCAATACCGCACTGGTTCATTTAGTCATATAAAGTCGCTACGTCACTCGACTTACTCAATATAACAGGGGAGGCGTTCCTGTGACTCCTGACTTTACAATGGAGAACTTAAACCCAACAGTTTTTAAAATTACTTGACCCAACTCTATCAAATAGGCCTCTGCAATGTTTCAGTGGTCAGAGCATTCGCCTTGTAGGAGGAAGATTGCTGGTTCGTATCATGCTTGAGGCTAAGTGTGTACGAACCTTTTTCACTATTTCCTACGTAGAGGATACCCTTTTAAACTCTTAGATACCTTTACACAGGTAGTAGAATTAAGAAATGGGGGATGTAAATATTTCTTTGTATATATGTATTTGAAGGATGAAATAAAACGTTCCTTCAAAAAAAAATGGTGGATGGGGGTTGGGGATGGGGGATAGATGTTGTCCAATGCTTGGTTACCACTGTATCGAATCGGTCCAGCACATATTTTGGGAGTGTCCGAAAGTTATTCCAATTTTGCCTTGAAGTAACCGCTTTCTTCGGTTCCTTTGTGGCACCCACTTTTGTTTGGTCATTACGCAGTTTCGGTACGGATTTTCAGAGATTAATAATACAAAGGCTATATTTGATAGAATTTGGTATGTTTATGGGTGTATAAATTTATTAAATGAAAAAAAAGATGCATACATTTTTTCAAGCCGGAACTTCAACCAGCCCATGTTATTATCTCGTCCATTTTAAAAACGAATGAAAGACCGTATTACAGCTGACAAGGATAGATATAATAACGAGAAGTTTAAGAGGATATGGATAATTGGTTTCCTTTATTTTCTTGAACCTAGGAAAGCTCTCCTTCAGTTTATAATTATGATTATTGAACTATGGAATGTATAACTAATATTATTTATGTAACTTATTCCGGGTCGGTCATTTGTGTGTTGATCCCCACGAAATATGTGTACTCGCCTGCTTATTATATCATAATGACTTAACGAACCAATATACATCTGTAATAAATGAAAGTAACAAAGGGGAATGTTTCCACAAGATTAAGCTTTAGATTAAGTTAAAAATGTTTGTGTTATGATGTTTTCACTAACTTTATCTGATTTCATATTTCAAACTTGTAAAAAGTATAAATATGCTCGTAATTGGAAATAAGTTTCCTTTCAAAAAAAAAAAAAAAAATAGGTATCGTTTTCCGACGTGCTGATCCACTAAAGCGTGAGCGGCTTCTACAGTATTAAGGGAAGAACACTTTAGAGCAAATAACCCTAGTCTTTACCCATCATCCCTACCTTGACCCCTTCTACAGGAAATCAGGTCCTCCTGGAGCATCCTCCAAAGTTACCCTGAAATCAAGGAAATTTTTCTCCACTTCTTACCTTAGAGCGTAAACAACGCCGTTATTTAAGATCTATTATTAACAGTACCAGACCTTTCCGCAACACAAACTTAGGAAGCAACCGATCCTGTAATACACCACGTCGTCAACTTTGTACTTTATTGATAACTCAACCCACTTCATCGGCACTTCTTCTGAGTCAAACTTACTCCTGGTTCTTCCAACTGTGACTAGTCTAATGTTGTACATTACTTTTTTGCGTTTAATGCCTTGAAATTACATGCGTGGGAGAGACAGGTGATAGATTTCGACTAAGAACCATAAACATTCTATGAGACACAACAAAACGGATTTCCCTGTTGCAGCTCTCTTTAACTTACCCGACCACTTTTTAATCTTTATCCGATTTATGATTCCTTAACAAATGTAATTTGTGCTAAGTTGACAAGCTTGCATTTTTGTGGCTTAAGGACTCCATTAACAAAAGAACTGAGTTGATTAGAAAGTGAAGACATGACAACACAAGGTCAAATCCCCAGAAGCCACCGGACCATAGCAAAAGGAAGCGATGATTTTACCCTTGTATATTTCAGTTGCCTGATAATTGCCAAGTGGCATTGCCAAGTCTCATATATATAAATATATATATATATATATATATATATATATATATATATATATATATATATATATATATATATATATGTGTGTGTGTATATATATATATATACATATACACATATATACATATATACACATATAAACATATCTACATATATACACATATATAATAAGAGGCAAATAATGGGTGCCTGGTTGACTTTGCAAGGTACAAAGATATAATATAAGATTGTAAATTTTTAATCCCACTTTCTTAAATCAATAGATTTAAAATTACTCCACTCTTTTAGATTGAAACTGCAATATATTAATGTATGTAATTATATTATTATATTATTATGTAATGTATTAAATCCTACGATTTAAGAAAGCACCTGGGAACTTCTTCAGCCAGTAATGAAACACGAAGTGAGTTACTGGGACTTAAACGAGCTAGACACGGGAAAGGGTAAGACAAGCCACAGGTGCTCATGGAAAGTAAAATGGTCCAGTGGTCGTAAGTCCCTGTAAGCCCATTTATGTGCCTCTTTAATCGTAGGATAAACTTAATCTCGAATGTTTTTCTTAGTGAATGCGTCTTAAAGTTTGAGGCTAGCGAAAGGCATTTGAGATTGAGAAGAGAGTGATTCGGGATGTTGAAGTGTTCGGCCACTGAAAAGCCCTTGCTAATGTCACGCATGGACATCTCGTGATTATTAAAACGAAGTCTGAAATGTGTTCCAGTTTCTCCCATGTACATACCATTGTCACAGCTGTTTCAGAGAAACGAAACTGTCGATGGGCAATGAAATGCTTATTTGTACCGTTTTTCCACGTTTTCACAAATTTTCCAAGTATACAAGATAATATTGTACAACACGGAATATGACTCTTTCACCCATTCTTTAAAAGAAGTGTTTAAGGTCATATCAACTTTAAATATGATAGAGGGGTACTTATTTTAAGCATTGTGGTGAAATTTGCATTGAAATCCGTTTGGTGGTTCTCAAGATTTCAACAAGTAAAGTGGTCACATTTGCAAAAAAGTGAACTTGAAGCAAGCACATATGACATCATATCCCAACATAAATGGACAGTGTTTTTTTTTTTTTTTAAACTTTACTGCTTATTTTCTCCTCAACGTTACCATATTATCAAAAGGTGTTTTCTTAAGTGGCATTAGAACTTTTCAAACTTTGCAATCCCCACGGGGAGGTCCTATTCCCTTTAACGTCAAACACAAAGGGAAACGGAGTAATCTTTGTCAATGTGAGGAAGTGATATAATCTCTGCTGCCCTCAAGCTCATTTTGAAACACAAATCTAGTAACTTCATTTGCTGATATCTCGAGAACTACATGTCTTATTTGAATGGAAATTGCACTTAACTGTGTAGGTTTGGTTGTTCTTTCACATGTGAAAATCAAAATTTTGGGGTTTAACTTTCCCTTTAAATACTGCAATGTATCGTCCTCATTTATCACACCGTCCTATTTGTTCACTTCATTGACGGATGATAGCAATATATTGCCAAATAGAAATGATCGTGGGGGCTTGGTACACATAATGGGAGTAATTTAAAGTTTGCATTTAAAAAACGAGAACAATTCTTTTCCTATGTGGGAGGGGGGGGGGAGTTTAATTAACCCCGGTAAATTTTCAAGTGACTCATATCCACAGCTGTCGAATTTGCCATTAGAAAAATTTGTGGCATGAAATATCGGCACTCAAACTGAGCGATAGAGCTTCAAACTGGGCGATTCTTTGACGTCATCCGGCCGCAGGAAACTAAATGACCTTGGCTGATGTAAAGTCGTAACCTCTAGTGGAAACAGACTAGGAATCCAGCGAATCACCACAATCGGTCTGAAAACATTGCCTTTTAGTCATTTACTATGCAAATATAAAATCCCTGGAATTTGTAGTACCAGTTTGATCTTGATATGTTCAAAACCGACAAAATGGGAAATAAAAATAAAAAGAATACATCTCATCGAGATCTGTTGGCTTGCAAAATCTGGCAGATTTTGCTTTGGAGTGTGATCGTTATTTTCACTAAATGTTGACCATTTTTTTTTTTTTTTTTTTTGTTTTTTTTGTTTCAAGGTTTAAACAAGTGTCAACTTGTTATGAAATTTTCGTTTGATGATTAAAAATGCAAAAATTAAGAAATTTTAGGTTAGTCAACTCTGTCGAGCGCAGTAACATACGCGCCGACCATGTAAACCGCAAGAATTCACCAAGGTCAGGCATTCATATAGGTCTCTGAACAAATGAGTTTGTCCAAATTTCATGCCAGCGTTATTTCTTATGCACAGCACAAAACAATGACAAAAAGCTTTGAAGTGGATTTACCTAAGATTATCATAAAGACCCTGTAGGGACAAAGGTCTTAGGTCTTTACCATGAAAATTATTTCGTAGTAGTGTCAAATTTCTTTTAAACGTTCTTGCAAGTTCCAATTTCAACATGGATTCTCAAAACTGGTGTTCTGTTCAAAAACAATCCCTTATCCTCTCATAGTACACTCTAAAAACATCTGGCTATGGTCAATAATGAAATTTGGTAAACCTGTCCAAATTTGTTTACCACACGGGCAACTTAACGTGGTGAGCTAGACACCACTTTCTTGAGTAGCCCATCACGTGGCTGACCAATTATTTGAAAAAAATACTCCATTTCATTATTGTTTCATACGTTACCAGCGGTTGATGAACAATTAACCCAACTGTTTTACAGTCATGTGTATATAACTGCAAGAGATTCTAATTTTACTAATTTCCTATCTTTTACAATTTACTACTGCAGTGTTAAACTCCAAATGCAAGGATAAATATTGAATGAAGTGACACAAGATCTCTAAAGATACTGATGGAACTCAGTTTGGAAAAAAAATTGTTTTGTTAATGGAAAGCACGAAGAAAACTTTTAAACCCAAGTGCAAACTGTCGAATATTTATCAAAGGTAGTAACGAAGTGCTATCCTTGTACATAAGCTCTGATTTGAATTGATTTGATGAGAAACGATCTTTCCGATAGTTCACTTGAAATTACCACAAAAATACCCGCAGTGAAAACACAAGTTATGTCATATCAATTTCAATTAGTATGACATATTCAGAAATTAATTAAATTGGGCAGATTACTTAAAATCAGATTCAGCGACTGATTACTTTTAGAGACAGTGACCTGATGGGGGGGAAACTTAACGTCATAAAAGAACAACAAATATAAGAAAACTGTACAGTAGGGCTCAGGTGCGTAGCCAGTGATTCGAGGTTGAATCCCAATTGACCCAATCAAGCGAGAGGCCACTTTTAAACTTTAAATGTTGATAGTGCCCATCAATGGACACTGCATTACTAGCCACTACTAGACCCTGTGTTTGGTCTAGAGGTAAAGCATCCGCCTCTCACGCGGAAGGCCTACTCAGGTTCTATTCCCAAGTCGAGTCACGCCAAAAACTCTGAAAATGGAACCTACTGCGCGTTTTTCGTGATGCTCCGCATGAAGCAATGAACTAAGGAAAACTAGGGAGGTGTCCTAACACCTCAATGGGAAAACAAGCCAGTAAGCAACAATCGGGGAAAAGGCCATGGCCGGCTCGACTTGAACGAAAAGGCTGGAAACTGGACCGGAAAACTCCAGCTAACCAGCTAAGTCCTTTAACTTACTTACGACGTGACGGAGAAAAAGAGGACAAAACGTTAGTGTCTGTCTTATCAGCAGGTTTGAGTGATCTCTCATTCCAACGCCCTGTTTTATGTTTAAGCCCAAGCTTTGTTTTTGCTGTAGTACAAATGGTGGGTGGCTGATTTTTCTTCTCTTTTGTCCAAAACGATTATGTTCTAATCCATATGTTTTTCCTATTTTATGTAGGGTATTAAGGTATTTTGGAGCATATAAATTCATCTTTTGAGGGCGCTTCTGTTCCAACTGGTAGTACATGTAAGGTAAAAAATAGGTTGACTGGAATAACACGTATGTTGTTTAACACAGTGAAAGTTGATAATGAGCAACCTTTATCACAAGGCATTATTAATGACCCTCAATAACTAATAATGAAAGTTATGTCACGTTTGGCATATTAGCGGTTCTTGTGGTAAAGTTTTAACACCAGCCAAACGACAATCCAAACAACAGTTTTGAAAGGTTCTCTTATATCCTTTACATTTTCCTATCCAAGGGTGAAACAAGCGGGGGTGGCATGCCTCCGTCGGGGGAACACTGCATCCCCCCCCCCCCCCCATCCCCGTCAGTGAAGGTCCGCGGTCTCGTCGGGAGTCCTAAAAATGATAAAAAATAAATAAATAAGAAATAATAAAAAAAAAAAACCTACAAGGACTGAAGTTACAGGATGGTTGATCTTCAACATATTTTTTTCTTTGTATCGCTAATTTAATCTACATCGATATCGATTCTCAATCACTTCTTCATAGCTTTGTTATACGTCACTCCATGATGTACCTTGTCCCATGTCCTCCCCCATCGGGGAAGGACGGCGATTTTCCGTTGAGTTCTTAAAATAAAAGCCTAAAGGACCGATGTTACTGGATGGATAATCATGGCCTTTTTTTTTGCGCTTTAATGTAACGTTACTTTACACTTCGGAATTGACTTCCAACCACTTCTTCGTAGCTCTGTTATACCTCATTCCATGTACTTTGTCCTACCTTATTCTCTGTCGGGAAAGGACGATGATTTTATCGGGGAGATCTAAAAACAACACAAATAAAAAAAAAAAAAAAAAAAAAAACCAAAGGACTGACGTAACCAAGAGTGGCACAAACGGGGCCGGGGCCATACCCCTCATCGCGGAAGGCTGCCCCGGCTCCCCGTCGTTGAGAAGATCCAATTTCCTCCGGAGCCTTCGATAAAAGATGCAAGTCAGATAAACTTTGGTCCCCCGCACGATATTCTGGATTTTACTTACTAGAACACCATATTCTTTAAGGAAACTCTCCCAATTCCCAGTTTTCCTTACAAAAACTGACAAGAGGTTGCTCAGGTGCATGCAGTGCCCAATAGTTTGTCATCTGTCCAGCCCAGACAGTAGAATTCCAGCAACGGTAACCAAAATGGGCCATGCGATGACTGTTCAGTTACAGATAATGATAAACAGTATAGTGTTAGAATATCTCCCTAGGTCTGACTGCAAATTCCTATGAAGCGGGGAGGGGGGGAGGGGTGACCGAGGGTGCGATAGCCCTCCAGTGAAAAAATGAGGGGGCTGAAGAATGCTTCCGCCCCCTCCCTCCCCCCCCCCCCCACTTCCCGAGTCAGACAACTTCTTTTTCTTTTTTGTCATATTCTCAACTCCTCTTTCTCATGAAATTCCGGGTTCCCTTTAATACAAGCGCCAATTTGTAATTCATTGTTTCAAAAAAGCGAAATTTTCCGCGCATTTTGCTCGCTTCAACATGCAATTCCAAATGCATAAGTTTATCTCATTTATCAGTTTGATAATTCAAGCTCTGGAAATGAAACAATCGAAATTCCAGGTCTTCAAGTGATACCGGCAATGAGTGCAATTTTTGTACATTTTATTTCGTAAAATTTCAATTTTTTTTTTCTTATATAAGCTATTGACTTTGAAATAGCTTGTCTAAAATAAACAAAAAAGTTTCGGAACCTTTTAAAAATATTATAATTGTAAAGCTTCAGTTCGTAGACCTTCAAGATAACGTTATGTAGCAACAACGATCTTCAGTAGATCACCGTGCAATCGTCCTCAGATTTGCCATATGGGAAGCGCAGAGTTTCGATCAGTAACCCCCCAACTTTTCAAATTACTCTGCACAAGAAACCCAGAATCCAAAAATGTTTGCAATACAAGCTCCATAGCCACAAACAGTTGTATCAAAAGGCGCAAATAACTTGCATAAGACAACGGTGTTTAAACTTCCGAAAACTCGGAAAAATTGGGTACTTTCCCGTTTCCCCTGAAGAAATGTTTTTACGTACCTGTTGCTTAGCTACTACTTACAAGCTTAGCCTGAGAAATGGCATTTTCGACTGTCTGAGGGGTCCGATTTTTTAAAATTTCCTCTACTCTCCGCGCCAACTGACGATGGCGCTTGGTTTAAATAGTACCTCGGGCAAGACTTCAGCAAGTGCTCTCATATATACCTTTCATGATTTACGTTTCAAGCCTGTCAGTTGAATAGTCTGTGAGTAGATGGATTCTTTAGTATCTGGAAGAATTAAAATGTTATTAATGTTCCTCAGTTTGTAGTAGGCATATATATACTGGAATTGTTGTTATTGATAAAAACTCAATGTATGAAAAATGGTAATGCATTGAGACAGGGCGAAAATCCCCACGGGCTAGAGGGAAACTTGGAGGGGGAGACGGTTCACCCCTTTTCAACCCCTAATTTTTTCGTATTTCTCTCTTTCTAAAAGGTTGAAACTATTCCAACTCTGTATCGTAAGAATACAGACAAGATAAGCAGAGTGTGAATTCGTTGCATTCTCATGACAACCCTTGAGTGTTCACAAGAGAGAGACCTCGAATCGCCACCCCTCGAATGGCCAGCGCTTATTCAACCCCGGTAAAACACTCAAAAGAATTGGCAAAAATTTAATATGCCTCTAACCTGTCGTGTGCTTATAATTTGCACACTATAGTTTGATACGGTTAATCAAAAACACGATCACTAAAACACTAAAAGGACTATCATTGGAAAACTGCCTAAACATTAAATGTCATCTGAAGGCTTGTAAAAAGTTCGGGGTCTTAAATTTAAATTTATACACCAAAGGGGTTAACTAACTTAACTTATCCGTAATACTTTAACTTTGTCTCCATAAAGCCTTGAATTAAGCCCTTAACGGCGCAAAACGGTTCGCTACTGATGAAGTTGCGACCATATTAATTATAGCAATATGAGCCAGACAACCGAAACCGGTCCAGCTTGCTCATAAGAACCAATCTTTTTAAATTCAAACCCCCGGCTTCCTAAAAAAGTCTGATATCTTTTGCATAAAATCCATACAATGATTTCGGGCCTTTCCTAAAAAATGTGCAGGGTTCATTGAGTATGATAACGTCGATGGTGCACCGTCTTCAATTGGCAAACATGGTCTGCGGGGCGCGAGACGACGGGAAAGAGCTGTGCCGAGTGCTTCCACTAGTTACGAAACTGGATGAGCAAAAACATCGCGAAACTCGTGTTCTTCTTGAGCAAGCACAGGGATGTATGTGATCAGTACTGCTCTGCGTGTGAACGTGTGAAGGAGCTGATATGTGTGTGTCACACACCAGATGCGTTTGACTTGGAAAGTCTGATGTACGGCGAGATCCTAGGCCTAGTTTCAGGCATTCACTAGGCTTATGTACCCCATGCTAGTCACTCAGGGAAGTATTCAGCACTTTCCCCTGTCTGCACAAATTTGTTTTGACACGTGAAAACAAAAATTTCAAGAAAAAAAGGACCATATTGGGGGGCCAAAAGAACTACTGCTTCAATTTGAGGTAAAAGTCTGGAAAATGCCATTTCCGGCTGTCTGAGGGGTTCGATTTTTTTTTTTCATTTTCTGTACGTTCCGTACCAACTGATCTTATATGGTGTTTTCGTCGAACAGATTACTTGGCTCATTGAGTTGATTCATGAAATTCAGCAATTTTTTCCAAACTTGTTAAGTTCTCTTCACATGGCGATGACAAATGGTCAAACTTAGACAATCCCTATACCTAACATACAAATAAATGTTTTATGAGTGAGTACTTAACGGTTGAATTGGGTTTTAAAACTTTGTGACCAGACACTTTTCCAAATTATGCACAAAACTGTTACAAGTCTTGACATCACAAAACTCAAAATTTTAAATTTTTTCGTAACTATTGCATATAAAACGTGACAAAAATGCTAATTATAAGCGTTGGCATGTGGTAGTGACCCTTAAACACCCTCATAAAGTCACCATTATCAACTCAATGAGCCCCTTTAACAGAACAATACATGCTTGCAAATCATTCTTCTTTTGAGGGAAAATTATGATGGGAAAATTATATTGAGAAAGAAGGCTCATGACGACTGCTTTATTACTAATTATGAGACTGGGAAATGCCATTCCCGGCTGTCTGGGGATTCTCCATTTTTCAAAAAATTTCTGTGCTCCGTTTTTTGGACCGTAGAAATCTGCTTCCTGCCAGCGGGGGGCCAAGGGGCCACGGCCCCCGTTGGGGAACACTGCCCCCCTCCCGTCGGGGAAGGTCGTCGGTTTCGTCGGGGAAGCAGTAACCTAATAAAAAAAAAGGTAAAAAAAGAAAACCTATAAGGACTGAATTTTTTGGATGGGTGAACATATTTTTTGTTTTGAAATGCTATTTTAATACATATCGGAATGGATTTCAAATCACTTCTTGTTTGCTCCGTTATACCTAATTCCATGTACCTTGTCCTATCACCTCCCCCGTCGCGGAAGGACTGCAATTTCCTTCGGGGAGGCCTGAAAATGAACTTAAAGGACTGAAATTACTGAATGGATGATCATGAACTGTTTATTTTTCTCTTTTGAAGAATTTTATTCTTTTATATCGGTAATTTAATGCCTGTCTGAATCTGTTTTAATCACGCCTTACTAGCTCTGCTATCCCTTATCCCATCTTCAATCTGCAAGGTCATGCCACCTTCGGTAAAGGCTGCCCTTCCCCCTGTTGTTGAGAAAACCCATTTTCGTCAGGGGGCCTTCATCTGCATGCCCACGGTAAACTGATAAAAGATGAGTGTCTGATGAACTTCAGTCGCCCGGACTTCTTCTTGATTTGCTCACCATATCCTTCAAGGAAACTCACAATTCCGAATTTCCCTGACAAAAACAGACGAGAGGTTGTTAATGTACATGCAGGGCCCAATGGTCTCCCACCTGGCCTGCCCTGACAGTCGAATTCTAGCAACGGTAATGGAAATCAGAGAGGCCGTTTCAGCTTCACATAGGCTAATGATAAACAGTAGTGTGAGAATGTCTCCCAATTAGTCTGACTGAAAATTCATTTGAAGCCACCTTGTAACGTGACATATTTTCAAAAATTCAAATACGTAGGAAGAAAAATTATTTATAATCAGGAGTTCGGGCAGTAACGTAGAAAATCTCATCTATTAAGCGGGCCTTGCAATGGACTACAACGAAGATTCCTAATAGAGGCAAAAACACTAGTATGTTTTCAATTTCGTTGCAGAGTTTTCCCCCGAAAAGAGACAAGAACATTACATCTAAACGATCAGAAAATCACCCTTTATCTGGTAGTTTTCTGATCATTTAGCAGTTGTTTTTTAACTATTGAAGTGAAATTTCAATATTAAAGGAAAACTCAAAATAATGACTCCTTTATTTCTAGTTATACAAGTCTGGGAAAAGCCACTTCCGACTGTCTGAGGGGTTAGATTTTTTAACAATTTCCTGTACGCTCCGCTCCAACTGATGGTGGCGCTCCCCTTAGAAAGAGTGTTTTGGTCGAACAGATTACTTCACAGAGCAATGCAAGCTTGCCAATTATTCTTCGTTTTGGGACAATATTATGAAGTGAAAATTTTATTGCGAAAGAAAGCTCAAAATAATGGCCGGGGTAGTTTTTAGGTACGAGCCCGGCCATTTCCTGCTGTTTTGGGGTTCTCAATTTTTAAAAAATTCCTGTGCTCTGCACTTTGATAGTCGTTCGGGCAGAATTACATTTTTTGAACAAAAGAGGCATTTCTGCCCCTCCCAAACTGAAACTACCGTACGTCTAGGTCAATACATAAAATAAAAAACTCCAAATATATGGGAAGCCAAATATTCCGCGGGAGAATTTTCCAATATGGTCCGAGGGCCTTAAATTAATCTGCCTGAAGATATTCAGTAACCCCAACAAAACTACAAATCACGCCCTACTTGATTTTCTTATAAGAAGATTAGATACTTCCATAAAACCTGAAAATCTGTCACAAAATTACAAGTTTTCTCCAGTATAAGCTTTAGATTGTTAAAAGTGGCAAAATTTTCCAATTTCGATTGATACTCAGTACAATAAATAACCAAAGCCAACTCTGTTAATCACCCTAACATTCTACCTAAGTTTGCTCTTAAAAGTCATATCACTTAATAAAAAACCCAAATATTTCACATTGACTGTACATACCCCAAAACCAAATTTTCTTCCATTAATTTCCAAAATTTCTCCAATAAATTAAGCTCTTGCTTTTTAAATCTTCGTTCAAAAAGGGAAAAACCTTTTCGGCCAACCTAGTACGATTTAATGCGTAACCCCAAAATATTTACAGCTGTCGTCTATATAACGTTTCTGATTTTGCCCATATGGGGGACAGATTCTTCAATAAACACCCTAACTTTTTAATGGTCCTTACAAAGCAAAATTTCTTTAAAAATTTTTAAATTTTTTCTTCAAAGTAAACGCCAGATTTTTAAGTATTTTTTGAAAAGAAAGCCAAAAATTTCGCGCACTACGCGCGCCTCAAAATGTGTTGAGACGTGGGACTAACTCTAAGCCTTAGTCGGAGCCTTAAAATGTTGGCCCCCCTGTTGGCGAGCTTGGCCCCCCTGTCGGGGAAATCCTGGCGCCGCCCCTGCTTCCCGCCTCCAAACTGAAACGCTTCTGTATATGAGCCTATGAAATTATTAAACTCCAAATATTTTCGAAGCGAAACTTTTTTGGTAGATGCGCACTGTTTATCAAGGCGTTTCTTTATTGGCTGTTACCATTGTATTGTATCCATGGTATTCTTTATTAGGGTAAGGGATTAGATTAAGCATTAGCGATGTCGTTAACCAGTTAGGAAATTTCTTTGTTAAACAGTGCGCATTACCCCAACTTTTTGCGCGGGAAATTTTCAAATAAAGTCCGAGGGGTTTAATTTCCATGATGATATCCACTAACCACAATAAAACTACATATTGTCCCGGTACTAAATCTTTCTAATGCAGTATTAGAAAGTCATATGTTTCCTAAAAAAAACCCAAATCTGTCATAAAATTAGAATTTTAACTCCAATATGAGCTCTGGATTTTCAAATATTTGTTAAAAATGGCAAACTTTTCCAATTAAATGCATACTCCTTTCAATGAAAAAAGCCAACTTCTATCAATCACCCCTACCATTCCTCCTAATTTTACTCTTGAAAGGCATATCACTTGAAAAATAAATCCCATTTTTATTATAACATTAACAAAAAAATTTCCTTCAATAGATTCCAAATTTTTCTAATACAATAAGTTCTTAACTTAAAAACTTTGTTCAAACAAGGTAAAAAGCTTTCGGGCAAATTTCCCCCAAAGAATTTCAGCTGTCAGCAATATAAAGTTTTTGATTCTGCTCATATGCAGGACAGATTCTTCAATAAACAAACCAACTTTTTAATGCTCCTTGAAAAAGCCAAATTTCTTTTAACATTTTCTCCGAAAAAAACTCTATACTTTTAAATATTGATAAAAAAGCCAGCAGTATCGACGCGCTACGCGCGGCTCAAATCCAGCCGAGTCACGCCTCACAGGGATTACCTCATGGCATTTGTCGTGGCCTGGATTTTCAAATATTTGTTAAAAATGGCAAACTTTTCCAATTAAATGCATACTCCTTTCAATGAAAAAAGCCAACTTCTATCAATCACCCCTACCATTCCTCCTAATTTTACTCTTGAAAGGCATATCACTTGAAAAATAAATCCCATTTTTATTATAACATTAACAAAAAAATTTCCTTCAATAGATTCCAAATTTTTCTAATACAATAAGTTCTTAACTTAAAATCTTTGTTCAAACAAGGTAAAAAGCTTTCGGGCAAATTTCCCCCAAAGAATTTCAGCTGTCAGCAATATAAAGTTTTTGATTCTGCTCATATGCAGGACAGATTCTTCAATAAACAAACCAACTTTTTAATGCTCCTTGAAAAAGCCAAATTTCTTTTAACATTTTCTCCGAAAAAAACTCTATACTTTTAAGTATTGATAAAAAAGCCAGCAGTATCGACGCGCTACGCGCGGCTCAAATCCAGCCGAGTCACGCCTCACAGGGATTACCTCATGGCATTTGTCGTGGCCTGAAAATGTTGCTCCCCCCCCCCCCCAAAAAAAAAACACGGAGAACTCGGCCCCCTGTTGGGAAAATCCTGGCGCCACCCCTTCTGCTACCATGGCACTGGAAAATTGCTTGTCTTAGTTTGAAGAACAGTTATTCAATAATATATGTTGCTCAGTGGGTGACGTGAAGTTGCGCTTACTTATTGGTCCTTTTTAAAGATACCAAACAAACTGATTATGCGGGTATGTGTTTAACATATTCTAAAATGAACCGTCTACCTAGTGACGTGTGTGTTTATAGCTTTCAAAACAGGACAAAATAATTGCATTAATTATAAATTTTGATGCAATTGGCTTGAATAATGGTGAACAATATCTTATCATAATTGGTGAAAAGATAAGTTAAAATGAAATATTCACTGGAAAGTAGGTAGCAGTTGTATAATTCAAGTGAATTAATTTTGCTTAAAATGTTCTGCACTGACTCACAGTTTCGTATATAATAAGCGTATATTGTGCATAACATATTGAACTTCCCAGTAGAAAACTTGAGAGATTTCTTTTCGCTCCTTCCAGAAAGGATGGCGTGACCGAGAATGACATTCCATTTCTTAATTACATTAAAACGTTGATTAAGTGATGGCTTCGAGCTGGTGTTGGCATGGCAGTCTTGCAGCTACTGGTTATGCTGTTGGTGAACTCCCGGGGTTAACGTTTGTGGCTACAGACTAAGCTTCCATTTTCCTATTTTCCTTTTCGCCAATGGAAGGATATCACTCATTCTCTTTCTAATTTTCGCACTCGTTTAACCCCTAAAGATACGCGTTCACATGCCTCACTCGCCAGTTATTTCCTTTTTCTTCACACATTTGGACAAATATCTGTGTGTACGCTGACAAATTATATGGGACAGGTAATGCTGCCGCCCTGTACTACACTTTGCCTATTTTTACCGCAATTTTGAGTCCCCCTTTCTTCAACTTTAAAATAGAGAAAGCTCATGTCGCATCCAAAGGATATAATCCTTAATAGGTGTTTTCTTCATAACAAGATCTAATTACTCTGGGCAAATGACGTCAGCTGCTAACTTTGACTACTGGATTGCGTTTGGAAGTTGTGTAGCCCTGATATGAGCTGCAAACCATGCTGATAGTTTATTAATTCGAAGGAAACTTCAAGATCAAACCATCGAACCTTCCGTTTTCGTTTTCTCTTTCTTGCTCTTTAATTTCACTTATTTATTGCATACTCAGGGGTGCATGGGAAACCCCTTGAAAACCCCTCAGCAGAATCGATTTAGCAATGTTGGTAATGTGTGGTTTTACACCAACCCTAGATCTGCGTCTTTGTGTATGTATATGGCCATCGCCTTAGAAAACCTTGAAACTGTTTCTGTAATTGTTCCCTTCCCTGAATTTTGGATGAGTTTTCATTGTTCGTGCTGTCTTGATTTTCCCCTTTATCTATATTTGTAGCCTCTGTCAGCTAACAAGGCAATTCTAATGAAGAAAAGGGATGCTGTAAAACGGGGTAAACAGCAACCGTTTCTGAAAGAATGATGGTTCGTGTTGGGAATAAAACATGATAGTTATTACAGAAGAAAAATATAGAATTATCTCTTTGTAAGAAAATCTGGCTGGTTATGTTAGAAATTTGAATTCAAGACAGAATGATGATCGCACTAATGTAAACAACGTGGAAATTACTAATCAGGTCGGTTGTTTGCGAAGATGGAATATGCCTTTGGATCTCGGTGTGGCTTTATTTGGAGAAAAGCAATCGAGACGTCGCTCCAAACAGGCTGTTTTGACTTCCCCTCGTATCCGATTAGATGATAAACACGCTCTCTTTATTTGCTGAATGTAACTTCCTAATTATACGAGTTTTTTACCCAATCATAGCTTTTGCCGACCTCCAGACAAGTTTGGACGGAAGAGCGTAAGCCTTTACACCCCAGCTACATTTTTGTAGTAGTCACACAATTGACAAAGCTCTTGATTGCCAGCAGTGTGCAGATATGTTTTTCAAATAACAAATCACGTTACAATCTAAACACAACTGGGCCAATATGCACAATGAACTACAAGCTAACAAAGGAATATTAAATTTTATACTGCACAAGAAAAGGATTAAACGGTCGATACTTACTGACTTCTTGGTAGGTTAGAAACCCCATCTAGCTAACTTACTTCTTGATACGGTAACCGGTCTCTTAAAAGATCTGAAATTTCGTCAACGCCTGTCAAATCGGCTGAGAAAAGACACAGATGAGTGAAGTAGTCTGAAGTCAAGATTTCATGAAGTGTCGCATATCCCGGAACACAGTGTAACTGAAGCTCGGCCTGTTTAAAGGACGCAGCTGAAAGAGACAGAGCCGGAAATCTTGAAAGTGGTTGCTACGGCTATAGCTTCAACCACACAGACAGTAGTGGAAAATCTAAAACAACAACTGCAGGAGATCAAGTCAATTAAGTGTTACGTTGACTCACTTAAGTCCAAGATGGCCGAGCAAAAGTCTGCATCAGAGTAAATGGATAAGCATTGACGTAAGTAGAACATTGACGTAAGAAGACAAGTGATTGTCATCGCCTCCCGGGATTGCCAACGGTCCCCATGCACCATGGGCGCAAATCCCGGGGGAAGGGGGGGGGGAAGGGGGCCTTCTCCCCCTCAAGTGAAAAAGTGGGGTGGCCAAATCGTAATTTGGCCCCCCAAAAATTGGAGTAGACCTAAAAATATGGGCACCTTTTTCCTTTTTTTTTCATTCGAAAACAGTTTTTCTGAAGCTTTCGAAACGCCAGAACACAAGAGCTTCCGGGGGCTTCGCCCACTGGACAACCACAGGGGCTTTGCCCCTGGATCCCATCAGGAGTCCTTTGGGGCTTCGCGCTTCTCGCTCGCGGTGCCCGCCAAGCGGGCACAGTTTAGTACTCATGGACACATCATAAGCATTTTCGCCCCCCACTCTCAAACAGAGATTTGCGCCCCTGCCATGCACCCTCTGTTGTTAAGTTGTCAGACAAACAAGCAAAGGCAAACCCGGATAACAAAATGTGTACATTAACGAGAAATGATTTTTAAGAGTATGGACCATCAACTGCAAAATATTTTGTGTTGTTGATGTTGGAGGAAATCAATCTAAACTTTCATTAGATTCGAAAAGGTGAATGAGCTCTGTAACTCCTTGTAGGATTTGAGAACCACAACCTAGGATTCTCCAGCAATGGTTAGTATAGAAGCTATCTTCTGAAAGTTCATCCAACGATCACACGTAATTTGGGTGGTCGCCATTGAGACGATCACTTAAAGTACGTTTGAAGTAGAGTAAATTTAAACATATTTTACTCCGCTTAACACGGCGATATTCATGGATTGGGTTACAAAATCCTCTTCATATGGAAGCTGTCCGATGAACTTGAACTACTGGATATTTGTCCAAGAAAAATGAAAGTATTATTTTATTGAAACGTGCAAAAATGTAGACCTTCATATAGTTAACGATAGGATTGGGGAAGATAAAGGGATTGAAGCTCGTGCTTTTTTGTAGCTCCTTTATGATAAGCATACTCATATCTTTCTTGATATTTGGGGAGTTGTGAGGCCAGAGGTTTATAGCCTCACCATTAAAGGTAATACCATGGCAACTGCTAATGATGAGGGAGTACGTATACGGATCAAATTATAAAATTGGAATGATACCAAGAGCTAGCAGGGATTTTCTAGCAGCCTTATATGTAAACGACATGGAAATAATATCCCTTACTATTGACTCGATTAATGCATCTCACCGTGGAATTGACATGATCTCGGGATATGTTTCATTAATTAGTGACGCTGCAGAGAAAACTGATATGACCAAGCGAAGAAAGTCGTACAACTTTAAAACAAGAACTAACAAACCCTGGTTTACCGTAAAGTGTAAGGAAATGAAATGGTGGTGTGTTAAGCAAAGCATCTTTACAAAAGAAATAGTAATGTCTTTGCTGAACACAACCTCAAGAAACTGTCTAGGGATTACAAAAAGGGAATTAAAATTGCTGAGCGTGATTATTTTAACAAAGTATACAAGGAAATCAGTAGTATTAAAATTTCTGATCTTAAGCACTATTGGAAGGTGGTGTAAAGGACTAGCCCTAAATAGAAAATAGGACAAGTATAAGCATAGAAAATTTTACGAATTACTTTGAAAATATTTATCGATGTGATAAAATTGCTCAGATATTACTTGATAACTATTTTTTGTCATCAAATGATTTCTCAATTGAAGATTTCTGAGTGTGTAGAAGCAGTTATTGAGCAAGTAAGGAAGTTAAGGAATAGTCACGCCCTTGGAATTGCCGGTCTCGTCAATTAATTTCTAAAAAATTTGTCTACCCTTGTCCTAGAAAGTTTTACCGAGTTATTTAATCTGGTAACACCCTTCTCCCTACAAGGTTCCCACCGACTGGAACTTTGGTCTTATACAGCCAATCTTAAAGGGTGAGGGGTCTCCCAAGAATGTAAAAATTAGCACTGGCAAAACTTTACTCGGCAGTATTGGTGAACTCTTCACGTCAACTTTAAATGATCGACTTATGAACTTTATGCAAGCGAAAGGTATGAGCAAGCAGGTTTTAGAAAATGTCACTCAACCTCATACCATACATATTTGTGTGGCATCCTATTATCGATTTGTATTTTAGAAAAGGAAACGTGTTTTGGGCGTTTTTTGTTGATTACCAAAAGACCTTTACTCTTATTGATAGACAGGGACATCTTTCAAGTTAGAGTTAAATTGGTTGTCCGTGATATTAATGGTAGAATTTTACAAGCAATCCATGCTGTTTATAGTACTGCTAAGTGGTGTGTTGTTAATAATGGTGCAAAATCTGGTACGTTGAATTGCAACGTTGATGTGAGTCAGTGAGAAAATTTGTCTTCAATACTATTTTTTCGCTTTTTTTAAATGACTTCGGTCTTTTCATAAGTCAATACTATGACGGTCTTGGTAACTAATCTCACTCTTTTAGAAATTATTTAAGTAATGATGAAGTGATATTAGCCTCTAATTGTTATTGTTATACACCGATGACATCATTGTTTTAGCTGAAAATTAAATCATGCTGACCTAGAATTTGCATTGAATGGTGTTAAGGACTATCGTAAAATGCGGAACATTACACTAAACACAGGTAAAACACAGGCGTGGCTGTTTTCTCTAGGGTAAGATACGACAAATACTAGAGTTTTACTTTGTGCAATGTGAAAGTAGATGTTGTTGATAACTGCACATACCTGGGAGTAACATTTAATTACAATAACATGTTTACTTAAACGAAATGCAAGCAGATAAGTATGATGCAAAGGAAGCCATGTGTAGTTTTTTGAGCAAGTCTTACAACCTTCAGCTACCTTTAGATCTATTATGAAGACCATTTGATCAGTTTGTTCCACCAATCCTTCTCTACGGATGTGAAGTTTCAAGCTTAGAAGACATCAAGCAAACCGAGGCTTTCCATCTGAATTTTTGTAAGAGTATTCTAAAGCAGTGGCGTAGCCAGGATGGGATTTTTTTTTTTTGGGGGGGGGGCCTAGATAACAAGTGGGGGGGGGCCTGGTACCTCCGAGGGTCAGGCACGGCAAGACTATCTAAGCGGAGCGCCACCATCAGTTGGCGCGGAGTGTACAAGAAAAATTTGCGCTTTAAAACCCCTCCAGATGGCCGGAAACGGCATTTCCCACGTGTTTTAAACTGGATGTACCCAGCCGCAAATTCGGCAATATTTGAATGGATTTCAGCTTACCTAAGCCAGTACCTCACCCTTTAACAGAAAAACCAAAAGTAGTTGTGTCCCTCCTGAGAAACTTTCTTTGCGTTAGATTTCCTAGATGCAAAATGGTGCTATGTTTGGCAAAACTTTGAACTGATTATAGGCCTGAGTTTTCGGATTTTCCCTTTTTGGAAAGCATGAAAAATATAAATATATTTTTAGTTTTTGTAGAGATTTTACAAGAGACGTACATACTACCAAAGAAACAATGTGCAAAATGGTGCAGTATTTGTTCATCGGTACATTACGTGGTCGAAATTAAAATACTACGAATAAATCCCTCAAAATAATTGAACCTCCTGGTTAAACTCTTAAAACATCTAGTCACATGGGACCGTAATCTTGTCAAATTTTGAAAAGATTCGTTTCAAAATCGACTAGAGGTGGTTCAAAAATGAAACAACTTGCTTCATTTATGAGTCGAATCTCGTCAAAGATTCCGATTCGTGCCCCAATTGATTAGATTCCATTCTAATTTGACGGAAAATGGTTAAGAGTGTAGGGTGAGGTTAGGGGTAAGGTAAGGGTAAGAAAACTAGAACATTTAGTGTAGAAGTCAATGTACTTAACTGTCGTCCTAAGGTATAATCCACACTTATCATCGTCATCGTCATCGCCATCGTCATCGTCATCGTCGTCGTCGTCATCGTCATCGTTATCTCCCCCACACAGAACATTACAGATCTCGAGGACCCCAAGCAGTTCAAGAGCGCAGCCATATTGAGGACCCTCAGACGGGACGATTAACTACATGCGCACACTCAACCCTGCACGTTTGACTCCACCAGGGGTGTTGTACTTGTGCAGTATTTTTCGGCGTACCAGAAGGCTCACCGGATTTGATGTAGTAAAAGTACACGTTCATGTACTAACTGCTTACGACCATGTACTGATTTCATACGTTCCTGTACTGATTTCATACGTACATGTACTAAATGTCAGTACATGATCGTAAGAAATCAGTACATGATCGTATGAAATCAGTACATGATCGTATGAAATCAGTACATGTACGTATGAAATCAGTACATACGTATGAAATCAGTACGTGATCGTAAGCAGTTAGTACATGAACGTGTACTTTTACTACATCAAATTCGGTGAGCCTTTTGGCGGACTTCTGGTACGCCGGGCTCACTCTGTATGGCGTGCGGAAGAGACAAATATAACATGATGATCTTACTTTTTTACATGTACAACGTGTATTTTAGGATGTACAACGTGTGATTTTATATGTACAACGTAACATTTAACATGATGAACTTATGGTTTTAGTACATGATGGTGTAAATTTACATCATGATCATATGAAGTTAGTACATCATCGTATATTTTTGGTACATGAACGTGTAATTTTAGTACATGAATGTGTATTTTTTGAACATCATCATATTTGGTGAGCCTTTTGGCGTGCCATATTTTTCCAGATCCTGCAGATCAGTGGCGTAGCTAAGATTTTTTCCAGGGGGGCAAAGGTATGAAATTTCCCCAAAACTTTTCCCGGTCAATGTGTATGTATTTCATATAAAATATGCAAACTTACAAGTATAACAACATTACCATGTCATTTTGTAATATTACCTGCATTTTAATCTTAAAGTATAACATAGAGCAATCGGAAATAACAAAGTATATTATTTTGGTAAACAATATCTGGTTTATTTGTATGTACTAACGCAGTGGCGTACGCAAGATTTCTCTGAAGGGGTTTTCTTCGCCACAAAATGTTATTTTGTCATAAAGATTATCTTAGCGGAGCGTCACCATTGGTTGGCGCGGAGCGTAGAGAAAATTTGGGAAAATCACACCCCTTAGTTGGCAGGAAATAGTATTTTCCAGGCTAATACGAAGAATATAGCCAGTCGCTTTCTTCTTTTGTCGTTTGCAATAAAATGCTCTCTTCAAAATATGTTCGCAAACTGCAAAGTGATCAGAGAGTTAAGAGCTATTTTTGCCCCAAATATGTAATTTTGCCCCAAAGACCGAGCGAAGCGCCACCATTGGTTGGCGCGGAGCGTAAAGGAAATTTCGAAAAATCAGACCCCTCAGATGGTCAAAATAGCGTATTCATGCTTCTTAAGAGAATCTAAACATGCAGTCTTTTTTATCGATGCCAACAGCGGGAAACAGAGTCTACCTTTTTAAGTAAAAATTGGAATTTGACAGAATTTGTCTAGGTCTATTTGTAGGAATTAAAAAAAAAATGGCATCACTGAAAGACCTTGCAGGGACAATCCTTCCCCTTTGAAAATTTTTGAAAAATTGGGTGTCCTTTATAAGCAATCTGGTGCCACATATGCTATCTTTTGAAGTAAAATCTGTGTTAATAAAGTTAGACTACGTATTTTTAAGAACAAAGAAAAAATGGCATCTGTGAGGGGGGCATGGCCCAATGGTCTCCCCTTCGCATGCCACTAGGAGTCCTAATATTAGTGGCTCGATCACACAGGATGTCCTGTGAGAAAAGCAGTATGTTAAGTGTAGAAGGCTACAAGGTACTCATTGTCCATTTATTGTTACACTCAAAGTGAGCAGAAAGCTATTTTCCCGAACTAGCGTGTAAGCCTCCAAGGATTATGGTAAGTAACAAAATCTAAGTGTGCCAACGGATCCCGTTAATTCTAATTTCTAGATTACCTTTAAGTTGATCGTTGGCCTTGGATTGTTTCAGCCCAGTCCATCGTTATGTACACAGAGTAAAATCGTACAGCTACTGCTAGCTTGTAGAACAGGGTTGTCCAACCTTTCGCAGCGGTGGGCCACATGTAATGGTTATGATGGAGGAGGGGGCGCATTCTATAGGCCTACTCGTTTTTGTTTGTTTGTTTGTTTTTTTTTTTCAATTTTTTCGACGCCCAAGGCAACAAAATGCAATCATTGCGCGTAGAGAAAACTGATTCATTTTCGTTTTTGATTGAACAAATAAATAAATTTTAGCAAAAATTGATGGTGTTGGGCAGAATGTTCGGACAAAGTTTTTTTTTATATTCCTCCTGAATCATTCTCAACCCACCCTTGTGGATAACACTCCAATGTGGCTAGACATGTAGCAGACATTTGAAATGAATTATTTCATTCAAAAGTAAGCATGCTATAGCGGACGGCGAAGCCTAAAGTTGTCATCAATTAATCTGCTTACTGAATAATTTCGCAATATAGATTATTTTTGACGGGCCGGACGCAACCTTTTCGCGGGCCGGGCCGTGGCCCGCGGGCCGCAGGTTGGACAACCCTGCTGTAGAAGAACATAACAACCTCGGAGGTCTACGGTAGTGACCCAGCCAACATGCCCAGCTGGGCCCCAACTGGGTTTCAGCTGGGCTACTTGCTGGGCCCCAGCTGGGGCCCATCCGTCTTTGTCAGGTGTTCCCACGTGGGGCCCAACTGGGCTAGCCTTTCCCAGCTGAAGCCCAGCTGTGCCCCGCTTCAAAAACTGAAGCCTAGCTGGGCTTCAGCTGGGAAAGGCTAGCCCAGTTGGGCCCCACGTGGGAACACCTGACAAACACGGATGGGCCCCAGCTGGGGCCCATGCCAGCAAGTAGCCCAGCTGAAACCCAGTTGGGGCCCAGCTGGGCATGTTGGCTGGGGACTTGTCAGTTTTCACATCATTTTACTGAATTCCCAAAGTATCATCTGAATAACAGCTTCCTGTGCACTGAAATGCACTGATCATAACCCCGTGCGAATACAAGCACAAGAGAACATTCAATCTGCTATGCGGCGAGGACATTTCCGTGAAACGCGAATTGGGCTGGTTCATGCGACACTGACGAAATCTGAGTTCATTTGTTGCATGAAAATACGAATTATGTATGAGAAATGTCTCACAATTTCTTATTGTAACAAAAATTTTGTAATAATAAGAAGATTCATCAAATTTCCCCATTTTCATCAGATTTCCCCAAAAATTTTTCCAGGGGGGGCAACTTGTCCCCCTTCCCCTCTGCCCCTGCTCCTGCCCCTCCCCCCTTCCCCCAGTAGCTACGCCACTGCTGCAGATACAAATAAGGTCTTAGAAGTCAAAGTTGAAAGTACTACTTATGATGATTGTACGAAGCGGACAAACATTTTCGTTACTTGCGTTACGCAAAACTAGTTTCAATGGTCGTGGTAACTCTGCCAAATTGCATTGGCCAATTTAGCTTTACGACATGCCGCACGACAGTAGAGTTAACCCTGACTTTATTTTATAATTTTATTAAAACTTTATGTGGCTTGTGTTTACAATAAATCAGTGTTTCGTACAAAATTTACTGATTTAAAGAGTGCTGGACAGACTGGTTGGGTTAATAATGACGAGGCATCAAAGGAATGCCACTGCTGGATGCGTGTATACTTATCATGAAAGGAAAAAAGACGCTGGTACGTACAAAGTGAAAAACGATGATGACCAGATCGAACGTTAGACGTAGCGTAAAACATACTAACGTTTGTCTTAACAGGCTATACATAACATTAGGTTAGCTTACAGTTACAATAACATATGGCCAAAAGGGGTCCGTTAGTTTCCGCCCTCGCTATTTTCCGCCCGTTACTTTCCGCCCCTACAAATCTCAGGGCGGAAAGTAATGTTTGAATTTACAAGTGTTAAAAATAACTGTAAACTTCAAATTTCAGATCGAAGTACAAGAAAACAATGAAATTTGTAGATAGGGGCCTAGGGCTAAAAAATTTTCAGTTTCCTCATTGAAAAGAAAGCATTGTAGGCCCCTAACCTATGACCTTTTTTCTAAACGCCAAGTCTAGTCACAGACTCATATTTTTTTACGTATAAGTAGTCCCCGGCTCTAATTTAGAATCCGTGCCCGGAACTGCGTCACAGCTGTACGGTTAGGGGTTACGTATGCATAGTAATAGGTTAGGGTTACGTACGCATAGTAATAAGGTTAGGGTTACGTACGCATAGGTATAGGGTTACGTACGCATAGTAATAAGGTTAGGGTTACGTACGCATAGGTATAGGGTTAGGGTGGGCCATATGCAGGTGTACGCGTGCATAGGAACTGTATACGTAGGGGTATATAAACATTTACGTATACGTATCTCATACTGTACATATATATACATTCTCCAGTACATACAGTTAGCTTTAGGTATACGTAAATACGTATACCTACAGCTATATGTAATAGATAGTATTATTAGACACTACTTATATTATTTTTAACCCGTTCACCGGCAACGGCGCTCGTAGCGCAGTAGGCAAGCGCGCTGGTCTTCATGCTAGAATCGCTATACCGCTAGGGTCGAGGGTTCGGGTCCCCGTACTAACAATGCTTTTCTTTCTTCCACAGCACTAACCAATCACTTCTTTCCACAGCATACACTTATAGCGCTGTTCCTCGAGTGAGGAAAAAAAGAAAAGGGTTTTTTACTTAAAAAAAAAAAAAACTTTAAAGTTTGAGCGCCCTCTTTTGGAAGTTGTGAAGTGAGTAAAATTATGTCTACTTCCGGGCACGGATTCTAAATTAGCACCTAGTCCCCTTGTCTATAGGTAGGCTTATGCTGATTGTGTGAACAATTGTTCACAGCACTGAATACCGTATACCTGTATGTAAGTACGTATTAGTATACTGAAGTCTACGGTGAGAATGCTTCTTGGAAAGACGTCAACATGGCAGTAACGGGTGTCGCATTGAATAGTAAAAGACATCAATGAAGTTTGAAACTTTAAGGAAAAGTGGATGGAATCTTCATTTGACAAAAATATCACTTAGTGACTTACATCACATTCCATTCCATTACTTTCCGCCTCCCAAAAAGATGTTTCTGCTAAAAAATGAACAGGGCGGAACACCCCGTTTTTGAGGGGCGGAAAGTAGCGAGGGCGGAAACTAACTGTAACCTAGCCAAAGTTACAACTTACTGTAGGCTAATAACGCTAGTTATTTTACTATAGGCCTGTAACAGTTCCCCTTCTTCTCCTCTTGTCGAAAATGGTGACCTGTCCACACAATTGGACATTCCCCCACCACACATGCCCGGGTCTTTATGAACCAGTAGGCCTACCTTAGTAGCTACTGTAGGCTAGATACTGTACCTGTATCAATGAGATCAGCATGGAGACTAAGGTTAGGCTATTCCAATAACAGTCACTATTAATGTTAGGTAGGAAGCTAAATTTGTAGCAATTAGTTCTAGCCAAGTCCGACACCGGAGAGAACATTTGCCATACACCAAAGAATCATGCCAAGGTGGAGGTGTTTGGAATAGGCCTAGGCCTAACTAGTGTTTGCACGGGTAATCTGGGTACCCGGGTACCCACCCGCCATTGTACAGTATTACCCGGTTCCAAATCTACTCCCCCAATCTTAAAAGAAATGCATTCAAAAAGGATCACCCCATTTATGCATTGCCCACGGTAATGGACCAAAATATTTTGCCAATTTGGTAAACATTATCCAAGACTGAGAATGAAGAGAGCTAGGCCTACTATGTGAAAGTTTGAAAGTTGTCTGTATGATGGGGTGACCGTTGAGTGGGCGGGCCCATGGAGTGCACATCTGCATTAACATAAGGTGTAAAAATCTTGAAATGACAGAGCTCTTAGGTGCGCACTCGACAGTACACTGAGTATACTTCCTTTCTGAAGTTGAAATTTTTTTAGCTTGCGGCCAGATCACGCTATCGTCACGTAGTTAGTTACTTCGCACACATCACATGTATATCGCTTCAGGGTTTTCCCTGGGCCTTTTGAACTTCGCGCCTCAATGTTCAAGCTTCAAAATCAAGGAGGCCGCGATGTTCAAAAAACAGCCGTGATGTTCAAAATTGCTAGCCTCCATAATTTTTCTTCTTCCTGTCAACGCTTGCTTTTGTTGTTAATACAATAAAGGACAAAATCATTGACTTATTTGTAAAATTGCAACTTACTTTTTCAACTTCCATGCACATACCACTGCATGCGAGTCGGAGCTCTGTATGTATAGCCCACAGGGCCTACTACTGAACAAGTAACAACACAGTATTATTAACTAGCCTGCACTTTCCCTCGTAGGCTCATATCCGGAAACTGTTGTGCTCACTCCGGAGCGCAGTAGCTACGTGGCACAACATGACTTACACGACCAAAACACCAACGCCCGTTTTGCAGTGTAGAGGCGGGGCTAATGTCTCAGATTTGGGAAATTATCGATCAAACGAACGAACCATGTCATTGTATCTTTACGATGATATCTTACATACTTCGTTCTTAAAACTTACAGTACGCCACAATTCAGAAAATCGGAAAATGAAGTTGTGCCAACGTACACTGCAGTCTTAAACCCCCCAGTAAATACTTTATCTCTGAACTGTTTTGCCCGACTACAGCAAAAGTTTGGGAAATTTGATCGTACTGTAGCACAAATGCAATGGGAGTATTAGAATTCTATACAAAGACGGTTGGTTTCTACACGTTATTCCTACTCAGTAAAACTGCATTGACGATGTCTCGAGTATGATTGGCTGATTAAAAGCAATAATGAACCAATCACGATGTTTCTTACGAAGAGGTAACTTCAAATAAGTGCAATGGACCTTGTGTGTAAGATGTCATAGAACCCTTGTTTTCCCAACAGGTTTTCTTAAAAAGATCGTTACGCCACGTGCTCCATTGCTTTTATAAATTCTGGCATTCACTCGATCATTACCACCAATTATTTGCAAACTGTAAAGGGGGCTTAAATATACTTGAAACTCGCCCTTAGTTTCCTAAAATTCATCCTTTAACTTCCTGCCAATACGGGATGCATTGATAATCACAAACGTAAAATTTTATCCCTGCCATGGAAGTGATCGTTCGATATTTTCCGCTATAACCCTGTAGTATTACATGGAATTAGATTTTGAATTGCATTTAATGTGTTTTCCTTGCTTTCTCGCAGAAAGCGCCGCCCAAGTTGTACAGACTATCGAGCTGCAGTGTTTCGCCTTTTTTTTCAAATCCCCAAGCTTAGCATACATGCCTGTGCACGTTTTGTACATGTAGCTCCTAGAATCTTTTGCAAGTTCAGTGGTTATCTTGCATAAATTAGGTCATTTCTAGCATTCCTTCCATAACGTTATTTACAGTAGGACTTATGCCATGTTGTCCTGCGACGTCATTGCAAACAAAACAGTGATGCAGGTGGTCTTATGCAGCAAAATTCTTGGCCCACGCATGCAGTAGAATTTCGTGCGTGTCCGTTTTTTCCGCCAAACAAGACGTCATGTTTTGCTTGGTGACATCATATGCATACGATCCATTTCAAAATTTAAATTGGTCCCTGCATCGTGATTGGTTCAATTGGGTTGATTCTAGTCAGCCAATCACAACTCGCGCCTTTGCCTATGTGATTTATAGTGTTTGCACGGGTACTAAAAATTAGGACCCGGGTACCCCATCGCCATACCCGTCGGGTACCCGGGTTAACCGGTGTTACGGTGACTAAAAGATACGAGCATTTTGTTAAGCATACCCCATAAGACATGCATGGCAACATTAACATCTGTATTGGATAGGTATAGCGATCAAATTGCCAAGTTCAAAAACATTTCATTTGTTAGCAGGCTTAATCGTCTCGTTTTGTTTTAGATCAAAATGACAAGTACTGTAAAAAAAAAACGTAACAGAAAACAGTCAAATAAGAAAATTATACTTCCCAAGGCCTACTGTTATATCAATTTGATATTGAATTTTGGGACGCCTACTCGAAAAGCCAGCATACTAAGAGCTCGAAGCTTCTCCTTTTAAAACACTGATTAAAAAATATCAACTAATCAGAGCCTTGTATTATGGTATTCTCTTGCATGTCAAAAATTACCGATTGTAAACAAGCGATGTCATGTTTGTGAACTTCCCTCACACTACTTTGCAATGTTCGTTGGAATTATCACTAATGGGATATGAACGTTCTTAGGTAGCTAGCCTCGTGTTGACATCCAGGCACGGTAACATAGCTTTCACACATAAACTTCGTAGTCTGCTCGAGAGCCATTTTGGGGCAAAATAACGTAATATGTACTGGCCTGTTTTAAAAAAAAAATTGTAAATGTTAACGGTGTTATTACATGTATGTCGTTTTGCTTTGCAGATAGGGGCAAAGTGTTGATTTCCGTAAAACTGACACCTTTAACCATTAAGAAATATTTGAGGATTATACTCAAGGTGGCATACCGTATTAATAATAAGATCGTATATACATGCAAGGCTCAGTTTACCTAGCATGCTGAATGGTACGGGCACTGGTGTCTTTGCAAGCTGGGCGGGGTGATACAGTACAGGTATATCTTGCTATGTCTGTGTGAAACAGTACGATGTGTTTTTGAATCGGCCGTCAGATACTTGCTTGCGTGTAAGTTTATAAGCGATATACATGTGATTTGTGAGAAGCAACTCACTACGTGACGATAGCGCGATCGGGCCGCACGCTGATAAAAATTTTAACTTCAGAAACGAAGTACAGACAACTTTCAAACTTACACATAATTTCTACGGGCTCTCTTCATTCTCAGTCTCGCAGAATGTCTACCAAACTGGCAAAATATTTTAGTCCATTACCGTGGGCAATGTCGGGCAATGTGGGCAAAATGGGGTGATCCTTTTTGCATGCATTTTCTTTTTTAAGATTTGGGTAGTAGATTTGGACTTGGGTAGTACAATGGCGGGTGGGTACCCGGGTTACCTGTGCAAACACTAGTGATTTAGTGTGTGAAAATACTCGGTCTCGAGACAAGTTTTCCCATTGAGTTTGTGTTACAATGATCGCACTTCCCATGCTTATATAGCCAGCTAGCAAAGCAGTCCCTGTGCCAAATTCACCATGAAACAGCATCACAAATCTCTGCGTACGTGGATTTTTCGGAGATCTGACTTACGTGCATTTCAGCTGCAGATTCTTTCCAAACGACGTAAGTTTTGGACAAGAACTGCTTAAAATGTACGGGGATATTTATATCCGAAAGGAACCATAAGATACGCTAGTCGGGTGCAATTGTTTTGCTTCCCATAACTGCTAAGATTATTATGAATGATTGCTCTACAGGTACATGGGCTTGGTTGAAGCAGGAGAGTAGCTACAGAACATTAACGCAACTACAACCCAGTAAAAGAATGCAAATGTTTCGACATGATTGGGGGATGAAAAATAGAATGAGCATGATGTTGGTCTTAGAACTAAATTATTAAAGGACATGTGACACCAGCTGCATATTAACGATTGATTTGTTATTTGTATCCCCACTTCTGAAGTGAAAATATTACGCCTACAAAATTGATATCCCGTTCGTGAAACAAACAGAAGTTTTCCCAATATTTTCTATCCTGAACTTGTAATATTGCAAGCTGGCCAAATTATGTCAATTTTGGTGAGCAATGGGCGCGAAATAACGGCCAACCGGGGGTAAAAATCATCCGGTGCCAGCGCTAAATAAAAGCCATGCCGATGAACCAAAACTTTTGAAGCAGAAATTAAGTGATATAAAGCCAATGTGACTGCTATCAGCAGATCAAAATTTGTACAAATGTGAGTTTCAGTGCTAATATTTTTGCTGCGACTTACAGAAATTGTGTTGACTAATTTGCCTTTAAAGTGTCACCATTTTGCGTCTAGCGACTTGCATAAGTCACAAAATTTCCCCTCCCCTTATACCCCTCCCCCAGGCCGGCGATCCACCTATGGACCCATCAGATGCGCGACGTTCAATTCTAAACCCAGGAAAAAACCCTGCGCTTATAAAAAGTAAAAATTTAAAATCGCATTGTACTGTTTCACACAGACAAAGCAAGACATACTGTATCACCCCCATCCAGCTTGTAGAGACGGTGCCCGTAATGTTCGGCATGCTAGGTACTGTAAACTGAGCCTTGCATGTACATGTAGGCTCAGTCTTATTATTAATATGGTATGCCACCTCAAGTGTAATCCTTGAAAACATCTTAATGGTTAAAGGTGTCAGTTTTATGCAAATCAACAATTCGCTGCTTTCTGTAAAGTAAATTGACATCAATGTAATAACACCGTAAACATTCACAAAAATTAAAAGGCCAGTACATATTACATTATTTTGCCCTAAAATGGCGAAGTTTATGTGTAAAAGCTATGTTACCATGCCTGGATGTCAACACAAGGCTAGCTATTTAAGAACGTACCTGCCCCATTAGTGATAATTCCAACCGATTGTTTATAATCGGTAATTTTTGACGTGCAAGAGAATACCATAATACAGGGCTCTGATTAGTTGATATTTTTGAATCAGTGTAAAAGGAGAAGCTTCCAGCTCTTTGTATACTGGCTTTTCGAGTAGGAATGCGTCCCAAAATTCAATATCAAATTGATATATTGTAGGCCTTGGGAAGTATAATGTTCTTATTTGACTTTTTTTTTTTTTCTTTACTTATCATTTTGATCTTAGACAAAACGAGACGATTAAACCTTCTAACAAATCAAAAGTTTTTTAAAATTGGGAATGTGATCGCTATACCTATCCAATATAGATGTTAATGTTGCCATGCATGTCTTATGGAGTATGCCTTACAAAATGCTGATATACAGTACTATTAAGTCAATGTAACACCAGGTAACTCTGGTACCTGACAGGTATGGCAATTGGGTACCCGGGTCCTAATTTTAAGTACCTGTGCAAACACTAACTAAATTATACGCCACACCAATTGTTGCAATTGTATGCCAACTGTTGTAGTTTTCCCTGTGGCAGCTGGGGGGCTCCGTACACCAAATCCGTTGGCGTACATTTCCGAATGCAAAAGATCTTTCTGTGAAAGGCCCTACTTTCCAGTATGGTCCTCAGTAAAGGACTATATATGTACGGTCGCAAAATTTCTCCCTATACATAGTCCATACTCTTGTGATTCCACGGTTGCTGGTCTTTGACAGTACTATGTTGGTTCAAAATTACTCTCTTTCTTGTAGCAAATGTAGGACCTAAAATGTTAATTTGCTAACATAAATTACCTTTTTCAAATCATATTACAACCACAGTATTTTTGATGATTTGAAACCTCTAAAAAGGTCCAAAAATTTTGAATAAAAACATCAACTTTGCAACCAAAAATTTACTGTACGCATTCAAAGTATTTGTTTAGAGTAGAACACTTGTGCATTATATTGTGATGTCACTAAGAGTGTTGGGGTTTGCCATTTTAGCATAAGTCCCTATTGAAAGGCCGAGTAAAAAATAATAATAATAATAATAAAACAGTTCTTATATAGCGCCTTACACAAGAAGTCTCAAAGCGCTAAAACTATACAACATGCGGTCAATAAGACAAAGTAAACAAATGAGTTTTCAAGTTAGTTTTAAATTGTCCAACAGTATCAAAAATATCAGCTGATCGTCCGGACTTTCCAGAAAAATCAAGCATGCAAGGTGTTTTTATTTTTTATTTTTTACTTTTGATTCAAAATGGCCAACATTTAAAATGGCCTCCTGTTTCCGTGAAATTTAGCGCTGTAATGCATTGAGCCTACAGTATTGCCGCATTCCATTGACATTATGCAGTGTAGTCACGGCATATTTTTTTCTGCAGTACAGTTAGTGCAATATTTTGTATGCTTCTCTGTACTGCAGAAAAATAAACCAGGTGGATTATTTAAACCACTTCACCTTCTCAATGGGACGCTGCATACATGTGCATTTTCAGCAGGTATGTGCTCTCGAAAGATCAGGTAAAAGATTATGAAGATTATGAACAACTATACTGTACCTTCGGTTGCCTCACATTGCACGTAAATATGCCTTCAGTTATATGTACAGGTAGATGTACAGTACATGTGCGTATGACTGGCTCTGTACAGTATGTATTAGCGTGGGTGTACTGCAGTCTACATTTGCGCCAAGGTATGGTGGGCATACAAACTTGAAACTACTGTATAATAATGATTAATGATCCAGTTTGATGCTTTGCTCACGAAGTTTCACAGAATCTGATGTATTTCATATGGCGAGTTATTTTATTTTCAAATTTCTGATAAAAACATAACACTACAGGATAAATTTTCAGAAATGAAAAATTAAAAAAAATTGATGCGGTGGCAGAAAAGGATTCAGGAGGATCAACTGATGTTTTTTTTTTTACTTGGCCTAAGTCCACTGTGCAAGTTTCCCACATTGACATAACAGTTACACTCATAAGCATATTTATGTACTGTAAACAAAGTTCCAAAGTCACATAGTAAAGTAAGGAAATTCTACCGCACGAAAAAGTGAGTGATTTTATTCCAAAGTTTTCACCCTTACCAGAAGATTTTAGTGATCAAAAAAGGGTTTGGTTAGTTTTTATTACCTGTTCCTCTAGTACCGGTATTCACATCAATACAGGTATAATGCCCAACCCTAGTATGCAGTAAGTAGTACTGTAAGCATAATACTGTGATTTCCCAGGTTTGTCAAGCTGGTCATTCATTTTGTTTATTTTTTCAGCCACATCTGGGTACGGGACTAATTTTGCAAGACTGGGGACAGACTCTGTGAGAGGGTTTGATTGCTGTTGCCTGAGTTTACAGCCATGTAAGAATCCAGTATTAACGTGAGTTTATTTTAAAATAGATCATTTTCAGCTACAGTAGCATTGTTATACTCTACTCTGGAATTATGAAACAAGGACTTCCCTGCCAAAGTGCAGCCAGATGGACTTACAAAAAAAGCAAGAAATAAAACCAGTTTCTCAAAGCTTTGAAATGAGAACATTACAGATGTATGATTTCTCAATAGTTTTCTTGTCAACTGCCCAGTGGAAACATCTTGTTACATATGATATCAAAGAAAGTGGTCTTTGTTGTACAGTGAAGAAACACTGTAAGGCCAATTTTTTTTTTTTTTTTTTCTTCTTTTTTTTTGTGTGTGTGTGACCCCAGCAAATATCCATTTATGGGTAAAAAAATATTGTTGGTAAAACATATTATGTCCTTTAAATGACTAAGTTCCCAAATATTTTTTTAACATTTCAGTTGTTTAATTGACTGTATTTTATTTACAACATTCATGTAGATAAAGTTAAAAGGAAGCATTGATGTACTCCACCTTCAAAAATCAATACTAAGGGAATACATACGATCATTGAATACTGCAATCACTTTCATGTACAGTAGTATTGATCATACTGTATCATTCACGGCTTATACAGTTATTTGAAACACCAAAATGTTTCCTCATTTTGAAAGGATAAAAAATGTCATTGCCAATTACAGTAAACCAACTTCATGGTCAAGTGGCTAGAGGATCCCACTTATGCCCAAGATGTGGAAGACTTTAAAAATTGAACCGACTGTACTGCCACTGTGCAATATTGGTTATCAAACTTAATGAAGTAGCTAAAATTTGGTGAGTGAGGTGCAACAGGTTAAAAGGCTGTGGGCAGCTTAATGAACTTATACCCTGTTCAGTACAGTACGTAGGTTGGAAACTGGGCTTCTGATTGGTTAACCCTTTACCGTTGTTTGGGTCCTTTTGGACCCATATGGAGAGCGCGACTGTCACCCATCATTACTGCTCCACGCGGAGCTCAACACTGTGAGTAGCTACCCGAAAATTTGGCCACAACAACGAGAGAGACAATAGTTTAAGGACACAGGGTCAATAGCCTAGGGAAGCTGATTCCGGGGCGTGCTATGTCTGCTTTTCCCCCCACTCCCGAGGTGCGCAAATATTCCCTGATTGGAGCACAACGGTAAAGGGTTAACCTATGGGAGATACACCGTACGTCTTCCATTCAACACTTCACCAAATTCTATTGGGTGACTGCCACCTGTTTTGAAAACTGTTGCGTGACTGCCACCTGTTTTTATGTTAGGGACGGTTGTGGAAGTTTAAGTTTCAGAGACACAGAAATATTTTGGTTAAAAATATACTGTTCCAGGCCTTGACTTTTGGGGCATGCAAGTGCAATTGCACACCATCACTCACCTCAAATCACTGTGAGAAGTGTGATTTCTTTTGCAAACCTACTTGTGCACTGTAGATGAAAATGGAATCTTACAGCATACTGTAGGCCTATAAATCTATTATTAAATTTAAATAAGACGGCACACCTAGTACACTCCACAATTTTCTGAGGAATGTGATGTGTAGGTCACATGGATAATCTATTAAAATAGATGCCTGTGTCCTGCTGTACTCTCTCTTTCAGACCTGATGGTTGGCTTTATGACAAGGAAGCTATTTTAGAATATATTCTTCACAAGAAAAAAGAAATTGCAAAGCAGATGGAAGAATATGAGAGACAGTGTGAAAGGGAACAGGTACGTTTAAATGTCAATTCATTTCTCATACATAGCTTACTGTACACTCTGCGTCGTGGGCTTTGATCATAGGGGGACATTGGGAGTCCTCATGTTCCCTTCAATATTTTTTAGTGGTACAGTAGGACATTATAATCCAATACTTTCCTCACCTGTTTTACAATTGGACTGTCCCACTTACCACAGAAAATTTACTGGCAATATTTTGAGAAGGTGGCACTTTCAGCAAACGAGATCATGCAGGCAGCTGCTTGGCTACCTGCTACGTTGAGCTTCTTTTTCATTATCAGGGTTTCCGTCAGAGGGGGGAAAGGGGGGAGATTTGTCCCCCCCCCCCTTTCCAGAACAAAGTGGGTAAAATCTCCCCTTTTCATTTCCATAAAAATTAGAAAATTGTCAATATCTTGGTTTCTTACTTAAAAAGATGACACTTTTGCAGCAATGTTTGAACTTACTGTACACAAATAAATGGCCTTTAAAACCCTCAGATTGCACCTTACAGGGGCCTTGAAGCAAGCTTTTGTCCCCTGAACCCACTCATAACTTAAGCCTAGGACAGCATCAATTTGGACATGGGGTTTACAGTAGCAGTAATAAATCCCCCCATTTTTGTGTTTCTAGCGGAATCCCTGATTATGTTATGTGGGGAGATTGACTTTGTTTCAATATTTTTCCTTTCCAATTTGGTGCCAATTACAATATGTTCTATGTCACTGTATCACTTCAGCTTGAAGTGTCACAGTGGTATACAACCTAAAGAGTACTGTACTTCAGTTTTCACCAAAACAAAAATATAGATTCAGTTGAACTAAACTTCTCAAGTTGCATTTCTGTGCTGTATGAAATAATAGGCTTAGTCCTTAAATACAATGACTGATGCTTGTTTCCTCCCACAGAATGAAGAAAGAAAGACAAAGGAGACTAAGCAATCACAAAAATTGACAGCTTTTATGAAAAATGGTGAGAATATGCAGAATTTTGTTCCACATGCAAAGAGGTTGTGGTGGAGTTATAACAGAACTGTCTAAGTTGATCTTTTCCATATTAAATATACTGACCATGAGTTCTGAGGTGCCATCACTTTCCTCAAATCATTGCAAGGAAAGTGATCATTTTCACACCTGAATGAAGATTTGTAACTCTTATACTGTAAATCTCTTTATGTTTAATGAAACAGAAAACCTACCACACTCCTTTTTTCTGAAGGATATGATTTTTGGTTTCGATGAAAAGAGAAACCTATGCATTCATGATGGGGTGTGTGTATGTATGTGTGTATGTGCGTGTGTGTAGGTGTGTGTGTGTATGTGTGTGTGTTTGTGACACTTTGCTTGTTTACACGATATCTTGAGAAGGGAAGATCTGCCAGTTCTCAAACTTGGTACACAGATACCCCATACTAAGAGGAAGAACCCTTTATGTTTTGGTTGAGGTCAAAGGCCATCTGGGGTCACAGGGGGTCTTAAACCGAAATCCTTGTTTACACAATATCTCAAGATAGGAAACATGGATTAATTTCAAACGTGATATGTTGATGCGTTATGATGTAAGGAAGAATCCTATTGATTTTGGTGGAGGTCAAAGGTCATTTGGGGTCACATGGGGTCAAACCCCGAAATCCTTGTTTACACGATGTCTCAAGGTAGAAAACTTGGATTCATTACAAACTTGATATCTTGATGCATTATGATGTAAGGAAGAACCCTATTGATTTTGGAGGGGGTCAAAGGTCATTTGGGGTCACGTGGGGTCAAACCCCTAAATCCTTGTTTACACGATGTCTCATGGTAGGAAGCTTTGATTCATATCAAACTTGATGTGTTGATGCGTTATGATGTAAGAAAGAAGCCTATCGATTTCGGTGGAGGTCAAAGGTCATTTGGGGTCATGTAGGGTCAAACCTTGAAATCTTTGTTTACACAATATCTCATGGTAGGAAACTTTGATTCATATCAAACTTGATGTGTTGATGCGTTATGATGTAAGAAAGAACCATATCCATTTTGGTGGAGGTCAAAGGTCATTTGGGGTCACATGGGGTCAAACCCCGAAATCCTTTTTTACGTGAAACATGGTAGGAAAGTTGGATTCATTTCAAACATATGTTGATGCGTTATGATGTAAAAGAAATCCTATTTATTTTGGTGGAGGTCAAAGGTCATTTGGGGTAAGGTGGGGTCAAGCCCCTAAATACTTGTTTACACGATATCTCATGGTAGGAAACTTATGCGTCATATCAAACTTGATGTATTGATGTGCTATGATGTAAGGAAAAACCCTATCGATTTTTGTGGAGGTCAAAGGTCATCTGGGGTCACATTGGGTCAAACCCCACAATCCTTGTTTACACGATATCTCATTGCAGGAAACTTGGATTAATTTCAAAGTTGATATGTTGATGAGTTATGATGTAAGAAAGAACCTGATATATTTTTGTGGAGGTCAAAGGTCATTTGAGGTCACATGGGGTCAAACGCCAAAATCCTGCTTTACACTATATCTCAAGGTAGGAAACTTTGATTCATTTCAAACTTGATATGTTGATGCGTTATGAAGTAAGGAAAAACCCAATAAATTTTGGTGGAGGTCAAAGGTCATTTGGGGCCACATGGAGTCAAACCCCGAAATCCTTTTTTACGTGAAACATCATGGTAGGAAATTTGGATACATTTCAAACATGATACGTTGATGTGTTATGATGTAAAAAGAAATCCTTTTTATTTTGGTGGAGGTCAGAGGTCATTTGGGGTCAGAAGGGGACAAATCCTGACAACCTTTTTAACACAATATCTCAAGGTACACATAGGAAGCTTGGATTGAATGCAAACTTGATATGTTGATGCGTTATGATGTATGAAGGACGTCTGGGGTCATGATTGGTCAAACTTTGAAAAACTTGTCAAAATGGGATATCTCAAGGTAGGAAACTTGGATGGATTTCCTAATTAGTATGTGGATGTGTTATGGTGAGTTGAAAGTTCTGTACCTGTTGTTTTAAGTGAAGGTCAATGGTCATCTGGTACCACCTGGCATCAAACTCTGAAAACCTTGTTTGCAGATATCTTTAGACACAGTATGAAATTTGGTTTTTTGAATATAGAAATGTTTTGGTTTAAAGAAAAACCAGTTACTTACAGGTGGAATTAAAGGTCACTTTGGGTCACCAGTTGTTACAAGAAATGTAGCATTTTATTGAAAAGGGAAGGTCACTTTGGGTCACCAGTTGTTGAAAGAAATGTAGCATTTTATTGAAAAGAGCATGTATGTATCATCGAAACCTCAATGCATTTTTGCATTCTGGTAGTACAGTACATCTGGAGAAGCTAAAACTCAAGGCTTGCAATATCCATTTTATACTTTTCCTGTGGTCTTTACAAACAAAAGATCAGACACCTCAGCAGATGAGAAGCCTATATGGTGGGCCTTCGGGTTGTGCTTATAGTCATTAATTGGGTTAGTGATGGACAAAATTCTATCAGCAGATATTATGTCCAATATTACAGTAGTCATGATTTCAATGAAGAATTCCCATTTCATTGAGAGCCACACAATTCTGAGGACAATATGTACCCAACTGCAAAGAAACAGTATTGGAGTCCCTGTAGCCTATGGTGGTATAGTTCCCTTCTAACCAGGCTTTGAAGTTTGCAAGTGCAGTCAAATACCATCACAAACCTCAAGTACTGTAACTATTAGGGGTACATGATTTTTTTGCACACCTAAATGAAGAATGTTAGCTAATGTAAATCTATTAAAGTTTTTAAAAATAGCATACTACAACATTCCTTATTTACTTGAGGAGTGTGATTTGTAGCTCACCTGGAAATTCTAAAACCCAAGGCCTGTAATCTACCTCAACTTAAAGGGAAATATTGCATTTGTTTTACAAGAAAAGTTCATCCTTTTAAAACCAATATATTGGCAAAGAGTGAAAAATAATTAATCATAAGGCAGTATTGTTTGTTGTCTTCTTTTCACGAAATAAGTTTCCGTCAAATAGAAATTCAGTTGTTTGTTGCTGAAGAATAAGTTGTTCACCCAAACTTTCAACATATCAAAAGGTGCAACTTCTATAACTACTCTTGTGCAAAATATTTTGAGGAGATGAAGGTATTGTTGGGGTTTATTGTTTAGACCAAATGATTTGATAATGACTAGAGCTATTTTCTTTTAATGCTATGCTGGAGCATTTTAAACCCAGTATTTCCCTTTAAGCTTTGTGTCCACCATGTTTTCTGTAAGTCTAACTTTCCCCCCATTACCTCCATTAACCATGATATCAGTTCTACATACCTTTCATTTGTCTTAGAAACAAGTATTACCAGCAAGCCATTCAACCCATTTCAAGATGCGCCCCCAGCAAAGAGGACCAAAGTTGAACAACCCGGCACCTCTAATGGGCCTGGCAGTACCAACGGTTCCAGTCCCAACATCCAGTCAGTCTCAAACATGGCAGCCGGGAAAGATAAGGAATTACCGTCCTTTTGGATACCAGACCAAACACCACAAGCTAAAGCAAGCTCAATACAGAAACCAGTATGTATTCTTAGGGGTGGGGGTAAGGTAGGGGAAAGGGATTTGGCACTCTTCATGTTTGGTTTTGTCATTTGGTTTTGTGGAGGAGAATTGAGTTAAATTATCACTTTCATGTTTAGTATGCGCTCTCCCATACCCTAGAAATAAATGAAAATAATGTAGGCTCAAACATTATTTAGTGCAATTAACTACTGAATGCTGTTTGCTTTAACCCTTTACCGTTGTGCTCCGATCGTGGCATATTTGCGCGCCTCGGGGGTGGGCGGAAAAGCGGACGTAGCCCGCCCCGCATCGGCTTCCGTAGGCCATTGACCCCGTGACCTTAAACTATTGTCTCTCTCGCTGTTGTGGCCGAATTTTCGGGTAGCTACTCGCAGTTTCGAGCTCCGCGTGAAACAGTAAAGATGTGTGACAGCTGAGCTCTCTGCATGGGTCCATAAAGACCCAAACAACGGTAAAGGGTTAAGCTAAGCCTGTGGAGTGTGTTTACTGCAAAGCTGATGTCACTGTCTCTGCGTGTGTGCACGTAAACTTTTAGCCGAGTGGTGCAGGCATTTTAGCTTAACCCTTTACCGTTGTGCGCCGATCGTGGCATATTTGCGCGCCTCGGGGGTGGGCGGAAAAGCGGACGTAGCCCGCCCCTCATCGGCTTCCGTAGGCCATTGACCCCGTGACCTTAAACTATTGTCTCTCTCACTGTTGTGGCCGAATTTTCGGGTAGCTACTCGCAGTTTCGAGCTCCGCGTGAAACAGTAAAGATGTGTGACAGCCGAGCTCTCTGCATGGGTCCATAAAGACCCAAACAAAGGTAAAGGGTTAAGCTAAGCCTGTGGAGTGTGTTTACTGCAAAGCTGATGTCACTGTCTCTGCGTGTGTGCACGTAAACTTTTAGCCGAGTGGTGCAGGCATTTTAGCTTAACCCTTTACCGTTGTGCTCCGATCGTGGCATATTTGCGCGCCTCGGGGGTGGGCGGAAAAGCGGACGTAGCCCGCCCCGCATCGGCTTCCGTAGGCCATTGACCCTGTGACCTTAAACTATTGTCTCTCTCACTGTTGTGGCCGAATTTTCGGGTAGCTACTCACAGTTTCGAGCTCCGCGTGAAACAGTAAAGATGTGTGACAGCCGAGCTTTCTGCATGGGTCCAAAAGGACCCAAACAATGGTAAAGGGTTAAGCTGTAAACCTCCCACTGATTTACTTCAATTTTTAAAACTCCTGTCTTTCAGAAGTCGTGCTTTCACAACTGCTTGTTTAGGCAACAATTTCAGCCTAATTCAGGTGCACATATTACTGTATTTAGTTTAAATATGAAAAAAAAAACCAATGTATAAGATAGGATGAAGTGAAAACTGGTCTGTGATTGGCCAGTGGATCATGACCTACAGGTTATTAAAATAAAAAAAATAAAAAAAAAAACTATCCTAGGAAGTTTCGTGAACTGCCAAAAAATGGCATGATATTCGTTAAAGGAAAATACTGCCTTTGTTTATGAAAAAGTCATTCCTTTTTACACTAACATTTGTTGACACAGAGATGAATAAAAATGAGGTAGTATGATACCTTGTTTCAAGAAATAACTTTCTCACAAATGGAAGTTCAGTTATTTGTTGTTCAACAAATTATTCATCTTCCAGAACTCTTCTTGAGGAGATGAGGCAGGTTTTAGACCAGAAGGGGAATTCCCCCTATCCCCTCGATTCCAGAAGAAGAAGGTTTTGTAAATTCCCCCCCCCCCCCCCTCCCTCCTTCATTTCCATAGAAGTTACAAAATTGTCAATATCTTGGTTTCTTACTTATAAACAAGACACTTTTACAGCAATGTTAGGAACTTAAATGAATAGCCTTTAAAACCTAATAAATTGCACCTTACAGGAGACTTGAGGCAAGCATTTGCCCCCCCCCCCCCTGCACCCGAACCCATTTGTAACATAAGCGTAGGAGGGCATGAATGTTGACTTATGGTTTACACCAGTTGTGAATTTCCCTCTTTTTGTGTTTCAAGCAGAATACAGTACCTGTGAAGCTGTGCTTGGAGTTTATTTGTTTGATGGAATAGTTGGGTAATGACTCGGGCTATTTTCCGTGTATACCATGTAGGAGTATTTTAAAGGCAACATTTCCCTTTAATATCTAAGTTTCATGCTGTCATCATTCTTGGGGTTTTGGAATAGATATTTGTAGCTACAGTAAGTTAAGAGGAAATGTTTTGTTTTTCATTCCTATCTACAGGATAAAACTGTTTACTGTCCAATGAGTAAGAAACCTCTAAAAATGAAACATCTATTGCCTGTAACGTTTACTCTTGCTGACAAAGAAGATGTCGGGAAAAACTTGGCTGGGAAGAGGGTTCGATACAAGTGTGCTGTTACTCATGACATCCTTACCAACTCCATCAGATGTGCAGTACTTAAACCAAGGTACACTAATCTATTTCCACCTCTGTGTCATTTTGCGACCGACTGCATAGTCAAGTGGTTAGAGCGTCAGACTTGCAGTCTGGAGGTCAGGAGTTTGAGTCCTGGCCGGGTCGTACTGAAGACTTTAAAAATGGAACCTACTGCCATTGTGCTTGATGCTCAGCATAAGTAATGGATTAAGAAAAACAAGCCAGGGAGCCACAACCGGAAAAAATGCTGTGGCAAGCTCAGCCTATACCAATTGGTTGGTAAGAAACTGGGATGTTAAACTCCATGTAACCTAGCCTTCTGTCATTTTTCAAACCAGCATCAATAAAAGATGAAAGAGTTCAGGAAATGTCCTGATTTCAAAAAATTGGAGGTCTTCAGCAAAATTTGTAGGAAATCCACTTGTTAGACAGAAAGTTTTGTTGTGGTCATGTATTGATACAGCCATGGATTCTGTTTTAATTTTACTGCAAAAAGATACCTGAAAAATAGAAAGAGATATCACCATTTTGAGAAGTTTTCTCAAAGGCCTGGGGATCTCGCTTATCAGACCCTCAACAGTCCTGAATGACAGTTCCAGGAAATGGACCTCGACTTCACTTTTATCTCTGGTTAAATAGTTAAATCCATTATACATAATGGCCAACAGAGTGGGGGTCTGTTATGCCCTGCCTAGGTCTGCCAGTGGTTACCTGAATGAGAGGAGAAATTCTTAAATGAAGATACCAGGGCACATATATTAAATTAGGCTGACTGCATTTTCCCAACCATTATTAGGAATATGATCACATATAAGATGACTGGATTGTATAGAGGCTTTTCATATAACGTCATAATACTCCCCAGTGGCCATGTTGGAGTACATGCAACTATGCAGTAGACCACACTCGACACGCTTGCTCGATGAACCTGTACACATGCGACACCGGGACTTTGCAGTGTGTTCAGAACTAAGCAAAAGAACAGTATATTTGTCATGATTGTCCGCCAGCATGGCGTATCTGTGACGCAATTGCAAAGCCTCTAAAGTTTTAGATGAGGGAGCCACAGGTACTTGGAGGTTGTACTGTGGCTGATATCAGTTCAAGAGGTACTGTAGCATTTCTTGGGATGACCCATTCTGACTTGTGCAGTCAGTTGTCTTCTTAAACAAAGGGGCCATGCACCCGGCAGTGATTGTCCAAGAAATTTAACCAAGTTCCAGAATAGGACCTTGGCCTGTGGAGAATGCAAAATTAGTTAAGTTTCCATGCCACTTATGCAATATTATTCTGATAATATGGGATTGATGAGAAAAAAATTTGCTCTAAATTTCACCATTCCAAATTGAAGATGTGATGTCATATGTGCTTCATTCAAGTTCACTTTTGTTGAAAATGTGACAACGTTACCTTTCCATACCTTGAGAATCACACAGACTTTAGTGCAAATTTCACCAAAATGCTAAGTATTAAGTACTCCTCTGACATATCAAAACTTGATGTGATCTTAAACTCTTCTTTTAAAACTAAAAAAATGATTTGTTATCACATTTCAAGGTTGAGATTGGTTATATTTAGTGGAGGCTCTCCAGTTTTGCATCTGTGTGGAAGATTTTTTTGTGACAAAGATTTAAAAACAGCACTTATCACAAAAACATTTCTTCTAATCTGGAAGACCTCTTAGATGTTTCCATATTTTGGTAAACAATCAGGAGCAACCTGGTAATATTTTCTGACAAACTCTGATTGCCTCTTTGAGTGGTACATTTTCATTTTTTTTTTTTGTGTGTGTGTTTTTTCATTGCAGTGGCAAAGTTGTTACGATGGACTGTGTAGAGAAGCTGATAAAAAAAGACATGAGAGATCCATTCACAGGAGAACTGCTGAAAGACAGTGATATTATCCCCTTAAAGGTAAAGCCATCAAGAGTTTTTGCATGAAGATATATTTATTGGGTATGCTATAGACCAAACATGTATTCAGAGGAAAATACAGCGATTGTTAAGATACTTACACACGTCTTCCATTCTACAACTTACATCCTTTATTTGCTGGGGCTCTCACAGTAAAGGAAGCAGTACAGAAATACTCCTGAGTCATTTTAGTGACAGTGTAATATAAATTAGTGTTTGTACATTCCTGTATGTCAGTTCAAATTTATAACTCTTACATGGGCATGGAAGGTTACAGTCTTCTGAAGTCCTCGGGCTGACAAGTGTGGGCTATTTGCAATACATTCTGTTTGAATGAAGGTGGTTGATTTAGGGTGGGGGAGGTTAGTTTGAGGAGGGGGAGGCTTCAGATTAATGTAGAAGAGTCAGAGGTATTGTAGAAAAGGACAGAGTGGGATTTGACATTGGTAGTGCAAGAATGTTAGAATTGGATGGGGGGGGGGGGGGGGGGGAGGGGCAGACAGACTAAGGGCAAGGGAAATGTTGGGGAGGATTTTTCGGAGCAATCAGGGCCCACAGCGCTTGTTACTGGGGATGGAGGTCCAGGGGCAAAGCCCTCAAAAGATTTGAAGTTTAAGCATATCTCTGGATTAACAAAATTAAGTGTCAGGAGAGGTATATTATTGATTCTTTTTTTCTCTTAACCCAAAACCTATGTAAGGGAGGCATGTGGGGAGGGGGGGGGCAAAGACAAAATCTGGGGGTGGGGGTGGGGAAATGCCACTGACTGTAGAGGAGATCAACTGTGGTACAGTATGAAGGATATGATATGACTGTCTGATTTTGCTCTTAATAGCTATATAGTTTCTCAGGGGTGTAGCCAGGATTTTCTTGTGGGGGGCAAAGTCGACTCATCGTCCCCAATCTTTACCGACAGGACTATCTAAGCAGAGCGCCACCATCGGTTGGTGAACGTACAAGAAAATTTTTGGTTTTAGAAACCCCTCAGATGGCAGGAAACGGCACTTCCCGAGTGTTTTATGCTGCATGTTCCCAGCCTGGAAATTTGGATCTCATTTCTGAAATTTCTCAATTAATGCAAAAAAATCAGTCTATGAAAAATGTTAATACATGTTTCTAAGCGGAGCTCTACCATCGATTGGCGCGGAGCGTACCAGGAAATTTTTGGCTTTAAAAACCCCTCAGATGGCTGGAAACGGCACTTCCCGAGTGTTCTTAGCAAGAATATGTTCAGCCCAACTTCGGAATTCTCCCCGATTTTTAATTGGAGCACTTGACAAATATTGAGGGGACAAATATTGAGGGGCTGATCATACCTTTAGCCCAAACTTTTTCATTTTTCATCGCCACCACTGGGTTGCAGAATTTTCTTGAGGGAGCGAAGCAAACGGGAAGAAGGTGTGGTTCTCCCCTACTACCCCAAGGAGATTTTGCAATTTTACATCAAAATTGAGCGATCTGATGAACACCTAAGATTGGAATTTGTAGACATTTTCAATCTTTTATCAATTTTTTCCTTATTCCCTCGAGAGTTAGCAGGGTTAGTGCGTGACTGTAAGAGGGTTACTGTATGAGTCAATGGGGCCCTAGGGAATTGTGTTGCACTGAAACAAAACAGCTACTCATAAAGCTTACATTTGGTTGGCTAAACCAGCGGAATTGACATTTTGCCCTGAAAAACGCCAAAACTCCATTTAAATAAAAAAAATAAAAGTAAAAAAAAAATAGGTATGGGCGGGACTAAGTGCGAACCCCCTGACCACGGGCCTGTCTCCCTGAGTGTCACCCTCCCCTATTGGAATTTTTTCTGTCTCGAAGAGCTTAGATGCAATATGGTGCTATATTTTGTTCTTTTTATACTAGATTCCAGTGTTCTCCACAGGGGGTTTTAGAGGGGTGACACGCCCTCCTAGTGAAATTGGCCGCACCTCCAAAATAGTTGCCGCTATCCAAAAAATGCAGCTTCCATTTTTAGTTCATTGCTTCATTACACATGTACAAGTCATAACTGGAAAATGTGTCTCCCCTCCAGCCTTGGTGCCAGAATTTGCCCGACGAATGGCCACTCTCCGAACGGGGGAGGGGTAGGGTGGGTAGCGACTCCAAACCCCGACAGCCAGAATGCCTTCGATGAGTGGGTGAGGGAGGTTTGAAGAAAACTTGTGCACTATACCTGCCATTGCGAGCCATATACGACATCAAATTTGTATATGCTAGAGGAAGATATTTCTGCACTGATTAAACCGTGGAAAAGCGGGCAAATTTATTTGGGTTAGCCTACACTAAAAAGAATCTGTACTTATTTAAAGCTTAGTTAGATAGGTCAATTGTTCCGGCATTTTGGCCCTATCAGGCACAACTTATATTGTACTTTCTTCTTCGAGTCCGTACCGCATGACTGGTACAAGAGATAATTAACTAAGTTTACCGAAATGAGAAGAAATTCAGGACATGTACATAAATCCATTTATTCTACTTAGTAATTTACATGAAAAGATGGGAAGGGTTTGTACTTTATTAGCTCTAGGTAACGGAACTGAGAAAGAGTGTTCAAAGCGTACCGATCATTTTGGGTTCTATCGCAGAAATGACTCTTGTGAAAGCCAAAGTAACTAAACCGACCATGAGAAGGCGACAGATTATCCCCAACAGGGGGCGGGCCATGCCAGCGACCACAAGTTCCGATAGCCCCTATGTTGAAGGGGTGGTGTGAAGGAGCCTAACTATCCCATGTCATTGCAGCCTGGGGCACATTTTGCACAATATCACTTAATATTTTAAAAGCCGAGTTAGAGTTCTTTTGAGTCTGAACCGTGAAATTGCAAAGCGCCCGAAGCGCGCGAAAATTTTTGGTAGGCTTACAAAAATAACATAGCCTATGCAATCATTAAGAACAAAAAGAAACAAACAGAAACTGTAGGGGTTGTAGACCGTATCGGGGATAACATACATTGTTTCGAAACCACCTGGAATAGTGGAATACCCGATAAAATAGCCAAACTATGCTCCGTGAGTCGCTCACCCACTGACCTATCGTATGACGCACACAAGAAAACAGCAACTAGGCTTTGTGATATGGGATGAAATTTACGACCTCTACATAATCCGTGTACTCTGCCTACCTGTTACTTGGTAAGGTTGACAGGACTTACACTCTCTACATATGTGGAATGGAAATATTGAAAAAACTGGGGTGAATCTACAGCTCGCGTAGTGCGCCGAAAATTTGGGGTTCTTATTAGGGATATTGCCCTTTGAGAGCAAAAAACAGGTAAACCATCGGGGAGACTAGTCCCCGTCGGGGACTGCATACTTAATCGTAATGACTTAGAGCCCTCTGCCCCCCCCCCCCGAAAAACTGTAAAAAATGCCCCCGATTCTCTCCCTTCTCTTGCCGTTTATCTGTTTTTTATTTTTTCTATTTTTTTTTGGCTCTCCTGCCTTTTTTCAACATCACCCATCGAGTCCCCAAAATTTCTGTGGGGGGCCACTCTGCCCCCTTCCCCCCCGCTGGCTACGCTAGTGTAGTTTCTGTATGCATAGCTTTTGGAAATAGTATGAAGTTGACAAAAATATAAAAGTGTACCCAAAACTCCCTGCAACCATCCTTTGTAAACTCTTTTTGGAAAATGTACAGTAGCTCACTGGCCAGGTTTCACCAAAGACTTTAAAAATGGAAAATACTGCCATTGTGCTTGGTGCTCAGTATAAGCAATGGAGTAGGGAAAACAAGCCAGTGAACTACAACTGGAAAAAAGGCCGTGGCCAGCTCCACGTGAACCAGTTGGCTGTTAAACTCCATCTACCCTAACCTAACCTCACCATAGAAGGTTACAGAAGGTGGTCAGAGTGCAGAGGAGGACTGTGAATAGCAGTATTTGAAAAATTAGTACAGAATGGATGATGTGACAAGTTGATTTATATAACTGATGAAAAAAAGTTGTGATATGTCCGTCTGGACTTCTCTCCCAACTTTGCCAACTCCCATCGGCATGTTTTTTCACCTAGGCAATAATATCCATAGACAACATCCCCCTAAATTTGCAATATTGATGGGTAAGAATTATCCCGTGGAGCTGTGCAGGTGCAATTGGCAGGGTTTTGTAGGGGAGGGGAAAATTGACCAGTATGGGGAAGGATTCTATTCATCTTTGATGGGGATATCTTCTGTTAGGGTATATAACTGTCTACGAATAGTGGGAGTTCATTGAGGGCATTAAGTGCCGTCATTATGACTTCACTTGCTTAAAAATAAGGACACTCTGACCAGACCTCACAAAGGGGAGGTACAGTAGGGTGTAATAAAATCCTCCTTATCTGTTCATTTATTTGTTGTAAGAAACCACTATCACTTCTAGAATAGCACTTAACCCCTGGCCTGTGAGAAATTTTTTTACAGTTGATTACACAGCCTATTAATACAGCAGATAAGCTACTGAAATGTCCAGTAATTGCAGAGAAAAATCTTTTGTTTACATCATGAACAGGAAGCCTTTAATTACCCAAAGAAGGGGTCATATGTCACTGAGAATAAATCAGCCATGTTCACAGAAACCAAATTTAATTGGATTTGGTAACAGATACCCAGTTTATGACTCCATAACTAGAGTTTGGATCTCTAAGCAGATGAGTTCGTAATGCTTGTCTCCATGTAGTGCCCCTTACCCTTCACATTTTAAAGGAGCATATTGAGTCAATGTAGAGTTAACAAAGGCCGGAGGAGGAAGTACTGTCACATGACAATGCTTGTTACAGTAGTGGCATCATTTGACAAGTTTTACAGCCAACAGTTAGTCAAAAACTAAAATTTTGAACTTGTTTGTACTTTTGTTTTAGTGGTTCTGTGCATAATTTTAAAAAGTGTTTTTTTAAAAGATTTGAAAACTAAACAGAATCATTGAATACTTGTTCATGGTACATTTATTTGTGTGAAGGATGTGGAGATAGTCTGACCTTTTGTGATCAGTGTATAAAAAAAAAGACTTTTTAGAGCTTGAAAACTAGCCCTTTGGTTAATTTGACAAACCAACATGAGCGTGCCACTTTAATTAATCAGCCCAGAATGTTGCCTTTATTTTTGGAATGTACGCCTTAATTTTGAGGCATGCGAGTGTCATCTCACACCATCACTCTCCTCAAACCACTGTGGGAAGTGTGATATTTTGTACACCTACATATATGAAGAATAGGAGCTCATATAAATTTGTTTAAGTTTAATAAAACAGCACACCTACTGCACTCCTTACTTCCCTGAGGAGTGTGACTTGTAGTACACCTAGACACTTTAAACTCAAGGGATGGGAATGCAGTTGTGTGACAAGCCATAAAGTGCTACAGCTATGTCCTTTCTCTACTCATGACCAAAAGCCTAATTTGCAGTTTGGTGGTGACACAAATATCATCTTTATTTATTCTTGTTTTAGGGAGGAACTGGATTTGCAGCCTCTGGGGCTGAGCTGGAGGCGAAGAAAGCGAGACCTGTGATGATGGCATCTTGAAGATGTACTGTATTGCAAAGAAATTTTTGAGGAGCACTTCACATGTTGTATGATGGGGGTGCTAGCTGCATGGAGTGGGCTAATTGTGGAATGGTGCAGATGTAAAAAACTCTCAGCAAACCTTGGAGGCTGTATTGATCTGAGTCCCATTGTGAGATAATTGATTTTAGGTCAAAGATTAAGAGAAAGTCAGTAGCCACTGGCTTCTAAACCAAAACTGAGTAGCATTTTGAACTGGTTCATATTTTCTTAACCTTTCAGTATCAATGTTCATTCATCTAACTGTTGTCATTGGCAGCACATGAATAATGTAAACAGAGTTATTATGAATTGATATGATTTACTTTGTATAGAATTTGTTTCATGCATAATGAACCTTGTTATGGAAATATCAACTGCTGGGACATGTTTTGTGTTCATTGCATAATGTGGTACGGGAGCCTTACTATGCTCTTTGATGAAATCAGTTTGTACTCACATTTGCAAAATTTTGGGCTCATGCACAAGCATTGGTTGGTATATTACTTATTAGCCTCTTTGTGACATGCCAACATTCACAGACTTCATTGTAGAAATCGCTTCCAATATGATCAACTAGAGTGCTCTTCAGTCTGATTTGTTATGAACTGCATAAACTGGGCGAGGGATTTGAAAAGCTAGTCAAGGAAGGTTGGACTTCTCAAATATTGCTCCCTCCCATATGGTCACTCCTGAACTAAATGTAAAGGCCTACATTCATAGATCGCTTTTTCAAATACATCTCTCAGGATGTCTGCCTAAACATGAAAATGTTATTTGAAGACACCGACCCATTTCTTTTTCTTGCCTTGCTCAAGGAAGGTATCCTCAACATGGCTCCCACATCTTTATCTTTCAAGTTAATATATAACCCCCTCTGCATATTTTCCCTAAAGTGACACTACTGTTTATAACGTATTCGTGTCGGTGTGTCGTTAAACCCCATCTAACTAACAAACAATACATCTACATTTGGGAGGAAAAGTGGTTACAAATATAAATGTATTTTCAAATAAAGCTTAAATCATATCACAAATGTTTGCATTTTCACATAAATTTAAGGAAATGTTACTTTTTTGTTTCAAGGCCGTAACCATGTGTAAAAGAACCCTTTGCAATTTTGAAGTACAGTTGATAAACAAACAGTGACATATCAATTTATTATTGTGCAAACATGGCTTGAATTATGCCTTTTTACCCTTTAACACAATTAGTCATGAATGAATATTGAGTTGTGGTTTATATGGTTGATACATTTTTTTCTTCAGTGCAAGCCAGTTGGTGCGAGAGAGGGGGAGGGGGTGATGTGGCTATGTGCTGATCACTGTTGGGTTCATAATTTACAGTTTATTGACAACCTAAATGGCAACTGGATTGAGGAAGTTTAAATATCTGTAAATATATCAGATGTATTGTGTAAAATATGATGTAATAACCTTTATATGTGCTTTGTGTTCAGATCTTTTTTATTGTTACATATTAATATGAACAAGAAGGCTGAATTGGCTACTAAATGTGGATAACTTTTGCTTTCACCAGATAGCAGGGGCATAACCAGTAGGGTGGCCAGGGGGACAGCTTGCCCTTGGATGCCCAAAAATGGGAAGGGGGCCAAAAAATCAGGGTGGAAAGAAGGGGAAACACAAACAAAATTGGAAAACCTCTCGAGTCTTGCCCCCTCCCCCAGACAGCCAGGACTGGTTACACCTCTGCCAGATATATTTCAGTTCGGCTGTTTTTCAAGTGTTAGAGTGTGCCTCAAGTCAAAAAATCAAAAACATGTTTTAAACAGCATGAAGAGTGAATTCTAAAAGTCCAACTACCATCTTCATATGACATCCTTGAGCCAAGATGTAAAATGTTGAAATGTATTCACTTTAAACAAATAATTCCATTGTGCAATAATTTGTGACTTTCTTGTTGTACAACTGGCATAACCTGGTTTGTTTCCCTTTAAAAATAAGTGTTTTATGACATTGACCACTTCCTGTTTGCTTGCATAGCATGTTGCCCCAAATTAATTTCTTTGCTTGATAAGAGTAAGAGTGCTTTCACACCTTGGCACAAGGTGCAATAATGTTCAGAAAAACAAAGAAATACAAAAATTGTAATTTGAGTAGTACAACATCACATCACAAATTATTGCATAATGATAATGTACCATTTTAAGTTTAGTGAACAGACTTCAACATTTTACATCTCAGCCTAGGAATGTCCAATGGAGATGCGAGTCGGACTCTAAGAATGCATTTTTCATGCTCTTAAATATATATTTTCTAACTTTTTGCCTGTATATTTTCTAACTTTTTGAGGTACCATGTTAGAGGACCAATTCTTTCACCCTGAACTACTGTCAACTCTTGTAGGGGTTAACCAAAATTCTCAATTGGCTCAGCTCTTTGATTTACAGCTAATTTAAACAATGCAGAGTACCACAGTTTATACTGTATTACACAGTGTGTACTGCACCAAAAGCGTTATGATTATACGCTTTGAGCTTTTTTATACTCGCCCTGAAGCAATAAATTGAGATTGTGTCTGGAATGAGGATGAATTTCAGACAATTGTGGGAGGGGCTTATAGTAAGAAGGTTAGGAGAAGTGGTACTGTTTGGGTAGAGAGCATTGGACCTTTAATGTTTTGGAATTTGTGTAGTAGACAAATGTAAGATCCAACGTTACTACATACATCTGATGTTAGGACTTGAACCTACTGCTGTTGTAGGTAATGCTCAGCATAAGGAGTAGGAATAACAATTCAGTGCCCTACAAGTGGAAAAAAATGCTACTGGAGGTGCTCAAGCTTTGATCAAAGCAGAAGGCGATAGATTGAGATGTAAAACCGTATCTAACCTGCCTGACAACAATCAAATTGGTAATTAGTGGAAAGCCCAGGTCACACTACAGCAATATTGGATCGATTACTATCAGACTTTTGTGAGTTATAGTTAAAATCTCCTCCATGTATTGTCGGAAAGAACCAAAGTTTTTCATCTTGTGTTAACATATGATCAGTATGAAAGGACCACTGAAATGAAATGTAAACTATGTATTTTGTGATGTCACATGGACAAATAGCTTTTATTGGACTATGCATAGCCAATAAAAGCTGTCTTTGGATGTGATGTCACAGAATAATTAGTATAACTTAGATTTTCCTGGACCTGCTATACAATTCATATATTTACACAGGTTGACAAATGAGTTTCTTTTCGACCAAAGATGGAACAGATTTTAAGTAAAACCACAAAAACTGGAGCGAAATCTGATTGAAAATCACTGCAGTGTGACCTTGGCTTAAAACCGTATCCAACCTCACAACAATCAAATTGGTAAGTAGACAGATTTATTTCAATTCTCAGCCATGCATTACCTGCTAGCTTTCCTCATGTGGCATTCCAAATTTCAGGAATGAACCTGAGACTTCTTAAAAAAGAGGAAATGAGCCTGAGACTTTGTTAGAAAGAGGAAATTGAAAGGCAGGCTTGGGGGTTGGGCCAGGCCCACAAGAAAGCTTTAAAGGGCCCCTAGGGTCATTGATGTCATTATAATAAACTTCTGATTGGATAAGAACTCTGAAGGCTGTCTGTAAAAGTTTAAGAGCTGAGATTTACAAGAAATTTACGACAGAAACCTTTTGGGGTATTTGGCAAAGAGGAATGAATAACAAAAGAAGAAATTTCCCCTAAAAAGAGAAAGTATCTCATGCCTGAAATTTGGAAATTTGTGACTTTTATGTCTGGGTCTTCCAATGCTCATACCGTATGGGGATTAGTGATAAGGTACAATATGTGTATTTAAGTAGTGTACACAACATTTTTAACTTTGATACCACACTATAGCTGCATATTCAGTGGAGAGCATGAGTGGTAGGTGTACTCTCCTGTAATTAAAATTTAATACATTTACCTCAGTTTCTATTCTTTATCTATGTATGCAAAAGGTAGCCCTTTTCATAGTGATTTGACATGCAGTTTCGATTGTGGTAAAAAAGTTGATTTTCAGCTAATTTCAGTAATCTATTGTTCAAGTGAGGTATATCAAGTTTCCAAACCCACTGCTGGAGGTCTATAATTATCACTTCACCAAGCTTCTAGTCCACTTGCAAAAAATTACATGGTACTTTGGGCAGGATTGTAATCAAACCCCCCCCCCCCCCCTGTGTGCTCTGCATACTGTGGTTAGGGTTTCTTGACTTGGATTAAACGTCTTTTCATGGAGTATTACTGTCCTATCTGTCAATTATCAAATTGTGTAATTGGGCAAGGAAGGAAATCAAGTGTAAATTTTTACCGTGACCAATTCGTAATGTCAACTTTGTCAATTTATAGTGTGATCAGTTGCCCCCCTCCCCCATTCCTGGAAGCTTTTTACCCTGCTTCAGGATCCTGTATGGCTAGCATTGTGTGACTATAGAAGCCCATTATCTGCATCACATTTAGTAGGAAAACTTAACTTTCACAGATACATATTAAACATTTTAATTTTGGAAGAAAACAAGTTTCTGAGCAAGTGTCAAACAGCAGGTCATTTTCTTGGACAAACTGGTCAAGTTCTGCTAATGTTATCCTTTGTCTTTGCAATTGCCAACCATGGTTCGTATACAGTCATGTCTTAAAATAACAAAGCAAAATACCTCTCAACTGTAGAAAGTGTTGAAATGCATGCTTTTTCTTTTATTTTCAAACATGTACAATAGGTATCAAAAGTTTCTGCTAATGAAAAACATTGACAAGCAAAACTGTTGTTATAACTCCCCGCAGAACACTCATGAGAGACTTGACCAAGTCTACAGTGTGAGATGAGGTGAGCAAATAGTGTCCCTGGTCATCAAGTGACCTGTGCAGAGAAATCATAATGCCCAGTAAATTTAAAAGCACACTAGTTTGCAAACAAAAACAAAACTGCACACATATCGTAGAGAGCACCCGCTGATTTGGGGTCCACCTGGTATTCATTAGGTTTTTTATCCATATGGGTCATTAGGTTCTTTATTCATAAGGTTCGTTATTCATAAGGGTCGCTATTCATAATTGTCACGAAGGTTCACTGTCCATAAGGTTTGTTATTCATAATAGAAAAAAAGGTTTGATATTCAGAATTGAAATAAGGTTCAATATTCATTATAGGAAATAAGCATTGCTATTCATAATTGGGAAAAGGGTGCATTATTCATAATGGGAAAAAGGTCTGTCATTCATTATCGGGAAAAAAGGTTTGCTTTTTTAATTACAGAAAAAGAGGTGCGTTATTAAATATAAGAAAAAAGGTTCGTTATTCATAATAGCAATAATGGCTTGCTATGTAGCGAATACTAAACCTTTTTTTTATTATGAATGTTGAACCTTTTTTATTATGAATATCGAAACTTTTTTCTTCCGATTACGAATATCGAACCATTTTTTTAATTACGAATAGCGAACCTTAGGAGTAATGAACTTTTTTAATCATTCATTTTTATGAATAACGAACCTTACCAACAATAAACCTTTTTGTGCCAATCATGATGTTATGAATAAGACCCTTACAATGAACCTTATGAATATCGAGCTGTCCCCACTGCTTGCAACAGTAGTGCAGGCTTTCTCAAATACATTCATTGAAATGTCACAAAGTTGAATAAAATTACCAGGAGTGCAAGCCCTCCCTGCATAGGTGTAGCCATGCATGGTAACTGTTTTTCTTTTAAGAGACAGTAAGGAGAACATCAATGAGAGTTTCACCAGTTTTAAAGGCATGGGAATGGGGTGTTCCCCCTTTCCTTGAAACCTTTTGCCTTTTTAATTAAGGAGCCTGGATGCTTAATGGTGGTAGAGTTCAAGGTCTGAAAAGAAGTCTTGAAAGTTGAGGGTCTAGGTGATTGATGTGGGTAATACTTTTTATCTTTCAGTGCTAAACTTTTTTATTGGGAAAACTTCATATACTAGCATTTTGTCTTTAGATTTCTAAAGACTGCTGCTGTAATGACACTTTCTTATGTTGAGGTTTGCATCATAGGAACTTCCCCACTGTTAATTATACCTTACTATATTGAGTACCTCCACACTAAGTGTGTCTTTTTTACCATGACACATTGAGTTTGAATGTCTGAATAACAGGAGTAGCTCTGCCACTCATTCTATTTGCCATTTCAATTTAAAATGTTTGGTGTTTCTTGTGCAGCTAGCCTGCCAGACATAGACCACCTGAAATGGTGCCAAGCATCACAAGTGGCATGCCACCAGTTGAGAAAGCCTGCAGTTGTGAATATTTTACAGAGGCACAGTACTTCCAAAACGATCAGCACCTCTTCAACTCAGCAATATGAGTTTGACCTTAATGAAAACCACAGCCGTTGACCAACTTGTTTCAACTTCAATAGAACCATGGCAACAAGTCAGTCATGCCTGTCTAAGATGGCCCCTAATCCTCAACAAGTTGATCAACTTAGCACATAAATTGTCATGTCTCTGATCCCCTTTGTGTCCTCCAGGGGGGTTTCTGTTGCATTATCAATGATAGAGTTTCGTTTCATTTCATTTATTTGTTTTTCTACATCATCAAAATGTATGGAGTATTTCATGGATGTACTTCCACCCTTTCAAAGAGGGTTAATCTTACCATATGGATTGTTTGTTAGCCTTGTAGTGAGTAGAAGAGAGGATATAAGAATGATTTCTGAACAATAGACCTGACTTCAAAAGGAAATCCCAGCTGTGTTGGGGAGGGGTCCTAACCTACAGTAAGTTGAATCCAGTTGAAAGCTCTAAAGGTTCAACTGGTTTATCAAACAGCATTGAGTTGACAGTCAAATAAATGTGTGCTGATCTCTTTGGCAAGTAAAGACCAAGTACGATTACAACATTGTACAAAACCAGTCCAGGACCTCTGCACATTTATACAAATGACTAGTTTACTTCAAGAAGAAATTGTAACAACAACTACACAGGATTACTGGACAGCATCTTTTTTGGTTACTTTAAAATGTTATCAACAAAAAAGATGTGTAACAAAAATCTATCCCAGATTCCTATGTTATTACTACTTTGAGAATGGTCTATGTGTTAATAGCCCTAATTGCATTTGTCTACATTAATAGATCTCACAGAGAGAAACAAAGGGAGAATTCCCCTATCAGCTCATCCCCTTACCTAACTATCACCCAATCTTTCTGATCCTAAAACAAACCTAGAACAAACCTAGAACACTTGAACAAACTTCAAAAATGAATACTATATTTAAGTTTTAAAAAGTTCATAGGAATATCCCACTTTGTAGCTTAAGTTAATAGTTTATGATGCAACATTATGAGAATCACTTTTGAAGCAATATGCCAACCGACAATACTGTATGGTCAGTGTTCCTGCTGGGGGAGGGATTATACTATTCTTGAGTTTTAATACTGTAGTTCAATAGAATATCCCACTTGGTGGCTAAAGTTCAAAGTTTATGATGTCAAAGTTAATGATGCAACATTGATGAGAATCGCCTTTGAAGCAATATGCCAACCGACAATACTGTATGGTCAGTGTTCCTGCCAGGGAGGGGGGTATCATACTACGTTTGAGTTTTAATAGTTCAATAGAATATCCCACTTATGGCTAAAGTTCAAAGTTTATGAATTCGAAGTTTATGATGCACAACATGAGAATCTCCTTTGAAGCAATATCCCAACCGACAATACTGTATGGTCAGTGTTCCTGCCAAAAGGGGGGGGTACCCCCTCCCCTTTACAGAAGAGGGTGGGTCAAACCCCCTTTTTCATTCCCATAAAAATTAGAAAATTGTCCATATCTTGTGTTTGTTACATTGTAAGCAGGCACTTCTCCAGCCTTCAAAACCATTGATTTTAATCAAAATCATCACATTGCACCCTACAGGCACCTTGAAGCAAGCTTTTGTCCCTCTTAACTCACTTTAATATATTATTAGCCTACAACTACATCTATTTGAACTTAGGGTTTAGGGTAATAAATCCCCTACCCCTTCTTTGTGTTTCTGGTAGAATCTCTGATGAGGTGTTTCTCCTGTTCATATATTTTGAAAATGTCACTCTTTTCTGGTATGCCACTGATTTGAATATTCTTGAAACCACAAAAAATGTTGTTCCCTATAGATGAATCTGATAAGTGCTTCTGTTAAGTGACTGTAGGCAGCCATTAGTGGGGTCCATCACCTTCATTTATTGTCTACATGAAATTAAAACCCTCATATTAAGTGAAATTGAGAAAATCAAGATACAATTTAGTGTACAACCATCCATGATGCAGGTAAGCAAGGAAATTGAAAGATTAAAAGTTGGTCGACCCCAGTTATTGCCGACTGAAATCACACCATCACTTGCTGTCCGAATTCCTCTACGGAAATGTTTTCAATCATATCATATTGCAAAACGCAACTTGAGGCTTATCTATATGCCTGCAAACAACAGTTTTTCCTTTTATACAGCCATGTCCATTTTAATTTTAGGGTATGGTTTGTAGTCAACTATTTCAAAGTCATCAAATGTAAAGTCATCAATACTTTCCACCTTGCGTTTTATGATGAGTTTCGGGAATGGACGGGGTATTCTTTCCAGCTGTGGACAGAAGAAGTATAAGTGAAGAGTTTTAGGAGAGGTGTACATATAAATACTACAATATTTGGAAAACAAATGTGTTATAAACTTTAACAACTCGAACCTACTTCAAAAATAATTCAATAAATTGCTACAATCACTTAGTGCACTGTAGAAGGTCTCCCTTAAAGGTAAAGAGCAGTCCCCCCCAAACTTATTTCAAAGAAAAAGCTAAATAACACAATTTTCATCTTATTTCTCTTCAAAGTATCTTTCATTACATTTTATGACTTTACTATTGCATATTCAAGGTAAACCAAGCAGTTATTTCTGGTAAATTTCACATTTGAAGAGAAAAAAACATTGTCACATGACTCCTAACAGCCAATCATGAAACTGGACAGTCTACTACACTTCTTCAATTTGGGATGACTGCTTCTACGCTTTAAAGTCTTTTTCCCCCTCCTTACTTGGTTTAACAATAGTCTGAGACCTGCATGTGAAGTGCAGTGTATCAACATTGGCAAAAACCAATTTTTAGGCAGACCCAATATTTGACACTATAATGTCCAGAAAAAAGAGTTTGTTGTCTGGTCGTAACAAGAAACTGGAACCTCCTATCCCTTTACTTCCATCCCCACCAAAGACTTGTTCATTTTGCCTGTAGATCTTATGCATTTACAGTACCTCGTGAAACATGAATTTGGGAGTCAAGAAAAAGAGCCATGCTGCACACACCATTTTGACTTCTTACAAGCCAATTAAAACATTTGTGCACCCAACCTTTAGTCAGGTGTTGGTATTTTTTGGTGGGATGGCATAGTGACAGATGTGAAAATTTGGCAATTTTGGCATAGTGACAAATGCATTTTTTGCCATAATCTGTTCACCTCAACCTTAAAAATTGCAATGACTTTGTAGAATATACTATTTTCTACATTTACAAACATAAAAACCACAGATTCATGAAATTCTTGATTTTGCGATTCACCAGTATACCAGAAAGGGGATGCATTAGAGGCCATTTTTCTTAACTGTGACATCGCATGCATTCCCCTGCCTATGACAGCATCTACTGCAAGGCCATGTCATGATGACTTGCACCACAGAACATCTGATTGAGCAGATGTCCTGATAGCTAAATGATTGGCACAAAAATTTGGTCGCAGAAATTTCTTTTTTATTTCTTCACTCCCTCCAAATAAATATGATATAATAACCATACCATGACTTACAGTATTTGCTTTCTATCATTTACTTTTCTTTTTTTTTTAAAATAAGTACACTCTCTGCTTTGCACAACACACACATATTTTGAACAAGTAAAATTAATACAGAGAAGGTTGGGAAGCCGGGAGACCCTGCCTTTACAAGTTGGGACACCAGGTGGAAAGCTTTTAGCAATAAAGCTGGTTCACAAATTTGTAAATCTCATTCACCAGATCTTTGGGTTTTAGAAAGGTACTGTATTTCCTGACATACACAACATTTTTTCCACAATGTGAATTTAATTGATATATTTGTTAAATCATTCAGTTTTCATGCATTCCAAATATGAGGAGGTTTTTATGAGTGGTTTTGTGCCATGGAATGAACATCAACTGTCTTTGGGTAAACATACAAATTATAATATTTAAGTTGCAATACAGAAAGCTTTGCAACCTATTTTGGTGCAGTTAAGCTGTTCAAACTTGGATAGATACTAAGGTTAAAGTGTACCTCAAGTCAAAAAATTGAGGTGGGGGACCTCTCTGTTCAAAATGCTTTGCAAGCAAACAGAAAGTGTTCAAGGTCATTAAAACATTTTTGAATTTAAAGGGAAACAAAGCTGATATTGTGAGTTGTACAAAGTCATAAAATTATTGTGTTGTGAACTAATTTGTTAATAAGTTAGTAAATTGAGTTGGACTGTTAGAATTCATTTTTCATTTTGTTAAGTACGTTTTGATATGAGGTACACTTTAAATGACATGCCTGAGCTCCATGCAAATTCATACTAGTAAAGCATAGAACACTATCTGGCATGTAGGCCTACTGAGATTGGTAGGTTATGTACCCCCATCTTTCCCACAATTTCATCATGCGCGACGCTATCGCAAAATTACTGGAAGGAAATTTACTATTTGTGCTAAATGAACATGATTATGAAGGACTTCAGTCCAATTGGACTTTCATTAAAAAAGATCAAGTCTTTTTCTAAGCTCTGGTTACAAGAATTTTGAGAAACTGTGCATGGGAGTGTGACCTTTTCCTGTCCTGTTTGATTTTCAAAGTTGGGCAAAGTTGGGCCAGTGGTGAGGCAAAGACACAATATCTGAGGAACATTTCCAATTAACCAAAATGCCTTTTTGAACCAACAGCTATTCTAAGAGGTCCTACTGCAACACTTACCTGTTGTGTAAGAGGCTCTATGTGATTCAAATACACATGAGCATCCCCAAGTGTGTGAATGAAATCTCCTGGTGTGAGTCCTGTTATGTGAGCTATCATGTATGTCAGCAAGGCATAGCTAGCGATGTTGAAAGGAACACCCAGACCCTGTAAGATACAAAACAGAGACAAGTATTACATAAACCAGGCTTCGACAAATCCCCTGCCCGACAGTCCGGGACAAGTAAAAAATGACTCGGACAAGTGAACTGCTCAATAGTGTAGCCCGCCGGGCAAGAAGCACAATATTCTTCTTCACATAGGAATTCAATGGCTAGTACTAGATAATTAGATATGAACTCAGTGCATATCCATGCAGACAAGTGAATTTTGGAAATCCCTAGCCCGATGGACAAGTAATAAAAAATGAATTTATCGAAGCCTGCATAAACCTTTTTGCTTCAGAAGGGGGTCAATCCTGCTATACTGAACTATATGTATTATATTACTTACACACAATCCATGTGCATGGCTTCTGTGAAATAATAAGCTATTGTATGGATGCCACTATATTTGGCCCCTTCAAGCCTATTCCATGTCCAGAATACCATTACCAACCATAGTTGCTTCTCCAGGATATAGCTGAGTGCTACGGTTTCGCCTGGAAACCACACCCATATAGTAATGGTAAATTATGGTTTCCCAGTGAAACCATGTGTAGTGAAGAGGTTCAACAACATTCTTTTTGAAAATGTCTGCCATGTACTCAATGTCATTTAAACTTTCTGTAAGCATAGAAAGTACTTGTCCTTAATAGTAAAGGGCAAACATATTTTCTCCTTCCTACACCGTACCACTGCAACTTTCAAATTATCTTTCATTTCCAACACAAAAATATAGAACTTGCCTAAACTATTGGGAGGAGGTACCTAAAATGATATGTCTGCCCCCACTATTTGTATCAGTAATTCCCCCACATACTTCCCCCACCCCCCACCTGCAACCTCAGATCTTTGCCCATACAAGGGATCATTTAATTTAACTTAAGTACTTTTGGCAGTCATACAAATTCATGACACCCATATACTACACCGACCCATAATGTACCGTAATGTACTGTATACTTATGTGCAGTTGTAATGTATGCAACATTCAACTTTCACCAAATAATTCAGTATCTTACCATGTCTGCAGACCTTTGATACAACTGACAGGACAGTTCTTTTTCACAAACATAAAACTGAGCAAAAGCATGGCATGGTGGGAGAGCCATCCTGGGTAAATCTGCCGAAACAAAATGGTAAATTCTTCATCACAGGATCCTCGCTGCAAATTTGTAACGAGATGTACATTATCTTGCTTACTTCTTAAACCAGTTTATACCAGGCTTTAAGATTTTCAATTTTTTTATGGCAATGCCACTTTATTAGAATTTTGATAAAGTAGCAGAGCAATGCCACTTAGTGAAGTAATTTGACTAATGTAATATCTTTACTTCCTGATATTCAACAGAGTTTTCTTTATTTTCTTCAAAGGCAACCTGAAACTTAAAAAAATATTAAACATCTGACAAACACAACTTTCAAGTTGTGTGTAACTCAGTGAAGCTTGCTGAGGTCATCTATGGAGAGCAGGGAAACCACTTGTATCTGTGCCTTGTCAACACTTGAAACTACATGCTTCACACTTTATGTTGAAACTTACTGGTTGGAAGCAAAATTCTGCCCAGCAGGATTCCATCAAAATGTTAATTTATGTTAATTCTGTAATTTTATACTTGTAGTAACTAGACAGCTAGTTTGCATAATTTGAAATAAATCATAAGATAAGTTAACTTTATCTTATGGTTTTGAAACCTTTAATTTGGAGGGAGAGACAAATTTTCTGTAACCACTTATTCCCAGAACAACTGATTTTTTACCCAAATTTTGAGCCATAGAAACAAATAAGTTTTCTCACAACAGAGCACATGGTCTTCCAACTCCTGTTGTTGAAATTACAATAGCTGTGTTGATCTTCCGGCCCACCCCAGTCAAAAAAATGGAAAATCCCCTCCCACCAACACCACAAAAGACAGAAAACTACAAATGTGATGACAGGCTTTGCTTAAAGTGTGGGCTGTAGCTACAAGAGTCAGCAAGGGACTTTCATGACCAGCAATAGCTAGCCAACCCATACTGTACATACTGTAGGCTAAAATGAATTGAAATGAATTTGAACTTCCACAAATTTCCATGTTTACCATAAATTTGCTTTAAATTTACCACCTTATATCTGAACTAGAAATTTTCAACTTGTCCAAAACAAAATTTTTCTGTAAACTCCACACCAAACCTCGTTGGTGCAATTTGCACCCCACCCTCACATTTTTCTAGCTTTCATCCTGTTAGCACTCCCTTTCCCTTCGAATCTGTCCCAAATCTGATTTGACTAATTGACTGTCTCACAGTAGTGATGAGATCAAATACATCAGACAATTAGTATTTGCTATTTGTTTGCAATGGAGGAAAAATGGTTACAAAACTGATAATGCAATATACTCCCAGAAAAATTAGTTTTTCAATTCACTCATTTAGATATTTAACAAATGTACTGCCCCTTAAGAGGGCTGGAATTAACGTTCCAGCAGGGCATCAGTTTAAGGGCATGTCATGTGAACTGAGAGAGCAACTAGACTAAACAAGAGATTTGTTCTGACCACAGTGTAATCTCACAGGTAGGGCATAGAAGCAAGGCAGCCTGAATGGTCATGAAATTTTACAGAGCAATAAGGCCCTTCCCAAACACACAAAGGCCATGGCCTTTGTGGATTTCAATTAGCTGCGGACTCGCCTCAATCAACCAGTTCTTTGTAACTTAAGGGACCATCTCCAATTCTTCCCCTTGTTTCCTGATGGGCAAAACTCCAAGCCATCGTTCGGCTTGTGCACTGTAGTGAACACAGCCCAGTCCACACACAGCTTAATGAGCTAGCAGGAAAGCTGTCAGTTTTCATTAACAAAAGCTTTCCTTAGTAACTGCTTTGAGTGGCAGACTGGTATGAAAAGAAGTAGCTCTCCATGCATGGTTGAATTCAGTGAAAGAGCTACACTGACTGAAACTGCATCCTAACTAAGGCACAGTTAAGCAATAATCCATTGAAGGTTTTCTGAGCAGCTTTTGTTACCATAACAAAAGGACATCAAAACCATTGTTGAAAGATGAGCCTTTACTGTCCACGAAGTCACTGTAGTGAAGCCTTAAGCCAATCCCCTTTTGCATAGGGCTGTCGCTGTGAAGAGGAGAACCTAGCCAGCCACACACTTGATACACACTCTGAATAGACCCATTTTTGTGCTCGCCCACCAGCAACCATCAGTAAGATAAGTCTACAACACACACACAAAAGAGCAAACAAATGCAGTTGCCAATTGGAAAAGTTGAGGTCCCTCATAGAATTAGTGAGCCCCAGCTATTGGCTACAAGATGGGATTGGAACATAGAGATCATAATATAAACTATAATAATCAGGCCTTGAAGGGCAGTTGTTTTACGACGCTAAGCGACCACAGGTGTGGGAGACCTCCTTTGGCTCATGAATTACAACTTCATGTTGAGTGGAAACCAATTTCAAAATTTGGATCAAATTTGGTATTTTTTTGAAAGATGGGAAAGCTGTACATTGCTCTTGGATGAAAAACCGACCTTACTTTGACCCGGCCAGGAATCAAACTCCAGACCTACTGGTTGCTAAGCTTCATCGCTTCAAATGCCACCTCCTTTATCCACTCGGCCATAGCACCGGTCTGAATTGGCATCTCCCATTGTGAAAATGCACACAAAATTTGTTCTGTCTCAGAATGTTGCAATTGACTAGTTACATACAGTACTGTAATTAAGTGAAACTTGTTAATCAAAGCAGTTTCACATATTCCTTTGCCTTGGTCACATGCAGACAAACATCACTGTTCCGTAATTCACAGTCCATTTACTGCGCATATGTGTACAGTATGCGAGCTGCAAGAAACAATATGAACAATTATTGTCAAGTTACAATTAGTGCTAAAAAACTTTTGGCCATAGTCATTACTGCAAAAAATTTCTTATTGGTTTGCAATTTTTTGGAGACTTATTTACTTTCCAAAATCCCTGGCTGGTCCTGGCAAAACTACCTAGCAGTTCTTTCTGTCAAGGAAGGATAAACAGGAGACAGTTACACCTTTTTGATATAACATCTTCACCTTATCTGACTAATATTAGAACTTATATAACAACATCCCAACCCTTATCCTAACACTGACGCTTTATATAGATTTAAATTATGGAGTTGCCCGCCGTCAGATTTCATGGGAAAGATTGTTCCCCATCCCGTGGTGGTCCCTTGAAGATTAAATCACAGAACCCCAAAACTGGTTACCACCAATCAGTTACCACCCATGCATTTTCTAACAGAACCCAAAAGTGGGTAAAAAATGACAGAACTCACAAATGGGTTTCCGTGATTTTTGAAATCCAACGGCTTGGAACAAGGAGATGTTGGAACAGGCAGATGACCAAAAAGGGATCAATTTCACTACATCAATTTTAGCGATCATTGCCTTAAAGTGGCTCACCAACTAAAATTTATCAAGTGCTAGCAGCAATAAAGCAATGAATTTTGGGTGTCACTATACTGTACGTATGGCAAACAACTTAAACAACTCAGCAATAAAAAAGTTATCCCTAAAGTTAAGTTAAATCATTTTGATAACTCGGTCACTAAGTTGCAATCAATTTCAGATTTAGCGATGAATTTTGCTGTAGGGTGAGCTATGCTTTTAAACTGATATATTTGTTGTAGCTCCCTTTATTTATTAACTATGCAAAAAGTCACACTCCTCACATTGATTTGAGGTGCATGATATGGTGAGTGATCGCCCTCACACGGCTTGAAATTCAAGGCCTAGGAGACTTTACCTGGAGGATTCCACGCTGATAAAATGATCCTTCTGTCATCTGGATTATTCTTGATTGTTTCTATAACCTGTTGTAATTGGTCCACACCTTCACCTGTGTAGTCATGGTGCATACCCTTGTATTCTGCTCCAAAATGCCGCCACTGAAAGCCATAAACTGGTCCTAGTTCCCCTGTAGTGACAAAACAAGCCAATGAGGCAGTAACTAATCATGACAAAATGAAATTCAGAGTAGTCTGATTCCTGAAATTTCTGAAACTGTTTTTGAAATAGATATGTTTCAAATTAATCAAAAAAAATAAATGACTTAAACAATGACAAAATTTATTACTACTGTGTCCAAAGTGCTCTACAAATGATAATGCTTTGCACATGCACATACAAACAAAATATATTCAAAACACACAGTCATAGCACACAGTTAAAACACATTTTACCAAAGCATGTTCTAAGGTCTTTGTATCAAACGTTAATTATACCACATCTGTCATATTGTTGCATAATCTGGTCAGACGCTAGTCATCGATATTTAAATAAATTGATCGTCCTTCAAAAGAGGGCTATAAGACATATTACTCTTTCAGGTTACTATGATCATACCAATTTTTTGTTCAAGTCTCTTAATTTACTCAAATTCACGGACCTCATTAGACTGAATATAGCCAAGTTTGTTTATCGCTCTCAACGGAATCAATTGCCACCTTCTCTAAAAGATTTTTTCGTCCCTAATTCTGCAATTCATGAACACGGTACTAGACAATCCGATTACTTGCATATTCCCAGCTGTAGATCAACTTTTTTAATGAAAGGATTACACTACCGTGCAGCCACCTTGTGGAATTCTATTCCAGTTACATTGAAGCGCAAGCCGTCTATTTTTAGTTTTAAGAGGAACCTTCAAAATTATTTCATCGGAATGTATTAAGAAAGAAAAAAAAAATCCTTTCCTTCTATTTTTTACCATTTAGGTAGTATTGGACTTGGCTCCTATGTAGGGTCTTGAGGTATGGTTTGGTGTTAGTAGGTGGTTGGGGGGGGGGGGGAAGTAGGTGGGGTGGGAGAGGGTGTGTGGTATGGGACTATGGGTGGTTGTTCTAAGTGTTAGATTGTTGTGCCGTCTGCACTTAGTGTTACCAGCATTTGTTCCCTTATTCGGCACTCTTTTGTTTGCGACTAAGTATCTTAAGTTGTTTTGTTTTTGTACTTTACACTATTTCTTTCAAGGGAGTGTTCTGCCTTTAATGTTAAGCCCCCAAGGGTTTTGTAGCTCACTTCCTTTCGCTGCTCTGTCTATTCTATATTGTTACTATGTAACTGTTATATTATGTAATATTGTACATTGTAGTGAAAAAACAAATAAATGAAATGAAATGAAATGAAATAGCAACAGCTGACCAAAAACTCTTTTAATTTGACCAGGACTCCTCCACTTTCCATGGAATAAATTTTTGACTCTTCCAGGACTTTTCCAATAAAGAATTTTCATGACCTTCTCCTTGATATTTTCATTAAACTTTAAGCTGAGGGCAGTTATAAATTTTGCTACTGTACTATTGAGTGGGAACTAATTAAATTACAATTTACAAGTGAGACTGGAACAATATCACTTTGTAAAAATTTTCATGACCTCCAATGACTTCAAACAACTTCACTGAATTTCAAGACTTTCTTTACCTTGAAATAATTTTCAAAATTTCCATGACTTTTCCTTATTTTTTCATCACTTATAGAAATCCTTTTTAACTCAAAAGAGAAAGACAAGGTTTGGAGAAAAATACTTTAAAATGATACTAAATTTTGGCTCATTGATTTAATTCCCGCTTTTTTTTCTTTTTTCTTTCTTTTCTTTGAACTACAGTGTACACAAAATAATCATATGATTTGGGACACTTTTCATACATGTAGATTACTTTCCAACTTACAATGGATTGTGGGACTCAGCTCTGGTAAGTCATTAATTTTGTCAATGACATTTTACTATATGTAGCAAAAATTAATAATACACACCAACGCCTTCTGTCTCACAATCCTAAATTGCTAAATATTGGGAAAAGGGTCTCTTAACCCTTTACCGTTGTGCTCCAATCAGGGCATATTTTCGCGCCTCGGGAGTGGGAGGAAAAGCGGACGTAGCACGTCCCCAATCAGCTTCCGTAGGTTATTGACCTCGTGACCTTAAACTATTGTCCCTCTCGTTGTTGTGGCCAAATTTTCGGGTAGCTACTCGCAGTTTCAAGCTCCCCGTGAAGCAGTAAAGACGGGTGACAGCCGCGCTCTCCGTATGGGTCCAAAAGGACCCAAACAAGGGTAAAGGGTTAAAAAAAGCCTGTGGAGTATGTTTATTGCAAAGCTGATGCCCCTCTCTCTGCGTGTGTGCACAGACCCGTGCTGCAGATACTTTAGATTAACCCTTTACCGTTGTGCTCCAATCGGGGCATATTTGCTCGCCTTGGGAGTGGGTGGAAAAGCCGCGCTCTCCGTATGGGTCCAAAAGGACCCAAACAACGGTAAAGGGTTAAGATGTAAAAGCAAATTCACTAGTAACTGCTGACATCATGCAATTATATAATAGACACAGTGAGACGACTGACTGCAATAGTACAGCAACTGCATGCTGATTTCAGCCCCATTTTGAGGAGACAAATATTACCTTCTTCATAATGGTTCAGTCCCCTTTGATCCAGGAACTCTCTAGAACCATTTGCATCCCAGATGTGAACACCATTATCAGAGAGTTCCTTTGCTGAAGTTGAACCTTTGATAAACCAGAGCAGTTCCTTGGCAACTCCCTTCCAAAAGACCCTTTTTGTTGTAAGAAGTGGAAACTGATCTAAAAAAGGCAAAAAGGAAAAGAGTTAACAAGGAATAATTTGGCATTCAATTTTGTTGTTCCTGGGCTTCTATCTCACAAAATCACAAAATCTACCGTACTTCACAGTTTTGCATTTGCAAAGCAATTATGCCCACTTTGAGTACGAAAAATACAATGCTGGATAAATTACTTTCTGAATCACACAAATTTAAGGCACCTATGAAGAGTGCAGTTCTTTGCATAGATGGGTAATGCAGGGGATTAAAAGTTTTCCAGGGGGCCAAGTAAGCTTCCCCATCCCCATCTGTGAGCTGGGAGTCGTAATATGTCCATAAAGTTTTCCTTTTTCAGCTGACCTTAAGAGGAGACAAAAGGACCACCAACTGTAAAGGACTTAAGACTTGAAATGATTTTGAGCCTATGCCATTAATTCACAGTCATGACATCACAATTGGTAATTGTCAAGTTTCTAACATAAATTTGCTTGGGTAATTTACAGTAAGATAGCTGAGACTTAATAGAATTAATAGATACTTTACATAGGTGAATAATGAAGTAAAATAGGAAAGACTGTTAACTGTTTCACTGTTTCTCCTGTCATAGGAATCGATATGCTATTTTGTAACTCATTTCTAGCGGCCCTTTGGGCCTTCTGAAGCACTTTTGGGTGGACCAACTAGTAAATTTACGAGTCCATTAGGATTAGACTCAATACATTATAATAAAAAGAGATACTGTGACAATGCTGGGGTAGGTGGAGAGAGCTGCATTGGTGCTGTATTTAGCTAATGGGTCCTCTGGCACAGTGTAAAGAAACCAACCATGCATGAATGAAAGTGTCAACAGAGTAGTGATGACCCAAATACTCCTGATTTATAAAACTGAACAGGGCCAGCAGAAAAAAAGGAACTTTGGGCTGAAAAGACCAGCATATAGTTAAATTTTGACAACATGCTGTAGGCCTATTAGAAATTTATCAGACTCGAACTGGAACCATAATTTGATGTATTGAACTAAACTTTTTCTTTAGCTGACAAAATACAGTATAACATATTTGTGTTGGGGTGTCATTTTATCCTGTTAAACTACTGATATGAAGTGACTGCATATAAACAAGCACACAACACATTTACAGTAGGTTATGATACTGTAGGTTAGGTTAAGTTAGATGGAGTTTTAAGTCCCAGGTTCCCACTAATTGGTTCAAGCTCCAGACAGCCAGTTGTAGCCCACTGGTTTTTTGTTTTCCCTACTCCATTGCTAATATGCTGAGCACCAAGCACATGCAATGGCAGAAGGCTCTGTTTTAAAGTCTTCAGGGTGATCCGCCAGGACTTCAACCCCTGACCTTCAGACAGCAAGTCTGACGGTCCACCCACTTGGCCTTGCAGTCGGTTGGCTAACTTAGCGCACAATAGGATACTGAGAATCAATTGCAAATTGGTGAAAATGTATTTATACAGTAGGCCTACAAGAGCTGCATAGGGTAGCTTGTTTCTAACACTCACATGACAAAATTTAGCTTATTAATTGGCAATGATATGCTACATTATACAATGCATCCAGGGTTAAAAGCAAATGGGTTTTATGTGCATTTGTAGAGTACATGCATGTGAACATTTTTTCCACAATTTTATCTATTGCATGTCAAAGTTTGTGCTTTTTGGCCATTTTTTGTACTAAAATTACATTTGAACATTTTGATTTGACCCCTTACTACAAGATCTACAAAGAAAGAAGAAAAAAACTTGCAGATCTATGTTGAGCACCACAGAAATTACCTGTAGAAGCTCCAACTCCAAGAGACATGCAGTAAGCCAGTGTTCATCCAGTTACAGTATTCTTAAACCTCAGAGCTTCCAGAGGCTTTGCTACCTGGACCCCCACCCCCAGGAATAAGTGCTTTGAGTTTGATTTTTGCTCTGCATCCTAAAATTTTTGTCCCCCCCCCTCTCATTTTCCATTGCCCTCCCCCTCCCTCATCCCAAATTCTGACATTCTGGAACGGCCACTCCACCTCACAGGTTTTAGCTGCCACATCTCAGAAAATTGCTGTCAGTGACACCTGCACTGTACAATAGCTATTGGAGAAATAAAAATTTCCCCTTGTTGGTGCTAAACATGGTACAGTATCAGTTTCACCAATGGTTTTGTACCACCTCAAAATATCTGAAACCCAAGGAAAACCCTGTAACATAATATTGATCAAAACGACTCCTTACCTCTCAAACTATACCTGCTCTGAGCTCCAAATAAACTCTTTGTTCCTGTTCCTGTTCTGTCACCTTTGACCTTTCCCCTGTCCAATATTTCCCTGATAAGGTCTAAATACTGGTACTCATCATGTCTGGGGGCCTCCATCTTACATTTCTTGGTTACCTGGGTATTTTCTTCAACAGGTATGTTTTCTTTATTTTCTTGTAATATTGGAGTTCTTGTGTCCACTTCCATTGTCTTGAATCAATTGCTCAACAGACCTAATTAAAAATAAAGAGCTGGCAAGGTAAGGTAAAGAACAAATTAATTTTGTGGTAAGAAAGGAATACTGTACTGTACACTTGTGCATGCAACTTTTACAGTATATTCTAATTTGAGGGTCCGCTCTACAGTCCCCCTTCTCATTGGTCCCGCTTCTCATTGGTCCCTCCTTTAGCGAAATTTGTCTCATAATAGTCCCTCGTCTCATTAGTCTCCCATCTCATTAGTCTCCTCCACTTTTTATTTTGTCTCATTGGTCCCCCCTCTCATTAGTCCCCTCTCTCATTAACAGTCACTCATCTCATTAGTTCCCCAGGTTAGGGTAAATTAGGGTTAGTGGACCACCAATGAGATGGGGGACTATTGAGACAGGTGGCTTTTGAGACAGGTGGCTTTTGAGACGGGTGGCTTTTGAGATGGGAGGGGGGCTATTCAGATGGGGGACTATAGACATTATCCCCCCCCCATTTGACCTCTAATACTGTAGTTCAAGATTTACCATACCCTGCAAGATGATCTCCAAAAAACAGTAATAAAAAACCCCGGCAGATGCTGCCACAAAATTATCTGTAGAAACTGACACTGATTAATAGAATTCCACAAATTACAGTAGGCTTACAAAAGAGGATTCAGGTTTGAGCTATTCCTTTGTAGGTTAATGTTCAAATTTGTGTATGCCACAGAATACCCACTAACTAAAGAGTGATTTTTCCCCCTCTCCACTTTTAAAGGGGGTAACATCCAGTAAGGGTCATCCCGTGCCAAATCAACAAATTTTCAGGAAAGCCTCCAGGTGACAATCTCAGATTTTGATGATTTTCACATAATATGTTGCTGCATATACAGTTAGACAAAGAACACACCAAATTTTGGGGCCCATACTGCAGCTCAAGCGGTTTGGGAGTTACAGCTTTCTAAAAAGTACTGAGCAATACCATCTTTTCGTGCCAAATGTTGCTTTTGAGTTTTTGCATGAATTTGAATGCTTAAAACTTTTCACAGGAAAGAGGTATTAAGGCCCAAATTGATAAATGATATGTCTGGTGGCAATATAAATATTACTTGATTTCAGATTAGCAGTATTTTGCTGATTTTGGGATATGAGCCCTCAAAAATGCAATTTTTCACTTCCAGAAGCATTTTTCCAAATTTTTGGGACCACTTGGGCCAACCAACAATGGTTCAAAGGGCCTTAATGTTATACCTCAATAATATTTGGTCACTTCACTACAGTATAAACAAGACTAAGTATTACGACATGGATATCTTAAACAAAGATTTGGCAGGGGTCTAAACTTGACCTCAGAGAATTAAAAAACAGGGTCCCTCCTTTGGAAAGATACAAATTGAGGCTCCCTGACGCAATGTTTTTGTTCAAGAGCTTATACTGGAGAAAATTTGGAATTTTATGAAAATACTGTAGCACTGTAGTTACCAGGGTCATTTGAAAATCTGATGTCGCATATCAAATTCCCGATTTTTTCATCTCTATAGCTCAAAAAGTTAACCAAGCTAAAGGTTAGAGAGAGCACTTCTGCTTAGGAATTGAAATTTCTGCTGAAATTTTTGCTTCTTTGAAACAAATAATGACGAAAATGGAATTATTTTTTAACAGCATTCGGAATTTCATGAGTTGTTAAAACCACACAGTAGACTGATTTCACAAATGGCAAATTTCTGAATTTTTCATTTTTCAGAGTCACTGTAGTTGTAGTTGTAGCTACACGCCTTGATGCAAAATGGTGCTAAATGTTGCAATACTTTGAGTTACTCGGAAAACTCAAACAAGTTTTCAAAACATGGCCTTTTAGGTGTGGATAATTACAGTACTTCAACAGACTAAGGTCAATGTCAATTTAGATACAGGGTGTATTCTACAAGTAATTACAGTAGAACCATGAAAATTTATGCAAAAATTCTAGACCTAACACTGTAGTTGGGAACAGTTTGTAAGATAGACCCATGATTGATCAAATGCACACAGTCTACTGCAAAATAAATTATAATCAGGCACAGATGGGGTGGGGTGGGGGGGGGGGTAGGAAGAGTGTACTATCCACTGGTGCTACTGAGACACTGTTGCAGAGGCTCACCAGTGTTAAATATAAATGAGCATTTAAATGTCCTTTCGAGCGACACCTCACCAAACACTATCTGCAGACAGAGGATGGAGGTGTACAAATACCTCTAGCTGATTCCAGATTGAATTCTCTTATCTAACAAACCTCAGTGTGATTTTACTTCTCCGATAATGGTGTAGGGTAAATGGTAGGGGGGGGGGGTATTGCTGACCCCTTAAGGGAAAAATATTTTTCTTTTGTACACAAAAGATTGTAAGTCAATCACTTCTGAGATAGTACACGTATTTGACCAGACATGTTGTTCACATCTACAATGAATATCAGATTTCACTTCAATTGGATGATTGCAAAAAAAAACAGTGTTCAAATTTGCCACTTTTTGTTGCTAATTACTACAGCTTGTTGTTTAGATTAGACCACCCTGTTGCTAATTACGACCACCCTAAACAAGAAGTTATATCTCTAATTCATTTTTCTGCAATGGTTAAAAAAAAACTACAAAACATTAGAATGACATGTATTATAAACATTTCGAGATTTCTTGGGTAGGCCTACATTTTCATCCAGTTCTGAAAAAAATTCAAGGTATTTCGATGCAACATGCATTGTTCATTATTTCATTTTCATGGTATCCATGATGAAATGTGGAGATTTCAGAGATTCCAAAATTTATGGTTATTTCATGTAGCATTAGAGAGAGTGTAAAAATTTGTGAAACAAAAACCATGAAGTATTAAAGAAGTGTGTTTTCCAAGAGGGCACCAACACATTTTTTTGCTACATGAACATGCAAATTAGTACTGGGTCATTCCATGTCAAATCACCGGAGGCTGTTGCTTGACCAACTCAAAAAATTCCCAAAATATTTGTATACATGTGTAGACATGCAGTGATGAAAGAAGCATATCCTGAAAATTTTGGCAAAATTCCTCAAATTTTAACCGAATTAAAATTTGTTGAAATGTTGAAAGTCAGAAGCAAAATGACATTTTGGCATTTTTGTCAATTTTGAGGACCAATTTCTCAGCAAATACATAACCCACCAGTCTGTTATGATATAAGCATAATTGAACTATCCTATACAATTGGTTTCTATATTAAGAAGCTTTTCAAATGTTGTTTGTGGAGTTACGGCTTCCTAAAGTTGCCCAAATTTGCATTTTTGATGATTTTAGTCACACCATTGGCCAGGTTTAGGGATCAATACACTCTGTAAGTAAGTGTAATACCCAGATCCCTGTAATTTCTGGAGATAGTTGTCTGGTACACAAAGAAAACAGAATGAAACTTTCAGTGCTTTCTTTTGTTTTAATTTGAAGAAATATTGCCTTAAAAAAGCCATTTTTTACTGAAATACAGCACCCAGAGCATTTTTGGGGACACAAATATCACTGACAGCGACATGGAGAGTCACTGTATTTTTGTTTTTTATTTGGGTTACAAAGTTCTTACAAAGCTCAAAGTTTAACAGTGGTAGGTACTTTTGTTTTTTATTTATCACCTTGCAAAGTTACGTCACTGCACAAACTGGTGCAACTTTGGGGTCAAAAAGGTCAATGTGGGTCAAGTTCAAAATTCTTTTTTTGGGGGGAAGATACTGTACTGTACATCTGTCCTTTGCATGATATTAAAAAATCCTGAGAGTTTTTCCCTAAATGTTTTTAAAAAATTCCTTCAAGTCTGCCAGTTTTAATACCGTCCTGCACATTAAACTGTACAGTGTATATATGTACAGTAAAATGCCTACACATACTATACCCGTACTCTGAAGAAATACAACCACATTTAAAGGCAGTCATTCGTCACCCTAAACTACAATTTCTGTATACATATATCAAAACTCTCAATTGGTACAGCTCTTTGATTGGCATCACATTCAAACGATGCATCATAGCTAAATTACACAGCATGGGCACTGAGTGTCTTGATTACACATTTTGGACTTGTATGGCCACTGGGAAAAGCCATCAAGCAATAAACTAGGATTGTATCTGGATAAAGATGAGGTTTAGATTAATGTGGGAGGGGCTAGAAGTAAGTAGGTTGGGAGAATTGGAACTGTTTGGGATGATGAAAATATGCCTTTAACAGCCTTTGGCAATGTCAAGAAGCTTTTAATGACTAAGAAGACATTACACTTTTGTCTCAATTAACAAACTGAGCTTAAGTATGTCATTTTTTAAATTAGGTTTATATTAAACTGTCCAATACATTCTCATTTCTGACTGCAGTTTCTACTGGTTCAATTGAGGATCCTCCTCCATTATCATTTTCATTTAGAGTCATAATAAATTAAGGTATTGACAAATGTTGAATATTAATTACCAATAAAAATTGCTCAACTCCCAAAAAGGGGTTATCATTTATATCAAGAGCTGCTGGAGCTGTTGATGTAACACTTCCACTTCTTTGGGAGTTGATAAATTTTTATTGGTAATTCATATTTGTCAATATTGTAATTTTCTACAATTATAAATACAAATTTTGCAAATTTTAAGTAAAAAATAATAATTTCAGTGATGAAATTGATATTTTGGTGAACTGTGGTGAAAATTACAAGGATATTTACTGAAAAGTGTAGCAGTGCTGAATTGTAACTTTCAGTTGCATTATCAACCAGCAACAGCAACTTATTACAGAAGTAGAAATGTGCAGATTTTTCAGCAATTTGTGAAGAAATTCAGGTAAGAGGACTACCTTGAGGTGCCTAATGACCGAAAGTTCTACCGGATAAACATTTGTTCATAAAAATGGGAGTAGCCTAGGCTAGGCCTAATTATGTCAAAAATTTCATTTTCATTTTTGGAGCCTGGAGTGGCATGACTTAGGCCTACCTTTCCGTGTTATAAGCCTACTGTGTGTGGTATATACGAACCAACGTACAGGGCGCCTGTGGGTGGGTGTGGGTGGTAAGGAACCTTAAAGGGGGGGGGGGGGGGGTGATGCAGGGTTCTACTATGACAGGTAGGCTAATCTCAAAGAATGTTAATCCTATTAGCCTATTAATAAGTATTAGGCTTATGCAAACTCGGCGGGGCGTTGGTTAAAAAAAATATCATTGAGGTGAGAGAATTTACAGTCAGTAGGCTAGTCTGCACATGCATACACTGCGTTGTGTTGTTTTGAATGCCTTCTTATTGGACTCTACAACCTTAGGCCTTACGTTAAAGTTAGGCTTTAATTTACTTAGAACTAGGCTAGGCCAGGCCCTAGGCCAAGTCTGGGCTACAGTTTTGCCCTAGCCTAGGCCTAACTTTCGGCCTAGGGCCTAGGCTAGGCCCTAGCCTAACTTAACTTAGGCCTAGGCCTAAGTCGATTTAGGCCTATTGGCTGATCGGCAACTGGAATCCAGGCAGACTGAGCAGTCTAGCTACGGTAGGCCTAGACCAATTGCTTAGGACCAATAAGAACAGTTGCTCTAGACTGAAAGGCCAAAACTGAGCCTGTACCTTTAAAAATTTCTTTGCAAATTGCACCGTCCCGCCAGGTTTTATATTGTACTGTGTACACCACCGCCAACGACCCAGAATTGATGTTACAATACTAGGCCTAGGCCTATATAAAGATAATCGAATTTCGCGGGAATATTTGCCCTGCGTACCGACTCTGTGGCTGCCGCCACCTTCAGCTGTTTTCCCTAGCGATGAGCTGAACGAAAAGACTTAGTCCGCTCCGCGGACTGGGAAATTTTTGGCGCGAGCTGTTACCATGGAGCAGGTACTGCAACTTAGAACTTCCATTATTCAATTTCTAAAGAGTGCCACTGTTTGGATTTGAAATTCTCTCAAAGTATCAGCCAGATCATACAGAGTACATACCTTAAAAAATGCTCCATGTTTTCGTGGTTTTGCGAGAGTTTTCTCAAAATTCTCTTTTTTGAATTCACGATTTTTCGAGAGTAACTTGAATTGCTGCGTTGTATCCAAACGTACACCAAATGATGTGGAAGTAGGTACAGTCGGGTATGGCATATAACACAGCGATACAGTCGGATCGCAACTGCTCGAAAAGAGCTTCCTTCTCTTACATTTTATGCATGACGTTTCATGACGTCATAGGGCTGCGAATACTAATAAGCTAAAAGTTATGATTTTACAAGCCAATTATCTCATCAATTACTGACTAATAAATTATCACATCCATAAAAACTATTGGAGAAGATATCAAAAATACTCCCTGTGTACAATTTTGGTTACGAGAATAAGTAAAAGTGTGAATTTTTTGCCGATTTATGGAACGTCGAAAATGGGTTTTCAATGTTCCGTAAAATTGTCCAGATTTGTTTATATGTTACTTAAAACTACACAGTTTTTACTTATATTGAAGAAAAATTTTGTTTTCTTTCTATTGGTACCACTTTTGTACCGAAAACTCTCGTAAATGAGTCAGGTCCTCGGTAAAAGCGTCGGCGAATCGACTGGGGCGTCCAGAGTACATACACATATAGCAGGCCTATTTACGCGAAATGACTACTGGTCATCTGTATGGTATCTGTATACATGTAACGTTAAATTAAAGCCATTTACGTTAGCAACGTTTAGAAACATTCCCTTGCTCGAAATGTAATGTTTTATCGACAGATTTTGGTTTTGGTCTATGCCACTTCGTAAATATTTGAACCAATGCCAGATACAAATTTAACAAGAAAGTGTGTACTTGAAGGGGCATAATATAGTGTGGTGGGCTGTATACTGTGCACATGTCATAGTGTAACTAGTGGGCAAAATACAAACTGCTGTATGCCTACCTCACAAAATTGTATCTGCTTGCATAAAGAGGAAAAAGGAAAAGGAAAAAACTAAGACAGCTGAGACTTGTTTAAACCTAAGTGTTAATTTATCACCTTACTTGAAAATTGTGGCACTCCAGTCAAATGTTAATTTAAAAAAAAAACTTGAGCTGTGTGAATGGGAATGCCATACCAGCCAGGCATACCCACCAGCCTACTTTGCTAATTATTATTTACATTTACTTGTAAATTCCAGCCAATTTACAAAGAGAAGCAATGCTTTACAAGGAGCATGATAAATTGCAGGCCCTACTAGAGCGACTCAGACACCGCAATGTCGGAAGAAAGGGAATTATATTGTGTAGAAGTTTGAAGGTGGTACTACCCCACTTACCCAAGTTTATCATGCATGCTCCTGTATGGTCTTAAGAAAGTACAGTGATTTGGACTGCATGCTATGGAAACCTATATAATTAACTTGTATCACTGACAGCAGACCTCATATCATCATTGCAAGTATGTTGATAGGTCCTCAGTAATCAATATAAAGAATAATGCAGAAATTGAAACCATGTATATGTATATGTTGCCCAATAAGCTTGTTAGCCTCCTGAACATCAGAAAATTGGCCAGTCCATTGACGATACAATTGAAAGTGTCCCGGCATGAATGTACAGAATTTTCATATCTTTAAGATCATGCACAAAAATAATTTTAGAAAGCAGCCAGGCTACCATAAAGTGCACATGGAAGTGTGTGTTTAAGTCAACAGACACAGCTTATTCCTGATAATCAGTAGTTGCCACTCTAGCACCACGTTGAGGTCAGCTTTTGGGACTTAAAGCCAGAGTAAATAAAGTTAAAGGAACATTATGTTGTTCTTGGTAGTTGGTACACAAGCCATGCATGGATAGCAGCTAGTTTACATACAATACACCGTCACAGAGCAATGAGCATGCATGCATGGGCTAAACATTCCAGTGACATGTACTGTGCAGTATTTAAAATCATGAAACATATGGTATCATACATCAAATGGCTACACTGCAATAAGTTAATTTAACACATAAACTTTTGCTGTAAAATTGCCATATAGTATCCATGAAGGAGAAAAATAAGTTACAAAATTTAAAGGTATGTTTGAAAGAAAACATATCAGTGGAAGTACTGAGTGACAGAAGCACTGAAAGTTCCCACATAGCATACACAACAGACATTTTAATTGATCTCCAGTTTGTAAACAACATGTAATTTTAAAACTGGGTGAAGCCAATAGACTAGCACTGTACAAGTGTACTAAACATACAGTACAGTATTTCATAAACATTGAAAATTTAATGTCACAACTTTTGTGAACAGAATTAAGAGTCCTATGCAACTAACCTACAATATATCAGTACACTAACAACATGAACTGTGCACAGTGTGCATGCACCGATAATAGTTGACTAATTAATTCTGCAAAGAGATCTTGCAGCCTCTGAGACCAGCAAAACTCCCTGCAGGCTCAAATCATAGGCCTGACAGAAGTGAAAATGATGACTGAGGTACCATGTCACTACAATGCCCATGCAAGAAAGCCGAGAAATATCAATGTGAAATCCTTTTTCAAGTCCACGACTAATTTTATACTCTCAGCATTAGTGAGATGCGCTAATTATGGCTTGACTTGAATACCGGTACATAACAAAATGTACAAAATATACAATTAAACAGCATTTTTGGAGACAGCTAGGGTTTAGTTTCTGGATATCTTTTCCATGCAGCATGCACCAGTGAAAGAGAAGCCCTACAGTTTAATAAGCTAGACTGAAGAGGAACCTAAAGCTAAACTATATATTTCATCTAAGAATTAGTCTGCTTTATATAATCTTACAGTAGCCTAGCAGCTGCGAAATGGTACTGAAAACATGATTGATATATGGGCCTAAAACTAATTTACAGTAGGCCACTGTACATTACTATAATACTAATATAATACTAATAGTAATAGTACTAGTATTGTCCACATTACATCTCACGTCCTTCGTTGCTTGACTTGTATATAACTGCACTTATGCATCTTAAACTTCATGAAGGAAGCTACTCCAATATTCTCAATTGTAAATGTGATGATGACCTACGAAATAAATGGTTTTCGAACAATTTTGGCCTTAGTTAGTACTAACGTTACTACAAATTACAATGATCAAGCAACGTTACGTGTGTGTGACTATGCATGCTGTTGTGCTGTACAGTATATGTGTATACACTTATTGTATACACTACACGCACATACATATTGTACAGTAAATATTGCTCCGGGTTTATCGGTGTTTACAAACAAATTCGTAAATTAAACTACGTGATTTTAGTATTGACTGAAAGCCTATGCTGTAATCTACAAACAGTGATAGAAAAACATCACTTTGAATCGCTAAATGAGTCAGGTACTCGCAAAGTTTGAGGTCCTTATTTGATACATAAGAATCGACTGCCTCTTTTCGGGGGCATATTTTTGTATGATATGTTTGGAAAAAACTAATAAATCTTTGATTTCTAAGAGGAGGAAAGATAAAAATACCCACTTACCGTTTCATTGTAGCCATTTATACGCCTACTTATACATTATTCAACATATAGGGGGAGACCACTTGTCAGTCACAGTTCCGCGAAATCTCATTTGCGCAGATCTAAAAAAGGCGGGAATGCTAGAGAAGTGGTCAATTGACTTCATTAACTACACGGCTGCGTGTATACTGGATAGAAGTTCCTTTCGGGCTGAAATTAGCGAACAATAATGGCGATCAATAACAGGGAAGATTAAGCACAAACGTGATACGGAGCAGTGCAAAGGCCATTATATGAATAGTATTCTTGTAGAAATGTAAACATCAGAGTCCAGCTGGTAAGCAGTACAGGGGCGCAAATCTCTGTTTGAGAGTGGGGGGGGGGGCGAAAATCCTTATGTGCCCATAAGTATTAAACTGCGCTTGGCGGGCACCGCGAGCGCGAAGCGCGAAGCCCCGAAGGGCTCCTGGTGGGATCCAGGGGCAAAGCCCCTGTGGGGGTCCAGGGGGCGAAGCCCCCGGAAGCTCTTGTGTTCTGGCGTTTCTGAAGCTTCAGAAAAACTGTTTTCGAACGAAAAAAAAACGAAAAAAAGATGACCATAATTTTAGGTCTACTCAATTTTTTTTTTTTTTTTTTTTTGGGGGGGGGGCCAAATTACGATTTGGCCCCCACTTTTTCACTTGAGGGGGCGAAGGCCCCCCTTGCCCCCCCCCCCCCCGGGATTTGCGCCCATGAGGCAGTAAATTTCAAAAGTTCAATCCCGGATTTACCTGACAAAAACAACTTGTAACTGAATATAATAGGGGTTCGGGAAGTATCTAATATGCTCACCTATCACCCCATGTCAACCAATCCCCGGGAAAATGTTGGGGAGGGTGATACGCAGTTTCAAAGTTGCAGTTTAACAGGTAATTTTGTAAAACTCACGGAAAATGCCATTTCAGGCTGTCTGAGGGGTTGCATTTTTCAAAAATTTCTGCACACTTCCGACTTGGCGCATAGCTCAGGTAAGCGTTCAAGTAGGATTAAGCCTAAATATTTCCTGAAGAAATTACATCTAATGCTTATCGACTACTTCCTCTTTCTCTTTCAAGTTCAGCCCTCCTTCTTCAAAATCGTGTAGGCCGGATCCACTCTTAATAGCTGTTTCACTAGTTTTGTTACCAATAAAATCTTACTTGATGTTGCCTCGGAAGTAATTTTTAGCCTCTAGTGTAAAGGAAATAGAAGTAACTGTAAATTAAAACCCCTCACAAACCCCTTAAAAACCCAAGAACTTCCGGGGGGCTTCGCCCCCTGGACCACACCGAGACACACATTGAACCATCACTGCTCATTCTTTTCTCAATAGTTCATCCTCCCCTCCCCCCCCCCCCCAAATGGTCCATCTCCCCAAAAAATGTTAGCCACATCTGCTCTTTGTAGTTGAATCACTGGCCTTTTTTCTTTTCTTTTTTTTTTCTAATTACCAAAAGTCTTACTGGAAGTTACCCTGGAGGTATTTTTAGGCTAGTGTTAAGTCAATAGAAGAACACTCAAAAAAACACTTTAATACCTCACAAACACCCTAAAACCCAGGAGCTTCCGGGGGATTCTCCCCCCTGGACCACATCCCCCGGGGCCCTGGGGCGGGCCCCTCCAACCACTGAGCCTCGCACTTCCTGTTACGCCATGAGTGAAGTCTAGCAGTGCCTCCTGAAAAGTTGTTGTGCCCCCAGTGCCCCCTTAGAATGAAAAGTCTGGTTACGCCAGTGTTGTTAGTAAAACTCGGATTAAAACGGACATGTGTAAGTCGAAGCTAATTCCATAAACCTTACTTGACTATGGCGTTTAAACTATTTCCTACATTCGTATTGTTCGATATATGGTACTGTTCGTTGGTAAGTCTTATAGTTCACTGGTATTGTTCACTGTTATTGTTCGCTAGCCTCAGCTCGTGGAAATTCCTTGCATTGCATTCATACTCCTACAAGAGCCTATTAGGGCCATCTACATGAATATTTTAAACTTTTAAAAACAGGGCAAGACTGCACTATATAGTGGACTCCCCAAACTATGACAGAAGTTGGTGCACAAGCATCAGGGTAATGACTATTTTACGCAGATTACACAAGGACTGGGTGACTCACTTCATCCGCAGTTTCAAAATGGTGCAAGAATTTTGAGTCTGACTGGAATCATCTTGAAGGTTGGGCTGTGGCGGTCAACTTCAGCCTAGAGATAGGCAAAATGAATTCAGGCGCGGCCGGGTATATTTTGAAAAACAAAATTGTCCGTTCTATATGAGTAAAATGACATGGTTTACATTTTGGATCACCGCGGGCCATAAAAACTTGACCCATAGGGATTGAAACGAAATGTTTACGAGTGGACTAATTCTTCTTCTTCTTCTTCTTCTTCTTCTTCTTCTTCTTCTTCTTCTTCTTCTTCTTCTTCTTCTTCTTCTTCTTCTTCTTCTTCTTCTTCTTCTTCTTCTTCTTCTTCTTCTTCTTCTTCTTCTTCTTCTTCTTCTTCTTCTTCTTCTTCTTCTTCATTCCACTTATAGATCACCGCAAACGGTAAATATGGGCTAATTGATGGGAAAATATCTGCAACCTCAAGTGTGATGTCACTGTCACTGATCTCGGCACTTTTTTAAACGATGTTACAGATCGTGTCTCTTCTAATGTAAGCTACGTCTGTTTGCCAATAATTTAGAAATTTTTCGCCACTGTTTCTCCGATTGATGACTGCGCATTAGCCTCCAAGGGAGTCTCTGTGGCAGTTTGCATTCAAATATGCTTCATGGTGATTAATAAAAAGTGACCATTTCTTCATATTACTTTCTTGGTGACGTTATAAGTTAGGTTAGGTCAGGTCAGGTAAGTTAAGGTTCAAGTTTTACGGCCTAATTTCCAACCTATTCGTTCTGGGTGACTCTAGGCTTCAAATTAAAAACCACCCCTATTTTGATGCTGAAAGCAGTGGCCAGCACCCTCCCCAGATTTTCTTCAGGCTTCCCTCCAGACTATCGTCAGCCCCCTCCTCCCCCCCCCCCCAATTTTTTTACGTCCTGATAAAGTAATCTGAGAAAAAATGAAATGTTTGAACGGAAAAAACTTTGTATTTAAGTTCCCTAAGTATTTCCTTCAAACACAGAAATTAAATTAAATGTGCAACAGTTACAGTGTGTCAAACACATCGTGTGCGCCCGTATGAAATCAAGTAATAACTTCAAAATGACTACTTTCCCAGAATTAGATACCGTATGTAATCTGCACTGTCGTTTATTGCATTTCACTTCGAAGATGAAACGAACGTCTCGACGACAAACTCGAATGTGACTTTGTTAGGTTAAGACCCTTTCTGCCTTTCGGGTGGCTGGTTGATTTACTGAAAAGAAGGCAATCATACACTGGAGACCATTCTTACACGATCATTCCTACACTTTATCATACACAAAATATGCCGTTAGGGTAAGGTAGCTGTCTTCGAATAACTCTTCCCTTCCACCCTTAATGTCGTGCCTCACTCATGACCATGACAAGTGCCATTGTAGCAGTGACGGAGCTGCCATATGGTCAGGGGGCGGTCGCCCCCCCCCCCTCCCCCGACGGACCAAAATCGTCTGTCGGCGACCTTTTTAGGTTTTGAACATACTTTACTCTTGCACCATTGTTGGCAAAAGATATAATTTAACAGCGTTTTTAAGGCCCAGATAACAAAATGCTCAAACAACCACCAGTAACTGTACTATCTGTCCTTTATTCTGGTGAAAAGGGCCATCTTCTGTAATAAAGGAATAGGTTTTGCCGAAACGTATCTTCATGCTTTATTCGCACTAATGAATGTTGTCACTGTTCTACGTTAATTGCTTCTACATCAAGCGAGATATTAAATTTTACAAAATACACAGACTGACATTAAATTAACCCTCCCGGCCAATAAAAGATGTTGCTAAGGGTGCAACAATAATTATAGAGCAAATAGCCCTCTTGTTGTCGAGGATAATTGTCAACTTAGACAACTTTAAAAAGAGTTTATAAAGATACCAAAATAGCTACCAAAACATTTTTTTTTCAAAATCATTTGAAGAGAACATTTAGGTTAACATAAAATAAAACCTTTTATCATAGTGGTAATGGTTTAAAAGTTTTAATGAGCAGTTTTCATTTTGCTTTTCTTCAATTGACCATTCTTATGGTAAATGGCTATTTCTGACACTGCACTCCCATGAAAATGTTTATTTCTGTACTTTCGTGGTCTCAAAAGCCAGAAAATTGCAACTAATAAGCCAAGATTTAGGCTACTTTTATTTGTTATGAATTTGGTAACTAGAGGGTCAAGCAGACCTTTCGTCCTGACTATTTCTTGCAATGTACTTAATAAATGGCTATTTCAGAGTGGTCACATGATAAAAATTACGTCAATGAATGTTTCTTCGTGTACTTATCTTGATTTCCAGATGCCAAAACTGTACACCTATACTATGAGTGATTAATTTCCATAATTTTTGTTACCCGCAAGATTGCTTGCTATTTGGCTCTAGCAGGTTTAATCTTTATCTTCATAAAGTAGCCCATTATTACATTAAAATATTAAATCAACACCTGACTATAACACTAAATATAAACGCCTTCTTTATGTGAAAGAGAGGGATCTAAACATGAGCGTCGGCGAGAAGGGACAAGGGGGAACTTGCCTTCCCCTGGAAAATAAAAAACCTGAACGAAAACGAAGAAAACATAAGGAAAAAGACGAAGAAAAAATTAACATCAACATTTTTTAACAGTTCACTCAGTATTTTCCCTATTTATATGCGGTAAATAGGCTTTGGAAATGCCATTTCCAGCGATCTGAGAGCATTTTGGGCCAAAATTTTCTTGCGCTCCGTGCAAACTCATGGTGGCACGGGGCTTTTCTCCCCTAAAAGAATGTTGTCCCCTCCCCCCGAATTTTCTTCTGCGTAGGCCCATGGATAGAAAATTTAAACATGTTTTAATAGAAAAACTTGCTGAGGAGAAATGGCAAAGTAGTCTTCTTCTAGGTGGGTAATGATCAAATGGAAAGTCTGAAAAGCTGTGGCTTCGCTAAGGCTCAGGGTATTTACCCCTTCGAAGCGCCCCTTCAGACCCATTTTCGCTCCCTCTGACCGAAATCCCCAGCTCCGCCACTGCATTGTAGAACAATTTTTTGACAAGTCCTCGTTAACTAGTTGACACTGGTATCCGGACGGATATGTAAAATGTCCACAAGGTCCGGATTTCATGTGTTTCCCACATGATCCATGCTTCTGCTTTGCGCTTTTAATATATTGAGAGATTACTCGCAGTATTTTAATTTTTACTACGTAATGTATGACTGAACAAATACTGCACAGTTTTGCATCTAGACATCACTGAAAACCGGAAACCATCGTCTCTTTGGCAGTATATATGTACGTCACTTGTAAAATCTCTACAAAGACTAAAACTTAGTATTTTGAAAGTTTTCATGCTCCCCAAAATGGAAAATCCTAAAACGTACTAAGCTATAATCAGTTCAAAGTTTTGCCAAACATAGCACCATTTTGAATCTAGGATATCTAACGTTGAGTAAGTTTCTCAGAGGGGGGGGGGAGGGGGGCACAATTACTTTTGGTTTTCCTATTAAAGCCGAAATCCATTCAAATATTGCCACATTTGCGATCTACGTCCTCCTGAACTTTACAATTTTTCCCAAGGGAAAGGGAGATACCGGTTCCCTTCAGTCCCATCCCCCAGGTCACAGATCAGAAATGCCCAGTTTTGGGGTCGCTAAAAGTGTATGTATTACCTTTTTTCATAGACTGTTTTTTTTTTTTATTCTCATTATTTGAGAAGTGGCAGACATGAGATTCGTATTTCAAGGCTGGGTACATCCAGCTTAAAACAAGTGGGAAGTGCAGTTTTCGGCCATCGGGGGGGGGGGGGGGGGTTGTAAAGCTCAAAATTTTCTTGTACGCTCCGCGCCAACTGGTGGTGGCGCTCCGCTTAGATTCAAATATTGCCCCATTTGCGATCTACGATCTACAATTTTTAAAAAAAGCACCTAAAATAACGGGTTTTTTCTCTCTATCCTTAGACTTTTCCCTCATGTCGCGCCCCAAACTCCCCCCTCTCTCCATGACACCAACCCCCCCCCCCTTCCATGACACAATTCCGGCTACGCGCCTGATGATTAGCTATAACTTTGTATTCATCCAGTGGTTTAGTGGTACTTGTGATTTGGCAAATTTACTGACCATTTTGCAATTTGTTCATTTTTTTCATGCAAGGGAAAGCAATGGCCGTGACAGTTGGGCCAGGAGGCAATCGCCCAGGCTCGAGGCTGAAAAATGAAAAATTCATAAATTTGCAAGGTTTAGATACCATTCATTTAAACAGTGATTTCCCCAGCTCCTCTTTCATGAAATTCCTAACCCTCTCCAATACATGTCAAGCTCAGTATTTTCCAATATTTTCCATAGGTTTTTTTTTTTTTTCAAAAGAGCTGCAACATTTTCCGAAAGCTTCGCCCGGCCCGAAGTAGTGCAATTCCTAATGCAGTAGTGCTTGCTCATATATCAGTTTGGCATAATAAAACTTTTCCGAGCTCGGGAGAGTGGAGACGACGAGAAAGTCCAAAGTTTGCCATAATGTGATGTGGGGCTATGTCAATGTTCCCAAGATTCGCTGTTCCCGAGGTTCAATGTTCCCGAATCTTAGGAACATTCGCACTTCTGGGAACATCGAACCTCGGGAATAACGAACCTTGTAATCATCGACAAGTCATCGAAATAAACGAAAATGGGGAACATCGAACCTTGGGAACATTGAACCCCGGGAACATCGGGCAGACCCCATGTGATACGGCCTAATGGTGTCAAGTGAGAACGGCAACTACAGTGTTATTTTTATTTTTACATTCAAAAAGTTCCCGGCCGCTAACGTTAAATATTTTTCAATGATTAGAAACAACCAAATGTCGATAACTTTGAAAATGTTAATCAGAGATTTTCAGTTAACATGGCCTTAGATAACAACAACAACGATCTTTAGTGACTGTCGCCTTGAAATCATTCTGAGATTTGCCTTTTTGGGGGAGGGGGCAATTCTTAGAAGGCTAGTCCCCCAATTTTTCCAATTTCCTTTCTCATGCAACCCAGAATCCAATACTTTCTGCTATACAAGCTCCATCTTTCGGAGAGAACATGAAAGTGATTTCATTTACAGAGCCTTCATATCGAAAAGTCACAGTGTGTGGGCGCATTTTGCATTTTTAGGTTTTTCGCTTTATGTAGTATCCGGGGTTGTGTTTTAAGGTCTGGCTAAACTGGATTTGTGATGTTTATACTATTGCACTTCTAGTGAATGCTTTTCGAATGTCCACACCCCTTACTTCTGTCGCAAAATCATTAATCCATGGGATTTGATGTCTATGGGCTAAAAACGCTTTTCATCCCAATTTTATATAATTTAGAGGATTAACACTTCTAGCCACAAATATATTGACACGGCTAAACACGTTTCTGGGAGAAGAGGGGAAGAATTTGTTTTATTTGGATCTATATTTTTGTCGTAAAACGCGAGAGGTAAAGGCATAAAATGGCCTATTATTTTGGGGAAATTCCCCAAATAATGACGTCACAAAATTTAAAATCGTCAAAAATCATGTCTTTCGAATGAAAATCGGCATTTCATGAGTTCCTCTCACCTTGACATATCATTCCAAAGCGTAATTGATTTAGCTTACCTTAATTAGAACATTTGAAAATTTTTCATACAAATGATCGTTTTTGTACAAAACTTTTCGATATGAGTCGGCACGGTTCTCAGAATCGGTTCCCGCTCTATGGCATAGGGAGGAATATGTGCATAAAAGTGCCATTCACAGTGGATGTGTACGAAGGCATGGTCGAGGAATTGCTCAACAGCCCGGTACGTGGGCTCAGAATAGGCTCAGGAGAGAATGTTTAAGTGCGCGGCTATTCATCTAAGTGGCTCTTTTTCAGTGATGGTGTTACCTGGGGCCGGAATTTCGGATTTACTTGGGAAATCTCGATCCCTTGTGGGACAGTGATTACTACTTCGGATAGCCGTGTTTGGAGAAATATACATAATGTATGTATACAAATTGTCACGTTTAGCTTAGGAATCATAAAGTATCTAGCACTTTTGCAGTTTGATTGGCCCTTGCGGTACCTTCTGTCATTGTTCCATGAAAGCCAAGTATTCTGTTTGGTCACTGAAATAAAGGTCAAGTGAACTTTTACCCATCATCTCATGTTTGGGTAGGGAATTAATATGTCAAGCGTTTAAAGATTGATGTTAACATGTTTCATAGGCTACTTCTTCAACTTTGGCTTCAAGTTTACTCTGATGGACTTCTGACCACAACCTCCTTTTTACTACCCAAAATATGGAATTTATTCCCTAAATTACGTTTTTTTCTGGAACTCGTCTCAAATTCCTATCCCCTCATATGAAATACACGTAAGACTGACCTTTGTAATAAATCAATGAGATATTCTATCACAATCGCACCTTTAAAGGCATATTTTCATCATCCCAAACAGTTCCAATTCTCCCAACCTACTTACTTCTAGCCCCTCCCACATTTATCTAAAACTCATCTTTATCCAGACACAATCCTAGTTTATTGCTTCATGGCTTGTCCCAGTGGCCATACAAGTCCATAATGTGTAATCAAGACACTCTCAGTGCCCATGTTGTGTAGCTAATTTAGCTATGATGCATTGTTTGAATGTGATGCCAATCAAAGAGCTGTACCAATTGAGAGTTTTGATATATGTATACTGAAACTGTAGTTTAGGGTGACGAATGGCTGCCTTTAAAACCAATATTATTGACGTATTACTAACGTAGGCTATTGGGGTAGAATTGCATCAAAATTCATGGGTGATCTCCACTCCACTTCCCTCCCTTTCGTTCAAGTCTTCTCCAAATCTGCCGATTGAGCAGGCAACGTAGGTGGGAAGATGTTCGAGACGTGTCAATAGCCCTCTCCCCTCCATACACGTATGCGCACATCCTGCCGAGAGCATTTTGGTCTGCTTCAAAATGTCATTTGTGTCGCTTTAATTTGACTAAAAAGGGGGAAACAGATGACAGTAGGAATTTTTCCATGGGGGACTTTAGTGAAAGGCGGATAGCAAATTGAAGGCTATGACATAAATTACACATGTTATAATTTGAAAGCATATATCTTGCGAATTTTTATATTTATTTTTTCGTATATTTCCCGTTACAATGCTATCCGAAGTAGTAATATCATTGTTCCACAAGGGATCGAGATTTCCCCAGTAAATCCGAACTTCCGGCTCCAGGTAACACCATCCCTGCAAATGACCCACTTAAATGAATAGTCGCGCACTTAAAAATTCGCCCCTGAGCCTATGCTGAGCCCACAGGCAGTTGAGCTATTGCCTCGATCACGCCTTAGTACACATCCATGTGAATGCACTTATTCCTCCCTATGCCATAGAGCCGGAACAGATTCTTCGAAACGTGCCGTTTAAGACTCGGCAAATGAAATTACTTTAAAATTTCTCTCCAAATGATTTCATGCAATTAATGTCAAGCCTTGATTGGACAACACTGGTACTATATTTGTTCCCCATAACTACAATGGTATATATTGTATATAATTAATAACTGGAGAAAGAAGTCAACTTACAAACTACGATTGTGCGATGACCAACACAGCCCTAGTTGTCGGCATTACACTTATACAATTTAATTCTTCAAAAGGGGTCCATTGTTCCTAGGTGGAGAGGCAGGGGGTCGTCAGATAGCGCCAACCCTGCCGCTTGCTCTAAAATGAGTATCTATGGTGTTTTGGGGGTGTAAGGCAGGTCTATTTTGATGTAATTTCCCATGACTCACACCCTCGGCCTATTTCTCTGCTAACATTATAACTTGACATCTAATTAGCATATCAATATGAATACTAATATTTCCCCGTATTTATCAGTTGACATTATATTTACAGAATATTAGAACCAAATCTCACATCAGTTAATGACTGGACCGTAAATATATGGAGAAAACGAGATTTTTTGTAAATAGAGGGCGCCCATTGCACTTTAAACGTCAAAACGGCGCAGAAAAGCCCGGATACCCTCGATTTTCGGAATCAGCGACCTGAAATTGACCAAATCCACTTGGTCTCATAAATTTCGCATTCGGGTGACGATACCCCCCCCCCCACACACACCCCCTCCCTTCTCCGCCTGGTCTATCTAGCCTAGGTGACGGACTGGTTTGTTTATCCCGAAGATTTGAACAATTTCCACACGTGTGTAGCCACCAAAACAAATAACCGAAATGGTTTATTCCTCCCGCAAGTCCCGTGAACCCGGAAAGGTGCCAGCACCCCTCAACCCTCTGCCCCCTTTTTTCGAGTAATGTTATCTGAAGGCAGAGTGGAAAGTTGACTACATTATGTTTCATTGGGAAGTTTGGTATTGGCAGAAAAAGATCACAGCACTGAAAGAAAATTTCCAAAAATTACGTCCATTGTCAAATGAAAAGAAAATTTAGTTGTCTCTGTGTGATTCCACTTGATAACAAAAGATTAGTACATAAACTTAACAGAATGTTTTTTTTTTTTCTTCTTCCTGTTATTTTTTTTAAGCTTGCCAGTCCCTATTAAGTAGAACTTGGAAAAAACAATGAAAATGGTAGTGACACAGGTACAAACAAATATTACACAAAAATATTCAAAGTAATTCACTTTTTTATGATTTTCTTCTGCAATGAACAAATCATAACCAAATTATATATATATTTTTTTTAAAATAAGTTTGCAGTTTTGAAGAAGTTTTAGGTGGGGTAATTGCATGATAACCATTAAAATGAAGCAGAATACAAAAGCTTTTGTTTATTCTTTTTATGAACAATAAGCAACCCCATTTTTTCTGTAAACAAAAGAAATTATGGCAATGTTTTCTTTCAAAACAATTTTTTATAAGACCATCTCATATTAATTTCATTGTATGGCTTCATTAAATTTCACATTGACTGAAGAGAAGGATACAGTAATCAGTTCCCCCCACTAAAATTACCGTCAAACTGAACTATTTCGAACATCTCTTTTATGAAATGTCCTGTGAGCTCCCATGTGGAAAACCTTGAAATTTTTCCCAAATGGAGTGATGACTACCACACATTGGCTGACAAGAGATTTCATGAGAAGTTTTCAGAGGGGGATAAATGTGTCCAAAAAGAACCTCGCTCTTTATCATTTTAACCTACTTTTACTCAAATTTACCTCAGGTTCAGCTGCCTATACATATAGTGAGGTGTAGCAGGAGAAGAACTGAACAATCACATGATTTGTAATTCTTGTGAGTGTATTACATAATGTGTACATTCTGATGTCCAACAGAGGAAAAAAGACATTCCTTCATTCCGCACATCCAGATGTGTTCTACCGTTTGTCAATGTTTGGATGGACAAAATATTTCCCTTGAGGGTAAATGGGGAGAGAAGAAAGGTTTCTTGCATGAATGTACCATAACGTCAGTTTACTAACAAATAATAAAATGCTTCTGGAAAGAATGTTCAGGATTACTACAGGATATTGGCCATATACCTTTCACTGTCAGACAACACTTTGCTGGAATGTACCACTGTCTTCAAAATAAGAATCACTGATAGGGATTTTTCCAGACATGTAATTAAATGAATTTAAAAAAATGCAAGAAATTCTTCTGTTTCAAACAGTGTCTAAACAGCGTATGGCTTTTGTAAGATATCAATTTTTTCAGAGAAATGCAATTTTTCTAGAGATTGAATGCAATACCAGAAATTTGTGATGTCACCATTGTGCAAGCAAATTGATTTGATAAAGTAATGTATTTCTTCATTTTGCAGATATTTGACAGCTTTTTTTTCAACAACCCATACATATGGTGCAGTTGTATGATAGATGCATGGACAGATATTCAAAAATTATGACTGTATCATGTTTCGAGGGAAACAGTACATCCAACTATTGAAAAAACAGAATCTGAGGTAAAATACTAACTAAACATCACATTCTGTGACCTTAATTACTACCGGGAAAAATTTTCCCAAAACATCAAAAACAAATGGAGCTCTTTATGATGCGATATCCAGAGTATGAAGGAAAATTTACTACAGGATTTGAGGAACATGCAGTAAAGCTTTTGTCTGTTTTTTTTTTTTTTTTTTTTATGACAGCCTAACAGAAAACCTTTGGAATAAACCTTTAATATGTCAGGTTCAAGGAGGGATGGATGATGACACCTTTCATCAAAGTTCAAAACTAACTGGACCAGGGACCGTGGAGACCGGGGGGGGGGGGGGTTGAGGGGCTTTGCCCCCCCCCCACGGGACCAAGCTACAGGAGGTCATCTGCAGCAACACGTATGTGAAAGAATGCTCTCACAATTGAAAGTTTTGAGTCTTATATTACTTGAACTCCCCCTTCAAGCATGCATGTCAAGCACTGCCCCTGAGAGAGTTTGACAGACATTGTGCAGTCATGCATGAAAAGCTTAGGCTGAGGTTTCTGTCCAGTTATACTTTCATTTCCTGTAAGCAATTCTTATCCAGCCATCACTTCCTGATAATCTTTCACCAGAAAAGTATTATGTACCCACAAAATTAGTGCATGACGATACAGTTTGTTTATACAAGCCTACTAAGCATCTCTGCATTATGTGCTAAAGGTGGTGGTAACTCCAGAGTAAACATTGTGTGGAAAACCCAACCCAGAGGCCAATATATCAGGTTTTAAGAAGTGTACGTTTCTGTAAGGGCCTTACCATGGCATAGGAAAAATGACCAGTTTGTTACAATTACATGTTAATGCCAAAAGAAGGGAGTGAGTACCTATAATGCATCATTTCGATGGAACATTGCTTGGAAGAGAGAATATAGCATGACTCCTTTTCGCCCCTACCCCTCCAAACAAAAGCAGAAAAAAAGAAAAATGTAAACATGGCACATACTGTTAAACCTGAGAAAAACTTCCCCTCCTGTTGCACATATTTTGTAAATCTTTTAAACAAGTATTGGCAAGACAGTAGTTTCCTTAATACTTAAGATATCTGTCAGTTCCTGACCCCCTTCACTAAACCCTCCTTTCTCACCCTTCCAATTTACAGGTAATTTTCCCCCTCTCCTGGGATCTCCTCTCTAACCAAAGGTTTTTACCCCCTCCCTTATCACCCTTCCAATTTACAGGTAATTTTCCCCCTCTCCTGGGATCTCCTCTCTAACCAAAGGTTTCTACCCCCTCCCTTATCACCCTTCCAATTTACTGGTGATTTTATTTCTCCTCCCTTACCCCACCCTTCTCACCTTTTCAATTTACTGTTAATGTTTCTCCCCCTCCCCCCTCCCCCTCCCCTCTCGTCTAACCCATTCAATTTACTGGTAATGTTTCTATCCCCCTGCCGCCCCCCCCCTCCGGCCTCACCCACTCATTCAATTTTCTGGTAACAGGGTTCATACACATTCAAAATGACAAAATTCCACGACTTTTCCATAACTTTCAAAGACCTTGCCTGATATTTCCAGGACCTTTAGAAACACTCCGATCCCATATTTCCACCCTTTTTCCACAAAATAATGTATCGGAACATTGAGCAAATTGAACAAAAAGTTCACCTTCTAAAAATTACGGGACTTTTTCAGGACCTTTTCAGAAATTGTCCTTTTTCACTGACTTTCCAGGCCTGAAAATTCAAATTTCAGTTTTTCCTGACTTTCCAGAATTTCTAGAACCTGTACAAACCCTGGGTAAAGCTTCTGTCCCTCCCCCTACTCCCTCCCGTCTCACCCACCCATTCAATTTACTGGTAATGTTGCTGTTCCTCCCCCCTACTTCCTCCCATCTCACCCACCCATTCAATTTACTGGTAATGTTTTTGTCACTCTCCCTACTCCTTCCCATCTCACCAAGCCATTCAGTTTACTGGTAATGTTTCTATCCCTCCCCCTCCTCCCTCCCATCTCACCCACCAATTCAATTTACTGGTAATGTTTCTGTCCCTCTCCCTACTCCCTCCCATCTCACTCACCCATTCAATTTACTGGTAGTGTGCCTGTCCCTCCCCCTACTCCCTCCCGTCTAACCCACCCATTCAATTTACTCGTAATGTTTCTATCCCTCCCCCTTCTCCCTCCCATCTCACCCACCAATTCAATTTACTGGTAATGTTTCTGTCCCTCCCCCTACTCCATCCCATCTCACCCACCCATTCAATTTACTCGTAATGTTTCTATCCCTCCCCCTTCTCCCTCCCGTCTCACCCACCCATTCAATTTACTGGTAATGTTCATGACGCTAGAAGGGAATAGCAAGTTTTAGCCATCTCAAGCTGGCAACTAATAATCCAGAATCTATCAGAGAACTTCCTATTCAGGTATCTTGAGATAAAGTTAAAGGTGTTTGCCTCCTTCGAAGACTATTTGCTTAATAGAGCATCAAGGCTGGTTTAAATGGGGTTAATTGCAGTAATAACAGAAACAAGCTTCACCCGAGAAAACGCCTTTTTCTCAGGTAACATTGGCTAAAATGTTCCATTCAATTCTAGCAGCATGTTTCTGTCCCTCCCCCTACTCCCTCCCGTCTCACACACCCATTCAATTTACTGGTAATGTTGCTGTTCCTCCCCCTACTCCCTCCCCTCTCACCCACCCATTCAATTTACTGGTAATGTTTCTGTCCCTCTCCCTACTCCCTCCCATCTCACCCACCCATTCAATTTACTGGTAATGTTGCTGTCCCTCCCCCTACTCCCTCCCGTCTCACCCACCCATTCAATTCACTGGTAATGTTGCTGTCCCTCCCCCTACTCCCTCCCATCTCACCTGCCAATTCAATTTACTGGTAATGTTGCTGTCCCTCCCCCTACTCCCTCCCATCTCACCCACCCATTCAATTTACTGGTAATGTTGCTGTCCCTCCCCCTACTCCCTCCCGTCTCACCCACCCATTCAATTCACTGGTAATGTTGCTGTCCCTCCCCCTACTCCCTCCCATCTCACCTGCCCATTCAATTTACTGGTAATGTTTCTGTCCCTCCCCCACTCCCTCACGTCTCACCCACCCATTCAATTTACTGGTAATGTTTCTCACATGTATAGTACAAAGCTGCAATTCATATGACAAAGCATTTCATTTTCAAGACAAACAAAATCATTTAAATACAATCATTCAATACATACAATTATGAAAATTTAAGCAAAGAATTATTTCAGTTCCAGTACCTTGATCTTCTTCATCATTAACAATCTTCACATGAAAGCCATCACCCTCACACTTTAAAAAAAGTTGTTTCCTGGACTTACACTGCTGGAATGAAACCAATTCTAGGGCACAAAACAAATTGGCATGTGCAAAATATGCTCAATAAATTTGTTTTCATCCCAGCATCTTGTTGCCATGGTATGAAAAGTTTGCCAAAGGCAAAATAATTACTCTCTAAACAGAATCAACATAATAATATTGATGACCATATGTTCTCACTCCACAGGCATCTTCCTCCCGACCCCACTTTCACATTCCACCTCCCCTACCCCCAAAGAAACATACAATGATCATCAATAAGAATCACCTCTGTTTGAGATACAAGTACCCTCTTTCACTAAAATTAGAGTTTGTAAAATGATAAATTATCATGCTGCTTTTATATTAAAGAAAGATTGCAAAAGAATAGCAACAGAGAAATTTAGTAAGATCGTTGGATAAGCCCATGGAATACATGGCACATTTTCAGAGAAAATTTGGAAGCAAGTCATTTTTATGGCAGAAAGTTTGATGGTTTCTCTTAAATTTATAACTTTTATCTTTCCACAAAAAAAAAAAAGCATCCCTGCCCTCAAGAAAGGGAAGTTAACCATGCCACATTTGAAGATAACTACTTTAGACATGCTGCAAACTTGTATATAAAACTGATTACATCATTAATGACCATTGGCCATCCTTGTTCGTAACCGGGTAGAATATCGCCCATTGGTGGCAGAATGAGTTGCTTCGTTCGTTGCATGGTTAGAAACATAACTTCTCTCCGTGGAAATAGGAACTTCTCTGATTTGACGTGAATAATTCTTAGATGAGTTGGTAAACGCTTTCCTCTGCCTCTCTCTTTTCGCCTGCATAAGCTGCTTCCTTTTATACTTTCGATAAGGTCTTACAAAGAAGAACCATAGAGTCCAGAGTGTCAGGACCATCCCAAAGAGGGCCCAGAAGATTATGACACTGACCGGTGGAAGTTTCATCACAAGGGGAAGGTCAAACTTCAAGACAATGAGAACCTCTGTCACCACCATGGCTATTGCAATCCAAGCTTGCTGTCCCAACTTGTCACAATTCCTGTTTAAAACAACCAATCATAAAAATTTTATTTCAGTTAAGAGTCACCAGTAGCAGTTATTGGGCCTGTCAGCCAACAGGTACATGTAAGTGTTTAGTAAGCTTAAGTCAAAAAATTCAAAAATATATATTTAAGAAAATGAAAAACGAATTCTAACAGTCCAACTCCCATCTTCATATGACATTCCTGAGCTGAGATATAAAATGTTGAAGTTTATTTCCTTAAAACAAATTGGTCTATTGTGCAATAATTTGTGACTTTCTTGTTGTACAACTCACATAAAATGCTTTGCTTTCCTTTAAAATAAAAAAACGTTTTTATGACCTTGAACACTTCCTGTTTGCTGACATAACATGTTGCACAAGGAGGGCTGAATTAATTACACCACCATATAAGAATAAGAGTGCTATCACATCTTGGTATGTGGTGCAGTAACGTTCGGAAAAACAAAGAAATACAAAGATTGTAATTTGAGTAGTACAAGAATGACATCACAAATTATTGCGCAATGTACCATTTTAATTTGAGAGAATAAACTTCAACATTTAATATCTCAGCTCAGGAATGTCCTATGAAGATGGAAATTGGACTGTTGGAATTTATTTTTCATGGTCTTTAATATATATTTTTGAATTTTTTGACTTTAGGTACACTTTAAAGAGGCTCATTGAGTTGGACGGCTCACTGATTTGGCTGGCTCTGTGTAATATGAGCTACTTGGCATTTTTTTATTTGATGTCAATAAAGAGCTGTACCAACTGAAAATTTTCCTAGACTAACCATAAAATTGTAGTTTGGGGAAAGAATGACTGCTGTTAACATTGTCTCAGAACATTTAATGTGCCAACTTTACAATATTTGTACACAACACTCTTATAGATGAATCCAGACAGCAAGTGATGGTCTGATTTCAGTCAGCCATTTCTGGGGTCTATCACCTTTTAATCTTTCAACTTCTTTGTTTCTTCTTCTGGCTGTCCATCGATACCATGATGACTGCAACGCAAGGAGAGTTAAGTCCTGCAAAACCGCAGGTGGGCCGCCAGGCCGGCCTGCGAACGGCAGAGTCGTCCGCAAGAATTTCTTTGTTTAGCTGTATCATGGATGGTTGTACACTAAATTATATGTTGATTCCTTCAATTGTACTGGATATGAAGTTTTGAAATACAAGTGGACAACAAATGAAGACAATTTAAGGCTGATGGACCCCACTAATGGCTGCATACACTCACTAAAAACAAGCGCTGATCGGATTCGTCTATAGAGTACTTTCATGTAACATCACAACTGGTAAGCCACGCCCACTGCGGGCAAAAATCAGCAGTACTTTAGTGCAACAGTCAAATGCAGTTTGCCAAATGCTTCTCAGCTAGCTTATCACACTACAACAGTTTTTGCCCATCAAAAGGGGCTGTGCTTGTGTCGTCAGAGGAAGCACTCTATATATACAGTACTAGCCCCGCTTGTCAAATCTACCCTTGGACCTTTCATTGTGACAACCCTCTCCCCACCCAAAAAAAGAACACAAAATAATGCAAATGGTAAATAACCCAACAAAATCAGATAAAGGATAAATTATTGCTCATGAGTAAAAAAAAAAAAAAGAAGAAAAAAAAGTTACTTACAGTGTAGTACTTAAAAATAAAATCAATTTTTATTTTCTATTTCATGACCAAAGAAAGCTTTCAGAAGCAATCTGTATAGCATATGCATATGTAATCTTTTGCAAGCTGTTAGCAACTAATGGCCTGCTTTTGACAAGATTGACCTAACTGTGAACCAAACTATCTGGATATATGAGCATGCATGCTATGGATATATGGTTTGAAAAACAATGAGAAAGAAATACTTTCATTTGGCAGCTACCTGACAATGGCCAAAGTGTGGTCTTTTCAAGACTTTGTACATAGACCTTAAGCACTGATGGCATTATTTTGGAGGAAACACAATTTACATCTCTGGTCTTCTGTGTCGGACATTTAGATCAGTGGGCAGCACACAGAAGAATACAGTATGCCCCATGTGTTCACAAACTTACACACATATGCAATAGGTTGACCAAACAGATATATGCAGAGGTTAACAACACTTAGAGCATTTTAAAGAAATAACAATGTACATGAGACTGTACCACTGATCTTTGTGAAGGACATAACATAGAGTGCGTTCACCTACGTCACAAGCTCCGCCCCTTTTGATGAGCAAAATTGTGTGCACGTGTAGTACCCTAGCTAATTTATCTAGCTGAGTAGAAGCTGATGACCCATGTGACTGCTGCATTGAAACACCACTGAATTTTTGCCCGGCAGTGGGTGTGGCTTACTAATTGTGATGTTATGTGAGAGCACTTTATAGGTCATTATACAGCACACAGAAGAATTTGTCCCAAGTGTGTACAAACTTAAGAGCATATCCTATTGGTTGTTCAATTTGTTTATGTTTGTTTGTCATTCCTACAAAGGAGGGCATACTTCTTGCATTGTGACATCATGTGCATAATGTCTATAACCCAGCCTTATCCTGTAGTTGCAAATGAATCTAGCGCAATTCAACTTACGGGTCATTCAAGTACTGATAGGCTTCTCTTATCGCAACAGCTCCTACCGGAACAAATAGTACTAGTCTTGAGAAGTTGATGAAGTGAGGAGGTGGGATCCACAGGACATATTTCAGGTAGAAACAATTCAATTCAGCTATGAGGAACTAGAAGTAAAACAGCAAAAGTTATTTAAGTTCTTCTACATAGTTTCAAAAACACTTTCACCTTTGTGAACAAATGGTTGTTCGACCTAAAGTCTCAACATTTCAATATAATCTCCCTTTTTTAATCAACACTAAAATTTGCATTAAAGGGACAATCAGAGTTCAAAAGCAAATAGTTACATTTTGTTCCAGCACTTTATTTTTCCTTTTTTAACAGATTGTTAACTACATTCAAAAGTCATTGAAGAGGTCTTTCAAGTGAGAAGAAATGTTAATGCTGTATTAAATAACTGTTGGATGAGGATTTTTTGCAATATTTTCGGGACAAAAAACTCCCACACAGATGAAAGACTAGACTGTCTCATCCATACAGTGACCAGTCACACCTTCAGAACATGATGACATATCATGTTTTGTTAGTCTTAATTCTTGTAAAATCTTGATTTGGATGCCTCACCTGTAAGGTCCCCCTTCCCCCCTCCTACTCCCGGCCCTCTCCTCCCTCTTCCTCTACACTACAGCAAACCTTCTTTTTAAAGGCCCAATTCTCTCATTCCAAACAGTACCAATTCTCCTAACTTTCTTACTTAAGCCCCTCCCACAATTGTCTGAAATTCATCCTCTTCCAGAAACAATCTCAGTTTATACACGAATCCGGAGAGCAAGTGATGGACTGATTTCAGTTGGCCATAGCTGGGGTCCGTCACCTTTAAATCTTTCGATTTCCTTACTTACCTCTATCATGGATGGTTTTACACTAATTTGTATCTTGACTTCTCCAATTTCACTAAATATGAGGGTTTGAAATTCATGTAAACAATAAATAAAGACGATTTCAGGCTGATGGACCCCACTAATGGCGGCCTACAGTCACTAAAAACAAGCGCTAATCGGATTCGTCTATTGCTTCAGGGTGAGTATAGAAAATATCAATGTGTATAATCAACACTCTCAGCACAGTTCATGCTGTGAAATATAAGCTTTGGTACTATGCATTGTTTGAAAAAACTGTCAGTCAAAAAGCTGACCCAATTGAGAATTTTGGTAAACCCAAACCAAAATTGTTGTTTTGGGGTGAGAGGATTGGCCCTTTAATTTTAGACTTATTTTGACATTGCAATGCACATACATGGAACTTCGAAGAATCTGTTATGGTTGAAAGATAAGAAGCAATAATAATACAGACTCCAGTACCTAAAAGAGAGAAAAAATTGTGTTTTTTATGAGCATTAAATTGTTAACACTTGCAAAATTCCCAAAGCTATATCATCTTGATCGACATTTGATTATGTAGAAATGTGCTGCAAGTGGACAAGCCAAACTGTTTAATCTAGTACCTTGTATTGTTATGTAAACATCTTAATTCGTTAGTTAGATGGAGTTTTACAGCCCAGTTTTCAGTAAAGTGGTTCAAGTTGAGCCGGCCAAAGCCTTTTTTCTAGTTTCAGCTCACTGGCTTGTTTTCCCTACTCCATTGCTTATGCTGAGCACCAAGCACAATGGCAGTAGGTTCCATTTTTTTAAGTCTTCAGTATGACCCGTTCGGGACTAATAATGCAAGTTTGATGCTCTAACCACTTGACCATGATGTTGATCTGGATCTACAAATGACACAGGCTGGTGTCTTAAGGGAGTGATATGAATCCTTCACACAACACTTGTAAATAAAACATCAAACCAGACAACTGAAGTCCAAAGAAATTTTACAATTCTTTCAAATAGTACTTACAAAGGTTACTAAACCTATAGTGAAAATCCATCTGCTCAGACTTTCTGTTGGATGCCAATCAAATTCTGTCCAGCTGTAGGGTGTAAACTGTTTCAAAATTCTCTTCAGTTTACCACTAGAAAACAGAAGAAAAGAAACAAAAGTGAAAACAGTTTTATATCAATGTCTCAGTAGTCACATCTTGCATAAACCTTTGCAGTCATATAACTTTTTTCTATTGTACACTGTACAATCAGCTACAATAATGCTGCTTGAATTAATGCAATATTTATGTAAAACTTTATATAAATAAAATTTTTACCAAGATGAAAATTTGAAGATGACATGACTTATAAAAGTAAATATGCCTGTTACTATCAGTTAGAATCGTTTAAAACACATTTTCTGGTGGATAATTTCAAAATGGCCACAGACTTTTCCTTGATTAGCAGCATAACCAGTTTTTGCCATAATGCACAATCTTAAACTCACGTGGATATCATAAATCCCCCCCCCCATTTGGCATAAATAACTGCCAGAGCCCTTATGCAAGTTGCAGAGGATAGGGTTCTAGATAGCAGTTTGTCAGTGGTGGTGTGATGTTGTCTAAAGAGGTGGTTGCTTAAAAAGTCACTGCAATGACTGTAGTAAATTTTTTTTTGTTTTCTTTTTTTATTCTTCGCAATCAGCAACAAAAAAGCTATTAATACAAGTTGTACAAAAAATATTAAAGATCAGTCATTTTAGAACAAACAAAAATAGTGATAACTAAAGCGGCACATTAAAATAGGCTAAGACAGAAAATAATGCTAAGCAATACTGAAATCAAGCTGTAAACCAAGAAGCCTCAGTGCCATCAATTTAAAAAAATTCCAAGTTTCAGCCTGACGGAGTCATTTTAATACAAAACAAAAAGCAAGTTCTTAGCATAATTCTTTAAAGGAAGGAAATTTAAGGTTTACCCCAACGTGTTATGAATAATTGGCAGAGCTCCTATCCAAGATGTGCTGGATAGGGTTATAGATTGCAGTCTGTGATTGGTGGATATATTGTCTAGTAAAATAACATCATTTTTATGAGCTTGAACTAGAGTGCTTCTAACACAGGTGTCTAGTGATGGTTAGTATTTATGTATATTTTCTCTATTAGTGGTCAAAAGTTATGACAAGGGACTACTGCCGGCCACTCGGGACACTGTGGCTACATACAGGGGCAAGGGCATTAGATGGTTTATTCATAGTAGCTACACCATTTCAAACACTAGTTTTAATACCTTACAGCAAGAAAAAGCAAGAATAGGTCTTGAATGGGATACTTGCCTCACACCTAATATTAAATGGGTATTTCGACAAAAAATTTTTAAGGAAATGCTACATTTCAACCACCAGAATGAAGCTGTTAATGATTTCCAGGCCCTAGAGGCCTTTTTCCTCTAAATTCATTTCAAATACAAACCTATACAAAGAGTAACACTAACCCATATGTGTGAATGCTCCAAAGTCCCCTCCAATGGTAGGTACTAGCATTGAGATAGTTGAGTGTCTTCATACCAAGCCATATTCCAAGACCGTTACAGACAAGAGCATCCAAAATCCACTAAGAATGGGAAAAAGAAAAAATTGTATTAGCAAAATTTTAAGAGATCAGCTACCTGTACAAAAAGTACATTAAGGAGATGGTCTCACAAAAGGGGAAATCCTCAAAACTTTGGCTACAATCAGAAAAGCCTAAATAAGAAGAGAATACTTATGGCTTCTGTAGAAGGCATCAGGTTTTGCTCCCAAAGAAGGGTGTACTTTTTGCCTTTGACATCATATGCATATGGTCTTTAAACTTCACCTAAAGCAAGAAAGAATGAAGCTCTTAAAACTACAATGTATACATAGAGGTTCTCACATGATCCCACCAGCACTCTGCAAAGTTTGGTAGCTGATGCTCAAGACTGTATTCCAATACTTCAAAGAGGATGCTAATGACATTGCAAAGCCAGTAGTCCCGAACAATCAACATCTATGGAGAGAAGTAAGCAAACTGCGTTATGAATTCAGACTCCATTTTTTAGCATGTTTTCTAGCTTAGTGGTGACAGTTTTATTGGCAGCCCCTATTACTTCAGACAGTTTTCTTCCATGTCTTATTTTGAATTACCCATACAATCCTCCATCAAAGTTTTTGACAGGAAAATATTTTCTGAAACTAATGCAATGGAATAATTCCCTTTCTTCAGAGGTCACATCTATTCTTCCTGCATGGTAACCTTTGGGTTCTCTCATATGAGTAAAATTTTGACTGCCTTATATCCCTTCTACACAACCTTGACATGTAATAATGATGCAAAAACTTTATCTGAAGCACTTGTGTAGTTCTTCATGTCCAGACGACAACTACCTGCCATATAACTCACATTTACTAATCTACACAGTGATAGACAGGGTTTCCACCAGAGGGGAAAAAGGGAGGATTTGTTCTCCCCTTTCCAGCAGAAGGTCGGTAAAATCCCCCCCCCCCCCCCCTTTTATTTTTATCTCCATAATAATCAGAAAATTGTCAATTATTTGTGGTTTTGCAAGTAAAGAGAACACTATTACAGCAAAGATTGAACTTACTGTATACAAATAAATGGCCTCTAAAACCCTTCAAATTGCATTTTGCAGGGTCCTTGAAGCAAGCTTTTGTCCCCCTGGACCCATTTGTAACTTTATCCTAGGACAGCTTCAATTTAGACTTGGTGTTTGGCAGTTAACAAATCTCTCCCTTTTTTTGTGTTTCTAGCAGAATCACTGACAGATATGCCATTTATGGCTGGAAAAGTTAGGAAGCTGGGAGGCACCTTTCTGGGTAATATAGGCATCTGGAAGGGAATTTCCCTTTTCTGTACATTGAAATATATGAAGCATTGTGTCCGGATATTTTTAATATAAATATGAATAATTTTTAATATAATATGAATAATTTTACTCCCTTCCTGGGAAATAATCACTTCTCTCAAACCCCAAAATACATTGCCATGCATCAACAAATAAGAGTGACTTTTCGATTGAAGACTTCATGCTTGATTTAAGGCTCATCACTTATTGCAATCATTACCCTGTATGTATACTGACCTAGAATACCACAGATTTTTTGCCTTTTTACACATGCTATCAAGTGCTATCTTAACATATTATAAAGATTTTATTACAGTTCATCAATTTTAGGACAGATTTAGAGTGAATATAATTTCAGAGTAATTCTAAGTCACAGCACAGAGAGAGCAATCTATGTGCTGACACTAAGTTTCATTAAGCAACAAGATTTTGTCACAGCATTGACTGTTGTAGTACTCACCTTGGCCCACCAGCCAAAGAAATGTCCCCAGATAAAAACATCACATTTTTCCTGCAAAGAAGGTCAACAAAGTTAAAGGGTAAAATCAGTGCAGACCTACAGTAGACTTTTCCAAAACAACAGCTAAATCTCGCATATTGCATTCTATTCATTTTCTTTGTATCTTTCACAGTATTACAGAACGCACTTTGCGCAATCAGGTAAATTCCAGCTGCAGCTATTACTTTTAAATTTCACAGTTGAGTGAGGAAAATGTTTTCACATGGTGTTTACAACTCCATTTCATAAGGAAGTGAGGAAGCCCTGCCAAGGATTTCCTATGAAATCCCCAGAGCTTATCTTGGCTAATCTAGGACCTCCATTCATGCATGATAATTAATAGTTTGTTTGGTCAGCTGGTTGATTGCTCAAGATTCTTCACCAATGTCAAATAAGTAGGTAATAATAGTAGGTAATAATTGGCTAATTAGCCATGCCCAAATTTAAGTATTGTAAGGATTAAGTTTGGTGATTGACAGAAAAGAAATTGACTTTCGAACCTTAACAGATATGTTCGCCCTTTAATAAGATTCTCACGCACCATTCAAAATATCGGGTAGTCTAATTCAAATTGAGGTGACTACATTTTTCCTTTAAGGAGAAAATGTTCTGAATGATTATAAAGTGAATAATATTCAAAACTGTCAACAAAACAGGTGCACAACATATTAGAGGAACCCACCCTTAGCTCATTTGAAAAATCTGATGTACCCAAGCAGAAAAAAGATAAATCATGAGAGCCATTACTGCTTTTGTGTTCAGTGTCACAGAAGAATGCAATCACAGTGCCTCTTTTATGCCAGTCACATGACATTCCCTGAGTAGTTTTAAGGATAAATGCACACACACAATATTCCAATGGAATTGACTTAATCCATCTTTCCTGCCATTTGCCCGCTATGACAGGTACCAAATTTGAAATGTAGCTATTAAGGGGATTTTCCCAGCATGAATGAGAATGTTAACCTTAGGATGACTACAAAACACACTGCATCAGTGTGACTGGTGACTTCAGATATGTTGTACCCCATATTGCAGCTACTTGCAGTAGGAGAATGACAGTTCCACACCATTCCAACATGTGTTCTGATTCAAAAGTTTTATTATAGGCAGATCAGTTCATGCAGCAAATATTAAGCCACTTTGGCCTATGTGACTTATACAGTATATACAAGTATAGCACTTATCTAATTATAAGAACTCAACCCTTGAAATTTTAAACAACAAACAACCAAAAATTCTTTAGTATCGCACAAAAAGATGAGGTTAGGTAAGGTGGATGGAGTTTTCCAGCCCAGTTTCTAACCAATAAGTTTATGTTGGGCTGACCACTGCCTTTTTTTTTCTTTTCCAGTTGGCTTCTTTTCCCTGCTCCATTGCTTATGCTGAGCACCCAGCACAATCATGGCAATAGGTTAAGAGTTGAACACTGGATCTTCCAAACGCAAGTCATATGCTCCAACCAGAAAAATGATGAAAGAACAATATCTGCTTTATCTCGATAACATAAGAGAATTGTATAAATAGTTACCCAGAAGTTATGAAAGTGACCATTTGGGTGAGGATCTGGGTCATAGAACCTACAATCTTCGGCATAGGACTGTTCAGGAAGGGGAACCCCCAGTTTAGGATCAAAATGTTTCATCAGCTGACGTGCATCATCAAGACTCTGGAAAAAAATTAAAAAAGAAGTTGAGAAGAAAGGTCAGCTTTTACATTTCATGGCATCTGGGTGACAGTCAGAAAATGGAAAGGCAAAAACCTAAAATTGAAAGCTCATCATTATGGTGCATACTGTACATACAGATTTATTATGACATAACCAAACTCCAGTTTTACAATGGAATTCCAGGCATTACTATTAATGCTTCCAGTTTTAAGCATTAAAAAACAATGTACCTTTGTATTTAATACTTAAAGGACAAATCTTCTCATCCCAAACAGTTACAATTCCCCTAACCTTCCGAATTTTCTCCCAGATTGTAAAAAAACTCATCCTCTTTCAGATTCAACTTCAGTTTACTGCTTCAGGGTAATACATACTGTATAACACCTTCTTCATAATCAGAACACTCCCAGTACAGTAAATGCTTACTCATATGAGCTACAGTACTGTACTTAACCCTTTTTTTTTAAATTTACTGTACTGTATATCAAAGAGCTGTGCCAACTGAAAACTTCTGAAGACCACTATAAAAATTGCAGCACAATGGGAATTGAGCCAGATTTTAGTAATTTGTAACCAGATTCAAGACATAAAACAACACATGTCCAGAATAAGCATATTCTAAGTACATTTGCACATGGCACAGTCAGAAAACTCAAAATCATGTGGAGAAGTAAGCTAGTTAGTTAGATAGAGTTTTACGGCCTGGTTTCAAACCAATTGGTTCAAGTCAAGCCGGCCACAGCCTTTTTCCAGTTGTGGCCCACTGGCTCCTTTTGTATACTCCATTGCTTATGCTGAGCATCAAGCACAATGGCAGTAGTTTCCATTGGAGAAAAAAAAAACACTCCTGCAAATACAGTGTCTTCCAAAATTTAGGTTTAATTGTGAAAATTGTTGAGTCCCTCTAACAGGGTTCTTAGGAGTGGCAGTAAAATAGAATTGAGACTCATCAGCTTCATGCAGTTAAGCTGACCACATTCATCTTCAGGCTTAATGGTATGATTATGTATAACGAATTGCTTATTTATGATGATATGGTAACACAATCTTCTTTGTTCTAAGCTCCTTTTGGGTATAAATCCAGGGCATTTACCACAACTCAATGAGGTAATGAATAATTACATCTGCTTATTATGAAGATGTACTTCCCCATTCGCATAGATGCACTCCAGTTTTAAAATAATGTGCCTCATCCTCATGACTAGAGCTGACACTATAATTATTTTTGCACTTACTGTATAATAATATGTGCCTACACACTGATGACAACATACTGTGGTGTTTAACATTTAGACTTCACATGTAGATCTAGAGGTTTTATCAGATGTGCACTTCATTAGGCAGACAGGACTTTTCAACAAGGTTTTGACATTTCGACCTCTCGTGACCCCAAATGACCTTTGACTTCAACCAAAAACAATAGGGATCATCTACTCAATATGGCCAACTGAACACCCAAATATAAAATTAGTACCACTTACTCTTCTTGAGATATCGTGTTTACAAGCAAAGTGTCACACACACACACACACACGCAGGACATCACCATGGCATACTGTAGATTCCTTGCCTGCCTTTGGCAAGAAATCAAAAAGTTCTCAACCCACTTTATCAAAACCAAAATCCAAATAAAAGTCCTTTGTATATAATCACTAATTTCTCCAATCAGTGAGCTGGATGACTGTATGCTTTAGCATCTTGCTGGAATTCAGTAATACCTTTCCTCCAAATTTACCCAACAAAAAGGCCTTTCCCCCCGTGTTTCGAGCCATGCCTTCAACTAATAATAGTTGCTTTCCAGTCACTAACATATGCCGCTCTGCCATGCAGCGACGAACCCTTTTAAGCTAATTAATCTCGGAATACCTGAACACAAAGCTCCATAATAAATTCTGGATTAACAGTGGTCAATCTGACAGCTAAAACTTGGTTTACTTTTCTAGCATCATGGCTAGTGGATTAATTTATATTTTCTCATCTTTGTTTTAATATTTGGGACACTTACCTCTGCAGGTGGTCCCTGTAATTGCTCTTGTTCAATAACTCTCACAAAATCCCCTGGATGTGGTTGTAGCTTATAAAGTTGCCAAAGTCACTTATACCAAACTTACATCTTACCCCAGGAAATCTCATATTTTTAGATTCACCATGACTATACTGGTATCATGACAGAATCTTTCATTTATTTTTCAACATGATAGGAATATAAGTCCAATAAGCAGGTGTACAAGTACAAATTACCCAAGCTGCTGGTGCCCCCATTGCACCTACAGTAACAACACCTGTGATCAGTATGTATGGGATCTACAGTTTTGATGAAACTAGTCCCTGTAACAATTTGGCAGTGTCAGTGACAGAAAGTTTGAGGGTGAAAAATAAAATTAATCCTAGGACAGGGTCAGATAGTTTTATCCACTTAAAGAATGAAAATTCACATAATGTTCACCCAACAAAGACTAACAGCCTACCCCATTAATATTAAGTCAAACCTAATATTGAACTGACCAGCTCTGTACTCTCCCTTAAAATAACCCATGATGCCTAGCAAAAGCCTACATACCAGGTGCTACTTTTCGTAAATTTACCCATACGGCTTGGTCTCACAGTCCAAGCAATACTCAGTTTACCATGTTTATAATAAGGCAAAACAGCAGGTTTACACTGTCTTCCAGTCTGTGTTCTCGAGCTACCATAGTAACAAGGTCTAATATTTTACACATCAATTACTGTGAAATGTTAGGAACTAAGGGTCATCAGTACTGTCAACACCTGTTACCTAATATTGTACTGTACCACCAACACAGTGTTTAATTACAACCAAAAAAACATGTGATCTGAGGAAGACAGACATTTAAACACCCACTCTGGGTAAAACTGCACTCTGACATTGCTCACCCTTGAGACAACATGGTACCATAAGTGTGGTGGGGGGGAGGGGGGTGTGAAATCACACTTTTTAAGTCCCCAAAGCCCTATTTTAAACCCTGAATATAGGAATAAAATGGGAACAGCCCATGTGAAAATAAATGGTAAACTTACTTGGAAGAGCAAGTAGACTAAGGCAAGTTCATAGACAACACTGAGGCAGAGAGCAAGTCTCCAAAAGGCAGGATGTGGTCTTGTGAAAGGACCATCTTTGGTTTGGGTCATTCCAAAGAGACAAAAGGCAGCTATGCAGGCCAATATACCTCTAAAAAAGGAAATTGGAAAGGTAAAGCATAATACTAACAGTATCAACCAACAAGAGCCCAATGGGCACTGTGGTTCCTTGCTGGATATTATAAGAAATGTTCAGCCAGTCTGTGATATAGAGCTATTAGCAAAAGTTCATACTCAATGTTTGTAACATCTTCACCAGGGGTATTTTAGTAGTAATATTACATAAATCAAAGATTAAATTTCTGTGGCCTTACTGACATTCAACTTTTGTAATGCTTGGTGATCCTTCAAAAACATTACCTCATTTCCATATGTATTTATGTTTGTAATCAAACTTGATATTATCACCAATAAACAGTACACAATGTGGTCAGAGAGAGAGAAAAACACCCATTGTAGTTTTCTCACAAGTTATTTTTACCTGCTCTCAAATAAAACTTGCTATTACTTTAAAACAATCTACCATTTGTCCTGTTTTCTATCTCTACACAGAAAACAGGGTTTATTCAGCAGTTAAGCAGAAAGCTAGTGATTAATGAAGTGTGATAATAGAATGAGGATTAGGTTACCCCACAGAGCACAGCAGTATTAAAGAGACATACTGTATAATCCATGCATTGCTTCCACTGGCAGAGAGACCAGTTTAATGCAGAGTGACCTGTGCTCAGTGAAATCTACAGATTTCAGTTATTGCCCTCTTAAAACTTTGAATGATCCAAAATATGTGTACAACCTGAAGGAATCATTTATACTGAACGAACATAAAGGACAAATTTCTAAGGTGTTTGGGTGAGTAAGCATGCAAAACCAGGTGAGATAAAAAATCTATTGAAACTATCTTTTTCTAGCTTACAAGATTTTCTAAATAAAATTTCCAGCGGTTGACCTCCAGTGACCTTGATGACCTTTGACCTTAACCAAATACAGATTGATTTGAAATCTGTCCTTTCTACCTTAAAATACTGTGTTAAAACGTTTTTCAGTGTTTGACCCCTGGTGACCTCACATGACCCCTTGACCTTCACCAAACATATCCAATTTCATCCTTACACCATAACACATCCACCCACCAAGTATGACATCTATCCAAGTTTCCTAACTAGAAATATCGTGTTGAGAAGGTTTTTAGTTTTTGACTTCTGGTGACCCCAAATGACCTTTGACCTCCACCAAAAACGATAGGGCACACCTTCTCCCTATGATGAATCTATGTACCAAATCCAAGTTCCGTCCAACCTTCCCTTGTTGAGTTAGAGCATACCGAAGCAAGTGTCACACACAGCACACACACACACATACACACATACACACACACATGCCAACCTGACTACACAGGTTCCTTTGCTACCGCAAGGAACCAAAAAGGGGTTTTAATCATAATTCAGTATAGTGCCCATGGGCAGAAAGTATTAGAAAACTGGAAGGCTCCTTTCCAAGAAATAATTTTACTCCCTTCCAGGGAAATAATCATTTTTCCAGCCCTGATTGTGTCCACCTCCCCCATAATACCCTTTTCACCAAAAGACATATTTTTGTATTTGTGTACCCACATACTTAAAGTAATGTATATGTACACAAATCAACGAGAACAAATGAATAAGTATTTGCTAAAACATGCCACTACACTTCATTTTGGTGTTTTAGTCAAAATTAAAGGACAAAAAGGTCCCTTACTTGGTTTCAAGCCATACTTTATCTTTGTTAAAACCTGCTATGCAGTGACATTACATGAAATAACCCTTACTAAAAATGCCTACCACTAAACAGTCTAAAAACCGACTTTTGAGCAGTTAAGTCGGGTTTTTACTTGATTTTTGCACCTACAGTTTATGGCCACTAAAACCCTAAAATCTATAAAAATATGACAAAACCCTTTAAGCATTGGAGTGGCTTTAAACTGTGGATGATAATATCAAGTAAAAACCTGACTTACCACCCAAAAGTTGGGTTTTAGGCTGTTTAGTGGTAGGCTATTTTAGTAAGGGCTATTTCAATCAATGGATGAAGTTAACAATCTACTGTACATCTCACTACAACAAAGTTTGTATTTAAGTTCAAGTCCTGCACGAGTCATACCAAATGTAAAGACTTGGAACATGGGGTCAACTGTCACTGTGCTTGATGCTCAGCATAAGCACTGGAGTAGGAATCAAACAAGCCAGTGAGCCACAACTGGGAAAAAAGCTGTGGCTGGCTCGCTTTGAACCAATTGGTTGGAAACCGGGAAGTACAGTAGTACTAAATCTAACAAAAAATGTCCAGTATATTTGGGCAATATATCAAAAATTATTATTGTAGCAATAGTTATTATAGCTACTGTATAACTGTTGCTCAAGACAATAGGATATTAATAATTGAAATGTGACAATAATTTCTTGTGTGAGAGTGTTCTCATTCAAAATCATGACGCAACATTCCTTTTTTACTTTTTGTTATATCCTCCCTCTCTGCCTGATTAAATACCTCTTATACTGTAGCTCCACAGGGGAAATGAAGCTTACTACACACACACTTGATATAGTCACATTTCACATCTGATTAATTGACTGGCAGTAAGAGGTATGTTAAAATGTAGGCCTACCAAAAGTTAACGTTTGGAGTTAGCTATAAACAGGCCAGCCAAGCATGTTTTCATTCCTTCTCATGCAGTGTGAACACGACATAGCTCATTTGAGGGCAAAGATGATGTAACAAACTCGGATAACAGTTACAGCCCACCAACGCCTGTAATCTACTGGGGTGTCTTTGTTGCTATCTCATGAAGCAATGTAATGGCATGTCAATTGAATCCAGTTTAATAACTGGGTAAACCTGGAACAGCGTTTGGATCCAGTTGTAACACAGTTGAAACATACACTTTATCCCAAAAACATCCCAACAAAACTCAAATAGTGTTATGCTATTAAAGTTGAACCTTGAAATATGCTTTCAATGACTTTTTACAAGGTTACAGCTTTTAGATTTTTTTAAAAGACAGATACCCACTTAATCATTTATAAAATTTGGAAGGAACTAACTGGTTGTTATGACAACAATAATTGTTTGCTTAGATTTCTCACTGACATCACAGAGATAAAGAAATTAGCAAAGTGCCATGTCTGAGGGCAATGATGTGTCAACATATACTGTAGGGGTTGAAGTCAAACATGGCTGAAATACACCATGTGAAAAGCTCCTTTGAATTCACAGTCACTGAGAATTGTTGAAAGGTATATTAATACAACCCTGGACTTTCTCATCAGTATTACAGTAAACCGACAAACAGGCAAAGGTCAACCTGCTTTAAGGCTCACTTCCAAGCAAGACATCCAGGCATGGTGCAAATTACTGTACAATCAATAACTTGTGCAAACACAGTACTGTAAATTTGGGATTGTTGAAAGAAGATCTTTACAACTTCTCTCTATCAGTACTGTAACAATAAGTCCTTCAAAACACATACAGTACCCTTTAAAACAAAGTTCCACAACACAGTGCTCCACAGTGATTAAGATTATTGGAGGGACTTCTTTGACACAGTTATAGCAAAGCTATATACATAAGTTTGCAAGAGGTATTTACAGTATGCTGTAAACACTGGCTCAAAGCAGCATATGCCCACGGCCATATAGGACAAGGAAGGGGGAGGGCTACAGCCCCCTACTGGCCAAAACCTTCCCGAATTGGTTAGACTTTGGTGTCTCAGTCGGGAGGGCATAGACCCTGGTTAGGGATCTTGAGTCAGACAAAATTCACAGTCTCCCCCCCAAGAGAAAGAGCCCCATACAGCTATATACCTGTCATAATTCTAACATGGTTGGCCTGTTTCAGCAAGTAACTATTCTTCACATCTGTTTTTACTCAATATTTGTTTAAATTTGTTTTATAAGGGGGTTGATAGTAAAAGCATTCTGCTTTCCCAGCCCTCCTTGTCTTGTTAATACATAATATCTTTTATTTGTTAATGTGGAAATAAAATGAATTGGATTGAAAAAAAAAAAACACACACACACAGTAAGAATACTAAAGGTAGTGTTGCTACAGTACTAGACCCAACTAGAAAATTACTTGTTTAGGCATAAAACCCTAACAGTAAACTATGCTACAGTACAATACATAGTTTTTAAAATCTTGTAAATTGTTCAAAAACTTAGGGCTAGATTCTTGCCACATCTCCTAAAATACCTCTCCTGCCCTAAATACCATCTCTAAATGAAGAAGTTGTCGATCGATGAAATGTTGTTTCACCACAACAACAATGTGTTGGAGTTAAAACAATGTTGTGCACGTATTCTGCACACAGGACTTGCAAGGAAAGCTTTCACTCCAGCAGTGTACATAGGAAGTAAGTATTCTCATATGGCCATGCAGCAATCCCTTGCTGTTTTCACTCCAACATTGCTACAGAAACAAGAAAGACCAGGTTGACTGATTGTGCCCATAGAATGCAAATCATCTGGCCACTATGTCGACTCAAAATTTGAATAAAATAATAGACGTGGCTTCGCCATCTCTGTTACTTTCCCAAAATTAGCGTCTCGACAGTATTCACCAACAATTATGCCACAAATGCAGTTTATTCCTTAAATAGCCCTTAAAACCCTTCAGGTTGCACCTTATAGGGGTCTTAAGGGAAGCTTTTGTCCCTCTTATCTGTAACTTTGGCCAAGGTCACCATCAATTTGGACTTTTGGTTTGGCAGTAAGAAACCCTTCCCCCTCCCCCTTTTTTTGAGTTTCTGGCAAATTTCTGCATGCCATTGGTTCTCCAGCATACAACTCAATACACATTTTTACTTGAAGTGCTCCAGTACCTACAGAGTAGCCTAATTAATTTGTTCGTGAAATGAGATTGTACGGCTCAGTTTGAAAAAAATTGTTTTAAGTTTGTCAAGCATCTACTTTTCTTCCCTTAGTGACGTACTGGCTCTTTTCTCCTATGTCCATTGCTTATGCTGAACACCAAGCACAGTGACAGCATGGTAGGTTCCATTTTTTAAGTCTTTGGTATGGTGCCACCAGCAGTTTAACACATTAATTAAATTATCCAATAAGCCCTCACCTTTTTGTGTTATAATTGATATCATTCTGTGGTTCTTCAATGAGTGCCACATACAGAAACACTCCCAGCATGAAGACAAGCACAGTGATAGAATGCGTCCTCCTGCAAATGGAAATGACAAATAATATACTGTTTGATTTGGGGTGACATGCTCTGACCTATCTAACTGAAAGAAGAAATTACAAATTATATGTAAATTTTGCATAGTAAAATAGAAATTAATTGACAAAATTAAAATTTTAGTCTTCCACTACAATATTGCAAATTTTTACTTGAAAAAGCATGACGAATTGGTCACGGTAAAAATATACAGTTGATTTCCTTCCTTGCCAAATTACACAATTTGATGATTGACAGACAGTAATACTCCATGCATTCATTTTATTCAAGTCAATAAACCCTAGCCCCATAGTACTGTGTCATTTTTTGCAACCTAAGTGTACTAGGAGCTCGGTGAAGTGATAATAATAGACCTCCAGCAGTGGGTTTGGACACCTGATATATGTACTTCAGTTGAACAATAGATAACTGAGGTTAGAAAATCAATTTTTTTACCACAATCCAAACAGCATGAGAGAAGTTGAGCTGAGAGATCCATGTTAAAGGCTGGGTTAAAGGCATATTTTCATCATCCCAAACAGTTCCAATTCTCCCAACCTACTTACTTCTAGCCCCTCCCACATTTATCTAAAACTCATCTTTATCCAGACACAATCCTAGTTTATTGCTTCATGGCTTGTCCCAGTGGCCATACAAGTCCATAATGTGTAATCAAGACACTCTCAGTGCCCATGCTGTGTAATTTAGCTATGATGCATTGTTTGAATGTGAACCCAATCAAAGAGCTGTACCAATTGAGAGTTTTGATATATGTATACTGAAACCGTGGTTTGGGGTGACCAATGACTGCCTTTAAAGGCCTAATCCTCTCACCTCAAATAGTTCCATTTCTCCTAACCTTCTAACTAAGTCCCTCCCCTAACCGTATAAAACTTACCTTTATCCAGACACAATCTCAGTTTATTGCTTCAAGGTGGGTATACAAGAGCACAATGCAAACATTAGCACAGTACATGCTGTGTAACATCATGACTACAGTACTCTGCATCATATACTTGTCAATTGAAGTGTTGTGCCAATTAGGAATTACTGTAAACTACAGTATGTCAAAAATTGTAGATTTAGGTGAGAGTTGATTGCTAATAAGCATCATTCTCTGAAGCACATTACAAATAATGCCTAGAGTACTTTTCATAATGAAATACCTGTAGCCTACAGCACATGACACAAAGTACTGCAGACTTCTAGCCTAGTACTGCTAAGTGCTTTGAACTTAGCTTTCAGCAACTACGTAGATGTGGCCCTATAAATTTAATTTATAGGCCCCACAAAACAATACCTACTAAATACCACCATATATGTTTAAGTGATAGAGTAGGCCTACTGTACATACCTGTAGACCTGTATTGACTTCATACAGTGCTCTATATTGTTGTGATACTTAACTATGTAACTATGTACTGTACATGCAGAAGGATCTGTACAGGTTTGCAGGACTTATTAAAAATGATTTCATACAGTAATGCTTTCAATGTTATGCACACACTGGCACAATATACAGAAAGGAAATGGAAAACAGAAAAAGGCCTACTGTGCATTATTCATTTAATACTGTACTTCTAGGTTAATTTCATTGTAACAGTAGATAGGTAGGCAGGTAGGTTTTAAAAAGGCCAATCCTCTCACCTCAAACTACAATTTTTATATTGGGTTACAGGAATTCTCAATTGGCTCAACTCTTTGACTGATAGCTACTGTAGTTCAAACAATGGGAAGTACGGTACTGTAACAAAGTTTATATTGCACAGTCTGACATACTGAACTGTGCTAATAGTGTTTTGATTACACATTGGGGTCTTTTATATTCACCCTGAAGCAATGAAGTGAGTTTGTGTCTGGATGAAGATGAATTATATACAGTTGTAGGAGGGGCTTAAGTAAATACTGTAGGTTAGGAGTATTATAACTGTTTAGGGTGAGAGGATCAGGCCTTTAAATAAGGATGGCCTCAGTCCTTTTTTTCTTTTTCCAGTAGTTGCTCACTGGCTTGTTTTACCAACTGTACTCCATTGCTTATGCTGAGCACATAGTAAACTTGTAGTAAGTTCTATTACTAAAAGTTGTCAGTATGACCTGGATGTGATATGGTGCTGTACTAAGCATGTACTACTGTACCAAAAAGAACATTATAAAAGGTATGAAACAGGCAAGCAGACAAAAATAAGACATGGAAAACAAGAAAGCCAGGGGCTACAACAATAATACTGTTGCTGCCCCTGAGGTTTGGAACAGCCTGCCTGCTAATGTGCATTCTTTAACTAATTTTAATCATTTTAAAAAGAATTTGAAAACTTATTTTTTTAATTGTTTAAACTGATCACTGTTTTTGTATTTTAAGCTTTTTTATTCTTTTCTGTGCTTTAAGTTTTGATTTTATCTGTGCAATTTTTAACCCTTTTCTTTGAACAGCGCTTTGAGTGTTTTTGAAAAGCGCTTTATAAATAGCATTATTATTATTATTATTATTATAAGTGCCAGGTAACCCTGCCAAATTCTTAAACACAGGGTTTTTTTTTTTGTTGTTTTGGGGGTTTGGTTTTGTTTTTTTTTTTCTTCTTCTTCTTCTTCTTTCATAAGGTAAGCAAATCTGCTAGAGCTTGAAATTCCACTTCTTTCAGTCAATCATCAAACTTTATTCTTGTGATACTGTAGATAAAATTAAGCATACAGTAGTTAATTAGCCAGTTCTTTGCCTCTCTTTTAAGTTGGGTATGGCACACTGTACTGTACACTGAGAAGACAGGTGCTTTAGAATTCTGTGTCCAAAACACATACGAGGCAAAGTAGGTTTTTGAACAGGGACACTTGATTAGTATCAGTTACAGTTTCAAATGCAGCTGAAAGTCACCACAGCATAAACAATGATAAGGAAATCAATTGTTCTGGCTGTTAACTGAAGCAAACAGGTCTTTCCTGCTCACCTGAGAGATGGTTTACAGGGGGCCATTTGTTTGGAGTGTGGTTTTGAGGTTTGATTAATCATGATTGTACACTTCAAAGGACTAGTCTTCTAATGAAGCACTGATTGGGCAAAAGTTTGTTTACACGTAACTCAACTTCATTAGTGCAACACATTTCAACCACTGTACAGCACCGTTCAATTTTTCCATTTCATTTTGAGCAGGCTCAGATATGACATAAGGGCCAAAACTGGTTATTCAGTGCTAGCCAGGTTGCAAGCAGAACTGCCATCAGCAGATCATAACAATAGGCTACCAATGATGTGTGAGTGACAAATTGGGTCTTAAGGAGCTTACGAAAAGTTGATACATCCTCCAAGACAATAGAAAAATTGTGTGGTTCACTGTGAATCTTTTAAAAGGATGTTTATGTTAATTATGACCACTGTACAATGTGTGATCCAGAAATCAACAAATCTATTTGGTTTTCAAACTTTTGTGTAAAAAATTATTTTGAAATTATGCACACCACTGTTAGAAGCTGGGGTAAAAAAAATCCAAATTTAAAAACTTTTTTGCATATCTGTGGCAAAGTTCTTGACTACTGACTACTGTATTATGCTAATTAGAGACCATTGTCATGTGGTAGTACCCTTTAAACTGTCATACAAAATGATATCAATATCAACTGAATGGGCCCCATTAATCTGCTTAATGCACCATCTAGATTTATTATAACTCCAGGCATTGTGTGAGGGTACCCCTATATTGTGGCATTTTCATTCAGACTGCAGTATTTCATACTTACACTTCACCACACTACAGTATACAGTTCAATGTTACAGCAATTTCATTGTACTGTTGTCCTGGTAGGAGAGTGTGATGCACTTCTGTGAAGACTACATACTATGAAACCTTACAGTACATAACTCTCACATAGAATTTGCCAAACAGTCTTGATACAGTAATACTGTACAGTGAGTACGAGAAATGTGTGTCAGTCTGAACATTGCTTCCCCAGCCAGTATGGAATGTAATGTATAACAGCACTATACCCAATTTAATGCAATCAGTGGTATAGCTGTATGTTGTACTGCAGGAGGGTAAATCTGATGAAAGTGCACAGTAGTTCATGCAAAGAGAAACACCAAACTAAGGATACTACGGTACAGCCAAAAGTACATTACTGTGTACACATACAATACAATGTTGGGCAGTGTTCAGAAGTGTAACACAGGATGGTGCACTATGGCATGTACTGTACAGTGGTGACTTGCACAGCAGGCATCATATTGTGCAATCAATGTATATGAAACTCCAGTATCAGTATACTGTAGGAACCCAGACTTTGGGGGTGGGGGAGGACTTTAAAGCGGGGATGAGGCAAAGAGCCTACAACCAAGCACCACCATAACGTTGGTGAGTAGTGTCTAGACAGAAAATTGCTAACAAGGTATGGGTGGTTGCAGGTAGTTCTGACCTAGAGCAGTGTGAGCTTCAGCTACTGTAAAATTTTTACACATTAATTTTTTTTTTTTTTTTGCTTTCAAAGAGCATTCCTTTGTAAGCCCAAGTTTTACTTCTATATGTAAAAGGGGAACTAAAACTGCACAATTTGGTAAAACTTCAATAACCAAACAGTATTTCTCAAAACATCTGTGAATGAAACCTGGGACTACTGTAGATTTGTGTTCCAAAAAGAACTTGATGCAAAGAGCTGTAAAAGAATTGTTCCTCTGAAACAACTTGAAATTAAACTTTTGCTTAGAATTTTCTGTGAATATTTTTCTCATCACTTTGGAATTTTAAACTTCCATTACTGATTTTGTTGAGAGGTTAATAAGTCTACAGTATGTGTACTATAGGGGAATTTTAGTTAACTCATTCCAAGGGTACACCAACAGGTAATCCTTAATTTAAATAATGTTGCATGTAAAATGTCTGTTATAGTCTTACTGTACAAGCAGTAGTAGTGGGCTGGTACTGTACATCAGAACTTGGCACTTCCAAAGTTCCACTACTAATTTGATAGAGGGAGTATAAAAGTTGTTTAATTCATTTGAGGTACTATACTGTACAGTAGGCCTATAAAGACACATAATGGTTTATAAACAGGTTTATGTTGCATGACCAGGAGAGAACTGATTACTAGTAGGCCTACACTAGGTTCAAGGTTGCTCATGAAGTTCTTAACTACAGAAACTAGTACACTGTTTCACATGTTACTCGGTTAATTACAGTTTTACCCCATCCCCCCTCAGACCCTCCATAAAAATGAAACCTACTGTACTGCCCTTATGCTCCACATAAGCAATTTCTGGTCAAAATTCCAGTTGAACCCAGTTAAACTGGGTTCAACTGGGTTCAACTAGATCCAGTTAGAACCCAGTTACAGTAGAAACCAGTTGAAAACCAGTTAAACCCAGTTAATCTAATATGGGAATTGGAACGAATTCTACTGGGTTGAATGTAGTCAGTCCAGTTGAAAGCTGGTAACCCAGTTCAACCCAGTTGGTTTTATATGGGATTTGGAACAAGACCAGCTGGGTTGAACTGGGTCCCAGTTGAACCCAGTTGAATTGGTCAACTGGGTTCAACTGGAATTTTTACCGGGGATGGAGTAGGGAAGACAAGCCATGCAGTGAGCCACTACTGGAAAAAGGCCGTGGCCGGCCTGACTCGAACCAATAAGGTTGGAAACTGGGACATAAAACTCCATTTAACTACAGGTAACTAACCAACCAACTAGACCCCTTCAACTGTCCTATACTGTTAAAAAAGGGAGGTATGTTTATTTTGTACAGTACTTTATTAAATATTGTAGAACGTGCTACTGTACATAGCACAGTCTACTCTAAATGTAAACAGGGATGGGAGAAAACTTTGCACTGGACAATGTTCCCTCTAAGAAATTACCTTAATTAAACCTTCTTTTTTCATTTTTCCCACAAACGTCAGTGTGCACATATTGACAAGCGATTGCATCAAAATCATGCCATGGCAGCTTAGAATAAACACTGACACTAAGGTTTCCCACATTCAGTCATTCAAATGAACCCTGTTTGTTTAGATATCAGGTTAAGAATGTACACTTAAATCTTCAAAGCACTGTACTTCCAAAACATGTGAGTAAATGATATAGCCAGTGGAATCAGTGATAAATTCATTTGCCTTAGACAGTTGTTGAATAAACTAATCTGTTAATAACTTTTATGCATACGTGCAGTACTATATGGATGCTTGTAGTATTGTACATATTGCAGTGCTCTTTGGTACCAGTGTGTCTACTGTACTGTGCAGTATTTCTGTTCTGCATTTTAGAAATTCAAGTAAAATAAAAGGCAAGACAAAAGTTAATTAATAAGCATGTAGACTGAAGTAGCCTTGGTGCAAGTTATTAAAAATTAAAAGCTTCCACTTTATCTGTGAATGATGTATACATACAGTATATGTGTTTGCAGTTCATGCAGTATTAATATCTGTAGTTACAAATAAAGTAGGCCTACAGTACTGCAGGAAACAAAGTAAATTATTAATGTGCATGTAGAGTGAAGTACTGTAGGTTACAGATACGCCAGGAATGAATGTGCATGTTCGCTCCGGTCGCGTCGCGGTGTATTCAGAGTACAAAAGAACCTTTGAATACCGCGCTCCTTCAATGGGGATTATCTGCTGCCCGGTATACCGAGGTGGCTTTGTGTTTGAGGAGGGAAGTCCCTTTGTGTCCGCAGGTTGCTTCTGTGATAGCAAACCTTGCCTAAGTTGTCTTGTGTGAAAAGTCAATAATCGATTTTTCTTTCATACCTATACCACGGAAATGGCCGTCACTAAATAATAGCAGTAGCCTATATCGGAAAAATTGGTAGACTACCGTACTGCGTGAATGTGACCTGGAATGAATTGAAGTTAAAACTTTCAAACTAGCCATCATCGGGAAAAGTTAAAAAAATTCTTATGCAGGTTCAATATGTTTAAGATTGTTAACAGGTCTTACAAAAGCCTACCGGTGCAGTATTGGCATAAATTTTAATTCTCCTCGAGTCCCGATGTCTGAATGTACTCGCTCCTGAGTTATTAGCTCATTTTTACTTAGTCACGAAGAAACAATTTAAAGTTTCGTTAATTTGCCGATATGCAAGCAATGTGAATGGTACTGTGCATGCACGATCATAAGAAAGCTTGTCAACATTTCTGTTATCATAGTGTTATGTACGTGATTATAAATACGCATATTATGCGACAGATATAACCCGACTGGGTCTACCCGATGTTCTTGGGGTTCAATGTGCCCAATGCTGCCCGTTTTCGTATATTTCGGTTATTTGAATATGATTGCCAGGTTCATTATTCCCAGGGTTCGATGTTCCCAGAATTGCGTATGTTCCGAAAATTCGGGAACAGCGAACCTTGGGAACAGTGACATAGACCCCCTCCGCAGCTGAATGCGTTAACAAAATCTGCAATTTGAGTTTGCTACTGCTATTTTTCATACAATGAATGTTACTTTTCCGCATCCTTAGGTTTGGGAACTAGGGCCAATTCTCTGAAGTTCGGATTGGAAAGTTACTGTTATATTTGGCCGTATTTAGTTTATAAGTAGCCATCTGCGATGTTCAGGATGATTTTCCCTGTCTGCTTCACCCTGCTTCTTCTGCCCATTGCTTCCTCGACAAAGGGTAGGCCTACGCTGTTAATTTTTTTATCAATCCCTTGATGAGCACCGTCAATATGTAAATTATCCCTTCATGATTTTTTATTTGAAACTTTTTAAGGTCAATACGTAGCCTCTATTTCCATCACTTGCTGTCGCCTTTCCCAGGAATTTTAATACGACTTCCCGCGATCATTTTCAGCACTTTCACAGCATTTTTTCAAATGTCCTTCTTTGCAAATTGAAGGATGAAAATTATTAAAATGTTCGATACATAAAGTATAAAAAATTCGCCACAGGCTATATAGGCCTACTAGACGACCACCGCCCTATATATTCAATAACCCTCAACCTTACCTGCCGACATCCACATATCTTCCGACATTTAACACGCTTTGCTTTTTTAGCCATGTACATGATTTGAATATTTAAGGGGCAGCTTCCTCCCACCCTCCACACAAGCTACGGCCCTGGCACTACCGAACATAAAACAGCCGCGATGCATGCCAATTTTGCAATTTTTGGAAGGTTTCCAAACGTTAGACTTGTTACTAAGTAACTGAGTGCCCTTGGCGCTCGGCCCGAATATCGTCCCTAGCTATAACTTACAAGCAGGTTTGCTAGTTTCAAAGGCGGAGCAGCAAACATCGTCCAGCATCAGAAACCGAGAAAATAGCCGGGACGACCTTGGGAGGGGGTAGGTGTCGTTTTTATCTACCCATTACATGCGCTGGAGACAAGAGCCCATTTTCAGCTGGAGTCTTTAACAACACTTACTGCTAATCAAGCAAGAACAGGCTGTTTTCTTCCTTGGAAACCAATAAACTAAAGCTGAAGATTTCAAACTATACATGAAAGTGTCTTACCACTGATAAAGTTTATAAATTCCACACAAAAGCAGGTTACATACAATCCAAATTAAATCCGATTGAATCCAACTAACGTTAATCTCGTCAACAAGGGCGGACACACATAATTCTGAAAGCCTAGGGCCAAGCCTACATTGTGGTACTTGGACGATCTCACGGCAAGCAGCGCCGTGCACTGGTCAGGAGAGTTGCAGGTACTGCCACAAACTTGCTCTGATTTAATGCAAACACAAAATATGTAGTGCGTCTGTGGTGAAAATGTTGTCATCTGTTTACAACAAAACATGAAAGCAGGACCGATCTCCCAGGGTTCAGAAATGCCCTAGAATTTGTCTGTCAATCATACGTACACTTCACACAGCTGGTCACTGACTCTTCTTTCACACGCGCTGCGTACCTTTCATGTTTACCGCTCTCAGACCCGTTGTCGCATTGTGCAGCAAAGTCTAGAATCTTCCCGCCACTTCGGCGCCTTGTGACCTGACTAGAACAAGTCCTACATTTTCAAGCTTTTTCCTCAATCGGTACCGTAGCTTTTGCCCCTTGTCCCAATAGAACTTCAGTTTTTATGTGGCATGTATGAACTGTGACCACGGGCCGGACAAGCCGCCCTCCGCGATTCCCCTTGACTGGAGAGTGAATTTTCAAATTTGATTAACCCCGGGTGGAATTACGGCTATCGTTAGCCAGTTAGGAAATTCTTGTAAAGCAGTGCCCATCGCCCCAACACCGGAACACCTGGTCGTAATATCAGGGGCTGCGGAACAAGTGAAGTGGGAAGCACCAAAGCTGGCCAACATCTTCAACAATGTAATAACAATGGAAGGTGACCCAAAATGCCTACGGCAGAAAAAAATGGAGGGTGGGGGCTAAAGTCTCCCCCAGGCCCGGTTACGCGGGCCCTGAACATCTTACTCAGTTTTTGTGTTTGTACATTGTTAAAATTACTCCCACGCACTTCATGAATCTTCTTCAGGCCGATTTTAGTGTAGATGCGGCCCACAAATGTCCACCCTAATATGGATTACAGAATTCGGAGAAATTAAAAAAAATGCATAGGGCGAAAATTGCACCGAGAGTGCCAGCTTGTGATTTCATATTTTGAAAATGATAAAGCTTTTGCCGGTGTAGCCGCGGCTATGTTTAAAACCGCTCGGGACACTGGGGTAAGGATTGAAAGGCAGACACACAATGGGCGCTTTATAGGAATGAGGACGAACAATAGGTTTTGTTCCAAGCACGGTGGCCTAGCTACGGTTGTCTACTCACAAAATTTCCTAATAGACATGGATTTGATTTTGAAAGTGTGTGTGCGTTTGGAGAGAGACCGAAATGTTAGAGGAGACCGAAGTGATCTCAATTAATGTTTCCAACGTTCTAGGGCTCTTTCGGAGCTAAAATTTATGGTAGCTGTGAAAAAAGTAACGGTTTCAAAAATAGTGGGATGACATGTCCCCCTTCCCACCTAATCGACGCCCATGCCACCCAATGCATAGTCGAGAAGGGGTAAGAGCAGAGGTGGATTGACGATCATGGATTTTTTTCCCCTTTTATGAACTATTTTTTTTTTTTTTTTGTAACGCTATTTTAATGTCGGAGAGTCTTCAACTACATGCCCACAAAAAAATGAAAAGAGATGCCGGGTCTGATACACTTCATTCCCCGGGCGACATTTTTCAAAACCTATATATATATGTGAAGCCAAAATTTTTCCGCGGGTCGAGGCCTTTAAGTGCTGCCTGCCTCTCCCCCCCCCCCCGTTGGGGAAATCCTGGCGCGAACCCTGGGTTAGAGGCTGCATTCGATACGGTACACGGTCGGGACTCGGAAGACATCACAGTGAACCCCCTCCCCCGCCCTCCTCCACCAACACACACACAATCACGCATGTTGATCAACCACAAAATGTCCGACTTAACGGATTGCAGAAAAAGGAGTCAATTGCACTTCGCCGGTTTTACGGTCTTGACAAATTTAAACTGAAACTATTTTTGCCCTGATTTTAAAATCGGGACAAAAGCAGTTCAGAGACTACATCGTACGCAAAACAAATATTTTTCAGGAGATGACACATTAATCTTTCCAACCATGGTATTTAGGTCTTTGTGTCTTGTATGGATAGCTGTTAATCGTAAATTGAAAAGTGTTTAGAAAAAATTTTGAATGCAACATTCCATCACAACCGAAAACGTACCGTACATAGCAAGTTTTACTGTGCATGGCACAACGTTCAATATATTTGCAAGATACAGCTGCCGTGCCGATACCCCCAGCAACGATGAATCGTGTTCACTGATTGGTTTATAAGTGTCATGGGATGAAGTACAATTGTGCATTGCAAGTAAGTGTGAGCGACTTCGCTAAAATATCCATGCAAGCAGTATTGCATACTGTACGTGCAAACTGTAGTATGATCAAGATCTACTGTATCGTCCTACCACACCCCAAATCCGCTATTTTGATTCGCTGTAGGAGCATCACGATTAGCACATGACATTGGGGACCACGGTCATTGGAGGGATAAAGGTGAAGGGAATGCTCTACTTTTCTTGAGCTGTACACAGTGCACAGGCCCGTGAGTGTTCGACCCACAACATGTTGAAACATGCAAACATCACTATACAGTACAGTGTGGGCTAGATAGGTACATCGCTAAACGTAACAGGCGCGAGTTTCAATGGTCTGTCTCTCTTCCCTTTTAGGCACAAACTGGGACTAGCTGAATTTGAAGTTAAATCGCTTCTTTAGTGACACGCTGTGTCAACGTGTTAACAAAGCCTACGGGTAGTTGTTTTCATAAAGAATGCTCGAGGGCCGCGTGAGCAATTAGGGCGGGGTGTCAGTGCGTCTCCCTGCATCAAGCTGGGGAAGGGTGTAGCTAAAGACTTTCTTGCCGGAAAATAAACGCTGCTCCAGTCCCACTATAGCAGATAAGATTGGAGGGGTGGGGGGGGGGGGGTGAAAGTTTTGACAGTGATTGGCGGACTCAGTAAGCGGTGTACATTGATGCTTTCCTCTCCAGTTCGTACTTCTGAAACATGTACTCAATTCGCATGGAATTAAATGGAATATTACTACTATTTTCTTTGGACTAGACGTCCTTTTCCACACGACGCTAACGGGTAAGATTAAAATTTTTAGCAGTAGCCTACCCGTGCTAACTGATTTGACTGCCCTATTTTACGACACTCCAGAAATCCGACACCCCTATGTATTTACACTATCAATCGATTGGCCTCCGGGGCACCCTTGGGCAAGGAGTACATGTATATTTGCCCTGTGCTTTTTCAGTGCTGTTGCCTTCGGGCGTGTTGTTGCCTTCGGGCGTGCTGTTGCCTTTTGGGCGGTGGGGTGGCCATAAGGGGTGGGGTTTGATGATTTTGTTTTTGGTTGTCTTGGGGGTTGGTGAGGGGTTGATGTTGTAGGTGGTTGTGGATGAGTTGGGGCGGGGTTGGAGCGTCGTTTTCGTTTGTTACAGACCTTTTGGTTACCTGTTTTGTGTCTAGATGGTTAATGGTTAGAGTTTGTGTTTTTGTCCGGCCGGTTTGGGTTGTCTATTTGTTACAACGTGCCCGTTTCTAAGTACATTTTAAAAAGAAAGTATCAATCGATCGCGTTGTCGGAACAAGGGGTGTTGAAACAGAATGGATTCTATTTTGTTGTAATGAAGGGGTGTCAGAATACAGAAAGCCTGCAGGGGTGAAGGACCATTGGGTTGTCGGGATATGGAGGTGTCGATATATGGAGCTGTTGAACCGGGGCAGAACTTCATGTATTTAGACATTTAGTTAGGTTATCTCGTCCATCCCGGATTTCAGGTGTAGGTCGGGGCTACTCATTTAGTTGTAAGTTTCCATTGGCTTCTAAACTGATGGGGAAATACCCCCCGGAATTCACAAAAGTATAAAATTTACTATGTATCATGGAACACCTTTAAATTTTAATCCTGCTAGGCTACTGCTTGTGCGATCATAGGCTAAAACTGGCAACGGCAAAATGGGAAATTGTCTTACTGAACGTTACCGGTATTTTGCTTCTGTAAACCACAAGCAGAAATTGTGCAATAATAGGCTAAATCTGGCAACGGCAAAACCGGAAATTCGTCTTAATAAACGTTGTCGATATTTTATTTTTGTAATTTGTAAACAACATGCAATTGCATAAATTGAAAAAAAAAAAACTAGCCTAGGCTAGGCCTACAATACAAAAGAACATTCGTTTTAGTTTTGTACACAGGTCGTGTTGTATTTTGGAACAATGGCATTGCTGTTTAATAACCCAAAATTTATAACGTGTAACGTTAGACCTCAAATATTTGTGTACAATTTATACCATCGTTACAGTACGTGTGTTCTAGGCCAACCAAGGCAGTACTCTTTTGCTTAGAGCTGCAGCACTGATAAGATGCTCGCTCGTCCAGTCCATATTCGGCACGACATGTGGGGAAATCAAGGATTGGAACTGATCAGTATTTGCGTTAATTCCCAGCCAGCGGTAGACGTCTAAATCGGAAATATTATTGTAAAGAATATCTCCGTGGATATATATACTACGTACACGGACAATTTAGCCCACATATAAATGAGCTCTGCCGCGCCAGTGATTAACACATTAAATCGATCACACAGGAAGTTCAGTCAAGCGTGTAAATAAACTTGTTCAGTCCCACTCCTCGCGGCAAGAGGTTCCGTGGGTAGAAACCCTTTGTGAAAGCTATTCATTAGATTATGGGATTATTTCTTTTGAAACCGCCGAAAACCACTAGGTCGCAAATTTTAGGGAATCTCGTCGGTCAAAGCGCGGTATACTGTGGGTATTCGGCGGTTGGTATCTAGCGCTCCGGTCGGTTTTTTACATTCATTCTTGGCGCATCTGTATGTTCAAGTTATTAAAAATTAAAAGCTTCCCCATGAAATATTTCACTCCATGTTTGATCAGCAGTAAAAAAACTAAGTTGATGCATGATGTGTTTCAGTCACAAGATCACACCTTGCAGTTAATAAACGGTGATATCATTTTAGTATACATACAGCACGTTACATTTTAAAGTTTATGCCTTGTAATGCCTGTACAATACAAGCCACACTTCTACTCAATTGTCTGCTATTGTACTGAAGCATGCATGGGGATATACTGTACTGTGCAGTACATTCAATAGACTGTACGTTGCACTGTACTGTATTGTACACCAAATTATTATTCAAATTCACGCAGCATGCTACACGCACTTGCATGCATACATACTGTACAGTAGATACATGTAATGTAGTACTAGTGCAGTAAAACGACTGTAAACTTGCCCAACAGCATAGTAAAAGATAACTTACAAATTGGTTTCTGCAGGAAGGGCTGGAAATAATACTTCAAACTTTGGGGAAAAAGCAGTCCCCTGGCTCATGTAATTATGGGGCAAAATGAGAAAAGAGAGGGTCCCAAATAAATTCAAAGGGACCAATCTAAAACCAGTTTGAATACAATTTAGTACTTGACAGCCCAGCATTATGAACAGTAGGCCCTCATACATTTTAATTTTTAGGTTTAGTAGGCTAGTGGTCAGCACTGTGAGTGCCGGCTAGAGCCACCCACATTTGACCATCATAACATCCCTTGATTAACAACTGCCTGCACATTTAAGCTTGTATTCTTAACTTGGTTACTGGTTGTTGGCCGCCTAATATGGACTCCCTGCATGTACAGTATAGTACAGTACTCTTCGTTTGTCACACTATTAGCTGGTATCCTTTCAGCAACAATAACACAAATGATAAACCAACACTAGCTGATTGCATTGTCATTAAATTTGATATGAGGGGGAGGGAAGAATAGTCAAATCATCTAATTTTTTCAAACGAATTTTTTTGCCATATATACCTCAAAATATTCCCCCATCCTCACATCTGAGTTTGTATATAAAGCCTGTCCTGTGTAATGACTGGCTCTTGAGGACAATGAAACAATATTTTTTTCCACACAATTGTTAAATTTTCAAAGGAGTTCGTGCTTGGTTAACCTTGAATATGTTTGTACTAAAATAGCATGATCTAAGGGAAAAAAGAAGAATATGTCAAATTTAAATGTTACTTATAACTAGAAAGCCAACAGGCTTAGTGATTCCTTGCCGTATGATATATCATAGCAAACATGGAAACAAACATGACATGCATGAGATCCCATACAATTATCCTACTTAATTTAGATATAATACTAGTAGGGTCAAAACTTTTTGACCTCATGTGACCCAAAATGACCTTTCGACTCCTTAAAAACAATAGTGATCACCTTACCAACACGTCCATCAACATTAGTAATTCAAAATTAAGCTTAGTACAGAATGAGTATGGAAGTACTACCACCATGGTATGAGATCCCTCACAGTTATCCCCCTAAAAATATTATGTCTACAAAGTTTGATCTAACTGTCACCCCAAACCTTTGATCTCCACACACAAGAGGAATTTCTCACACAGCTTTAATATTCCAGAAAACTGTCTCATTACTTGATAAAGCGTATTTTGAAACCATTTTTGTAAAAAGTTTGGTCAATGGGGACAGCTCTCCATTCTGAAGTCTCTATGTTTCGAAAAGTCTGCATTGAGGTTAGTGTTTAAACAAGCCCTCATCGACACACTCTCCTACAAGCATTGGATGAAATACTGTGTTCTCACATACCCCACGCTCGAGGTAACACTGTATTACCTCACGCTCGAGTAACGTGGGAACGCGGGTTATACGCGGGGTCGGTGTTTAAATTTCGATCCACCTCAAATCGCAGGGTTAAGCAGTTTTAAACATCGTGTTTGTTTTAATCAAGCAAGGTCACAGGTATTTATCGCACTGATGACAGGTATTTTCTTACATTTTGCTGTAATTGGTGTGTGAAATATTTGGTCTCGTTACTATGGTAACACTATCCAATCAACGAAACACTGGGTACGTGAGAACACAGACTGGAAAACACGGGGTTAGCCTGTGGTTTTGTCTGATTGTAAACACGAGTTAACACTGGGTGTTGCGGGGTATGTGAGACCAAGCCTAAAGAGACATCTGAACAGAGATGTGTAACCTTGGCTATTACTGACGGCAATTTTTGCTTTATGGGGGAAATGCCCCACCCATTGTCTATGGTATCCTTTGCAAATTAACAAAAGCAGATATCCCTATTAATCCATAATTTAACAAGACTTTTAATTCGCCTTTTGTCTACTTATACTGTAGGTACAGCATAACATACATACAAGTTTTCCTTGTTTGATACACAGTATACAACATTATGCTTGCTCTTATTACCTGAACTACTTTTAAATGACAGCAGCAATGCAAAATAAAATCTTAATACTTTTGAAAAGTGTCATAAAGGGTAATCTTGAAGCAATGGTTCTATGCATTAAGCTTAATGGCACACTTTTTTTTTTGGGGGGGGGGGGGGGATAGTGACATGGATAAAAATGAAATTTGAGACAAGAATTTCCACTCGATGATGATATTTGACATAGCTATATAATCCTTCACACAGGGGTTACTTTTTTGGTGCGGTTATCCAGATATAAGCAGAGATGAGGCAAGTAGTATGCTGATACATTTTATGCTATCAAAAATTTAAAACAAATTCTAGAATGAAAGTAAGTGACAAATAATCACTGTAGAGCATATTGAAACTGTGAAGCAGAAACACCAATCTAGACAGACACCAATGTTTAAAGTTTTGTTCAACAAAATTCCTTATACAAACACACTATTTGTTCAGTTCTACCAGCTTCTATGTAAAGGACACTAATTTCTGAAGGGTGTCAATCTACAGTATTTCGAAGATGACTTTCCGTTTTAGAAACTTGATCAGTGTACATGAACTTCTCCATCTCCAGACAATGGCTAGGCAAACAACTTTTATTTGTGGTCAGATGAGACAAGATAATGTGGACAGTTATTTTATGCTGGATTTAGCAGAGGTGTGACTTTCATGGAGGTCTGACATTTTGACCACAAAAAGAGTACTGAATGCCTGCAGGGAATGGCAGGAAATAGGAGTATATACAAACAATGGGCTGTCATGGTTATGTACTGAGATAAAAATAAGCTTTCTTCAGAGGGTTTATAAGAGTCAATTAACACCACTTATACAGTAAAAAGCTTAAGTCAATTGAGCTGTATGTTTGAATGAGGTAATCCTTCAGGACACTGTGGGGATAACTGGCAGTCAACTGTGAAAAATTGGGCGAGATAACTGTGACCAAATGGCAAAGAATGGGTCAGTCACAATTTGATTCACTCTATTAGGCAATGACAGTTCATGTGCGCTGAAGGGTATTTGATACCAAATGATCAGTGTAAGTTAGGTTCTTTCTTGTAAAACTAACTAACTGTGGTTTATCTAATTAATCAATTCCCACTTCCAATTAATGCATGCTTGCATGCACATGTCCTCATGAGGACAGTAGGCACAAGGTTTGTCAAATATTAGCACTTTTTGCCATTAAATTTAATGTTTTCTTCAGGTTTTCTTTAAGGTTATTGAAAAAGCAATCTAGGTATGTTATAAAAGAGATTCTTGTGCATCACACAGAGTACTCTCTGTTCAAAGTTTATACTTATGAAGTTCCATATCAGTCATCTACTTAGTGTGCGCAGAAGCATCTTCTAATATTTTCAGACTATGTCCCTAAATGACCCTTATACAGACTGTTTAAACTCACATGTTCCACATCAGTTTCATGAAAATCTATTTACTTGTGGCTGCAAAATCAGCACACCCATGAGCATTGAAGCATGTATGCCAGCCTGATGAACAGATTTTGCCTTTTAAGATTTTATATTTTGCTCTGCCCACTTTTTCATGTATTAATACTTGGAACTTAATGTAATAACAGGGCACAATTTCATGCCAGAATCAACATACTGTACAGTAACTACCATGTGATGTGCCCTTTTGTGCACCTTAGACCTTCTTCCTATGAGTTTGCTTCAGTACTTTACAAATGCATTTTCAAAATTACCTCACTAAAGAATTTACATAGTGAAGTTAATAAACTGTTCCAAAAAAATTATATACCCTATGCCTATTACATTACCCATGCCAAATTATTCTTACCCTTTCACCCTAACCGCTCATGGATATTAACTTCAACAGTTATATACTCTTTTGAGATATAGTGTTTGCAAGGTTTAGATGTTTTGAACTCTGATGACCCCAAATGACCTTTGACATCCAATAAAAACAATAGGGGTCATCTACTCAATATGGACAATCCACTTAGTAAATATGAGATTCCTGGCAGTTACCTTTCTTGACATATGGTGTTTACAAGTTTTTGAGCTTTTCATCTCTGATGACCCCAAATGACCTTTGACCTCCACCAAAAATAATTGTGATCATCTACTTAATATGGGCAATCCACCTGCTATGTATGAGATCCCTCACATTTACCCTTCTTGAGATACAGTGTTTACAACGTTTTGACCTTTTTCCCTCTGGTGACCCCAAATGACCTTTGACCTCCATCAAAAACAATAGGGACCATCTACTCAATATGGACAATCAGCAAGGTAAGTATGAGATTGCTCACATTTTTCCTTCTGGAGATATCGTGTTTACAAGCAATTTCCAAAGTATTTACATTTTGACCTCTGGTGACCCCAAATGACATTTGACCTCTACCAAAAAAAATAGGGACCATCTACTCAATGTGGACAATCTACATGCCAAGTTTGAGATCCCTGGGGGTTACCGTTCTTGAGATATCGTGTTTACAAGCAGGCGTCACACACACACATACACACACACGCACACACACACACACATACACACACACGACATCACCATCGCATAGATTCCTTGCCTGCCTTCGGCAAGGAATCAAAAACAGTTTTTGGTGACTGCTCGTCCCATTCTGAGAAAAATGAGCATTTACCAGGGAATAGCTTATCCAGTATCGCATCGCAATTTGCTACACAAATAGGCCAAGTTGCTACTCAAATGAAAAATTGTGTAGCAATTTTTTGTGTGCATAACCCTTGCATTTTCACAACAATGTGTGAAACATCTCAAAAATCTTCAAAACTGCTATGCAAAATTTGAATGCTAAATTATTCCCTGTTTACAACACTTGCTTTTGCTCAAGCACTGCTCTTTTATTTTTTTCTTTGTTTTGCAGGTTTATTACCAGAAAAACGTGTTGGTTCCATCATCAATGACCCTTGTGACCTTTACTGAGTGTCCTTTCACTGTTGTAGAGTCTTCATCACTCTCAGCCGAGATCTCTTCTTGCTGGTAATGTTCAGCAGTTTGATGATGGTCACTTGCATGGGCTGGCATGATGGCTGCTCAAATGACAATGAAAAAAAAAAAAGAATTGGTCATTTTGCATTTGACTATAACAGCATGAGACAATGACGAAACTTAAGATACTGTAACTACTGTAGTTAGTTTAAAGTAGCACAGGTTGCACCTGGTTTTAGTTAAAGTGGGAAGTAATACAGTATTTTAGTCCATGCATAGGGATTATACAGTATGCACCTTTTGAACAATGAATACCAACTATTGTATAGGGCTGTGAATGTGTAGCCATTAATGGCTAAACGATCCCATGTGGAATAAACGTTTAGTACAAGGGTACAAGCGATTAATCGCAAAACCTGTTTTTGAGAGTTTTTTATCCGTTTACAGTATATACTCTGATGATCCCTGGTTTTAGTTCAATGGAACATTCTGGGCATATTTGGACCTTGTAGGCTTCAAAGTTTCAGAATAATTTGATTTTACCATGCAAGATAACAGCTATTTATTATTTGTGCATTACATTCAGTATCAGTCACTACATACTGAAATTACTTTTTTTTTTTTGCGATAAGGTAATCGCGATTAATCGCTAAACGATCGCAAATTTTTGAGGTTAAATGTTTAGTTATTTTGCTAAACGTTCACAGCCCTACTATTGTAAGATGTGAGAGATACCTTGCATTTAGTTTTTTACAGTACTGTATGTGTGCATAAGAAGTTTTTGTAAATCTGGCCCCTCATGTATTACACTGTATGTTACTCTTACTACTTACAAGTCTATTGTACAGTATGTTCAATACTATTTTATACTTCAAAGTGAAGTAGTACATTATTTAAACATTGTTGACTACTGTAGACTCCTCAAGCACTCCTCACATTGCACAGTATTGTAATATTACAACTGTACAGTACTGTACAGTACTTAAAGGCATGGCTCACAAATTTACCATGTCCTTAAAGTACTGTACTTCTTGGGATACTGCAGTGCAGCACAAATCAATTATGGGTGATACTATAGCAATTATGTACTGGTACTCATCCATGCACAGCCATGCTGCCCTTTGGGTTTAACTACCACACAGTAGCTGATTGTACATCCTTCAGGTCAGTTGAAAAAGTTTGTCAAGTGTCTTGCAGGCAGGGTGGTACAAAACTACTACAGTACACAGGACATAAAAGACCAAAAGGCACGCTACTGTAGTAACTGACCGTAAAAAATCCACAGTTTGCCCTCCTCTTATATGCGTATAAACTTGAATACTGTACAAACAGCCACCACACGGTTTGGACGTTGTGAAGATGTCGACCTAATCTCGCTCTCTGGCTACTGTAACAATTCAAACTGAATGTCAATCTAATACATACAGTACCCTGTACAGGTTGAACTTGCACTTAGCAGTGTGTGAAATTGCTGTATCTGCTCTATCACATACCGATAGATCCCTTGGGTTTGAACAATACAGTGTCAGTGTACAAACTGTAACAAGTCAACACACATTACCTGTAACCTACAGTACAGTAGGACACCACAGGATAAACTGGGGTTCACTACTAGTGAAAACTGGTACTGTACTTGGCAATTTTTAAATTGTGATATTGTTAATGAGTACAGATGCATTGTAATTATACTCATTGGTAATGTATACATGTACAGTCAGATCCATAAATATTTTTTAATGGTGAGTAATTGCCACCGAAAAAAAAAATGAAAAATAAAGTTTTGAAAAAGGAGGATTGGAGGTTTGGCCAATTTCACTCAAAGTCGTTGCATTTGAAATATTTTTAAAATTCTGCAGTTGAGTTTCTTTGCAATTCATCTAAATATAAACAATTAAAATAGTGAAGTTCTGTAAATATTGCCTATGAATACTTTACTGTGTTCTGTGACCCAGCTGGGTTGTTGATTTTTTTCATTTGTTTAAAAAAAAGTCATGATTTAAAACAGTGATCTACTGTAAATCAAATAAGTCAATTTAGTATCAGGTTTTTTCTTATTAAAAACCTGTTTTTCACATAAAATCAAGATTTTAATCATTGCATTACAGTCATCAACATGTTTGACTGTAGAACAACAACCATGTGACCCAGTATCATGTTTGGAAATGTATAGTATCCATTCAAAGCAAATTACACCTAACTAATTTCACAATTCAGTGCTCAAGAATAATGAATTCCCACATGACTCCACAGAGTTATTCAAAAAATAATTGAATAAGGTGTACACACAATACTAGACTGCTGAAAATTCATTTTGGGGGGTTTCTCCTTATCTCTAAATTTGATGGCAATTACTTTTGACAGTTCTTGACTCCTGTCATCTCCTACTACATGTAGGCTACATACAGTAGGATATTCCAGTTTCCCAAATAAAATTTGTGACTGTACTGAAGTGAAAATGTAAGAAAAAACTGTGACATATTGTTTCCAGACAGGCCTCAGGTCTTGAATTTTGAGGTGTGCAAGCACAATTTAACTGCACACCATCACCTCAAATGAATCAAACCATAAGGAGAGCTATTTCTTTGTACATAGCCTTACAGTAATTACAGTAGATGAAGATTTGGAGCACATGTGAATTATTTTAATAAAAGAACACATCACCATGGACATGATCCTAGATTTTCTGAAGAGAGTGATTTGTAGCACGCCTGAAAAACCTAAACTCAAGGACTGGGGTCTTCAATTTAAGGCAAGTTCAGTTGTTCATTTTGGGGGCTATATACAGTATGCTATCATCAGGTACAAAAAAATCCTTCCCTTGCAATAGGTCCTCCAAAATTTGGGTTAACATGAAAATTTTTGTTAAGTCATTCTTTCTTAATACAGTATCCATGACAATATGAGGAACAATCTAAAACATCCTTTTGTGCAGGGGACTGTGTCTTTGATTTTTTTATGTTATTGTTAAAACTGGAATTTAAATTTGCTGTAAAGTAAGGATGAAACTCCTGTTTGCATCCATTTAGGTTGGCTACACTCATAGATTTAAAAGCCCAGTTCTCTCACCCCCAAGCAGTACCAATTCACCTAATATTCTTTCAAGCCCCTCCCACAATTGTCTGAAATTCATCCTCGTCCAGATACAATCTCAGTTCATTGCTTCAAGGTGAGTATAGAAAAACTCAATTTATACAATCAAAACAATCTCACTACCATTCATGTTGTGTAATATAAGCTTTAGTACTCTGCATTGTTTGAATTAGCTGTCAATCAAAGAGCTTAGCCAATTGAGAATTTCAGTACAAACCAAAACTGTGGTTTGGGGTGAGAGGTTTGGCCCTTTAAGCTTAGTGCTGTCTGCACATACAACACTCAAACAAGAGAAAGCCATACACTATGTGCTCAAATCTGTTTGCAGCTGTGCCCCACAATTCCATGTTCCAATGAATTACACCAAACTCGCTTAAACAAATTACTTCAATCTTCGCTGCCCTAACTTCATTATGCTTTCTTTTTTAAGAAAAGGAAAAATATACATTGAACATAAAAGTTAACACACCCCATTCCATCCAAGAATACAGCTCTTTCTTTAGTGACCCCATGTCCGAGATTTTCCGGTTGAAGTACTGTATGTATGGGTTTGCGAACTAGTACAGTAGAATGGTACACCAGACACTTTACTGTATCAAGATCCACTCTGTACAGAAATAACTGTATCAACATCCAGTTTGTACAAAAATATAACTGTTCACATAGCTTCCAATGTAGTAAAAACACAACATTCAATGAGGTAAAAATTGAGTAGCCACTGGATAATTACACCAGAAGTTCAGAACAGCAATGCTTCAACTTTCCTAGGCTAGACACCTCGCTGGCAGGTATCACTCTTGGCCAACTGAAATGTCAGCCAAATAAAAACTTCCATTTAATGTAAATTATAAGTCTGGTGTATTGTCACATGTCAGTAGCCTACCTACTGACTGCATGTGAGTTTGAGTACTGGCTGCCCACAGAGCACTGAAATGCATGACCGACAATCGTCCTGTAATGTACTGTTTTATCGTACTGTACTGAAGTCTGTACAAGGTGCTGCTTCAAGAACAACTGTGCTGTACTGTATGTACTACTAGTACTACTATACTGCATCTGTTGTAACGGTGGGTTTCCCCATTGACTATTGAAAGGTTAACACACACTAAGTGTAACATTAGGCTCTACATTTATTGTCGGTCAAATGTTTCATATTTCGTACATAACCCTCACCTGTTTCCAGCAAAGATTGTGGAAATGTATCTTTTAAAATCTTGATCAATGTTAACTTAATCTTATAATTAATGCAACAGCAGCTCCTCGGTAAACTAGAGTTTCGGTCAAGTTTACTCTTTTTGTCCTTTGTAAACAACGGAAGCATGCGTGTCTATGTGAACTACGATGCCATAAGTACAGTATTTTCTTTTACAATACGGATACGGGAAGAAAACAACGTTACGACCCTTTCTTCACAGTGCATTCACAATGAAATTACATAATTTCCGAATGACTGAGTACTTTAGCCCTTATCTACTATACATAAAAAAGATATTGAACATGTTCGACTGACACATCGTACGTGGGTCAAAGTTGAACAGGGTTGCTTCGTGGAACGTGTATGGAAATAGCCAGGATTCTTTAAGTCGAGCTACAGAAGCGGGTACGTTCTTTTCTCCGCCTCGCTTCACATGAGTGGTAAAGCGGCTGAAGAAATCGCGACATGAAAAGGAAAAGTAACCTGAAATTCCTCACCAACCAAAATAAAAACTGACTTATCCGTCCACCTAAAACTATTTGAACTTAAAATATTGATTAATCAAACGCCAATTCCGGAATATATCTGGTCATTTATAAATTTCCAAAATATAGTGTTGCCAATGAAACTTTCCACCTCTTCCCATCATGGTGGAAATTTACCGGGGATCAATAGCACAGACGGTATGAGCTTATCCATTAAGGGTGGTTTGTTTGTGGACTCCGGACAGTGTAAATGGATTTTTCCGTACAACCTACGTACCGTTGTTGTGAGAACAATTCGCCTGGCTCAACATTTAATCCAATTGCAAACCGTGAAACAAACACTCCCACTCGATTGCCGCAACCGCCTGTAGTACGACACTCAAAGCATGGAAGTACTACCTGGGAGATACTTAAAGAACTTATTTTCTCCGGACAGGCCATACGAGAAGTCTACCACAACCCCGACGGACTGCCAGAAGCGAGCATCAAGAAGCAAGATTTCTGCCAAAGGAATGTAGGGGGCGCAATATATTGTAAGATCGCAAATAACAGAATACGATCTAAGAGCCACCAGTAGCCAGCGCGGAGCGTGAAGAAACTTTTAAAAATCTCTTTGCATATAGCGAGGCCGAGAAAATAATTCGATTGATTTTACTAGCTTCCAGAAAGTGTGAAAAATCTTGATTACGTTGTGGATTTCATGAAACTTATACTGCACTATTCAACTTTTTATGATTTTTTTTATTTATTCATTTATTTTTTAGAACTTGGGAAGTTGGGGTTTTCTAAGGCAAGCCTGAGAGTAGGCTCTGCCCTGCCAGATTTGGGGGAAATTTTGGAGTCAGTTCGTCTAGGTACTCCGTCTTCAGTATGTCCATATGGTACAAGAGGAGGGGTATTACATTTCTGTTAAAATACGTAAGTTCAGGGACTTAAAGGGCAGGAGCAGTCATCCCAAATTGAAGAAGTGTAGTAGACTGTCCAGTTTCATGATTGGCTGTTGGGGGTCATGCGACAATGTTTTTTCTCTTCAAATGTGAAATTTACCAGAAATAACTGTTTGGTTTACGTTGAATATGCAACAGTAAAGTCATCAAATGTAATGAAAGATGCTTTGAAGAGAAATAAGATGAAAATTGTGTTATTCAGCTTTTTCTTCAAAATAAGTTTGGGGGACTGCCCTTTACCTTTAAACAAAATGGCATATGTGAGGGGGACAAGACTCAATGAATGACCCCCTGGATGCACTATGAAGAAAGGAAATGAAGCGTAATTTATAGGCGTGGGCTGAGGTGCACTGTAAACATCCGCGGTCGGGTCAGTCAGAGGCATTTTAGAACCCTCTATCGGATCCTGGGGGCGAAGTCGACTTTATGGCAAAGGCTGTACTCCGAAAAGTAAGACGCTTTGAATATCATAGCTGGCGGATATCATCATGACAACACCGTGTTGCCGGGTCATTATTTTCAGCTCATCACATTGACACGACTCGATCTAAAGTTCCAGAGAAGGGAACTGCGGCCGACGAACTTGTTTACTTTACTCCGTGAAACGGAATCTGGTGCAAAATATGCCTAGCGAAAATGACAAACTGATCGGACTGACGGTTCAGTCCTACCAATTGGGGCCACCCTGAGTGATTATGTCATAAAAACAAGTTGAACTTATCTAGAGCAAAAGTGGCATAAACACTGAGAAATCATGTTGTTTGTACCTGTTCATCAGCAGGGGCGGCACCAAGGGGGGCAGTCAGAGCCTTTGCCCCCAGCCTCCCCCCCCCCCCACTCAGCTCCTGAAGTAAAGTGTCCTTTCAGGAGTTTTCAAGGCAAAATAATTCACAAATAATTTTCCTCCCTGTTTGAATCATTCCCAAACTTTTCAAAGTAAAACCAGCCTGAGAGCTCTCTGTAAAACTATGCAAGTCACATACTTTAACTTCCTGTCACTGAAACTTTTCACTGCAGAGCAAGCTCTCATGGGCTTTGGAGTGTGTAAGAGGTTGCATTGTCAGCTAAGGAGATTAATAGCCAAATAAGCCTAGCTTGCATTAAAATCATTTGGAATCTTTGCTTTGGATGATGCATTATGGACCAAAATACACCTATCCTGAGACTTATTTTTTACCAAGAGATTTGCTAAAACCTCAGAGCTTCCGGGGGCTTCGCCCCCTGGACCCCACCAGGGGCGCTAAGACGGGCCCTTGGACCCCACGCGGTAAGTCTCGCGCTTCGCGCTCGATTTCGCCCTGCGCACGAAAATTTTTGCTTCCCCAACAGTTTCTTTTGCCATCTATTTGCCCCCCCCCCCCACTTTTCAAATCCTGGTGCCGCAACTGTTCATCAGCCCAGCTGACTACTGTAATCGGTCACACTAACTAAGTCACCTACACCAGGCAGCCAGGGGCAGAGGCTAATGATCTGAGGGTCACGTCGAAACGACATGTGAAATCATGTCAAAAGACTATTTGAGTGGGCGTCACTATGAATAACCGCCATGGAGGTAAAAAAAAATATGTAAAAAAGAAAAAGGAAAAATGGACTGTCTAACCTCTCGGCAGACAGCCGGAATGACTTCCCATATACTTGTGAGCACATTTTACTTGTAATTGCTATTCTTGGGCTTTCGTTTGCCTACTAACTGAAATCACACTAACTGTGAAAAAAAAATTTTAAAAATCACAAAACGTTAGCCTTTTGTTTTAAGGCCCAGATAACAAAATGCTCAAACAGCCACCAGTAACTGTACTCTATCTTCACTTTATTCTGATGAAAAGGCCATCTTCTGTAATACAGGGATAGGTTTTGCCGAAACGGATCTTCATGTTTTATGCGCACTAATGAATGTTGTCGCTGTGCGTAGTTCATTGTTTCCACGCCAAGCGTGATTATAAGCTTGCAAATACACAGGCTTACATTAAAATCACCTTCCCGGCCAATACTAGAAAGATGTTGCTAAGGGCGCAACAATAATTGAAGCTCAAATAGCCCTCTAGTTGTCGGCCAAAATAGCTTCCACAACATTTTTCAAAATCATTTGAAGAGAACATTCAGGTTAAAATAAAGTAAAATGTTATCAAAGTGGTAATGGTTTAAGTTCTTTAATGAGCGGTTTCCATTTTACTTTTCTCCAAGTGACCATTCGCATGATAAATGGCTCGTGACACTGCAAGATAATCCCATGAAAATGCTTATTTCTGTACTTCCGTGGTCTCAAAAGCCAGAAAATTGCATCAAATAAGCTTAGTTTAGGCTTCTTTTATTTATTATGAATTCGGTATCTATAGAGAGCCAAGCAGACCTCGTCTTGGCGTTTTCATTCAATGTAATTAATTAATGGCTATTTCAGAGTGATCACATGATGTAAATTACCTCAATTAATGTTTCTCCGTGTACTTATCTCGATTTCCAGATGCCAAAAAATGTACACCTAACGGTGATTAATTTCCATATCTTTTCCGCTGTTAGATTGCTTGCTATTTAGCTCTAGCAAGATTAATCTTTATCTTCACAAAAAGCACATTATTTCATTAAAATCTTAAATCAAGACCTGATAGTAACACACAAAATAAAAAGACTGCCTTCAAACTAGAAGTGGGAGAGGGGGATAGAAACATGGGCGTCCGCAGAAAGGGGCAAGGGGGGCACTTTCCCTCCCCCGGAAAATAAAAAACCTGAAAAAAACGAAGAAAAATTAACATAGAAAATATTTCTTAACAGTGCACTCAGTGTTTTCCCTATTTATATGAACTGCGGTAAATAGGCTTTAGAAAAGTCATTTCCAGCGATCTGAGAGGCATTTTTGTCCAAAAATTTCTTAGCTCCGCACCAACTCATGATGGCGCGGAGCTTTTCCCCCTGACAGAATTTAGTACCCCCCCCCCCCCACCCAGAATTTTCTTCCGCAAAGGACCATGGATAGAAAACATATTTCAATAGAAAAACTAAGTTGCTGAGGAGAAATGCCATAGTAGTCTTGTACCAGGTGCGGAGAATCAAATGGAAAGTCTGAAAAGCCGTGGCTTCGATCGTACTGAGGCTCAGGATATTTACTCCTTCAAAGCGCCCCTGCAGACCATTTTCGCCCCTCTGACCGAAATCCCCAGCTCCGCCACTGTGTGTAACTGGACAATTTCACTATTTTACCATTTTGTCCCTGTACGTTACCATTTTAGTATGGGCGGCCATCAGGGCAAAAAAGACAACACCGGGAAACAGAAAAGACAAATGTGAAACGGAAAAATAAAACAACGCCGAAAGGAACAATCAAACGTCTAAAGAAAAAGACAAACATCAAAAGGAGAAAACAAACCCCGAAAGGAAAAGACAGAGGCAAAAGGAAAAGTTAAAACCCAAAAGGAAAAGACTAACGTAAAAGTGGAAAACAACAAACGTCAAAAGGAGAAGACAACGCCGAAAGGAAAGGACAACGCCGGAAGGAAAGGACAAATGCAAAAGGAAAAGTTAAAACCCAAAAGGAAAAGACTGACGTAAAAAGTGGGAAACAACAAATGCCAAAAGGAGAAGACAACGCCGAAATGAAAGAACAACGCCGGAAGGAAAGGACAAATGCAAAAGGAAAAGTTAAAACCCAAAAGGAAAAGACTAACATAAAAGTGGAAAACAACAAACCTCAAAAGGAGAAGACAACGCCGAAAGGAAAGGACAACGCCGGAAGGAAAGGTCAAACGCCGAAAGGAAAAGACAAACAGGCAAAAAAGACAACACAGCAAAACAGGAAAGACAAACGCTAAAAGGCAAGATGAAAGTCAAAATAAATACCAAAGTCAAAAGAAAAAGACACAGTCTAACAGAAGCGTACGAAGGGGGGGGGGGATTGGGCCATGCCTCCCCCCTCACGGATGCCAAGGTCCTTAAAATACGTAGCCATACTTTAGTAACACAGATTTTACTTCAAAAGATAGCATGTGTGGCACCAGATTGCAATGTAGGAACACCTAATTTCTCAAAAATTTTTAAAGGGAGGGGATTGTCTCTGCAAGGCCCCTCAGTGTTGCCGTTTTTGTTCTTTTTTTTTTAATTCCTAAAAATAGCAAAATTTTGTCAAATTCCAAATTTAACTAAAAAATCCAGCTGGTGGCACCGATTAACTCTAAGGACACCTACCTTTTTAAAGAATGTTCAAAAGGGAGCGGCCCATCCCTTTCCCTTCCTGCATAGACGCGTACGAGACGGGGACAGGGAGGGGAGGGTGTTCAGGTGCGTTGAGAAATAGTTTGCCATTTATCACGCAAGAGGAGATGCTAAGGGTAAGATCATTAACAGACGGAAGTTCGAGCAGTCACAGAAAGTTTCATCAATTTAGCGGATCTTTATTTAACCAAGAGTAACAATAGAGAAGCATTAGCATATTTTCAATTCCGTTGTATAATATCCCCGGAAAGAATAAAGACAATTTAATGTAATAGCAGTAGTACATTTTACCTGGTAATTTTGATCACTTAGCATGCTCCTGATTTTATTCTTATTGCAAACAAAAGCTAAATATAAAGGCTGCATGTTTAGATTCTCTTTACAAGAATAGAAACTCAATTTTCGGCCATCTGAGGGGTCGCGGTTATTTCCTAATGGTTGCGCTCCACTAAGATAGTCATTCGGGCAAAATTATATTTTTGTGGTCAAAGTAGCTCTTAACAACTCTCTGATCACTTTGCAGTTTGCGGACATATTTTGAAGTGATCGTTTTTATTGCAAACGACAAAAGAAGATAGAGACTTGTTAGATTCTTCATATAAGTCTGGTAAATGCTTTTTCAGGCCATCTGAGTGGTCTGACTTTTCGAAATTTCTCTTAGCTCCGCGCCAACCAGTGGTGGCGTCCCGCTTAGATAATATTTATGGCAGAATAAAGTTTTTTGGCCAAGAAAAAACTCAAACTAAAATGCTCCCGTTCGCCTATACCGAATGATGTTCTTTTTTACTCCTAGAAGTATGCAAACTTAATGACAAGTTTTACTTTGAAAGGTAGCGTAAGGGCATAAGATTGTATGTAAAGACGGTTTCAGTTTTATCCTCATGAACCACCACAATTTAACTTTTAACGCTGTTCCTGTCAAAGTCGAAAATCTTGCACTATTTTGCATCTAAGCTCCTTGAAAAGCCCAAAAATTTCCCCCCCCCCTTGCCCGGCGTCCACTCATACTGCATCCCCCCCCCCCCCCTTCATAGAAATCCTGTGTACGTCACTGAAGTCAAAAGGAAAAGACGACCGTCGACAGAAAAAGGCAAACGCCAATGAAAAGTCTACAAATATTAAAAGAGAAGGTTGAGCGCAGGAAATTCCCTGCGCTGGGAAAGAAAACCTCAAGAAAGACTTAGCCAGTCACACTGTTCGGTGTGTTTATTGTCAGTTCTAACAAATATTAAAGGTTATTGTGTTAATGGTCCACTTACAAGTTACATACGCAGCCTAACTTTAATACTGTGCACACTGTGGCCTAGTATAACTTTAAGCCTAACGTCAGTTCGCTCGAATAGAATGCTTGTGCATACAGTAATTCCACATTTCAGGATTAATTTCAATAAAAGTGAGAATAAACTTCATCAAATCCGGTGATCATTTCCCACAGTTTACTGGTTTTCAGATCTAGTAACTGTCGGATATGTAAAGATACGTTTCTCATTATAACTTGAAGCATCTCAGATATTTCCTGAACTGTTTAAAATTGCCAAAATGTCTCATTTTTGTGGAGTGCTTTTTCGGATAGGTGGAAGCACTGTTTCATGACACCCAGTGTGGGTTAATACCACGGACTTCCTATACATGGACGGTGTCACGGACTTCCTATACATGGACAGAGCATACCTTACGGCAGATTGTCGCTATCGTAGCGTGAGAAAAAGCGCACCAAGATGGCTGTCTGCTATGGTTTCGTGTGACAGTTTGGACTTGCTCAAGTATATCAACAGATTTTACAAGAAAGTTGAAATATTTTTGAAATATGGCAAGGTTAGGTAAAAATCACTTCACCTTTTGCAGGAATATGATATTTTTCCTCATTCAAGTTTAAATTTTGTTTTAAATATCACAGCGTCGTCGTCAAATCACACAAATTATAGCCTCATGGCGGCCATCTTGGTGCGCCTATTTGGGGAGCATATCCCCATTAATTCCTCCATTGACTTACACACTAAATTCAAAAAGTAAACGGGCCTCCAAAAGCTTGTCGAAGTTTTCGCCAGGGTCAAGCTACCCCTCATATGAAAGCTGACAAGTTGGCCATTCATGGCACTTTCAATGTACTATATCATGACCGTGAAGATTTTTTGCTATTTCACCTCAACGTTCAAACCACCTTTTCCAAGCCTTGTTTTTCACTAAAATCTTGGTATGCCTCCGCCACCTTCTAAGGCCCATAATTTCCACAAAATTGCTTCAATTAAGCCCATTTTTCACCAATGGTACTTCATTTGATATACTTTCAGAAGAAACTTACAGAAAATCCCAGCTCATTCCATAACATATCAAAAAAGTGCTCCTTTTAGGGACTCTATCTGAGGGCGAACAAACGGACGCAGTAATACACCTGCTAATTGGGATATACTCCCTTTGTCCAGTCGGTGGCGACCATCTACGGATAGGACACGTTACATGCTCTGTCCATGTATATAAGTCCGTGGACAGAGTATACTGCAAGTTAGAAAGTCTCGCCGGGTACGTGTGAGTATAGGCGTAGCGAGATGGCTGTCTGCTATGGTTTTGTGTGTGAAAGTTCAGCCTTGCTAAAGTAGTTAGAATCAACAGATTTTGCAAGAAATTTGAAATATTTTCGGAATAACGCAAGGTAGGTCAATATCACTACATGTACTGCAGGAAAATGATATTGTTTCTCATTCAAGTTAAACTTCTGTTTAAAATATTACAGTGTTGTCTTCAAATCATACCAATTATAGATTCACGGCGGCTATCTTGATGCCCTTTTTTATCCCAGTCGGTGGCGACATTCTACAGATAGGACATACGCGTTACATGCTCTGCCTATGTATATAGGAAGTCAGTGGTTAGTACTCACTCTCTTCTCCATTTGATGTTCTCTTGTCCTTTTGACGCTATTTTGTCTTTTCCTTTGCTCGTTTTCTTTGTCACATTATGTTATTCGATCGTTTCCACTTCACTTTTGCCTTTTCCTTTGACTTTGGTTTTATTTTCTACACGGTTGTCATTTCCTTTTGTCTCGTGTATTTTCCTTTCGGCGTTTGATTTTTTTTTCTGTGATTGTCCTTTCCTTTTGACTTTGTCTTTTCTTTTTGACATTGTCTTTTCCTTTAAGCGTTCACTTTCCCGTTTTACTGTGTTGTATTTTTTGCCTGTTTATCTTTTCCTTCTGGCGTTTGACCTTTCCTTCCGGCGTTGTCCTTTCCTTTCGGCGTTGTCCTTTCCTTTCGGCGTTGTCTTCTCCTTTTGGCGTTTGTTGTTTTCCACTTTTACGTTAGTCTTTTCCTTTTGGGTTTTAACTTTTCCTTTTGCCTCTGCCTTTTCCTTTCGGGGTTTGTCTTCCCCTTTTGACGTTTGTCTTTTTCTTTAGACGTTTGAATGTTCCCTCCGGCGTTGTTTTTTCCTTTTGGGTTTTAACTTTTCTGTTTCGCGGTGTTGTCTTTTTTGCCCTGATGGCCGCCCATATTTTGGACGCAGTGTTGGGTAAAACTAAGTCAGGACCAATCCTCTCACCCCAAACAACAATTCTTGTAAGGGTTTGTTACAAAGTCTCAATCGGCACAGCTCTTAATTGATTGACAGCTAATTCAGACAATGTAGAGAACCAAAGCTCATACTACACGGCATGACATGTACTGAGAGTGTTTGGATTATACACATTGAGATTTTTTACTGATACTAACCCTGAAGCAGTAAACTGAGGTTGTGTCTGAATGAGGATTAATTTCAGACAGTTGTGGGAGGTGCTTTATGAGTAAAGAGATGAGGATAATTGGTACTGTTTGGGTGAGAGAAGTTTGCTTTTAGGTGAAGCCGAGAAAAATTGTTTTTGCCATAAGTTGCTCGATCGGAATATGTCTAACAGTTTTTCTTTTTTTCATAAAAATTTTACCATGATCGTAACTGATTTTTATTTTTCGGCATTTATTTGAAAGAATTCGACACGACATTTTTTTTTTAAATTAAAACACTTGACTCGATTGGCTGACCGAATTCTTCCAGCGGTGCGGACCTATGGAATACCGTTTTAACATTTATTCCCGAATTTCAGATATCTCTAATTAATTTCAGATATCTCCAAATAATCGCAGATATCTCTAATTCAATTTCAGATATCTCTAAATAATTGCAGATATCTTTAAATAATTGCAGATATCTCGAAATAACGAAGTATTTCAGATATCTCTAATTCAATTTTAGATATCTCTAATTCTATTTCAGATATCTCTAATTCAATTTCAGATATCTCTAATTCAATTTCAGATATCTCTAATTCTATTTCAGATATCTCTAATTCTATTTCAGATATCTCTAATTCAATTTCAGATATCTCTAATTCTATTTCAGATATCTCTAATTCAATTTCAGATATCTCTAATTGAATTTTCAGATATCTCTAATTCAATTTCAGATATCTCTAATTCAATTTCAGATATCTCTAATTCAATTTCAGATATCTCTAATTCAATTTCAGATATCTCTAATTCTATTTCAGATATCTCTAATTCAATTTTAGATATCTAAAATAGTGCATAATTAGAGATATCTGAAATTAATTAGAGATATCTGAAATTCGGAAATAAATGTTAAAACGGTATTCCATACGGACCGATCTTAGGACTTGCAGAAGTTGGGAAAGCAAGTCTACAACAGCCTTCAATGGGGAGTGAAGGTCACTGTGATGACGGGACTGGAGGTCACTCCACGTTTATACTGCCATTCTTCATCGATGTTTCGTCACCTTGCTTGCATGGGTTCCTAAAGATGGGAGCATGGCTGGAACTACTAAGAACCCAGTAATGAAGTAGCTTTCCTAACCATAACAAAAAGACTGGATCTATTTCGCACTCATGTCGTTGTAGTTAAAGGTAAAGAGCAGTCTCCCCAAACTTATTTTGAAGAAAAAGCTAAATAACACAGTTTCTATCTTCTTTCCCTTCGAAGTATCTCTTATTACATTTTATGGCCTTTTTATTGCGTATTCAAGGTAAACCAAGCAGTTATTTTTGGTAAATTTTCACATTTGAAGTGAAAAAACATTGTCACATGACTCCCAACAGCCAATCATGAAACTGGACGGTCTACTGCACTTCTTCAATTTTTGATGACTGTTCATGCCCTTTAAGCTGTCAAATAAATTTTTGCCTACTGAAGATTTTGTTGATTTTTTCCATATTTTTTTTTTTTTGAAAGTGACAGCGGAGCGAATATTGAGGTGGGGTTAATCATCAAATACCAAATCACCAATACGTTCAGAGGTATAACTTATGCCGGGGAAGGCGGCCCGGAATGTCCACGGCAGAAAAATGGGGACTGAAGCCCCCACCCCTGCCTCCGTGGTTCCTGCATGATCAGTTTTGGATTGACCATCAGGGGCAGTACAGTTGCCCTTGTAGGTGACTGACATTGGCACATAGGAGCCATTGATTGTTTTGTAAATCAATATGGTTGTTTGAACCTAACGCATTAGAACTTTTTAAAGTGGCCAATTGAGTTAATATTGATAACTTGATGAAAGTTTGTAAGGGTATTACCGTTTAAAAATGCTTATAACTAACATGATGAGTCAAGTCTTACATCCAGTACAGGGGTGGCGCTAGAGGGGGGCAGGGGGACCCCCCCCCCCGCCGTCAGGGTAGGTCGGCGGTTTCGTCGGAGAGATCTAAAAAATAAAAAAATAATAATAACCCCACAATGACTGAATTTACTGGATGGGCGATCTAGAACATATTTTTTGTTTTGTAATGCTATTTAATACATATCGGAATCGATTTTAAATCACTACTTCTTAACTCTGTTAAACCTCATTCTATGTACCTATTTCTTCCCCGTTGGGGAAGGACGGCAATTTTTCGGGGAGGTCTTAACATGAAAAACGTAAAGGACTGAAGGTACTGGGTAGATGACCATGATTTTCTTTCTTTTTGAACTATTTTTTCTTTTGTAACGCTATTTTAATGCATACCTGAATCGGTTTTAATCACTTCTTACTAGCTCTTCTATCCCTCATCCCATCTTCAATTAGTGCGCGCAAGGTAATGCTTCCGTCGGGGACGGGCTACCCACTCCCTGCTGTTTAGAAAATCCAATTTCGGCCGGGAGCCTTCATCTACAGACCCACGATAAAAGATGTGGGTCTGTAGTCATTCGGACGACCTTGTTGATCTTGTGTACTAGAAGATCATACTCTTCAAGAAAACTCACAGTTCCGAATTTTCCTTACATAAACTGACGAGAGGTTGTTCATGTGCGTGTAGTACCCGATGGTCTGTTATATGGCCTGCCCCGACAGCCGAATTCTCACAAAGGTAATGAATATCGGCCATGTCGTTTTTAGCTACATATAATGATAAACAGTGGGTGAGAAAATCTCCCCATAAGTCTGACTGAGAATTTATTTGAAGACACCTGGTAACTAGACATATTTTTTAATACTTTGGGGGAAAAAACATTTATAGTTTGTAGCATAGGAGGAATTACGGGGGCACTTGCCCCCCCCCCCCCCCACTTTTTTCCAGAACTTAGTTTTTTTTCTTAGTCTGGTTGCTTTTGCTACAAAAGACAAACTGGAACTGACAGAGCTAAGCGAGTGATACTTAATTAAGTTGTGTAATTTTTAAACAGGTCATATACTGAATTTAAAACTTAATAAAACAACATTCTTTCAATAAATGTCTCAGCGCTCCTTTTCTTCGGCACGCTTCGCGTGCACCCGTTTTAAATAATTCAGGATTCGAGGTTACTTCTTGTAGAACACCTCTTCCATTGTCACTGAAACTTATCACCAGTGCCCGGGCCGTACACAGCTGAAGCTCTACCGTAACTAGTGAAAGGGGGAGGCAGGGAGGCGGTCATCTTCTGGTCCCCTTCTCTGACCAAATGTCCCCAGGCTTTTTTAAAGGACGATGATTTTATTTGACCCTAATCTGGAGCTCTTTTCGGCTGAAGTGAAAAGGGGCCCACCCTTTCTATAATTTCTATTAATTTCTCTTTTGAGACGTCTCAAAACTAGTCCTTTTTAGCGTGTTCTGCGCGTGCCATCACAGATAAGGACTCTATAAAAAATCTCACGAATAGGACTCTATAGGAAACCAACGGTACGTTTTTGTTAAGTGAAAATATCCTCAAGGGTCACCCTTATTCAGCTGTAGTGAAAAGGGACCACTCTTTGTCTAATTTTATTTCATTTTTACTTTTGAGATAAGGTAAAATTCATTCTTTTCGGCGGGCTTCGCGCGCCGCCTTACAGGTAACGGCTCTGTGGAAGTCACCTGAAAAAGACTATACAGAAAACCAGAATATGTTTGTGCTTCAGTAAGAATGTCTTTAGGGGGGCACCGTTATTCAGTTGAGGTTAAAAGTGGCCCATCCTTTCTTTAATTTACATTCAGTTTTATTATTGAGATGTCTTGAACGTTAAATTTTTCGGCGCGTTTCGCGCGCCCCATCATAGGCAAGGGCTGAACTCTCATCATATGAAAAGTCCCTGGCTTTCTGAAAAGAAGATCTGTGGCAGCAAGGAGGGAGCCCACGAAGAACCTGAATTTTAAGTACAGTAAATCAATTCTCCCTCCCCGCATCCTCTTCTGCATTATCGATTCCCGCCTAGTTTAATCATACGGAGTAAGGATATAATTGAAGGAAGTCAAATTGTGTTATTAGTGTTCTGTTAAGTGCCCATCTTATGTTATTTAAAAATGAAGATAAAATGCATCATTTAAATGCCTACAATTTCGTAATTGCCCAGGAGTTTCCGGGGGCTTTGCCCCTGGACCCCCACAGGGGCTTTGCCCCTGAACCCCAAGGGACCCTAGGGCGGGCCCTTGCAGCCCACGCCGTTAGGGGGAGCGCTTCGCGCTCTTGCGGCGCCTTAGGCGCCGTTTAGTAGTCTGCCCGAATTTGCCGTCCACTTCCAGAGATCAAATCCCGCCCCTGGTCTGTTGTTCGGGCAGTCACGTTAATCAATTCATCTATTTAGTGGACCTTGCATTTGAATTCAACTAAGATTGTTAATACAGTCAAAAAGCATGTTTTCAATTCCGTTTCATAGTTTTCCCCGAAAGAAACAAGGCCATTACATGTAATTGTAGCAGTGCCTTTTATCTGGTACTTTACTGATCATTAGCAAGTTGGGGTTGTTTCTCTATTGAATTGAAACTTTCAAGAAGGAAAGCTCAAAGTAATGACTCCTTCATTTCTTGTTACAAGCCTGGGAAATGCAATTCCGGCTTTCTTAGGGGTTAGATTTTTTAACAATTTTCTGTACGCTCCGCGTCAACTGATGATGGCGCTCCGCATAGATAGTGTTTTAGTCGAATAGATAACTGTACAGAACAATGCATGTTTGTAAATTATTCTTTGTTTGGGGGCTGTTTTATGGAGTGAAAATAATGTAATTGCAAAAATCTGAAAGAAATGACTTCTTTAATTCTAGTTACGAGCCCAGTAAATGCCATTTCCTGCTATTCGGGGGTTTTCAATTTTTCAAAAAATTCTATGCGCTCAACTAAGATAATCTTTCGGGCAGGATTACATTTTTTCGAAAAAAAAACAATTCTGCCCCAACCCAAACTGACACGCTCCCCTACACCTATGGCAATAAATAAAATGTAAAACTTCAAATATATGCGAAACCAAATTTTTCCTCGGGAGAATGCTCCAATATGGCCAGGGGCCTAAATCTGCATGATGATATTCAGTAACCCCATCAAAACTTCAGATCACCCCCTTCTTGATTTTCCTCATGAGAACGTCAGATTCCTCCATAAACCCCCGAACTGTCATAAAATTACAATTTTTCTCCAATATTAGCTTTAGATTGTTAAAAGTGGCAAAAATTTTCCAATTACGATGGATACTCCGTACAATAAATAACCAAAGCCAACTCTGTTAATAACCCGACATACTACCTAATTTTTCTTTTGAAAGGCATATCACTTAATAAAAGAAACCAAATTTTTCATTATAACCTTACCAAAAACAAATTTTCTTTCACTAAAGTTCGAAATTTCTCCATTATAGTAAGCTCTTAATATTCAAAGATTCGTTCAAAAAAGGCGAAAACTTTCCGGGCAAATTTCTGGTCTCGTTTCGAAGCCTTTGTTCATAGGTCTTGTACGATTCAATACGTGACCCCCAAACGAATTTCAGCTGTCGGCCATATAACGTTTTTTATTTTTTCCTTATGAAGGACATATTCTTCAATAAACACCCACAATTTTTATAGTACCAGCAAAAGCAAAATTTCTTACAAAAGTTTTAAATTTTATTTCAAGTAAACTCCAGATTTAGGTATTTTGTTAAAAAGAAATCCCCAAATTTCCGCGCGCTCGGCGCGCCTCAAATTCTGCCAAGTAACGTTCCACCAGGAAATAACTTCGCCTTTATCGGGACCTTGATATTCTGGCCCCCCTGTCGGGGAGCTTGGTCCCCCTATCGGGAAAATCCTGGCGCCACACCTGATCCAGTAGTTACGAAAAAAGTCAAAATTTCGAATTTTGTGGTGCCCTGATTTGAAACGGTTTTGTTCATAATTCGAAAAAGTGTCTGGTCACGAATTTTTGAAAACCGAATTTAGCGGTAATTACTCACTCATAAAACAGTAATTTCTATGTATGGGGATTGTCTTAGTATGACCATTTATCATTGATGTGTGAAGAAAACTTGATACCTTTGGGAATATTTGTTAAATTTTATTAAACAACTCAATGAGGCGGGTTAACCTACTTGTACAACGACAGGGCAGTTTTATTAAGTCCGGAAATTGGGCCCATTTATGTCACTGCAGGTTCAAAACCCGTGGGATCGACCATGCATGTACCGAGTCCCGAGCCCAGGTTCTTCGCGATCTACAGAGTCTTTGGGGGTTAGATGGGCAGCATCCAGTCATATATAGAGGTTGACGTGATAAAATGTAGTTGAACTATTAATTGGTTATGTCATTGAAAAAATCAAAGGCCCTGATGATTGCTTATTCAATTTAATTCATTATTCATGTGTCGGACTGGGTGAGGTAAATGAATTAATGGTAACTTGAAAAAGCGGAGCTCTATTTAAGACATGCTGGTAAAAAGAGAAGAAAAAAAAAAAGCGTAAACTCATCCTCTCTTTAAAAGACAGAAAGTGTAAAATACTCCATCAGACTGTTATTTTACTCGAAGAATACCGTGGTGAAACTCATTCCAAGAAGAGAAAAATTTACCCCATGAAGAGTGAAAATTTTCTCTTTAAGGAGTGTCTGCAGGGACCACTCTTTTCTAAGAGTGGCACATGAAGGCACTCCAACAAAAGTAAATTTCACTCTTTTCGTGCGAATTTTCCGCCTCTTTTGGAGTGGACTTAATAGTTTTCACTCTTCTAACGATTGAAATTTCACCGTTTTTACTTTTGGAGTGAAAGAATTATTACGTACGTACGTAATAAAAGAATACAATGTCCTAAATAGAGCTCCAAAAATGACTTCAATTACTAAAATCAAAACAGTGAAATTCGCTCCAAAGGGAGTCTAAAATGATCTTTCCTTAGTACCATGGGCGTCGATTAAAGGGGGGGTACAGGGGGAAATCCCCCCCCCCTCCCACACACACACGAACTTTTTTGAGTGCCAAGAGGACACCAAAGGCCCTCCCACACACACACACTTTTTGTGACCTAAAACTTAAAAGGTAGGTACTACCAAAATACTATACATGTAGGTCACAATAGATTTCTGCATCAATAATTACACGTTTATACTTTACAAATTCCCAAAATTTTCTCGCGCTCCGCGCGTTTGCAGTGCCTTTGATGTTCTTTTTTGCACTTGCATATCAGACATACATTGTTTATCTGTCTCTATAATTATTTCGATTGTTCGAGTGCATAGGGCAGCAGTTGTGGTTAATATGGAGGAGCAAAACATTTAGGAATTTGAAGAAGAAGAACCGTCCCCTATGTTTTAATGAAATTTGTAATCTTGAGTGATTGACTAGCCTGGCAGGCTTAGCACATTTTAAGGAAAATGTTTCGGTGAACTGTCTGCAAGCAACTCTTTCAGAATAATAAAAGATGCCAAATGCAAAATTTCGACACGAGCACATCACACATTCTTATAGCGATTTGACCATTTCGTATTTAAACCATTATTAGAGAAGTAAAATCACCGCACTGAATCGCTAGATTAGAGAATTCAATCTGGAATAAGACATTCAGAGGTAAACCTTCATCCTCTATATCTACAGATAGAGTATGATGAGGTATCAGTCTCAACTTCAAAAGGATATATTTTAATGTTTTTTGTATCAACAATCTTACAGCGATAGACCTATGCAACGGTGCCTCAGTAGCCCCAGCGGATACCACCCCTCGATCTGTATTTTTCATGCAGTAGATTGAAGTGTGCTTTGATCAGTTTATGGATTTTACCTTCTTTTACCAAAAATGGTTCCTCATTATTAGAATTTTTGTATAAATCCTTCGCAAACTATCACAATTTTCGTTGTGATTCTTTTTACGTATAGTGTTCCCGGTATTTAAATTCACATTGACCGTATAGTCCGTTAAAGTAATTACCCACACTTTCAAGACCGTGTTTTGAAAACTTTGGAGTTTCCTAGTAACTCAAAATATTGAAGCGTTTAGCACCATTTTGCATCTGCACCCCCTAAGAGCTCCGTAGTCGTCATTACTTATTTCAAAACAGCAAAAATTTCCGCTTGCTTCGCGCGACTCAAATTGCAATTCCTAAGCAGAGGTGCTCGCTCATCCTTCAATATGGTAAACTTTTCCGAGCTCTCAGGGTGACAAAATCGGAAGTTTGCTACATGTGACACCAGATCATCAAGTGACAATAGTAACTACAGTGTCATTATTATTTTTTTGTTTCATAAAATTCCAAATTTTCTCCAATATAAGCTCTTGACTTCGGGTAGATGCGCACTGTTTAACAAGATATTTCTTGATTGGCTGTTGCCATTGTATTGTATCGATTGTATTCTTTGTTAGGGCTAGAGATTAGGTTGAAGATTAGAGTTATCCCTAGCCAGTTAGGAATTTTTTTTTTTTAAACAGTGCACATCGCCCCAAAAATTTCGTCGGAGAACCTCATTTCGTAGGCGTTGGATAACATTATGTAGCAACCCACGATCAACCTCAGATTTGCCAACAGGATAAACAAATACTTCAGTAATCCACCAAATTTTCAATTTTCCTCACAGGAAACTAAGAAAATTCATCCGAACTTATTTGCAATATAACTGTACAAGCTCCATATTTTCAAATATTCGAAAAGGACAAAAGTTTCAGTGCGGTTCGCGCGCGGCAAATTACGTCCCTAATATACAGTGGTGTTCACACTTAAAAATCGTAATATTTGGATGCTTACCCACTCCTCCCCCCTCCCACCTCCAAAAATGAGTAGCTACGCCGCTGTGAACACCTTCCCAGGACAGGGGAAAATTAGGCAAGATGTCCCCCTCCCCATTTTGAAAATCAAGGCGATGCCCCCCTGCTAAGTAAAAGTGAATTTCACCCGAATTGGAGCGAAATTCACTCCAAGTAGAGAGGTATTCCATACAAAAACTCGATGCAGGGGTCAGTTGAGAGAATAGGCGGTGGGCGTCGTACACACCATTGGAGTTACTGCCAAACCCATACTACTATAGACAGCAAAAGTGTAAAGAGGGAATTCGCGGTAAATTATTTTGTCAATTTGTTGTGGCATTTTCCATTTGTTGTAATATTAAATGTCTGTTGTAAGTCTCTCGATACCTCATCGAGGTGAAAAGGAGAATAAATGAAACTGAAAACTGGACTATTGGGGTCTCGATTTAGGGCTGTTGAATGAAATGGGGCTGTCTAGAGACAAAGGATTGCCCTAACTACTCAAGGGATTAGGGCGCTAATCGCTTTTGATTTTCGTGACCAAAACACCAATCGGGGAGCTGCAAGTATACGTTCTGGATTAGGGGCCAAATTTTCCCACCAGGCAGTACACATTCTCCTTAACCATATACTTAATTATGCCCCAACCACAAATATCTGCAACTCTTACTCATCTCAACACAATCCGTTTCTTGCTTCAGGTGAGTACACAAGTACCGACACGTAGTCAGCCTACACTTTCAGTCGAACAGTACACTCTGTGCTGTATGAGCTACAGTGTTCTATGAAGACTGTGCTGTCAAATTTGCTGTCAGTCAAAGAAATGCACCAATTGAGAATTTCTGGACTAGGCTAATAAAAAAAATGACACCCAGTTTCGGGTGAGAATTGGCTTTCTTTTAAGTATCAGATCGAATGGTATACTTTGACCAAAATCAAATTCACCTCTTCTTTAAAATGACCAGCAATTATTGCTCCCCCCTTTATCATTTCATTTGTTTGCCTAGTTGTTGCGCGTGAATGAATGACAGTAGTAGCGTTTAGAAGGGCACGTTAAAATGCATAGCGGTGCCAGAATGCCAAAATTGATAATGTTGGGAGGGGGGGGGGGATAAGTAAATTCGGGTGCAACGCTAAGCCGAGAATGTTCCTGAGGGTGGGTCCAGGGGAGAAGCCCCCCAAGCTTTAAGTTTTTATCATATCTCTGCATGAAAAAATTATATCTCAGGCGTGATACATTTTTAATTTATTTGAATGACTCAAGACCTAACTGACCTTACTCCCCCCGCCCCCTTCCTCTCGCCCCCTCGTAATGCCGTCACTGGTTACAGGTAATAAAAGTGATCAGAGATCACAAATATAAGCAAAAACCTTTACTTGGTCGCCGTTGCTTTTAGCCAAAAGCAAAGTAAATATGTAACTCATGTTAAATAAATTGCATCATTTTTAACTAATTGGAACCAAAGATCGTTTTGGCGATGTTCAGTATCGTCAAACAATGGCAAGTCGACAACAAGAGGGAAATGGACAGTCGCAGCTTTAGCCCCATCTCACCAGAGATTTGCTCAAACCTCGTCCCAGGAGCTCCTCCGACCCCTGGATCCCCAAGTAACTATAGAAAGACATTAAAATTCAAATGGAACGAACATGTCACTGCAAATAAAATATGAAGTTAGAAACATAGACTAGAGCAGTGTGAATGGCGTAGATCCACGGAGATGAGACAATTGAACAAAAAGTAAATAAAATAAACGAAAGGAAAACACAAAAAAGGTGTAAAACATAAATACGGGTATAAACGGGTATAACTTTAGAGTAAACTTTGACTCAGTCTAAAAGCAAGAAGCTTTTATTTTAATTTACTCGTACAGTAATAAGAGTTAAAATTGTAAAGGTTACTCCAAAAACGCTGAAACTTGCAATGGGAAAACACTCCAAAAAAAAAAAAAGAAGCAAAAAAGCGGCTTTCCTTTCTATCCTTAGTCTTTAGTCCTTAGTCCCCCCCCCCCCCACCGTGACACCAAAAACCTCCCCATGACAAAATCCTCGCTACGCGCCTATAGCCGGCGGTGAACAGAAATTCTCCAAAAATAGTCCAAGCGAGTGGCCATACTAACAAACTCTTGCAAAATTTAATCGGAACCCTCCAAACGATAGTTATTGTTATATCCGTAATTTCTGATGCAACGCACTTAATCAGGTAGCCTAAGCTCTATACACGAATCCGGACAGCAAGTGATGGTCTGATTTCAGTCGGCCATAACTGGGGTCCTTCACCTTTAAATCTTTCCATTTCCTTGCTGACCTCTATCATGGATGGTTGTGAACTAATTTCTCAAATTCTCCAATTTCACTAAATATGAGGGTTTGAAATTCATGTAAAAAATAAATAAAGACGACTTTTGGCTGATGGACCCCACTAATGGCGGCCTACAGTCACTAAAAACGAGCGCTAATCAGATTCGTCCATGGGACGGAGAGCACATTTGTATTTTTGCAAAGTTTTTTTTTTCATAGTAGACCCGTGTCACGCATTTGCTTACAAACTGTATTACATGAGGCAGATGGGGCTTTTAGTTTCCTACATTTGCACACATTTGTGCACCATGTAAGAACTCCTATTGATATGGAATTTTTTAATTCCTGCCTAAAATATTGCCACTGCTCACAATTCGTTTGTTAAATTTAAATCAGCTATTTTGGGCACGTGAACTCGGTGGCCAACGTGGTAACATGATGCTTAATTAAATCGTGATCTTCGGCTATACCAATTGACAGAAAAATGTCGAAAGGTCACACCACGGACACCAAGCACGACAACGTTGTTTTGATGTAATTCAAGTCTACGATAGAGTAATGATCAGCCAATGAAGGTTTGCCGGATGTATGGCAGTATGCAATTTTAAGTTACGTAGTAATGTCATACATTCTTTCCAGTGCTTTTTATTAATCCGATTGCCAGTGGGTCGTTGCTGAGTGGGGTTGGACATTTTCATGAGGGAGCCTCGGGCGGGGGGAGGGGGGTTTGCTAGTAGGGCTCCATTCCCAAGTTCCCACCCGGTAGTCCATGTAAAAAATATTATTTTAGCACTAATGTATAGGTTAAGCTGAGGGGGAGAACGGTGACAGTTGGAGGACTCCGCCTCACAGGGGGTTTTCTTCACCGCCTCACCAAGTAGGACTAAGTCTAGCTATCCCTTCCAGTATAAATCGTAACCGTAGTACCCACTCTGGAAGTCTTCACTGAGTATAATTAACTGCAACCCCTTTTTTTTACACTTTTAGTCTAATTAGTCCTCATCGGTCGAATATACTTTTTTTTTTTAAAAAAGGAAGAAAAAAAAAAAAAAACAAGAGGGCAATCCACGGAGTTGCATATCTCATCGCTAACATGTGCGCAAGTTGGTTACAGAACTTGAACTATGTATGAGCTAGAAGTTTTATCTGTGCTGAATTTTATGCTACAGTAGAATGTTATTGACAAAAATTACCATTACTAAAACTCCATGCCACAATCTTGAAGTCCAAGGGAAGCGATTTTTTTTTCGTTCCAAGGGACGGAAGTTTTTTTCGTAAGATAGCGAGGGGAAAGAATATGGCACAGACCAATTAAGTTCTTGGAAAAGGCGCACCCCTTATCCCAAAAAGCATCATTTGGATATTAAAATTCTGACACGGGATTATATAAGAACTGGAGAAATAAGCTACCCAACCTGTGCAACGCTTGCCCTTTTAATCCAGTGGGCCTATCTAAGATTTTGGAACAAATTTATTTTTTAAGATGCTGTTATCCCCTTGCAACAGTATGAAAAAAAAAAAAAACAACGCGCTTGGCTGTTACACTAAACTGATACGATTAGATATGGACGCAACGATTATAAAAGTAAGACGCTTTCGGGGACGCTTTAGACAAGTGCGTAATTGTTTTTACTTAGGCGCTAGCTGGGCGTATTCTCCATTTTGACGCGACGGCAAACTTCATGTGTGTCGAGCTAATATGCACATCAAGTGCGTCTCAATTAAAAAACTGGGCGTGTGAGCGATGTTGAACGTGTGGCTTTAGAAGATTTCCGGGCGACGCACAAACCTTTTCTGCGTTCTGGCCTGTTGCCAATTCTAGCCCGTGGCAAGGAAATTGTCACGTACGTTTTTTTTTTTTTTTTTTTTGGCGATGCTTCAGAACCGCCAAGTTTTAAGGGCACTAATATGTAAGATAGGTAGGCCCTATGCCTAACCTAATGTTAAGCACCCACAGTTTCATATCTTGGGTTATAACTCAAGCCTATGAATGGCGTAGGTTTAGCCCCAGACCTAGCCTACATACTGTCAACCAGCTTGAGATTTCAAGTCTAGCCCTAGGTTTGACTTTAACTTTCCTACTACTAGGCCTAACGCAGGTACAGCAACTTTGGAGTGAAAACAACTGTCTGTATAGACAATATGAGAACACTCTAGATATAAGGGCCATCAAAGTGAAGTGCGAGCAGGAACTTAAAAATCTCACTGCAGCATACAAGCTAGTGAAAAAAGAATTTGAGACTGTTACTACCAAGTACTAACCTAGGAGTCTAGCGTATTTATATTAATTGATGAAAAATAGGCTAGTTACAAAACATTAAAGTGGGGATTACACGGCCAAAGTAAGTTCCTCGGTAACTGTTCTTTGGGTACACCTTGACATTAAGTGAATGATTTCCCTTCTAAATTATGTCCATAAATACCGAAATACGACGTTTTGAATTCCCAATTACAGGCCAGGCTCAGACCATTTGAAATTCGAAAGCGAAAAAACGTATGTGAACGCGTCTCAAATGGTGACGTCATTGGAGGCACGGTTAGCAACACTGTACCAGAGAGCTCACAATCATCGAATCATGTGCATGGTAACGCGTGTTAGGGCATACATAATTGCAAACACCGGTGCTCCGATAGCAGTGAGCGTGGCCACTGACTACATTGTGAATTGTGCATTGCGCGGTGACTGCTTAGTATTCGCAATATCATCAATAGCATCAAACAACTCATACAGTAAAGACGCGCTCGAAGTGGGGACGCGCTTGTTGTGGTCTGCCATACATATTCATAGCTGTTCTTTATAGCGACTGAACCGCGTCTTTCTTGCACAAAAACAGAACTATTTTTACCCGCGCGCATATACACCCGAACACATTGGCCAATGATTTGCTCCGAATCCCCACCATGGTCCGCGCCTTTGGCTCTGTATGTTGGACTCTGTATTGTGATGCAATCGTTTTCATGAGGTTGCTAAGATAAGATAACTTTACCGAGCGTTATGTTAGTTCCACATCTAGATGCGCGCCGTAGGGCGGGGTTTGTGCCGCAAATTGCGTCATAAAAGTCAGGTGAGCTGTTGCGGCATTTTTCGAAACTGAATTTCGAACGCAGTTTTCCTTCAGTCGAATATCATTTACGCCGAATTGTACGGGTTTTTAATGGGGTGTGAGATGATATTTGTAAAATACTGTATCTAATCTTGCAATACACAAAAGTTTTTGTGGCCGTGTCATGCCCACTTTAACCTTTGATAATCTGTAACGTGAACTACGTCACCCCGGGGTACCTCACCATGGGTTAGACCTCGAGACTAGTAACCTGGGAAAATTTACCGTTACCATGGTAACCATTGCGATTTAAGCTGGCATTGCCATATATAGCCCGATAGACAAAGTGACTAAAATATCTCGTCCTCCTCACGGAGCGATGAGATAAAAAGGGAGAGAGAGAGAAAACCCACTCATATCAAGCAAAACCGCTGTGTCATGACTGACCGCTTTGACCTAATTAGTTGAATTGTCGCTCTCACAGTACTACCGTAGGCACATGCAGTTATGAGATTGTGTGCTTGTACAAAAAATGCAATTGTCATGCAGGGAAACAAGTCATGTGGAAGTTAGTCATCTCACCGGTTTACCTTCCTATTATGTTTATTTTACAGTTGGTTTACCTTTTTCCCTAAAAACGCAAGCCCTTGCAAAATTTGAAGGTTTGGAAACTCATTCAATTAGTTTATCAGTGCATAACCTACTATTACTAGAATATTCTGAGATACGGTTGCCCTGAAAGAGCATCATGAAATGTCGATACCCTCTATTTCTTCCTTTTTTTTTAAAAGGCCTACGGTCGGAACCGTCGGAAAATCAAATAACAGTATTTTCACCGTACTAATTCTTTTCACTGATATGACCTAATTTGGGATATGGAAAAACCCTTTATGCATTATAAAAAATGTCGGCTGACCAAAAAGATAAGGTGACATTTTGCCTTCAAAGAGCTTCGGTAATATTTACATAGACTTCTTTTGTGCCGGGGAGTTTATACGTACATATGGTTGTGTCGCGTGACTCGTTCTGTAATAGCTGTGGAAATGACGTAGCGGGTGCAAAGTTTGGGCTGTTCCGTTTGCCTTTGTTACTCCATCACATATGTTACCCTCGCATGTTCAACAGTTGTGCACATGCGCGTGTCATGATAAACCGCGACAAAACGTTTTGCATGCTAACTAGTAGGCTACAACAAGACACATGTATTACTCATTCAGGGAGGTGCTTAATTTTGAGTATCAAAGTAACGCCTCCCTGACAGAGTCATCCAAAGTTCAAATTTTTAGGTTGCGACATAAAATACTCAGAAACGTAAAGTATACGTATGCCTATCAGTTACAAATGTGCTTCCCTGATTCCTCGTCTGATAATGATAATCAGATTTTCGTAGAAAATGCAGATAGTGGTTTTCCTAAATATTACGTTGTAAATGTTAAACCACTAAGTGTTAGCATGGAACCTTTGCAAAGTACTAGCTCGAGGTAGTGCAGTCTACAATTTCGATGTCGTGATAGCAGGGAAAAAAATGAATTCGGTGAAATTCAAAATAAAAAAAAAATTAAAAACAAAATCCAGGTGTCAAGTTCTATTAACTGCTGATATGAGTTATTATGGTAGGCTTGCTCCTTGAATTGGCAGACAAAGCGATCCAGACGACCAACTGAATTAATGGGGGAGAGGGGAGGTGAGTTGAGGCTGAATATGGGGAGGTGGGGTAGGAAAAAGTGATTTCGTTATTAATAATTTAATTAAAGCACATGAAACCTTGAAAGTTTCTCGTTTCTCGAGTGTTTTTCTTTTTTTTTTTCCTTTTACTTTCTTTCACAGGGCCTCGTCAACATGTCCCTTCCGAGGAACCTTTTTTAGTAACGTTTTATAACACCACTAGACACGTTTTAAAACGGAAGTTGTGTTACCTGGCCTGTGAAATCGCAAGGGGTGAAGGATATATGTCTCCCCCACCACCCCCCACCCCCCATCCCCCAGCCCCGTGTGCTGGAACTGAGATTTGGGATTTTCAGGAAGAAAATAAAAGGAAAAATCTTCTGTAGTCAGAGTGTGACTCCCAGATTTCGTATGATTCCATTTTTACCTAAACAAGGAAATTTACTAATTAGTTTCTTCGAATAAAATACCCCCAAAACAACCGGGAAAGGTAATTTTCGGCTCAGCTGAGAAGTCTTTCGGACAGGCCTACACATGTTTACGAAAATCACTCCACATCTGACCGTTCTAGCTCTACTTCCAGACGTTTTCGAAATGAGGCTGAGTCCACTCCTAGTCTGTAGTATATAACTTCTATATGCCTACAATGAATATGCTCTAAACGAATGATATTGCAACAATAGGGTTAGATTAGGTAAGATGGAGTTTTATGGCCCAGCCTCTTAACCAGTTGGTTCAAGTCAAGCTGGCCACGGCCTTTGTCCAGTTGTGACTCACTCATGATGGGAAAAGAAGGCCTACGGGCAGCCTGACGGGTTCGACATCCATTGCCTCGAACAGGGAGTCGCAATGACTTTCATTATATACCGTAACCCTGATGAAGTTGCACTGGAAGTTTGCAGCCTCGCCTCTTAAAGCGGAAGTTTGGGCAGAAAATTAATTTTCATATAATATGCGGAACTAAATCTACACAGTGTAGTGACAATCGCATTCAAATAGGACTACATGTCATGTATTTCTCTAGATACCAGTAAATGAAGTCACATGATTTGTGTTCCAAAGTGAACTTAAGGGCGGCGGAGGTTCAATAACACTCACTAGTTCACACTGACAATCAATATTTTGTTTTTCTCTTTCAGACTTTGCTGTTGACTTTGAAGTTAATAGGATAGGACCTCCCTGTTGGCAGTGGCGTGGCCAGACTTTTCTTTCTAGAGGGCACAAGGGGCACAGCAGTTTTGCAGGGGGAACTTCACCAAGCGCGAAGTGCGAGGCCCTATCGGGTGGGGTCCGGGGGGGGGGGGAGCTTCCGGTAGCTCTTGGGTTTTACTTTTATGGTTTTTGTAATGCATTAAAATCGCCATTTGAAGGGTAGGTCTACTATCTATTGACTTAACCTGGTCTAAAAATTACGGCATTCATAGCCTATTGACTTCAAGTAACCCCTTTGGTATGAGAAAAGTAGTAAAACTACCATCCAGAGAGGATCCGGCTGACATTTTGAAAAAGGGAAGGGAGAGCTGAACTGTAGAGAAAGAAGTTGATGGGTAGTTCAGTGTGGGTCCCGGTGGAGGCCAAGGGAGACCCCCTTTCCGGAAGTTCCTGAGTTTTAAGATGTTTGTAAAGTATCAGTGTAACAAATCTAGTGAAAGTACTTCCCAAGAGCGGATCCAGGGACATTTTGATGAAGAGAAGCTGAGCTAGCAAGAGAAAGATAAAGCATTTGATGGGCAGCTTAATGTGGTAATCTCAAGGAAGGGTGTGATCCCGCCTGAACCATTACCTGAGCTATTTGCCGTCTTCAATTGGCGCCGACTTAGTTGTGTAAAATATTTTGAAAGGCAAACAACCCTTTCGATAGCAGGAAATGGCAAGTTTTGCGTTATGTTCATTTGAAGAAAATAAAAAATTGCTGCCTTTTCTTGTCAAAAGGAGAACCAAATCTTAAACATACGTTAATCACACTCTGACTTACAGAAGACTCATCGCTTTTTGCTTTTTGAAAAACCCAAAACTCAGTTAGAGGAACATGGGGGCACAAGGTTTTCCAGGGTCAGGTTTTCCCCATGTGTGCCACCACCGGTGACGCTATGACGTGTTGGGAATGAAAAGCCTGTAAACTTCTCATGCCACTCTTGCAATTACATTCTAATAGGCCTAATACCAATTCTTGAGGAGAAAATTGGTTTCCAACCTTTGAAGAAAAGGAAGAGATTGTCCGTTTATGTGTGGATAGGATGTCATAATGTGGTTGCTTAGGGTTCACATTTTGTTGAAAATGTGACGTCACATTTTCACCTGCATCAGAACGTTCTAATTCTTCCAATGTTCTTCATTCTAGTCCCTTCCACAGCTAGCTGTAGTCTCATGACGATTGTCTAGACAAAATCACATTTTATTTCTCCGGAGATCCGGTAAACTCGTAAACGGGTAGAACAAGGGCGTAATATGCATCAGAACTTTCCGCACATGTCGTGGCTTTATTTTTTTTTTTAATTTGATGTCAACAAGAGAGCTGTGCCAATTGAGACATTTTGTAGACTATAGTCTGGCTAACCGTAAAATTATATTTCGGGATGATGGCGAATGAAATTCAATAAAAGCCTTTAACGTTCTGTATGATATGTAGGCCATAAATTTGACTTTCTTTACGGGTCGTTCCCCAACCCAATCCCCCCTCCCCCCCCCAAAAAAAAAAATCACTAAAATGAAAAAAATAGCAGGTGGGTGGTGGGGATTTTAATATGGGGAAGTATTTTATTCCCACAACAGAGCTGAATTCGCTCTGAATTCGATCCGTTAGACAGTTAGATATTCATTCCCTCAACAAACCCAGTAGAAAATTCCCTTCGAGACCCTTCGTCTAAATTCCATTAACCAAAGAGTTTCAATTGGTTCCAAGTGGTTCTAAAGGGTTTTCAAAAGGGTTTTGTTTATGCAAAGGGCAATTTTACAATTCCCTTAGAGATTGTCCATCAAAACCAAAGGGATCCTTTTGAATGCGAAGGGTTTTTGCAAAGGTTACCATGATTTCAAACCCTTCGTGGGATCAAAGAGAAGTAGGGTACTGAAATACCCCAACGTGAATTTTCAGCTGGGTTCACTCCATGACGATATGAAAGTCACTGCAAGAAGTGTAAAATCACTCAGTAACGGGTTGCCTGGCATTGATCACTCTTTTTTTAAGGAGTGATCACTTTAGGCCGAGTCCACTCTCTCCAGAGTGAAAATCCCCTATTGGAGTGAGTTTCACCCTTCATAGAGTGAATTCCACTATTCCTGAACAGAATTATCACTCTAATGGAGTGAATTCACACTTTTCACTATGTCAGAGAGTGCATAAAAAAAAAAAAAAAAAACCACGTTGAAAACTGATAGCAAGGAGGTGTTCAGGTGCAGTGCCCAACAGTTTACCGAATTCGGTCAAAGTAAGGGAAAATCGGGTCTGGTTGTTTTCAATGACATAATGACATAATGATGTATATCCACTAAGTCCATAAATAAGTTGGGTAAAAGCTCACCATCCCTGGTCAAATACATGTCAAATTATTTGGGTACTTGGGGTCCCCAATATTCTTGTTCTTTTGGTAACCGTAGACTGAGATTGGTCACACAATTAAGTATTAAATGACCTATTGATGTACCTATCATACGCGGCGGAAGGTGTTTTATATTGGGGGCCAAAGGATTTCGGCAGCCGACATAATGGTGACACCGCAAGGCGTCCGATTTTGAACACATCGGTGTGGAGTCCAGGGACCGCTTAAGGGGCCCCTGATGGGGCCAGTGGCAAAGCCAGGACCCGGAAGGTCAGCGATTTTAGTGATTTGAGAGGCTCCAAAATGGTCGAAGATCATATTCAAATTAAGGAAATTTAAACTTGTAATTTATTTTATTTCAGGAGTGGGGGTGAGGTGAGGGACGAGAATGGAATCGGGAGGTACTAAACATACTTTAGGGGGCAAAGCCAAAATGTTGAAGCTACTCAAAATTGAACGTGTGATTGAAAAACTGAAACATGGAATTGTAAGAGATCCAAAGTGTTTGGGCGTTTTATCTAATCGAGTTCTATTTAAAATCCTGAGACAATATGCGTGGGGTCCAGGGATCTGCAACAGGACACCGAAAGCTCTGACATTTTAGGCTCTTCAGGAGACTTAATGGAAGCAAAATTGTGCTTGTGTAGGTATTACTAATAATCCTAAAAGGGACTTTAAAAAAAACAAAGGTGTGTCATTAGGGCCAATAAAGGGACCGGGGACATGCCGCTCGCTCAGTATGTTTCAAAAGCCCTATTTGAGAAGAAGAAAGACAATTTGAAAAAGAAAGATGGATTGGCAAATTTGTTTGAAGGGCGAACATAAACTCTCCTACACGTTACCGTTTATATGGGGGTCCAGGGGGTGAAGCCCCCTACAGCTTGGCAACTTTTGCACTCTGAAAAGTAATATAAATGGGGGAAAGAATTGCCGAAATGTAATAAAAACAACTTAATTTGTTTAATTACTTTTGAAAAATTTATTCTGCGACATTCAAATAATAATAAAAAAAAAAAAATCTCCCCGCTTTCGCCGCTTTCGCCTATTGATCAAGTTGAACAATTATTGGGAAAATGATCACCAATTTTGTGAGTTGACATACCTGACCACTGGCCGGTGTTGGTGATATTTTAAGAGTGTAGTGTAAGAATAAATTCCCCTTGCATAAGTTTATAGTTCCTGAAACCTCTTAACCGTGCCGTGATTTTTTTATTTTTCAAATAAAGGCGCTAGAAGAAAAAAATCATAATTAAGTCGGTAGTCCGGGCAGTCATATAGAAAACATAGACAATTGATTTCACCAATTCATTGAATCCTGAATGTAGTCAGGAGTCCGAGTAAAGTAAGAAAAATAGAAAATATCTAGTATTAGAATGAGTTTCAATTCCATTTTATAAAGTCTTTTCAACCTAAAAGACATCTAATGGTATACCGGTACACTGTTAAAAATTTCTGTAAATTTACAGAATTTTTTTAACTTAAACTTTTTGTATTTTACTTTTAACAGAGATTTTCTGTATCTTTACAGACACTTTGTATTGCTACAATTGAAAAAAGAAGGTTGTTTAACATGTATTTTCTGTTTATTTGAAAAACCATTTCTGTCTGCTTTTTTAACCAAATTTTACTGCTTTGTAAAAATTTTTCTGTAAATTTACAGAAATTTTTACAGTATTTTGTATTTTTCTGATTTCACATAAAAATACTGTCATTTAACAAACATTCATTTTGATTTAAGCTGAAAAAGAAACCAAAATAAGCCCAAACAAACAAATAAGAAATAGCCAGAAAATTTTCAATATATAACATGCATCGTTCTGCGAAGTTTCAGTTTAAAAAAAAAAATATTTTTGGCAAATTTATGGCCCTATTTGAAAATTAACCTACATTTATTATAAAAGCATACTTAGTTATTACGTTCTTAGTTATAAATATCATACAACTGGTGTTTTGTCTCACATTTTTAAGTAAAACGAAATTGTAAGGCCCTTATTTCAGAGCACTGACAATTGGTATACTGATGTCAACTCATCGCCACGGGCGCTCATGCACTTGATCGGAGCAAATTAAAAACGTTTCACAAATTTACTTGAAAGAGTCTGTAAATTTACCACTTTATGACGTAAATCTCATTTTGCATAAATGGGTGGAGCTTATTTTGTAGGCATTTTCCTAACAAAAGGATTGCTGTTGCTTTGAATAATATCTTTTTTGGCGTTTTTTAATCAGGAAGTGATAAACTTATTGTTTACTTTGTCTGGAAATGTTTGCAACCAACAGACCAATGTATTTGCATTCTTTGTCATATTTATTTTAAAAACAATTATTACATTGTACAAAAAATGTGACTTTCCAATTACAAAATTCCTAGAGATAGCAGTCTACTTGACAACAAAGCATTCTCAATGTGTTTTTATTGAAATCAACTTCGTAACGACACATTACGTTGATAAGCACATACCTGATCTTCGTAATGATGAAGTGTATGTTACGTAATAACATATGAAAGGTAAAAAAGCGATATTTTAATAAATATTAGAACGTCGGGAATGAAAACAGTAGGCTGTAAATTCACATAAAATTAAGGTAAACAAAACAGAACAATTCTGTAATTCGATTTTACAGTAGACTTTTGTAAACTAATTTACATGCAAAAACTGTAAAGAAAAAACAAACCCTTAATGTTTTTTCATGATTACAGTCTGGCTGTAAAAAAAACATTATTTGGTTGGAAAAAAATTTGCCATAAAAATTATGTAAATTTACAGAGAAATTTTCTAACAGTGTAGTGGTACATTTTATCTGGTAATTTTCTGATTTTGCTTATTTTTTCATTGGAGTGAAACATACTGTATATTGCAAACGATTGCTCAAAACAAGGGCTGCTTTCTTTTTAGAACTGAAATGGCATTTTCGCCCCCGAGAGGTCCGATTTTTCAAATTTTAATTTTTGTACAGGTCAATTACGGTGACGCTCCGCTTAGATACATTAGTAAGTTAGTTAGTTTAACGGCCCAGTTTCCAACCTATTGGTTCAAGTCGAGCCAGCCACGGCCTTTTTCCAGTTGTGGCTCACTGACTTGTTTCCCTACTCCATTACTTATGCGGAGCATCACGAACAACGACAGTAGGTCCCATTCTAAGAGTCTGTGGTTTGAATCGACCTGAGAATCGAACCCAGCACCTCGGCGTTAGAGCGGGTGCTCTACCGTTAGATCAAACACGCCGCCTCCCGCTAAGATACAGTGCAGATCCGTATCTTAGGCAGTTAGGAATATACCGTAAGACTCTGATTCAGTGTCGGTCGAACAGGAACACAACATCGTACGCTTGTACATCACTCTTCCTTTTATTTTTTACATATAAGGAATTATTGTTCATCGAAAGCACGACACTTTTAGAACTTGGAATAACTTATTAGAAAAAGAAGTAAATAAAGTACCATTTTGCATATAGACGAATTCGGACATCAATTGATGGCCTGATTTCAGAAGGCCATGACATATGCGAAATGAGCAAGCTCACTTCTGTTATTTGAGGGAAAGACTCGCTCGTCCGAGAAAAATAACAACAATGGCGGAAGAGATGGTGGCGATAAAGCTTATTTCAGGTGGATAAGGTATCTTCATTAATTAATGAAGTATTAATACTTTTCCAGTGTACACTAACGTGTATCTCTCAGAGTAACGTTTTAAATTCTTCTCGGTCATTTCTGTGAAGTGAATGCCAAGAAATGTACAAAAATGAGGTGCAAAGCGGACCAAAAACCGACTCAATCCAAACATATATTGACTTTGTTTCATAAATCTCATTTTTTAAAATTAGTCTGATGGCCACGAAGACCGCAGTACTGAACAGGTACAGTCATGCATGCTCTTATTACATAAAAACAATCGGTACATAGGCTAACATATTTTCCCATTTGTTATATGTAAGATTATTCGTTCATCTCACCATAAGTGGTTCGCCATAGGGACACGGGGGCCACTCCCCCCCCCCCCATACTTCCAAAGCATGGTCTTCAATTTCCAAAAAATAACGTTATTCGACATGAAATGAATAAAAAGTAGCCTTTTTCTTAATCTGGGCAAAGTATCCCAGCCTTTTTTTTTCATGCAAATGCCGTATATTATTTATAAAGTATAAACTAAGGGGTTATTGTCAGTACCGCCCGCCCAGAATCGTTGATAGCGCTACCAACACCAATAGCAGTGTTACTGGTGCTCAGGCTGGTAGCGCTACCAATGCTTCTGTGTGGCCGGTTCAGATTTACAGGCTCATTCGACCACTGCATGGTCATATGAGTTAATATGATTCGAAAAGTTATGATTTCAATTTATTTCCAACGGTGTGCAGCTCCTTGAAATAAAAAAGTCCAGAACAAATTTATGTTTGATATTTTGAAGGGGAACATATTCTACGCATAGCTCACTGGTGAAATTTTTACTCATTTCCCATGTTTGGTTCTCGAGATATTAGAATTGAAGTTGACACATTTTCTACAAAGAATGAACTTGCAACAAGTGGACGTGATGTCATGTATTCACATTGATGGAAATGTTTAGTTGTTTTTCTCTAAAATTTAACACCATATCTATACAATTTAACTGTGATATGTTGTAACCGTAAGTGGGTCCCGAGCAATGGAAGTTTAAAGCTTAATTTGCCTTAAGGTCAATAAAGCATCCCTGATCAATTCAAGATCAAACAGCAGGATCAAAAATAAATAAAAAACAAAACAAAACATTGACCATCAATATGAATGCATGACATAGCACCTGCTTGGTTCAAGTTTACCTTTGGTAGAAAATGTGTCAACTTCAGTTGCTAATATCTCGAGAACCGAACATGAGAAATGAATGAAAACTTCGCCAGAGTGCTTAGAATATGTTCGTCTCTAACATATTAAACAAGAATTTGGTTCTGGTCTATTCTTTTTAATGGAGATTTTACTTTGCGACAAAGAAAATGATAAAATGTCACAGCGTCCTGTAAAGGAGCTAGTACATTTTAAATGGTAATTCTCTGATCATTTTGCAATTTGATTTTCTTTTTATTAAAATGAAGATTTTATTGCATAGGAAAACTCAAAATAACGACTGCTTAAATTCTGCTTAAAAGACTGGCAAATGCAACTTCCAACTATCTGAGATGTCGCGATTTTTCAAAATTTTCTGTACACTCCGCGCCAACTGATGGTGGCGCTCCGCTTAGATAGTCTTCCGGGCAGTCAGTCACGACTGCTCATGCCCCCCCCAAAGAGAATATTTTTGCACGACATCCCCTGATACTGTTTGAGGCGTCTTGGTCTAAAGTTGAGTTTGCCCCTAAACAAATTTCCTTATATCCGCCCTAGCTTCTCACAAATCTTTGACAGGGACAGTGTTAAAAGATGAATCGTGGTGGTTCATGAGGATAAAACTGAAACTTTTGTGTCTTTTCATGCATTCCTATGCCATTTATGCGACCTTACGAAGTGAGACTTGTCAGTTAATTTGCACACTTTTAGGAGTCAAAATATAAGAGCATTGATCGGTATAAGATTTGTAGTTTTCCTTGGCGATAAAAAGTTATGTAATAAAGATTATCTAAGCGGAGCGTCACCATTAGTTGGCGCGGAGCGTAGAGAAAATTTCGAAAAATCAGACCCCTCAGATGGCCGGAAATAGCATTTTCCAGACTTATACGAAGAATCTATAACGAGTCGCTTCCTTCTTTTGTCGTTTGAAAGAATGCTCACTTCAATATATGTTCTTAAACTGCAAAGTGATAAGAGAGTTAAGAGCTAATTTGACCCAAGAAATGTAATTTTGCCCAAAAAACTGAGCGAAGCGCCACCATTTGTTGGCGCGAAGCGTAAAGAAAATTTCGAAAAATTAGACCCCTCAGATTTTCAGAAATAGAGTATTCATGCTTGCAAAGAGCATCTAAACATGTAGTTTTTATTTTTCGATTCCACCAGTGGGATACAGAGTCTACATTTTTGAGTAAAAATTGGAATTCGACAGAATGTACCTATTTGTAGGAATTAAAAAAAAAAATGGCGTCTCTGAGGGGCCTTGCAGAGGCAATCCTTTCCCTTTGAAAAATTTTGAAAAATTGGGTGTCCTTATATGCAATCTGGTGCCACATATGCTATCTTTTGAAGTGAAATCTGTGCTACTAAAGTTTGACTACGTTTTTTCAAGAACAAAGTAAAAATGGCATCGGTGAGGGGGGCATCTTCCAATTGTCCTCCTTCGTACGCCGCTGAAAGGAGGCTTAACAGTGGCTCGATCACACAGGATATCCTGTTAGTGTAGAAGGCTGCAAGGTAGTCATGGACCCGTTTATTGTTACACCCCAAGTGAGCAGAAAACTATTTTCCCGAACTAGGCTGTAAGCCTCCAAGGATTAGGCTAAGTAACAAAATCTACGTATGCCATGGATCCCGTTCATTCTAATTTCTTAACTAACGTTAAGTTTATCGTTGGCCATGGATTGTTTTTGCCCTATCCATGATCGTTATGTGCACAGAGTAAAATCGGCATTGTTTAAACCCCTCCCGCTACTAGCCTGTATGCCAATATAACCTCGGGGGTCTACGTTGGTGACTTTTCAGTTTTCACATCTTTTTACTGAATTTGTGGAATAGGATATACAGTAGGGTTCAAAGTTAAAAAGTCCGTTTTGGTTTCCATGTTATAGGGTTACCAACTTTTAAACGCACATTTTTAAGGACAAGGGTAGTCACCCCAACTTGAAGTAGTGTAGTAGACTGTCCTGTCTCATGATTAGCTGTTAAGAGTCATGTGACATTTTTTTCTCTTTGAATGTGAAATTTACTAGAAGTAACTTCTTGGTTTACCTTGGATTTGCAATGTTAAATTCATAAAATACGATGGAAGATATTTTGAAAAGAATAAGAGGAAAATTGCTTCAACACAAATTTGAGACGATTGCTCTTGACCTTTAAAGTCCAGGAGGGAAACATGACCAACCTGGTGTTTATTCACATGGATGATGGGGGGGGGGGGGCGTTTTGGGTGTGCTTGTGGCAATGTTGTAACAAGTCACGACTCGAGTCACTTCCTCTCAAAATGATAGTGATTCGATAGAATTCAGGAGTAATTTCCCCATTGAAATAGTACGGTAACTCGAGTACATGATTCGACTCTAGTCAGTTAAAAGTTTGAATACTGGTGACCCGAGTCACTAATCTAGTGACTCGATCACAACACTGGCTTGTAGAGAAAGGGCATAATCAAGCAGCAAGCTCGTTTAAAACAATCATGAAACGGCACTTCTCAAAGAGTGGTTAAGTCAAAGTGAACCCCCCCCCCCCTCATTCAGTTGCTAACATCAAGTTTGAAAGCGCTGTTTGCGACTACTTTACAGGCCATGTGACCTTATTTTGTTAACCATGCAGGTCATGTGATCCTGTGTAGTTAACTTTACAGGTCCTGTATCTTATGAAGTAAACTGTATAGATCATGTGATCGTATGCATCTACTTCAAATGTTACAGTGCGGATGGGTCCGCCGAGTGAATATAGTCGATGGTAAGGCACTTTGTGCTGGAGAAAATGCCTGAATTTGCTCTTAAATTGGCAACCAAAAAAAAAAAAAAAAAAAAAAAAAAAAACCGAATGGACGCTTTGTTAACTCGAATGAAACATTTCAGTGTTACAATTTGTATTTCTTCTCCTGACGAAGTTAATTTCTGAGAGTCGATTTTTCCCCGACAGGTTGTAATTTTTTCCGACGCTTGCTGGGTGGGGGTTTTTGGTATTGACTCCATGAGAACCGATTGCTTCGATTGGCTCGAATTTCGGGACGTAGTTTGTTACCAATTAAACAGCAGCGTAGCAGCAACAAGATCTCAAGCAGGCCGGTAGCAGTGAGGTAGAGGTGAATCTCTTCTTTTGGAAAAAAAAAACGCCATCAGAGAGTTTGATGCAGGGAGGCACCCATGGGACAAGAGACAGCAAGCATTCGCAAAGCCATTCACTTTTTAAACCAATCCGATGCTCTATCAGTCTATGGTGACTAACAGGGTGAGGTCAAACTTTAGTGGGTGGGTGGGTTGGCAGTTCTTTCGCCAAGTCTTGCACAGAGATAATCAGCTTCGTACTGTGTTAAACGTGGCACTGAATCTATCAGATGAAAAGAAAGGGAAACAAGAGCCCAAGGGCACTATGGTTCCTTGTATTTAAGATTTTTTTTATTTAGGGAGTTGCAAGGTAAGGCATAATTGGCACCTTTAGCCCCAATGACTTTTGGCCTTCACCCAAAAACATATGGGCACATTAAATTTCAAATCAAACACTTGCAGTTTGAGAGAAATTTGACACTTGGATTTTTCAAGTTATCACACTGCACACCTCCCACTTCCATGTGACAAGTACCTACACACATCACCTTCACTAAATTGTCATTTACCCGAGGTTGGGGCAGTATATGATGGTAGTTAATTGGCATTGTCCTTTTGGTCCACCTCAATATTTCAAATCCAGACCTTACAAAGAAGTCACCGAGGTCAAATATAGTCAAAGTAGGTCAACACTGCATTTTACAAACACAACTGTCCCTTGTGCAAGGAAGAAATGAAGCTTTAATCTGGTCATCCCTGACAACCAAAACTTATGATGGAGAACTAGAAATTATGCCATGGTTGTCATTTGGACTACCTATGTGTTTACCTCAAAAGGAAAAATTAACAAAGGCCCAAAAGTCTGCTACAATTTCTATTTCACAATTTTGCCAGAGAACAAGAAACAACATAGATTTATAATCTTATCTATAAATGACTTTTAACTTGAACTTTCAACCTGAAGAGGGTGTTCCAAAAGCCATAGTAGTCCCAGTAGTATGAAAGCAGAGGTAAAGAAGAGAAACTGCTTTCATATTTTAGTATTGTGATATATATATATACACAATATTATAGAAATTGGGAGTCAAAAATTGCATTGTAAATAACTTTATTAAATGCTGTATATGAGGAAGAGGTTTTTTTTTTTTTTTTTTAAATAAAAACTGCATTACTGGCATGATTGCTAACTAAACTGCTTTAAGACTGAGAGGGGATTATAATTCTTCTTTTCTTTTATACATTGCAGTTGTCAAAAGGCATTAAACTTCAGTTTGATTTTATACCAATTAAACAAAGACATATCACCCAAAAAATCTTAGGGACATGTGTGCCTTAAGGCATGAAAGCATCCAGATGAGCCTCTTTTGCTTTTTCTCTTGAGTTTTAAGTTGCTATAGTACCATAGCTTACAGCAGAGCTATGTATTTTTCTTTCTTATTACTAAAACATACTGTTATTGCTTGCAAACGTATTTTGCATTTGCCGTGGGGGACAACCAAGTTTTGGGAAGGACAACCAATTTCCAATGCAGGTCAGGTTGTAAGGTTGTCCTCTGGACAACCAGATATATTTGCTAACGGATCATCCCTGCTTGTGTCACCTCCCTTTATCATTTGGTTATTGAATTATCACACTTTATGCCTCGCATTCTAAAGCATATAACACGCAAACATACACACTCACCTGACTAACTTTTCACTGAAATGACAAAAACTCAAGTTAGCAACATCATAGGAGGGTAGTATAAGTGCCTTTGTTGTTCGTCTCAACAAGACAAATCCAGGTATCACAAAAAGTCACAAAGGTCAAAAGGCCAAATGAGGTCACAAAGTAGGTCAACACACGCACTTTCTTCAGATGAACACAACTTTCCATTAGCCATCCCCCTATGTTACTTGGTTATTGAGTCATTGCACTACACACCTTGCATATGCCCTACACACTTGTCACTTTTATTGTAAATAACTCAAGTTAGGAACATCCTAGGAGGGTAGTGTAATTGCCTTTTGGGTTTGTCTGATTAAGACGAATATCCAGGCGTCCCCAACGGTCACAAGGTCAAATAAGGTCAAGTGAGGTCAATCTGGGTCATCACATTTACTTCACTTAGACGAACACATACACCACCCCTCTAAAATGTTTCAGTGGCAAGATAATGTCATTTTAAGAATTTTTACATGAAGCCCCGCCCACTCATTAATATGCAAGATATGACCACCAAAAACAATAGGGCACATCTACTCAATATAATACATGTACCAACCAAGTTTGATGAAAATTGAGGTCTCGGTTATTGAGTTATCGTGTCACATACCTCACATTCCAATGCACACATTAAGCCCCGCCCACTCATTAATATGCAAGATATGACCACCAAAAACAATAGGGCACATCTCCTGAATATGATACACGTACACACCCAAGTTTGAGAAAAATTGCATATTTAGTTATTGAGTTATCGTGTCACATACTTCGCATTCCAATGTGTCACAAACACACATACGCACACACATACATACGCCAACTTGACTGCATAGGTTCCTTTGTTAACACAAGCAACCAAAAAAGGGACGACCCCCTATTAGGATGCTATAACTGACAGGTACGCCAGGGAGAACATGCGAGAACCAACCAGGGGTCCGTTTACCTAAATAGCACAATTATAAACCCAAGTATCTTGAGACAGATTCAAGCCCATGCACAGACTTCCACATCCACATCACATTGATATGCACCCACTGGACCGCCTCTGCGATGCGAGCACCTTTGTTGTTGTTGAAATCCCTCCAATGACTCCGGTGCGACATCACCCATAGCAAAAGACTATGTGACTCTTTCTCGGAATGGGGGGGGGGGGGGAAGGAAGAAGGGAGAGGTGACTTTTTGCCCAATTCCAGATCCTATCCGAGGGCATGATCTCTCTCCGACTCATGCACAGATGCCAGCTCAATTCAGCAAGGCTTTGGAAATGGGCTGGGGGAGGGCGATAAGGGTACTGTGCACCCTTCCCCCATGGCCATGACCTAACCCTTCCTCTGGAAACTGGGGGAGAGGAAACACCTTTTAGGATACTCCACATCGTTTCCTTGAAGACTAGAATAAGAGGTGCAGAAGGTGGCACTGAGATTTAAAACATGGGAGGAACCATCTGAATGTAGAGGGAAATGCTACCTACAGAAACTTCCATGGGCAACATACCAGTGAGGGGGGAGGTTGGGATGATAATATTGGCTATTTATAAATGGTCAGATTCTAGCATCTCTATGGTTTAAAATTGATCTTTAGGGTATTGAAAACATCGTGTTTTTTCTTCTTTAGCTGAAGAAGTTAAGGGCCCACTGAGGAACCCATATGTGTCCCTTAGGACCCTATGGTACATAATTGAAGGACTACAAGTTATGTAGAGGGTTTCAACCCAAATTCCTAAATCTGCAGACTCAACCATGGCAAAGCCCCAAGCAACATCCAGATTTAGGTACTTATCAAGCTGTAAAATAGTTTCAGGGCAGGTACAGTCCCAAACTGATACTGTCCAGGCCATTAGAAACCCACAGGGTTCCACAGGACTGACAGGAGGAAGCTTGGGGTGGGAACTAGGGGGGGGGGGGGGATGGGAGCCAAGGGCTCTGATGCCCTGCCCCTTCAAATCTCACCTAACCCCTGTACAGAACTAGAGGGTTCAGCAAATGTTCCACCAAAATGGCTGGAAAAGAACTCTGTGAATGCGTCATTTTGATATCAAAATCATGGGCATATGACATTTGAAAATAGTTCAATTACTGAGAGACATATGGTAATACCCTACCAACTGTGGTGCATCACAAATTGTTACATTTTTAAAGGTAACTTTGTCTGTCAAGTTCCTAAGGGCAGTTGACATAGTTCCACAACTTAAAGACAGAAGGAATTAAAACAGAAAACACATAGGTTGCATTGCTACAAATTTTATTTTTTTCTATTTTTTTGGCAGACTTTTTCTCTTTTCATATTAGTCTCAAAATAAAAATCCTGTCTTCCAGATAAAAAGTACTCACATCTTTCCAAGTCTGATAGTTTATTAGCACTTAACAATTACCACACCAATGTGTGCTTCGTGACGGTCGGACACTCCTTTCTTGTTGATACTTTCCTAACGTTACATGTCTTAGATGATACTGGCTGTCTGTAATTGACGAAGTATACCTTAATGATTGATTGTTATGAAGAAAGAAACACGATTTTCAAAGTTCAACCAACAGTCTGACTGGACAATTCCTGTCTATTGAGTAAGTCATGAATGAAAGATTTTAATGCAGTTTTAGTTACAAAACATGTAATTTTAAACACTGTATTCACTGTCATTTCATTTAGCTATAGCCCTAACTTAAAATTACTGAAGTCATCCGACCAATTCACGGGAAGGAGAGACATGGTCTTAGTCGTCCTCCTTCAGGGACTCCTTATCGTAGATGTACTCCCCAAGGCCTGTGCCGACACGTTTCAGGTTTGTAATGTGGTCACCAATTTCCTTGATGGCCTCCACCTGTTCCGTCAAGAAGTGGGTCTCGATGAAGTCGCACATCTGTGCATCCTTGTGAGAATCAGCGACACCATGAAGATTCAAGAGGCTCTCGTTGACCTTCTTTTCTAGTTCCATGGCAACAGAGAAAGCATTCAGCAGACTGCTCCACTCATCTTTTTCTGGCCTCTGGGAACGATAAAACAAAAATGATTATAAAAAGGAAAGAAAAGTAAGCAAAGCATGTTTGAAGTGCCACCCACTTTTTCTAAATTGGTGGCAGAACGAGGTCCAGCAACCAGTTAAAAACACCCCCCATTTTGAAATGCAGTACACCCTGAAAGGGCTACGTTGTCCTTTTTGATATTTTTGAGGTGTCCAAATGAAAGTGAAAAACAAAACAACTGGGCCATCTCTTCAAAGTAAACAATTTTAAATTCTGATTCCATTTATTCCCTTTATACAGTTCAATTTTGACTGTTTTGTACATGACAATAATCTCAACAAAAAGAACTTTTTTATTAACTTTGCTGAAAAATTTATTCAGTTAGAAATAAAATGCTTTCCCATCAGATACAGCAATTAGCTCAAAGACAAGTGCTAAATTTAAGCCTTGAAAACAAAACAAACAAAAGGAAGCCCTACATGGAAATCTGGTGGGCATTACTTAATCTTTTTTCAATTAAATCTTTCCTTTTTTTTTAACTCATCATAATTAATTACACAATTTAGAGCGTTCAATACGTTTGAGGGGAACCTTTCCTTGGAGTTTTTGTGAAATTTGCATTGAAACCTGATGTGCAGCTTTTCAGATAAAAGCAGGTAAAGTTGTCACATTATCAACAAGAAGTGAATTTGAAGAAAGCACATATGACATCACATCCTCACAATGATGGAAAGGCTTTCATTTTTTCAATTTAAAAACAATTTTCTCCTCAACAATCCCATATAATCAGAATGTAACTGAATAAGTGGCATGAGAACTAAGTGCAATTCTCCGCAGGTTGTTCCTACTGTATCCCATGTAACTTCAAGGACAATACAACATTCTCAGGAAAGAAAACATTAATTGTCAATTTGAGGAAATGATAACCTCTGCTGCCCTCAGAGTCACTTTAGAACACAAATCCAGAGATTTCATTTAGTGACATAGCCAGAAATCGTGTCTGATTCAACCAGAACTTTGGAGCTGGTTCTCCTTTCACGTAGGAGAGTTCAATATTTGCATTAAAAACCAGGGGGTAAAAATATCCCAAAGTGTCTAGCTTCTAGGTGTTTTAGAGGCTTCAATAAGTCACTTGGGAGGGGTAACATAATTTGCATTCAGCAAAGCCTGCAATATTTGTATTTCATTATTTTGGCTGGGAATGAAGTATGGAAGATTTTATGGAACATAAAGCTCTTGAAATTAAGTTATACCTCAGGTGGGACATTTGCTTGACAAAGAGGAAAGAAGGTTGGATAGCTCTGACAAGGGGATACTGTATGTGCAGGTTTATATGTCCCAAGATGTAGGCAAAGTTGAAAAATGCCAAGTTAAGTCCAAGCATTCTTATATTTAGTTTAATTTTCTTTCTTTGTTACTTACTTGCTAGTCTATTAACAGCCCATGGAGCTCATTGCTAATGAGCCAGCACCATTTCAACTTAAGCAGAAATACATACATACAGTAACTGCACATGGATTGGTTGAAGCAAGGCTATTAAAGTTTTAGAGGGTTAGTAAGTTCGTTAGATGGGGTTTAACGACACACCAACATGAACGTGTTATATAGTGTCACCAAGATAGACAAAGTAGCAGTGTTGGGGTAAAACTACTTAAAATGAGTAAAAAGATAGAAGGGGGTGGTCAATTTCTTGAAGAAAAGAAAAAAAAAAAATAGCATGGGCAGGAGTCATGTCAGAAATGTCTATAAAGTTTACTTTCCTTAAGAAAGCCAAGAATACAAGAAGAATCTGTTTGTTCAAACAAGGTTTTCAGGTCGGGTAAGGTGTAGTGTTTCTAGCAATATGGGAGTATTCACAACAGTCAATGAGAATGTCGTTTAAGAGGTAAACACTGAGCTACCACCGTACTATACATACAACAGTACATGGAGCCACAGTAGTGAATGCACTTCGATACTGGTATTGTATGGTGCTGTGCAAGCATACACACAGTACAGTGACTAATTACTAACAACCTAGCATACAGCCATGAAAAAAGACAGTTGGATATTTTTCAATCTTGGATTAATTATCAGCTTTTAAACTAACTCTTTGATGAAAAGTTGTCATTCTTTGTAAGAGGATGTCCATCATCAAGACATTTAAATTAGAAGACTCTTAACGAGCATACTAGCCTACTGTATGTGGGGTAGAGTGGAGGATTAGTCCCTCAAGATTTTCCATATAATTTTGGCCAGATCTACATAATGTTTCAGCCATCCCAAGAAAGTGAGACATATCCCTGGCTAAACACATGGATAGGCCCTACTTGTGACTTGAATGTTACAAGAAAACATACAAGACTACTGCACATACCTTGATGTCTTGAAGTTTGACTCTGCCCCCTCTTTGATTCTGAAACTTCATCAGTTTCTCAGCATGCTCTCGCTCCTCTTCAGAAGCCTTCTTGAAGTACTTGTGGGCACCTGGGAGGGCGACATCATCCCGATCAAAGTAATAGGCCTGTTAACAAGACAAGAAGGAAGAAAAACAACTTATGTAAAACTTTATAAAATTTTATACCAGTTCAAGCATGTACAGCAGATAGTATTCAAAACTATGTACACAAGTCCTGTAAAAGTGTAATATAGACAAGTATTTCAGTACAGATACTGTATGCGGTTTAGGCTGTCCTGACCCATTGTGATGTTGTCCTACAGTATCAGGGAAGCTTAACTTGTACAAAACTTGTGTAATACTGTATGAGGGTGTTGGGGAAGGGGGACCTCATAAAAAGAAGGGAAACTGGCTCTTGGTCAGGTTAGATTACAAAGGGTTATACACTTCAACTTGCAACCTGCTGGTTTAAAGGTAGTGTGACACCAAAATGACAAAGTTGGGTATTTGATGTAAAAAGCATTAAAAACCAAGAAAATTGCCGCAATTCCCATCAAAATCGGTTAAAAATTGACCACTTTACAGGTTTATTTCTGATTTGCACTTAATCATGCATAAATATGAGCTCAATATGTAAATCCTGTGATGTCATTGGAGGGACATACCATATATGGCTAATGTTATCCTTTGTTTTTGCAATCTTCATTTCAAGGACAGTTGTAACATTAGTGTTTCCTGAAGGGTTTATTTTGAAAGTTGAAATTGTGTCCTTGAAAATCATCAGTATCAATCACCAAAACAAAAAACTATCTGAAGAGATAATTAATATAGGGTTAACAAGAGAAATGTTTACACTGTGCAACACTCAACATCACTATTTTTGCATAACCAACAAGTTGCTTCAGAAACATTCCAACTTTGAAGAAGTATACATATCTTGAGAACGGTAAAAGATATTGACATAATTCCAACAGATTCTTCCTTAGGAAACCTTGCTCCTTAACTACCAATTAAATTTAGGGCTTTTTGCTGACATGTCACACTACCTTTAAAGGGACAAACCCCTCACCGCAAACAACAGTTCTTGTAGGGATTACAGAAATTTTTAATTGACTCAGCTTTTTGATTGACTGCTACTTCAAACAATGCAGAGTACAGTACCAACACTAATATAGCAGTTCCCGCATCCTGTTGTTTTCCAGTTGTAGGACACTGGGTTGTACCCTATTGTATATACTTCACTGCACAATGTAGGAGGTTTCACCTTCAATTACAGTCTTTGATATGACCCAGCCTTTAGAGCATCTGCCTCTCACGCTGAGGGGTTCTATTCAATGGTGGAGTCGTACCAAAGACCCTAAAAATGGAACCTACAGGTTGTGTGTGATGCTTGAAATAAGCACTGGAGTACTTAGGGAAAACAAGCCAGTGAGCCACAACTGGAAAAAAAGCTGTGGCTGTGGTAAATCTTCAGATTTACTAGTCTTGTAACAATAACTGCGAACTAGACTTTGGTTAGAGCATCTCAATGTTTTCCAAATGTTGATGACTTTGGGTAGGACCGTAGGACACTAGGTCAACCCAAAATGTCATACTCATTAACCAGTTGCCCCTGGTTGGGTAATTTTGGCACCTTAGGGGTGTTATGATTATTTAGGGATTCTGTCCTGTTTGATCACTCCACACTGACACTGGTGAGGAGGCCAGTTCATACTGTATCGCTGCAGCTGGGGTAGGGGTAGGGGAGAGGACAGGTTATGAACCACTGTCCACAAAACATAACTGGCCCTCTTAACCTGAATACACTTCATATCTCATTACAACTTGACAAACATTAGATAGAAAATTGCAACATTTCTGTGTAAACTTAAAAAAGGCAATGAACTCCCACCACCAAACTGCTTCCTTCAATGTTCTACTGTATTTCCTGTGGGAGTTTGGTACGTGCCTGCCTGCATGATACATCATGTCACAGCAATTGTTCACTTGTTTACACCTCACAGACTGGGAGGAAGCTTATGGAATTAAACAATTCATGCAAGCAATGGTTTCAAAGGTTGATGTTTGTTGATCAGGTGATCTTCCTTCCTTTTTCTTAAGTTAATTCAAAGACTGTTGCGATATTCCTGATCAGTTACAACAACTACATACAGTACCTGCACTGTTCCTGAAAAAACCACTGCCAAGTTGGCAACCAGCCAAGTTCCCCTTCCAACAAACTGTGTGATTCTTTGTGCTTTACAAAATGGAAAAATGTTGGGCTTTTTTGTTAATCATGGTTGACATCCTTCATAATTTGATGAACCATGACAAGTGCTCAAATTTAGAGAATAGGCCACAAATTTCTGAAAAGTTTGCATGCTCTTTTGAAAAATGCTGTCTTAAATAGTTGCTCAAGCCACACCTTTCTGAGTTTACATGAATATTCAATATGTCACCTCAGCTTTTTCCAAAGTGCAGTAAGTGTAGGCCTTATATGGTTTTTGTGGTAAGGCACATGGAATTTGAAATACTGGTCTTCCCACTTTCAGATGAAAAATGCAAGACTTTGTTGGTTGAATACCAACTGAGTAGGCCTACACATGGCCATTAGTAGTAAAATGGCAATTTAACTCACATGTCAGGTCCTTGTGAAAAAAGGGGTGTTCAGGGTACTGAAACATGCTCTTCCCCAACAGTGGGACAGCTAGAGGTATATGATGATGTTTGGTCTCACAGGAGCTACCAAACCCTATTTGACCACTGAAATTTTCTGGAAAGGGTCAAAACCTTGCAATGAGATCATCAACTTCTCTGCACAGTGAACTTACGGTTGAGACTTGTACTAGCAACCATCTGACCTCCTTTGTGCAGTAAACAAATATTTTAAATGCTTCAGCAAATTTTAGGAATTTGTTGATGATTTGGGCCTAGCCTACAGTAGTCTAAGTTTGGTCTTCATTCCAAATTTTCAGACCTTTTTGGAGGTTAAGTCATTCAAAATGGTGATAGTTTCGCTCACGTTAGTTTCTGCCCATTACTTGCCGCCCCTAAAAAGCTTTGGGGGGAAAGTAATATTTGAACTTACATGTGTTAAAAATAACTGTTAACTTCAAATTTCAAATCCAAGTACATGACAACAATGAAATTTGTGGCTAGACCTAAAATTTTTTCAGCATCCTCTTCAAAAATCATCAAAAAGAATGAATGGTATGACCTTTTTCTAAATGTTAAGTCTAGTCACGGTCTTGTATTTTTTTTACGTATAGGTAGTCCGCTTGTCTATAGGTAGGCTTAAAGGGCCAAACCTCTCACCCCAAAACACAGTTTTGGAACCCGGGTACCGAAATTCTCAATTGGCTCAGCTCTTTGATTGACAGCTAATTTCAAACAATGCAGAGTGCTAAAGCTTATATTGCACAGCATGTATGGTACTGAGAGTGTTTTGATTAGTATATTGAGTTTTTCTGTACTCACCCTGATGCAATAAACTGAGATTGTGTCTAGATGAGGATGAATTTCAGACATTGTGGGAGGGGCTTGGTTAGGAGAATTGGTACTGTTTGGGGTGAGAGAACTGGGCCTTTAAATGCTGAATTTGTGAACAATTTTTCACATCACTGAAAATCATATACCTGTAAGGAAGTACTTATTAGTATACTTAAGTCTACAGTGAGAATGTTGCTTGGAAAGAAGTCAACATGGCAGAAAGGGGTGTCTCATTGAATAGACAAACGTTAGGCTTAACGTTAACTTAGTCCTTTACTGAGGGCTAAGGTTAAGTGCATTTTTGCCGCAAGTCAATCCTTTCTACCTCTGGCAGTCCCACTATCGCAAAACAATAATTCGCTTGTCAAAACAGAAAAATTCTGGCAAGTTGTCTAGCCCTTGAGCTCATGCATTTGTTTCTACATGGTCACACAGCAAAGTGCCTCACGTTGCATAGACATAGGCCAACTTACCATTGACATGTACACATAGGAAGCGTACAGTTCCATGTTGATCTGCCTGTTCACACCGGCCTCGGCATCTTCGTGATAGTTTTGTCTGCACTGAGAAACGGCCATTTTTACTGCTATTTGATGTTTTTCAACAAACTGGAGAAATATCTACGATAAGAAGATTTGATGGTGGTTGCGGGAGGCAAGTTTGTCTGGTTTCGTCACTGCGAAAGCGCAAACAAATGGCTTGTCCTGAGCAATATTAACTTCGTCAGTCGGCGCAATCAGTTTATATACCCGAATTCATCTATGCAATGTAACAAACTTACTCCCTTCCAAATTTCGTCTGTTAACTTCCTGATTGCATGACATGCTATTTGTCCCAAAATTCCAGTTTAATGAATCATTTCGAAAACAACATAACTTTCAGTAAGTACAATTTAGTTCAAGTTTCAGAGGGATGCACTACTTTTGGATCAGGGACTGTGGACTGGTCTACCAGTGGCGTTTGAGGGAAGGAATGGGGCCATGATTCCCTATTTTTTTTTTGTTGATTCTTAAAATACGAAATTTAGTCGCAAATTACACTTCAACTGAAAGCTGGAAGGTAGCATATGTGTCACCACTCAGATTGCACACCTAATTTCTCAAAAATTTCAAAGCGAAGGGGTTGTCTCCCTAAGACCCCTACTGATGCCGCCATTTTTAATATTGTCCGGAAAAACGTACACTTTTCAAAAGTCACATACATAGCACCAGACTGCAAGCATGTGGCGACACCCCAATATTTCAACAATTTCCAGACCCAGTCTGCAATAACCATATCACAGATGAATACAGAAAAATATGCAAAGCCTGTAACAAATTTTACTGTATTTTAGCCCTAAACTGGGGATTGTCGGTTTCACAGGGCGGTCAATTTTCGGGTACAGGCGCTCTGTTTAACAAGGTGTTTCTTGATTGGCTATTGCCTTTGTATTGTATCGATTGTATTCTACATATAGGGGTATGGATTAGGTTATGGATTAGGGCTATCGTAAGCCAGTTAGGAAATTTCTTAACTGGCTTGGGCATCGTAGTAGAGTGCGATGGGCAGGCTAGTAAATTGTATTTTCATGCGGAATACTGGGGATTGAACAAGAAATTTTAGAGTAGTAGGACGGGAACAAAAAATTATGAAAACTCTGCCACTGGAAGATAATGTCAGCTTTCCGAAATTTTCGATCCAGGAGTTTTTTTTTTGCCAAGGTTTGGTCCGAAGTAAGAAGGTTGACAAACTAGATTATATAATTATATAGGCCTATGCATCAGCACACGACAACTTGATTCAAACTTACAAATGAAGTTTTTTTATGCCATTAATCCGGCACGCTAGTGCCTAGTTGGCTGAATGAAAAGACATGTCTGATTTAAAACCGTCATTCTGACATACATGCTAAAAATTGACTTTTAAAATGTGTTGGTGATCAAGAGCACAGGGTGATCCCAGACCCATGGACCCCGCTTGATCCGCACCTGTGCATGACGTATTCTATTGGCTTCATCGAAATCACAAAGGATGCATGGATGCAATAGTTAGAGTAAAGATAGGCTAAAACTACAGATTCAGTTCAATGATGACGTAGCTTACACAGGTTATTGACCCTTTCTTTGTCAGAGTTTCAAGAATATTCGGACGAAAACTGAAAAAAAAAAACAAAGTCCTGGAAAGCATGTTTACATTTGATCAATTCCTCGAACTGATGGTGTGTACTGAGGTGTATAAATGTACAGTGCTTAAAATTTTAGGACCTTCACTTCAAAACTGCGCAGTTTACGTAGAATACTCGGTACCTGTTCAACCGCATGTCGGTTATACTGACCCCCACACCGTGAAAACGATGCTACCTGACAAACTTATACGAACGACGGTGGCGAAGTTCTGAAGATCATTATTAACGTCCACTCAGTCGCGGCTTGTAAATTGGTGATTATCATGCTCTGCCGTATGTACGGTTGCTTACATTCTAAACCTGTTAGCATCGCGGTATAATTCATGAGTTAGTTAGTTAGTTAGTTAGTTAGTTAGTTAGTTAGTTAGTTAGTTAGTTAGTTAGTTAGTTAGTTAGTTAGTTAGTTAGTTAGTTAGTTAGTTAGTTAGTTAGTTAGTTAGTTAGTTAGTTAGTTAGTTAGTTAGTTAGTTAGTTAGTTAGTTAGTTAGTTAGTTAGTTAGTTAGTTAGTTAGTTAGTTAGTTAGTTAGTTAGTTAGTTAGTTAGTTAGTTAGTTAGTTAGTTAGTTAGTTAGTTAGTTAGTTAGTTAGTTAGTTAGTTAGTTAGTTAGTTAGTTAGTTAGTTAGTTAGTGTTTGTTTTACGGCCCAGTTTCATTATGGGTTCGCCCTGTCGGTAGTGTGGACAATGGAACTCATGCGAGGCCTAGTGCAACCTCGGGCCATACCGCCTCTGTTGTCGACTTGTTGTAATTTACGTCTCCTTGCTCCGACTACCTGAGTGAGTTGTTAGAATTAAAGCAGCCTTTTAAAAAAGGCCATCGATATGTTGGCAGATATGTCCCGAAACCGACAGTCAAAGATTCATTCCATTACATTTGGTATTGCAGCTGTTTTGCATTATCTACTACTAGAAATAATTTGAAATTTTTCAAATATACCTAATTTGGATTTTTAATTTTTGAATAATTTGAAATTTTAAAACCATCCCATATAAACCCAGTACCTTGAAAAAATATTTCAGAACCAAATTTACGTTTGTTGAGATAAAAAGTTCAAGCTAATAAGATGAAAAATAGAGAATACCAAAACATTGACCAATAATATGAATTCATGATTTCACACCAGCTTGCTCCAAGTTCACTTTTATAGAAAACGCGTCAACCTCAATTGCTAATATATCGAGAACGGAACAAAAAACTTCAAAACCAAATTTACGTTTGTTGTGATAAAAAGTTCAAGCTAATAAGATGAAGAACAGAGAATAACAAAACATTGACCAATACTATGAATTCATGACTTCACACCAGCTTGCTCCAAGTTCACTTTTATAGAAAACGCGTCGACCTCAATTGCTAATATCTCGAGAACGGAACATGGGGAAACGAATACAAATTTCACCAGAATGCTTTTTACATTGTAGGATATGTTCCTTTTTTACAAATCAAAAATACATGTTCCTGTCCTGTATCCGCTTGTCCCCCAACTCATGTCCACACTCCTGGCTTCTTTGTGTATGTACAACTGACAACACTTTTGCAACTAAATGTAAATATTTTACGTGACATTTTGGGTCAATTTATAACTAGGCGGAATTAATTTTCATCTTCCCGGTTACACCTCACACTGAACCTACAGGCAAATGTCGCTTACATAAGATTCATCGCAAGTATCGACGAAAATAGGGGGCGTCAATCCGCATTGAAATTTAGGGACAAATACATAACTGATCAAAAACTGACTAGCTACCTATAAAGCGGAGCGCCACTATCATTTGCCCGGAGGGGGTTGAAAATTGAAAATTTTGAAGAGTCTTGATCCAACAGACAGCTTGAAATGGCATTTCTTAGGCATGCAAATAGTTATTAATCCTATCCTTTATTTATTATATATTATATTTTATTTCTATTGCAGAAAGTACCACTGTTTTCCTGGCACAATTTTGGTTATTGTATACACATATAAATCTGTACACCCTCCCTTCTGCCCGTGATATCTTGCAATTAAATATATTCCAGGATATTTTTGCTTTTTGCATCCTTTGCCTAGATTTATTCTATCATTCAGAGTATTAGCGTTGAGCAAGTGAGGGGAAACTATCACCATCTATACTGTAGGCTGCAGTCACTGAAAGTGCATTACGTATTCTTGTATAACCCTTTTAATGAATTTTTATCAAAAATGTACAGCGACTATGACGTTGTTTCGAGCTATTTTTGAATTTAAAGATGTTGATACCCTTAGGAATTTTTCTGTGTAATTGAAAAATACCAGACTTAAAAATGAAGGCCCAGAGTTTCCAGGTCCTGCCCGGAATGCGGGTCTCGGGGAAGTTTTTGGAGCAGTTTATACCACCTACAGCCCCGCCTCTTGCCACTATGGTTTAGTCCTTTGCTAACAACTTATTGATATAGTTTGTCTGACAATATAACACTCTACAGACTTTGAAATTTCTGTAGTTCTCAGTTATGTTGAAACAATGGTAATACAACGTAATGTACAAACAAGAGGGCAAAATGATCCGTCTACAAACTTGTAAAGAAACATACAAAATAAAAATAAAGCAGTGTGCCGCCCTAGACTCTCAATCCGTGATGAAAAAAAAAGACCATTTTTGAAAGAAATAATACAGGTGTTTTAGGGTATTCAAAAAGTCCTTGAGTATGGTCAAAGTAAAACCATTGAAAAAAATCACCAAATGACCAAATTAACTCTTGTTTTCAGAGTGCTCTTTTTAACATCTGTTTCCAATCTTCTGCTTGGTGCACTTACGCAATTCAGTTGACGCATTTAGGCTGAAGTTGGTTAGTTAGATAGAGTTTTACGGCCCAGTTTCCAACCTATTGGTTCAAGTCGAGCCGGCCACGGCCTTTTTCCAGTTGTGGCTCACTGGCTTGTTTAGGATGATGAAATAAAGGTCTTTCTGTTAAATATTTAGATTAGAGTACGGTTGGCTTATCCCGTTGTTGAAAAATAGAAAAGTAAATTTCCATTTGCTGAAAGCTCTCTAAGGTCTGCCTGTAAATTGTTTATAAGATAGTCCTTGAGGAATATAAAGATTCTTTCGTTTAATAAGTTTCAAACAGATCACTTTGCCTTAAGGATGATATGAAAATCATGTCTTTGTATTCCGACAACTGTCCTTTTCCGATAGCAGCAGTCCGTAACGTTTGTCTAGAATAAAATTTTCATGGATCATAAAGAAGAAGCATGTTTTATTGGTTTAAAGGGGGCGTATTTGTTTCATTTTCTATTGTCAATTACACCCTTCAAACTGTTGGGTTAAAAATAACGAATGGTTATACGTGTGCGTGAATAGAGCTAAACAGTTGGGTGGGAAAAATTATTTACGCAGTGACGGTTGTCAGATTTTGCCGATGTTAAGCTAGAAAGAATGCATTTTTAAATCTTGATATGTGCCGTACCGTTCAAGCGTGATAGGAATGTATCATATTTGACCGTACTAAGCTAGAAGGAAGCCATTTCCTATCGCACCGGTAATAGGCTAGTTCGGTAATTAGTTGTTGCGTGGAATTGTGGGGAAAAGCGTGATATGCGAACCTATAGCCCAGCACATAACGGCGCGGCTTTCTTTTTTCGTCTGCACGTGCAAGCCACACTATCGAAGTGTCTAGCCAACTCGAACGAAAACAGGGGCTCAGTCCCACTATATGGCAGAATGAAATGTACATTTTTACACCAAAAAGAAAAATTGAACACAATCCACTAGGCCTACGCAAAACCACACTTCAGGTTTCTCCTTTCGCTATGGATTGATTTAGAAGGAAAACTTCCTCAAAATTTTCATTATCAACTCCAATTTTGGAATAAGTGTTGTAGCCGGGTGAGATTTGTTTGTTTTTCCCGACGATCTGAAGGAAGTGTGCATTGGCATAGCCGCCACGAATTACCGAACTGCCTTGTTGGGTGTGCCAAACGAATATATCTCAAATTAATTTCTAATGTGTCGTTCTCGTTGGGACCTTGCAATGGGCACGAGGAAAGCAGATGGACTAGTTTAATGTTGGACTAGTAAAATACATTCCGTAAGTCAAGAAGCTATATATATACTCTCGAAATAGGCCCTGTTATCATTTTGAAGTATGTGATATGTATTTGTATGAGGCGACGTTCACGATTCCAGGATTTGGCAGAGCGGGCGGACGAAAAAAGCCCTGTCTGCACTGAAAATTCCATAGCAGGGCCTATTTCGAGATAATGCCATGACTAGGAAGCTTGGTCAACTGGTTAAAGTTGGTAAGATAACAGATTAGTTCATGTAACCCGATGGCCTTTATGAACCACCATAACTTTCTCCTTTGGCTCATACAAGCAGTTGTCCCTAACAACTCCCTGGCTCATACAAGTCCACTGGTTGTAATAGGTAAACTGTTTACTGCACTGTACTATACATCTTATACACACTTTGGTATGTCTTGTTCACCGAGCTTTGACACCTGAAGGTGTGTACAGATTGCTGTAGTACTTCATTATTTACAATTCTAGTTAAAAGGAGCTAATTGTGACGTAATAATGTATCCTCGAGATTAGAGGCCGTGATTTCCAGGTTAAGTGAGTAAATATGTGATCAAGTGGTTGTATAGATTTTGCTGTTAGCATCCCTTATTTGGTCATAGAAGTAAATTCCAAGTATTAATTAATACGCCGCGATAATTTCATCAGAAATAGGACTTGGTTACCATGGGTGGGTTGACCAATGGGGGGACAGACTTGTGATTATGATATAGGACCCATCTACAACTTAATTTAAATATTTCTAACACAAGTGACAGAGTCCTAGAGATGAAATCTAAGAGGAAAGAAGTAGACCTGCCACCGTTCAGGCAAGAAACATTCTTTTCTCCATACTTGAGACCAAAGTTATAAGTTTGTAGTTAGAAGTCTCAGTGTCTCAGCGAGAGGTTGATTCTCTCCAGCAGATGATGTGAGAAAAGCCTTATGTTAGTACTTACCGTTCTTGTAAATAGTTTTGTAGTAATTTGTTAAAGCCCCCGGTGATGTTAGTTTGCTAATTATTTAATTTTACTACAGACTGTATGAGGCGAAAGTTTGCCCCTTCTTCAAAGTCGGAGGACCAACAAACTGTGTAGTCTATACTTGCCACTATTTCACTTAAGTCGAGGAGGGACCAGTGCATATTTACAAAGGATTCCGTTAGAAAGTTTCCTTCAAGGACTTAACATCTTGATCAACCTGTTGGCGGAGTATTTGGATTGGAGTTGGAACTATTGCAAACTGGACTAGACTAGACCTTGTTCCAGTTACTCTTTATTTATTTCATTCGAGTTTCCGTTAGATTGATTGCTGGTTCGAGGGACAACCTTATGGAAAGCATCCCATTTCAAGACGAGGAGAGTGATTATCCAGACCAGATTCATTTATTATGTGCGCAATAAAGTAATATGGCCATTAAAGTAATAAATTGCTCCGTAGCATTCTAAGTCTTCTTATATAGACGAATCCGATTAGCGCTTGTTTTCGGTGACTGTAGGCAGCCATTAGTGGGGTCCAACAGCCTTTAATCGTCTTTATTTATTGTCTACGTGAATTTATAATCCTCATTTTCAGTGAAATTGAGAAAATCAAGATGCCGTTGGGTGTACAACCATTCATGGAACAGGTAAGGTAGGAAATTTAAAGATTAAAGGTGATGGACCCCAGTAATGGCCGACTTTAATCAGACCATCACAATCTGTTCGTATCATCTATATGTTAAGTTTTAATATTCCAATGAGAGAGGAGTGGAACACTGATAAAGACAAACTTGCTCAATTATAATATATACTCTCTTGTTTATTAATCACTTTATTCTTGTTTTTGTGTTTTCTTGTGTTACTCTCTCGCTAACTGCACCTATATAGTCTTAGTAAAATAATCCCTCTCTTGAAGTTGGAATTTGGACCCTAGAGTCCTCTACCTTAACTTGGCCCACAAAATTATAAATATTATTAGTTAGTACTCAGGACATCACCACGTCCACTTAAAAAGGGCTCATTCACATCAGTGTATAAAATATGTCATTTGTAGGAAGTACACTCTCAGTTCGAAAGAGTGAACGTAGTCATCTCTAATACAGTGAAAAGTGTCATTCCAGAGTGAACTTCATTCCAAGAAGAATGACATTTACTCCAGGAGGAGTGAAAATTCACTCTTTCATGAGTGTCTGCAGCAATTACCATAGAACAATGTAGGCACTCCATCAAAAGTCAGTGTGAAACTTTCGCTCTTTGAGAGAGAATTTCAGTATTTTTTAGAGTGAATTTCACTTTACTGGGATTGGACCAACTCACTAATGAAGTGAACTCACACTTTTCACTCTAACAGAGAGTGACTTAAGAGTGTACATTAGTTTGAATGATAGGCTTTCATATAGCTCAGGAAAACTGATTTTCCAAAGACCGACTTGAGTGACGCCCTCCCCTTAAACAGCACGTATAATTGATATTCAACCAGCAACTATTAGTGCGTTCGATTCATTCATACCTAGTGACGGTGATCTCCAGGTTAATACGGCTGTCTGAGACCTCCACTACGCAATTAGAGACTATTGAAGCTAGCACATAGCGCATTGCAAATGAGCAAAGATTAAAAAAGATCTCATCCAGGCAGTCATGGAACATGTTTTACTTTCGTTGGCTTTTACCTTGAAACAACAGGCTTTCGGTAAGCAATCTACGTAGTTACGCTTTTAGTCAAAAAAAAAAAAAAAAAAAAAGAAGAAAAAAGTGTGCCCATTCTTAGACTATAAATAAAAAGAGTCAAATTTTGTTTGTTACAAGAGTCACAAAGTTCACTCCAAAAGAACAAAAATTCACTCCAAGGAGAATCAAATTCACGCCAAAAGAGTGAATAGTCACCCTACTTGGAATGAATTTAACTTTTCTTGGAGTAAATTACCCACGCTAATGGAGCCTGTGTATAGACACTTAACGCTCTATTAGAGAGGGACTAAGTTCACTCTTTTGTTTAAGAGTGTAGGGGAAGAAAATGGTTTTTCTTTTCTTTTAGGTTTGTCGGTTCTGGGGAATGGAAAGTACTAAAAATTCGTCTAGCACTGTAAGCAACTTTGCATATTGTGTAATTTTTAAGTGGGTGACTAATTGTTGAGTAGGATACGCGAGGCCATCTACACTCTTCATGTTAAGCCATTAAACACATATTTCGTCCCTCACTTTGTAAACACGTTTAAATTCTGAACATGTTTAAAATTTATAGCTATAAAGCTTTAAATGTTTGTCAATTAAACGTGTTTTAAAGGGGAATGTTTAGGAATTATGATGAGTGTGTTTAACATCAAAACGTGTTTACAAAACGGGAGCAAAAAGCGTTTATAAAGCTTTAAATTCCTAAACACCTCTTTTGGAAGGACCCTGAAAAGTAGACACGCACTTTTTGCATTTTGTTTTTTTTTGTTTCAATCATGTCTAAAGCGATATTGGAGTGGAATTTGTTTCGTTGTCTAAGTATTTCATTCGGTACGAACATTAATTATGTAACTTAATATTTCGTCAGAGTGCCTATTGTTAGCAATAAACATAAACTAATCATAATATGTCCAAATATTTGAAGTATAGGTACTCCATATTTTAATAATTAAAGTATAAGGTTGATACTCTAATGAGCAAGCTTATTCCGTGAAGGATGTCAATAAAGAGTGACTGAAATGAGCTACTCCAGTCAATGTCCTGCAGTCTTCAAAAGTTACCGGTACTATAAATACAAATCTGTTTATTCTACCGAGTAAACTGTAAGCATCCCATTCAGATTTAAAATAGTTCCAACCGTATATATTTATATTCCACATCAGCCAATGAGAATTGGCCCAGCCCAGTAATACTTTTTCAGCCATGTCGGAAATGTACTCATTTTTATGTATGCTCAATAAACAGTTTAATTGAAGTTCTACTGATAAATGTATACACTCTAAAATTAGAAGAGGGAACTTAGCCCGTGGCGGAGCTGCCATATGGTCGGGTGGGGGGGGGGGCCCTCCCCCCCCCCGGACGGACCAAAATCGTCTGTTGGGGTTTTTAAAATACTTTACCGGTACTCTTGCACCATTATTGGCAAAAGATATAGTTTAATAGCGTTGTTTTAAGGCCCAGGTAACAAAATGCCCAAACAACCACCAGTAACTGTACTACCTGCACTTTATTCTGATGGAAATGGTGATCTCCTGTAATGTAAGGATAGTTTTCAATTGCCGAAACGTATCTTCATGTTTTATACGCACTAATGAATGTTGTCGCTGTGCTAAGCTTGATAATAAGCTAATAAAATGCACAGACTGACATTAAATTCACCCTTCCTGCCAATAAAAGATTTTGCAAAGAGCGCAACAATAAATGTAGCGTCCAAGCCTTATTGTTGTCGGGGATAATAACGTCAACATAGCCAATAAAAAAGTTTTTAAAGATACCAAAATAGCTTCCACAACATTTTTCAAAATTATTTGAAGAGAACATTCAGGTTAAAATAAAATAAAACTGTTATCATAAAGGGAAAGGTTTTAGAGTTTTAATGAGCAGTGGCATTTTCCTCAAGTGATCATACTCATGATAAATGCCTATTTCTGACACTGCACGATAATCCCATGAAAATGCTTATTTCCGTATTTTCCTGATCTCAAAAGCCAGAAAATTGCATCTAATAAGCCCAGGTTTAGCCTACCTTTATTAATTATAAACTCGGTGTCTAGAGAGCCAAACAGACCTTTTGTCTTGGCTATTTCTTGCAATGTACTTAATTAATGACTATTTCAAAGTGATCATATGATGTAAATTACGTCAATTAATGTTTCTTCGTGTACTTGATTTCCAGATGCCAAAAATGTACATCTATGGGTGATTAATTCCCATAATTTTTCCCCTTTAAGATTGCTTGCTATGGGCTCTAGCAGAATTAATCTTTATCTTCACAAAGTAGTCCATTATTAAATTAAAATCTTAAATCGTGACTTGACAAGAACCAGATAACACAAAATATAATGACCGCCTTCTACCTAGAATGTGAAAGACAGGGAAAGAAACATGATGTCCGCAGGTAGAGGCAAGGGGGAACTTGCTCTCCCCTGGAAAATAAAAAAATAAACCTGAAAAAAGAAGAAAACATAAAACATTAACATTTTTTTAACAGTTCTCTCAGTGTTGTCTCTATTTATATGCAGTAAACAGGCTTTAGAAATACCATTTTCAGGGATTTGTGAGGCACTTTGGGCCAAAATTTTCTTGCGCTCCGCGCCAACTCATGGTGGGGCGGAGCTTTCCCCCCAAAATAATTTTGCCCCCCTCCCCCGAGTTTTCGTCTCCGGAGGTCCATGGATGGAAAATTTCAACACACTTTAATAGAAAAACTTTTTGAGGATAAATAGCAAAGTAGTCTTCTACCCGGAGAATCAAATGGAAAGTCTGAAAAGCCGTGGCTTCGATCGTTCTGAGGCTCAGGGTATTTACTCCTTCGAAGCGCCCCTGCAGACCATTTTCTCCCCCTCTGACCGAAATCCCTAGCTCCGCCACTGAACGTAGCCACTCTTCAATAGAGTGGAAAGTGTAAGTTCACTCCATTACAGTACTAATTCACTCGTAGAAGTGTTAAAGACAGACCCAAGGACATGACATTTTCCCGTCCAAACTATTGGCACAACGTTTAAATATATAACCTGCATTGGTTATATATTAAAATAGGGGAAATGGGAAAAAATAAAGGTCAATCGAAGGAATAATTCTTCCGAATTCTGTTGAATTAAAAATGCAATGTTTACTCCATTATTTCCCCTTCCCTTGGTGTCCCAGCCAATGAGAGCACTATGTCGGAATATTCATTACGCCAACATGCAAGACAACAAACACCTTATACGGCTCTCTGACAGCGAAGTGGTGTTGCTGTTAATACAGTACCATCAGTCCCCTATTTAAAAAGTATTGTCTAGTATTTACGTAAACGACTGACGTTTTTTTTTTAAAAAGGGCCAGTTTAATCATGATGAAAATCTTTTTCAGACACGGATACTAAATAGGAATTCCAATCAATAATATGAACAGACCAGTTTAAAACATATTTAGAATTAATTCATCCTTGAGACCTACGAATCTAATGAAATTTCTAAATCCGAGGTCACACTACAGCGAATTTGAATCGGATTCAGCTTGCCCAAATTGCAGATTTTGAAGCCGTCCTTAGAGTGCTTGCTGAGGTGAGCAGAGGGCGCATCGATATTTGAACATCGGGTGAATATTTAATGACAACATATTTTCCACAGGGAAAGGGGTGTATACACCCTGTGTGTAGGGACACACTTCCTTTTGAATTGGTCTGCCCCTCCATATCAGTCGGGGGATGGACAAATTGGCCCCCTCCCCCCACCTCATAAAACCTGCGCACGCCACTGCAATCAACATATTTATTTTCGGACAGGGCAGAAGTAATACCATGCATAAGGCTTTATGTAACAGTTTTCTATGGCGCGAGAAAGGGAAAAATATTACCAACCAAACATATATTATCAAAACTGAAATATTTATGTGACAAAACACGAAATTTATTTAGTAGCATCAAACATTATATTTGTAACACAAATGTAGTGCTGCAATAAAAAATCTGGTTTGCAATAAAAATACAATTGTAGAAAGAGTATGTTCTTAACAAGATATATATTTGCAATTAAAATATATTCCCAACAAAAATATGTGTTTGCTTTAAAAATATGTTAGTTTTAGAAGATGACTTTTTCCAGCAGAAATATATTCGTAAAGAAAATTAAATAAACACCAAAATATATTTGCAAGAAAATATATCTTTCTTGAAAAAGTTACCATCTTCGCCACACAATTATATTTTCAACAAAAATATTCTTTTTACCAGAAATATATCTTCAAGAAAAAGAAATAAGTTTGCAATATAAATGTATCTGCAAGAAACATTATGTTTGCCGAAAAAAAAAAATATTTGCAAGATTAATTATATTTGCCAAACTAAAAATATGTTCCAATCAATTGTGTTTAAAATATATGTTATCAAACTCCAAAAATATATTATCAACGTAAAAATATATTATCAACGTAAAAATATATTATCAACGTAAATATATATTATCAACGTAAAAATATATTATCAACGTAAAAATATATTAGCAACGTAACGATATATTAGCTACGCAGTCTCGAACAAAGCCGTTTTATTAAAAAGCGTTACATGCGCAACATGCATCATTTCTGAAACAGTTCACACTTCCCATGAATAGTTTGTCAATACATGGAAGAATAGATCACTCACGCAGGCGCGCACCGATCAACTGACGACAATCTCCTTCTCAAACTAGAAATGTAGTTACGAAAATCGTAACCACTTACTGTCCATGATTGTTTCTGTGCCAACGTACTTTGGTACGTACTAAAGTTTAGAATATCGTCCTTTCACCGATGTAATACATATACCTAATTTGTATAGTCAATGCAGTAGGCTACTGTTCTGGTTGCTTGACATGCTAGTTGTAAATATCAATCCATCGTTGCTTTCGACTCGCAATCTCGTGATACACATGAATAACTGCACTATTTCACATAATGGTTGTCAGGCTAATTGAAGAATCACCACCAAGGCCAGGCGCGGATCGAAGGGGGTGAGGGGTTACGGCCTCAGCCCCCCCCCCTTTTCGTCACATCAGCAACAACTAATACACTAAAATAAGCATGAATGCTTATCTCCGAGAATATTCAAGGGGGCTGTTTCAGGCCCATCCTTTCCCTTCAAATACACGAACCTCGTATGATATTAAGTCCAGGTGAAGAATCAAAAGGGAGGGGCCCATCCCTTAGGCTCCTTCCCCGACCGGCATAGACTTACGAGACAGGGACAGGGAGCGGAGGGTGTTCAGTTGTGGTGAGAAATATTTTGTCATTTATTAAGCAAGATATGCTAGGGGTAAAATAATTAACAGACATGAGTTCGAGTAGTCACAGTGACCCTTTCATCAATTCAGCGGACCGTTAACAGTTTATTTTAGCCAAGAGTCACAATAAAGTAGCATTAGCATTTTTTTTATTTCGGTTGTTTAGTTTCCTCGAAAAGAATGAAGACAATTTAATATAACAGTGGCAGTAATTTTCTGATCACTTAGCATGTTCCTGATTTTTTCTTATTGCAAACAAAAGCTAAACTTAAAGACTGCGTGTTTATAGATTCTTTTAATAAGCATGAAAACGCAATTTCGGCAATCTTAGGGGTCATGATCATTTTCAAAATTTTCTCTATGTTCCGCACCAACTAATGGTAACGCTCCGCTTAGAAAGTTTTTCGGGCAAAATTACATTTTTCGGGGTCAAAAGTATTTTTTTAATCACTTTCTAATTATTTTGCAGTTTGCGAACATATTTTGAAGTAAGCATTTTATTAAGCGAAGACAGCGACTGCTTATGGTTCTTCGTATAAGTCTGAAAAATGCTATTTCGGGCCATCTGAGGGTCTGAATTTTCAAAACATTTTCTACGCATCCGCGCCAACCAATGATTGCGCTCCGCTTAGATAATCTTTATGACAGAAAAGCCGTTTTGTGGACAAGAAAAAGCCGCAAGCTAAAATACTCCCGTTCGCCTATACCGATCGATGCTCTTTATTTTGAATCCTAAAAGTATGCAAATTTAATGACAGGTTTTACTTCAAAAGGTAGCGTAAGTGGAATAAGACCGCATTTAAAGACACAGAAGTTTCAGTGTTATCCTCATGAACCATCACAATTCAACTTTCTACGCATCCGCGCCAACCAATGATTGCGCTCCGCTTAGATAATCTTTATCATGACAGAAAAGCCGTTTTGTGGACAAGAAAAAGCCGCAAGCTAAAATACTCCCGTTCGCCTATACCGATCGATGCTCTTTATTTTGAATCCTAAAAGTATGCAATTTAATGAGAGGTTTTACTATAAAACGTAGCGCAAGTGGAATAAGACCGCATGTAAAGACACAGAAGTTTCAGTTTTATCCTCATGAACCATTACAATTCAACTTTAAACACTCCCGTTCAAGTCGAAAATATTGCGCCATTGTGCATCTGCTCCTTGAAAACGCCAAAAATTTTAGACCCCTCCCCCAGGCCGGCGATCGCTGAACGCACTGCATTTCCCCTTCAGACAGAGAAATCCTGCGTACGCCACTGTACGTCCCCATTACCCGCTTTCTTAAGTTCAGCCCCCCTTTTGGATATATCTGGATCCGCGCTTGTAGGCCTGTTTATTCATGCAGAGCCAAAATAACGGCAGTGATTAACCAGAAAGTCGTAAAGTATGCCTACATTGCTCATAGTGGCACTTCAGGTAGGGTTACTAGACGTTTGGTTTGACCAGGACATGTATCATTTTAATTGTTTCTTGCTGGTGTCCTGGCGGTTTAGTAAAATTACCGCCAGTATGTCCGGATTTCATGTATTTCTCACAATCATGACCTGATAGGTTGTCCCTAATTTTGCTCCAATCAAGTTCCAAGAAATTTTAGTAAAAGCAACAAATATTGCACCATTTTGCATCTAGACACCATTCAGTGAACTTCCAACAAAATTTTCAAACCCCGACCCCTCCTCTTCGACCCTTCACCAGGGTGGCGATGCATGTCCTCCTTGCGAGAAAATAAATGGGCCTACGGGTAACCCTAAGGACAAACAAAAATAACAGTATATACCCCTATATGTTTATTCTGAGAATGACCATCATTCTGAGAATGATAATATACACGAGCAGCGGTTGGCCTTTGGGCCCACGGGCTTCCTTCATAAACATGGACAGAGGATCATGGGAAAATTCGAACCAAAACGACTGGCAAGATGTCACGGACTGCAAGAAGCTGTAGGCTAGACTCAATAAAAGCTATCCCTCTATACATTGACAGAGCAGACTGCACTGACATCCTATGCGTAGATTGTCGCTACCATACGTGTTATTATAGCGAGATGGCTGCCTGCTATGGTTTTGTGCGTAGAGAAGGATAAGTTCTTATTACTTCTCAAGATACACCTGGCTTTGGACAAGCCTAAGTTAAGCCTTACGTAACTGCTTCCAAGAGAGAAATGAAACAAGAGAGCTAACGTCGAATTCTAAGATTAAACCCAGGCCTAGCTAAAACTAGAAATGTGGTTACGAAAACCGTAACCACTTACTGTCCTTGATTGTTTCTGTGCTAATGTAACCGGGTACGTACTAAAGCTTGGAATATCATCCTTTTACGTTTTTGGGCCGATGTGATATAGCCTACCTGAACATAATCAATGCATTGTGTTGGTTGCTTGTTGTAGACATCAACCGTTTGCTACTTTTCGACTCGGAATCTCGTGATGCACATGAATGATGCTGCTAGGACTGCACTATTTCTCATAATGCTTAGGCTATTCATGCAATGCCAATGTAATGATAGTGATCAACCGGAAGTCGCAAAGTATGCCTACAGTGCTCATCGTGGCACTGCAGGTAGGGTTACCAGACGTTCGGTCTTACCAGGACACGTCCTGTTTTTATTGTTTCGTGCTGGTGTTCTGGCGGTTTTGTAAAATTACCGCCACCATGAGTGTCCGAATTTCATGTAAGTATGATCTCACAGGTTTTCCCTAATTTTGCTTCAATCAAGTTAGAGGGAACTCTAGTAAGAGCATCAACTTATGGCACCATCTTTTGCATCTAGACACCATTGCGGAACTAAGCCAACAAAGTTTCCAAACTCCCCATCCCACCACTCCTAAGTTAGACCTCTTCACCAAGGGGGCCGTGATGCATGTCCTCCTTGCGAGAAAGTAATTAGGCCTATGGCAACCCTAAGTACAGACAAAAAAAAGTATAGACCCCTATGCTAATTCTGGGAATGACCATCATTCTGAGACTGCCTGCTATGGTTATGTGCATAGAGAAGGATAAGTTATTATTACTTCTCAAGGTGAAGATACACCTTGCATTTGGCAAGCCTAAGTTAAGCCTTACGTAACTGCTTCCAAGATAGAAATATAACACTGAAGAAAGTTAACGTCAAATGCTAAGATTAATGATTAAACCTAGGCCTAGATGCGAACATAGATGCCAAGGTTGTCCGAACAACAAGCACTTTCGAGATTCGGCAGTAGAGTGTGTGTGCATTGTGTCACAATTCTACAGTGCTCTTTAGCTTCTTGGCGTTTAGCGGCACTGTGCGCGATATACCACAAGTACAGTCTGGGAGTGCCGCCGTTGTGTAATGAGTAAGCATACTGTTTACAAATTTGACTTAATCAAGCATTCTTTTACAAAACAATAAAATACATAAATGCCTAAATAAAACTCGCTCATTTTGGGCCATTTCATAACCAAAAGTGACCATGAAGTCTCGTTCCCGTCTGCATGACTCACTCTACCTAATGAACTCAATTGAAGAGCAAACCGTGAGAATCAAGAAACATTGAACGAAAGAACTGTCCCTCGAAAATGAGAAGCGTGCCTAAGGTACTGTCCATGACGTCATGGACAGTACAATCATAAACTCCATGGCTGCTCTCCCGCGGCGAACTTCAAGCACTTCCGAGCATGGTAGTACTACCTCTGATACGACAGTAAAGTGTATGTGCCGCAATACTACATGTATACAATGCGACACTGTAGTTGTACGAGATACTACAGGTACAGGTACAATGCGGCCGTTGTGACATGAGCAAGTATACTGACCGTATACCACCGATCTCTATAAATAAACCTGGATAGTGCTTCGTCTATAGAAGCACGTACAAACAGTTGAAGTCACCGCGAAAACGCGACGGCAGCCATACCACTCCCATTCTTACGCGACCGACTAACAACTGAGCGTACATTAGTGTGCAGAAGTTGTCAGTCACCGTTTGTTATTGACTTCTTAACAATCGTGGGGGTGAGGAAAGTGGACGAAAGGAGCATCGGGTGGGGAAGGGGACTGTAGAGAATGTTGGGATTTTAAAAATTAGCACAGAAAGCCGTTTTATAGCCTACATGTGCATGATGAAATTGTCAAGTTAAAGCAGCTCCACGGTGTGGATACTGAAAACAGCTTAGAACCCAGCTGTTTAATGACAAACGAAAACAAAAAACAGTCCCATTTTAAACTCGATGCTCTCTCAATCTAGTCACCTCTTACCTAAATCACAAAATTAAAAAATAATTACAATTATGTGACAATTTCATTGCTTTAGTTTCAAAATATCGATTAAAAAATAAGTTGCACTTGATACAGTGTAAAAATAATGTCATACAGTCATCATACTTACAGCTCACAGGTAGTCTTTCAAAATATTATTTAACACCCTTAAAACACTCTTTTAACCCATTGTAGTACCCCCACCAGTCTCTGAGTATTCATACCCGTAACTCTGCCCCCCTTCGACCCCCCCCCCCCCCCACCCAGCTATGGCAATTTCTACTTGTAGCCTACCACTCTGCACTTTAAATTTTCTTGACTCAATATAAGCAATTCAAAGTGGGTGAAAGTGCCGAAAGCTTCAAGAACTTTACAATTAAGAGTTGAATGTGGAAAGTATATGCTCAGCTTATAACGTTTAATTGCCACAGCAGCAAATTATTGTGGTCTGAAAATGGTTACACTAGTGATGAAGATTTTGCGCCCAACCAACTCACCAAAACCGTCCCAAACCCACGAGGACCTTACTACTGGCCACAATGATGATGCCAACTATCAAAAAGTTTTTCATATGATTGGAAATTATGAGGTCACCTATCCACCTGTTTACTAAAAAGCCTTGTTATTAGCATATTTTTGTTTCTACCTAGCCACTTACAAGTGAAATGTTCTTTGGCAACCTTTTAAACTGTCGATTGGTGCGATTGGTAGCCACACACGACGGTATTTTTGTTGCTAAAGTGCCCAATTTCTTGTAAAGTTTTGCTAACTGCGTAGCTTTCAGTACTTTACTGGTTGCAAGTGCGATTACGTATTCTGTGTTTTGGTAGTGGTAAGATGGCGGCACGGTGATTTCAAAAATACTGCCACCAGCGCTATCCAGGTTATTTATAGAGATCAGTGCCGTACACAGATTTGACTTACTCAAGTATTCTTTTACAAAACAGTAAAATACATAAATGTCAAAATAGAACTCGCTCATTTTAGGCCAGATCTTAACCAAAAGTGACCATGAAGTCTCGTTCCCGTCTACATGACTCACTCTACATAATGGGCTCGATTATAGAGCACACCACTCACTCAGAGTCAAGAAACATTAACGAAAGAGCTGTCCCTCGAAAATGAAAAGCGTGCCTAAGGTACTGTCCATTACGTCATGGACAGTACAATTCCGTACCCACATCGTGGGCTTCGCACCGCTTACAGTATCTACACAGTAATGCATGTGATGGAAACAGCTTCGTTAATTTTGTGCACGTGCTATGCAAGATACTACAGTATGTATGACGGGAACCACATTCTTAATGATGAACGTAAAAAGAGAGATTGGAATTAAACTCTTCGTACACTTGCACGAATCTAAATTTATGGTATTGATCGGTGCGCGCCTGTGTGAGTGATATATTCTTCCATCTTATGACAAACTATTTATGGGAAGTGTGCACTGTTTCAGAAATGATGCATGTTGCGCAGCTTTTTAGATGTAACGCCTTATAATAAAACGGCGTTGTATATATTTTTGGAAGAATATTTTTGTTGAAAATATAATATTGTGGCGAAGATGGTAACTTTTTCAAGAAAGATATATTTTCTTGAAAATATATTTAGGTGTAAATATAAATTTTCTTTACGAATATATTTCTGCTGGAAAAAATATTCTTCTAAATAATATCTTTAATGCAAACACTTTTGTTGGGGATATATTTTATTTGCAAATATATATCTTGTTAAGAACATCCTCTTTCTATAAATGTATTTTTATTGCAAACCAGATTTTTTACCCTTATAAAAAAATCCCACATAATTCCTACCGGAATCGGCATGTGGGATTTATGTGGGTTTTTGGGCATGTGGGAAAAAAATTCCCACCTAATTCCCACATGAATGTGGGAAAAATTCCCACATAAATCCCGCATGCTGGTCATTCCTTCCCTTGCTGGGTTCTACCATATTCTTGAAGGGGGATTTTCAATGTACTCAGGTCTTCATCATTATTTTCCATTCATCATCCTCTGCAGGCACACTATATATACATGTGCAGTATACATTCACAGTATAATGTTCCTATGAATTAAAGCGTGTTCAAAAGAGTATTATGGCTGATTTTAAATGTAACATTCACCTTAAAGTTCTTGCCAAACTGGATACACGATTGTTTCTTCATCAAAATATTTTGTGAAGGCATGTGCAAAATAAAAGCCAACTAGATGCAACTGGTTTGAGAGTTAATCAATATGTTTGAAATTCATCCAAGTTTGTTTGCAACACAATTACTGATTCCTTTTATATCACATTGCTTGCATGTGTTCTGATGCATGCAGTCTCTTCTTCAGAATAATTTGTGACTAGGCATGTGCAAAATCCTGATGAATGTCCGTAAAAAAAGTCCACTAGATGCAACTTGTTTAAGAGTTAAATGATAGTTTGAAATTTGTCCAAGTTTGTATGCAACACAATAACTGATTCCTTTTACAGCGCAGCCCATTGCCTGCATGTGTTTTGAATATGAGAGTCCAATTGCTGAGGCTACACCTTATAAAAAATATCTCAGTCCATGCAACAAAACAGCACTCAGACTTAGCCACTTACTTAAAAGTATTCAGCACATATATAGTCCACAGCCTCCACTCAAATTTACAACTGCACAGTTTACATCCACTCTCACTGCTTGCTAACTATTAACTGCTGACTGCTGTATACAACACAGTGTTAAACTACACTACTTGCTTTCCTATACAGCTCAACACTGTGCATGTACCATACAAAGACTCCTTTTAAAAGGGCTTTGTTGTGACAGAGCCTTTGAATAAGCCAATCACAATAGACTTCCTTCAAAGCTGTTCACTGCACAATCCACACAGCCATTTTGTGCCTTCCCATATGGGGAATTTAACTTCCCATACCAAAAGATGACTTCCCACATGAAGAGTTGACTTCTTATATGGGAAACTGAACTCCCTATGTGGGAATTTAACTTCCCATATGAGGATTTCAACTTTCCATATGGGAATTGCAATTCTCATGTGGGAATTCAACTTTTTGATGTGGGAAAGTCGCACAGGCTGAATATTATCCCACACAATTCCTGTAGGAAGTTGTAACTTCCTGTAGGAAATTGCAAATTCCTATAGGAAGTTTTCATTTTCCTACAGGAATTATGTGGGAATTATGTGGGTTTTTTTTATAAGGGTAACGTTTGATGCTACTAAATAAATTTCGTGTTTTGTCACATAAATATTTCAATTTTCATAAAACATGTTTGATTGGTAACATATTCCCCTTTCTCGTGTCATAGTTTTCACACTGAAATCATGTTCTGATCAGTGTGGTCTATGTGTACGTGACAGGTTGGTGTAAATGTTCGTGCTCGTACATACGATATGACAAATCAATACTGCCGCACCAGTGCAGTAAACGTACATAACATATGTGCATGCATATCTCACGTGTACGTACGTACGTGTTGTGTACGTTGCAAGATCATATCGGAAGTCCAACAGATTTTGTTCACCAAATTGAGAGCTGTGTTTAACGATTTTCACATTCCGCGTGAGTTCTTCGATGAATTAAAACGCAGTTTTGTTCAAGGTAACTTCATTTAACATTGGTTTAAACGACAAAGCAGGCTGGCGTTAATAAGAAACTTCTTTTCAGTCGGTGTGACGTACAGGGTCTAACTTGGGCTAAACGTTAGGCTCAACAGTGTTAGACTAACTGACAACCAATTTCTCCTTATCTTAGCTCATAGAGCAGGATATCCTGCTCTAGGCCTATGTCTTAGCTCAGTCTAACGTTAACGTTGGGCCGAACACTTACGTTGTAACAAAAATAGGCTAGCCTAACGTTAGGCAAAGCCTAGACCGGTAGCCTAGCAACTCAACCTAGCCTAGGCCTAGGCCTAGGTCATTTAGTTAGGCTAGGATAGTTAGTTACTTATATGGGGCTTAACGACACACCAAAACGAATATGTTAGTACCTAGCCTAGCCTATATAGTGTCACTAGCCTAGGCGAGGAGAAGTGACGAACTTGCCTAGCCTACAGTAGGCCTAGGCCTAGGCCTAGGTGGTTCCGCGTAGGCCGACACAAAAAGATCGCCGATCATTTACGGAAATAAAATTCCGCCGAACCTGCTTGGGATGTTTGACTCACCAACCAACGTGCATTAAGTTCTAACGTTTGGATTTTTTCTATCTTTCCTTAAATAGGCCTAGGCCTATAGTAATTTGGACGGACTGGTAAAGGATTTAGTAGTATTGTTTTAAGGCCCAGATAAGAAAATGCTCAAACAGCGACCAGTTAGTTTTATCTGCACTTTATGCTGATAAAAGAGTCATTTTCTGTCAGTGGCGTAGGAAGCAATGGAAGTGGGGGGGGGGGGGGTCGCTTTTTTCTAGGCCTATGAGTTAGAACAAGTAAAAAAAAATATGTCTTTTTTTCAAAGTGTGAACACTACTGTGTAAGGAACGTAATTTGCGGCGCGTTGCGTCCTTTAACACATTAGTTAGTTGTTGAAAAACCGTATTGGTCATAATTTTGCCCTCCCATTGCCTAGATTGGTGGGGGAAACTACAAGCCAACATTTTGGGAGTTCCAAACTTGGGCATTATATAAGAATTAACATGTAAGCAAGTGCATTGTCATGTGAGATATTCTAACCTCAATTAACAGTTTCTATCTCTACTTGCCCATCTTCTTGGAACATGATAAAATTTTAATTGCAGACACTTCTCCAAATTAATTGGAATTAGTGAAACTAAAACATTTTGCATATTGGTTTCGGTTAATTTTAATATATTTTTTCGTAAATTGAAGGTTGGGTTAGCTTTTATTATATTGAGAGACACCTGTTTGAAATTCTGCTGGTATGTCTATCAGTGGAGATATTCCAAGTTCTACCAGACAGTCATGTTGTGTGCAAATTTGCAAAAATAGGCTAGAAAGGGAACACTTAATTTTGGAAAATTTCTCTTCAATGTACTTGTGTATACCAGAAACGTCAAACTGCGTGGGAATATGACAATTGTGAATTTGCACCCTTTTCGGGGAAATGTTCAAGTATCATCAATAACGGCTATCCAAAATAAAAATATCGTTGAAAAGCTCAACATCTTGTTGCTCTTTTCCTTTTCTGTTTCAAAGCCATTTGCACCTTAGAGAAGAGGAGAGTTGAAACCATGATGACAGGGACAGTGCCACAAAAGGAAATAGACCAACAAAAGGAAAACACAGGCATTGGAAAGTGCTAGATGTCAAATGCGATTGCAGCATGAAATTGTAGGAAAGGGCTTACCACGGACTGGAAAGATGGGTTAATGGGCCTCATCTCAGTGTCATGAGCATGAAGTTAACTGCGCAAAGGTTCGAAAGTTTTATTGTAATGAGGGTAAATGGGAGAAGGCTTTATCAACATAGGCAGTAATTCAGGAAGTTCATGCTACTATTTCTCCCAGAGTTTGAGATAAAATTTGATGTGATATACCTGGATTAAAGAAATTTCTGCAGTCTGTGTAGAAAGTAAAGGAAAGGCCTATATGTGGCTAGTGAAATGAAGTTACAGAGAGATTGACGAAGGATCGAGTGAAGATGCAGCTCTCTTGCTAGCTAAGGTTAGTGCTGCAATACTTTTGTTAAGAACTTCGTTGAACAGTAATGGTTTGGTTGGTTGATAATGCCATAATTATATTTGCTTTAGTAACATTTGTTCCAGTTTTTAACATGCTATTTTCTCTTAAAATATTGGAAGCGTGTAATTAATGTAAAGGTACCCTGGCAATTGATCCAGGTGAGGGAATTTAAGTTAAGTTTGCTCATTTGAGGTGACATCATTACAAATTTATGATACTTTAGGAAGGCTTTGATCTTTTTTGTCTTTTTTTTTTTCTTAATTCAAAATTCCAAAATCAGTTTGGGACACATTTCAGCTGAAGAAGAGACGACCCATACTGGTTGCTACCCATGCTGCCAAAGATAAATAGGAATAGCGTTTGGGGTGCCAGCCCTCTAAACCCGTAGAACTGCCCCTGTGACAGTCGACGGTTATTTGCCTTTTCACCACTCATATTTAATGATGACGGTTAAAAAGTACGAATTATATTGCACTTAATTTGGAGAAATATTCTCTTTGTGGACGTTCGTAACAATTTGTCTCCTTTCCCTACTGAACGTGACAAAAATCTTCCGCGCAATTTCTACACCAGTGGACTTGTAAAAAGTAATGCAATTCGACCCATTTTCTTCAGGTTTTTACCCTCGTGAATTATAAAGTACATCCATGACATGATTGAAAAATGTAAGCCTCTTTCGTTTAACAGTTTAATATATATGGAAAATAACAAAATACTCAACAGACAGGTAGGATTTTCTACAACAAAATCACTTTACGCTTGGGCCCTAAATACCCATAGAAACCATAACTGTATGACGTCCTCACCTGTCTCCACCCTTTGCCACAAATTTTGCGCTCTGTCACGCCTATTATACTAAAGGTAGGCTACACCAACAACGACAACGAGGAGGTTTCAAAGTTTCTATACACATGCATTTTCTTGTTAATATCTTAACTTTCTTGGCCAGACCAAGTGAAAAAATACCTTGTACAAAGGCACGGCTTGTGACGAGACGGCTTTGTCCAGCACCTGTCGAGTTTACATCCGCGCTCAACGATATGTTTCATACTCAGAAAAGACTGCAGTGTACACATACTGTTGTAATTGGCAAGAACTTTGTCCGTGATGCTGTCAAATGGAGAAAAATGTCACAATGAAGAAGCATTTAAATTGCTATGTCATTGTTCAACAAAACCCGTGACTTTCCTAACGCCAAAGTCGTGAAGTTTGCCCCTTCGATCGGATCCCCCGACCATGATCCGTCGGTAGCCCACAGTCGGTCTAAGGATGGAAATCACTATCGGTCCGACGGGAAACCCACGGACAATCACGAGAGCCGATCAAAGACCGGGCAAGAGAAGCATGTTTTATTACAGGATATCTAACTGCATCACGAGGTACGCGTATAACACCTCCAATATTAGCATCATTGCAGAGTATCAGCTCCTAGCAGGGTGTCGTCGCTCAGCCTGCGGTTCCCAAGCGGCATTGCCGCTTGGCAGCTGGCGGTCCTGTAAAGGGCAGCTAAAAATTCTACCATCGGTCCTGCGGTGGCCCATCACCAGCTGGGTGGTGATAATCGCAATTTGTCCGCTGGTAAACCGACGGACGGTCCGGATCCGGGCCGGCGCCGGCAGCCGACGTTAGCCCGCCGGATGCGCCGTTAGCTGTCGGCCAGCGGACCGCGGGTTCCCTGCTTTCATGGTTCTTATCGTTGTCCAATGCCCATGCCAAATTTCTTATAGCATTGAATGAAACATGGTGCATATGGGTAGATAAAGGTTATTCAATGAGTTAAACTCTGGTAAGTTATGGTGTTCCCAGTGTAAAGTAAGGTTAGTACGGGAATCTCGCGTAGCCGGAGACACAAGGGAATACAGATGAGAGTTCCAATTCAGGATTGATTTATTCGTTGATTAAGTTCCAAGAAAAATCAAGTTTGATTATTCTGCATGCAAAAAGAATTATTAATGAACTCTTTACATGATGTTCGATGCTTATCGTCTGAAGTCTGCTGCACGACTATCAAAACACGAGTGAGAGCGATAGGCTTGGAGCCTGCAAACCTCGTGAGAGATCGGAGCACATGCAGTCCCCTGATTAGTTGAAAGTTGTGATTAATGAATGTGCTGATGTAAATGACCAACGAGGAGGCTGTAAAGGGTGATATTGGCCACATCTTGAAAATACGAGACACAGGAACTAGAACGAAATAGACTGCCAAATTTACCGGTAGGTAACACTTGACGTGAAACTGGAAGGGCCCTGGTAATCTAGGAAAAAAGGAAGTGAGAGTGGCACGTAAACAACAAAACGGTGTCCGTGTTAAAGGTCATGGATTGAGGGTGCACCATACTACATGACACCAACGTCACCAAGGGCAAAATGTAACCGAACTCTCCATGAAACAACGGTAGCATCCACATTAGAGTAACTGTATCATACTCATTTTCACTCTAAAATGTGTGAGACATGTAGGCTATGTGTTAGTCCCCGACCACAATTAGTAAGGCACGAGAAACTTTGAAATGCATGCAGAGCTGTAATTCAGAAATGCTTACTGGCATGATGTCATCTCCTGTACTATGAAGGCTATGTCCTAGAATTGATTGTTACTGTTATTTGTTGCAGGGTAAAAAAGAACATGATAGATGCAGAACCATTTTAAATTCAAACCACACAATGGCTTGTAAATAAGGACAGACCACCAGTTGAGAGTAAGGCCTAATCCTAACCTGTAAACGTATCATGTAGCCTAGAACACTACCAAAATTCTGACAAATGTTTACATAGCTTTGCCTCTGCCACGATGTAAAATTAATCATCACATTAGCCTAAATGTAACTAATCAGAAGTGCATCCGTATAAACCAGGTTCTGCACAAATTTAGTTGCAATGCATACGACCTATAGGCTATGGGCCTATTGCAGGCGACTGTATTGCTCACCAATAGGCTAGAAGTACTTCATGGAGCAAAGTGCAATGAATGGTAGTGTGGAGGGGTCTCATTATTTAGGGCTATATTTGTTTTAGCCTCGTCAAGTATTACTAAGTAATAGGCCTAGACATAGGCTAGCCCTTAAACGGGGCTGTGTGTTCGTTACGTGACCTAGGCTCATTCCTCTTGTAACAAACACACAACCCTTTTGATAGTACGAGGCATTATGTTCCCGTTCACTACCTTTCTTTGTTGGCCTAGGGCCTAGGCCTTTACAAGAGGTGTCCAGAAGTGACTAGAAGGCTGCATCGGATTATGTGATCACGTTCTAGGCCTACTTTGTACTTAGCCTATCCATATTCTAGGTTCCGCATAGCCGAGGGTATATGTTGCAAATGCATAAGGCATTTGAAGGGAATCAAAGACGTTTGAAAATCTTCGAAACGTTGATGTAACTCACCAATAAGAATACCGTTAATTCTGTAAAACACAGTTACTCTAAATCTTGAAACTGGGCCAGAAATTGGCCCATCACCGCCCTGGTCACCATGCATTAATCGGACGGTCAGGGGGCGGGGTGGTGGGGGGGGGGGTGGTGAGGAAGTTATACAGTCGATATCGATTTAGTAAGTTACCGCAGATGTTGAGAGCAGGGATTGCAACAAGGGTGCTTTCGTCGGAAGAAATGATGTCGTAAACAAGCGAGACTCCAGGCGCAAAAGTGAATCTCGCTATACGTGGCCGTTTAGCCTACTATGTAGCGTGTAGCGTGTAGCGTGTAGCGTGCAGCGTGTAGCGTGTCGCTTATGTGTACTCTATGTAAACGCAGCCTAACGACTAATAAAATGAACCAACAAATCATTTAATGTACGATATATCTCATCCAAATCATACTAAAACACTCACTTCAGTCACTTTGATGGCAGGAAACAACTAAACTGAAAAAAGAAAAAATACTCGGTAACTAACATGCGATTATGCGAGGAACTACGGAAAAAGAATGGAAGGGAACTATGGGCCTGGCTGTCGGTGACGTTCTCAGTTGAGGTGTCAACTTGACACTGTGGCAGGAATTACCACCTTAAACGGTGTTGCCAAATTACATGCTGGAGTAGTACACTGACTACAAAAATATTCTGAAGAATATATGTTGAAATTTAATTCGAACATGTTGACCAAAACAGTGTTCCATGAATGCAGATCTGCTTTTGATGTTATAGTTGCCCCCGCTTTCTTTCTCTCCTCATTTTCCTCTTTTTTCCTTTCCTATATTTCCTTTTCCTTTCTTTTCCATTTTACTTTTTTCCTCTGCCTTTCATTCCCTTTCCTTTCTTCCTTCCTTTTCTCTTCTTCCGGCTTCCTTTCCCTCTTTTCCCTTTCTTTACTTCCTTTTTCCTCAGTTCCCGTTTTTTTACCCCTAACCGTTTTTTGTGTCCAGGGGGCAGTTTGCCCCCTGCCACCCCGCTGGTTACGACACTAGTCGTTGTATATGAAACAACGCGATAGATAAAGTTTTTGATTGCCTCATAGCTAATTTAAAGAGAAAGCCTGGGCTATGTCAACTAGCTAGTTTATATTGTGATTCAGTCAGGTAGTAGAACTGTGTCGGCTCAATTCCTGACTTTTGATTGAGCTGGCAAAGACTTTGCACAACCTTCTTTATGGAGATCGACTCGCTGGATATAAAAACAACACTTCAAAGCAATAAATGTCAAAAAGTGGCAGTTGTTTACAAACTTTATCGTATACGGTATAGGTTATCTTGCATTCAGTAAACAGTATAGTTCCGGTAGTGAAACGTTGACGTTGTCAGCATGGTGTTCAGTGGCGGTGCAATGGAAGGGGGGAGGGGGCATGCCCAACCTCTGGAAGTAGTCGAGGAAAAAACAGTTGGTCGGAAATAGCTTGGAAGTTGTTTGAATGAGTCCGGGAAACAGGGGCAGTAGCCGCCATGCGTGTTTGTGCATCATGAGCTTAAAATTCCGTTTCGTTTTTCGTTTCGTTTATTTGTTTTATCACTTCATGCATAATAAGAAAATAATTACAAACATTAGATGAAACTTAATAGAGGCATATGTGCATGAGGTGAAGGAAAGTACACGAAAAACCCTGTTGGGCTTGAGCAGAATGTGCAGAATTGGCAGTAACAAAAATTCAACAGATAAGAGACAGAGAAGAAGACAGCCCAACCCTCGGAGAAACCTTAACCACTATAACAAAGAGGGCTACGAAAGAAAACACCTTACCCCCTCCCGATTAACCCCCCCCCCCCCCAACCCACCTGAGTAAAGTGGAATAACACGGTTTCAGTCCAGTGCAGCACACTGGACTGAATCATGTTTAACTCAATTATGTTTAAAATTTTCAATTTTGCATCTTAGTCCTCTTAAAAGCAACGTTTCCAAAGTCAGGACTTCACCCCTCCTCTTAGACGCCTCCTGAAGCCCAGCACATAATCAATCCGTGCCAACACCCTATTGAAGATTCTTGGATACTTCTTTAATCGCAAAAACAAAGGAGCAGTTCTTGCGTCCCATTTAAGTGAAGCATGTACGTAGCCTACAGGGCCTTCCTTCACATTGGTTCTTAGGAGGAGCGGGACTTTGTTGAAGCAGATCGAATTTTCCGTTCCCAGTTGACCCATGCATATTGACCGCCAACTCTCAATGCTGGAACACGCTACCAACTGTGGTGTTGGGTAGAATCAACGGTAACACGCTAAAACAGCCATAGGCTGAGAATGCCCTTGTTTAAAGAAATAACAAACCAGCTTTGAAAAATGCAAACAATTGGTTGGCGAACTAATCAGATACGCGTAAGCATCCTACACACGCTGGGCGTATTCCTGAGTGCGAACAACGCGCATGCGGCCCACCGGTCCATATAGGCCTATCTGTTCAACACAAAGTTAAGTGTATGGTGTGACGTGTTTCATTGTAATCCCTCCAAATATTAAGTCCTCTACTGAAAACCTGAAGACACTTCAATACAAGGTAGTGGTGCAACAAAAATGCTTCATATAATCGGTTTTACCTGAGTGGTTTTATAAAACATAAGGTATTCATGGTCACAGGTTGCCGTTAGTCATTACTGTTGTAACAAAGATCGGTTGCTAAATTTTTTATTTATATCGTACAATTACGTTTCATCTATTTTGTTGCTAGGCATTTTTCCACATCAGCGTCAGGACATGCTGCGGGTAGCACTCTTGCTTTGCACATTCTTTGCAAGTTCAACGTCAGAGGCGCCCTGTACCAACAAATTTTGTGTTCGTGAAAGGAGTAGAGAAATTCTCACGGAGGAAGCGTCCTTATCTTTTGGAGGAGTCGAACTGAGCAGGAAAGAGAGATTACTGCAATCAATGATACTAGGTCCCATGAAGGCCGTAGAACTTTTACATTACAACGGAGTGTCAAACAGCAACAGCGACCTCTACCACTTTATCCGCAAGATGCCGAAAGGTATGATTTTGATAGTGAATCGAGGTCGGCACCGGGACAATTGCAACAGTTGTAGCCTTAACAGTTTCGATATCCAACTCAGTAAGCTAATGACCATACGTTGAAGAGGAAACATTTAAGGTAACACTTGCGAAACTCAGAAGTGTAATCTCTTGCCCCGTAAGATGGTTATATTTTAAGGTTTAATGAACGGCAATTGATCAAGACGATTCTCTTTGCTTCCCCCCCCCCCCCTCCGCTCTTTACGAAAGCATTCATTAAACTGCCAAAACAATTGGGTCAATCCGACCTAAGAATACCTGCAATTGATCTAAATGTGGTTGAAATATGACTTGGAATATTCATTTAGTTCCCTCTTTAACTTGGAGCGTAAGTTAGGGTTAACGTCAATTGACCGTGACGACAGTATTATCATTATGCTAAAATTAATCTGTGCTAATGTGATTTCACTTGCTTGATTTAAAATGATTAAAAATATGTATGGGAAATAATGTTAGAAGGGGAAAGATTGAATCGTAATTCTTGGAAGGTTTTGTTTAAATGCTAATTGTGTGCAAAGAATTGTCAGAAAAAATGGCAACGTAGACTTCAAAAGAAAATGGTAATTTTTCGAAAGTCACCGGACTGTCTGCGAAAAGCCGGTTAGAGAAATCAAACCAATAGCCCCAAATGAATTCTCCTCAAGAGGGGAGGCATATGTGACGATGGCATGATAATGTTTTTTCATGAAAAACACATTTGTTTTAGCAAATAAGGAAAAACAAGCAAACAAAAAAAAAACATATAGGTTTCAATTCAAACATATGAAGGACTTTAATTTCAAAAAATAGGTGGAACTCAATTGAATGTATGGTATACGGCAACCATGCCTTCATCCAATGTTACTGTGTCGGACAAGTACAACATGTGACGTCTGATGGGAAATAATATATGAACGTTTTGCAAGTGAAATGATTCAAATATTGGAAACTCGTCATTTGTGGTAATATTTCTAAATCTCCCCCTTTTTTCCCAGGAGGTGATTTGCATATTCATGACATATCAATGGTTAATATCGATTGGGTGATATCTGAAATGACGTACCTTCCTAATCTTTACTACTGTGATACACAAGGTGGTCAATTCTTGAGGTTCAGATATTCTGACATGGTTCCAGAGAGGGAAGATTTTTGTGACGAGTCGTGGATCTCTGTGAAGGAAAGGAGAGAAGAAATCGGTCCTGAAGATTTTGACAAAACGTAAACACCTCTGTTGACGCTAGCGATAGTTTTCCGACCCATGCATTTGCCCAAATAGATCCATATGGGTAAAACTGATACAGAATAATGGATTGGGGGGGGGGGGGTACGTATTAGCCTGTAGCATAGTAGCACATTCCTCTATTGATTAACGCACCCATTTCTAAAAAGGTTAACTGGCTTCCCAAAGCTTATTGAACTTTCGCCAAGTGCAAGCTAACCGCTCAGATAAAACATGACGAGTTGAACTGTTATGGTACTACCAATATATCATCACCATGGCAATTCTTTTTTCACCTTGAAGTTACCTTACCCGAGCCTTGTTTTCTCTGAAAGCTTGATTTACCTCGGTCAGCTTCTAAACCCATAGTTTCCCTCAAACTTCCTGAAATGCAGTGAGCCCATTTTTCATCAACAGTGCTTCATTTAATAAACTTTTTTCAAAAGAAAAGTTGCATCTAATCCCATTCCATAAATTCTCGAAATTGTATTCCCATTAGAGGTTCTGTTGGAAGTAGAAAAATGACCGTATTAATAACTGGGGTATGCTACTTTTTAGGACATGTCCCTTGAATGAAATAACGCAATTGCTATGGGGCGTAGTTTTAGATTTTCATTCAAGAGTGTTCTTGGTTTGGTTGGTTGTAGACCTATGCGGGTGTATTGTGTCCATTACACAAGCTCAAGCCTACGACCGTGCAATGAATTCACCTTGAATTACCGAGTGGTTGGCTTGGTTAGAGCATCCACCTCTCAGTCGGGAGTCCGGGGTTCAAATCCTGGTCGTGCCAAAGACTTTAAGAATGGGACCTGTTGCCTTCTTGCTTGGTGCTCAGCATAAGAGATGGGGCTGGCAAGGTAATAACACATATCGAGTGTTAAAACCGTGAGCGCCGAAATGGAAGCCGAGTTTGTATGGTCTCTAGGGGCCCGAGAAGGAGTATTTGAATGCACAGATTGTGAAAGATTTATGATCAGCTCCTTGATCACTATGGATATGTGCGCTACATACATCCGAGGTATCATCATCATCATCATCATCGTCGTCGTCGTCGTCGTCGTCGTTGTCGTCGTCGTCTTCGTCGTCGTCGTCGTCGTCATCATCATCATTATTACTGAATATGAAAGAGGGAAAGTCTTCCTTCCTGCGAAACGAGAAATAAATTGGGAGCCCTCTCTCCATATTGCAAATCTCTATAAATGCTAGATTTGAGGGAATTCCAGCTATATTCAACTCTAGTACGAGCAACAACATGACCGCTCTATCATCGCCTTTCTAGTTATAGCTGGATATCTTCACCTCGTTTGTCTGATGGGGGAGGAGGGTCAAGGAAAGAGGACAATTTAGGGGGTCCAAACTTTTCGGGTCTCAGAGCGAAATAGAGCCCAAAAGCAGATTCCTGGGGCTGGGGGCCCAGGAGGCGAAGTCCCCGGAAGCTCTGAAGTTTTAGCACATCCCCAGCTGAAAAATTAAGTCTCTGGAGAGGAATGGTTTTTTTTTTTTTAAAATTTTCGGTTATCCCAACTTTTGACTGACCTTCCTTGAAGGGGGGGGGGCAGAGACAAAATGTAGGGGTGCAATTACCCCTTTTTTGACCCACCGCAGCACCGAAACTGAGTGCCGAAACCTTAAACAAAATTTTTCTTTTTGAGGCCTAGATACTCAAACTGAGGTTTATAATCAGGTACCAACATATACACACTGCAGCTAAAAGTTATATTACCACTTGAAAACGACGAATAAATCACTTTTAAGATTTGTGTTTATATGCTACAAGATTTTCTTGTTCAAGTTCGTTGATAGATCTGATGCATATGATGCCATAATACAGTAAGTACGCCATATGTTTGAGGTTAAGCAAACCAGTGTTCACAAATGCAAACAACTGGTTTGTCAACTGGTTGGATAAGTGTTAAGTCCTCTATACACAAATGAACAAAATGAATTGAACTTACACTCTTAAAACACTGAGGTTAAATACAGCCAGAATCGGTGTTCTATTTACTCCAACACAATCCTTGTTAAATTTTTACGTAAATCCTAATTAACCTAAACTCAAATCCTAGTCATTTGAACCAATATTTGTGTAAGGTTAGTTTAACCAGAATTTGCGTTAAAATTTTACCAGGATTTTGTTGGAGTAAATAGACCACCGGTCCTGCTTAAATTTAACCCCGGTGTTTTAAGAGAATAAGTTCACCCACAACCCTTCATTATTGATATCTATTATTACTCATTGGGACCGATAATTGATAGTGATTTAACATAACTATAACTAATTAGTTCTTTTTATTTTTCTAAATAATCCGCCTTGTTATTCGTTTAGTTCGATTATCGTTGTTAAATGATCAAATGCGTTGTGTTCATCATGCATTCGATGTCTATTTCATAAAACAGGCTTTATGATAAAATGACGATGGATAACAAATATGAAGGCATGTCCTCGGCGTGGAACAAGTTTTCTGGTAGCATACGCTGCGTAACTGATTTATTGTATTCTGATTCAGGCTTCAATCTTTACTTTAAGGAAGCTTTAACCGAACTCTACGAAGATAACGTTCTGTATGTTGAGGTGCGCACTCTCATGACACCCGTAAGTTTTAGTTTTCCCAAATATTATAGTAAGTTTGATGAGATTTACGGCCCAGTTTTCAACCAATTGGTTCAAGTCGAGCCGGTCAAGGCTCTTTTTTTCCAGTCGTAGCTCACTGGCTTGTTTTTCCTATTGAACCCATGACATCACACATGTTTGCTTCAAGTTCACTCTTTGTCAGTAGAATATGAGTCAATTCAGTTGCTAATATATCTCTCGACTCGGAAATGAATGACAATTTCACCCGAGCATGTGAGAACATGTCCTTTACAACTTATGAAACTTAATTTTGGTTCTTCTCTATTTTCTAATAAATGGATGATAATAAAAAACCTTACTCAAAAAAAATCAGTGATTTTATGACACTCTTCAGATCTTGAGCAACAGCGGAGAACGTTTTTCTCGAGAGGAAACACTACAGAGGTTTATTAACATCACGGAAGACTTCAAGAAAGAGAATCCTGGCTTCATTGGCGCTAAGTTTATCTTCGTTTCTGTGCGGTTAGTAGGAAATCATTTTACAAGAGGCAAAGGCCTATTTTTCGAGGCTAGAATTTAGTTCTTTGTATAAACTTATGAAGAATGCTTAAATGGTTAAAAACGAGTAATTTTAAAGTCTGTGGTCCTTTTCTATAACACATAGCTTATATTGCAAAGACAACGCTACCATAAGTGGACAAGAAATTTTAAATAACAAGCGGTCGAAGGAATTTCATTACCCTGAAAACTGCTTAAAGAACATATATGACAACAACATCGAATTTTATAAATATTATGGCGCCATGTAATTAATGCAGAGAAAAACAGATGAAGCATGGGACTCTTCGCACCCCATGGATTTGAAACCTCAATCTTTGATAGCCTTAGGGGATTCTTTGGGGGTGTGACTTTTAACCCGTTTCCAGATTCCTTACCAGGGCATAATGTCTGTCCAGCTGAGACACCAACATCTGCCAAATTCAGTAAGGTTTGGGCCAACAAAGGTGGGGGGTGCAACCCCCGGTTTCGGTTACAGCCCGTTCGGCTATGAACTGTGGTATGGTAGCCGGCTAACAATAAATCCGACTAATAAGTGCACACAACAACCGCCTGAATTTGCTACACATGCCTTTGCGGTGAGATATACTTTCAATTCTGTAGCGTTATGTTAATAAGGTTTTTCTTCTGTATGACACCTTCCCAAAAATGATTTTCTGTCGGTCTTACACAGGAGTATGCCCAAGGATTCCGTTGAAACCGACATAAAGACTGCAATGGAGCTCCACCAGAAATATCCTTACCACCTGATAGGATATGATCTTGCTGGATATGAAGATGATGGACAGCCTATCAGTGAACTTTTGGATATTTTATTCATTCCAGCTGAAAATGGAATAAAGCTTCCATTCTTTCTCCATGCTGGTGAAACAAGTAAGGGTGAAGTTTCTTAATAAACGGTAAACGATACTGTAGATTGTGTGTACTATAGAATGTTTTCACATACGTCACAAGCCCCGCCTCTTTTGGCGGGAAAAACTGACGACCACGTGTGATTGCTGCGTTATAGAACGCTGCAGTGTAGACTTTTGCAAGTTTTGCCTGACAGTGGGCGTGGTTTAGAAATTGTGAAAGCAATCTATAAGTGTTTTCAATGATGTCAGAAACCCCTCCTGCTACTCATAAAGAGTTTTTCACGACTTCAATTGTATTTCGCTGTGTCACACTGATTTAAAATTGATAGAAAGAAAATAATTATCTGACATCATGGTCTGACGTCATGATTGGTCACAGTATGGATGAGGTTGTCTAGTCTTGCATGTGTGTGGTGTTCTTTTTTTCATTTTTTCTGCTTTTTTCCTTTTTTCCCCTTTAAACCTACAAATATGATCACAGAATTCCAATTCAGCACTAACACAACTTGGTTCTTCTCACTTTCAATATCTCTTCAATGTCTGTTGAGTTTGGCAATTCATCACTTGAAAAAGAAAAAAAAGAAAAGAAAATTGAAACACTGGAACACTTGAAAATACTAATATAGGCCTAAGCTGACAAAGTCTGATTGCGCTTTAAGAAACTCCAATTATGAACAGTATATAAAAACCGAATATTCTCCATAGGTACAATATTTACTGTCATTATTTCCATCACACACAGTCCGTAACCTGATATCATGTGTAACAATAAGTCTACTTCTAACCTTAACAATTCCTCACAGTCTCTAACTCTAACCCATGCTGTGACGTCGCTTCTTGAAAATTCAACATAGACACCCTAGTAGATCAAGGCGGTATGGGGTGTATATTCTGGTATCCGAGTTTGTCACACGATCTGCCCCCTCAACTGAACTATGCTTTCATTGTCTTCACACTGAGTGAAAAGCAATTAACACATGCTTGACGGGCCTGTTATCTATCCCAAATGTTATGTAACTTGTTGGGTATTTTTAATATATCTGTTACTTTCAATCAATTAATTAGATGTGAAACTTGACTATATATCAAGTGTGAGTGTAGTGAGCTTTTTCCACCCTGAGGCAGTGAGAGGTAATCAGGCAGAAAAGGAGGATATAAAAAAGGAAGGGGGAAATTTCATCATGCTAACCTCATCAGGTATATCAGTCATCATACACCAGTCTCGAGACAAAAATGTAAAAAACGTGAGGGTTTGGTATCCAGCATTGAGATTACGTTCACATTACTTTTGTTTTGGCTGTACCATACTGAAACCGCAATCATGCAAATGCACGGAGCAAGAAACAATCAAACCTACTGCATTATATGTGTACACACTTCGATAATGACCTTTTTAGTAGTCGTTACAAGTTACATGTGTTTTTAAACTTCCCATATTTTTCAGAGAGATTTGGAAGGAGTACTGATGAAAATATCCTTTCCGCCATTTTGCTTAACACTACTCGGATTGGTCACGCATTTGCGCTACCGAAACATCCTCTGCTGATGGAAACGGTGAAAAAGAGAGACATTGCTATCGAGGTCAGCCCAACATCAAACCAGGCACGTGAAAGTGACATTCCGTCTTCCATTTTCCAACATTTGTTTAACATGTCATTTTAAGTTCCAAAGAACTTCACTCTGTAAATGGAATTCATATGGGGCCCACATATAATTTTGCATCCAAGACAAAATAGGGCCATACCAAATGCAAGAGGGATATTTATTGGGCCGACTCCTACATTCACCACATATCAGTTGTTCGCCTGGGCCCCAGAGCTACCCCATATTGGTCATATGGGTTATGTGGGCTAGAACATATGGACCCCTTATTAATCCCGGATGCAAAATCGTGTGCTCCCTTAAGGGTCAATACTTGGGTCCTATAACAGCCTCATATAGGAATGTTTCATTTTTAAAGGCACTTAAGTACAAAATTGCACTACAACCTTACTACAAGATTACCTGAAAAGACCAGACACTGCAGAATAAAGAATAAGGGGATGAGCACGGCCGTATAGAACCATTTCTCTCGGGGGGAGGGGGTTGGTGGTGGTCACTCTTTACCCGACTCAAGATCCTTAACCAGAGCAAAAGTCTCTTCACAACTGAGGCACCGAGGGGCACCCGATTTAGCAAGGTTTTGGCCAATGGGAGATGGGGGAGGGGGGGGGGACGCATCCCCGGCCTTTCTGCCCCGTACGACCATGGGTGTGAAAACAAGCAAGACTATCTAAGAGGAGCGAAATGATCCGGGTTGAGGGTAGAACAACATATTTGGCTTTAAAAGCGTTGATCTCAATTTAATGGAACAGTTGAAAAATATTGGGATGGGGTCAATTAGGCGCCTTTTTTTATGGGGGCGGGATGAAACCCCAGCATTCCCTCCGCCGACACTGTAAATGACCAGTATATATCATAATTACACTAAGTTAATGCCTTGATAACCTTTTCCCGCCAACAGGTTTTAAATCTGGTAGCTGACATGCGCAATCACCCTGGTGCGGTTCTCTTTGCGAATGGAGTACCTGTAGTTATATGTTCCGATGACCCAGCGCCTTGGAAGACTAGTGGTCTATCGTATGATTATCATGCAGCATTTATGGCGTTTACAAAAGCGGAGGAAGGACTAGAAGTATTTAAGAAAATGTCGAGAAATGGAATAAAGTGAGTTATTTTTTTTTTTTTATAGAACAACAGAGAGGGAATTGTAGTGAAGAATTTGAAGAAATTTGAAGAAAAGGGTGTTCTTTTTTAACGATACTGAAGTATGGTTAGAAATAAAACTTTCTCAAAACAATTAGATTTTTATTTTTCCTACTTTCAAGTAAAATTTCGAATATTGGAGACAAAACCTAAACGTGAAGGGAAATGACAGGTTCTATAGAGATTAAAAAAAAAAACTGTAGTTAGGATGCAGGGCAAAGGCGTGAGGGACTGACGATAATCGTCCCTTATTGAATGCTGAAGTGTCTGTCGGATATCCTTGAAGCAAATTTTAGGTCGGACTTCCTATACATGGACAAAGCATGTTATGAGTAGATGTCGCTACCGTACGTATAGTGTAGGCGTAGCAAGATGTTCGTCTGCTATGGTTTTGTGTGTGAAAGTTTGGACTTGCCCAAGTAGTTCTGAGCATTAGATTTTGCAAGAAAGTTGAAGTATTTTCGAAATAATGTAAGGTAAGGTCAAAATCACTTCACATGTTGAAGGAAAATGATATTGTTTGGCATTCAAGTTTAAATTTTGTTAAAAATATTACAAAGTTGTCGTGAAATGATACAAATTATAGCTTCACGGCGGCCATCTTGGTGCACCTGTTTTTCCCAGGCGGTGGCGAAAATCTACACAAGGGACGCATTATATGCTCTGTCCATGTAAATAGGAAGTCCTTGGATGGTACCATGCCCTCTATTACTCGCCTGATTAGGATACGCCGTAGTACTGTGACGTCCTCCGTTAAAGAACATGGTACCTGTGGGCTAAAATATGAACGAAAGTTACTAAAGTCGAAGGTTAAGCAAAAATTTAGTTTTCATACGTGAGAGAAGAATCAAATCTTCACAGAGTGGTGGAACTTCCATTCAAATCGGAAATGTTTGTCTCGAGGTACCAGTTAATGAGGTCAAGTAGATTTGTATTCCATAGTGACTTAAAAGATAAATCACTTTCTCACATTGACAATTAAGGAATGCTTTGGTTTCCTCTCTTTTTCAAACTGTTATGTTGACCTAACAGAGGGAATGGAAATAAAACTTTCTGTTGGGGAATGCGAAGTTTGTAAATGCGAATGTTTGCAATCACCCTCTGATAGTATGGGCTTCTGTTTAGGGGAAAATTGGTTGCAAAGTTTCAAGAAAAACAAAAGACGGTATTAATGTGAAAAATTTGATGACACATGTGCTTGCTTGAAGATCACTTTTTGTTAAAACCATGGCAACTTTCCCTGACAACCACGCGTCGTATTTAAATGCAAATTTCACTGAAATGCTCAGATAACAAAACTGGATGCGGACCTTAACCTTTATTTTGGGTTGACAGCGTTGAGTTGACGGCGTTGGAACATTTCCCATGATATTAAGGTAGGGATAATTGTAGCCGATTTTGACCATCCTTATTCAATAGTTTTGGGCATTTCAGAAGGTAAAAGTTGATCTTTTAAAGATAATCACTCATTAAATGTGAAATAAGTTGAAAGAGTTGATGAAGGGGACTCAGACTCGAAGAACCCAGGGTAACCATTTTTGTAGGAGGTATCCCGACAGGAGCTGAGTTTCACTGGCCTGAGGGCGGGGTTTTAGAGAAGGGAAGAAGGATATTTGCGTTATTAACAGAATATATTAGAGATTCAAAATGGTGCAAAATTTCGTACAAGTTAATAAACGATTTTACTGTTGTGGTCCTTCTGGTTAATATTTTTTTATTTAACAATTCAAACCTTTCTTGAAAAATCGGGGGGGGGGTCCTTCGGGCACCATCCCCTTTGCTATGTGTCTAGGGGGATCGCTCGCGCCAGTTTCCCAGATTTAATATCACAAAAAGCCAAAGTGAGACGGAATAATTGTCCACTCCATTTAAAATTGAAAGAATTTAATATTAAGTATAAATCTGTATTTCAAATTTTGAAAAAATCACCTACACAGGTACAGTGCCATGACAGAGAATGAGAAAAGTCATGCCTTCAAAATTTGGAGGAAAAGGTGGAAGGAATTTGTCTCTTCTTTCTCTTTGAGGTAAGTAGAATTCTTTAAAGAAATGTTTTCTCCTCGTCGTCAACTTGGTGATTTCCGTCTAAAAGTTCTTTTAATCCTTTTAATGAATTTGTTTTACTCTTTGGTTTATTTGTCATGTTAGTTTTTATATATTGAACAACTGTGCTATCACTTTAAGGATCTTTAACATTGGAAGAAATGTATTTTCAAAAGGTTTTATAGGGACTAAAGACTGTCAGCCTGTCATGCAAAAGATTAGTTTTCGTACTGTGAAAATTTTCTTGTATGTAATACGTTGAAACTTCCATTCATATCGGACAACCATGAAGGCTAATTCTCGAGATGTGAGCAAGATAATGAAGTTATTAGATTTGTGTTTTCTAATAGTTTATAAAAATGGAAAGAAAAGGACCGTCCATTAATTTGAGGACATTATGTCATATATGCTTGCTTTTAGTTCACTTTTTGTTCATAATATGACAACTGTACATGTTCTTATCTTGAAAAAAAAAACATCGTATTTTAATACAAATTTTTCTGGGATGCTGAGTATAAGTACCCATCTAACATGAAACTTGTTGTGACCTTAAATCCTTCTTTGAAAATGGAACGAAAGGAAAAATGAATTTGGATCAGATCCACCATACGTTCTACCTAAACCTAAAGCCCACAATCAAGAGCTCACGCAATAGACCTTATGCATTGACGACACACTGACGTCATCCTTGGGGTAAAACAATGGAACACATGGCCGCACGCAAAAGAATTCACCCTTCACGTGTAGCAGACTATGCGTGCATTTTGCCTGCGGAGCAGACTCTGTAGTAGCCTCCGAAAAGATGGCGTCTCCTCAGAAATCATAATACACCCAAAGAGTCACTGAACCAAGGCTTCCTCCAGTTTTCATTTATATACAGGAATCCCGCATTTTGATGTATAAATCACTAAAAGTGAGAAGTTTACGTGCTACACGAAACAAGTATGAATATACATATTTTCGTTCATACAACTGATACAACGAACTGCCTAAGAAGCCTTTGTACGTGGACATTTGAATCAGGCCGTACGTTAGATGCACATAAATTACCCATTACATACACTATTTTTTTATTTTTTATGACGTCATTTTTGGGAACCGTAAATGAGATTCGACAGATAGAATGTTGGCAGGCTATCGTATACCGTATGTATTCCATGTAACTTAGTTGGAAACGTCGTTTGCTCAGCAGTGAAACCGTTAAAAGACTTGTAGTACTGTTTATACTTAACGAAAGTAGGATTTTTGTTTTTTTATGATGAAGTAGAAACTAATAAAACGCACACACAATAGCCTTACAGCAGGGTAGCGCGTATTTGACCGATTTCCAAATCATGTCTGCATTTGTCCTTCTTGGTTTGTTTGGCTCCAAAGAGAGGGCGAAATTTTTGCTTTGTGACATCATATACATATAGCTCGGCTTCAGATTGAGGCAAGTGCCACCTGGAATGGTCATTAATGCCACCATGTTTTTTCGATTCCCTGACATGTATGACAGGTATATGGGTATCTTCGGATGGGTTGGGGAAATATAGCGGGATATTTGCCAAGAGCCAGTGTGCTGAAAAATCAAAAATTGTAGGGGTAAGCGAAAGTAAAATGGCTATTATTTTTCATCTAGAAACTCGAGAGTTGCAAACTACCCCTCAAAATACTCGCAAAGGAATTGTCTTTTAGTTGATATACAGATTTTGAGAATCACGCGACTTTTGAGGTCATTAAAAGCCAAAAAGGTACGAAATTTGACTTTAGCCTAAATCTTGACTACGCTATTTTAAAATGTAATTGTGTACAGTAAATCGATCCATTTGTCCTAGTTTGACCTGTAATGATTATGTTTCACGTCTTCATACAGTTTTAGGCTACTAATGTTCCAAGGTTTGTACTTAGGAAGCACCAGTGTCGAACGAAATGTTAACTAGTGAAAAATCTGTTAGAAAAACATAGTTTTCCAACCCGGAAATGACAATCTATTCATGGTTAATAAGAGTTACAAGCTGTACACCATCGCAAAATCATTTTTATATCTATTTAAGCATTCCTTGTTATAGCAAATTTATTAATTGCATATCTTCCTGTCCATATCGATACCCCTGTCCCTTCCTAATACACAAAAGGTGCAAAACAATACAATTAAATATCAGTACGAATAGCTTCAAATGGGGCAGGGGATTGACCTTTCAATTAATTATTGTAATTAATTGAAATTTTAAAAGTAGCCGCCATTTTGCTATATCCGCCATCTTGCAAGATGAATTTAAAGTGAATTTTTAACTCTCTCTCTTTTACGTCAGTTTTGAAGTAAATCCCCTACCACCCGATGCTGAAGACGAACCGACGGATTTGACTTCAAACCCAAAGACACTCTCATAGAGGCTCTCGAAGAAATTATAAATCCAATGGCCAGTGTGGAGGAAAATATAGAACCATTAACCCTTTACCGTTGTACTCCGATCGGGGCATATTTGCGCGCCTCGGGAGTGGGCGGAAAAGCGGACGTAGCCCGCCCCGCATCGGCTTCCGTAGGCCACTGACCCCGTGACCTGAAACTATTGTCTCTCTCGTTGTTGTGGCCGAATTTCGGGTAGCTACTCGCAGTTTCGAGCTCCGCGTGAAACAGTAAAGATGTGTGACAGCCGAGCTCTCCGCATGGGTCCAAAAGGACCCAAACAACGGTAAATGGTTAAAACAACAGAGGTAGCACCTTGCTGTAATCTCGTGATCGAGGTCACTCTTGGTGCCGTCAACACACCAGCTTAGTGTCTTTATGAATATTTGAAACAATAACACAGGAGATAAACATTGCGTCTTAATTTTACTAATATGAAATGCAATCTTACAATTTTAATTGGGTACTGAATAGAAATGTTTTTAAGAGGAGGTAGGATTTCGGGAAGGTATTGTGAACTTGAGAGACAGAATGTTTCATTCAAAAATTTTCTTTGTTAAAGTCAATTTTTCTTTTCCATTAGATCAGTTCCTGCTGTCTGTATTTGTCCACTTTATCCGGATTTTTTTCTTACAAGGATGGTTTCCGTTCAAAATAAAACCAAGGTAATGAAATCGATGGTATTTTGATTTACAGAAACAAATCTATAAATCAATACTATGAAATAAAGCTATTGACCTTCGGTACTTAGGCTGAAAATGTGGTAACTGTGTGTTGGGTTTGACATAGAAAAGTGTCATTAAGAGAAAAAAATAAATTTAAAGAACAGCAAAACCCTATCCCACATATCCTTTCGAAAAGGGTCTTTCAATTATGGTGAAAATAATTTCAGTTTCGAATTGTAAGACGAATTTGAATTCTAAAGCTGCGATCACACTACAACGAACCCGATCCAATTTGTTCGGCTCATTGTTAAAATCTCCTCAACCTTTGGTTAAAGGAGCCAAAATAAGTTGCCAACATGTGTAAATATTTAAGTTGTATCGCAGGGCCATCGAAACAATTTTATTTCGTGAAGTCACATGAATAAGCCAGTTCACACTCTAAAAACATCCTGCTTAAATCCTGGTTAATTTAACCAGGACGGGGTCAATAAGTAAGCATACCTTTCCTGGCTAAAAGAAAAAAAGAAATTTAACAAGGATAACGTTAACTTCTCATCAGGATTTCTAACCAGTCGTTAATTTAACAAGGAAAATGTCAATTTTGACCAGGATTACCGGGTTATTTTAACCAGGAAATGTATGGAAAATTATTTCCCCCCATCCTGGTTAAATTTAAGCAGGATGTTTTTAGTGTGCAGAGTTACCGTTTTGTTCTAAAGGTCAAAGGTTGTGTATGTGCCCTCGTAATGAGCCAACACTGTAATAGCAACCAATAACTCACAGTTAACAAACCTATACACAGCGCGTGTATAGTCTCCACAGGTCATAGATCATACATTTATTGAAAGCATCCAAAGCACATGCGCAGTAATAACTCTAAACTGGCTCATTGACAGGTTTTATGGGACTAACACTGTCCGATTAAAAATGTATGTTAGTGTGACGTCACGAAAAATCAGTTGGTACCTTATTTTGATAGATATCAAATAAAAATCATTTATTTATACTGGGTGACGAATTTTTGACCAGAAATGAAGGGAGTTCTATCAAAAACCTGGTTAATTGGCCGGGAACCCGGTCCGAATTGGTTGTTGTGTGATCGCGGCTTTAGGCGAGTTAGTTTTTCAGTTTACAACTTATACAGCTAATAACCTTGTATAAAAGAACGCTTGGCGTCTCTAGGTGCTGAAATATCACGTCCATCAAATATGCTGAACTTGCAGTAGACGTGGTTGGAATCCTTGCATTTGATCCTTTCAGATTTAAAAATGTCTACCAATGAATAACTATGATGGTTGAGTAAGAGAGACGAGTGTCCTTAAGCGTGTATGGTCTACTGACGAATCGTTAAAACCAAAACTTCACTGATCTGAGGTTTTCCGATATCACGTATATGGTTGGCCACAGTGGACATAATTACCTTTTTATTGCTGTCATTAGATCGATTTAATTCTAGCACAAAATCGGTTCAATGTTTAATGTTTTTTTTCTTCCGCTTCCTTGTGCAATTGTTTCTTGTCCCATCCTTACCGACTCCAATGCAAATAAGCTTTTTTAAAGGCTTTGGGGGCTACCCCTGGTACTCTGTTAGTAACTCTTTTCACTCCTATTTTATGTGTTATTTTCTGTTTTTGCCTGTAGCTTCCTTTTTGTATAGTGTCTTTTACATTTTTTCGTGTTTTATATGTACCAAATGAATGAATGAATGAATGAATGAATGAATGAATGAATGAATGAATGAATGAATGAATGAATGAATGAATGAATAAATTAAATAAATAAATAAATGAATGAATGAATGAATCGATCGATCGATCAATCAATCATTGTCAGCATCAATGCGATTTAATGTCAGCATTAAAAAGTTTCATTAGGAGCCAATCAGGGCATCGTTTTTAATGCCGGCATTACATAATTTAAGGCTGGCATTAAATGAACTTAATACTGGCATTATTTCGATTTAATGATTACATTAAATCGAATTTATGTCCACATTTATTATTTAATGCTAGCATCAAATCGATTTTAATGCCCGGCATTAAATCGATTTAATGTCAGCATTAAATATTTTTTGTCTATTTCTTAACAAATTGGAAACCATACTTAGGCCAGAGAGTTGTCTCCCTTCTTTAGGCCTTAGTATGGCTCCCAATTTGTTTCGAAATAGTCTGTGGTATAATCAATGATTAGGGATATAGTAATAGCAACGAGAAGAACTTCTTTAAATATTTATTGCTGTCATTGAATGAATTAACTCGATTTGTTGTCACCATTAAAAATAATTTAGACATTAAATCGATTTAATGCTAGCATTTAATAACTAATGTAGACATTAATTCGATTTAATGTCAGCATTAAATTAGTTTGAAAAGTGAAAATTTGTATCCGATCTTTTTGGTCGTATGGGTAACCCTCTTAGTCTTGATTCTTTTAAACATAAATTTGATCTGAATGCTTTTCCATTTACATTGTATTGGGGGCTCACTTATAGTATTCCTTCATGGTGGAGGGAGGCTGGGTGTGGCCCAGCAACAATTCCAAATAATTCTATTACTTGGGTACAAAAGGCCCTCGAAGCATGTCCCTTCCACAGTTTGTATATAATACTGTAATAAAGAGAGTTGTAAATGAGCCTACCGCCGTTCAAAATGAAAAAAAAAAAAAAAAAAATGAATTACGTAACTTTGATACATATAACTGGTATAACATTTGGATTATGCCTTGGGTCTCGGTAAGGGAGACTAAAGTGTCTTACTTTCAGTTTCGTTTCTTGCATAGAAGCCTCCCCACAAATAAATTGCTAGCACTAATGGGTAAGGCACAGTTTTTAATGCCGACATTAAACCGATTTAATGCTGACATAAGTTCGATTTAAATCGATTTAATGTCAGCATTAAATGGCCTAGGTAATTTTGTCCATTGTGGCAAAACATACACGTACTGCGGACAAATGTTTTTGTTACAAATTGTTTCTGAGTCACAAGATGTATATCATACAACGAAATGACCCGAATGGAGTCGAATATCGCAATTCCTATTTTCTCGAAGAAATAAACAGTTGGCCTATCTTATATTAAGGGTTCCATTTTCATAACAAAATCAACGGAGTACAAAAATTCGCAACATATTCCGACATCATATTGAAAAAGAGCAGCAACAAGAATTTTTTCACTTCTTTCATAGTCTAGTGCAGAACAATGCCCGATCTGAAAAAGTCAATTAAATATACGAAGGGATCACGATATTTCACACACACACACAAAATCTGTTTGCTATGTGCCACCAACGGCGGCGCGCTACTTAGTCGGTCGGGCAGGATTACATTTTGCGGGCAAATAATCTTCTGCCCCCAAAGCTGAGATGCGCCCATACGCCTACGCTAATGCATTTGGACATCATGTGTTGAGTTGCTACACATGAACAGCTTCACCCGCCATATATCGTGATTAAACGCATTCTTCCAACGCCAATGCATGTAGTTTTTTACTCCAAATTAACATAAATATGATGGTTTCCATAACTCAATTACCGGCGCAAAGTTTTGAAAAAAACAAACAAAAACAAAAACAAACGAGAAAGAGGGCCGAAACAGATATTACTTAACTCTCTAACGTTGAGCTTATATCTCGGCATCCCCGCGGAGAAGAGTGAGACGACTTTGGAGGTTTTAAAGAATTTGTCAGTGGACGACGTGGAAGTTCATCAGACAATTGTTAACATGAATTAGTCAAAACAGTGTCTGAATTGACCAACCACTTTAGTCAATCATATGACTAATTCGTGGTTGTCACTAATTTCACATACAGTAATGAACTAAACTTAGTCAAGGAATTTTTTCAATAAAGACAGTAAGCGGCGAAGTAAAAAAGTCACATTTAAATCAAATATAAGTCAATTTCGTGGACTAACGCGACTAGTCAATTTAGACATATATGTTCACAACGTTTTCCGGTATTCCGATTTCGACTGTGATTCCTGCTGAGAGATTGTGACAAGTACATTTCTTGCTCTAGATCTTTCTTCAAACATTTTCCAGTCTTTTTAAAGCCGGCAACAGCATGTCTTACCAAAATCATTCAAAATGCAAAGGACGCATTCGGAATTGGGAAATTTCTTCCGAAATTTCTCAAATTGGGAACAGTCTTCCCAATCGTCTTATTTTCACACACTGATGTGCATGTCATTTTCTGCCATGTCAAGCTCCATAAAAGCTATCCTGGACACCGGCCTGTACGTTCCTTTCTATACGCCTGGCTTACATTGCTAGTACTATTGCAAATATTGTATCGTGCAGGGAGGTCACAGATCATCGGAGGGAACGGCAACGACAATATTGTGTTTTCCCGAATTCCCGATTGGCATCGCAGTAGCCTACATCTATCGTATGTTTCCATGCCGTAGGGACAGAACTGAAGTTGTGGCCTGTGTACCCTGCAAGCGGACTCTGTCAGCACCTAAGTTTCCAAAACTAGGATATGACCTAACAAGTGAAATGCCGTAGAGCTAGCCTGCTTCGCAGGTAAGCAGGGACCCAAATCTAAATTTTCAAGATCATATACAGTTTGAGAAACTTTTCTCTTTTCATCTTCTTGGACAGTTTGTAATAATTTTCGTTACATTCATAGGAAGTTTCACCTTCAACTTAACTTTGAATGAATTTTTAGAAACGGCAATTACTTTAACAAACTTAAGACTTCCGAAAAGTCTACTGAATAAAAGGAAAACGTCAGGTAGACGCCGTCTCCTTGTTGTATTATTTTTGCGGTCATATGGCATTCCAAAACGCAGTATAGGTTGTAAAGTTGAAATACTACCAGCGTATATCTATTGTGAGATCAACGATGACCTCAGTTAATCATTTGGTCATAATAAGTCAACAACGGTCTCTTAACTTTTTTAAATGAGATAAATCAAGCTGACCTTCATCAGTTCATGTGCGGTGAACCAGTTCACAGTCTTCCCAGCTTTGGATCGAAGGATCTATGCATTTGCCAGGTTGGAAGGAGGAATTCAACAAACGAGTTTGGGACTGTTGTTATCATGGAGCGAAGTTCAACGTTGGGGTTTAACTTTACACGACGTTGCATTCCTAATGGTAAGATGTGCTGTGAGTTCTATGTGCAATATTTACTATTTTACATTCTCTTTTCATATCAAAGACTTCAAAAATGTTTTTCGTCAGGTAGTTGGGTATAGGTTTTACTCAGCATCTTGTAAAAGCAATGGGCTTAGGAAGCAATGCAATTGTACATGTTCCGCAACTGGAGAATCAAAGGCCCATCACTGAGCATAAGAAGGCAGGCCTATCGTGGGTCGAGGGGTACATTTTAATGACTTACTTATTGGCAAAATGACTATAACTAATTCGCTGAGTAGCTGACCAGAAAATTGACTAAGTGGCTGACTGACTGATTGACCGATCGCGACTGACAAACTGACTGAATGACTAACTGGATGAATGACTTGAGTGCCATGACTGATGATTGACTGAGCAATTGCAACGGACTGACGGGATACATGAATCATACTACTTACGTACACAGTTATTTCGATCAGTGCAACTTGATAGACACATTCCTAGTTACCTTAGCTTATTCCTTGATTTTACCAGGGAATCATATCTCACCTTAACCACTTAATTGGTGGTACTAAAAAAGACTCCAATTCTTCCAGTTTTTTCCGTTTCCCTTTTTAAATAATATAACACCTGGTTAAATCAGAGGCCGCGGAGCCAATTTTGAAGTGCGGGGGCTAACCATTGAAGCGGTCCAATATGTCCAATAAAATAAATGCATTTTGAGGCGGCCCAAAATGCAGTTTAAGGCAGCCCAAAATGCCCACAGCAAAAAAGGTGCGGGAGCTAAAGAACCCCCCCCCCCCCCCCGTCTCCGCGGTCCCTGTAAGTTGACATCCATGGGTTCTGAGGGTGCTTTTTACTGACACGGAATCTGGTGAGGTTATTAGTTTAGTTAATTTGATAGAGTTTTATAGCCCAGTTTCCATCCTATTGTTGGTTGAAGTCGAGCCGTCCACGGCCTTTTTTCCAGTCGTGGCTGATCACTGGCTTGTTTTCCCTACTCCATTGCTTATGCGGAGAATCATGCACAACGGCAGTAGGTTTCTTTTTTTAAGAGTCTTTGGTATGACTCGACCTGGGAAGCGAACCCGGGCCTTCCGCGTGAGAGGCGGATGCTCTTACCTTTAGAACAAACACGCAGAAAACTTCATCACTTACTAGTTTAAGAGTGCATGGTAAAATACTCTAAAACCAAAGGAGTGAACTTAGTTACCCTTTGATAGAGTGAAAAGTGTGAATTCACTCCCAAAGAGTGAAATGCACTCCAAACGAGCGAGGTTTCAATCTTGACGGACTGCTAACAGTGATCAATCTTTAAAAAAGATTGATCATTTCGGGAACTCCTGGAGAGTGAATTTTCCCCTTCCTGTAGTGAATTTTACTCATCTTGGAGTGGATTCTGCTCTTCTAGATCTGGGAGTGAATTAACAGTCTTGTGGAGTAAATAAACATTTTTCCTCTATTAGAGGGTGATCAAGTTCATTCTTTTGATTTAAGAGTGTAAGTTACCAAAGGGAGTGTGTGGACCTGCCATTGGGTGTAAATTGCCCAAAGATTAAAAGACTACTAGCCACATTGAGTGCATATCTAGAAACTTAATTATTTAGTCTAAAAACCAGGAGAAAACTTTATAAAGAAAAGCGTATTTCAAAGGACATTGGCGTGGCAAAATTTGTCTGTATTGATCCACATTCTTATTGGTGTATATAGCAAAACTGGTCGTGCAAACGGGATTTCGAATCGAAACTAAGTTTTCCTAAAAAGGTCAGACACGTCCTTTTTATGAGTTGTGTGTGATTTTTATACTTCATTAGCATTGCATTTAAGGAGTCAGGAAAGCCAATCCTAATCCAATGTCTCGCATGAATTCCCTTGCATTTGGCAGTTTGGAGGTATGTTTGTTTTCATACAACGGGAAAATTCCAGGACTGTGTTTACTAAAAGATCAACATTACTTTGACTTCGCAAATACTAAAAACATCGGATCGCGAGAGGAAAAATCGCTATTTATCATGACTGTAGGATTCGATCAGTTTGCGTCACTTTTTGGATTTTCTCACTACATTGCTTCCCCAAAGTATTTTAACTAATTATGCTGAACAGGATGTTTTCCAAAAGCTAGTAAAATTACTTCTGTATTAGTGTACCAACCCGCGCGAAGATAATAAATAAATATTCAACATGTTTACACTGGATGCCATTTTTCAAATTTAATTTCGGTAATTAAACTAAAACAATGCATTTGATTAAGCAACAAACCATATGATTGTTTGAACGAACCTAGCTAATTATCTGCATGATTCAGTTTGCGTCACTGAGGAAATTTGCTCGCTACCTTCAACTTTGCTTCTGTTTGCTTCTGATACCAAAAAAGGAGCGTAGACCTGATTTGTGGATGGTGCGGGGGGGGGGGGGGGGGGAGACAAAAATTCCAACGGCAAGAATCTCAGATCGAGTCAGTGACCGGACTCGTCTATTAGCAATCAACACACGCAAACCCGAGTGAACACCTATACACACAAACAAACACATCCAGACACATACTTTCGGCATCGAAACATATAAACGAGCATATAGATCAGGGAGGTGTAACTAGGTCTAATCACAACTCCCTGGAGAGATGGCGTATTATTTATACAGTTTTATTACTTTACACAGGGAGGTGTGATTACACGTAGTTACACCTCCCTGCTTTAAAATAGTCCCAAACGACGTTTTATCGAAACCCTAACGTTATTTGTATACCACAATGTTTTATTTTGTTTATTCTGCCTGCCGGTAGGATGATATGTTTGCCCCCCCCCCCCCAATTTTCATTGGTGAAGAGATGCTCCCGTGCCCCGAGGATCGACCCCCTTAATACACTATTTAAATACTTTACAAGTGAATTATGTTTTTGTGTACTGGCATATTCGTGTCGATGTAGGTGTGTATGCATGCGTGGGTGGATTGTTAGATGAGTCCGGTCACGGACACAATCTGAATGTGTATATGTAAAAGCCAAAGAGCAGTCCCCCAAACTTATTTTGAAGAAGAAGCTAAATAACACGATTTCCATATTATTTCTCTTCGAGGTATCTTTTATTACATTTTATGACTTTACTATTGCATATTCAAGGTAAACCAAGCAGTTATTTCTGGTAAATTTCACATTTGAAGAGAAAAACATTGTCACATGACTCTCAATAGCCAGTCATGAAACTGAACAGTCTACTACACTTCTTCAATTTGGGATGACTGCTCCTGCTCTTTAAATGGTTAGAAAATGAACAGATGAAGTGTACCCCTTCTACAGGATGAAAAGTCAAGTAAAATCACTGGACCATGAGCTTGTACGCGATGTCATCAATACATTAACGTTGAAAATATACCTTCATTGAAAAACTGTCGAAAATTTCGAAATGCGTGTTAGTACTGTACAATTTTCCCCCATAATTGCTTCTAATCGTCAGACTTGTGGTGTCTAAAGACCATGTTGGCTGAACTGACTCTCAGATTGCAGGTTATGGCCCGTAATTCTCAGTCTCTCTTCGTACTAAAAATCCTTACTCTCAAGGCTTGATGTTTTTGTTCTAAGCGCACTTTGCTCAATACATTTGTATTGACGCCACCGGTTTGCGCGGAACCATCAGAAAACTTGGAAAACCCGCGTCTCACCATGTAACCGGAACCGGCATTTTCCAGGCTTGTATAAGGTCGCACCGGACACTTTTTAGCAGGGCTGGGGATAAGTCTCGACTAGACCCAAGACTATCTAAGCGGAGCATCACCATGAATCGGCGCTGAGCGTACAGAAAACTTTGGAAAGGGCGATCCCATATATAGTCGTAAATCGCAGATGGCATTTTCAGACTTGTGCAAGCTCCTCCTCTCATAATCAATGCCAATTCAATTCCACCTAAGTGGAATCCAATTCCATTGGAATTTCATGGGTGCATGTCAAAACCGAGCTCAAAGCGTCCGTTCTTGAAAGGGGTGAGGTCCAGAGGGAGAGGCCTGTCGACTGACCTAACATGGGGGAAGGGGAAAGTGGGGGAAAGGATAAAATCTGGGGGTGGGAATGTTCCATCTTGTTCCCCCGTGGGACAGCCACGACAATCTTTCACGAGTAGAAAGTATCAAATTGTATTCCCCTTAAGTCAAATTGAATTCGGCTTAAGTGATGTACATTTTCCTGATTGAAATTGCATTTCACAAAATTAAAATAAATAAGGTAGATAATTTGACTAAGGTAAAACATAAATTTCCGTAGACGAACTTGTATTCTAATTCAATAGTGAAATGAATTTTTTAAACAGAATAGTAAAATTGAGTTTCACTTACATGTAATACATTTTATTTTAGTGAAAGGCGTTTTACTGAAGTGGAATTGAAATTCATTTAAGTGAAATGCATTCCACTTAAGTGATGAATTTCACTTGGAATGCAACTCTTTTAAGCAAAATTTGCCAGGCAAAAGTTAACAACGACTTTGCACTGCGTACCGCAGTTGGCCAATTTTAAGTTCCCCTGTATGAAATAAGGAAACCAACAGTGCTAGGGGAAGACTGACCAAAGACGCTTTGAATTAACTGTGGTAAGAAAAATTGTCTTGAAAAGTTATACCAGAGAGAAAAAGAAGAGGAAATAAAAAAGTACTTGTACTGTAATTTCTCATTTGAAGCATTTAAAAGATTAGTTACTCTCTTTTTCATTCCAGTTGTAAAGATGATGATATGGTGTTTACTGGTCAATTTGTGCCTTTTTAGTACTAACATTTTTCCGAGGGTGATGTCGATGCCAATGTGCAAAGACGAAGCATGTGTCCTCAGCACTAGCAGTTACCTTCTTGAAAAAGAAAACTCAATGTCATTTGGATATGAAATCACACTAAACAAATTGGAGTCTTTCATCGATTCTACGATTCTAGCCCCTATGAAGGCGAGTGAACTCCAAACCTACGACGAGCTTCTCAATTACGAAGAAATATCTGAAAAAAGCGACGTCTTCCAGTTTATCCGTAAAATGCCGAAAGGTAAGAACTGAGAGTAAAAAGCCACTTCAGGGTTGCTACTGCGTACTGCGCGCTATGATTGCCTGCCACCTGAGAAGACGTCACTCACTATCCACGGGTTGTTAAGTGTGCGCTATGAGTTTTATATCTAGCTGCGTCGGCTGATTGGAAGAGCTCGTACAACCTTTGACCTTTAAAGACGAAATGGTAACTCTGAACTGGCTTATAAGATTCAAGACACGTTTCTGCAGCTTAATAAAGTTAGCCTACTTTCTTTTTATTCCTTTCTTTAGTGATGAATGATGGAAGAAAAAGACCTGAAAATCGTATTTCGAAAAGGCGGTTGACCTTAGTTGTTAAAGTGCCATGCAGTTTGGTCTCATACCCTTCTTTCTTAAATGCTAAACACACTTGTCTAAGTTCTCCTAAACGTTCCCCCTTTATATACGTTGTATTGCTGTGTATTTAGTGTTTTATAGCTAAACATGCTTAGACATTAAACGTTTTTATAAAGTGGGGCAAAATAAGTGTTAAATTGCTGAGCACGTCGTTTTTTTAGAGTGCGCTATATAAGATTATGTAATGTATGTTTTGTATAAAAATTTTTTTGTGTATGATTATTTCGATGGGGTTTTCATTCCTAACATCAAAAAAGACATGGAACGTCAGGGTGAGGTTAGTTTGAAGCAGATTTGTTCTTTAGTCGATTGCCTAACTAACCAACTCAGCTTGTGAGTCATTGCTAGTCTTTAACCCTTTACCGTTGTGCTCCGATCGGGGCATATTTGCGCGCCTCGGGATTGGGCGGAAAAGCGGACGTAACCCCCCCCCCCCCCCGCATCGGCTTCCGTAGGCCATTGACCCCGTGACCTTAAACTATTGTCTCTCTCGCTCTTGTGGCCGAATTTTCGGGTAGCTACTCGCAGTTTCGAGCTCCGCGTGAAACAGTAAAGATGTGTGACAGCCGAGCTCTCCGCATGGGTCCAAAAGGACCCAAACAACGGTAAAGGGTTAAACTAAGCCTGTGGAGGGCGTTTACTGCAAAGCTGATGCCACTGTCTCTGCGTGTGTGCACGTAAACCTCTGGCCGAGTAATGCAGATATTTTAGCTTAAGAGGTCAGAAGAACGCGACCGCACGATTGTCGGAGACTGAAAGAGATTGAAAGGTTTTATGTTTGAAACTCCTGTGGCCTCTTCACTGTAAACACAAATTAGTCAAACAGTGCCTGAATCGACCAATCACGTCAGTTTACAATATTGACTAATATTTGACTCAGTTGAATTAGTTTCTAACAAATATTGAGACTCCTTACCTAAGGTTTTATAATTGATATTCTTCAGTCCATACCTTAGAAATTAGTCAAATATCATCACAAATTAGTAAAACATGAGTAGGACTAAGGTGGTTGATCAATTCAGACACAGTAAGGACACTTGCTTCAAAACTTGAAAAGACTGCTGGATAGACTGCTAGACCGCTAGATTTAACCAGAAGGTCGTAACTGGAGAGATTTATCAAGGTAGATAACTACAAACGCAGCACCTTAAGCCTAGGTCGCACTAAGAGCGATATCGAATCGTAATACGCTCCGATTTTTGTGAGTTTTACCTAAAATTTCCATCATCTATTGTCGGAAAGAACCAAACAATTGCCATCCTTTGTAAATATATGATACGTATGAGGTGATCACGAAAGTGATCTGTCAACTAATTATTTCGTGACGTCACATTGACAAATAGATTTTATCGGAATACGCGTATCCGATAAATAGCTGCCTGAGGATGTGACGTCTTGGAATAATTAGTATAACTTAATTTTTTGTAGTCCTACGATACAAATCATATATTAATACAAGCTGGCACTTTTTTATTTCTTTCCGACCAAGCATGGAGGAGATATTAACAAAACACACAAAAATCGGAGCGAAATTCGATCCCATATCCCTGTAGTGTGACCTGGACCTCACAATTACACACTCGACCCTCTTTCTGACTAACAAACTATAACTCGATCCCATTATCTAGCTAACTAACTCATTCCCCTATATATTTAGTAATGAACTAACAAACTAACTCATTTTCCTATATATTTATTTATGAACTAACAAACTATCTACCCCTGCCTAGCTTACTAACTAAACAGCTTAGGTTGAGTATCAAGTCCTCCCAGAAAATCGGTGTTTCAATGTGTCTATAATAAAGCAAAACCGCTCGGGAACTCCGTGTTTCTCTATATGGGTTCTTTTTGATAAAAGATTTATCTTTCTTTCTGATTTTTCACAAATTAAATTACTCAAGCCACAGATACTGTACATTTTTCAACATTCGTACTGGTTTCAATTTTTGCCTTTAGGTGGCGACTTGCATTACCATGACATCTCTATGGCGAATGTTCACTGGGTGGTGTCGGAATTGACATACCTTCCAGGTCTGTACTACTGCGACACTGGTAATGGTAGGTTCGTGAGATACAGGTACTCTGATCATACGCCAGAAAAAGAAGACTTCTGTGACGATTCGTGGATCTCTGTCAATGAAAGGAGGAAGGAAATGGGTGCAACGGACTTTGACAAAATGTGAGGCACCGGGGCCTGCCCAGGTCAAAACATTAAGTATCATAATTAAATAAACAAAAGTAATGAAAGTCTTTCCTTGCAGCAATAAATTACTTGGTGCGTTAGATTATCTTAATGCAGATATTGAAGGAAATGCAGTGAAAAAGCAATATAAAGAGTTTTCGGATATATTTTAAATTGCTATGTTCTCTATGTTTACTCTTTCTATATTTATCACGTACACCTTTGTACTTCAATGTTCCAAAATACTGTAAGCATAAGGGGAAATTCAAAATTGTTTATGTGAACGCGTCGGTGTCACTCTACTTAGCATAAGGTATCTGTTAAATGCTTACACATTTCAGTTATATACAGTCTTTAGATTTACTGTCCAAATAACTCGCAGCATCTTCCTTTAATAACTGGACCAAAAGTAGACTGCATCCGTTGAAGTTACTTGTGAAACTACGGTGTTCAGAAGTCCAGTGCATCAGAAGTTGAAAGGACTAACGTCTTTTTTACAAAAAATAGATGCCTTCGTTAACGGATTGAAGTCAAAGAAACAAATTTAAGAGAATCCAAGTAGCTTAGTTAATGTGTCCACTATAGCTGGCAAGAATATGTGTCTGGTTTGGTTTGCCGCATTCGGCTTGTGTTTTCCAAGTCAGTACGTAACTGTTCATAGTCGGCATCGTTCTTTAACGGTTAAAGGTTTCGCAAGGATGAACCGTGCAATATCGCAGGATAATGCACGATCGGAGTTGGGTGCGAGTGATGCACGGTGGCGAAGTCCAGGTGTATCCCTTCCCGATTTCATGAACCCAGAAAATGTATGATTCTGTCTTAATGCACAGTTGTTTAAGTTTATTCATCCAACCACTGCACCCGGGTAAAATGAAAAAGCTGAAGATTACAGTGTATTCACTACAGAGGGTAGGTTAGGTTAGTTTAGATGGAGTTTTACAGCTCATTTTCCAACCAATTGTACAATTCAAGCCGACCAAGGCTCAGTGGCTTGTTTTCCCTACTCCACTGCTTCTGCTGTGCACCAAGCACACTATAGATATATCGCGAGATAATACACAGTCTTCGGAAGGTAAATGAACCAATAGAACTGAACAATCATTATCAAATATTTATGAGCTTTCACTTTAACGTTTTCAGGCTCTATGATAAAATGACGACGGAATACAAGCAACAAGGAGCATCTAAAGCTTGGGACAAATTCATTGGCGCTATCGAATGTATAGGTGATTTACTGTACTCCGAAAGTGGATTTCGGCTTTACTTCAAACAAGCCTTGACTGAGCTGTATAAAGATAATGTTTTGTATGTTGAAGTGAGAGCTCAATTATTTCCAGTGAGTGTTTTTTGTTTTGTTTTTGGTTTCGATGAAAGAGAAACCTTTGCATTCATGATGGCGTGTGTGTGTAAGTATGTTTGTATGTGCGTGTGTGTGTCACCAGGGTCAAAGTCTGAAAATCTTGTTAACACGATATCTCAAGATCAGAAACTTGGATAGCTTTCATATTTGGTACGTTGATGCGTTGTGGTCAGGAGATGGTCCCTATTGTTCTTCGCGGAGGTCAAAGGTCATGTGGGGTCACCGGGGGTCAAAGTCTGAAAATCTCGTTAACACGATATCTTTAGAAAGGAGGCCTGGGTAGATTTCATATTTGGTATGTTGATGCTTTATAGTCAGGAGATGGTCCCTGTCGTTTTTGGCGGAAGTCAAGGGTCATCTGGGGTTACCGGGGGTCAAAGTGTGAAAATCTCGTTTGCTTGCTTGGGTAGATTTCATATTTGGTATGTTGATGCTTTACAGTCAGGAGATGGTTCCTATTGTTTTTTGTGGAGGTCAAAGGTCATCTGGTGTTACCGGGGGTCAAAGTCTGAAAATTTGGTTAACACGATATCTCAAGATCAGAAACTTGGATAGATCTCATATTTAGTTTGTTGATGCGTTATGGTCAGGAGATGGTCCCTGTAGTCTTTGGCGGAGGCCAAAGGTCATCTGGGGTCACCATGGGTCAAAGTCTGAAAATCTCGTAAACAAGATATATCAAGATAGGAAACTTGTATATATTTTTATGTTTGGTATGTAGATGCGTTATGGTCAGGAGATGGTCCCTATAGATTTTGGTGGAGGTCAAAGCTTATCTGCAGTCAAAGTCAGGGTCAAAGTCTGAAAATCTTGTTAAAGGGATATCTCAAGATGTGTATCTGTCTCTATGTATTGCTTTTGTGGAGATCAAAAGTGCATATGGAATAACAAAATTATTTTTTGAACATGCATTTGAGTGCGAAGATGATGGTGCATGACGGCAAATTTGAAACAGTACATTTATATATCATCGAAACCTCAATGTATTTTTGCATTCTGGTTAAGAGATAAGCTCGTTAAACATGCATAAGAGGAACAACAAAGAATGTAGTGGTAAAGCTCGTTCGGGTTCACATTGGGCATAACTGACCGTCAATCAAACCGTAGTATGATATCTTATGCCTGGATCAATTGCAAGACACACTCTCTGACTCCCGGGTAAGGTCGATCAATGTTCGTTAGAAACGTGAAACATTTTTATTCATTGACGCACCCCACCGTCACGTAATTGAAAAACCACTCCATAAACTTTGGAGTACGGTTTCTATACACAATATGACGTACGGAATGATGCCACATATATTAACATTAGGCGCATTTGATCCACCAATGTCCCGGGTCAGATGGTGCACCTTGCAGTTGGTAAGTGAAGGGAATTGTCACTCTTTATTTTTAAAAAGTTGAGAACTATCATACCGACAGGCCAGTCCTAGATGATAAGAATCAGTTCATATTTGCAACAGCGCATGCCCATTAGCTCCAGGTCATAGGTCATAGGGGTACTCTGAAATATTTCGTCGAAACCCTGTAATCTTGTTTAATTGCCGAAATTTATTTAAAAATAATCATTATATTTGTACAACTTAGCTTTACATGTTAAAGTAACATGTACATATGGAAGCTGCACTCGGTTCACATTTCATGTTTTATATGAACCTTGACTTGGGGAGCAAAATGTAATTTCACAGTGATAAAATGAAATGTCTTTTTTCATAGCTATCTTGGATCTCTCCTCAGATATTACTCAATAATGGAGAAAAACTGCCGAGGGAAGAAACACTAAAGTGGTTCATTGAAGTTGCCAACGAATTTAGGGAAGCAAACCCTGGTTTCATCGGTGCTAAATTTATTTTGATATCAGTAAGGTACTAAATATATCCACATAAAATTGCTACTTGAAAAAAGTACGTAAAAAGTTAAAAGGGTAGTTATTTCTGAACCAAAATATCACAACTTCACAATATAGTTTCTCACACACTTATTGCAGTTCTACCGCCTGTACTCCGTCTGAAAAGGAATGGGCAAATTTGACCATTAAGCAGTCAACTATGCATAAACTAACAGGTAATCAAATTTGTTGACTATTATTCGATCCAATTAAGTAATATTTTGGTCAAATTTGAGCTCAGTATAGTCAACAGTTTGACTACATGGTTTGGGTCACAGTTGACTGCTGCTTTTAAGGGTGTTTACCCAGTTTTACTACAGTAAATTGCTGGGGGGGGGGGGGCGTAATTGCAGCATGGATTTATCTGTTAGAGGCACATTAATTAGCACTCCATCAGCTGAACATATATTCTATCGATTATGCAACGTATTTTTTTTTATTTTTTTTTTGGTTTTGTTTTGGTTTTCTTTAATGCAAACATATATACATATCGAAAACATGATACGTCTTTGTTTGGGTTTTCTTTTCCTACATGCAGAAGCATGCCAAAAGCCTATCTAGAAAATGACATTAGAACTGCGATGTCGCTTCATCAGAAATATCCCTTGCATCTCGTAGGATATGACATGGCTGGATATGAAAACAATGGCCCGCCTCTCAGAGATTACATAGATATTTTGTTCATTCCAGCTCAAGATGGATTAACTCTACCATTCTTCTTCCACGCTGGTGAAACAAGTAAGTCTTCAGAAGGACACTTTATCAGAAATTGTTAAACGAACTGCCGTTGCCAAATATTTCTGTAAAATGATGAGAAATATAAGGACAGCAATGTTCAACAAAGCTTCATTTCCATGGCTAGAGATAAAATCATGGTAAGATAATTGACAGAAATCCGCCAATTTCTTCACTCATAATGGAGTGGAGAAGTGCGATACAAGAGAACATTTTGCGGAAAATAGTGACTGAAATTAGGAATTTCTATTTCTCCAAGTTCTCTTTATCCTATTTTGACTTTGTTAAAATCACATTCAATTTGCCAATACCTCTAGCTGTCGCTTAACGAAACAGATTACTAACTATACAGCCATCAATGTATTAGCAATTCACTGTTAAAATCAAATAGCTTGTATCAGGATAAAAACTGGGCATTTCAATTTTCTCTGTACGGTTTTTTTCTTTTTTTGTGGGGAGGACAAGAGCAAATTTTGCCAAAATAATGGCATCTTTTATTATTGTTTTACCCGAATGGACCAACTGTCTTTGCCCAAATTGGCCGGAGGGCGAGTGCCCCCCCCCCCCTGCATCCCCTACGCCTATGGATTATTGCGTAGCACTGGTGAAACATAAAGTAAACAGATTTAAATAATAAAGAGTGTTAACATTTAAGAGAAAGCTCCGTCACGTTTCCAGAAACTACCCTTCATCAGGGCAGGATATCAACTAAAAATATTGATATACAAAATTGACTTAATTGCCTTTTTCTTTTAGAGAAAACTTGTATCAAAACGTCACTATTTTCCCCCATCGACTTTTCAAAGTTAAAAAAATGGATGATTAATTTCAATCTCTCAGTTGGTCTGCTAGTAATAGTATAACGGAACGAAGGGAAATAAACGGGTGGTCATCGAACACCGTATAGTGACCGCTTCCGCATGTGGGTGTGCATATGCTACGTCCATACTATGCTTTCAGTGGTTAATGAAGTTAGTCCAAAACGTTTGTCCAAACCGTAGTGCGCTTTGGGATTTGGGCCATTTTTCTCAGTATTCATGTGTTCTTAAATCTTACTAATTTTTGGTTCCTTGCGGTAGCAAAGGAACCTATGTAGTCAGGTTGGCGTGTGTGTGTGTGTGTATGTGTGTGTGTGAGTGTGTGTGTGACACTTGCGTCGGTACGCTCTAACTCAACAAGGGAAGGTTGGATGGAACTTTGATTTGGTACATAGATTTGTCATAGGGTGTGCCCAATCGTTTTTGGTGGAGGTCAAAGGTCATTTGGGGTCGCCAGAGGTCAAAAACTAAAAACCTTCTCAACACGATATCTGTAGATAGGAAACTTGGATAAATGTCATACTTGGTGTGTGGATGTGTTATGGTATAAGGATGAAATTGGATATGTTTGGTGATGGTCAAGGGGTCATCTGGGGTCACCAGGGGTCATACACTGAAAAAAGTTTAGACACAGTATTTTAAGGTAGAAAGGACATATATCAAATCAATATGTGTTTGGTTAAGGTCAAAGGTCATCAAGGTCACTGGAGGTCAACCGCTGGAAATGTTATTTAGAAAATCTTGTAAGCTAGAAAAGATAGGTTCAATAGATTTTTTATCTCACCTGGTTTTGCATGCTTATACACCCAAACACCTTAGAAATTTGGCCTTTGCGTTTGTTCAGTAATGATTCCTTCGGGTTGTACACATATTTTGGATCATTCAAAGTTTTAAGAGGGCAATAACTGAAATCTGTAGATTTCACTGAACACAGGTCACTCTGCATTAAATTGGTCTCTCTGCCAGTGGAAGCAATGCATGGATTATACAGTATGTCTCTTTAATACTGCTGTGCTCTGTGGGGGTAACCTAATCCTCATTCTATTATCACACCCCATTAATCACTTGCTTTCTGCTTAACTGCTGAATAAACACTGTTTTCTGTGTAGAGATTGCAAACAGGACAAATGGTAGATTGTTTTAAAGTAATAGCAAGTTTTATTTGGGAGCAGGTAAAAATAAATTGTGAGAGGAATACAAGGGGTGTTTTTCTCTTTCTGACCACATTGTGTATTGTTTATTGATGATAATATCAAGTTTGATTACAAGCATAAATACTGTACATATGGAAATGAGGAAATATTTTTGAAGGATCACCAAGCATTACAAAAGTTGAAGGTTAGAAAGGCCACAAAAGTTTGATCTTTGATATCATGTAATATAAGTAATAAAATATCCCTTGTGAAGATGTTACAAACATTGAGTATTAGCTTTTGCTTAGCTCTGTTTCAGAGACTGGCTGTACATTCTTATAATATCCAGCAAGGAACCACAGTGCCCATTGGGCTCTTGTCTCAATCACGGTCTACCAAGTAAAGTATCCTTATCCATCCCGGATGCTTAAGGATTCAGTGCGTTTCGCTCCACGGTCCATCATGGAAGTCTCGATGGACCGGTCAATCTATGCTCGTCACGTTCCAAAGTTTATCATTATGACCAAAACCCGTCATGTTTTATGCGTTCTTCCAAGTTAAAACGAGAGAGCCGGGGAGCGTCGGGAAGTAGCATTCATTGTATCCCGAGACCTTGACGTGAAAACAGTTTATTCTCAAGGTATATAGAAGACTCAAGAAAATCTGCTACGTGGCCAGGTATTTGTGTTCTCCCTCCCAGACCGCAATGTGTGTTGTGTCAGACCATAGTAAAACTCACTGTGCAATGAAACTTATATCGCGCCGTTTACGTTGTCCGTAACTCACTTGGGCATGCGGTGATTACATTTGCGGAAACAGCTCCAATATACACCCTTGATTGCCCAGGTAACTGTGACATAACGCGTCTTAACGGGACAAACTCTACTAAAACCGTGAAGCAACCATGACAAGACGCCGGCATGACAAACCGTGACTATTTTTGAAAGAACATTGGGATATTAATTAAGAAACATACACACCTCATATCACGTTTGAACTTATCATAGCATAATTGACGTTCGCAGGATAACGAAGTTTGCAAGGAGCCAAATTTATATTTGATTCTAGTGGTGACATTTGAGCAGAACAAATTAACAAAGGGTTAAGGACATTTTCTTAAAAGAGCATCATCTTCATCTATTTGACCACATAAAAATTCGCTCAATAAAGCTTTCGTTTCTTGGGTCCATTATGACCCAATTAAGTCATGCATTGCAAAAATTAATATCTTGGTTTGACTCTCTAACCGATATAAATAATAACACTCTCTGGGTTTTCATGTTTTTTGCATTTACAGAAAGGTTTGGGGATACAGATCACAATATTCTTTTCGCTCTTTTGCTGAACACGACTCGAGTTGGTCACGGGTATGCCTTGACTAAGCACCCTGCGTTAATGGATATTGTCAAAGAGAGAAACATCGCTATCGAGGTGAATCCTATTTCAAACCAGGTAAGTGAATGTATCCCCAGGAGAAAATTCCAGTTGGAACCTGTTGAATAGGTTTTAAAAGGTACAGAAGGTAATTGGAAACATATCAACAGGTTTCAACAGGAACCTGTCGGCTTCATCTGTTAGTTTCTCCTGTTGACACCTGTTGACTTTCATCACTCCAAAACGTCATTGGAAAATTTCCTGTGTTCATACCTGTTAATACCTGTTCGAACCTGATGGAATCTCAACAGGTTTCAACAGGTATTTTCTCCTGGGTCATGAGATGGCAACTGCATATGCTGTGACGCTGCGTCGTAGGAGTTTAACATAGCTACTGCAATAGGTCAAAGACAACGTGGAGTATAACTTGTACCTGAGTTTGGTATGATCTGTACTTTCAAGTGATCTATGCTTTCAGTGTATTCATTGTGTTCATTGTTTTCATCCTGCGTGCAAAAGCAATTGGCACCTACTCGACTGGCTTGCTAGTCAACCCCATATATTATACAATTTGGAAGAATTTTTGCTATATCTAGAAAATGGTATTGTCAAATCAATTATTCAGACCTGAAACGAACTTAACAAGTACCTATGTAGTGAGCTTCATTTCCTCTCTAGGGAAATGAGATGTTATCGGACAGGGTTTAAGGATGTTTCAAATCAAACAGGAGGGGTTCATGATGGGTGAACTGGTGCAAATTAGATGTAAAATATTCAAAAACTTAATATTTAATGGGGCTTGTTGTAATATTCAGACTAACTTGATGACCAATTTCAGGATATTTTCTAAAATTGTTTTATAACATCAATACGTATCATCTAAATATATGTGACGTGGAGAGATGAAGGCACTTTTGTATCAAATATGACATAGAGTATTCCTTGTTTTGATTCCAAAATAAGTACCGTGTTCTGAATTTTAGGCAGTCCTTCGTTTCGCCATAAGGAATCAATTTGAAATCAAAAGCTTAGCCTGTCTATTTGTAAAAGAATTGCGATAATATTTACTAAATTGTGGAAAATCAAACTGGTCATCGAGGGAACGTTTATATTTAAAAAAAATAAAACGGGAATGCACCCACTATGCACCTGTGCACGTCGTGTTTTTTCTTTTGCATGAATTCATATATTACACAGCACGTCCAAATTTATATACCTTTAGAAATTTTAAGACTTTGGCATAGCTCTACTCATTTAGGAATTCAAAGTTTTTACGAAATGCTCTGTAGATGCTGATTCTTAGTTTCTTACATTCATACATTCTTACATATTGATAAAGAGCTGCAACCCTTTGAAAGTCTGCACTGGTCCAGGAGTTTCGCAAATGGACTAATGTATGGTAAAAAAAAAATTAAAAAAAATGATTATAGTCGCTTAATCAGGCGCAGCGGAACGGAAAAAATGGGTGGAGTTTAGTGCCAGCACTGAGAGTAAATGGAGCGCCACCACCAGTTGGCGCTGAGCGTACAAGAAAACTTTGGGCCTTAAAAACCATACAGGGAACGTAACGAGAAAAACGACATTATCAGCTGCAGATATATGGACTTCTTGGAACTTAACTTTGCAAGTGAAAGGCGGCCCAGGGTTGAATTCCATTCGATAGAAACCGTTTGAAACCATTCGTGTTCCAAAAGTTAAGACTGTGTTTTGGACATTTTCCATTCATAACCATATAAAACCAGACTGAGTTAGAAAATCAGTTTACATTACTTCTAATATTTTGTCCATGACCAGTTGGCTCTATTCATAAATCACTTGCAACCATTCAAGACCATTCGAAAAGTCTTTGTTTTGGCAACTAGCTCTGAATGGAATTTAACACGGGGGTGGTTGGTGATTGTGAACCTATCGTTAACCCCCAAACTTTATTTATTGAGAGACTGAGACCAGTTTCACCCACTTACTTCGGTTCGTTTCCTTCTCATTTCAAATGAATAACGGGAGAGAAAGTATAATTTTTACGAAGTTTTTCTTGGCCAATGGTATCAACATGTCAACTAAATTGAAATTTGCACCTTTAGACTAAAACCAGCGTGTAGCGAATGAAAATATTCAAAGGCAATGATGAAATTGACTACTGAGTAAAATTAGATCGGCCATCAAAGAATTTAGGACATTTTGATTTTGATTTTAGTTTGGATTTCCACCATTCTTCCAATTCCTTTTGGGCGACCTTGGTAAGAAACAAGAAATCATCATTTTTTGCTTTACATTGTATAACCTTCCAAAATGAAGATTAGTATTATCAAAATGGCAGAATAGGAAGGTGAAATGAAAGAAATCATTGACCAAAATCTTTCAAATTTGTACAGAATTTTCTCACTTTTATCTGGGTGTATGATCCAAGCACGAAAATTTATCATGAAATACAATGTAAACCTCGGCTTATTTCTTTGTCTGCTTTAGAAATCTCCTCTAAATTAAAGTCACGGTCACACTACCACGAAATCGGACCGGACTCCGACCTGGATTTTGTAATATTTTTTCAAAAATTGTCCATCCCGGGTCGGAAAGAGCCAAAAATTTGTCATTTTTTGTAAATATATGTTGTCCTGCAGGACCATGGATATTAAGCATATGCTAATTTCGTTAAATAGATCTTATGGGACTACGCTGTTCGAAAAAATGTATGTTAGTGTGAGGCAACCAAAAAAATTAGTTGGCATTTTATTTCCATAGACATGAGATGCAAATGATAAACTAACACTGGTTGGCGCAGAAATGGAGGAGATTTTAATATTAACTCGAAAAATCGGATCGAAATCCTGTTCGAATTCGTTGTAGTGTGACCGCGAGTTAATAAGAAGTAGTTAAACGTTATAAAATCAGCTATTGCTATTCATCAGATGACTGCTCCATAACCACTGAAATTTCATTTCAAAAGTTAAGTTTATGTAGCAACGAAACATCATGTTGCAAATTTTGAATCGATCTATCAATAAAATTATCCTTTTTTAACCGTTGGAAATGTGATAGATTCTCGTACATTGTGTAGTAGCTTTTTATTCTTAAATAGGCCGGAATAGTAAGAATAGGCTGAACTTCGTATTCTGGGATAGTCCCAAAAGATGTACTTTTGTGTTGCCCACTAATTCAGTCACTTATTTCCCAGCAAAAGTCTATAAGATAACGTGACTTAAAGAATTGACTATTTTAATTAATTTCCATCAGGTATTAAATCTTGTGGCAGACCTTCGCAATCATCCCGGTGCGGTTTTCTTTGCCAATGGATTACCTGTAGTGATTTGTTCAGACGACCCTGCACCTTGGAAGACTAGTGGTCTATCGTATGATTACCATGCAGCTTTTATGGCGTTTACCAAAGCAAATGATGGATTAGAAGTTTTGAAGGAAATGTCAAGAAACGGAATAAGGTAGGCACTATTGTACACATGGTCGTCCGCAGAACTTTTTACAAGGGGGGGGGGCGAGGTCATTCATAGATGGTTGAATTGTGTACACTATCTTAGCGGAGCGCCATCATCAGTTGGCGCGGAGCGTACAAGAACATTTTGGGCCTTACAAACGCTCCAGAAACCCTCCGGAAACGACACTTGGCGATTATTCTAAGCTGCATGTACCCATCCCTGAAACAGGAATTTCATGTCTGTAATTTTATGATTTTTAGGATTTTCAATGTAAAAAACTGTTGAAGGGAAATCTGCCTCTCGGTCACGGCCTCGGACGCCTATGCACGATAAAACTTACAACTGTCAAAAAGCCTACTGTATCTAGGCCTATATCCGCTACCCAATTATGAATCATACCCCCCCCCCCCGCCCCATATTCACCTTGTACATCCCAGTTACATCCGCGCTTCGCCACTATCAGTACCGGACCAAACCAAGACCATTCATCAATAGTCGGATGCCATATGCACACCACATACCTGACAACTAGTATAATTTTGGCATAGTTTTTATGATTACAATTTTCAATAGATATCACGAATGATGGTCCCCAAATTACGATTTCACTATTCAGCATTCCATCTTCTTTTCTATTATTCCTGGTGATATTTCACGAGTAGAAACTGACGCTGTGAGTGAAGATATTTTGATGATTTATTTTAAATTTTTTTAATTTTAATTTTTAATTAATTTTTTCACAAGTTTGATTTTCCAGGCGGGGGGGGGGGGGGGAGCAAGTTCCCCTCTTGCCCCCCACCATGCGGACGCCCATGATTGTACATCATTAATACACGATTGTCTTTCAACTACGCTTGCGCATGGATGTGACCAAAATAAACTACTGGTCACATTTTTTATTTCTCTTTGTTGTATCATGAAGCTGGGATTTACTGTTGAAAAAATATTAAGAACAGCAAAGAACTAAACGGAACATTAAAAGGAAAAACGGAATGGTTGTATTTCCTGTTAGAATGCTACCATTTAATTTTTTATGCATGCAAATTCAATAAAAACACTTGGTGTTCTTTGTGTATTACACACACAAAAAAAATGTTTAGACGGAAGGCATTTTGTGAACAATAACTGGACGATTTCTCGATTGAAGCAGTTGGCACTATCGTCAATATTACGTTAAAATGGTCATGTTTGGATGTATCTTATAGAGGGACATATGCTGTGAGTAATGAACTCTTAACGTAAAGGTAAAAATTTTAAAATTTGCCCCAAAAGAAAGGAAACTCACCCCCAAATGAAATTCACTCCAAAAAGGCAAAGTTTTCTTCTAAATGGAGTGCCTACAGGGACCACTCCTTAAAATTGATCCCATCATGCACTCCTAACGAAATGAATTTTTCATTCTTCTTAAAGTGGATTTACTTTTTTTTTCTGTTCTTGGATTCTTGGAGTAAATTAACACAGTGATTCAAATGGAGTGATTCACACTTTTCACTCTATGGTAGAATGTTATAAGGGCCCTCTTTTGTTTCTAAAAAGTACAAGATTGGCGTGGTTAAAAATGGATGGTGGTAATGGGAGAGGAGGATGGGGGTACATTGTAGATGTCTATATGTCAAAGTTTTGACAAGAACTTATTTCTTTCACATCAGATATAGCGCTATGACAGAGGATGAAAAGAAGAATGCCTTCACCTTGTGGGACAGAAAATGGAATGAATTCATAACATCTTTTCAACTCGGGTAAATTAACTCTGACTCTGTTCTGTTGCGAAAGTTTGGAGATATTTTGAGGCAGACCAAAAATTAAACAAATATTTTCACAAACTGACGAAGGAGAGGGGTTTCGAGAGACGAACTTCTCCGAAAGTTATTATTTCATATTTTCATACTCCAAATGTTATTTTTGAATATCCCACTGAAGAAATTATAAGTTTAATTCTTTTTTCTTGCTTCTTTGGAAATTTAGTGAAACTCTTGTGGATCATGAAAAACTGCTAGAAATGGAACATGGAGAGTTGTAACGAGTTGCAGCGTAAATTAAAACAAACAGATGCCAGCGAGCACGAAAAGACAACATGAAGTCAGTAAGAAGTCAATAATAAGTTTGGTTGTTTGGGATTATTGCAAACATTTCATAAAGGAAGTAACTTTGAGGAATGAAGTGTTTGAACTAGTTAATAGAACAGCGCCACTCATGAGTTGATTTTTGATATCCATTCTCCAGTCACACTAGGGTTTTGTCACTGTACTTTAACTATGTCAACAAAAGAGGCGTAGCTTTGTTATTGCCTTTTCAAAGTGTTGCATTAAAAGTGTACCCCGCAAGATTTTAATGAAAGTTGGAGCTCCTTAAAAGACTAACAAGAAACGCTCCATTTTCACATCATGTTTGGGTGAAGAAGAAATGCATATCATGTCGAAAATTTGGAAATAAATTTTCTAACAATGGTCATGGTTCAAAACAGGCATGTTGTTCCGCCGGGTAAACGGGACTTCACCGAACATTGGTTTCCACGCACTCTGTAACATATGAAGTCTAAAACTCTAAAAATGAATGTGCAATTTTGTACATGTTATGCATGGTGATCTTCTTCAAACTGGAAACACTCTTTCCTAAAGGGCAAGAGCGGTCGCCCCCATCTTGAAGTGGTGTAGTACACTGTTTCGTGATTGGCTCTTGAGAGTTATGTGAAACTATTATCTCCTTAAATGTGAAATTTACAAAAAGTCACTGTTTTAACTTGAATATGCCATATGAATATCAAAAAATATTATGAAAGGTAATTTAAAGAGGAATAAGAATTAAATTTTGAGTTTGAGTTGTTGGTTTAAAGGCCAAGAGTGGTCCACCAACTTATTTTGAAGCAATAGCTAAATATCACAATTCTCGTCTCATTTCTGTTCAAAGAATCTTTTATAATATTTTATTACTTCAATATAACATATCAAAGGTAAACCAAGCAGTAACTTCCAGTAAATTTCACATTTGAGGAGTAAAAATGTTGTCACATGACCCTCAACAGCCAATCATGAAACTGGACAGTCTACTACACTACTTCAAGTTGGGGTGACTGCTATAGCCCCTTAAGATAAATTTGAGACGACTGTTTTTTTCCCTTTTCATAGTAAGATTTACAATATTTGCGTTTAAATGTGAAAAAGAGAAATTAATGACAAATCGAACTTTCGATTGGCTACTAATTCTAAACGAACAAATTTACCTTCACCTTTTTTAGAGAAATTTTAAATCGTTTGAATAAAGAGAGCACTAAATGTGGATATTAAGTTTAGCATGTGGTAGTGTTCCATTGGTGTCTCGAGAAAAATATCGTTTGGCTTCTACTCAAAACTTATTCATGCACATCTGTGTGGAAGGCGCACATTTTGCATTTTAGGTCTATAAATAGGTCTTTAAGATTCTTTCAAACATTTGATCCATTTAATAAGTTAGGTTTTTTTTAGTGAATGACGATTAAAAACCTTTCACGTTTGCAAAGTGTGAAGCCTAATATTTATTTCTTGTTTTACTTTGTGAATCTGTACTTTCTTCTCAGTGCTAATCCCTCTTCCACGCATAGAATAAGGAGAAAATGGTATGTTCCAATTTAACTACTAAATATGACAAGTACTCAATACTACATCTTCAAAACCTATTTGAGTTTGGTGGTTTGAAAAGTCATTTCAGGAAAAACCATCTAAATTTGTAAATGATATACGCTTTTGGTGTCCTATTTATGCTGCCTAAGGGCAAAAATCAGTACTTGGCATCCAACATCACAATGAGGTTTCGACATGTTAAGTACATATTAGAATAAAGCTCCATCACAAAAGCTTTTGACTGGAAAGATCTCCCCAGGCCTGCTCTTCAATGCTCTAATGCACGACTACACAAAAATTACGTGACATTTGGCTTTAGCTAACAGGCCAGTCAAGCATGTGTTCATTGCTTTTCACGCAGTGCGAACACAATAAAAGCATAGCATATTTGAAGGCACGAATAATGAAAAAAACTCAGTTACACCCTGCACTGCCTTTAATCTACTGCGTGCCTATGCTGTTTTCTCAATAAGTTACATGATGGCATGTTTTCATATTTTACCCTTTTCAGGCCCGTAGTCAAGGGGGAGGGGAGAGGAAGCCCCCTGTCCTGCCGAGAGAATTTGAAATTTGCCATTGAATAAAACATTTGTACACATTCGCCCCTTCCCCCCCCCCTCCCAAAATAATTGTTCAATAATTACACAGATTTTTTCAATTTATATGTGTACTATAATGTCTATCTTACGTTCTACAAATATGGCACCTGTCCCATCGAGCGAGTGACCTAATGAAAGGTGTAAGGGGTACCTGATAACTGAGGCCGTGATAGAAGTTTGTGTAGTGTGATAGATTTAATTTTTTCAATATATCTTTTCCATGCAAGTAAATTATGACAGACAGTTTAAAGATACTCGCAGGGTAGTTTGAAGCGACCCACTATACATCCAAAAGCCTGACATGTTTGTTTTGTTATCTTTGTCGGTATGTTACTGTTTTTAATCATACTTCAATTAATAATGAAATGACTACTTAAATAACACAGCAGTATTGATTACCAGTAGCTTCTGCCTCCTTAAGTTACATTTTGGTCAAAAACATCTAGCATTATGAACACATTCAAGCTGAAGGTCTCTATACTATGGTTTTTCGGACGTCATTGAGGATAGAATTCTGGACTCTCATATGGCATCGTTTCACCTCAGACTAACTTGACTATTCGAAAAGTAGTTATATCACAGGGGCCGAGGCTTGTGACGTACGAAAAATACTCTATACGTTTATCTGACTTTAGTCTATCAATACCCATTTTTCTTATTCGTTTAACCCCATTTCTCTTATCGTAGGATTTCCTGAAATGGCAAATCATATTTTAGCTAATCGTTTTGCAAAAGATGGCCACTATATCAGTTTGGGAGATAACCGCTTTTGGGAGAAAATGAGTATTACCCCAATTGAGCGAAAATTTGCCTGTCTCAACGGTATTACTATTTATGAGCACTTAGTTTCTACCTCTTCGCAGTTATTGAGTTGTTTAATAAATGTGCGTATATTCAATTGTGAGGTAAAAGATTCGACATAAAAAAACGAAATTACCATGGACCTTTCAACTACGTATTTACACACCTTTAAGTGCAAATTGGTGTACAAAACTTGCGGCTGCGTGGAGTCTGTAAATTAAGGTCAGGAAAAAGAACGTAGCAAAATTACTCGATTTCTCAAAATCGGCGTGGTGAACAACCAAACATGACGAAGCTTTTTTATTCCCTATCAACAAAGTTTTTTTAAAATGTCAGAATTTCCCTTTCCTAAAATCGATAAAAATTGCCAGGCTGTTTTGAACGTTATCTCCGTTGAATTTGCACGGTAGGATCGCAATGCATCCTGGGAGATATTTGAAGATGGCGTCACCCATGACAAAATAATTCCTCGATCGAATGAAAATTGATTTCCCCCGAAGGAGGTTATCACCCCAACTGTAGATGCAGCCTATTCTTAGTGCTGCCCCTCGTGATCACATGAGCTGATTATGTAAGTAACTGAACTTGCTAAAATTGAATGGCATTATCAAAGTTTGCAGCAACATTAACTTATCGTTTCGTCAATCACTCCTCCCCCCCCCCCTCCCCCAAAAATAAATCTCATCAAATCAATGCCATCAAAACTTGGTATTTCTTAAATTAAACGACCATCTAACAACTAAGCGCTCTGTATTGTGCTGTAGATATTACTTAAGCAGAGATCTTATCAATGAATATTAAAGGATTTTAAGTCTTGCTCGTTTATAATTCTACTTGACGCAACCCTTTTGACAATATTAATCTCCTTGAAAAAATTATATAGAATGCGTGACAATTAGGAGAGGTAAAGGTTTACAATCAGAAAGGTATTTAAGGTCGAGGAAGAATATTTTTTTGTGGCGTTTTGATATCACCTGTCCTTAAGCAGTTTCTCAGCTTGTAAAATCTTAGTTCTTTTTTTTTTTTTTTGCGCTCTTTGTCTCTTTCTTGAGAGCACCCTTCCCGATCTGGAAGCCCTCCTCCAATTGTTTTTTTAGACTGCTTCCCCTCACATCATCTTGATATGATGTAATTGAATAATATAAATAATGTCAAACTGAATAAATGAAATAAAATACAAAAATTTGTTTCCAGTGACGGTGTCGGAATGAATAGACTAGACCATGATATTTCTAATGTAATAAATATTCATATTTTACGTGTTATCTGAAACCATTATATCTGATAGAGAGACTTGTAGTCAGAGTTGGCAAACCCAACACTCTAGAAACCAGTTGTGCAAAAAATAAAGACTCAATGTTGAAGAAAAATAGCAGCAAATGAGTTCAGACTTTCGATATGATTTTCGGCACCTGGTAGGACACTACGTTGCCATTTTTCCTCATCAAGTTTTTCTATTAAAACATATTGTTCAAATCTTCTATCCATGGGCCTCGGCAGAAAAAAATTCGGGGGTAAAATCTATTAGGGGGGATAAGCTCTGGACCACTATGAGTTGAAATTAAGAGCAGAAACTTTGACCCGAAATGCCTCTCAGATCGCTGGAAATGGCATTTCTAAAGCCTATTTACCGCATATAAATAGGGAAAACACCGAGTGAACTGTTAAGAAACGTTGATATTAATTTTTCTTCGTCTTTTTCTTTTTTTTTCAGTCTTTTTTATTTTCCATTGGAGGGCAAGTTCCCCCTTACCCCTACCTACGGACGCCCATGTTTCTATCCCAGTTGTATTTTAGATTCTGATGTAATAGTGGACTACTTTTTGAAGACAAAGATTAAACCTGCTAAACCAAATAGCAAGCATTCTTACAAAAGAAAAAGCTATGGAAAATAATAACCATAAGGTGTACATTTTTGGTATGTGGAAATCAAGATAAGTACGCGAAGAAACATTAATTGACGTAATTTACATCAAGTGACCACTCAGAAGTAGCCATTACTTTACTACATTGCGAGAAATAACCAAAAGGCAAAAGGTGTGCTTGGCTCTCTAGATACCGAATTCATAATAAATAAAACTAGCCTAAAGCTAGGCTTATTAGATGCAATTTTCAGGTTTTGAGACCACGAAAGTACAGAAATAAGCATTTTCATGGGATTATCGTACAGTGTCAGAAATAGCCATTTATCGTGAGAACTGTCACTTGAAGACAAGAAAAATGGAAACTGCTCACTAAAACTCTTAAAAACCATAACCACTATGATAAAAGTTTTATTTTATTTTAACGTGAATGTTCTCTTCAAAAAATGAAGTATTCTGGTATCTTTATAAACTCTTTTTCAGGTCTTTGTCTATCTTGACAATTATCCCCGACTAACAGGAGGGCGATTTACGCTACAATTATTGTTGCGCCCTTTGCAACACCTTTTATTGGCCGGGAGGGTGAATTTAATGTCAGTCTGTGTATTTTGGAAACTCATAATCACGCTTAGTGTGGAAGCAATAAACTTAGCACAGCGACAACATTAGTGCGTATAAAGCATGAAGATACGACTCGGCAAAACCTATCCCTGTATTACAGAAGATGACCCTTTTCATCAGAATAATGTGCAGATAGTAAGTAGTAATGTTTAGGTGCAATTTTTTTTATGTGACTCATATCGGTCGTTTAATGTGATAGTAACGTAACAACAATGTTCTTTGATCAAAGAATTCCGGTAAAATTGAACACTTTAATGTACTTCTTTAGTTTCAAGACAGTTCTCAATTTTAAATACTATGTATGTCAAAACGCACATAAACGAAATCGTAAAAAGCGTTACCGTGAACATAACATAAATTCCAAAATCGTCGGTGTCATTTTTCGATCCCATTGTAGTTGTTGCGTTGTTTGCAGAAGAAAATGTCTCATGCGACAAAGGAACGGGTTTCTAACAAAAAGTGCTTATGTTAGTGTGTCTTAGAGTAATTCCATTAGATTTCAATGGTTTCTTGCAGGTAATCGAATACTGAAAAACTGAAGACTTGGCCTTCCACTGGTAGATATTGAGCAAACTGCAATCACAAGAAATGGGATTTCCCCGAAAGGCAAATTGAAAATCTTGTGTGGTATTTAACTGTACCGGAATTTTTGTTAAGTTATTAGAGTTCTAATTGAATATAAACCAGCAAAAGTCCCTTCATCAACTTCTGTTATTTATTACCATCCATACAAAGATATTTCAAAAAGTGTAATTTTGAGAGGTAACCTCTCCCGACAAACGTTATAAAGTTATTATCAAGCTTCAGGGTTGTTATTTTCGGCATGCTCGGGAAACAAGCCACTGGTACTGACGTAGGTTTGTTATAAGAAAATGTAACACCGAGAAGATTGTCAAGCGTAAACGAATGATAACTTTAAAGTACTTTTTCAATGTGATTCCCTCCGAATTTATCTTCTCAAGATCTTGTAAATGTACGAAAATATCCATAGATACCAAGTGCAATTCCTTCAATTCAAATCTAATTTCTATTAGAGTGATGTTATGTGAAAAAGCAGATACTGGGATAACTTTCAGGGAGTTATCATTCAGGCCAAATAACCAACAGTAAAAATGGACACGGCAAGCAGCAAATCCGAAACGGTCAGGGTAAAAACAGTTCCGAACGGAAGTGTTTGTTTAGAAACATGAATCGTTTTATTTTGTGTTTCTGAAGTGGCACTTATAGAGTATATCTCGTTTTGCTTTTTATGCTGGAAGAATTTCAAGTATTGTTCCAACAAAAAATCTTTAAGCTGGTCCTTATGTTTGCCAACATAGGCATGGCTTTCTCCTTCTCGATTCGCAATGAAACACCACATTTGTTTATTGTCTACCCGGGTGCACTACGTGTACTTTCATTTTGCTATTAAACATATATCAACACTTACGAATCTTTTGACAGGATTTTTATATATGATTTAACATCCACAGGGAAGAAATGAATTTTATTGAACAAGGAGTCGATATACATTGTTTAGGGAAATTTGATTTTCACTTCTATTTTATGTTATTGCTTCTCTAAGATGCGCCGGTACTGGATATGTTATAATAGAAATTTTACCAGAACATTTAACAATAAATTCAATACAAAATCAAGTTATGTAGAAAATGGTTCGCTGAAGTGACTAAGGAAAAGACTGATTGTGACTTGCCACAGTGTGCTGCGAAAGCATCTTCAGTTTTTAAGTGTTATAATGCTTCAAACGTGAGTGATAGTCGTCGCAGCGCTTTACGCAGTTGTGCATTTGAGTTTGAGTTGAGTTGCTTCGAAGCAGTGAACGTTTGCTCTCGTCAAAGAAATGATTGTACGTTCAGGAGCCAATGTAGGACGCGTTTTGGAAATCAAGTGGTCACGCGAAATGTCAGTGATGGCGGCTGTCATGTGAACTGAGGACAGAAGTTTTTAAATCATTGAGTTGTAGCAAACAGTGATTGGCGCGATGTGCTAGTTTGCTATCTACTCTATTTATTTAAATAAAATAATAAAAAAGGGTATTCCATCTTATTCAAGATATGTAGTAAACGGAAGATGTCTTTCAAGTAAATGGGGAACAATTTATTGGGATGCTGAGACGGACGTCGTGGAGAATATTGCAAAATTGTAACGTATATAAAAGTTCTTTGACCCTTACTCTTCACGTTGAGTGTCACATCATCATCATAAGTATAGAGAAGATGCCTCAACTCAGTAAAACGAGACTTCGACACACCTTTGCACAACACAATGTATATTTGATTCTTTTGTAGCGTGGGATTGACCTTGGTTTACATATCACATACTTTTACCAGTTGTTGCATATTCAGAGTTTCCATTAAATTTCATATAACTGTTGATATGACATTTAAGGAAAAAAAAATCAGCTTTTTTATAGGTTTTTTTCACAAAGGCCAAATAGCAAGGAAAACTAAGCTGGATACAAGGAGCAAAATAATTACTAATATCTATATAATAACTGTATATAATGTTATCAAATCATACATACAAGTGAAAATTCGCATATCTAGCATTAGCAGCAAACATTTGTGTCATGAAAGTGATGCCTAAAGGAATCATAATAGACCGTTTTCTAAATTACAATTACAAAGACTTTTGGGATAGAGTCTTGGTGTACATTGTTTTTATCCAAGGTAAAATGACAATGACAAAACGCAATTCTTTACAATTGCTGTTGGAAAAAGCGTGTTGTTAAAGTTTAAGAGACAGATTAAAGAAAGAAATTGTCAAAGCACCCCAAAAAGTCCCCAAACATAGCAAAGTATTTGTAGAAGCAAATAATCGATGTGCTCGCTGGTGGGAGGAAGAAGGGGATTTCAAGGACCATTTTTGATTGAGCACGGTATGTAAGCTCCATTGCACTTGTCCATCTAATGTATGGCACAATAGTGATACTAGCCTGATACATTTCCCGAAGAAATCAGAATGGCAATGCACAAGTTAACCTCATGTCGCCAGCAAAAAAAAAAAAATGAATGTGGACACAGGGGTGTTAATTTCCTTGCTCAACAGAAGGGCGACGAATATCCCAGTAACTAAATGCAATTTCAAGTCAGTGTGCCTGACCAAATTCCGCATTAAGTAACAATGACTTCAATCGGAATTAATCGGTTATGTTAGGTTAGCTGAAGTTAGTTGACGGCCCACTATCTAACCAATTGGTTTTCGTCGCGCCAAAAAAGGCCATTTTTCCAGTTGTGGCTCTCTGGCTTGTTTTTCCTATTTAATTGCTTAAGCCTACACTGAAGACCAAGCACAATGGCAGTAGGTTCAACTTTTTAAAGTTTTTGGTATGTCTCGGCCAGGACTCGAACACCCGACCTCCCAAAGGCAAGGGTGATGCTCTAACCACTCGACCACGCTCAGTCGTCTTTAATTAGAATATATGGATAGGATTTCAATGGGAATGAATGGGGTCATGTAACGTCCCGTTCAGAAGGATTCAATGTGAGGCGATGTACATACGGGACCTACATATTATATATTATGAAATCGTAGAATTCTGTTCCACTCATGTTATTGAAAACTAATGGTACATATTAAACAGCTTAAAGTCAAAGAGATGAATAACAGTCTGAATGCCATGAATTTTAATCTTATTTGTCGAGATGCTTTCTACATTATTTTCTACGTTTTATCATTACCACTTTATTCACACCAACTTGATCGACGACATTTTGGAAACGGTAAGCATAAAGAAAAAGGTTTTATTTTTTCAAGTTAATTTGCACTCCATATAATGTTCTTATCAACATGTATAGCTACAATAAGCAACTGATAGTAACATATCGTTTGTAACAACATTTTATTGAATTACAAATATATTTCCTAATTTATGTTTCTCGTAAAAAATTTTTTCAATACAAGTTTTGTTCATTTCCGAAGTTATCATTTGGTCCAAAAATAACTTCGGCCCAACTTATTTGATAAGGTTGACCTATCTTCTGAACCAAGATTCAAAAACACGTCAAAACATAAGAAAACCTGATCATTACATACCATATTACATTAAATGCACAAATATTGACAATGTTACTCCTTAAAACCACAAAAATGACCGTCTTTGTACACCTTCTTTTAAGTCCCCTTCCAAAGTGACCACTCCTTACCCCTCCCATGGCAGAAGTATGGCTACGGGCTAGTCTTTAAAGTGTTATTTCAACCTCTTACCCTTATTGCAGAAATTAGTTAACGGATTCACATTTTTTCTATTGAAAGTTGAGAGATCAGTAAAGATGATACACAGGGCTTCAATATCTTCACAAATATGTATTTCTATTTCGAAATAACATATTTTCGCATCTCTTCGTAACCTGGCATAAATTTGTCGATAAATTTAGCAATATCGGGATGAATTTCTTGTCTAGTTGGTACAGGTTCTTCCATGGGTATGAAGTGTGTTGTATTAAATGCCCTATCAAACGTTCCAGCAGTTATTCTTTCGTCAAACTCCTCATAGCAAGCAATCCACTTGTTCAATGCAGATTTATTTCCAGGAAAGGTGAGGTACGAGTCTCTCCATGGAATATTTAACCGTTCAAAAAGTTTTGGTAATATTATTTCCGGGTTTTCGAGCATGTCATCAGCATCCATAATAACTGGATTTGGGTCGACATTTCCTCTGATGTGCTTCCACAGTTCAAAAATTTGGTCCTTATATTTACCCCCACAAAGCAAAAGATCACTCTCACCGTGTTTGTATTCTTCTTCAGGGAGGCATCCAACTAAACGTCTCTGGTGCTTGCGATATGATAAAAGATAGCGATGAGGATGGCGTATCAGAAACACGTGTTTGCAAGGTACCTGCAAAATAAAAATGTGCTGTTATCAAATAAAATGTTTTCCAATTGCCATAGTGGAAACCAGTGAACAAAAGGACAAATGTAAATCTTAAGACTTTTACAAAACAGTGTGCGTGATAATGCTTTGAGGAGGCGAAACTGTTTTAAAAGGTAACGATTCTTTTCTGATGATCCTACTGTGCAGCGAGACTATTTTCATGAGTAATTGAATAATCTTTGGCGTTAAAGAAAATATATTCATGACAAAAATTATCACAACAGTGTTTGAATTGACTAGCCCAGTAAGTTTCCCATACGTGACTCCTTTTCAATGGTGTATCATGACGATTTTATTAGTATTTTAAGTAGTAGTCTAAATTTCAAAACTTAGTCAAGGAGTTTTAGAGGTTTTCAGAATCAGTCAATGGTCTAATACCTAACAGACAGGAGTTAGTATAGTTGAATGATCAATCCAGACACTGTTTTGTCTACTATTCTAATTTACGCACTGTTCTTAATAACAGTCAAAACTTTTGTCTAACTGGTCTAGGAAATTCAGACACTTTTTAAATGCTTTGCATAGGACCAGTGTCCAATTTCTGTTTGTATTTTAATTAATCTAATGTAATGAATACACGGAACAAAACACGACCCTCATTTAAAATCTGCCAATTGCGTACGATTAATAAGTTAAGAGACAAGAACAACATTTCTATTTTTGTCATGTGACCAGGTTTCCTTTTTTCAGTGGTCAGCATGTAGGAGAATGAATGCCAAAATTTATGTTTATTGTGCGATGAACAACGTAATGTTCCTTCATTTTTTATGGGTATTTATTTCCGTTCTTGTGTAAGTAACTATCTAAAAAAGTTGATTGTCTTCAAAACTTCTTAAAAGCAGTCTTGAAATTGTTACTTTCGCTACTGATTACTGTTCAATTATGTAACAACCAATGACCCAAACCAAATGTGTTTTAAGTTTCGAAACACTAGCGTAGCCAGCGGGGGAAGGGGATAGAGTGCCCCCCCCCCAACAGAAATTTTGGAAACGCGGAGAGCCCCAAAAATAAATAAATAAAAAAAGATAAACGGCAAGAGGAGGAGGGGAGTGGGAGGATTTTTTTTAACTGTTTTTCGGGGGGGGGGGGCTTAGTAGTTACGGTGAAGTATTCAGTCCCCGACAGCGACTAGTCTCCCCGATGGTTTACCTGTTTTTTGCTCTCAGGGGAAAATTTCCCTAATAAGAACCCACAATTTTCAGCGCCCTACGCGCTCTGTAAATTTACTCCAGTTTTTTTTTTTTTTTTCAATACTTCCATTCCACATATCTAGAGAGTGTAAGTCCTGTCAACCTTACCAAGTAACAGGTAGGCAGAGTACACAGGAAATGTAGAGGTCGTAAATTTCATCACAAAGCCTAGTTGCTGCTCTCTTGTGTGTGTCATGCGATAGGTCAGTTGGCGAACGACTCACGGAGCATAATTTGGCTATTTTTACGCGGGTATTCCAGGTGGTTTCGACACCACGTATGTTATCCCCGATACGGTCTACAACTCCTACGGTTTCTATTTTTTTTTTCTTTTTTTTTCTTAACGATTACAAGGGCTATGTTATTTTTGCAAGCCTACCAAACGTTTTCGCGCGCTTCGCGCGCTTTCCAATTTCGCGATTCAGGCCCCAAAAAACATTATCAGTGCGCAACTCGCTTTTAAAATATGAAGTGATATTGAGCAAAATGTGCCCAGGCTGCAATAGCATGGGATAGTTAGGCTCCTTCATATCTCCTTCTCACCACCCCTTGACATAGGGACTGTCTGAACTCGTGGTCGTTGGCATGGCCCGCCCCCCTCCCCCCCCCCCCATCCCGTCGGGAATAATTTCTCGTTTTCCCATGGTCGGTGTAGTTATTCTGGAGTTCAAAAGAGCTATTTCTGCGAAAAAACAAAAATGTTCGGTACGTTTTGCCCACACTTCCTCAGTTCCGTTACCTAGAGCGAATAAAGTACAAACCCTTCCCATCTTTTCAAGTAAATAAATAAGTAGAATAAATGGATTAATGTACATGTCGGGGATTTTATCTCATTTCTCTAAAATTAGTTAATAATCTCTTGTGTTAGTCGTGCGGTACAGACTCGAAGAGGGAAGTACAATATAAGTTGTGCCCGATAGGACCAAAATGCCGGGACAATTGACCTATATAAGCTTTAAATGAGTACAGATTCTTTTAAGTGTAGGCTAACCCCAAAAATGTTCGCCCGCTTTTCCATGGTTAAATGCATATAAAAATTTTATGTCATAAATGACTCGCAATGGCAGGTATAGTGCACATTTTTTCTTCAAGTCTCCCTCACCAACGCATCGAAGGCATCCTGGCTGTCGAGGCTTGGGGTCATAACCACCCTACCCCTCCCCCGTTCGGAGAGTGATTCTTCGTCGGGCAAATCCTGGCGCCAAGCCTCGAGGGAAGAGAGAGTTTTTCTTCATACTTATATACTTCATACTTGTATATGTGTATGAAGCAATGAACTAAAACGGGAAGCTGCATTTTTTACAGGGCACCAACTATTTTGAAGGGGAGGCCAATTTCACTAGGAGGGCGTGTCGTCCCTGTAAAACACCCTGTGAAGAACAATGGAATCTAGTATAAAAAGAACAAAATATAGCACCATATTGCATCTAAGCTCTTCGAGACAGCAAAATATTCCAAAAGAGGATGAGGACACCCAGGGAGACAGGTCCGTAGCCAGGGGGTCCATGGGGTTCGCACTTACTCCCACCCAGACCTAATTTTTTATTTTTTCATCTAAATGGAGTTTTTGGCGTTTTCTCAGGGCAAAATGTCAATTCCGCTGGTTTAGCCAATATAAGCATTGTGAGTAGCCGTTTTGTTTCAGTGCAACACAATTCCCTAGGGCCCCATTGAATAACCCTCATACAGCCACACACTCACTTTCGAGGGAATAAGGAAAACATTGATACAAGATTGGAAATGTCCAAAAATTCCAGCTTAGGTGTTCACCAGATCGCTCAATATTGATGTAAAATTGCAAAAGTCCTTGGGGTAGGAGGGGGGAACCACACCATCTCCCCGTTTGGTCGCTCTGCTCCTTGTTTCGGTGCTTCGGGCCCTCAAGAAAATGCCGATCCCCAGTGATGGCGATGTAAAACGAAAAAGTGGGGGCTAAAGGTTCAGCCCCTCAATATTTGTCAAGTGCTCCAATTAAGAAGCGGCGAGAATTTCGAAGCGAGGCTGAACATTTTCTTGCTTAGAACGCTCGAGAAACTTAGATAGTTCTGTCGGTCAAGATTGGGGACGATGAGTCGACTCTACCCTCCACAAGCAAATACTGGCTACGCCCCTGTTTTGAAAGCAGGTTTTCAAGTTAGAGACCAGTGGTTTGTACCACTATAACACTCTCTAGCCATACCACCTTCTATTAGTACTAATAATTACGTTCCATTTGACATGGGGGTTCCTCACCTCCTTAGGAAAAGGGGGCTGAAGAATAATAAAGAAAAATAGAGTGAAGGGACCGAAGGAGATTTTAAAAACGTCTTAATTTGCAGTGTGGGACCAAAATTTAGTCGAGACCATGTTTTTTAAATTTCAACTTAACCAAACATAGTAAGTAGGTGACTGATTGAGGAATGATGCTTTTATAACGATTCGGCCAGTAGGTGTTAGTGTAAGTGAAGTGTGCTCACCTCCGTAGAAGAAGATCACGGAAGAAACTGAAGATAAACAAAGTAAAACGGAGGAAAGGGAGAGAGAGAATGGATCAAAGTGACTGATTGAGCGATAATGTCTGCTAATAACGATTCTCGTTGGGACCCAGGGTTGTCATCTCCATAGAAAGAAATAAAAAAGAACCTGAAGAAAATTAAGAAAACGGAGAAAAGGAGAATGAGAGAGAAAGAGAATGGAACAAATTTTCCCAGGAAATTAGTTTCGAAAATTCTTACCTTGAAGGTTTGGATGGACATTCTTTTACAAAAGATCATGCTTAATAAAATGCTACTTAATTGAGGAGAGAAAATTCGTGACTGGTTAAGCGACAACGGTTTTCTATAAAGTTTGTCCGTGTGTTTTGGGGTTATGTAAGGTTAGTTTACGAAGGATTTTACCGCTGAACGTATAAACTTCTAATTTAATTCAGCGCCCCCCCCCCCCTTTTCAGTTGTGGGGTACTGAATTGTTACAATTGCTGCATTGCTCAGGTAGATCATTACGCAAAACGGCGGTAGCATCTGTTTTAAAGAATTTGGTACAACCAGGGAGTTGTTGTCCCTGACAACTCCCTGGTACAACGCAGCCTGGGAATCGAACACCGAACCTTCTTGCAGAGAGTCGGGTCAGTGAGTCTTTAGACATGAACACTAAAATGTTTGAAAATTAGTAAACGTGAACCTTCAATGTTTCAAAGAAATTGTTCAAAGACATCCCATAATTGTTGTTCCAAATTAAATCCTAGAAAGATTTCGATCGTAACTTTGAAGAACGACTGAAGTTTTGAAGTGTCTAAAATACGAAAATATGTAAGGCGTTAGGCACCAGGTTCTTCTTATACCTTAAACTTGTCTAATTATGCAAAATATGTACCGATATAGATGATAAAAATTCTTTCCATTCCTAAATGCATTTCTAAAATCTAATGCAGTAGTCCAGTTATCCGGCAGTATTTCCCTTTTCTACAAAACTACTTGGTTTTTGCACCCCAAAAGATATAAACAAATTAAACAAGACTTTGTACTAAAATAAGTAATGTGCCGACATATTTCAATACCTAAAGGGGATTAGTCCCCACTACACTGTAACCTATTAAGACGTTAGATAGTGATCACGTATCATTTTGTTGGCAAAAGTCAATGTACCGATGTGGTGCACGTTGAATAAAAGTTTCCAAAAAGTTGCAAACACCGACTCTGGCCACATTACCTTTTCCGGTAAATAGTTGTAACAACCATGAATCCCATATGCCATATCTTTGACAAATATGAACTTAGCGTTGGCGTTCCGGGGTTCTCCCTCAAGCTCAGCTTTTATCAAATCATATCTAAAACAAAATAAGAGCCAAAGCCATTGCATTATTTTATTATTTTTCTGCTCTCTTCGAACTATTTATTGGCTCTGATTGACTCTGAGAGCTCAGCAAAAATCTTGACATGTTCAGTTACTTAACAACGGATAGTTAAAGATGACCTGTCTTCTGTGCCGGATTTTGGATGATGTCACAGGTTACCCTTGTCGTTCCTTTTGATTGTGAACCGACTCGATACACTATCGATGACGTCACATCTTCGATAGTGTATCGAAAACGTTCTCATTATCGACGGTGCATAGAATCAGTTCGCAATCGAAGTTAAGACAAGAGTATTTTGTAACTTCATCCAGAATCCAGCATTATTTATATTGCATTTTCCATAGACCATAGGCCATTTTAACTGAATGGTTTATTGCGTTCTCACTTTGATCAAATGACAGTGGTACTGAATGGCCTCTGTACTCCTCAAGAGTTGATTCGACACTGGTTTTGACTAATCAATTTTCAAAAAATGTTTCTACACTTTTTTTTCTTTTAAATTAAGCTATCCACATATTAAGAGGTATATCTTACCGGATCCCCAAACGATGAAATAACGTTTTGGATATATACCATATCAAGTGTTGAGTTCCATAATTCCCTCAACAACAACAACAAAAAAAAATAAATAACGAAATGAGATTATTCACCCACAAACCTGTTGATGTGTTGACGTTGAATTTACCCTCTTGATGTGGTATTTTTACCCCTGAAAAAATGGTGTTTAAACTCAAACATGGTGTACAGTGACCAAATTATCACATAAAAATGTATATTATTTAGACAAAACTATTTCTGTGATACTCTTATTTGTGTAAATGTTCATTTAAATTTCCAAAATGAAACACAAATATACGCCGCATCAAATACGTACACAACATGCCAAGATGATTCCACAGAACTGACGGTCATCAGAGTTGGCAATGGAATAGGAAAATCTGGTAACGAACATTTGGGGACTTGTTCTTCACTGCAGTTTATGTTAATGTCTTCTGAAGGCTACCAGTCGTACTGGGTATACTTTGATACAAAATTTTCTTCAAAATAAAGCATGAATTAGCAGAAATTTCATCATTAGTTTCAGATTCTGTGGTAAATTTACACATATCTTGATGTATATTTTGTCAAGTTCAAGTTTAATAAACTTTTTAAATGGAAGAAAAAAAGTTGGCAAAATATCACAATAACTGTGCGCCCGTTGCATAAGATTTATGACTTTTTACTTGGGCTGTAGACTGTGTTTTGTGGGATGAAACTCTTATAACTGTATAATAAGTACTTACGAATAACTCTCAAATTTCTTCATGCATCCCAAATCTTTCTCCGAAATGGAATTGACTTCGTCAATTATTTGTTTAATTCCATCAGATACTCCTTTTTTCTCAATCGAATTGATCCAGTCGATCTTACGAATCCAGCAAATACTGTAAGGCTCAAACCATATCTCAGCACCGTCGACGTAACTCATGAATTTGGTAAACACGGTGGAGCATGATCGAGGAACGCACCAAAGAAATATTCTTGGAGGTATAGAAGACTTGGTGGAATCCGCCATTCTAGAAACCTGTCAAATAGTTAAAATTCCATTGATGCGAAACAGTCTATATTCAGCGGTTCTTCAAAACACCTGGTATCCGGTGAAAGCGTGTAACACAATGTGATAGCAGGAGGCAAATCACAGGCAAAATTTTGACTAATCACGTCTGATCCAATCTGATTTTTCGTCCAATCCGATCTGACTTTTCTGTATCGTACTAATAATTTTAGTACTCATAGAGTCTTTCTTCAATTTTTTTTTTTTTTCGAAGTTTCCATGGGTGTCGAGGGGCGAAACCCTTGGAAACTTTCGCATTATAAGACAATTTCAACACAAAAAATAGTCAGACGAAGTACAGCCTCGGCAGACGAAAAAACAAAACCGGAGAACCTTCACTTTTACCTATTTACGGATTCGTTAGCTCTTTGCAAAGCAATGATGAGAGCTGCTCTCCAGTGACATACAGTTACTGGCATTCCAGCTGAAGGGAAAGCCGTTACTGGAGTTGATGCAAATGTTGCTTTATAGAATCAAATCGAATTTGTATATAAATTCTGGCAATAAGAGCCTTCCTGAAGTCAGGAAGTCTGAAGTAGACTAATGGGGGGGGGGGGGGGGCACATTAGCTTGATAAGCTGTTTTATTTATTTTTTGAATTTGACGACTTGTAACTTCTTACTTGGTTTATTTAACGCATAGGCAATACCACCGAGGATTAAAACGATTGTAATCAGAGACACCACGACAAGGTTTAACAGGTATAATGTCTCATGCCTACTTCATACGCTCAGATTGTGAACATGGGTTCAAGGCGGGTGAAAATGTTTTTGTGGGATTTCTTTTTAACTCGTGGAAAGTCGCCGTAGGGGAAGGGAACACCATAGTGGCAACGGTGATGATTCAAAGTTGCAAGTGCAGCTAAACATCTATGTGCTTTACAAAGAGAAATGAAAGGGGGATCAGCATGTGGCAGGCATTGCAGGAAATGAGAACTAAAGCAAGACGTTTTCAGCAGAAGTTCGAATGATAGGACATCAAGCGTTTAAACTTGATGATTCAGCCTTTCGTTATCATATATTACTTGTAAAGAGTGTTTGTATAAAGAGGTAAAAGGGACTTTTTGGTAAAGTTAGAGACCGCGGATGAGAAGGGGGAGCTGACGGGGCTTAAGCCCACACTTCTTTTTTTTTGCCATAGGCATTTGAGCAGACCTACATTGCAATTATATATTGTTGAACATTTTTGACCCCTTGTGCGATTAATCCCTTCTTTCCCTCCACTTTAGAATTTTCTCCACTGTCCCTGAAGTTGCAATATTCAATTTATCGTCAAACCATATATTTATTACATTTTGAACGTAATACAAAGAAACAAATAATGTCACGTAAAGCCTTTCGATCTTTTTATCTACCTGTTTAACCCCCACCTTGTATTTTTTGATAAAAATGCGGTATTCACTGAAGTAATTTAAGGCTCACAAATGGCTATTGGTCCAATTGTCCAATTTAGTTATTACACTTTGACTGTGAAAAGTGAACCGGTTGCGAAGCTCCAAAATGTTTGCAGGAATGTGATTTCCCACCGCTAATCCTACATGTTTACTTAAAAAGAGATGGTACAAAAAGGAATTTTTTCCGAATAGTATTGTTATTGTAATTCCCACCAGGGGAGATGGGTTGTCAGTTGAAAAAAGGAATTGAGACTTGAAGCCTGTGGAAAATTTGATCTTCTTCCAAAAGTGACTCACTGGCTTGCTTTCCCTACTTTATTGTTTATCCAGAGCTTCAAGAACGGGTGACGGTAGTTCGAAAGAGAGGCGTCTAGCTTCACGCTCTCCTCTCTTTTAAGGGTTTTTGTCACTTCCTCTTACTGGGGGTGATGATCTGATTTCCTTATTGTTTTCAATTTTTATTAATTGATATATTTTCTTAGATAATTTCAGAGGATGGTCTTTTCTGGTTACGTCCGTTTGTTGTCTTCAAGGTATAGCGGTTGTGGAAGTTTGGTGAGCAAATGGCATAAGGCTCAAACCATACCTCAGCACCGACGATGTAACTCATGAATTTCGTAAACACGGTGGAGCATGATCGAGGAACGCACCAAAGAAATATTCTTGGAGGTATAGAAAACTTGGTGGTATCCGTCATTTTAGAAAACCTGTCAAATAATTTAAATTCCATTGTTGTTAAAACGGTCCATGTAGGAAGGCTATTGGGAGCACCGGACGCCCGGTGAAAGCATGTCACAAAACGTGATAGCAGGTGGCAAATCACAGCCAAGGTTTTGATTACTACGTCCGATCCGATCCAGTCCGATTTTTCTTTATCGTACCAATAAATTTGTTTCTCGTACCGACTTTCTTCAATTTTTGTTTGTAATTTTTTTAATATTTTCCTGCCTTGGCCTTTTCCAGTTGTGGCTGGCTCCCTGGCTTGTTTTCCCTATTCAATTTATAATGCTGACCATCGAGCGCGATGGCAGTGGTTTTCTTATTCTAAAGTGTTCGTTTGATAACTTTTCTCTCATATATAGGTGCACGGTAGCTTTATGCCCCCCCCTCTCTCTAGCGGCTTAGGGCTTTTTGTCAGTTCATTTCACAGAAAGTAATGATCTGATTTTCACCATTTTCTCAATTTCTAGTTATTAATATATGATATAAGTCAACCTTAGGGGCTAGTTCCCTCTGGATCCGCCCTTCTTTAAGGTATGGCGGTCTATGAGGTATGGTCTGTGCATTTTCATTTTCTCATAGAAGTTTTCGTCGATTTGAACATACCGCAAAAGTATTTTAGTAAACGAAAGGGTGTTGAAAGAGTTAAGATTTTTCATGAGCAACACACGTTCAAAACTTGAAGCTTCTATTGTAATGATAAAGGGACCAAACAGAATCTGGAAGTGCAGGGCACTTGGACAAATAACGACGAGGACACACCAGGGAGGTATAAGTAACACAAGCTGGTCACGCTGCAACGTATTCTGATCGGATTCCGACTTTTTAAAAACGTTTCCATTTCTGGTTAAATGTTCCAACCGTAAACACATGAGTTAAACCCACAGAACCATGAAAATTAAACCAGTGCTTATTATTTCGTGACGTCACGGTCACAGACAGAAAATATTGCACTATGTTATCCAATATCAAATGTATGTCGGTGTGACATCACGAAAAAATCAGTAGCTTTTTATTGTCAAAGACATCATATGCAAATCACATCTTTACACCGGTTTACAAATTTTGGCTCTTCCCGATTAGAGATGGAGAAGATTTTCACACAAGACCACAAAAACGGATCTGAATCTGACCCGAATTCTTTGTAGTGTGACCGCGGCTTTAGTCAGTGGCAACCCCAAACGCCCAGATTTCCATACCCAGCAAATACCATGTACTTCGTTTTTGTATGAATATAACAATAAGAATAAAAACTGCGGTATGTATCTGCACAAAAACTATAATCTCACAAGTAGAGAATACTTGAATACATTTCAAAGTTTTGCTCTAGGTAACTGAATATTAATAAGTCTTTTACTTTTGTAATACCATCCTTACCTAGAGTTCAAAAGGGGGTAAAAGAAGTCCACGATCGCCACAAGTTGTATCAATTTTAGGATACACTACTAGCCCGCGGTGTCTTGTACCACGCAATGAAACATAGCAAAATGTGCAGCGAATCTTTATTTGAAGCTTAAACTGAAACGTAAAAGCTATGTCAACAAAGGTTATGTTGGTTTTCTTTTTTTTCTCCCATACGCGGTTTCGGGTCAGTAGGTCCTTATTTAAAGGAACAGAAACGTGACTGAATGTTAAATTGCAACTCGTTTGCATAACCGACAATTTTCAATTGTATAGAGTGCATATAACATTACTCACATTGTTGAACAGCATCAAAGTTTATTACTTCGAAATTCTTGAAATGTTTAAAAACAGGGAGTCATAGGAGCAGCTGGTTGAATTTTATAAGATAGTTCTTGAATATTTCCTCATGTATATTTAGTTTTTGCAGACGGATGTTAGATCAGTCGACCACATAGCTGGAAATGATTCATGTGGAGTGTTATTTTCCACGGTAGACACGGTAGACATGATAACTTTTCGGTTTCCATTAGAGTTGGGTAGCATTTAAAACCGGGTGGGTTTTCCACTTGACCAGTTCACTAAACAGTGTACCCTTTTAGCACCACAAAAATCACATATAGCCTGGAACCGTCTGTCTGTTTGCCTATTATGTTACAGTAGTTGTCGTATACAGTTGTATCAGTTTGCACTCTCAGCCTGTACATGGCAAAAGATGCTATAAATAAATTATTTTAGTGAAAGGAGCATACGGGGTATTTGCTAAAGAGGTGATTATCTGGGCTCCGGATTTTTTAAAAGGGAGCAAGAAAGATCAAGTAACAGTAGTATGAAGACTAAGAGAGCTACAATTTACTAAATGTTGCTACTTCAATCTACGAAGAAATGTTTTTTTTTCTTAGCTGATGTGTGGTACAGAGTAAGTTGGTGATACAATATAACAGTGGGGTGGTATCGCCAGACTTTCAGTTTCGGACACAAAGGGGATTTTTATTAAAAGCGATAATTTTCAAGAGGCAATGGCGTTGCTTCTTGAGAAACCAACACCCCGGTAGAACAAAGGAGGTCTGGGGTGTAACTGGTATCTGAATATGTTACATGAGATGTGCTCTCAAATGATATGTGCCCTCAATTAGCCATGATGCCATTGTGTTCACACTGCGTGAAAAGCAAATAACTTAAACTCGATAGCCTGTCAGCAAACCCCAAATGTTTTTTTTTTGTGTGTGCAATAGTATACCTGTTCCTGTCAATCAACCAGATCTGAAACGTGACTATATCAGTTGTACTAATAGTGAACTTCATATCCTTTCTGAAGGAATAAAACCTGCAGGTAATCAGGCACAGAAGTGGGATATGTATTTTCCCGTTGAATTTGCACAGTGGGATCGAAATGCATCATAGGAGATATTTGAACATGGCGCCATCCATGGCAAAATATTCCCCCGATCGAGAGAAAATTGATTTCCCCAGAGCGGTTATCTCCCGAGCTGATGAAGGGTCACTGTCATTTCTCCCATTTAAAAAGTAGACAACACACGTTCTTGTCTGATTGTGATTTAGGCATCAGGTGCAATTATAACAAAACAATTTGAATGGTTAAGAAATCAGTAAAGATGAAAAGGCCAAAAGCACTCAAGTGAGTTTCTTTTTAATGTATTGGTAGTAATTATTTTTAAAATAAAGTAATCGTTCTTACTACTCAATGAAACAGTGCTATTACAATTTAATACATTGCTGAATATAGTTCACACTTCTTTAGACTTGAAAACCTGTATTTATACTGTTTCAGCAGGCTGATTTCCAGTCATTGAGACAATTGGGACAAAAACATAGTGTAAGAGGGAACTTGCGGTGATTTCTTAAGAATGTAGATCGATTGCAAGGTTCGTGATAATATTCCAAAAAAAAATTAATGATAACTGCATGGTCACGTTAAAACGTTATGTCACCAGGGAGGGGCTACATCTCCCTGACCTTACCATCCATTAAAGGAGATCGGCGGGTGTAACTTTCACTCATCCCTTCTTACTACAAACACTGCTACCTTTGGTCCTCAATTGGTGATTTAAACGTCCATGCTAAATTTGATTTCTATGATCAAACGACATATCAAATTATTTTTGTAAAATTTTTGGAGCGAGCAACTTCAAACGATTCACAAGGTTCCCAATTTAAGATTTTATTTCATATATATAAACCACTTCACTATGATCTAGGTAAACCTGCAAATATTTCATAAAATTACAGACAAGTCGAATGGTAACGAGCAAAATAGTCCTAATTATACATTTGTAAGAAAGGGACCACTGCCGTGTACAGATCCTGGAAGTTCGTGGCAAACCTTATTAAAGCTTTCCTTTGCTTTGAGGGGTGGAAGATTATCAAAGATTTTAAACGCCTAATCTTCTCATCTCAGACAGTTCCAATTAGAAAGAAACATTTCGCACTTTACACTTCTTCAAACTAGATCACGTTTATTCTTTGTGCATACCGTTCATAAAAGACTGAAATTAGAGTCACTGGGACATAAACATAGAGAATGCGGAACTACCACGTACCTTGCAAATAACACATACATTGATTGAAATGTTCGTGACAAGATAAAGAGTGAATAAATATTATCTGGCCAATTTTATTCCCATCTTCACCTTACATTTGATAAAAGAAAACATTTTTGCCCCACCCATTCTTTAATCCAACCATTACCACCTTTGGTTCTTAAGATTGATTGACCCTTGTCTGCTAGCAGTGAATTTTTTTAATGAGAGTAAACATTTTCTACATTTTATTGCTAGACTTAAAATAATAATCTCTGTAACAAGTTTAGATAAAAAACAAAGAGCATAAATAGGAAACTTGAAGGTATATTTTTTGGAATTTTTTGAGCTCATTATGTAACATACAAATATTCAAATTAGGTGATAATTGAGTTTTTTCCATTCTAACTCCCAAAACACTATTATTTTTTACTTCTTTTTTATTTTTATTTTTTTTGTTTTTTACATTTGAAGAAGAGTCTTTCATGCACCAAAGATTGGACCCATGAAGTAACTCTTTGATGAAAAGTCTCAAAGCTTTTTGCGAGCACTGGGGAAGCGTTTGAACCTTATGACTGATAAGATAACAAATTGTTGCAGTAGAAAACATTTTCACGATAATATCATGTTGAAGAATAACAGTCCCAGACTCAACATATTTTAACCTTAAACTTCTTTATTAGTTTTGGTGTTTCCTTGGCATCTTTATGTATTAAAAACAATGAACAAGACTGAATAAATGTGACGTCTGAGGCAGGGAAAAGTTAAAACCTTTCTTACATTTAAATCACACGCAAAGAAGAAGAAGAAGAAGAAGAAGAAGAAGAAGAAGAAGAAGAAGAAGAAGAAGAAGAAGAAGAAGAAGAAGAAGAAGAAGAAGAAGAAGAAGAAGAAGAAGAAGAAGAAGAAAAAGAAGAAGAAGAAGAAGAAGAAGAAGAAGAAGAAGAAGAAGAAGGAGGAGAAGAAGAAGAAGAAGAAGAAGAAGAAGAAGAAGAAGAAGAAGAAGAAGAAGAAGAAGAAGAAGAAGAAGAAGAAGAAGAAGAAGAAGAAGAAGAAGAAGAAGAAGAAGAAGAAGAAGAAGAAGAAGAAGAAGAAGAAGAAGAAGAAGAAGAAGAAGAAGAAGAAGAAGAAGAAGAAGAAGAAGAAGAAGAAGAAGAAGAAGAAGAAGAAGAAGAAGAAGAAGAAGAAGAAGAAGAAGAAGAAGAAGAAGAAGAAGAAGAAGAAGAAGAAGAAGAAGAAGAAGAAGAAGAAGAAGAAGAAGAAGAAGAAGAAGAAGAAGAAGAAGAAGAAGAAGAAGAAGAAGAAGAAGAAGAAGAAGAAGAAGAAGAAGAAGAAGAAGAAGAAGAAGAAGAAGAAGAAGAAGAAGAAGAAGAAGAAGAAGAAGAAGAAGAAGAAGAAGAAGAAGAAGAAGAAGAAGAAGAAGAAGAAGAAGAAGAAGAAGAAGAAGAAGAAGAAGAAGAAGAAGAAGAAGAAGAAGAAGAAGAAGAAGAAGAACGACGATGTGACGAAACCTACGAATAAAATCGAAATTTTCGAGGTCCTGTAACGGGATGCATATTTTGCACAAACTTTCAAAATTTGGTTATTTAACAAAGCTGAAGGTCGAGATTTCAGGTAGAATTTACAAAAATCGGTTTGTCATCCTACATGAAAGACCACCTTAAGTGACATGAGAGGTTTATCCCACAGAGTTTCCGGTCTCACAGCCGAACTATTTAGTATTAATCTTTCTAGGTTTAGCTTAGATTTGGCAAACTTTAAATTAAAAAAGAAGCAAAATGTCTCCATCTGATGGTATTGTTAAAATTATTGCTTAATGCATCGCTTTCGAGAAGTTTCTGTATAGCAGTGTACCCAGTACTGGCAACACTGAGAAACCAAAAAATAAACTGGCAGTGAATGACAAATCTCCCAAATCTTTGCCAGAATTTCCCAATTCGTTGCTACCTTTGACCATCTGCAGACCTGTGGAATCATCTGGATATGGACCAAACGTTTATGCTACATACGTTTAGATCACACAATCGTAAACCATCCGCAACATGTTTTACCCTTTCGATAACAAATTTTTTTCTTTGGAATATTTCCTTATCTAAACAAATACTTTCCAACTGCGGACCATTTTGTCCATGAGGGGATTTTGCAATCTCTGACCCTTGTTGTCAGTCAAATTCATTTGGAATTTTTTTTATTATATCCTATTTACAAAGGCGTTATTCAGGACCTCAATCTCTGCACAAATGTGCAGTATTATTTGGAAATAGCGTATTTATGCATCTCTTCATAACCTGGCATGTACTTGTTGATATATTTAGCAATAGCGGGATTCACGTCTTGTCCAGAAGGTATGAAACATGTTGAATTAAATGCTCTGTCAAAGGAACCTCGAGCTATCTTGTCGTCAAAAGCTTCACAGCAAGCAATCCAGCTTTTTGGACAAGAGCTACCCCAGGCCAAACAAGGTAGGAGTCTTTCCAAGGAATATTTAACCGTTCAAAAAGCATTGGTAATACTTTTTCCGGGTTTTCGAGCATATCATCAGTATCTAGAACAATGGGATTTGGATCGACTTTTTCTCTGATGTATTTCCACAATTCAAAGATTTGATCGTTACATTTACCCCCTCTTATTAAAAGATCACTGGCACCGTGATTGCATTCTTCAGAGGATACTCCCATTAAACGTTGCACGTGTTTGTGATAAGATGAGAGAAAGCGGTGTGGATGCCGTATCAGGAACACATGTTTGCAAGGCACCTGCAAATTAAAAATAAGTATTGCCTACTAACATGCTGTTTTCGACTCCCTGTAAATTCAAATTTTTCAAAATAGTGTCTAAATTGACTAACCACGTTGGTCATTCATATATTACTACGGTGCTTCACACTTTCACAGTAATGGACTTAGCAATGTCAGTGGAATCTTAGTCAAGGTGGTCGAAGTCTGCAGACAAATGATTCAATTTCAATATTTTGTCATTATGTTTCTAGTCAATTGAAACACTGTTTTCACAAATTGTTTGAACAGGTAGAGTCTGAAATCTTCAAATGATATGGAATAAATTGAACAGTCTTCAACTTTAACAAGACAAGGACAAGACAAGGAGACAAAACTATATATTTCAACGCTTACGATTCTCTGCTGAGGTAATAACAACAAGGACATTTTCAAATGTGATTAAATAAAGTTTTACGTTAAAAAGAACATTCCCCGAAAGCACAACTTTGCAAACGTCAAAAGCCATCATTGATTTTAAATAGTCCACTGTAATCCTCGGCTCCCCCATGTGAGCAGGAATATTGCTTTCTTCAGCTAGCAGAAACGGTGGTTTTCGTATCTTTGTTTATGCTTCGGAGACTTCCTGCAGCATTTGTTAATTGATCTTTAAGGAGTGCTTAAACAAATGTCTTTCAGTTCAAACCCAGTTCAATTCCCAACGGGGTTGAACTGGAATGAACTGGGTCTTACTGGAATCTAACTGGGTTAGCTGGTCTTTAACTAGGCTTAACTATGTTCAAACTTGGTTGTCATAGGAATTCACTAAGCTTCACTGTGTTTAAGAATACCGGTACATTGAACTATGTTCAATTGGTTAAAACTATATTTTACCATAACCGAACTGGGCCCAACTGAGTTCTAACTTATTTCAACTGGATTTGACCCCGGGCAGGCTTGGTTGCATTCACGTTAACTGGAGGGGCCTCACATTTTGTCAAAGTTGTTGCCAACGCTAAATTGTGTTTCGCCAAGTTGTCAAAAAGGGTTCATTTTAATGCATTTATCCTTGTGTGGAACTACACATTTAAAACCATTCCAGCATTCAACTAAGTTAAAGTGGTTTGTGATCAGGTTTGTTACCACACAGAGAGATGTAAGGAGGAGGTATCCCCCTAGCTCCCCTTTGAAAAATTACTGCAAGTTGGAAAGTGCTTACAAAACAAGGAAGTTATAACTCAGTTCTAAAGAAATCTAAGAATTTTATTCAGTTAGGGTTCGGAAATTGGGAAGGGCGGTGATGCTGAAATTGATAGCGAGTACCGTCCGGGCGGAAGTTTTCAGAGCTATGGGTAGCACCGCTCGGTGAAGTGATAACCCGGGTTGTGATTATGGTTGACTGAATTTAATCGAATCGATAGCTCGAGCTGAACTGAGCTCAAATAGGTTTCACTGATCTCTGTCTCTCAGGTGATCTCTGACTAATAGGTACATTGCATTCACAATTAACTGACATTGTATGTTCAACTAGACCTCACATTAACTCATCTTTGTTTCCTATAACTCTGAAATATTCCACCAAGAATGTCAACCAGGGATGAATTCATTGGGACTGATTTACAAGTTGATAATAAAATCTATTAGGGTACATTAATTAATCCAGTTATGTATTTGAATCGAACAGTATTTTTATTCTGGGCTGGGTTCTGTTGGAAAGGAATTTACTCAATCTACAAGCATGTGCATGTTCTGTTGAGAACTCAATGGAAAAGATGTATAGAAGACAGAAGACTTCTGTCATTTTGTCATCTAGTTTGACACATCTAGTTTGACACATCTAGTTTGACACATCTAGTTTGACACATCTAGTTTGACACATCTAGTTCAAGTGTGTTTGAGCCTTGTTAGTTGTATAACCATGTAAGTAGAACTGAATTAAGTCAGTTCAAGAAACCAGTTAACCAATTCCAGTCGAAGAACAACATGCCACTTTGAAATCCCAGTTGAGAAACCCAGCTATAAATGCACTTTCATCTTTCACGTGACACTGTTTTAAGCCCATTTCCCTTTCAGTCTCCCAGTCTTCCCAGCTTCTATGTCACAATAAACCTGCAATATTCACAGTATACACACAGTAGCACCCTGAAACCACATACATCACACAGTAAAAACTGTTCAAGCATATGAAGTATGACAGAGAAAACTCATCGTGATTGGCTGATGAGCTCCAGATAAAGAGAGGGCTTTTCAAATGAACACAATAATGCAATTGTTAGGGATGCTCACACAGATGGTTTTCATGCATTCAGCTCTTTTACACTGAGTGTACAGTGGACATAAAGCTACCTACTGCTTTACATATTTTCCAGCGGGAATTATTCCAACGGGGATAAAAAACCCAGTTATACATCCAGCTGAAAAGCCCCGATCAAAAACCCAGTTATAAATCTAGTTGAAAAGTTCAGTTCAAACCCCCAATTAAAAAGCCCAGTTCAGTCCAGTTGGAAAACCCAGTTGAATGAGCTCGGTTCAAAAACCCAGTTCAAAATGCCAGTTAAACTGGGTACAAGTGGAATTTGAACCAAGGTGGAATTACATGCTTCGGTGACTTTACTAAAAGTAACCATAAGTTTAAGTCGAAAGCAGTAAGCTTTCACACAAAACTACAATTTTTGTAGTAGTCTACAAAAGTTATTTAGTTGCCAACAAGTTTAAAAATGCAGATCACTGTAGCTCACATTAAATAACATGTACTGTCAGTACTGACAATGTGTCATTACACATTAGGGTCTTTTAAACTCACCTTGAAGCAATAAATTGATATTATTTGTAGGAAGAAATCTTTTAGACATTTGTTGCAGGGGCCTAAGTAAGAAAGTTATGAGAATTGGAATTGCTCGGGGTTAGAGGATGCAGCCCTAAAATTCAGACTTTACTTTCATAACACTGGTTAGTTCTTTTTTTCTAAGCGTGATAAACTACTTACACTGTACACACAGATTAGTCAAGCGGTGGGTGAATTGACTTACCACTTAAGTCACTCTTATTTGCCTAATTGGTGATGATATCTAACTGATATCGTAGCAATGGACTGAAGAATATCAGTCGAAACTTAGTCGAGGGGGCTAAATATTTGCTAGAGACTAACTCAACTGTGTCATACATTAGTCAATGTTGTTGATGAACGCGATTGGTCGATTCAGACCATGTTTGACTAAGTTTGTGTTTGGAATGAATGGGGGGCAACTCTTAAATGTAAAGTATCTTTGACAATACCTTGTTCGGTATAAACTGGTAAAAGCCATCAATCGCAAATGCCATATCTTTAATAAATATGAACTTAGCGTCGGTATTCAGTGGTTCTCTCTCAAGCTCAGCTTTTGTCGATTCATATCTAGAATTGAAGAAGAAAAAAGGACCCATGGTTTGTTCTGAAGCAAAGCCTGATTGTAGTCAACCGAGCTATATAGTAATGATAAATGAATGGCAGCAAAATAATGATGATAATAAAAATTCTTCACGTGTTTCATCTTCTCTCAATAGATGGTAACCAGTGGCGCTGCCAGAATGTCACCCCCCCCCGGGCGGGGGGGGGGTTACCAACCAAGAGCAAAGAATAATTTTGATGATCCAAAATTTTCTGGGGCAGCATGAAATCGATGGAAAAGTGCCATTTCATAAGGTAGGGGTCCAGGGGACAAGGGCCACTCTCCCCTAGATTTCCGTTGCTCATAGCCAAACAAGGTTTTGCGAGTAGCAACAACAGACAGAAACTCCAATTTCATAGCACCGGTCCTAATCGACTCGATATATATATATATATATAAATATATATATATATATATATATATATATATATATATATATATATACACACAAAATAAGCAGAAAAAGAGCAATGCCTCTGCCACCAACCAAGAAAAACGAAAACGATGGTACATTCTGTAATCCCGTGCTTTATAGATGAACAAAAAGCAAATAGTAACAAAATACAGAATATGTACAAACTGAACGTTTCGAACCTCCTAGATTCCTTATCGACAGTATAATGGAAAGCTTAACAATGTTACGGAGAGGAAAGTACAAGCGACCTGATCAGCGGTCACGCTTGTTGGCCATGAATGAAAGGTCACGGTTAAGACCGTGGACGTGACTCTCACACCTGAAGATTAGCCTTAATTCTTGTTTTTTACGAATCTCAGTTGTAGAAAAGCCTCCCATCAATATCGCGAATTTTAAATCGTTCACACTGTGGAGGGGTTTGTTGAAGTGTTCTGCGACAGGGAAGCCGGTGCTTTTGTTACGAATGCTAGATTTGTGGTTGTTGAATCTTAGCCTAAATTTGGAGGAGGTCTCACCTATGTAAGAGATCGTCGGACACTTGTCACACAAAAGAAGGTAAATGACATTGGAGGAATTACAGGAGTACGGGCCCGGTGATAATTGAATTCCCTTGGGGTGGATGTGCACTGTACGCTCTGTGATCATATGGTTGCATACTTGGCAACGACTACTACCACAAGGGAAATTACCTCTGGGAGGGGTAGCCAGGGAAGGATTGAGCTTGGTGTGAACCAAGATTCTGCGTAAACTGGGCGGTTGCTTGTAAGCAGTAACTGGGGGTTCATTGAAAATATCTCTGATAGTGGGGTCTAGGCTGAGATTTCGCCACGAAGTCTTGATTCTTTTGAGTAGGGAGGAAAGTTTAGGGTTATAGGTAACTACAATGGGGATTCGTTTAGTTTCATTCCTGGCACGGTAACAAAGCAGATTGTTTCTATCTAACTGCTGGACCTTACTGAAGTAAGAGTCAATAAGTTTAAAAGGATACCCCTATGTAAAAGGTATCCAGCAAAATCGACCATGTGTCGTAGTTGGTCGGCTTCGGTAGAGCAGATACGTTTGATTCTTAGGAATTGACTAAAAATGATCGAATGTTTGATATGAGAAGGATGGAAACTGCCAAAATGTAGATAAGAATGACTGTCCGTGGGTTTTGTGAATAACGAAGTCTTAAGGCAACAGCCTGTGACATGCACAACCGTGTCCAGAAACGGTAATTGAGTTTGTGAATATTCCATAGTGAACTTAATGGAACTATGAAAAGAATTTACAAAATCCTTGAACTTAAGTAATTCCTGTAGGCCATGAGGCCAAATTAGAAAAATGTCATCGATGTAACGAACATAAAAAGAGGGTTTCTTGGGGAAAGCTTCGAGGAGGGGTTGCTCTAAAGAGGCCATGAAGAGGTTAGCGTAACTTGGGGCCATCTTAGTACCCATGGCGGTCCCATTGGTTTGGTGGTAAAATTTATCAAGAAATTGAATATAATTATTTTTGAGGATGAACTCTATTAGGGAAGCTAAGTCATTGGCTCTACTAGGGGGGTGGTACTTCAAAAGAAATTCCCGGCAGGCATTAATCCCTTCCTCATGTGGGATATTAGTATACAATGATGAAACATCAAGGGATACCAAGAATGAACCTGCTTGAATGTGGGAAATTTCTTGGAGACACCTGAGGAAGTGGGTGGTATCTTGAATATAACTGGGTATAGATTTGAGTAGGGGTTGTAAAAAGCCGTCAACATATGCAGACAGATACTCGGTGGGGGTATTGATACCTGATACTATGGGTCTACCTGGTGGGGTTACACAGTACTTACGTGCTAGAAAAATTACATTCCTGTCATCAATGGGCTTTTCCGAATCCAATACAACTTTATCTAGTAAAGAATAAATTTTGTGCCATTTAGGTAACAAGTAAAAATACCCAGAACGAGGATTGGGCGGTATTAATTCTTGAATGTCCTCTTGAGTGTCCGTTTCAAGATTTTTGACAAAAGATCTAAGCTTTTTCATGACTACTGTAGTCTGATCTGAAGGCTGCAGAGAATAGAAATTGTTGTCAGCTAATTGTCTATGTGCTTCAGATATGTAGTCCTCACAATTTTGTATAACTATGGCACCTCCTTTGTCCGCCGGTTTGATGACAAGATCTTCCTTAGACCGTTGTTCTCGGAGAGCTTGTTCCCGGCTTTGTTACCGTGCCAGGAATGAAACTAAACGAATCCCCATTGTAGTTACCTATAACCCTAAACTTTCCTCCCTACTCAAAAGAATCAAGACTTCGTGGCGAAATCTCAGCCTAGACCCCACTATCAGAGATATTTTCAATGAACCCCCAGTTACTGCTTACAAGCAACCGCCCAGTTTACGCAGAATCTTGGTTCACACCAAGCTCAATCCTTCCCTGGCTACCCCTCCCAGAGGTAATTTCCCTTGTGGTAGTAGTCGTTGCCAAGTATGCAACCATATGATCACAGAGCGTACAGTGCACATCCACCCCAAGGGAATTCAATTATCACCGGGCCCGTACTCCTGTAATTCCTCCAATGTCATTTACCTTCTTTTGTGTGACAAGTGTCCGACGATCTCTTACATAGGTGAGACCTCCTCCAAATTTAGGCTAAGATTCAACAACCACAAATCTAGCATTCGTAACAAAAGCACCGGCTTCCCTGTCGCAGAACACTTCAACAAACCCCTCCACAGTGTGAACGATTTAAAATTCGCGATATTGATGGGAGGCTTTTCTACAACTGAGATTCGTAAAAAACAAGAATTAAGGCTAATCTTCAGGTGTGAGAGTCACGTCCACAGTCTTAACCGTGACCTTTCATTCATGGCCAACAAGCGTGACCGCTGATCAGGTCGCTTGTACTTTCCTCTCCGTAACATTGTTAAGCTTTCCATTATACTGTCGATAAGGAATCTAGGAGGTTCGAAACGTTCAGTTTGTACATATTCTGTATTTTGTTACTATTTGCTTTTTGTTCATCTATAAAGCACGGGATTACAGAATGTACCATCGTTTTCGTTTTTCTTGGTTGGTGGCAGAGGCATTGCTCTTTTTCTGCTTATTTTGTGTATTTATTTTCCACGAACGCACGGACTTCACCATGTTTTTTATATATATATATATATATATATATATATATATATATATAACAATTAAACGATAACAATGAAAACAAAGTCAAAATTGAGAAAAGGAGTGCGATTAAGTATTTATTTAATTAAACTTGGAAAATTTCAACTTCTCCTGAAGCCTTCGTCGGCCAACACAGACATACGAATAACACCTGAAAAAATTCTTTTTTTCATGCGTTAGTCGTATGTCAAATTGAATAAATACTTAAACGTACTCCTTTTGTCAATTTTGACTTTGTTTTTATTGTTATCGTTTAATTGTTATTTTTTTTTGGAGTACACGCGAATATTTCAATTCGTTTATATATATATATATATATATATATATATATATATATATATATATATATATATATATATATATATATATATATATATATATATGTGACCATGGGAGGGGGCGTTAGGTAGCTTTATAGGGGGGAGGAAGAGGGAGAATTAGAGAAGGATCCCTGCTCTGATAATTTCGGAGAGCACGTGCCCACCAACCCCCCCCCCCGGTAGTTACGATAGACCTAGTATACATCACGTCTATTACAACAGTCCAGGGTTGCGAAACTCCCTGACGCCGCCCCTAGTCTACACGCTAAAAACAGTTGGGTTAGATAATCACCGATACTGGTCACGAATGTGACAATACTAAAGTTGGGAAAGACTTTTCCAAAATTGTGGAATTTACAGATGCTTTTTTTTGTTACACCCCTTTCTGGAGCAACCAAAAACTTGACTCACGAGTTATTGGAGAGAAATTACCCAAATTCAGCACTGTCACATACGTGACCAGCTGTTGGTGAGCATTTCATCAACTGATTTTAAAGTGTGGAATTTTATACTTACGAATAACTTTCAAATTCCTTCATGTTTCCCATATCTCTCTTCGTTATGGAAGAAGTCACTTCGTTAAGTGTTCGTTTTAAAGCACGAGACACTTCCTTGTTTTCGATCATGGATTCATACCAGTTGAGTTCACGAAGATGGCTTAGAACATAAGGCTCGAACCAAATCTCAGCACCGTCGACGTAAGTTATAAATTTTGTGAAAACTGATGAACAGGAACGGGGAACACACCAAAGAAATATCCTTGGAGGTATCACGGACTTGATGGAATCCGTCATTTTCAGAATACCTGTCGATTAGTCGCAGAACCGCGTACGGCAGTCATACCTATGTTATTAAGCCTTTACAACATGTATTAAGTCATTTTAAACTACAGAGATTTTCAATCTGAACGTTTTTAAATCGGTCGAAAAGTTGAATTTTATTTTCGCCTTAGATGATAGATACGACACAATACCAAACATGATGAAACGTTCCTTCTTACTTTTTGTTACATTCTCCTGCTCTGCCTGATTACCTCTTATCGTCTCAGGGAGGAAATGAAGCTCACTTTACCCACCCACACTTGATAAAGTCACATTCGTCTGATCAATCGATTGACCGAAAGAGACACATTAAAATACACAAAAAGTTACATAACATTTGAGGTTAGCTAACAGGTCAATCATGCATGTGTTAATTGCTTTTCACGAAGTTTTAATACAATGAAACCTTAGCTCATTTCAGGGGACAGATCATGTGACAAACTCAGAAATCAGTTACACCTCACACCGCTTTTGATGTACCGGGTGTCTGTGTTGCTTGCTCAAGAAGAGATGTCACGGCATGATTTTGTAAACCTATAAGATTAACTTTGTCGGTCGACAAAATTCAAAAAGTTATTACATATAAAATCGCTAAAGTGTGATCAGCGCTGTCGGTCTACCATTTAACAGAGTATTTACATTAAAATCACATTGATTAGTGCATTAACATAAGATTCCATGGGATCCCTACCCAGGAAGTTCAGTGTTTCTAATTTTCTAATGACCATCCCACAAGATTTCAATAGAAGATATCCCAGTCATGTGAAATTGAAGGGGAAACAAACATTCGCCTTGAAAATGTTTGAAGTTGCCATGAACAATGAATCACTTGTCTTAGCCTTTCTTAAGCTGATGTATCTGATGTGCATGCTCAAGGCCTATCTGAAATTTGGACATGCTGGACATAGGCTTTATGTTTCAAGTAAAGGCGAGACTACAGATCGGCAAAAGTATGGTGGATAGCAGCGTGAACTGGTTGTCCTTGTAACTCTTTGTGAAAAAGATGGGAGAAATAAAGTGATTTACATGTCACACACAAGGGAAATACATAATCTTATCCTGTCTAAATTATTAGCAGAACATTTAGACAGTCAATTTGAACGATGAGACAAACAAGGACTCCTCAAAGAGGTAATTCTACTGATTTCAGATTTTCATTAAGAAAATGACATAAAAAGAAAGCAAGAAAGAAAGAAAGAAAGAAAGAAAGAAAGAAAGAAAGAAAGAAAGAAAGAAAGAAAGAAAGAAAGAAAGAAAGAAAGAAAGAAAGAAAGAAAGAAAGAAAGAAAGAAAGAAAGAAAGAAAGAAAGAAAGAAAGAAAGAAAGAAAGAAAGAAAGAAAGAAAGAAAGAAAGAAAGAAAGCAAGAAAGAAAGAGAAATATAAACAAAACTTTTATAATGATGGGCTGCAATCTCTGTTTAATGTCTTCCACACCCCTGAATGCCCTAGCCAATAAAGTTGCACTGATGTGTAAATGTTCAATACGTCAAAAAACACCAGCGTAGAAAGGATCTCTTTGTCCGAGGTGGTAGTAATTGCTACAAATAACACCATACCACCCCCTTTGGTACGTAAATCCTTTAGTTCAAGTTTATCCGGCCTGCATTGGGTCTTATGCAAAAACAGTGACGGAAAGTCGAAGTGAAAAATAATGTGTTTGAACTTTTATTCTTCAAATTCACAAAAGTGTCTCATTGTCACATCCAATAGACTTACCGGATACTCTCAAGGTTGCAACACAAAATCCGCAGTGCTTGTGATATTTAAAGGCTGTACCCTGCACAAATCTCTTCACCGTTAAATGTGAGACTTGAGGCAAAACCAAACCAAATAGGTTCAAAGAGTGTCAGTAACCTATTTTCACCTTTGACCCTATGGTCGAATTTGACTCATTGGTCGTCAAATTTGATCATATTTGAGTTGATCATACTGGAGTTTGAGTTGAGTTGTCTGACCGTCGTTGGCTCGATCGGTGCATAGTTTCTAGCACAACAGTTCACACTCTTATCAGGAATGAGAACGATTACCTCAACCACTTGCAATGGTCCATTAATATCCACATATTTATTGAGTAACTCATAGGTCAAGCTGACCCACTACTGATACATACCTTGAGCATGTCGGGTGAAACATGCTGAAGATAACGATCGGAGGTATCCACTGATCCATGAACCATGGTGGATGTGTACAAGACTCAGAAGAAATTCCCAAACATTTTTCTCTGTTATGTCTTCTCAGAGTAAATCCTTGCCTTGCTGTGTGACGTACACAGTATGCAACATATCTCTGTTGATTGTATTTTTCGTAAGCTTATCACAAAGTGGCAACCTTCCATTTCAAAACGGGGAGGGTTAATTCAAGGTAAACACAAACTAGTCAGGTGGTGTCTTTGTCTGCACCATGTGTGATCACGCGTGGAAAAACAAAAGAAATAACGCGTGTTCTTGGGTGACAAACCTGCGTATTTGGAACCTTCTACTCACTGGTTTGACACAGGTTTGGTACACCTTTCCATACCTTTAATATCAAACCACAGGTTTTGTTGAAGAATTCTTTGTTAACCCCAGTTTTCATCACCACACGTTTTGCACATTAAACCTGTGTCAAACCTGTGTCAAACCTGCGTCTAACCTGTGGCAAATGATCAACCTGCGTCATTATCAAGGGAAAACACAGGTTTTCATGCACAATCTGTGATAACTTCTGGGAAAAATTCCTCACCTTTCTTGTAAGGGTATTATTGTTGTAATGGACTAGAGTATGTCAGTCAAAACTGAGTCTCAGTGTCTTAATATTTGTTAGACACTTCAACTGGGTCAAATATTAGTCAATATGGCTGACTAAGTGATTGTTTAATTCAGACATTGTTTGACTAATTTTTATTAACAGTAAAGCTTTCCTCAGTTCTCTGCCCCCGCGCAGCATTTTATTGTACTTTCAATATTTCTACACTGTGGTATCGTGAGAAACACCGATGAGAAATGTTGAACACAACATATTTGAAATTAATTCGTCACATTTAGCATGAACACAACACCGCGCCCAATATCCAAACGAACAATCCAAAAGCAGACCTATCCACCAAATTGTGTTTTCTTGGCTACCATAAGAAAACGCAAAGTTCAAGAACACATTGCATATTCGAAAGCAAATCAAACAATACATTAAATATATGAAAAAGTGTTCGATATGTTGTATAAAATTTGAAGGATACTTAAAAAAGGAACTTCAAAATCTTGCATCTGTTAACTTATATTCCTCAAACCCTGCTGAAATATCAAAATAACATACCTTGACTGTTGACAAAACGTATTAGAAGGTTCCAAATGAGTCACAAATATATCTGTTCACTAATACCGGACTGGAAGGAAAGCTGAAAGACGGTGTATTTTGAAGCTACTACCAAGACTAACTACGCATTAAAAATGACCCGAGGTGTAATGAATATATGTGAACAGTTTCATTTCAATGAAAACATCGCAATGTTTACCATATGTCTACATACGCCGTTTGGTTTCAGCCGATCACAAGTCAGACAGGAACAAAAAACGTCACTTAGTGTTTAAATGTGAATAACAGTCCAGTTCTATGCGAAGTGCATTTTATTCAGTTGGATAACGTGCTGAGTTTTTTAAATGATATCCTGATATGATGGTCCAAGATAACGTTTCCCATTCTGTTTCTGCCGATGGGATTTAGGGCTGTACGTATGCTTATTAGGGAGTTAGCTATATAGATGGCCTTTTTATCACACATCATTTGTTTCCTTTTATAAATGAAGAATGGAAGTAGGACCAGTGTGCCCAAAAACGACATCTGGTTTAGATCAATGTATCACATACAGTAGCAGTAATTATTAGCAGTAAATGGAAATTTTATTGACCGGCTGACGGTGACAGCTGAACTACGGAAACTGCGGTGTATGGTCTGCTCTTCCTGTTGTGGAAATAAGCATGGGCTAGTAATTTGCACTTATGTGGCTCCCTTGTCAAATTACCTCATTTGATGATAGACAAATGTGATTTCCCATGCACGGAGAGTTATCCAGGGACAGGTAACTTCAGCAGAAGCGTACAAAACATGACGAAGAGGGTGGGGCTTTGTTTACATGGTAACATGGTAAAGCAATCTTATCACTTCTCTGGAAATGGGGTTGGAAATTTGGTAACCACACTTAGCCACAATATGAAAGAGAGATTTAAGAGAAGAAAGTACTTCAGACAAACAAATCGCGAAAAGCTATTGTTGACCTCTTCTTGGGTAATCTGTGGGGCCATCTACCTATTCACATCATCGACTGAAAGCTGTCTTTGAAAGCTAACACGAGAAATTTTCCAGAGCAAAGTGATCTAGACTTATAACCGAACTGAGAAACGAGCGAAAGTCAGAAAATCAAATGCAAATCTATGTTCTATACTATTGGAGATAATGAACAACAACGGTCTGGTCATTCAGTAGCGTATCCAGCGTAAGTAGCGTAAGGATTCTCTTGATTGAGGGATAAAGGGGACTAAAGAAGGGTTGCACATTTTTGTGGCGGTGCTGTGCGGTGCTAGCTTATGTCGTGTTGCAAACGGTATTGAACTGTGAATAAGAAAGCCAAATCGTGCAATGATTGTACGTATGTATGGAGATAACAAGTTGTCTTCAATTAATCTTGTAACCTCATTTTGTTAAACTAAACCTTTCAAGAAAAGCTATCTTAGAATCTGACAAGATGTTTTCTTTCCATTATGGTATTTTTCTAAAACTTTTTAACTTAACATCCAAAATGATGATGTATGTAATCTTGTTGCACATTTATGCTTCCCTAATCAGACATTTTTGAAAGCTGGAATCATTAATGTACTTGATTTAATAGTCCGATATATCGAAACCACTTTTATGAGAGTCATTGTAAAATTTTGAAAAATGAAGGAAAAATTGTGGAATGTGCATTATTAGCTATGGTATTTATGATTCCTTTAACCGCAATATTTCTAATTATTCTTAAATCTGCTAATTTTATTGATATTAACGCTTGATTTCTGAAAAAAAAATATACCTGAAAATTTGGGAAAATTGCAGTTTGTGACACCAGTCATTTACAGTGTGATGTACCAAACTATTCCTCCATGGAATCTAGATTCCTCTTCAATGCAATCTTAAAAGTTGTACTTAAATGTTTCAAAAGGGCAAAATTTTCTGCGCGTTCGAGCGCCGCAAAATACAAATTAGCTTGGTAATTCTTTCCAAAAAAATTTTTTCGAAAATTTGACATACTTGACAGTTTATTAAGTGACGAGAAACCACACTGCTTTTTAAAAAAATCTTTTCATAAATTTGCACATCCTCTCCAATATATGCTTTTGAGTTTGAAACGTTGTCTAAAAGAGACAATAATTGTCTATAAAGGACAGAATAGTTTATATAACACATTTTGCCACATTTTTATTCCATTTGAAATGATTGCCGTTGCCTCTTGAGAACGCAGCAAAGGCATGCCAGTATATCAAAGGCGGTCTGGGGTGTAACTCGGATCTGAGTTTGATACATGATCTGTGCCCTCAAATGGGGTCTGCTGTCCCCGTGTCCACACTGCGTGAAAAGCGTGGTCTGCCAGCTTATCCCACATGCTACGTAACTTTTTGTACATTTTAATGTATCTGTTAATGTCAATCTTTTAATCAGGCGTTATTAGCGGTGAAATTATTGGTCGTACCTGACCATAAATTGGCATATTTTGAAACATAGTTGAGGTCAACAGCTTGCGTTGGGTTGAGGGATAGTTCTTCAAATCAACGATTATATTGACCATAGCCCTCTCAGAGTGTAATTTTATACAGAAAGTACATATCAATCGGTAAATTTACTTTATTTAAATTGAATAGATTTTTGTACATAACAATCAAAGTAGCAATTTAGTGTTACCCTCAATTATTTAAAGGCATATTTTCATCATCCCAAACAGTTCCAATTCTCCCAGCCTACCTAATTCTAGCCCCTCCCACATTTATCTAAAACTCATCTTTATCCAGACACAATCCTAGTTTTTTCCTTCATGGCTTGTCCCAGTGGCCATACAGGTCCATAATGTGTAATCTAGACACACTCAGTGCCCATGCTGTGTAATTAAGCTATGATGCATTGTTTGAATGTGATGCAAATCAAAGAGGTGTACCAATTGAGAGTTTTGATATATGTTTACTGAAACTGTAGTTTGGGGTGACGAATGACTGCCTCTAACCCCGTAGATGAAACATTGGCACAGTTTAAAAAGACTTAATTTGACCATTGATTTGGTCACCTTTGCATCGACCCGAACGTTGGTCAAACTTCTGACCTCAGGTATGGTCAAGTTAACAAATTATGGCGAAATTTGACCATTAAATTGGTAACACAGCTTTGGCCATGGTTTAAGTCAACAACTTGACCATATCTTGAGTTGGTGCATATCTTGACCAAAGTGTCTTTAGATTGCAGTATGATACAATATAGGGAAAATTTGAAGAAAAATATTTCCAACAGACCTCATGCTTGACGACACACTGGTGGTGCAATTGCCCCGCACGTTTGGCGGACTGTGTGCGTTTTCGACTGGTTCACAAATGAGGTGTCTGCCTTTGTCGATATTGGTTTGCCCCCCCCCCCCACGTACTTTTTGTTCTGTGGCATCATATGCATAAGGCCTGTATCTATGACAAACGTTTCCTGTTCAAAGGAACCATTGTTTAATCTTTACGAAAACTTAAGAAAATGCAACTGATAATAACAAACACTTTATAACATAGTACAATTTTGGTACTGACACGATACATTTCGTGAAAATAACGCACAACTGAATTTATCCCAGGCAAAAAAAAAAAAGAAAAAAAAAAAGAAAAAAAAAAAACATTCCCAAGTTAGAGTTTACAATGGGATGTGAAGGGAGATTTATGAGTTGCTTGTTCCAATTTTTATGATGAATCAATGGAGCAATCACGGGCCTGCGCAAGTTTTCTCTCAAGGGGGTATGCAGTATGTGGACTGAGCACCATCTCGACAAAGATCTAAGGGGAAGTTGTGTCCCATATCCTTAGAAAAGTTTTAGCTTTTACAAGAGTTATCTATAATAAGCTCAGTGAAACCATCAGTTGTTGCGGGTGTGTAGCTCCCCAAAACCGGACCCCTCAAATGACCGGACTGAGATAGCATTTTTTGTAGATTTATACGTAGATTTTGAACAAGTTATTTTTTTTTTCGTTTGCAAAATATAGCTCTGTTAAAAAAAGTTCGCAAACTGTTAAGTTATCAAAAAGTGATTGAATATACTTCGATTCCAAGAAGACTATTTCCCCCAAAGACTATCTTAGCAATCTGGTGCCACAAATGATACCTTTTAAGTAAAAATGGTGTTACGTTAGTATGTTTTTCTACTATCTCTAAATGGCAGCCACGAAGGGGAATAGCCCAATGCCCTCCTGCCTAAGCCAGTGAGGACAATGGATTTTCTCATTGAATTAATGGGAATTTGAGTTGTAATTGCTTAAAGTTCATTAAGTCCCATTGATTCGAGTGGGAATATCTTGAAAAGGAATTTCGATGGGAATAGAGAGAATTCCATTAGCTCTCATTTAGGATCATTCTCCTAAGACATAACGCCTAGTATATACAAAAAATCCTACAATTTCATTTCATTTTATTTATTTGTTTTACCACAACAAAAAAGAACATAATAACAGATAAACAGCTAATAGGGGTTATAAAAACAAGTGTTGTGGATAAAATTAATCTAAAAAAAAAAGAAAAAACCTTGAGAAACAAGAGCACTCCGCAAGGGAACAGACACGAGATAAACAAAAGATCAAGATATTAAATTCCTCCCATACACCCAAATGAGGCATTTATGCTCTAGTCCTTCTATTGATTAGTAGTGATGCGAATAGATTCTAAACAATAAAAGGAATAAACGAATGCCACGAATTTTAACTGTTTCGTTTGACCATGGAAGTAATATCTCAGTCCGAGGTAGTTATTCCACGGCTGGACTGATATCTACATGTTTTGCAATCTGTGTAGACTTTAGTTTAATCAACTTCAAGGACAAATGGTTTCTGTTAAAAGTAGGTTAACTTTGCATCTGAATATTTCATCAGATACAGAGTATTATCCCAGCCAACATGCCCAACTGGGCCCCAGCTGGGATTTTAATGGGAAAGCTAGGCTTAGGTGAGATGACGGATAAAATTGGGGTATTGGTGTTTCCAGAAGCCAATTCTGCTAATAGCACGATAGGAGTGTGGAAAAAAAAACATTTTACTTATACATCTGTAATGTTTCATCCGAAACTGTTTTCAGTTTTTCCGGGTTTAACTTGGTTTTTGCTGGGCTTACTCACACTTTGGAGCCCAGCAATACCCCAGTTGTTGCCCAGCTCGGCTCATTTGAAACTAAAGGCCTTCAACTGATTTTTTTCATTGCTGTTTCTGACCATAAACTTAACATTAACAGTTTTCTTAAAATAAAATAGCAAAACAAAATAATTGAAGTGTTGCAATTGTGCTAGCGGTGGGATATTGATGGATTTCCCAAACTAGAGGATCCCAAACAAGAACCACCTAGAACCCAGCTGGGTGAAATACATTCATGCATGAACGATTTTCACTCTTCTAAAATTCCTGTTGTTTACTTTTTGTATCATTGGCGCTTTTAGGTTAAAGGTAGGCAGGTGTATTAAGTTCATCTTCGAGGTTTATTTTGTTTAGTGGGCCCTAGCCTGGCTAAGGATGTGGCTCAGATGTGGCCCAGATGGGCTTAATTAGGACTCTCCTTGCTTCAGAAAATGTATTTCCTACGTATTTTAATTTTATTTTTTTTTACTCAACATTTAGGAATTTTTGAGAAAATTTCCTAAATGTTTAGTCAAAAACAATTTGAGGAAAGTATGAATAAAATGATGTGAACCTTTCTGGAATACCAGGTTTATATACCTTTCATGATAATAGAGCATTCAAAATTTTTTCAAAGAAAACTTGTGCTTATCACTTAATTCAGATCTAATTGAAATGAAGTGAATATGACAACGGTGAATTCCTACAGAAAATCCCCAGTCGGGGCCTAACTGGGAACACCCAACAAACACGTATTTGTTGGCCCGGCATACGCCCAGTGTGTAGCTCTACAGGGGCCCAGATGCGACCCATCTGGAAATGTTGGCTGGGATAGAGGAACGATCAAGGTACACATCAAGTGTTGTGTTTTTCCTCTATCTGCAACATATCTGCCCATCGTAGGATTTTTTTTTTCGAAAACATTAATGATTTTTCTCTAACGCTTTTTTCTAAATCATTACAACCTCGGCCTATACAAGAATGAAATGTACAACAAAAAAGTTAATGTTAAGGATTAAACGTTAATGTTCGGTGTTTGATTTTAATCCTACGTGTGTATTCGCGTTATAGATTGTATTTGCTAGAGCTGTACCGTAATATTAATTCCGCCATTCGCGACTAAAAGTAAAGAAACATGCTTGGTGACGTTGAATGTTCAATAAATTTGGAAGTTAAACGTATTCTTGATGGTGTTACTCATGGTGTTCACATCATATTTGTTACTGCCATTACCGTTGTACCATTTCTGCAAACAGGATCTGGTGACCAGTTGAGGTGAATCCTGTTGCGAGGGTTAAAAGTTTGAAATTGTCATTTATAGGAACAGGGAGTTGCAACTCCCTCGTTTGAAAGAACACAGACATTAAGCTCCTTTTTTTTTTCTTTGGTTGGTAAACTATGATCAAGGACTTTTGTTTAGCAGTCATTGTGTGTGCTGCTTTAAATGTAGCATTGGAAACATACCCAGGTGCCACATGCAATGCATGTGGCACCTAGGCATGTTCATGGGCTATGGAGAGGACATCGCCTTATGTCATATTCTAATATGAGCCCAGGTGCCCAAGTTTGCATTTGAAATCATTCACTGTTATGAGGGAGTGTCTCTGTGGATACACCTCAATTGCCACTAACAGTTTAGCAGTCCTTGTGTGTGCTGCTTTAAATGTAGCATTGGAAACATACCCGGGTGCCAAATGCAATGCATGTGGCACCTAGGCATGTTCATGGGCTATGGAGAGGACATCGTCTTATGTCATATTCTAATATGAGCCCAGGTGCCCAAGTTTGCATTTGAAATCATTCACTGTTATGAGGGAGTGTCTCTGTGGATGCACCTCAATTGCGACTAACAGTTATGGATACATACTTTACGGCTTGAAGTCTATTACTACTTATTTCTTCACGTTTTACGGTACATGATGTTCCTAAAATAGGAAATGATTTAAGGTGACTTCCTCTGCCTAGCTGTAAGTCGCACCTGCCAAGAAAGTTCTGACTTACGGCTGTTCAAACAGCCCTTCAAAACGGCCTGAAAAGAGTTCTTTACAGTGCCACATCCTCATAAGAAACCAGCAAGAAACAGGGCGTGGCTTCATATTTTGGCATAGGCAATTTTCGCAATATCCGTGCTGTTTGTGCCTTTGTGAGGATCACTTTGGTGAGTTGCTTCGGACGAGACTTTATGTGGAAGATGATGGGCCTAAATGAGGCCTTCAGTATACACTACTGTATAGTAAGAAGTTTCTATGGCTAAAAGCATACGCTGTTCCAACTATCTTCGTTCATGAAAATGCACCTCTACCACAATCTAAACCAGTTGTGCTGTGAGGTAATCAGCTCATGTAAGTGCAAATTCTGCACCACACCTCATTTGTAACGACAACAATACCGCACAACGACTAACGCTATTGTTTAGCTTAGGCCTAGCCTAACGCTCCGTGCGCAAAGACACACTCTTCGGTGTGAGTAATTGTCAACATGGCTAGAACGGATCATTCAGAGAAAGTGAATCCATGTAGTCCCCATTGTCCAGTTTTCACACGTTTTCTATCTAAGGTGATTAGTGAAAGCGATATACTTACTATGTCTCAACATCTGCACAAATGTGCAGTTCTAATTTGGAATAACATATTTCCGCATCTCTTTATAACCTGGCATGAATTTGTCGATATATTTAGCAATATCAGGATGCATTTCCTGCCTAGTAGGTACAGGTTTTCCCATGGGTATAAAATGTGTCGTGTTAAAAGCCCTGTCAAACGACCCTTCACTTATCCTATCGTCAAACTCCTCATAGCAAGCAATCCACTTTTTTAATGCAGATTTATTTCCAGGAAAGGTGAGGTAGGAGTCTTTCCATGGAATGTTTAACTGTTCAAAAAGTTTGGGTAATATTAATTCCGGGTTTTCGAGCATGTCATCCGTATCCATAACAACTGGATTTGGGTCGACATTTCCTCTGATATACTTCCATAATTCAAAGATTTGATCGTTACATTCACCTCCTCTTAGTAAAAGATCACTGGCACCGTGATTGTATTCTTCTTCTGGGGAGCATCCGACTATACTTCTCGCGTGTATCCGATACGATGAGAGGAAGCGATGGGAATGACGTATCAGAAACACGTGTTTGCAAGGTACCTGCATTAAAAAAAGAATGAGCTACTGTAAAACATTTTTTTAAGTTCTATAAGGTTTTTCCCTGGATTTGGGGGTCATGTTGCGTTATAGCGTGTAACGCCTCAATTTATTACCCCTGGGATAAATAAGTGGGGGCTTTTTTTAACTGTCGCAGGCGCTGAATTAGTATGATCCCTTCTTCCATTGTTCCTGGGGATCAAAACGCACAACTGCATGACTTCCAATTTTTTAAAGTCGTCGGATAGCCTGACCTACAGTGGCGGCATTAAGGGAGAGGGGCAATTAGAGGGGGCATTTGCACCCAGATTTTGACCATGTCACCCACTTTCACTAAGATAAGTAAGGACAGTAAGTAGATAGCGTAATCTGAAAAAATAATGTCTCTTCCGAAACAAAATTGTTCATCCAAAGATATGTTAAAACCACAGAGCGCATGAGGACTTTTACTTATATTCATTTTAAATCTTTTGCGATGCATCATTATATTACAGACATGAAAATGAACTGTCTTCTAGTAAGTTAGTTTATTAATATCACCTGAAATACCGTGGCGTAGTGGCTGGAGTAAACGTGAAAATTATGTTAAGGTTCAACTTCATGTGATTGGTCTATATGGTTTTGCACGATAATAGAGTACACCTCATCAAACCACACTACACCACACCGTTGAATACCACACTACATTATTATACAAACTAGACATTATTATTACTGCTGAGTATTGCGGACATTACCTTTTCCGGGATATACTCGTAAAAACCATCAATCCCAAAGGCCATATCTTTAATAAATATGAACTTAGCGTTGGTGTTCCGGGGTTCACCCTCCAATTCAGCTTTTATCGATTCATACCTAAAAAAAATAACAAGAGCAAACATACGTTCTGTGTTTCGTTGGTCGAAAGAGAAGCGTTTGTTTGTGTACCTTCTTATTCTAATTATCGGCACTGCATGACCCCGAACGACATCAGCAAAAATCAATCCCTTTCAACGGATAGTTAACTGGTTGGTTGAATAAAATTGCTGACTTTAACCTAACGTGTCCTCGAATGGTCCCTGACTTTCATGGAGAGGGTACCGAAACTAGTGTGGATAAATCTTCAGGTTTTCGGAATATTCCTCCAAAGTTTTCCCAGTACTGAAGGATTTATCTTAATGAATCTCTAGCAGTATGTTTGAGTAATGCACCAAACAAACTGTTAACGCTTTACCTTTGTTTGGGTCCGTTTGGACCCAGACGGAGAGCGCGGTTGTCGCCCATCTTTACTGTTTCACACGGAGCTGGCCACAACAACGAGAGAGACAATAGTTTAAGGTCACGGGGTCAATAGCATGCGTTCCCCTTATTTGGTAATGAAAATTTGCCAGGCGGATAGGAAAACCCTTAACCTTACAAATCTTAAAGTCAAAATAACATGCGAGTTAAAAATTATTAATAAATATCAAGAACTTTAATAATCGTCAGTTTGACCTTCCTATTATATAAAACAATTTAAGACTAAACCTCCATTGGACGTGACTGCCTTTGTAAAAGAGACGTTTGATTATCTACACTTACAGTCATTTTGGAAAATCACGTCGTATATATTCACCGAGCTTTCCAAAATCGTCGCATCAATTGAAGCTAAAGATAGAGTTGTCAGAAGGTTCTGAAAACGCCTTGCTTGCAACCTTAATTGTATACTTACGAATAACTCTCAAATTTCTTCATGTACCCCAAATCTTTTTCTTTCATGGAACTGACTTCGTCAATTACTTGCTTAACAAATTCCGACACTTCCTTCTTCTCAATAGTATTGACCCAATCCACCTTACGAGTCCAGCAAATAAAGTAAGGCTCAAACCATATCTCAGCACCGTCAACGTATCTCATGAGTTTCGTGAAAACGGTGGAGCATGATCGAGGAACGCACCAAAGAAATATCCTTGGAGGTATCGAAGACTTGGTGGAATCCGTCATTTTTAATAAGAATGCCTGTCAAATAGAACAAAAAATCCTTTGTTGTTACACTGACTATTTTCAGTGGTTCTTGAGAGCACCTGACAGCTAGCTGTTGACATACGATACCACATCACATGACAGCAGGTGGCGAACCACACCCGAAGTTTTGAGTACTGCATCCACTCCGATCCGATTTTTCGTAAATCGGACCTTGTTCAAAGTTTTCATCGAGAAAATACAAAAGGGAAAACGTCTCTTTCAAAGTTAAAGCGAGTTTAAAAGTGTAATGTACAAATGCTATGTGAACCAGTGAAATTCCTTTTAAAGTGCCTTAAGGGACAAGAAGGCATATAAACCTGTAACCTCTTCAATTCAGTATATCCATTTCATGACCCTCGACCTCTACAAGGCAATGAGGGGTGCTTAACGGTTTGTTGTGGTCAGATTATTGACACTCCAACTGAACGAAACGATGTTACGTCAGGCTTATAGGCCTATATTTGTCGTAAGAAACGTAAATCCCCTCTGGAATGGGGGGGGGGGGGCGTCCTGACACGGCGAGGCAGCATGGGCTTAAACTACAAGTATGAACAAGCACAGTGAGGCAGTATACCTATATATACATTAATACTTCATACAGCAAGCACATCTTAGCCTAACATTTGTTGTTGACTAGTGTAATGAAAATATGGTACGCGATTGTGTATGTACAGTAACAGTTTACCCTGACTGCATCTTGACGGTGTGTTCAATGCGATTTCGAAAGCAGCTGATAGATGGATATTCATAAAATGCCAATGACTGCCTACAAAGAAAACAGATTCCACATTGTACAGTCGTTTTAGAAACTGTAGCTATTTTAAATTGTGTTTTTCAAACCCTATTAATATTTCTTTTCCTCGAGAAAGGTTAAGTCTAGGTCACACCACAGTGATATGGAATATCGTGATTGGATACTAATCCGATCCGATATCGCTGAAGTGTGATGTGGGCTTTACTCTTCGTTTTACTTTTGAGTGAAGTTAATGGAACAAAGTTGTTCTTTGCCGTTGGGAGCTATCAGAGATCTCATAGTTCCCCTTTAAATGGCCAAACCTATCACCCAAACTACAACTTTGGTATGGGGGTACCGAAATTCTCAATTGGCTCAGCTCTTTGAGTGACAGCTTATTCGAACAATACAGAGTACCAAAGCTTATATTAAACAGCATGAACGGTACTGAGAATGTTTTAATTATATAAATTGAGCTTTTCTTTACTCAACTTGAAGCAATAAACTGAGATATGTATCTGCATGAGGATGAATTTCAGACAATTGTAGGAGGGACTTAAGTAAGAAGGTTAGAAGAATTGGTACTGTTTGGGGTTGAAAGAACTGGGCCTAAATGTTGTCACTTATAGTACTAGTTCAAGACTGAACCATTTTCCTCAGGATTTGATCATTTTGATGCCCCAAACGAAAGCAAAGTACCAAACATAAAATTTGGAAGTGTGTGGTTTGCGACTATTCCGAATAGTCAACCCAAAACTCCAATATACGGTGCGTCTATAAAAAATTATTCTTACAATTAAGTAGAGAACACCTCATCGATAAATTGTTTCCCAGGTAACTTCACATTCTCCGCACGTCTTTATAACTATTATAAGAGTATACCTTAACTGGTGAAATGGGGTCAAAGGTGTTCCAAAGCCCTCACAGTCTTGCAGTAGTTGTTAGACTATTAGCAGATGGTTGTAACAAACAGACTGCAATGAATCGAATCAGTGGATGTTTGACGCTTTAGGACTAGGTGAAACGTAACCATGTTACCGCCAAAGGTTACAATGTGTTTTTGTGTCCTCTTCTACAAGGTTTCGGGTCAGTAGGTCCGCATATTAGAAAGGAACAGAAACAAGACAGTTTAAAGGAGAACAGCATTACCTACAGTTTTCAGTTGAGTTCTATGTGGAGTGTTCATTGTATTGCGTTCATTGCGGCACGACATCAAGTATATACTTCTCACACAACTCTTGAAAAACATTTCAGGAAATGACGGGGATCATTGAAATCTGCCCTTGAATTTTATTGAACTGTTCTCTAATACATCCTTACATTTTGTTTTTGCAGACGGATTTCGGGTCAGTCTATGACATATAAAGCTGAACGATAAAATGTATGTAAAATAACCCATGACCGATGTGTATTTTACCGGAATCTGCTTACTGTGGGTGAATTAGCCTACTTTTTCAGGAAGGTAGACAACCGTCTTAACTGTTGACATACATGGGACCCAGAATGAGCTGCTAACTCACATTTATTAGCGTTAGTGGCATAACAGGTTAAATTTTTCACTTTCGGAGACCTAAAAGAGGGCCTGTGTTTGTGTGAGTGGGGGGTGACATCAATTTTTCCACAGAGCATTCACCACTCATGGCGGTAAAAGCGGCCGCCGAACAAGGCCAGCAAGACTAATTACATGAGAAGTCTAGGTGTCCTTCTTAGAACCATTCGGGGCTGGGGTGTGAGAACGAAGCAGCGATTTGAATAGTTGAGAAATCAGCAAGTATGGAACGTCCAAATGCAGCCAACAAAAACTCCCCGTTTTTCCAAACGTACTTGGAGATACATAAATACCAGGATAAACGGTCAACACAGACGAATCACGCGCAGCGAGAAGTTCAAAATCCAGACAGGAAAGTCCAAAGGCCTAGTTTGAAAATAGGCAACTGGATAAGAAAGAATAGTGACTACTACAAAAGACTCAGGTAAAAAGACCAAGAAAAAAAAAGGACTTGGCCGTCTCGACTTAACCCTTTACCGTTGTTTGGGTCCTTTTGGACCTATGCGGAGAGCTCGACTGTGACCTATGCGGAGAGCTCGACTGTCACCCATCTTTACGGTTTCACGCGGAGCTCGAAACTGCGAGTAGCTACCCGAAAATTCGGCCACAGCAACGAGAGAGACAATAGTGTAAGGTCACGGGGTCAATGGCCTACGGAAGCTGATGCGGGGCGTGCTACGTCCGCTTTTCCGCCCACTCCCGAGGCGCGCAAATATGCCCCGATCGAAGCACAACGGTAAAGGGTTAATGTAAAATACATTCGCACCCCTCGGTGGGCTGTGCACACACGCAGAGAGCAGTGGTTTATACCACTGCTTTGCAGTAAACACACTCCACCTGCTAATTTTAATCTAAAATACATTTGCACCACTCGGTGGGCTGTGCACACACGCAGAGAGCAGTGGTACATATCAGCTTTGCAGTTAACACACTCCACCTGCTAATTTTAACCCTTTACCGTTGTTTGGATCCTTTTGGACAGATACGGAGAGCTCGGCTGTCACCTATCTTTACTGTTTCACGCGGAGCTCGAAACTGCGAGTAGCTACCCGAAAATTCGGCCACAGCAACGAGAGAGACAATAGTGTAAGGTCACGGGGTCAATGGCCTACGGAAGCTGATGCGGGGCGTGCTACGTCCGCTTTTCCGCCCACTCCCGAGGCGCGCAAATATGCCCCGATCGAAGCACAACGGTAAAGGGTTAATGTAAAATACATTCGCACCCCTCGGTGGGCTGTGCACACACGCAGAGAGCAGTGGTTTATATCACTGCTTTGCAGTAAACACACTCCACCTGCTAATTTTAATCTAAAATACATTTGCACCACTCGGTGGGCTGTGCACACACGCAGAGAGCAGTGGTACATATCAGCTTTGCAGTTAACACACTCCACCTGCTAATTTTAACCCTTTACCGTTGTTTGGATCCTTTTGGACAGATACGGAGAGCTCGGCTGTCACCTATCTTTACTGTTTCACGCGGAGCTCGAAACTGCGAGTAGCTACCCGAAAATTCGGCCACAGCAACGAGAGAGACAAAAGTTTAAGGTCACGGGGTCAATGACCTACGGCAGCTGATGCGGGGCGTGCTACGTCCGCTTTTCCGCCCACTCCCGAGGCGCGCAAATATGCCCCGATCGGAGCACAAAGGTAAAGGGTTAAGCAAATTGGTTGGAAACTGTGCCGTAAAACACCCATGGCAATCCTTTAGGGTTTACATGAGAGACCACGAAGAGTCATCTCCTGGCCAGCTGGCGCTAATTTAACCAGGGAGTTGTCTCTTGCAACTCCCTAATTAGACCCAGTGAAACACTTAAAGGAATTTAATCATCGACTGCCTAAAGTTTTAATAAATAGCATCTGAAGGCTAATTTAAAATCTATGGTTTACACCAAAAGAGATTAACATTTGAAATACTTTAGCTGAGTTCGATGAAAGGTTAAAATTTAACCCACAACCGCGAAAGACGGTTTGCTACAAATGAAGTTGCTGCCATGTTATGGTTGTATACGAGCTTGAGCCAGACAACACAAAGGACACAAACATACACTCACAGAAACTAAAATTTTCTCATATATCACTTTTTAATTCCTTGCCGTAGGCAGGCAAGAAATTTATGCGATGGTGATGTCGCGCGCGTGTGTGTGTGGTACAAAGTTTTGTGTGAATTGAAGTTGTCGGACGTCCCACAACTGCACTACTGTTAAATGGTATCATCACTTATGTGTATCACTTTTAACTTAATTTGTAATAATGTCAAATGTCCTACAACTGTGAGGAGTGATGGTGTAATGTTTTAAATTGTGGTAAAAGCATGTTGCCCTCTTCATTTGACCTGTTCCACAACTGCATTAACCGACTTGTTGTGCTCTTACATACAGTTAAAGGACATTTTGTCTGTCCAACAAGTGCTGGATAATTAGGTAGTATAAACACCGAGCATTCAAATGTAGTGGGGGCAGTCTTCCAGTTAATTAAGTTTCACAAAGGCCAGAATTTCAAATTAACCTCACGTTTCACACACACGAGTTCAGTGTAACACTTCTGCATCATTCACTTGCAGGACGTAAGACCACTGTCTAACAACAGCATGGAAAGAAATTTATGTCTTGAAATTGTATGCTTTGTAAGTATTAGTGTGTGTGTTTGTGTGTGTGTTTGTGACACTTGCTTGTAAACACGATATCTCAAGGTAGGAATGTTCGACACTCTTCAAATTTGGTATATAGATTCGGGATGTAGAGTGGATGGACCCTATTGCTTTTGGTAGAGGTCAAAGGTCATTAGAGATCACTTTCCGTAAAATTGAGAAAACGTCCAAAAAGCTTGTAGTTAAGTTATCTCAAGATAGGAGCGACCGATTCTTTTCGTATTTGGTATATACATTTGTGGTGTTGAGAGGAAGAACCATATTGTTTCTGGTAGAGGTCAAAGGTCAATTGAGATAGCTGGTGATAAAATTGCGAAAACGTCGAATGAGGCCTGTAAACGAGATATCTTAAGATAGGAGTGACCGATACTTTTTATATTTGGGACACATATTTGCTATGGTGAGAGGGGGAACCTTATTGTATTTAAGTGCATGTCGAAGGTCATTTGAGGTCACCAGAGGTTAAACTACTAAAACCTCTTAAATGGATGGTCAACACCATAAGAACCTTCTTGTGTTTGATTCAGACCAGAGGTCGCATCAGATATTCAGAGGTTTTGAGAGAATTGAAGAGCCCTTTTGATTTGGGTTAAGGTTAAAGGTCATCTGGTCACTGGGGGTCAGTACCTGTTGGGATCTATAGGTTACCAACATGTTATTAGTGTATTTCGATCTTTCTTTAATGAATTCTTGACATTCTGTGCCTAAATTGCAAAGACAAATCTATCAAACACTGTCAACTTGAAAGAAAAAAGGTATTTCAGCGACAAGGTATCTCTAAGCCTTTTGGCTTTCTGCTGTATAAATGTTAGAGAAATTTTTGGTTAAACTCAGGGGTCAAGTATAGGCCATGGAATCCTACATTAAATTCTCTGTTATTTAATTCAACGAGAATTTTCAACGGAACGTAAAAGATTGTAACATTTGTTATCTACCATAACCGACGGGAAAAGTAATGCAATTTTAATTCAAAATCTTTTTTCCTCTAATAAGAACAGCTTGGGACCCAAATAGGGTCTACGTTATTCTAGCAGAAACAAGTTTTGAAAGTGATTCCGTAAAATGTCTTCACACTACCCGTCACTAATATTTTGAAGCTGCTGATTTGAGTAATAAAAGCTAAAATATCGCCAACATGGAACTAAAAATTTCTAAATAATCCCACCAAACTCTTCTGTCAACACTTACTACAATTCCGTCTGGTAAGTGCTCTGTTTGTATGTGGCAACGATTAAGACACACAGTAATCTTGTATGCTGACACCAAACACAACGCCAGCAGTGGCTAGGCCTTTTTTAACCCCACACCCCCTTCTTTATAAGCCTTCCTGTCATTGGAGTAGACGGGGGCACAAGGGTGCCATGCCTCCCCCCCCCCCGTTCATGCCCGCAAAAAACATGATGAAATTCAGCCTGGTGCTCTCCATATAACACCTTCACGGTTGCTTAGGTGAAGTGTAAATAATGCTCTCAGCTCCCACTGACCACTGTTCTCATTGACTGACTACACTGAGAAAACAGCACAAAGCTTCCTTATGTAGTCACACTATGTCTTTATGGAGAAGAGTCTTCGGGCACCCTATCTGCAATTTCATGGTCCGCTGGGCCAGGGAATCTTTATCTCAATGAGCAATTAATGAAAAAGGCCTCAAAATAAGGGTTTTTGGAGCATCGGAAGAATTAGCCTAATGAAAAAAAAAAAAAAATGAAAGAAAAATAAATTGAGACTTTATAAAAAGGTACTTTCGTCGCCTTGGCCTAAGCTGGCCCTATGCACTTCAAGGGTCATACTGTGCAATTAGTAAATATATTTCATGGTTCGTTCCGCATTTCTGTTGATGTCCAACTATGCACGCACGCTGACCACGAACACTATTTCAATAGACTCAATCAGTGTTACAAACAAATGCCATCGCGACTGGGCGCCAAAAGAGTTGGTAAGGCGCACTCACTGAGCTCTATGCTATGTAGTCCAGTGGGCGCGCTTCCACTGTCGTCACAATGGAAGGCAGGTTCCAATTTGTCTACTGTTTGCGTGCAAGCACGCAAGCATTAACGTGTGCAACACCAAACAAACCATGACCCATGTGTTCTTGCGCATCTCTTTTGCCAACCATTACCAACCAGTATATGCTATAGGCTATTACAGGGTTCACGTAAGCGTGAATCCTGTAATAGCCTATAGCACTACAATCACCCGAAATCGTTAGTTGATCGATCGTTCGCCGAATTTAATCAACCAATTGCCATGTAGGCCCACAGTATATTGGTACATCAAACCCTGTAAGCAGGCTGATTGTCGGCGGCCATTTGAGATCCATCGGTGGTCCGCTGGCTTGACACCGTGAAAAGTACATGACGTTAAGAGAGATTTTACCAATCATCCTCACCTCCGTCAGCGAATCGTAGACCCAGACATTATTCCGACGATGGGCCTTCCAAGGAGCAATCACATTTTCCTGGTTAGCTAGGACAATTAGTTAGGCTATATGCAATGTTCAAAATACAAATACCGTTTAGCAATAGAGTAGTGATCTAGAAAAGCAAATGTGATATTAAAATAATCGAATAAAAAATTTCTTAATTTCAGGAAAAATATTTAGGAAAATAGGGAGAAATTCCACACACTAAAAATAGTAAAATAGGGATGTTTTACTGATCAATGTCCGGGGATTGTGTAATTTGTGAAAACCACAGTCATTCAACATTTGCTAAAGTTGCCGTTGAGGGATATCTTACTTTCTTTTTTTTCTAGATAGTGATTGCACACAGTTTGTTGCCTTTTAGCAGAAACTAAATACGTAATGAAAAATTGAAAATAGTGAAATGCACCGCCAACCAGTACTGGTCAAGGGCAATATATACTGAGTATATCTTGAGGGGACATGATGAAAGAGGTGAGTTATTGAGCAAGGATCTTTTCCTGGAGATCCTTGAAAATTTAGGGAGAAATGATGACACCATAAAGAAACATTTTGATCATTCTGCGAGAAATACAAGATATACCTCACCAGACATCCGGAATTACATCTTGAGTTCAGCAGACTTTAAGTTTCAAGTGAAAATATTTTGCAAAAGGGAAACTCAAAAGGCGACTGCTCAGATCCCTCTATAAGTCTGGGAAATGCCATTTTCGACAGTCTGACGGGTCTCATATTGCAAAATTTTCTGTACGCTTCACGCCAACCAATTTTGGCGCTCAGCTTAGTCTCTCTGGCTGAATTTTAGTTTGAGGTGAACATTTATCTGCAATTGAAAACTTGAAGTAACGACTGCTTAGATATCCTTAATAAGCCTTGGAAATTTCATTTTTGACTGTTTGAGAGGTACAAATTTTAAAATATCCTAGACGTCCCGCGCCAACTAGTGGTGGTGCTCCGCTAAGATTTTCTTTCGGGCAGAATTACATTTTTTGGGCAAAAAACTTCCGCCCCAAACTGAAATGCTCCCCTACGTCTATGGAAACACCTTAAGCCCGGGTCCCATTTACGCGATTTAACTTGTGATTCAACTTTCAACAAGTTGCGCTATTTTCCAAGCAACTTTCGGCGCATCTGTGTGCTGTTCCCATACGCGCAACTCTCGTGCAACATTTGTGTTGCCTATCGAAAGGACACAACGACTAGGGTAGTACCGTAATAGAGGTGGTAGTGCAGTTTTTCCGGGACAGAGGATTTATCCCCCTTCTTGTCATTTGACGAAAGAGGATCTGAGAGATATGACTTTAAACCTACCTATAGATGCATGCATAAAACATAGAAATACTACCGCGGATATACAGATGTATAAACAAAACTACTGCGTGTTATGATCCGTCGGTCTGAACTGAATGGAACATAAGCCTTCGCCTACCATGAGCAGTGGACATAGGAGTGCCAGGGGCGAGGGAAGAGGGAAGGACACCCCCTCAATATTCACTTAATATGAGTTTTGTGCAAGTCTCTAGAAAAATTCGAGTAGCCATTTACGTCTAAAAATGTTCGGCATGTTTAATTACACATATTCTAACAGATTATTGAAAAACAATCATCCCTAGGCTTTGCTTCATACTCTTGTACAACTTAACTTAGCTCTCGAAGTAGCTGGATATCTAATTCGTGAATTTGCCAGACGAATAGAAAGCATCACAATCCAAGTCAGATTCTCATGAAAGAATCAATAAACAAACATTCGTGAGACATTCGGTGAGCAGCTTATAAAAGTAATTTGTCATATTTGTTGCTCAACACAATTTGCTTAAAAAACCGAACATCCGACTTTCAAAATTGGCGCATAAATAAAATGGCATCAAAGCATAATCCAAATTTTCCAAAAAAAAAAAATTAAAAAAATAGAAAGGACTAGAAAAATATTCGACACGGGCTAAAATGAAACATGGTTAACGTGGGCAAATTTCTGTCCAAATTCATGGTAACCTAATGTTTGGGTGCACGTTTTCAAATTTTTCGAACGTTAAATTAGAAGGACAGAAAGAGGGTTTACACAGTGCCCTACAGTGTATCCGGTCAAATCAATAAAAATCTATTACCTGAGTAATAATGGCGTAATAATTAAGCAGTAAAGTGCATGCTTGTACGTCATGCCGTATTTCGTTTAATTTTGTCAATTTGAGAAATATCGTGGGCGGCGATTCCCGGGTAACGGCGGAACGGTGGACATGTCACCAATATTTGATGTAGCGCCCATTACCGATAGATTTGTCTATAAGTTATTTTTTAAATGAGGTAATGACCCCCCCCCCCTTCGGTTTTGCGCAGTTTAACAGGGCCGGCCTCTTTGTAAAAAGAAATAAATGCGATCTTGATTCTCAACGATTACATTCACAGCCCTTCGGCCTACATCCCTGGACAGCAATTATTTGGAAACTTCCGTTCCAGTTTTGGTCGAGTATTTGATCTTGCCCAAGATAATTTTGCCCAGGATTGTAGCCCCTTACTGTGGATACTACAATTTATACAGCCTGACTTGTACTTGGCACAATTAAGACTTGTCTCAGTACGTACCGTACGTGCAGTTGACCATCACTGTAACGTTGGTCTTATCTCACGTCTAGCCTTTCTAACGGTATACGGAACATTAAATAGTCCTAGCATACCAAGTTTGCTTTCATGTAATTAATAAAAAAAAAACCTATTACGTTAATCCTCAGTAGAGGACTTTACTGGGGACCATTGAAACACTAGCCTTGTAGTTGTGGCTTCAAAGGCTGACGTTTAATACGACGAAGGTATTTTCAAAATGTCCGTGGAGAATGAGGTTGCGATACGCCCCGTTTATGACCTAACGTTGTACATGCTCCATATAGGCCTAACGTACCTAGAAACGTACAATTGGGTGCTAGGCCTAGGCTAGGCAAGGTAAATTCCTACGACTGATTAATGTCCTGCCGATCCTCATGTTTAATGTTACAGGCCTAGGCTTATGAATGTAACGTAAGACCCTGAGGAAACTTACCATGACGTTGGAAACATAGGTAATAGCCTAGCCTTTGTGGGTTTTTATGTCAAGATCTATCATAGTCAGAAGGTACAATATATACGGACGGCTGAAGTTACCCGGTTCCAAATATTGACATTAACAGCATCACAAAACTGAAAAGTCCCCCGCCTGTACTAGAATGAGTCTAGTCCAAGTGAAATGTAATCGATACTGCTGCAGTGCTGGCTTGTTTGTATGTACATAAACAACGACAAACAACAACAACGTTACAATAGCTTGGCTACACTAATGATTGGGTACACTATGTATCTATGCTAGGCTGTATACTCACTATTCGAAATCACCTTTCGGTCTCATTTGTACCTGCTGTATCAAATTTCGCAGCAATATATTCCAAATCTTCAATATCTCCAATATCTTCAATATGTCTGTTAACTGTTATTCCTTCGAGTCCGTTTGCAAGAGAGATTGTTAAAGCACACAGGTCTTCTCTAAATGAGAAATAATACACTGCCTATCTATACTGCGCAGTAAGAAAGTTGATTGTAAAGTTGCAGCAAAATAGAACATGTTCTATTTCCTGCAACTATGAATCAATTCGACAGAGTTGAATCGATTGTAAAGTTGATTCCCGGTCCCACTACGCAACTTTTGTATCAACTTGGTTGAAAGTTGAATCGCAAGTTGAATCGCGTGAGTGGGACAGGCTTAACTCACTCGTGCAGGGGAACGGCTGCTCGCATATTACGGCAGTTGTTCGAATTTGCAATCCTAGGATCCATAGTCCAGTGGAGTGATAAACTGAGCTGATCAGTATCTCAAAAGCGTGTTTGAATCTTAGAAAAATCACAAATTTGTTGTCACCAGGATGAAAGACAATTAAACCTGACAAATGCCATTTCCAGCCATCTGGAAGCATTTAAAATCCAAAATTGTCTTTGTACGTTCCGCGCCAACTATGGTGGCGCTACGCTGAGATAGTAAGCTCGGTCCCCTAAAAATGTATCCCCCCACAGCCCCACACAAAAGAAGAAATCCTATTTACTCCACTGAATTTGATGTGCCACTAACTGGAAACTAAAAACCGAATTTGAGCTGTATGAAACAGATATAGGCACATGGCAAGCAAGAATATCCTTACCAGGCCTAGGACTGTTGAAACACTTGCAAACATTAAGGCTTGACAATGTGTACAGTCTCTCTAAAGTATTGATAGGGTTTAACTCAGTGCCAGTTACTTCAGCTTCAGCAGAAAAAGCATTTTTCAAATATGGGGATTATAAAATCTAAGCTCCGTTCTACTATGGCACAAACACTGCTCATATCTCTCATGCTTCTTTCTGTTGAACGGGAAGTGGTAAGCACCATTGGTACTGAGGAGGTTCTGAAACGTTTTTGTGTGAAAAGACGCATAGACGTCTCGACTTTAGATTTTAAAATCAGCCCATACTTTTCCAGCTAAGACTTATAGTGGACAGTGTACATTTTGTTGGTTAACATCGATTTTAACTAGTATGTTAATACAAATTGGTTACAGTCATGGTAGAGATTGTTTCATGTTTCTCAATTTGATCCAGCTGTGCCTGTAGAAAATGTTCCCTTCGATAAATCTTTATCAGCAGTTGATCATCATCCCTACTAATCGGCCCAAATTTATCAAATTTAGCCTCATGCAAACTCTCTTCACCTTATTCCCCAGCCAATAAGACGGCGGTAAAGAATGGAGAAGATTTGTCGACTTTGTCCCATCCCCACACCAAGAACCTTGTTACGTTTCTGTAGTTTATTTGGAAACTTTCTGATCTTTCTGCAATTAACTAATTTTTTATCGAAGTGAACGTTTTATTGAAAACGAGGGCTCAAATGAACGACTGCTTAAACTCTACTTACAAGCCTGGGAAATGCCATTTCCGGCTGTCTGAGGGGTTGCGATATTTGAAAATTTTCTGTACGTTCCGCGCCAACTGATGGTGGCGCTCAGCTTAGATACCATTTCGGTATGTTTTTCCCCCACCCCTGTTCAATAATCCTGGCTACGCCACTGATTCCTGTGTAGTATTAGTCGTTATGCTACTCAGAAATGGAAAATGCTAGTTGTATTGACAAAAGCGTAAGATAGACTTGTATGAGGAACTTTAGTCTTTTTTATTAGCGATTTTTTTTATTTCATTTTCTCTGTCAAATGATGATACAAATAAATTAAGGAATTTTATGTCTTTCAGATCAGTAAAGTCACTGGAACTGTTTTAAATCTAAGTGTGATGGCTGGATAAAGTTAAAGTTAAAAGTTAAAGGCCCAGTTTTCTCACCCAAAACAGTACCGATTTTCTTTACCTTGTTACTTTAGCCCCTCCGACAATTGTCGGCAATTGACCCTCATCCAGACACAATCTCAGTAAATATTGCTCAGGGTGAGTATAGAAAATCTCAATGTGAAAAATTAAAGCAGTCTCAGTGAAGTTCATGCTGTGTAAATATAGACATTTGTAATCTGCATTGATTGAATTAGCAGTCAATCAAAGAGCTGAGCCAAATGAGAGTTTCTGATACCCCAAAAAGTGAAGTCTAGGGTGAGAGGATTGGCCCTTTAAGGCAACTGTACCGACAGCAAAAAGTCAGTGTAACGACACTTTATAATAACATCCTCGCATACCCGTAACCATGAACTCCGCCTCTTCACCCATTTAATACACCCGAGGCCAAAAGTTATAACATAGGGGGATCAACTATCACAACCCAGGTGTCGAAACTTTAAAGTATTATGCTTGTAGTCGGTCTGTCAGTAGTGATACCATGTAATAACCACTATTTATGAATTTGGGCAAAAAGTGATTGTCTGATTTTAGTCGGCCATAACCGGGGTCTATCATCTTTGAATCTTTCAACATCTTTGCTAACCTGTAACATGGTTGGTTGTACACTGAAATGCCCCTTGATTTCCTCAATTTTACTGTATATGCGGGTTTGAAACAACATTTTGACAATAAATGAAGACGATCTAATGCTAATGGCCCCAGTAAGGGCTACCTATAGTCACAAAACACGAGGAGCGCTGGCCGGATTTGTCTATGCAAACACTTACTTAACGTCTCATACAAAATTGATATTGCATTTGCGTTATGAATTTTCTAAAATCTAAAAAAAAAAATAAAAACAAAAAAAACTAAGTTCCTATCTATTACAAATCTTGTCAATCCAAAATCACGTTCATACGTTAAAAAGATGCATCAGACTTAAAACTTCACCCTTTCCAGCCAATGTACCGACAGAACATTTCAAAAGCGAAATGGAAGGAAGCGATCGCCCCTGCCCTCGTGCTTTGCGATACTACTTTGGTAAAAATGTCTTTAGTTTAAACGTAGAGAGAATGCTTATGTTAAGAAAATCTGGGAATTCAGTTCCACTTAACCTTGGGAATGACAACACCTAATTCTTTCTACAGGTACATGTAATTCAGGCATATGTTTTCATATTATTACAGAGACCGCATGTTAAGAGACTATTAGCCTTGCTGAGGGGGTAATTGCCCTTTTTTGAGAAGTCATTTCCCTTTTTGGTTTGATCTTGAATATTACTTTTGAATAATCAGGGAGTTGCCAGAGAATGAGAACCAACGCCCTTTAGTCTCTTTGAGACAATGTTCGCTTCCTATGGTAATGTTGCTTTTATCCGCCAAATTCTTATCTCAATGCTTCGATCAACAAGGATTAGTGACGCATTATTGAAATTCCAATGAAAAAACGTATCTCTAACAGCCTACTCATTAATATTGCCATGGGCGTCCGCAGAAGTTTTTTCAAGGGGGGGGGGGAGGTCATTTATGGATGATTGAATTGTGTACACTATCTAAGCGGCGCGGAGCGTACAAGAAAATTTTGGGCCTTACAAAACATTAAGATGGCCGGAAACGACACTTGGAGAGTGTTCTAAGATGCATGTACCCAGCCCTGAAACAGGAATTTCAAGTCTGTAATTTTTAGATTTTTAGAATTTTCAATGTAAACAAATTGTTGAAGGGAAATCTGCCTCTCTGTCACGGCCTCGCACGCCTATGCACGATAAAGCTTACAACTGTCAAACAGTCTATATAGGCATGATGAAACGTTCCTTCTTACTTTTTGTTACATTCTCCTTCTCTGCCTGATTACCTTTTATCGCTTCAGGGAAGAAATATAGCTTACTTCACCCACACTTGATATGGTCACATTTCACGTCTGATTAATTGATTGACAGTAACAGAAATATTAAAATACACAAAAAGTTACGTAACATTTGAGGTTAGCTAACAAATCAATCAAGCATGTGTTTATTGCGTTTCACGCAGTGTGAACACAATGAAAGCTTGGTTCATTTTAGGGCACAGATCATGTGACAAACTCAGATATCAGTTGCACCCCACACCGCCTTTGATCTACTGGGGCATCTATGTGGCTTTCTCAAGAAGAAACGTCACCGCATGGGCCTTTATCCGTTACCCAATTATGAACCACCCCCCCCCCTCCATATTCACCTTGTAAATCCCAGTTCCATCCGCGCGTCGCCACTTGAGATAAGCACAGGACCAAACCAAGACCAACGCATTCATCAATAGTCGGATGCCATATGCACACGACAATTACAAATTTTCAATAGATATCACGAATGATGGTCCCCAAATTACTATTTCACTATTCAGCATACCATCTTCTCTTTTGCTATACCTGGTCAAATGTCCGCATATTTCACGAGTAGAAACTGACGCTGTGAGTGAAGATATTTTGATGATTTATTTTTATTTTTTTTATTTTAATTTTTAATTAATTTTTTTCAGAAGTTTGATTTTCCAAGGGGGAGGGGCAAGTGCCCCCCTTGTCCACCTTGCCCCCTCCCCTTGCCGACGCCCATGAATATTACGTTGCCATCTGTCATGCAAAGTTGTGAAATATACGTCATTCGACGCTATCCGAGACACCACGTATCATTTCGTTTGTAGACATCAGCAATTTTCTTATAAGTTGGTTGCAAAAATGTGTGTCCTAATGATGACAAAATGATTTAAATTTGAGGGAAACATATACACTTGAACAATGTTTTCACCCAATGAAGAACGGAGCGCAATCGAAGCATATATTTTGAACGTTTGTTTCCAGTCGTTCTATAGAAATTCTTTTGTGAGCTTTGCCGTTGGTGGAGAGAAACCTCCAGATCAAAGGATACACAAACAATGCCTTTGATTAGGGATTACATGGGAAAGAATGGAAGAGATCTTCGTTAAAAGGGCTTAATCGCAAGGGATTTAACAAAAGAAACAAAGGGACCTGTCAATCAATTAGTGACACCTCCAAACATATAATCCGTTTCAAGTGCATATTGTTTGACAAAAAAAGTGTTCGTTGTTTCTCCTTCTTTAGCAACTCCCTGGATGTCAGTTGATCAAGTTCTGAAAACTTCAGCACTGTACTTGTAAGTTGAGAGGTGGGCTCCATTTTGGACTCTCCTGAACCATCTTATACCTTCTTTAGGTGAAATGCTCTGAATAATCATTTTGCAATTGAACAACTTACTCTAGACAGGGTCGAAATTCAGTGGATTGGCTTTAGCAGATGAACCGTTGAAATACGTGTTCTGTGGCTGGAATTGCATTTCACCGAAAACTGCTGTAAATTTAGAGAGCGAAAATAAAAAAAAAAAGTTTATCAACTAAGTTCCAACAGTCGCCAGCACTTCTTTGCAATCTATTTGCATTTATGCTTATTTTGCTGTTATTTTACAGACTTAGAGACAGGGTTCCCAACTACCTTGGATCTACCGTGATCGTTATAGGTACACAAAATATCGGCACAAAAACCACCTTGAAAGCTGGTTCGTAATGAAGAGACCACCGTGAAGGATTTATCATCCCACTCATTGTTCACTTACATATATCGCTTTAAGTGTAACTCAAGTCACAGATTTCATAAATATATATTAAAGAGCATGAAAAATGAATCCTAGCAGTCTAAATCCCATCTTCATGGGAAGTTTTTGAGTCGAGATATAATTTGTTGAAGTTTATTAACTCATTTTAAAACGGAACATTGTGCAATAATTTATGATGTCACATTTGTAATACTTAAACTACATCTTTGTCTTTCTTTGTTTTTTGTTTTTTTCCTGAAAGTTATTGCACCTGCAAGTTGTCATGACAATGTTGCTATTATGGGGTGATGAAATTAATTAAGCCCTTTCCGTGCAAGTCGACTATGGAAGCAAAGAGGAAGCGAGGTCATAAAAACATTTTTAATTTTAAAGGGAAACAAAGCAGGTAATGTGAGGTGTACAACAGAAAAGTCACAAATTATTGTACAATGGACTAATATGTTTTAAGTGAAATATTTTTTTTTTATCATTTTGTATCTCAACAATGAAGTGAGCTATGACAATGGGAGTTGAATGGCAAAGGTTCATTTTGACACCTTTAAAAGATTTTTTTTTAAATTCTTGACTTTAAATTAAACACTCAATTAAACACTTAAAATTAGGAAAGCAGTGGTGAAGTTTTTGGCAAAAAATGTTGAAATAATAATGCTGCCTGTCCATACTCAGAGAAAAAATGAGCCATGCGCGGATGTTCCCAGACGATTTTAAAGAATGATGTGCTTCCATCACTCTTCAAATTTGCCCTACCTTTGGATGTTGTATGTAGACATACTTGTTTTACTTCTTGTTATTGAAATATAATTCAAAAGCAACCGTATTTAAGACTTAAATCGTATGAAATATGAACTGAGAAAGGGTTTTTAAATTACTGATAGAAAAACGTCATGCTTGAAACTTCTAGATATCGTTCAATATCGTCCTATGTTCATAGGATTATTTAACGTTACCATTTAAACCATAAAGGTCATTATTGCTATATCGAAAGACGTTTTCTCCGATAGCGACCTGTATGGGCGGCCAAAAGGGCAAAAAAGACAAATAGCAAAATATTCAATCTAATTTCAAAAATTAATTTTAAAAGTAAAAAATATTCTAAGTGGGAAATTAAAAAAAAAAAAAACAGGCAATGATTACATTTTAAAAAGCGAGCAATACATATTACGTCCCCAGAACAAATTAAAAAAAACACGAAAACTAGTTTTAATTAATCTTAAAATGAACACATTACCGTTTCATCCAAATGAAATATCAAAGCCCCCAATAAATAAAAAAATGGAAAACAAATAAAAAGAAATAAAATAAAAACGCAAATAGAAACGCAATTTTGTGTTTTTGTTTTATCTTGTGTTTTCTTTTTATTCCGTTATCTTTTTTTTTTAATTTGTTTGTGTTTCTTAATAGTTATTTAAAATCGTCTTTTTTGCCCGTTTGGCACGCTATAAGTGGCCAAAAGGGCAAAAAAGACAATTTGCGAAAAAGACAACTGCGAAAAAGATGATTTGTGAAAAATAATGAGGGCGTCCGGAGATTGATGGATTCAGAGCACCTATATCTACAAATATGCTTGGACAGCGCATTAGATATCCAAACCCGCACAACCAGTTAAAGCCACCGCGAAGACTTGCTTGCAGCCTTACACTCCCTGTGTTGAGGAGCATGTAGCAAGGAAATACGCACATCAGTGGGCAGTGTGAGTCGATCAGGGAGGTGTTATTAGCTCTTAAAACCTCCATGGAGTGATAACGTTTTCTCTCGGCCCGCAAAGCAATCAGTTAAGAGGTTGGGGAAGGGAATCATATGAAAGTGTGGGGAACTTTTTCACCATTTGTGGTGGAAGGGGAAACGGCGTCGTCGGAATTTTCGTTACGGAGGGGGAAGGGATAAGTTTTGTGATCGTTGGCATGAGGGAGGGGTCTAAAGGGACGGAGATAGGTCTAAGGGGTCTTCCCCCTCTCTTTTGGAAATCGATTTAAAAACTGAATGCCTTCATATGCTATTTGGAACAAAAAGTGAGGATTGCTAGGTTAGTTTTTTTCTAAAACATTCGTTTTCCTGGGCGATAATTGCTGTGTTCCATCCTTCCTTTTAAGTCCCACACCTGTGATAGACTACACTAGACCCTTTGGGGCCAATAAAGTGATAACATTGTGTCACCATGGTAGCATTCCCATAAGGGATCCCTAGGGACCTAACATGCGCCATCGTAAGGGTCCATGATATCAACTAGCAACCAAAATTTGTAAGGGGCTCATTTTGTCCGGCCAGCGCATATGCCCATAAGGTCCATTTGGGCCCCTTGGGAATCCCATAAAGGTTTGCTACCTGCAGAAATCGTAAGCTCCATACAGATTTTGCCGACGGACCGAAGGGTTCGCTCATTAGTTCGCTCATTAGTATGGAAAAATCAAACAAAACTGCTCAGTGAACTTGGGCACCATGAGACTTCACAGGATCCTTAATTCTCAGCCCGCCAGTTTATGTATGACAAACTACCCATCTAAAGCGGGCTAATTCTTGGGTGTGGATGCTTGGCAGGAGGGGACGTGGGACGCCTTCACTTTTTTGGGAGAGGGACATCTTCAAAAACATCCTCACTTTTCCAAAAATGATGGAACACAAAGCAATTATTGCCCAGGAAAACGAAAAGAGAGGGGGAAGACCCCTTAGACCTATCTCCGTCCCTTTAGACCCCTCCCTCATGCCAACGATCACAAAACTTATCCCTCCCCCCTCCGTGACGAAAATTCTGACGACGCCGTTTCCCCTTCCATCACAAATGGTGAAAATGTCCCCCACACTTTCATATGATTCCCTTCCCCAACCTCTTAACTGATTGCTTTGCGGGCCGAGAGAAAACGTTATCACTCCATGGAGGTTTTAATAGCTAATAACACCTCCCTGATCGACTCACACTGCCCGCTGATGTGCGTACTGCCTTGCTACATGCTCCTCAACACAGGGAGTGAATGTCTTCGCGGTGGCTTTAACTGGTTGTGCGGGTTTGGATATCTAATGCGCTGTCCAAGCATATTTATAGAGATAGGTGCTCCGAATCCATCAATCTCCGGACGCCCTCATTATTTTTCACGAATGGTCTTTTCGCAGTTTGTCTTTTTCGCAAATTGTCTTTTTTTGACCATTTGGCCACCTATAGCGCGCCAAATGGGCAAAAAAAAGACGATTTTAAATAACAATTAGGGAACCCAAATAAATTAAAAAAAAAAAAAAGATAACAGGGAATAAAATGACACACAAGATAAAACAAAATCACAAAATTGCGTTTCTATTTGCGTGTTTATTTTATTTCTTTTTATTTGTTTTCCATTTTTTTTTTTATTTATTGGGGGCTTTGATATTTCATTTGGATGAAACGGTAATGTGATAATTTTAAGATTAATTATGACTACTTTTAGTGGGTTTTTTAAATTTGTTTTGGGGACGTAATATGTATTGCTCGCTTTTTTTTAATGTAATCATTGCTTATTTTATTTTTAAATTTCTCACTTAAAATATTTTTTACTTTTAAAATTAATTTTTGAAATTTTGCTCTTGCATTCATCTTTGGTAAGTTTTTCGAACCCTTTTCAAATATTAAAAATGGATTGCTGTTTTCCCATTTCATTCATTTTTTTGTGTGTCTAGAGGTTCTTCACTGACACCACCGAACCATTCTTGGAATAGGTTCCATTCTGACAGTTACGAAGCTAGAAATTCATAACTGGGAAGCCAGAAGATATTTTAGGGGACCAAACCAAAGGTGCATCTGACATTTAAGGAGACATAACCTCGAAAATTTTGGGGAGCCTGACGGACGTTTGGGAGCCTTAACCCCCAGGGCCCCATCCGTGATTACGTCACTGCATTCCATATTCGTGAGTTGGTCCTTCATAACACACATCTACACAGTGGAATGATAAAATCCATCAGCATGTCAAAACTTTATCGTTATTTTTATCGTTCTTTATTTTTTAGTTAGGAGAAAGCTCTGTAACGTTTCCAGAAACTACCCTTTATCAGGGCAGGATATCAACTAAAATATTAATATACAATATTTGACTTAATTGCATTCTTCTCTTAGAGAAAGCTTGTATCAAAACGTGACTATTTCCCCCCTTCGACATTTCAAAGTTAAAAACAATGGATGATAAATTTCAATCCCTCAATTAGTCTGCTAGAAATAGTATAACGGAGTGAAGGGAAATAAACGGGTGGTCATCGAACACCGTATAGTGACCGCTTACGCATGTGGAGGTGTATATACTACGTCTACACTATGTTTTCAGTGGTTATGAAGCTACGTTTGTCTAAGACGTAGTGCGCTGTGCGATTTGGGGCATTTTCATCAGTATTCATGTGTTCTTAGATCTTACTAAGTTTCTCGATTCACGGTCTACCAAATAAATTATCATAATACAGCCCGGATGCTTAAGGATTCACTTCGTTTCGATCCACGGTCCATCATGGAAGTCACGATGGACCGGTCAATCTATGCTCGTCACGTTCCAAAGTTTATCATTATGACCAAAACTCGTCATGTTTTATGCTTTCTTCCAAGTTAAAACGTGAGAGCCGGGGAGCGTCGGGAAGAAGAAATCATTGTATCCTGAGAGCTTGACGTAATAACAGTTTGTTCTCAAGGTAAAGAAGATTCAAGAAAATCTGCTACTTGGCCAGGTATTTGTGTTCTCCCTCCCAGACCGCAATGTGTATTGTGTCAGACCATAGTAAAACTCACTGTGCGATGAAACTTATATCGCGACGTTTACGTAAACCGTAACTCACTTGGACATGCGGTGATTACATTTGCGGAAACATCTCCAATATACACCCTTGATTGCCCAGGTAACCGTGACATAACGCGTCTTAACGGGGCAAACTGTACTAAAACCATGAAGCAACCATGACAAGACGCCCGCATGACAAAACGTGACTTTTTTTGAAAGAACATTGGGATCATCATAATTAAGAAATATACACACCTCTTATCACGTTTGAACTTATAATAGCATAATTGACGTTCGCAGGGAAACGAAGTTCGCAAGGAGCCAAATTTATAACTGATTCTAGTGGTGACATTTGAGCAGAACAAATTAACAAAGGGTTCAGGACATTTTTTTAAAAGAGTATCATCTTCAAATTTTTGACCACATAAAAATTCGCTCATTAAAGCTTTTGTTTCTTGGGTCCATTATGACCCAATTTAGTGATGCATTGCAAAAATCAATGTTTGGTTTGACTCTCTAACCAATATAAATAATAACACTCCCTGGGTTTTCATGTTTCTGCATTTACAGAAAGGTTTGGGAGTACAGATCACAATATTCTTTTCGCTCTTTTGCTGAACACGACACGAGTTCGTCACGGGTATGCCTTGACTAAGCACCATGCGTTAATGGATATTGGCAAAGAGAGAAACATCGCTATCGAGGTCAATCCTATTTCAAACCAGGTAAGTGAAGGTATCCCCAGGAGAAAATTCCAGTTGGAACCTGTTGAACAGGTTTAAAAAGGTACAGAAGGTAATTGGAAACATATCAACAGGTTTCAACAGGAACCTGTGAGCTTCTTCTGCTAGCTTCTCCTGTTGACACCTGTTGACTCTCATCACTCCAAAACGTAATTGAAAAATTTCCTGTGTTCATACCTGTTTATAACTGTTCGAACCTGATGGAATCTCAACAGGTCTCAACAGGTATTTTCCTCTGGGTCATGAGATGACAACGGCATATGCTGTGACGCTGCGTCGTAGGAGTTCAACAAGGCTACCGCTGGATCACTTGAAAGTACAGATCATACCAAACTATATTACAGGATTTTAAGTCTTGCTCTTTTATAATTCTACTTGGCGCAGCCCTTTTGACAATATTATTCTCCTTGAAGGGGTTGGGTCAAAATCAGGACAATGTAATGTGTTAGCAGGGTTGCGGTAAAATCAGGGTGTTTGGAACAAGAATTATATAGAATTCGTGACAATTAGGAGGGGTAAAGGTTTAGAATCAGAAAGGTATGTAAGGTCGAGGAAGAATAGTTTTTTTGTGACGTTTTGATATCACCTGTCCTGCGCTGTTTCTCTCTTTCTTGAAAGCACCCTTCCCGATCGGAAGCCCTCCCCATTTTTGTTAGACTGCTTCCCCTTACATCATCTTGATATTATGCAATTGATTAATATAAATATTGTCAAAACTGAATAAATGAAATAAAACAATTTATTTCCAGTGACGGCATCGGAATGGATAGACTAGACCATGACATTTCTAATGAGATAAATATTCATATTTTACGTGTTATCTGAAACCATTATATCTGGTAGAAAGACTTGTGAGAGTTAGCAAACCCAACACTCCAGAAACCAGTAAAGCAAAAAATACTCAATGTTGAAGAAACATAGCAGCAAATGTCATTAAAAATTTTTTTCTGCAAGCTTCAATTGTTTCAAGAGTGAGTACATGCCTAGTCGGGGAGCTAGGGATTTTGGTCAGAGCCTGAGCCTCGGCACGATCGAGGCCATGGCTTTTCAGACTTCTGGTCCAAAGTGCCTCACAAATCGCTGGAAATGGCATTTCTAAGGCCTATTTAAATTTTCCATGGGAGAGCAAGTTCCCCCTTACCACTACCCGCGGATGCCCATGTTTCTATCCCAGTTCTCAATGTTAGATTCTGATGTAATAGTGGACTACTTTGTGAAGACAAAGATTAAACCTGCTAGAGCCAAATAGCAAGCATTCTTACGGGGGGAAAAAGTTATGCAAAATAATTACCATAAGATTGTACTTTTTTGGTATCTGGAAATCAAGATAAGTACGCGAAGAAACATTAATTGACATTATTTACATCATGTGACCACTCTGAAATAGCCATTGATTTACTACATTTGAAGAAATAACTATGGCAAAAGGTGTGCTTGGCTCTCTAGATACCGAAATCTTTTGCCAATAATGGTACAAAAGTAATAAATGGTAAAAACCTAAAAAGGGCGCCGACAGACCATATTGGTCCGTCGGGAAGGAGTGCCCCCTAACAATATACATATGGGAGCTCCGACACTGCATATGCGCTGAATTCCCGCCAATGATATCTCGTTGAAAAAACAAAATATTCTAAATTACATTACTTCTTAATACTAAAGGTTCGGTGCAATTTTTCGTGTGTGTGACTCGTATCGGACGTTTAATGTGATAGTAACTAATTAACAGCAATGCACTTTGATCAAAGAATTCCTGTAAAATTGAAAACCTCAATGAACTTCTTTACTTTCAAGACAGTTCCCAATTTTAAATACTATGTATGTCAAGAGGCACATAAACGTAATCGTTAAAAGCGTTACGGTGGACATAATATAAATTCCTAAATCGTCGGTGTCATTTTTCGATCCCATTGTAGTTGTTATTTTGTTTGCAGAAGAAAATGTCTCATCCGGCAAAGTAACGGGATTCTCCCAATAATTGCTTAAGTAAGTGTCCCTTAGAGTAATTCCATTAAATTTCAATGGTTTCCTGCAGGCTATCGAATACTGAAAAAAATAAAGACTTAGCCATCCACTAGTAGATATTGAGCAAACTGCAATCACAAGAAATGGGATTTCACCGAAAGTCAAATTGAAAATCTTGTGTGGTATTTAACACTACCGGAATTTTCATTAAGTTATTAGAGTTCTAATTAAAAATAAACTAGCAGCAGTCCCTTCATCAACTTCTGTTATTTTATTACCTTCCATATAAAGATATTTCAAAAAGTGTAAGTTTGAGAAGCAACCTCTCCCGACGAACGTTATCAAGTTGCAGGGTTGTTATTTTCGGCATGGTTTGGGAAACGAGCCTCTGGTACTGATATAAGTTTGTTGTAAGAAAATGTAACACCAAGAAGATTGTCAAGAGTAAACGAATGATTACTTGAAAGTACCTTTTTAATGGGATTCCCTCCGAAATTTATCTTCTCAAGGTCTTGTAAATGTACGAAAATATCCATTGATAGCAGGTGCAATTCATTTGATTCAAATCTAATTTCTATTAGAGCGATGTTATGTGAAAAAGCAGATATTGGGATAACTCTCAGGGAGTTGTCATTTATGTCATGTCAAGTATTTCTAAATATCGAAGAGTGACGAAGGTCAAATTTTTAATATCGTTGACTTCATTTCCAACCAAGTGAATTTGCTTGTAGCGGATGCTTTGGAATCGATAGATCGGAGACTGTGACATTTCTGATTACGTAAATATATTGTAACTTCATGTTATTGACAAAACTTCCAGCCGGTATGCACAGTATCCGGTTGAAGCTAAGACTAAGTGTTGATAATTCAGTCAATACTTCTATTGCGACAACAGGGATCTCTAGTAGTCCATTACTTTCCACATCAAGCATTGTAATCGTCCTCACGTCATTGAAAATTTCATCTTGCAGTTTTCCCATACCATTTCCGATCAACTGAAGGCGTTGCAGATGAGTAAGGTTTTTAATATTTCCACGACTCCATTTCGTCTAGAGGATTAATTGATGTCTTGTATCTTGAAAGTTCTAGTCAGATTTGCGAAATTCAGCATGGTATAACTGTTTCCAATTGACGAGGACCTTGGGTTAGTATCAATTAAAAAAATGCAGTTAGAAGTCCCCAAACATAAGCAAAGTTAGGAAATCAATTGTTTTGTTTGTTGAAGCAAACAATCGTCCTGCTCGCTGGTGGGAGGAAGCAGGGGATTACAAGGACCATTTTAGATTGATCACGGTTTGTAAGCTTCACTGCCCTTGTCCATCTAATGCATGGCACAATAGTGATACTGGCTTTATACATCTCCCGAAAAAAATCAGAATGGCAATGCACAAATAAACCTTATGTCGCCAGGAAAAAAATTCGATTGAGTCTCTAAATGATTTAATGTGGGCATAGGGGTGTAAATTTCCTTGCTCAACAATAGGGCGATGAATATCCCATTTACTAAATGCAATTTCAAGTCAATGTGACTGTACAAATTCCGCATTAAGTAACAATGAATTCAATCGGAATTAATCAGTTATTTTAGCTTAGATGAAGTTAGTTTACGACCCACTTTCTTACCAACTGGTTTACGTCGAGCCGGAAAAGGCCATTTCTCCAGTTGTGGCTCACTGGCTTGTTTTCCCTACTCAATTGCTTATGCCTATGCTGAACACCAACCACAGTAGGTTCAGCTTTTTAAAGTTTTCGGTACGTCCCGGACGGGACTGGAACACCCGACCTCCCAAAGGCAAAAGTAATGCTCTAACCACAGGACCACTCAGTCGGTCGTCATTTATTTGAATTTATGGATAGGATTTCAACGGGAATGTATGGGGTCCTATAACGTCCCATCCAGCAGGATTCAATGTGAGGCGATTTCCTTACGTTACCTAAACATTATATATTATAAAACCATAGAATCCTGTTCTATTTATGTAATTGATAACTAATGGTGCAAACAGCTTGAAATCAAATAAATGAACAACTGAATGCCATGAATTTTAATCTAATGTGTCGAGATGTTTTCTACATTATTTTAACACAAGTTTGTTCATCCCCGAACTTATCATTTTGTCCAGAAATAAGTTGGGCCCAACTTGTTTGATAAGGTTGATCCATCCCCTTGACCAAGTTTCCAAAAAAGCAAAACGTACGAAAACCTGATCATTACATACCGCATTACATGTAATGCACAAATGTTAACCACGTTACCTCTTGAAACCACAAAAACAGACTGTTTTCGATACACCCTCTTTTAAGTCCCCTCCCAAAGTTTACACTCCTAACCCCTCCCATGACAATATTACGGCTACGGGCTAGTCTTTTAAAAGTTTTTTCAACCTCCTTAGGAAAAGGGGGCTGAAGAATAATAAAGAAAAACAGAGTAAAAGGGAAAAAACTTGAACAAAGTTGCCGAAGGAGATTTTAAAAACGTCTTTAATTTCAACTTAACCAAAAATAGTAAGAAGGTGACTGATTGAGGAATGATGCTTTAATAACGATTCGGCCAGTGGGTGTTAGTGTTGGTGAAGGGTGATCGTCATGACGGCTGCTCTCGGTAGCTAATGTTTATGTATGAGTAAAGTGTATTGTGCACTTAGAATGTGTGTCCAAAGTGCTACAACTGTGTTTTGTGGGGTGAAACTCTCATGACTGCATGATAAGTACTTACGAATAACTCTCAAATTTCTTCATGCATCCCAAATCTTTCTCCGAAATGGAATTGACTTCGTCAATTATTTGTTTAATTCCATCAGATACTCCTTTTTTCTCAATCGAATTGATCCAGTCGATCTTACGAATCCAGCAAATATTGTAAGGCCAAACCATATCTCAGCACCGTCGACGTAACTCATAAATTTCGTAATCACGGTGGAGCATGATCGAGAAACGCACCAAAGAAATATTCTTGGTGGTATAGAAGACTTGGTGTAATCCGCCATTCTAGAAACCTGTCAAATAGTTAAAATTCCATTGATGTGAAACAGTCTATATTCAGCGGTTCTTGAAAACACCTGGTATCCGGTGAAAGCGTGTAACACAACGTGATAGCAGGTGGCAAATCACAGGCAAAATTTTGACTAACCACGTCCGATCCAATCTGATTACTAATAACTTGAGTACTCATAGAGACTTTCTTCAATTTATTTCGGAGTTTCCATGGGTGTCGAGGGGCGAAACCCTTGGAAACTTTCGCATTATAAGACAATTTCAACACAAAAAGTAGTCAGACGAAGTACAGCCTCCGCAGACGAAAACAAAAACCCGGGGAACCTTCAGTTTTACCTATTTACGGATTCGTTAGCTCTTTGCCAAGCAATGATGAGGGCTGCTTTCCAGTGACATACAGTTACTGGCATTTCAGCTGAAGGGAAAGCCGTTACTGGAGTTGATGCAAATGTTGCTTTATAGAATCAAATCGAATTTATGTATAAATTCTGGCAATAAAATCCTTCCTGAAGTCAGGAAGTCTGAAGTAGACTAATGGGGGGGGGGGGGGGACATTTTTTTATGTTTTATTTATTTTTGAGTTTGACGACTTGAAACTTCTTACTTGGTTTATTTAACGCATAGGTAATACCACCGAGGATTAAAACGATTGTAATCAGAGACACCACGGCAAGGTTTTACAGGTATAATGCCTCATGCCTACTTCATACGCTCAGATTGTGAACATGCGTTCAAGGTGGGTGAAAATGTTTTTGTGGGATTTCCTTTTCACTCGTGGAAAGTCGCCGTAGGGGAAGGGAACACCATAGTGGCAAAGGTGATGATTCAAAGTTGCAAGTGCAACTAAAAATCTATGTGCTTTACAAAGAGAAACGAAAGGGGGACCAGCATGTGGCAAGCATTGCAGGAAATGAGAACTAAAGCAAGACGTTTTCAGCAGAAGTTTGAATGATAGGACATCAAGCGTTTAAACTTGATGATTCAGCCTCTCGTTTATCGAAGCCACAGCTTCGATTGTAGAAATTGCTCGTTCAGTCACGTGTTTTCGTGCCCTCGTAAGCAGTCGGTGCGGATGAATATTAAATTATGTTCCATTTAGATTCATATTGCTATCGCGAGCTGTTCGTTCGTACAGTGGAACAGCTGCGCAGTCATGTTAAGTTGTTCCGTAGGGGGATTTTCAACAAAGTTTAACTATTTCAATATAAGGGGATTTGCCCGAACAACTCCTGTATAGTAAGGTGGTAATGTGCAAATAAAGAAGTAGTTCCACATTCAAAGGTATTGTTCTGCATTGAAGGCTTCCTCTCTGGTTGAAAAAAAGGTGTAAATATAGTTTGAAAACAATTTATACCGTTCAGGGATTTCAAAATAAATTTCAAAGGTTGCATTTTCCAACATATGCCACTTTGTTTTTTCGGAACTGCCTCATCAAGCAACTTTGTCGACCGTACTCATTTCAATGTAAGCAAGTCCACTAACTTACGTTCATGCATAAACGCATGCAGCTAGTATATAGTGTACGTACTGTGTCGTTAACGTGATTGCGACAGTAACCAAGGCCAGGGAACGATCCACCAATGTTAAGGTATTCAGTTTGTCGTTCATTTCATCACCCTGTATGGGTTGTTAATGGCCTCTCTATTGTATTTTCAATGTTTGAAACAAAGAAAAAGACAGTCTACCCACGGTTGTCGTAGTTCTCAGTAAAGGACTAACGTTATGCATCGACGGTCGCGTAGTTGCTCCCTATACATTTGTATAGGAAGCAATTACGCGACTCTCCATACGTACGCTAGTCCTTTAGGCTTCACTGAGGACAAAAGTTGTCGTAGTCTTATCCAAACACAGTTACGAAGGCCTAAAGCCAAACGTTACAGAACAAAACAACTCTAACATTAACACTTAGTCGTGTCCTAGTGCAAAAGGTGCGCTCAGCGTATATAGACCTAGACACTGCAGCTACAATCTTGGACAAAATAATTTGTTGGGAAACCCCACTCCCCCTTCCATTCCAGTGTTGGTTGACCACTGTTATGCTGTTCACGGCAAAGAAACATTCTTCTTGACACAGCATTGGGAGGGGAAAAGGGGGTTGCATGCTAGGCTACTTCAGGCAGTTTCATGTTAGCCTACTTCAACTAAAATTTACGGATAACATGTGAAGTGTCCCAACCGGCAACGGTTCTGTCCAAGATTGTCCGAGAATTTCGAAAAGTCAGATAGGTTCGCTGCCACCAGTAAGAAGTGACGCTTTGCTTATGGTTATTTGGTTATTTTATGACAGGTAAATGATATGCTGGTCATTACATGGAAGTATTTCCTGGACCAGATTTAGCTTGTGGAGTCTTGGACCCAGATTATTTTGGACCCTTTTCACAAATGTTGGGAGGGACCTACATGAGAGGACCCTGGGACTAAGCCCAAGCAAATACCACCAAAAAATGGCCTGAATACTTCAATTCTTCTGTCACATCCTTCCTTTTGAGCAAAGGGACATTAATAATATTGTCCCACTTGCTTTGCCTATTTTAATTCTGAGATATGGTTGTGCCCGGCCTACCTGCCACCTTGACGAGGTTGGGGGTGTAGGCTTAGTTAAAACCAAGTCTACCATTGGTTTGGAAAGCAACTTTCAACTAAAAATGTTAAGAAACTGCTTCGGTTGAAAGAAGGCATAACAAATTTGTTACCAGTTGTAATACATCATGAAAAATACAGCCCGAGATGCAAAATTCGCTGCAAAATGTGTTCCAAACTAACCTTACCTAACGATCTACCAAAGCTATGAAAGAAAGTCTGGCTTGCAGAGTTACTTTAACAATCTTATGGTAGATCGTGGCCACTTTTCAATAAATTTCTTGTCTCCAACTATCAGTTTGAAAAAGAATGACTCTTCTATCCAGGAAGAGAATTATTCCACCCGTTGCGATCGTTGATTTGTGCGTCTAAACAATGCATACTTTTGGTTTGTAATGAAATTTATCCTACGGTCGCCCTTAATTTGTTAAAAATCCTCAAGAGTCAAGAGTATAGTTGGCTTCTGGAAAAGGTCTTAAACAACCTTAGAACACTCGAAACATTAAACATTTTTATTGAATTCGGTCTCAAAAATGTATCTCTTGGGACCCAGACAATCTTGGACAATAACTTGTTGGGACACCCTGCTCCCACTTCCAATGTTGACCACTGTTATGCTGTTCACGGCAAAGAGCCCTGTTCTTCTTGACGCAACATTTGGAGGGGTAAAGGGAGTTTTTTGTTGGCCTACTTCAACTAAAATTGACAAATACTATGTAAAGTGTCCCAACAGTTTTGTCCAAAATTGTAGTTTACTGCTTGTTAGGAAAGTCAAGTTAGTCTAGGGTTAATACTTTTGCATAGTGCTAGGCCTGTGTCACCACCAATAGTGTATCACACAGTCTCAGGCAAAGTGTAACTAGGTACAAAGATTTTGGGGCAACTTCACATCCAGGATGGGCAACTGATTAAAAATAATAGCTTATCGATATTGTTACATCCAGGTGAGTACTTTCATTTAAACATCAGTGTTTAGTAGAATATATAATGTTACTACTTTTTCTCACATAGATCTCCCCAAACAAGTTACAAGGAATAATGCCCCCTCCCCCCTCCCCGGCATATGTGGGAAAAATTCCACTTTTGTCGGGGAACCAGTTCCAACAATATGCTTCATTTTGTTTATAAGAAAGTCCCAAGTGTGCACATTTTCAAGGCTTCGATTAGTACTTGCTATGCAAGTACAATTGTCTAGTTATCATGTTTTCCTTGCAAAGAATGTTTGTATAAAGAGGAAAAAGGGACTTTTTAGTAAAGTCAGAGACCTCGGATGAGAAGGGTGGAGCTGACGGGGCTTAACCCCACCCGCTCTTTTTTTGCCATAGTCATTTGAGCAGACTTACATTGCAGTTATATATTGTTGAACATGTTTGACCCCTTGTGCGATTAATCCCTTCTTTCCCTCCACTTTAGAATTTGCTCCACTGTCCCTGAAGTTGTAATATTCAATTTATCGTCAAACCATATATTTATTTCATTTTGAACGTAATGCAAAGAAACAAATAATGTCACGTAAAGTCTTTCGATCTCTTTATCTACCTGTATAATCCCCATCTTGTATTTTTGATAAAAATGCGGTATTCACTGAAGTAAGTTAAGGCTCACAAATGGCTATTGGTCCAATTGTCCTATTTAGTTATTAAACTCTGACTCTAAAAAGTGAACCGGTTGCGAAGCTCCAAAATGTTTGCAGGAATGTGATTTCCCACCGTGGGCTATTCCTACATGTTTACTTAAAAAGAGATGGTACAAAAAGGAAATTTTTCCCGAATAGTATTGCTATTGTAATTCCCACCAGGTGAGATGTGTTGTCAGGAATGTGATTTCCCACCGCTATTCCTACATGTTTACTTAAAAAGAGATGGTACAAAAAGGAAATTTTTCCCGAATAGTATTGCTATTGTAATTCCCACCAGGTGAGATGTGTTGTCAGGAATGTGATTTCCCACCGTGGGCTATTCCTACATGTTTACTTAAAATGAGACAACATAAAAAGGACTTTTTTCCCGAATAGTATTGCAATTGTAATTCCCACCAGTCGAGATGGGTGAAAAAGGAATTGGCACTTGAAGCCTGCCGAAAATTTGATCTTCTTCCAAAAATGACTCACTGGCTTGCTTTCGCTAATGTGTTGTTTATGATGAGCATCAAGAACGGGTGACGGTAGTTCGAAAGAACGGCGTCTAGCTTCACTCTCTCCTCTCTTCTACGGTCAAAGGGTTTTCGTCACTTCCTCTAACTGGGGGCGATGATCTGATTTCCTTATTTTTTAAAATTTTTTTTTAATTGATATATTTTCTTGGATAATTTCAGGGGGTGGTATTTTCTGGATACGTCCGTTAGTTGTCTTCAAGGTATAGCGGTCGTGGAATTTTGGTCTGTTCACCTTTACTTTCGCAATGAATATATTTACGTCGATAGGTGAATGTATGAAATATTGTGGTATCTGGTAGCTGCTTATAAAAGTGCTTTAATAAAAGAAAGAATCTTGGAATATTAAAGATTTTTTCATGTTCAATACAGGTTCTAAACGAATACATCCTAGGTGACACTTGGCATTTTGAATTCTAAAACATAACACAGGTACCAAACCGATATTTTGAAGTGTATGGCACTTAACCGTATAAATCAGTGGCATCCCTTGCAAATGCCCAGATTTTCAGAACCAGCAGAACATTCAACATTTCAGGAGGTCACTTAACTGATTTCGTTCACTCCGCGCTTTGTCAACTTCCACCAAGTCTATAAAGGATTGAAATGGGAAAATCGCGTCAGTATATTTTCCCTAAAACTTTGCTATAATTTTTATTTCGTTCAAGCATGGATCATGGGGGTGCGGCCCTCAGATAGGTCCCCTCAGCTACGCTAATGTTACAATTACACAATACTAAAAATATAGTGCTACTTTTTGCTCTTAGATAACTTTATATTCAAAACGTTTTTCCTCGTTACAGTACCCTACCTTAATTGGTGAAAAAGGTAAAGGATGATCCAAAACTTTCAAAACTTGTATCAGTTTTGTAAAAGTGGATAGATGGAGAACTGGCAAACGGTGTATTATACTCAATGAAACCTGAAAAAGTGTGATTAATTTATATATATGAAGCTTTAAGTGAAACGCAACTTCAGCAAAGATTACGATGTTCGTTTTCTCACATACGCGGTGTCGGATCAGTAGGTCGGTCCCCATATAAGAAGGAAAGAAACGTGACAGAATGTCAAAGGGGAACAGGAGTACCTAGACGGTTTTCAATTGAGTTCTTTCTCGAGTGTCTATGGTATTACATACACTGCGGAACTGCTTCAAATATTTATTACTTATATAGCTGTTAAAACATTTAAAGACAAGGATTCGTTGGGGCGGCTGGTTGAATTTTATTGGACAATGCAAGCACCTCAGACTCATTCAGTTTTTTTTTTCATGATGGCTTAGGGTTATACGTTCATGAACTTAACGATACTAAAATATGTGAAAAATTCATATGTCCCTTTTACCTGAATCTGCAGTGTGTGAATTATCTTACAAACCAAAGCAGACACATGATACTAGGTTTTTTCCATTACAGTTAGCTTGAAAGACCCGCCATTTGCCCGCCAGGGCAGTTCTTACACTTTGTTAGTTCACGAAACAGTTCACTTTCTTTCACACCACAATTAAGCACTAGAGCCTAATTTCTGTGTGCCCAGTATGTAACGTACCATACACAGTTGTACCAGTTTGCACATTGAGCCTGTACATGGCAAAAGGTGTTACATAAACTCTTACAGTGAAAGGATTATTGTGTATTTGCAAAAGAGATATTTATCTCTTGATTCAGTGCGTTTGCTAAGGAAGCAAGAGAAATTCAGAAACAGCAATAAGGACCAAAAATCTACCATTTGTTAGATGTTATCACCTAAATCTAATGGGTAGCAAAACCTCATGACGCATTTCCTGCCTTTTTCTTGGCTTATGTGTGGGAGAGTGGGCAGTTGGGGGAACACATCAGTCGTTATGTGGTGGCACCAGAGTTTCAGCTTTGGGCACTAAGAGTAGGGGTGTCATAGTAATTTTCAAAGGATAACACCACTCGGGAACCGTAGACGCCAAGGAGCGCGATATAGCCATTTAGGGCGAAGTCAACGTGCTAGCCTTAGGGGGACTGGGGCATCGTGCACAATTACGAACCGATTCGAGTGGTTAAGAAATCACCAAGAATTAAAAAGGGCATGATGCATTTTTATTTACTGGGGGATAATTTCAGATATAGACACACGCGTGATTTCATCAAGACAATGACTCAGTATAATAAGGTCATTGTTGTAACTAAAAAGGGGGAAAGCACTTTTACATTTTGATTAATTTATGAACTCAGTCACAAAGCATTCATCTTGTCTTGTCGACCAAAATCCAGGTGTGCTGGATACTGATGACATGCTCGAAAACCCCGGAAATAATATTACCAAAATTTTTTGAACAGTTAAATATTCCATGGAAAGACTCCTACCTTGCTTGGCCTACAGACAGCTCTTTTTCAAAAACCTGTACTGCTTGCTGTGAAGTATTTGCCGACAGGGTAGGCCACTCTTCCTTTGGCAAATTAGTTATAATATTAATTCAAAAACGTTTTGAGTACAAAAAAACACATTCTCTGCAATCACAAAGTGTTTAAAATCTTACACACAGTGTGAAGTCTGACTAGTTTTTATCACTAATATTCAGCTAATTTCAGAATTGTGTAATGTCGTTCTATTTAAATCGCTAAGTATGTTTTCTGTCCTTCACTCTAAAAAATGTTGTGTAAATTTACACAACGTTGTGTGACTAGTCCACCAATCAACAAATGTGTAAGTACACATGGCTGTGTAATAAATTTACACAACATGTGTATAAATTACACCGTGTTGTGTTAATTCTAGTGACAGCAATATTTCCCAAATCTAGTTATAAAACACAATTTATACATTCACAGTGGTTTATGGATTTTGTTATTGTATCCAGTATGATGAATTGTATAGTTCGCTGCGGAAGAGCAATTTTCAACGGTTCTTTAAACTTTAAATAAAATTAAGGTTATTTAGAAACAACGTTTTGTCTTTGTTTTAGAATAATCACAATCTTTTGGTGTATTAAAAAACAATGTTTCAATGATCTCTGGAAAGTACTGCCGTAACTAGTTAATTAATCGAAGCCTACAACTTCGATACTTGGATTTGCTCAGTTTGTCAAGTGAACTTGTGTCTATTTTCTGGGGTCGGCGTATGAATATCTTCAGTGTAAATAAATGCTGTTCTATTTGCACACGAACAATACTAACGTTATACAGCATTTCATCTGCCACGCAGTTATTTTGCCTTTTTCATGAAGTGGAAATTTCGACGTTTTCCCCGATTTCATCAACTTGACGGTGTTCCAACAGAATAATCAGCCTATTTGAAGCATGTAGGAAGGCTTCTTTTCGAAGGACGATAAGTCGTTACGCAGTTCTATTGACTTTCTTTTTATACTTGATTTGATCACTCATAAAAATAGTCCCAGACTTGAACGCCGCTACGCAGACTAACGCTAGTCCTTACTCTACGACCACACCATCGAAAACCCTGCTTGTTTAACACGCTTGTCAACCGCTAAAAGTCCGTTGGCAAGTCTCGGCTTAATCTGCGCATGTGCAAACCGCGGATCTGAGATAGAAACATCTTACAGTCAATCTGTTGCTGGCGTGAAAGGTACGTTCCTGACACAATGGTTTAAGTTGTGTTGGCGGCAGAACATTTTTCTCTGAGAATGTGAGCAAGGTAGGCCGATTGCTTATTTTTGTACAGCACTCGATGGAGGCTTGGAATCAAGTGGTGCAATATTGAGCTTTTACGTTTCGTTTCAGACCATTTTCAGTGGCTTCGATCAGTACTTGCCGGCAATAACAAACCGTCTAGTTTGGTCAGGGAGAGAGAATGTCCTGTATTAGGGGCCCGCTAAAGCAAGACATTAGAAACCTAAAACAGGTTCGTCGAGGGAGGGACGGTCGTTTCCTGACCAAATGGAACCTCCGTCACTGCCCTCAGGTTGTCAGAATTTGTGATATCATCTCATTGGATGCACTTAAACGGTTTCCTGGCTAAAATTTACCCGATCGTGCACAATCTCGCCATAATGAACGGTCTTTCGTTGTTTTACCTCTAATTATGCTCGTTTGCGTACATCAATTCCCCATTTGTTCCGATACTTTTTCTCCTTATAAAGAAATTCTTTCGTAACCAACATTCAGGGTTGCTTTTACACCATCTTTATATGCATATATATATATATATATATATATATATATATATATATATATATATATATATATATATATATATATATATATATATATATATATATATATATATATATATATATATATATATATATATATATAAATAAATAAGCAAATATCAAAAGAACACATTTCATGGGTGAGAGTGCCTCAATACCAACATAATATAAATCCGTGAATACAAAATATTTCGGGCTTAAATTACACAGCCCTTTTTCAGTTGTACAAAAACACTATAGTGCAAAAAAAAAGACTGTGTACACGTACTCGTTCTGCTTCCTCGCTTAGGTATCAACTGCTTGGGTGCCCATGAACGCCAAATCCCTATTCAGACCCGATTTATGATTGTTAAGTGAGATGATGGTTTAATCTCACGGTTGCATCTCGTTGATCGTCGTCCCTAAAGTTGCCGTACAACAAGGCACACTTTAGATGGGACAGGTTTTGCTGAGGGAGATTAAAGTGCTCTGCAACAGAAAATCCAGTAAGTCGCTGTGAAATGGTGTGTTTATGATTGTTGAAACGGAGACGGAATTTTGTCTATATATGTACTCTTTTGCAATAAATGCACTGAAGGCAATTATGTAGGAGAAACGAAGACAAAATTCCGTCTCCGTTTCAACAATCATAAACACACCATTTCACAGCGACTTACTGGATTTTCTGTTGCAGAGCATTTTTCCTCTCCCGAACACACAATAGACAATCTAAAGCTAATCATTTGGAAAGGCAACTTTAGGGACGACGATCAACGAAAAGCTGAGGAGATTAAACTAATTTTATCCTTAAAAACACATACCAGGGGTCTGAACAAAGATTTGGGCATTTTAAACGAGTTTACGTAGTAGAGTGTACTTTGCTTTATTACTCAAGTCTCCGAGGAAGAGGTAGGACCTCGAAATATTAGACAACGCTTTTGTATTATGTTGGTATTGGAGGCACTCTCACCTCTGAAATGGGGGCAAGTGATATTTGCTTATATATATATATATATATATATATATATATATATATATATATATATATATATATATATATATTTCACTAATTCCGCACTTAGGGGGAAAGTTGTTGTTGAAAAGTCGACCCTTAGGGGAAAAATTTTTTGGGGCGAAATATAAGTTTCGCCATAACGTTTCTACACACTTTTTCTATAGGAATACGTAAACGGACAAAGGCGCCCTCCTAGATTTACAAAGTTGATACAATTACTTCAAAGTTGTCAAATTTACGGACACCTAGCTGCTAACACGAACGGATGGCTGGCCATTGAAATAACGTTGTTTATATTTTTAGACGTTAGGGCGAACACTTTTTCTTATGTATTTCATTGTTATTTTTCGCCCTATGTACGCACAGATATAACAATTTCCCCCTAAGGTGGGAATTAGCGTTATATATATATATATATATATATATATATATATATATATATATATATATATATATATATATATATATATATATATATATATATATATATATACAATATATGTAAGTCCACGTATGCTCCATGTTATATAAAAGAATAAGTAGAAAACACCACAAATATGACAATATTAGAGCACATACAAGATAAGAGAAACGTATATTTCAAAGACACCTGTCTTCGTCATCAGCGTCAATGCGGAGTGAAGAAAAATTTAGAAACAACAAGAAACAAAACAAAAACAAACAAAAATACAAATCCTATCGAGAATGTTAAACAGAATCGGCTTCCCTGTAAACCACAGAAGGGAAGTCGCTCAAAACACCAATATCTTTGTTTAGGCCGCGGGTATGTGTTGACAGTTTTAGCATCCATTTGCTTTCGGATTTAAGCCTTTGAGTGACAGATGGGTAATTAGAATTGAGTTGGATACATCTTAAATTAGACAAAGAGTGGTTTGAGTTACTAGTGAAATGTTTGGAAATAGGATAATTTAATGATTTGTCTAGAATAGTTTTTTTGTGGTTGTTAAACCTCAGTCTAAATTTGGTGCCGGTCTGACCCACATAGTTGCCTTTCTCTTACACGTTACAGCACAATAAATAAACTACATTAGCCGTGTCACAGTTTAAGGGAGGGGGGCGGATGTTACAAGTAGTGCCCGGAGGGGTAAAAGTTTCGTCAGTGATAATGAAGTTTCTAAATTTTTCTTCACTCCGCATTGACGCTGATGACGAAGACAGGTGTCTTTGAAATATACGTTTCTCTTATCTTGTATGTGCTCTAATATTGTCATATTTGTGGTGTTTTCTACTTATTCTTTTATACATATATGTCCATATGACTACGTATGTGGACATAATTCTCCCCCCTTCTAACAATCAAGCATGCCATGGACAAGTTCTTTGAAGTTTAAAAACCGTGAATAATCTATAATAGTCCCTTTATATCCCCCTTTCACCAGAAAGCGAGCAGGTAGATTATTTGCTTCAGCTAGCAGAACAACAATTTCCTTATCTTTGTCTTTTTTCTTTTTTTGAAAAGGATTTGAGAACTGAAGTGAATCTACCTTTTTTATAAAAGGAGAATACAACAAAATTATTAACAAAAAATTTAACTACTCAGTATTAACAATGAGAACAAATAAAGACTCGATCCTGATCGGGATAATTCTGTCGTTTTAATTAATTTTTATAAAAATGACGACATGAGTTAAAAAAAAAATCCTAGTAGACTGATAATGATGAATTGCAATATTTACTTGATTTCATCCCGATTCCGAATCCCCTGACCAATAAGAGTGTACTGTTTTATGAATATTCAACAGCACAAACATATACTGAGAACTGCAAAAGAGAACTTTGTCTATCGTTATAACACTCAAGTCCTTACTGGTTACTCCAATGGTTACGCCACAAATATCTACAATGTCCATTAGGGTGATTCATTTTTTATGGCTAGACCTAGCACAAATATCCTGAATTGTGAAATGAGGGACTTGAGACGAAACTGAACCAAAAGTGGCCAACGAGTGTAAGTAGACTATGGTCACATTTGACTCTGTGATAGGATATGGCCAACTAGTCTCCAGATTTGTTCAGATTTATTTTCTTTCACGATCAAACTGAAGCACTTCAAATACTTGCATTTAGCATTACGGCTGACAAATACATATCGAAATTTAGAAGATCATGACTGCTTTTTCGGAAGCTCTGCTGAAAGCAAAAAAAGGGGGGGGGGGGGGTATTTGCGCATGACAACTTCTCGTTGTCAACGGGGGATGGGTTATGACTTTCAAGACCCGTTCTGTTTCACCTGTACACCACTGCTCATAATTTAAAATATAAATATTTTTATATTGTGGTTAGTTAAGACAAAGAGGTGGCAAGGTTTGAATATACGATATTTTGAAGGGATTCGTAACATTGGGCATGAACACATATCGCCCAACATTTAAAGGTATAATCCACAACCGCCTCTATCAAGCAAATTGTTTCTCCAAAGCTATCAAAAGACAAATCCAAATTTCAAGAAATTGTTGGAAAGCAAAGTTAACAATACATACAATATATGAACAGAGATCGTTAATACTGTACAAAATTTAAAGAATAGTAAAAACATACTCTAAAGTATGGTTTTTGTTATGTTTTATTTTCATTGGTTGACTGGTTCATTGCTTAAAGTGGGCATCAGTTTTCCGACGGGTCTTGGACCTGTAGTTAAGTTAGTTAGCTATAGATGGGGTTTAATGACACACCGACATAGATGTTTGATGTAATGTCAAAAAGTTAAATGAAAAATTGAGGAGTGGAAAGTACTTAAAAGTGCAAACGAGCACCTACCCGTTCATGCTCGTTTTTTTACTATGTACCTTTTATCGGGCCTGGTTTTAATCTATTTTTTCTTCATTCCGACCATGATCGTTTATAACGTGTACTTTTTCATCGCCTATTTTTCTTTTTTAGTTTTGTGTTTCATCCTTCGCACTCATGTTTTCTGACAATCGCTTTCGTCCGGTTCTGTTTTTACACTGATCGTTTCGGATTTAAGGTTAAATTGAATGTTCAGTTTGGTTTTTGCCACCTGATGAAGGGTTTATATCCGAAACGTCGTGGAGTTTTCCGCAAACTTTTAAGCACTTTTTACTACCTCTTTTCGACTATAAATATATATATATATGTATATATAGTCGAAAAGATATATATATATATATATATATATATATATATATATATATTATATATATATATATATATATATATATATATATATATATATATATATATATATATATATATATATATATATATATATATATATATATATATATATATATACAACCCTCCCGCTCACAAACCAAGTTTGAAAGAACGGCAAAACTTAGAAAAAGATGGCCACTTCAAACCGTATTACATTTGATGTACAATTTATCTGCCACTTTGCATTTTGAGGCCACAAGCCCTGATGTTCTGCACAGGAAAGGATTCATACCCCTCTACGTCTCCTCCCAAAATTAAAACTCCAAGCCCCTCTCATGACAATATCACGGCTACGAGCTTTTCTACAAGATGTTATTTGAATCCCGTACTCCTGCCATCAAAGAAATTAGAAGAGTTTGTATTTTGTCTATTTAAGGTGAAGACGATATACAGGGCCTCTACATCTGCAAAATTGTGCGGTTCTATTTTGGGATAACATATTTCCTCATTTCTGTATAACCTGTCATAAATTTATCGATAAATTTAGCAATATCGGGATGTATTTCTTGCCTAGAAGGTACTGGTCCTTCCATGGGTATGAAATGTGTTGTATCAAATGCTCTGTCAAACGATCCAGCTGTTATCCTATCATCAAAGTGCTCATAGCAAGCAATCCAGTTTTCTAATGAAGATTTATTCCCAGGAAAGTTGAGGTACGAGTCTTTCCATGGAATACTTAACTGTTCAAAAAGTTTTGGTAATATTATTTCTGGGTTTTCGAGCATGTCATCAGTATCCATAACGACTGGATTTGGGTCGATATTTTCTCTGATGTACTTCCACAATTCAAAGATTTGGTCGGTGTATTCACCTCCTCTTAATAAAAGATCACTATCGCCGTGTTTGTATTCTTCCTCAGGTGAGCATCGAACTAAACGTCTGGAGTGTTTCCGATAGGATGAGAGGAAGCGATGGGGATGGCGTATCAGAAACACATGTTTGCAAGGTACCTGCCAAATGAATAGGTCTTTAAGCTATTACAAATAAAACGTGTTTCCGAGCGCATTGTGGAAGTTAGACAAGTGAACAGAAGATTCAATCTGAATCAAACTGCACAGGTTTACTAAACACTGTACGTGGTAATGTGGTCAGGGAGAAAATCTACTTTGAGAGCCCGCTTTCTTTCAATGACTGGTCATAAGCCTAGGAACGGAGACCATTTTCATGCGTGGATTTGTTGTTTCATGTGAAAGAAAATAAATTCACCGAATAAAAAAAAAAACGTTTGACTTGACCCACAACTTTGGTAATCACACGTAACTTCTTTTTGATGATATATGACTAATTTCACAGCAATAAGGTTAAAGAATTTCAGGGTTAATTTTGGAAATTTATGAAGGAAGTTTAAAGGCCCAAAGGAATCTTAGTTTATTGCTTCAGGGCGACTGTAAAAGAGCAATGTGTATAGGTCGAAATAGTTACAGTTCAGTGCATAGCATGTAATATAATCTTTAAAACTCTGCACTTTTTTTAACCAGATACCAATCAAAGGGCTGAGTCAATAGGAAATTTCTATAGACAAGAATAATTATAGTTTGGGATGAGAAAAAGACCCTTAAGGGTTGTTAACAATAAGTCGTTTCTACCCAAACACCAGTAGGTCAAATGGGGGTCAGCGTTGTTGTTTTTAACTTGGCTAGTCAATTTAGACACTACTCTTAATAATTTGCAGTTTGCAGTGTCCAGTTTTAGCCCATGCATGATAAAACTTTCTTTCATACTTTTTAAAACATTTAACATTTCTTTGTGATTACGTCTTATAATACCCTCAGAAAAGAAATGAATCCCTCTACCTTACGCACTTGTAATAGGTTTTATATCTGATTACTTGAATGACAGTAAAAGATATATTAAAAAAGTACAAAATGTTACCAACCATTTAGGGCTGGCTCAGATAGTAGTCTAATATGTGTTCATTGCTTTCCACAATGTATGAACACAATGAAAGTATAGATTACGTAAGGGCACAGATCATGTAATAAACTCTGATACGGTACCAGTTATCCCCGACAACGCCTTTCTTCTTGGATCTCCATCTAACCTTTTATTTATGCTAATCCGATTGGACTGCTTCCAAAGTGGACACTAACACCTTTATTTGGGAATTATTGGACTAAAGGGCGTGACATTCCATTGTTTTATACCTAGGTAATCTCATTCATACCCACGGTGACTCCAAAAAAGAGATTAAATTGGAACAATGCTTTTATGTGTAAGTAGTTGCCGACAAAGAATACCAGACACTATCTCGACATTTCAAACGACTGGATATAGGTAATGATGACAACGATCCTGGCTTTAGACCGGTTTTAATGATTTATGCAAATATCTAAGGGAAATTGTTTTTCTTTGAGCATTCTTCAGAGAAAGTCTTGACACGGTTGCCTTCGATATTTTTTTTTTATTCTTCAAGAAAGACCTATCCAATCACTCAACAAAACCTGGCCGTCAAGTTAGAAACTAGTTACCCGTTATATTAATGTGGCTATTACATCTACCGTTGGAGCCAATATTTATGTTAGGTTTAGGAATGTAAATATGTGAGAAAAAAATAAAAGCAAAGGAACTGAACAAAAATGAAGAAAATCGGAGTAAAGGGAAAGAGAAGATTGGACAAATGTGCAGACAGAGGTAGTTTCCAAAATGTACTCTTTTTTCCTTTCTTTTTTCTTTTGAAAGTGTGGACGTACTTTCCACTTATAGTAAATACAAACCTTGCTTGAAAGTAAAAATGCGGCTAAAGTCTCGACGACTTTAGGGATATAAAGTTTTTCAGTAGGTCTTTGGGTAGGTTAGGTTTTTGAGCTTCTAGTTTAATTTGGCGATTTCGGTGAGAAAAATCAGCCAGAAAACTTTCAAGATAATTGTTCTGATTGTTTACAAAAGGATTATTTAATTTCATCTGGATGACAGATGGCTTTACACTGTAGTTGATAGTAGTGACATTTGAAAGAAATTACATGTTATTTCTATCGTGAAGTTCACGACGGTGTATTGTTTCTCGACACTTCTCACTATTTCATTACATTATGGGCATTCGTTGGAAATTTAGTTATAATAATTGTTACTAATAAAAACGACTCTGCTTAGAACAATTCCCCCCTTTTCAAATATTACTACCAATTTTTTAATGCATTTCACATCACTTAGTGTCCTGTTTCTTCTCACCGTCGATCGAATCATTGAACAGATATACTGAGTAGCGTTGTTACCGCAAATCTCCTATTCTTCTCGTGTTTATAGAAGCTAAAACCATGCCACGGTGGGAACACTGTAAACATTTGACAAATTTTCCAAGTTCTTGTGATAAACAGATCGATTTGATTTTGCACAGTAACAGACTATACTAGGGCACTCTGATAGAATTTTTATTTCTTAAAGCGGGCAATTAGAGTCTGAGAATATCAACCTGACCCGACACCTCGATTTCGTTTGTGACTGTAACCAGAACACAGAAACATAGGACTTTAGGTTAAAAAGGGAGATGGTAGAAAAATATTCATTGAATAAATATAAATGAATAAAATTCTTTACGATTTTTGTCGAGCAAATTATAAATTACACAGTAGCAAGACTAGGTAGGCAGCACTACCCTGTAGCCATTGATGACAGTGTTCAGTCACTCATGGATCATTTTGTAAGTTAAAAAGGTAACGTTTAAATGTGGGACAAAATTAAAGGGGAGTAAAAAGGAAAGTTGTTTACAAACAGAGTGATTACCGCTTCAATTTAACTTATTTGTACCACATTACCTTTTCCGGTAAATACTCGTAACATCCATGAATTCCAAATGCCATATCTTTAACGAATATGAACTTAGCGTTGGCGTTCCGAGGTTCTCCCTCAAGTTCAGCTTTTATCGATTCATATCTAAAATACAAACACGAGCGGAAAGCTAAGTTTTGTTATTCTTGGTCTAAGTCCTTGGTGCTACCTATTAGAACTACATGATTCTTAAAAAGCTAAGCAAACATCTTGACCTGATGTTCAATCACTGATAGACCCCATGAATTGACACAAACTAATGTCGTCCATATGGCAAAACAATGGAACAAGTGGCTGCACGAATAAGAATTCGCCCTGCTCGTGTAACAGACTTTGCGCGTATTCTACTAGGGGTAGATGCGCATTTTTTAACAAGGTGTTTTTTGATTGGCTGTTGTCATATTTTGTATCGATTGTATTCTTTGTTTTGGTTAGGGATTAGGTAAGGGATTAGGGTTATCGTAAGCCAGTTAGGAAATTTCTTGTTACACAATGCGCTTTGCCCTCGATTAGTTGACAAATCCTCTGTCTGCACGGGTTTGTCTTGCTCCTAAAGGAGTGGGTACTTTCTGCTTTGTGAAATCATTTGCATAAAGGCTATTAAAGGATAGTTAAATGCATTGTGAATTACGGTATCACTTTGACCCTATGGCAGTGACACTGAATGCTCTCTTAACTTTTCCTCAAGAGTTCCGAAACTGGTTTTGATACATCAGTCTTCACGTTTTCAAAACGGTCCTTTAAAGTTTGTTTTTTAATTAAGCTATCCCCACAGAAGGGAATATCGTCTTAATGGATATTGAGAACGACGGAATGACATTTGAGGTTTACGCCAAACCAACTGTGGAGTTCCTTCAACCTGTCCTTTACCCAACTGGTCAAATATTTTGACAAAGCAATGGTCCAATTTGACTACCCATTGGTTAGGTTTGACCCAAAGAGTGTTTAATTTGACCATAGTTACAAGTCAAATTGTCCGAACCAATTTGCCAGAATTCGGTTCATAGTTGGTCTAGTCGTTGGTCAGTTTGACCAAAGGGTTTGTAGAGTGTATCCAACTAATAAAAAGGGAAGTGACTTGTTATGAAAATTTGCCAGGTCAATTAAGGAAACCTCAAACCCGTCAAGTCTCTAAATATCTTTACGTTTTTACAAATTGACATGTTGTGACTTAAAATCAGGAAAAAAATTTATATCAAGAAATAACTGAGTTAAATAAGTGCTACATATTTGACCCCAAATGTGACTTTTTATTAGATCAATCAAAGTGGGACAAAATTTCAATTAGAGGTCGGTAAACATACTCACGATTGAGATGATTAATATACACTTCGGCTAATAAATGAAAGGGAAATATTGCTTTTGTTTTCCAGCAAATTTCATACTTTTAAAAAACAACACTTATTGACGAAGAATGATAAATAATTACAAATAAGGCAGTAGTCTTCTTTTCAAGAAAAAAGTTCCCCTAAGGTAGAAATGTAGTTGTTTGTAGCTCAAGGAAAATTTGTTCCCCCAAACTCTTCACATTTCAAGCGATGCAACTCCCATAACTCTTCTTGTGCATAATATTTTGAGAAAATGAAGCTATTGCTTGAATTTATTCTTGAAACCTAATGATTTGAAAAATGACTAGAAGTATTAAAAGTAGAACTTGTAATAAGCATTAAAGCACTTTTAAAGCATTAAATGCTATATTGGAAAAATTTTAACGCAATATATCACTTTGAGCCCTAAATATTCCTTAAACTTTCAAAGAACAGACACAAAATATACGCTGGTTCAAATACACACTTTGTAGTTGCGAACTTACGAGAAACTCTCAAATTTCTTCTTGTATCCCAAATCCTTTTCTGTCATGGAATTGACTTCGCCAATTATTTTCTTCAAACCATCAGATACTTCTTTTTTCTCAATCGAATTTATCCAGTCTACCTTACGGATCCAGCAAATGGCATAAGGCTCAAACCATACCTCAGCACCGTCGACGTAACTCATAAATTTCGTAAACACGGTGGAGCATGATCGAGGAACGCACCAAAGAAATATTCTCGGAGGTATAGGAAACTTGGTGGTATCCGTCATTTTAGAAAACCTGTCAAATAATTCAAATTCCATTGTTGTTAAAACGGTCCATGTAGGGAGGCTGTTGAGAGCACCGGACGCCCGGTGAAAGCATGCCTCATGACGTGATAGCAGGTGGCAAATCACAGCCAAGGTTTTGATTACTACGTCCGATCGCAATCTGGTCCGATCCAGTCCGAGTTTTCTTTTTCGTACGAATAAATTTGTTACTCGTACCGACTTTCTTCAATTTTTGTTTGTAAATTTTTTAATATTTTCCTGGCTTGTTTTCCCTATTCAATTTATAATGGTGCACATCAAGCGCGATGGCAGTGGTTTTCTTATTCTAAAGTGGTCGTTTGATAACATTTCTCTCATATATGGGTGCACGGTGGCTTTACGGTCCCCCTCTCCCTCTAGCCGCTTAGGGCTTTTTGTCAGTTCATTTTATAGGAAGTAATGATCTGATTTTCCTCATTTTTTCAATTTCTAGTTATTAATATATGGTATTAGTCAACCTTAGGGGCTAGTTCCCGCCCTTCTTTAAAGTATGGCGGTCGATGAGGTATGGTCTGTGCATTTTCATTTTCTCATAGAATTTTTCGTCGATTTGAAAATATCGCAAAAGTATTTTAGTACATGAAAGGGTGTTGAAAGAGTTAAGATTTTGCATGAACAATACACGTTCAAAACTTGAAGCTTCTATTGTAATGATAAAGGGACCGAAAAGAATTTGGAAGTGAATGGCACTTTGACAAATAACGACGAGGACACACCATGGAGGTATAAGTAACACGCGCTGGTCATGTTACAACGTTTTCTGATCGGATGCCGACTTTTTAAAAACGTCTCCATTTCTGGTTTAATTTGCCAACCGTAAACACATCAGTTAAACCCACAGAACTATGAAAATTAAACCAGTGCTTATTACTTCGTGACGTCACGGTCACAGACAGAAAATATCGGACTATGTTATCCGATATCAAATGTATGACATCTCAAAAAAAATCAGTAGCTATTTTATTGTCATAGACATCATATGCAAATCATATCTTTACACTGGTTTACAAATGTTAGCTCTTCCTGATTAGAGATGGAGAAGATCTTAACACAAGATCCCAATAATCGGATCTGAATCTGACCCGAATTCTTTGTAGTGTGACCGCGGCCTTAGTCAGTGGCAACCCCAAGCGCCCAGATTTCCATACCCAGAAAATACGATGTACTTCGTTTTCGTAGGAATATAACAATAAGAATAAAAACTGCGGTAGGTATCTGCACAAAAATTATAATCTCACAAGTAGAGAATACTTGAATACATTTAAAATTATTGCTCTAGGTAACTGAATATAAATAAGTCTTTTAATTTTGTAATACCATCCTTACCTAGAGTTCCAAAGGGAGTAAAAAAAGTCCTCGATCGCCACAAGTTGTATCAGTTTTATTATATCGGATAGACGGAACACTACTAGCCCACGGTGTCTTGTACCCTGCAATGAAACATAGCAAAATGTGCAGCGAATTTTTATTTGAAGTTTAAACTGAAACGTAAAAGCTATGTCAACAAAGTTTATGATGTTTTTTTCCCCCAAAAGGCATACGCTGTTTCGGGTCAGTGGGTCCTAATTTAAAGGAACAGAAACGTTACTGAGTGTTAAATTGACACTCGTTTGCATAACCGACAATTTTCAATTGTATAGAGTGCTACTCACATTGTTGAACGGCTTCAAAGTTTATTACTTCGAAATTCTTAAAATGTTTAAAAACAGGGAGTCATAGGAGCAGGTGGTTGAATTTTATAAGATAGTGTTTGAATATTTCCTCATGTTTATTTAGTTTTTGCAGACGGATTTTGGATCAGTCGGCCACATAACTGGAAATGATTCATGTGCAGTGTTATTAACCACGGTAGACAGGGTAGACATGATAACTTTTCGGTTTCCATTAGAGTTAGGTAGCATTTAAAACCCACCGTTTTGCCTGCAAGGGTGGGTTTTCTACTTGGCCAGTTCACTTAACAGTGTACCCTTTTAACACCACAATAACCATGAATAGTTGAGAACTGTCTGTCTGTTTGCCTAGTATGTTACAGTAGTTGCCATATACAGTTGTATCAGTTTGCACTCTCAGCCTGTACATGGCAAAAGATGTTATAAATAAATTATTTTAGTTAAAGGAACATACGGGGTATTTGCTAAAGAGGTGATTATCTGGGCTCCGGATTTTTAAAAGGGAGCAAGAAAGATCAAGTAACAGTAATATGAAGACTAAGAGAGCTACAATTTACTAAATGTTGCTACTTCAAATTACCGGCAAAAATACCCTTATGACACATTTCATGTCTTTTTCTTGGCTGATGTGTGGTACAGAGTAAGTTGGTGATGCATTTTAGCAGTGACGTGGCATCGCCAGACTTTTCAGTTTCGGAAACTAAAGAGATTGTTATTAAGAGCGATTTTTTCAAGGGACAGTGGCGTTGCTTCTTGAGAATCCAACACCCCGGTAGACCATAGGAGGTCTGGGGTGTAACTGGTATCTGAGAATGTTACATGAGATGTGCTCTCAAATGATATGTGCCCTAAAATTAGCCATGATTTTATTGTGTTCACACTGCGTGAAAAGCAAATAACTTAAACTTGATAGCCTGTCAGCAAGCCCCAAATGTTACGTATATTTTTGTGTACAATAGTATACCTGTTCCTGTCAATCAATCAATCAATCAGATGTGAAACGTGACTATATCAGCTGTGCTTATAGTGAGCTTCATATCCTTTTTGAGGGGATAAAACTAGGTAATCAGGCAGAGAAGTAGGAAGTAGGAAATGCATCATGGGAGATATTTGAACATGGCGCCATCCATGGCAAAATATTCCCCCAATCGGGAGAAAATTGATTTCCCCAAAAGCGGTTATCTCCCGAGCTGATGAAGGGTCACTGTCATTTCTTAGCGGTAGACGTCTCCCATTTAAAAAGTAGACAACACACGTTCTTGTCTGATCGTGATTTAGGCATCCGGTGCAATTATAACAAACCAATTTTGAATGGTTAAGAAATCAGCAAAGATGAAAAGGCCAAAAGCAATCAAGTGAGTTTCTGTTTAATTTATTGGTCGTAATTATTTTTAAAATAAAGTAATCGTTCTTACTACTCAATGAAACAGTGCTATTACAATTTGATGCATTGTTGAATATAGTTTCCAAGCTTACGTCTTTGTTTAATAACTATGGCCACGAAAGATGTATACTACTGCAGTCATTCATATTTGCTGTTTGGGAGGTGAGTTTTAATTTGTTAGTTAGATGAAATTTTGCGGTCTAGTTTCTAACAATCGGGCACTGTCCTTTTTTCAAGTTGCCGCTCAGTGGTTTTATTCGTTTTCTTTCTACATTGCTAATGCTTAGAACCAAGCAAAATAGCAGTACGTTCTACTTTAAAAATCTTCGGTTACTATTTGAGTATATAAAGCAAGCAATATTGCGGTTCTTCTAACTTCCATTTTCAAATGGAGCTTATACTTGCACTGCACTAACTACCGCATGGCGTATGAGTTCTGACACCCTTTTAAACAGAATTGCGTAACAACTAATTCATGAATTTGAGCAAGATGAGAGACGTTTTCTCTTTAAAGCATATGTATATCTTCAGAAGCATGGACTAACTACTTCGGGCTTTTGAGAGATTTAATGTTTTTTTTTTAACTTCACACTTCTTCAGACTTGAGAACCTGTATTTATACTGTATCAACAGACTGATTTCGAGTCATCGAGGCAATTGGGACAAAAATATAGTGGATAAGGGAACTTAAGGTGATTTCCTAAGAATGTAGATTGATTGCAAGGTGCGTGACAATATAAAAAACAATTTAACGTTAACTGCATGGTCACGTTAAAACGTTATCTTACCAGGGTCTTACCATCTATTAAAGGAGATCGGAGGGGTTTAACTTTCACTCATCCCTTCTTAATACAAACACTGCTACATTTGGTCCTCGAATGGTGATTAAAAACGACATATCAAATTATTTTTGTAAAATTTTGGAGCGAGCAACTTTAAAAGATTCACAAGGTTCCCAATTTAATATTTTAATTCATTGATATAAACCACTACACTATTATCTAGGAAAACCCGCAAAAATTTCGTTAAATTTCAGGCAAGTCGAATGGTAACGACAAAATAGTACTAATTTTACATTTGTAAGAAAGGGACCACTGTAGTGTTCAGGTCCATTGAAGTTCGTGGCAAACCTTATTAAAGCTTTCCTTGCTTTGAGATGTGGAAGATTAGCAAAGATTTTAAACGCCTAATCTTTTCATCTCAGACAGTTCCAATTAAAAAGAAACATTTCGCACTTTACACTTCTTCAAACTTGAGGACGTTTATTCTTTGTGAATACCGTTCATAAAAGACTGAATTTAGAGTCACTGGGACAAAAAATATAGAGTATGCTGAACTACGACGTACCTTTGCAAATAACACATATATTTGTTAAAATGTTCGTGACAAGATAAGGAGCGAATAAAAATTATCTGGCCAATTTTAATCCAATCTTCACCTTACATTTGATAAAAGAAAACGTTTTTGCCCCACCCATTTTTTAATCCAACCATTACCACCTTTGGTTCTTAAGATTGATTGACCCTTGTCTGCTAGCAGTGAATTTTTTTAATGAGAGTAAACATTTTCTACATGTTATTGCTAGACTTAAAATAATAATCTCTGTAAAAATCTTACATAAAAAACAAAGAGCATAAATAGGAAACCTGAATGATTAATTTTTTGAATTTTTTGAGCCCATTATGTATACAAATATTCAAATTGGGGGATTTGAGTTTTTTCCATTCTAACTCCCAAAACACTATCAGTTTTTATTTCTTTTTTTTTTTGTTGTTGTTGTTATTTCTTACATTTGAAGAAAAGTGTTACATGCACCAAAGCTTGGACTCATCCACTCTAAAAAAAGTTCAAGTAATTCTTTGATGAAAAATCTCAAAGCTTTTTGCGAGCACTGGGCAGGCGTTTGAACCTAATGACTGATAGCATGACAAATTGTTGCAGTAGAAAACATTTTCACGATAATATCATGTTGAAGAATAACAGTCCCAGAATCAACATATTTTAACCTTAAACTTCTTTATTAGTTTTGGTGTTACCTTGGCATCTTTATGTAGTAAAAAAAACGAACAAGACTGCATAAGTGTGTAGTCCGAGGCAGTGAAAAGTTTAAACTTTTCTTACATTTAAACCCCACGCAGAGAGGAATAAAAAAGAAGAAAAAGAAGAAGAAGAAGAAGAAGAAGAAGAAGAAAAAGAAGACCTAGAAAAAGAAAGGAAAAAAGAAGAAGAAGAAGAAGAAAACGAAGACCTAGAAAAAGAAAGGAAAAAAGGAGAAGAAGAAGAAGAAGAAAAAGACGACCTAGAAAAGAAAGGAAAAAAGAAGAAGAAGAAGAAGAAGAAGAAGAAGAAAAAGAAGAAGAAGAAGAAGAAGACCTAGAAAAAGAAAGGAAAAAGAAGAAAAAGAAGAAGAAGAAAACGAAGACCTAGAAAAAGAAAGGAAAAAGGAGAAGAAGAAGAAGAAGAAAAAGAAGACCTAGAAAAAGAAAGGAAAAAAGAAGAAGAAGAAGAAGAAGAAGAAGAAGAAGAAGAAGAAGAAGAAGAAGAAGAAGAAGAAGAAGGAGAAAAAGAAGAAGAAGAAGAAGAAGATAACAAAATTTTTTCTTTTGAATATTTTATTTATCTAAACAAATACTTTCTTACTGCGGACCATTTTGTCCATGAGGGGATTTTGCAATTTCTGACCCTTGTTGTCAGTCAAATTATTTTGGAATTTTATATTATTTCCTATTTACAAAGGCGTTGTTCAGGACCTCAATCTCTGCACAAATGTGCAGTATTATTTGGAAATAGCGTATTTATGCATTTCTTCATAACCTGGCATGTACTTGTCGATGTATTTGGCAATAGCGGGATTCACGTCTTGTCTAGTAGGAACAGGATCCTTCAGGGGTATGAAACACGTTGAATTAAATGCTCTGTCAAAGGAACCTCGAGCTATCTTATCGTCAAAAGCTTCACAGCAAGCAATCCAGCTTTTTGGACAAGAGCTGCCTCCAGACCAAACAAGGTAGGAGTCTTTCCAAGGAATATTTAACTGTTCAAAAAGTTTTGGTAATACTTTTTCCGGGTTTTCGAGCATGTCATCAGCATCCAGAACAATAGGATTTGGATCGACTTTTTCTCTGATGTATTTCCACAATTCAAAGATTTGATCGTTACATTTACCCCCTCTTATTAAAAGATCACTGGCACCGTGATTGCATTCTTCAGAGGATACTCCCATTAAACGTTGCACGTGTTTGTGATAAGATGAGAGAAAGCGGTGTGGATGCCGTATCAGGAACACATGTTTGCAAGGTACCTGCGAATTGAAAATAAGTATTGCCTACTAACATGCTGTTTTCGACTCCCTGTAAATTCAACTGTTTTAAAATAGAGTCTAAATTGACTAATCACGTTGGTAATTCATATCTTACTACGGTGCTTCTTGATGACATATGACAGCTTTCACAGTAATGGACTTAGCAATGTCAGTGGAACCTTAGTCAAGGAGGTCGAAGTCTGCAGACAAAAGATTCAATTTCAGTATTTTGTCATTCTGTTTCTAGTCAGTTGAAACACTGTTTTCACAAATTATTTGAACAGGTAGAGTCTGAAATCTCAAAAATGATATGGAATAAATTTAACGGTCTTCAACTTTAACAAGACAAGGGCAAGACAAACAATCAAAACTTTACATTTCAACGCTTACGATTCTTTGCTGAGGTAATAACAACAAGGACATTTTCAAATGTGTTTATAAAAAGTTTGACGTTAGAAAGAACATTCCCCGAAAGCATACATTTGCAAACGTCAAAAGCCATCATTTATTTTTATATAGTCTACTGTAATTCTCTGCTCCCCCAAGTGAGCAGGAAGATTGTTTTCTTCAGCTAGCAGAAAGTGTGGTTTCCGTATCTTTGTTTATTCTTCGAAGACTTCCTGCGGCATTTGTTAATTGGTCTTTAAGGAGTGCTTCAATAACTGTCTTTCAGTTCAAACCCTTACTGGGTCTTACTGGAATCTAACTGGGTTTGCTGGTCTTAAACTAGGCTTAACTATGTTCAAACTTGGTTGTCATAGGACTTCACTGGACTTCACTGTGTTTCAAAATACCGGTACATTGAAGTATGTTCGACTGGTTATAACTATATTTTACCATAACCGAACTGGGCTCAACTGAGTTCTAAACTTATTTCAACTGGATTTGACCCCGGGCAGGCTTGGTTGCATTCACCTTTACTGGAATTCATATTTTGTCCAAAGGGGCCTCAGATTTTGTCAAACTTGTTTCGACTCTAAACTGTGTTTCGCCAAGTTGTCAAAAAGGGTTCATTTTAATACACTTATCCTTGTGTGGAACTACAAATTTAAAACCATTCCACCATTCAACTAAGTTAAAGTGGTTTGTGACCAGGTTTGTCACTACACAGTGAGATGTAAGGAGGAGGTATCCCCCTTGCTCCCCTTTGAAAAATTATTGCAGATTGGAAAGTGCTTACAAAATAAGGAAGTTATAACTCAATTCTAAAGAAATCTAAGAATTTTATTCAGTTAGGGTAAGGAAATTGGGATGGGCGGTTATGCTGAAATTTATAGCGAGTAACGTCCGGGAAGAAGTTTTCAGAGCTATGGGTAGCACTGCTCGGTGAAGTGATAACCTGGTTGTGATTATGGTTGTCTGAATTTAATCGGATCGATAGCTCCAGCTAAACTGAGCTCAAATGGGCTTCACTGATCTCGGTCTCTCAAATGATCTCTGACTCATTAAGTACATTGCATTCACACTTAACTGACATTGTGTGTTCAGCTAGACCTCACATTTACTCATCTTTGTTTCCTATAACTCTAAAATATTCCACTACGACTGTCAACCAAGGATAACGTTTAAGTTATTGGGACTGATATACAAGTTTATAATAAAATCTATTAGGGTACATAAATTAAGCCAGTTATGTATTTGAATTACTTTGAACAGTATTTTCATTCTGGGCTGGGCTCTGTTGGAAAGGAATTAAGTTAATCTACAAGCATGTGCATGTTCTGTTAAGAAACCCATGGACAAGATGTACGGAAGACAGAAGACTTCAGTCATTTTGTCATCTAGTTTCACACATCCAGTTAAAGTGTGTTCGAACCTTGTTAGTTGTATAACCAAGTACGTAGAACTGAGTTAAGTCAGTTCAAGAAACCAGTTAACCAATTCCAGTTGAAAAACACATGCCAGTTTGAAATCCCAGTCGAGAAACCCAGCTATAAATGCACATTCATTTTCACGTGATACTGTTAAGCCTATTTCTCTTTCAGTCTCTCATTCTTCCCAGCTTTTACTGTATGTCACAATAAACCTGTAATATTCACAGCATAGACACAGTAGCACACTGAAACCACATACATCACACAGTTAAAACTGTTCAAGCATATGAAGCATGATAGAGAAAACTCATTGTGATTGGCTGATGAGCCACAGATAAAGAGAGGGCTTTTCAAATGAACACAATAATGTAACTGTTAGGGATGCTTACAAAGATGGTTTGCATGCATTCAGTTCTTTTACACTGAGTGCACAGTGGACATAAAGCTACTTACTGCTTTTCATATTTCCCATCAGGGATAAAACACTCAGTTATAAATCCAGTTGAAGAACCTAGTTGAAAAACCCAGTTCAAAAATGCCAGTTAAACCCAGTTAAACTGGGTACAATCGGAATTTGAACCAATGTGGAATTACATTCTTCGGTGACTTTTATAAAAGTGACCATAAGTTTAAGTCAAAAGCAGTAAGCTTTCACACAAAACTACAATGTTTGTAGCAGTCTAAAAACGTTCTTTAGTTGTCAGCAAGTTTAAAAATGCAGATCACTGTAGCTAACAAATGTACTGCCAGTACTGACAATGTGTCACTACACATTAGGGTCTTTTAAACTCACCTTTAAGCAATTAATTGATATTATTGGTAGGAGGAAGACTTTTAGACATTTGTTGCAGGGGCCTAAGTAAGAAAGTTATGAGAATTGGAGTTGCTCGGGGTTAGAGGATGCAGCCCTCAAATTCAGACTTTACTTTCATAACACTGGGAAGGTCTTTTTTCTAAGCGTGATAAAATATGTCTTTGACAATACCTTGTCCGGTATATACTGGTAAAAGCCATCAATCGCAAATGCCATATCTTTAATAAATATGAACTTAGCGTCGGTATTCAGTGGTTCTCCCTCAAGCTCAGCTTTTGTCGATTCATATCTACAATTGAAGAAGAAAAAAGGGCCCGTGGTATGTTCTGAAGCAAAGACTGATTGTAGTCAACCGTGCTATCCCAGCCAACATGCCCAGCTGGGCCCCAACTGGGTTTCAGTTGGGCTACTTGCTGGGCCCCAGCTGGAGCCCATCCGTGTTTGTCAGGTGTTCCCACGTGGGGCCCAACTGGGCTAGCCTTTCTCAGCTGAAGCCCAGCTGGAGCCCAGCTGTACCCCGCTTCAATTACTGAAGCCTAGCTGGGCTTCAGCTGGGAAAGGCTAGCCCAGATGGGCCCCACGTGGGAACACCTGACAAACACGGATGGGCCCCAGCTGGGGCCCAGCAAGTAGCCCAGCTGAAACCCAGTTGGGGCAGAGCTGGGCATGTTGGCTGGGATATAGTAATGATAAATGAATGGCAGCAAACAAATGATGATAATAAAAATTCTTCACGTGTTTCATCTTCTGTCAATAGATGGTAACCAGTGGCGGCGCCAGAATGTCAAACCCCCCGGGGGTGGGGGGAGGGGTTACCAACCAAGAGCAAAGAATAATTTTGATGATCCAAAATTTTCTGGGGCAGCATGAAATCGACCGAAAAGTGCCCTTTCATAAGGTAGGGGTCAAGGGGACAAAGGCCACTCTCCCCTAGATTTCCGATGCTCATAGCCAAACAAGCTTTTGCGAGTAGCAACAACAGAAAGAAACTCCAGTTCCATAGCACCGGTCTTAATCGATTCGATTGAGTCGACTCAATCGACTCAATCGAGAACTGAAGCTTCAGTGCGTCCGTCAAGTTTAACTGGCTTAGTCACTTCTGAGGGAGCGATCGAATCGATATATATATATATATATATATATATATATATATATATATATATATATATATATATATATATATATATATATATATATATATATATATATATATATATATATATATATGTATATATATATATATATATATATATATATATATATCACTTCAAACCATGTGACTGTCACTTCAAATAAAGTGATTTCAAATTTTCAGAAAAGCAGGTCTCGCAGATTTATTCGTAAACCGGTTACCGAGCCTTCCACCGCCACCACCGCGGTTGTAAGCATATCGTGTCAGCTTTCTGAAGGAGAAACTAAAATTCTCTCGAAGGGACTCAATTTCTGCCCCAAACCAAGGCAGACTGACACGCAGAAATTATCACTAGACATGAAAGCGTTTTTCCGACGCTTGCGCCTTCGGGAGTATTTTGCTGTCGAAGACGGCCTAAATTTTCCACCGGACAACGATATATCGTATCAATTTAAACCAAAAAGCACCTGGAACCCACCAAAAGGGCGTTGTCCGCAACTGGAATCATTTATTTCGGCCATTGAAGAGGATGTGAAAAACCACACCCCTTCCCCAGATTTCCGCGACAATCTCACAAAAAGTGAACGTCAGGCCATTCGAAGTCTACGGCATCGTGATGATATTGTTATCAAGCCGGCGGACAAAGGCTCTGCGATTGTTGCAATGGGGACTCAATTTTACAGGGAGGAAGCCCTCAGATTACTTGGCAATCCCGACCACTACAGACGTCTAGACTCAGATCCCACTTCGGAAATTGCAAAAAAAGTGGAGGCGGCCATCAAAAAGATGGTTCGCAACGGCTCAATTGACTCCGAAACCGGCCCGAATCTCCTCCAGGTAGATCCTAAACCAGGCCGTTTCTATTTTCTGCCCAAAATTCACAAAACGGGTAGTCCGGGCAGACCCATTATTTCCGGCAACGGGACTGCAACGGAAAAAATTTCAAAATTTGTTGACCTGCTTATCCAACCCCTGGTTCCAACCCTTCCCTCCTACGTTCAGGACACAACGGACTTCATCCGCAAAATTGGGAAGATCAAAAATCTCCCGTCGGACACAATTCTGGCCACTCTTGACGTGTCCTCGTTGTACACAAACATACCAAATGAGGAAGGCATCTCCGCTTGCACCAACGCCTTCAATCCGATTCGGGGCAAAACTCCCACCAAGAAAGACTTAGGCGAACTCATGCATCTGATCTTGACCAACAACAATCTCATTTTTGGTGACCACCACTACCTCCAAATTCATGGTACAGCCATGGGAACCAAAATGGCTCCCTCATTTGCTAACTTGTTTATGGGCAACTTCGAGCAAAAATTTCTGTCTCGACAAAATTTGAGACCACAAATTTGGTTACGCTTCATAGACGACATCTTCATGATCTGGCCCCACGGTGAAGACTGTCTAAAAATTTTTATTGAAAACATCAATTCGTTCCATCCCACCATCAAATTTACGGCCGACCATTCCAGGTCCAGTGTCCACTTCCTGGACACCACTGTAACCATAGAAAATGGTTCACTCAAAACAGACTTGTTTAACAAACCAACGGACAAGCACAACTACCTTCTACCCAGCAGTTGCCATCCTCCGCACTGCACCAAAAACATTCCGTACAGTCAAGCACTCCGCATAAAACGCATCTGTTCCTCTGAAACAGATTTTGACACTCGGGCAAAGGAACTATCCGGCTACCTCCGTAACCGGCAGTATTTTCGGGGTTCAATTGAAAATGCCATCAAAAAGGCAAAAGAAACCCCTCGCTCGCAAACTCTGACGTACAAAACTCGTCAGCGCAATTCCGACAGAGTGCCGTTGGTAACTGAGTACCATCCCGGTCTACCACCACTAGCCAAATTCATCAAAAAGCATATGCCCACACTTCAGAGCACCGATCGCCTAAGGTCTATCTTTCCCCAACCCCCCGTTGTTGCCTTCAAGTGGCCCTCAAAATTACGGGACATTTTGGTTCGGGCAAAATTCCAGGACAAAGCCTCAGTCGAGGAAAACAACGAAAATTTTGGTTGTTCACCTTGCCCTTCCAACTGCAAAACGTGCGCCCTGGTTGATACCACAAAAGGCTTCCAGAGCAATCAAAATGCACGCACCTTCCAAATTAGACAAGAAATTAATTGTCTTTCCAAAAATGTCATTTATCTCATATACTGCAATTTATGTGGTGTGCAGTATGTCGGAGAATCTAAAAATACTCTTCGAATGAGAATGACACAGCACAGGTCAGCAATTAAAACCAAAAAGGTTGAACAACCTGTTGCAAACCATTTCAATTTGCCTCATCATTCTATCAAAAACTTACGGGTCATTGCTATCGACCAAAACGATACATGGACCGACAAAGCTAGAAAAGCTAAAGAAAATTTCTGGGAACTCAATCTCAAAACCACATCGCCTTTCGGCTTGAACATCAGGAGCGATTTACCAGCTTGCTGATAACACCAACCTAAATAATCCGATCAGGCCATTCCGGCCTAACAATTTCTCTAATTACTTTGAAGAGGATTTTCCTATTGTTGATGGGTTACACCCGAGTAATCCGATCAGACCCTCCCGGTCAATCAACCTGCTCAATTGCCTTAAGAAGGATTATCCTGTCACAATAGAGGTGAGACCATTGTCAACACCTTTAAAAGCTTCCAAAATTTCTCACTCCTTGTCATTCTCTGACCAAGTATTGACAAAGAGGTAGTATTCCTCGAAAGCTGTACTTAAAACCTTTTGGCTGTTTAATTTATCTAAATTCTAGCCTTCCGCTATTTGTATCTCCTCGGAGATCCAGCCTTTCAATTCTGTAGCACCGTTGTTTTACAGTTTCTCCGTCATGTTTATATATATATATATATATATATATATATATATATATATATATATATATATATATATATAATTACAAAAGAACCGGTTAGCAGGTATCCATGTTTATTCCGCTACTTTAAGTTTCACGGGCAAGACCCGATCGTCAGGCGGTTGGCATTACGAATGATGGAACATCAAGCATAATAAACGACCAGATAGTTTTAAGAGTGCAGCCGGCAATTAGTTTAATTGTTAGTAAGGGGGTTGTACGAAACAAAATAAAACTTAGGCAGTATTAAACACGATGGAATGGCACAACTAGTCACTACGGGTTAAGTAAAAAATATATATATAAATATGTATATATATATATATATATATATATATATATATATAAATATGTAACGCTAATTCCCACCTTTGGGGGAAATTGTTATATCTGCTTGTACATTGGGCGAAAAAATAACAATAAAGTACATACGCAAAAGAGTCCAAACATATAAACAACGTTATTTCAATGGCCAGCCATCCTTTCGTGTTAACAGCTACGTGTCCTTAAATTGACAACTTTGAAGTAATTGAATCTTCTTTGTAAATCTAGGAGGGCCCTTGTCCGTTTACGTATTCCTAAAAATGTACCTCATGTTTAGTTACTATTTCATTCATCCCAGCTGTATTAGTAGTTTGACTAAATGGGCTCTACAGATTGACCGACTAAGGTTTCCACAAAATAATAACATCCAGGCCGGCAGCCAGGATTGGTTTTTTCCGTGCTGGGAAGGGGGGCACCGGATGTATTGGTGACCATTCGGGGGGATGGGTCAGGTAGCTTTATAGGGGGGAGGAAGAGGGAGAATTAGAAAAGGATCCCTGCTCTGATATTTTTTGGGAGCACGCCCCCCCCCCCCCCTCGTAGATACGATAGACTTTGTATACACCACGTCTATTGCAACAGTCCAGGTAAGCGAAGCTCCCTGACGCCACCCCTAGTCTACACGCTAAAAGCAGTTGGATTAGATAATCACCGATACTGGTCACATATGTGACAATACTAAAATTGGGAAAGACTTGAATTTACGGATGCTTTATTTTGTTACACCACTTTCTGGAGCAACCAAAAACTTGCCTCACCAGTTATTGGAGAGAAATTACCCAACTTCAGCATTGTCACATACGTGACCAGCTGTTGGTGAGCATTTCATCAACTGATTTTAAAGTGTGGAATTTTATACTTACGAATAACTTTCAAATTCCTTCATGTTTCCCATATCTTTCTTCGTTATGGAAGAAGTCACTTCGTTAAGTGTTCGTTTTAAAGCAGAAGACACCTCCTTGTTTTCGATCATGGATTCATACCAGTTGAGTTCACGAAGATGGCTTAGAACATAAGGCTCGAACCAAATCTCAGCACCGTCGACGTAAGTCATAAATTTTGTGAAAACTGATGAACAGGAACGGGGAACACACCAAAGAAATATCCTTGGAGGTATCACAGACTTGATGGAATCCGTCATTTTCAGAATACCTGTCGATTAGTCGCAAAACCACGTACGGCAGTCATACCTATGTTATTAAGCCTTGACAACATGTATTACGTCATTTTAAACTACAGAGATTTTCAATCTGAACGCTTTTAAATCGGTCGAAAAGTTTAATTTTATTTTCTCCTTAGATGATGGATACGACACAATTCCAAACATGATGAAACGTTCCTTCTTACTTTTTGTTACATTCTCCTTCTCTGCCTGATTACCTCTTATCGTCTCAGGGAGGAAATGAAACTCACTTAACCCACCCACACTTGATAAAGTCACATTCCACGTCTGATCAATCGATTGACAGAAAGAGACACATTAAAATACACAAAAAGTAACATAACATTTGAGGTTAGCTAACAGGTCAATCATGCATGTGTTAATTGCTTGTCACGAAGTTTTAATACAATGAAAGCTTAGCTCATTTTAGGGCACAGACCATGTGACAAACTCAGAAATAAGTTACACCCCACATCGCTTTTGATGTACGGAATGTCTGTGTTGCTTGCTCAAAAAGAGATGTTACGGCATGATTTTGTAAACCTATAAGATTAACTTTGTCGGTCGACAACATTCAAAAAGTTATTACATATAAAATCGCTAAAGTGTGATCAGCGCTGTCGGTCTATCATTTTACATAGTATTTACATTTAAAATCACATTGGTTAGTGCATTAACATAAAATTCCATGGGATCCCTATCCAGGAAGTTCAGTTTTTTTCTAATTTTCTAATGACCATCCCAGAAGAATTCAATTAAAGATATCCCAGTCATGTGAAATTGAAGGGGAAACAAACATTCGCCTTGAAAAGGTTTGAAGTTGCCATGAACAATGAATCACTTGCCTTAGCCTTTACCAGCTGATGTAAATGATGTGCATGCTCAAGGCCTATTTGAAATCTGGACATGCTGAACATAGGCTTTATGTTTCAAGTAAAGGCGAGACTACAGATCGGCAAAATTATGGTGGACAGAAGCATGAACTGGTTGTCCTTTTAACCCTTTGTGAAAAAGATTGGGGAAATAAAGTGATTTACCTGTCACACACAAGGGAAATACATAATCTTATTCTTTCTACATTTTAAGCAGAACATTTAAACAGTCAATTTGAACGATGAGACAAACAAGGACTCCTCAAAGAGGTAATTCTACTGATTTCAGATTTTTATTTAAATAATGACAAAAAAGAAAGAAAGAAAGAAAGAAAGAAAGAAAGAAAGAAAGAAAGAAAGAAAGAAAGAAAGAAAGAAAGAAAGAAGAAACACAAACAAAATCTTTATAATGATGGGCTGCAATCTCTGCTTAATGTCTTCCACACCCCTGAATGCCTTAGCCAATAAGGTTGCACTGATGTGTAAATGTTCAATACGTCAAAACATCACCAGCGTAGAAAGGATCTCTTTTTCCGAGGTGGTAGTAATTGCTACAAATAATAACACCATACCACCCCCTTTGGTACGTAAACTCTTTAGTTCAATTTTATCTTACCTGCATTAATGGCTCTTATGCAAAAACAGTGAAGAAAAGTCGAAGTGAAAAATAATGTGTTTGAACTTTCATTTTTCAAATTCACAAAAGTGTCCCATTGTCACACTCAATAGACTAACCGAATACTCTCAATGTTGCAACACAAAATCCGCAGTGCTTGTGATATTCAGATGCCATACCCTGCACAAATCTCTCAACTGTGAAATGTGAGACTTGAGGCAAAACCAAACCAAATAGGTTCAAAGAGTGTCAGTAACCTATTATCACATTTGACCCTATGGTCGAATTTGACTTATTGGTCGTCAAATTTGATCATATTTGATTTGACAATTCTGGAGTTTGAGTTGAGTTGTCTGACCGTCGTTGGCTGGGTGCATAGTTTCTAGCACAAAAGTTCACACCCTTATGAAGAATGAGAACGATTACTTCAACCAGTTGCAATGGTCCATTAATATCCACATATTTATTGAGGAACTCATAGGTCAAACTGACCCACTACTGATACATACATTAAGCATGTCGGGTGAAACATGCTGAAGATAACGATCGAAGGTATCCACTGATGCATGGACCATGGTGGAAGTGTACAAGACTCAGAAGAAATTCCCAAACATTTTTCTCTGTTATGTCTTCTCAGAGTAAATCCTTGCCTTGCTGTGTGACGTACACTATATCCAGCATATCTCTGTTGAATGAATTTTTCGTAAGCTTATCACAAACTGGCAACCTTCCATTTCAAAAAGGGGAGGGTTTATTCAACGTAAAAAAAAACTAGTCAGGTGGTGTCTGTGTCTGCACCATGTGTGATAACGTGTGGAAAAACAAAGGAAATCACGCGTGTTCTTGGGTGACAAACCTGCGTTTTGGAACGTTCTACTCACTGGTTTGACACAGGTTTGGTACACCTTTCCATGCCTTTAATATCAAACCACAGGTTTTGTTGAAGAATTCTTTGTTAACCCCAGTTTTCATCACCTTTTTTGTAATGGTATTATTGTTGTAATGGACTAAAGTATATTAGTCAAAACTGAGTCTCAGTGTCTTAATATTTGTAAGACACTTCAACTGGTTTAAATATTAGTCAATATGGCTGAATAAGTGATTGTTTGATTGAGACATTGTTTGACTAATTTGTATTAACAGTAAAGCTTGCTTCACCGTCCATTCAGTTCTCTGCCCGGACAGCATTTTATTGTACTTTCAATATTTTTATACTGTGGTATCGTGAGATACACCGATCAGAAATGTTGAACTCAACATATTTGAAATTAATTCGTCACATTTAGCATGAATACAACACCTCGCCCAATATTCAAACGAACAATCCAAAAGCAGACCTATCCACCAAGTTGTGTTTTCTTGGCTACCATAAGAAAACCCAAAGTTCAAGAACATATTGCATATTCGAAAGCAAATCAAACAATACATTAAATATATGAAAAAGGGTTCGATATGTTGTATAAAATTTGGAGGATACTTAAAAAGGAACTTCAAAATCTTGCATTTGTTAACTTATATTCCTCAAACCCTGCTTAAATATCAAAATAACATACCTTGACTGTTGACAAAACGTATTAGAAAGTTCCAAATGAGTCACAAATATATCTGTTCACTTATACCGGACTGGAAGGGAAGCTGAAAGACGGTGTATTTTGAAGCTTCTACCAAGACTAACCACGCATTAAAAATGACCCGAGGTGTAATGAATTTATGTGTACAGTTTCATTTCAATGAAAACATCGCAATGTTTACCATATGTCTACATACGCCGTTTGGTTTCAGCCGATCACAAGTCAGACAGGAACAAAAAACGTCACTTAGTGTTTAAATGTGAATAACAGTCCAGTTCTATGCGAAGTGCATTTGGTTCAGTTGGAAAACGTGCTGAGTTTATTAAATGATATCCTGACATGAAGGTCCAAGATAACGTTTTCCATTCTGTTTCTGCAGATGGGACTTAGGGCTGTACGTACGCTAACTAGGGGGTTACCTATACAGATGGCATTTTTTATCACACATCAATTGTTTCCTTTTATAAATAAGGAATGGAAGTAGAATCAGTGTGCCCAAAAACGACAACCGGTTAGGATAAATGTATCCCATACAGTGACAGTAAATATTAGCAGTAAATGGAAATTTTATTGACCGTCTGACGGTGACAGCTGAACTACGGAAACTGCGGGGTATGATCTACCCTTCCTGTTTTAGAAATAAGCGTGGGCTAGTAATATGCACTTATGTGCTCCCTTGCCAAATTACCTCATTTGATGATAGGTAACCTCAGCAGAAGCATACAAAACATGATGAAGAGGGTGGAGCTTTGTTTACATGGTAACATGGTAAAGCAATCTTATCACTTCTCTGGGGTTGGAAATTTGGTAACTACACTTAGACACAATATAAAAGAGAGATTTAAGAGAAGAAAGTACTTCAGACAAACAAATCACGAAAAGGTATTTTTTACCTCTTCTTGGTTAATCTGTGGGGCCATCTACATCATCGACTGAAAGCTGTCTTTGAAAGCTAACACGGAAAATTTTCCAGAGCAAAGTGATCTTGACTTATAACCGAACTTAGAAACGATCGAAAGTCAGAAAATCAAATGCAAATCTATGTTCTATACTATTGGAGATAATGAACAACAACGGTCTGGTCATTCGGTGGCGTATCCAGCGTAAGCAGCGTAAGGATTCTCTTGATTGGGGGATAAAGGGGACTAAAGGAGGGTTGCACATTTTTGTGGCGGTGCTGTGCGGCGCTAGCTTATGTCGTGTTGCAAACGGTATTGAACTGTGGATAACAAAGCCAAATCGTGCAATGACTGTACGTATGTATGGAGATAACAAGTTGTCTTCAATTAATCTTGTAACCTCATTTTGTTAAACTAAACTTTTCAAGAAAAGCTATCTTAGAATCTGACACTTGAGATATTTTCTTTCCATTATGGTATTTTTTTTAACTTAACATTCAAAATTATGTATGTAATCTTGTGACACTTTTATGCTTTCGTAATCAGACATTTTTGAAAGCTGGAATCATTTATGTACTGGATTTAAAAGTCCGATTTATCTAAACCACTTTGATGAAAGTCATTGTAAAATTTTGAAAAATGAAGAAAAATTTTTAGAAAGTGCATTATTAGCTATGGTAGTTAAAATTCCTATAACCGCAATATTTCTGATTATTCTTAAATTTGCTCATTTTATTGACATTAACTCTTTATTTCTGAAAAAAAATATTCCTGAAAATATGGGAAATTTGCAGTTTGTGACACCAGTCATTTACAGTACGATTTTCCAAACTATTCTTCCATGGAATCCAGAATCCTCTCCAATACAATCTAAAAAGTTGTACTTAAACGTTTCAAAAGGGCAAAATTTTCTGCGGGTTCGATCACCGCAAAATACAAATTAGCTTGGTAATTGTTTCCAGTTCTTCATATGACAAAATCGAAAATTTGCCAAACGTGACGGTTTATTAAGTGCATGATGACGTGCAACCACACTGCTATTTAAAAAATCTATTCATAAAGTTGCACATTTTATCCAATATATGCTTTTGAGTTTGTAACATTGTCTAAAAGAGATAATAAATTGCCCATGTGAAATGACGTGCCGTTGCTCCTTGAGAAAGCAACAAAGGCACGCCAATATCAAAGGCGGTCTGGGGTGTAGCCCGGATCTGAGTTTAATGGATGATCTGTGCCCTCAAATGGGGACTGCTTTCACTGTGTCCACACTGCGTGAAAAGCGTGGTCTGTTAGCTAATCCCACATGCTACGTAACTTTTTGTATATTTTAATGTTTCTTTTACTGTCAATCTATTAATCAGGTGTTATTAGAGGTGAAATTATTGGTCATACCTGACCATAAATTGGTATATTTTGAAACATAGTTGAGGTCAACAGGTTGCGTGGGGTCGAGGGATAGTTCTTCAAATCAACGATTATATCGACCGTAGCCCTCTGAGAGTGTAATTGAGTACATAAAGTACATGTCAATCGGTAAATATACTTTATTAACATTGCGTGGGTTTTATTGTACATAACAATCAAAGTAGCAATGTAATGTTATCCTCAACTATTCAACCCAGTAGATGAAACATTGGCATAGTCTAAAAAGACAATGGTAAATTGGACCATTGATTTGGTCACCTTTGCATCGACCCGAACTATGGTCAAACTGCTGACCTCAGCAATGGTCAAGTTAACAAATTATGGCAAAATTTGACCATTAAATTGGTAACACAGCTTTGGCCAAATTAAGTCAAAAACTTGACCATATCTTGAGTCGTTGCATTTCTTGACCAAAGTGTCTTTAGATTACAATATGATACAATATAGGGAAAATTTTGAAGAAAAATGTTTCCAACAGACCTCGTGCTTGACAACACACTGACGCCAACCTTGAGGACAAAACAATGGAACAGGTGGTGCAATTGCCCCGCATGTTTGGCAAACTATGTGCGTTTTCGACAAGTTCACAAATGAGGTGTCTGCCTTTGTCGATATTGGTTTGCCCCCCCCCCCCTCCCCAAAGGTACTTTTTGTTCTGTGGCATGATATGCATAGGGCCTACATCTATGACAAACGTTTCCTGTTCAAAGGAACCATTGTTTAATCTTTACGAACACTTGAGAAAATACAATTACTAATAATAACAAACACTTCATAACATTGCACAATTTTGGTACTGACACGATACATTTCGTGAAAGTAAGGCACGACTGAATCTATCGCAGGGGAAAAAAACATTCCCACGTTAAAGTTTACAATGGGATGTAAAGGGAGATTTAAGAGTGGCTTCTTCCATTTTTTTTGATGAATCAATGGAGCAACCAGGGGCTTGCGCAAGTTTTCTCTTACGGGGGCATGCAGTATGTGGACTGAGTGCCATCTCGACAAAGGTCTAAGGAGAATTTGTGTCCCCGATCCTTAGAAAAGTTTTAGCTTTTACAAGAATTATCTATAATAAGCTAAGTGAAACCATCAGTTGGTGAAGGGTGTGTAGCTCCGAAAAACCGGACCCCTCAAATGACCGGACTGAAATAGCATTTTCCAGACTTTTATGTAGATTTTGAACAAGTTTTTCTTTTTCTTTCTTTTGCAAAATATGGCTCTTTTAAAGCCATATCAAAAAGTGATTAAATATACCTCGATTCCAAGAACGCTATTTCCCCCAAAGACTATCTTAACAATCTGGTGACACAAATGATACCTTTTAAGTAAAAATGGTGTTACCTTAGTATGTTTTTCTACGATCATATAAATGACAACCCCCAGGGGAATGACCCAATGCCCTCCTGCCTAAGCCAGTGGGGACAATGGATTTTCTCATTGAATTAATGGGAATTTCAATTGTATATGCTTAAACTTCTTTAAGTCCCATTGATTCGAGTGGGAATATCTGGAAAAGGGATTTCGATGAAAATACAGAGAATTCCATTAGCTCTCATTTAAAAAAGACATAACGCCTAGTATATACAAAAAACACATACAATTTAATTTATTTTATTTATTTGTTTTACCACAAAAAAAGAACATGATAGCAGATAAACAAATGAAGGTTATAAAAAGAAGTGTTGTGGATGGAAGTAATCTAAAGAAAAAAAAAAAAAACTTTGAGAAACAAAAGCACTCCGAAAGGGAACAGACACAAGATAAACAAAAGATCAAGATATTAAATTCCTCCTATACACCCGAATTAGGCAATTATGCTCTTGTTCTTCTATTGATTAGAGGTGATGCGAATAGATTCAAAACAATAAAAGGAATGAACGAATGCCACGAATTTTAACTGTTTCGTTTGACCATGGAAGTAGTAATCTCAGTCCGAGGTAGTTATTCCATGGTTGGACTGATATCTACATGTTTTGCAATGAAAATCTGTTAAGACTTTAGTTTAATCATCTTCAAGGACAAATTGTTTCTGTTAAAATTGGGTTAACTTTGCATCTGAATACTGATACAGGGTATTATCCCAGCCAACATGCCCAACTGGGCCCCAGCTGGGTTTTAAATGGGAAAGCTAGGCTTAGGTGAGATGACGGATGAAATTAAGATATTGGTGTTTTGAACAAGCCAATTTTGCTAATAGCACGTTAGGAGTGTGGAAAAAACATTTTTCTTTTACATCTGTAATCTTTTGTCCGAAACTGTTTTCAGTTTTTCCGGGCTTTACTGTTTTTTTTTTTTTTTACTCACATTTTGGAGCCTAGATATAGCCGAGTTGTTGCCCAGCTCGGCTAATTTGAAACTAAAAGCCTTCAGCTGATTTTTTTCATTGCTGTTTCTGACAATAAACTTAACATTAATAGTTTTTTAAAAAATAAAATAGCAAGACAAAATAATTGAAGTCTTGTAATTGTGCTAGAGGTGTGATATTGATGGATTTCACAAACCAGAGGATCCCAAACAACAACCGGCTAAGGCCCAGCTGGGTGAAATACATTCATGCATTAACGATTTTTACTCTTCTAAAATTCCTGTTGTTTACTTTTTGTATAATTGGCGCATTTAGGTTAAAGGTTGGCAGGTGTATTAAGTTCACCCTCGAGGTTTATTTTGTTTAATGGGCTCTACCCTAGCTAAGGATGGGGCCCAGATGTGGCCCAGATGGGCTTAATTAGGACTCTCCTTGCTTCAGAAAATGTATGTTCTGCGTATTTTAATTTTATTTTTTTTTTGACTAAACATTTAGGAATTTTTGACGAAAACAATTTGAGAGATAATATGATGTGAAGTAATTTTGGAACACCAGGTTTATATACCTTTCATGTTAATAGAAAATTCCAAATTTTCCAAAGAAAATTTGTGTTTATCACTTAATTTAGGTCTAATTGAAATGAAGTGAATATGACAACGGTGAATTCCTACAGAAAATCCCCAGTCGGGGCCTAACTGGGAACACCCAACAAACACGTATTTGGCCCGGCATAAGCCCAGTATGTAGCTCTACAGGGGCGACCCATCTGGAAATGTTGACTGGGATAGAGGTACGATCAAGGTATACATCAAGTGTTGTATTTTCCTCTATCTGCAACATATCTGCCCATCGTAGGATTTTTTGTTGCAAACATTAATAATTTTTCTCTAGCGCTTTTTTCTAAATCATTACAACCTCGGCCTATACAAGAATGAAATTTACAACAAAAAAGTTAATGTTAAAGATTAAAAGTTAATGTTCGGTCTTTGTTTTTAATCCTACGTGTTTATTCGCGTTGTAGATTGTATTTGCTAGAGCTGTACCGTAACATTAATTCCGATGTTCTCGACTAAAAGTAAAGAACCATGCTTGGTGACGTTGGATGTTCAATAAATTTGGAAGTTAAATGTATTCTTGATGCTGTTACTCATGGTGTTCACATCATATTTGTTACTGCCGTTACCATTTTGTCCTTTCTGCAAACAGGGTCTGGTGCAAGGTTTAAAGTTTGACAGTGTCTTTTATAGGAACAGGGAGTTACAACTCCCTGGTGTGAAAGAACTCAGAAATTAAGCTCTATTTTCTTCTTTGATTGGTAAACTATGATCAAGAACTTTTGTATAGCAGTCCTTGTGTGTGCTGCTTTAAATTTAGCATTGGAAAAATCCATTAAATGTGGCACCTAGGCATGTTCATGGGGATATGGAGAGGAAGTCACCTTACGTCATATTCTAATATGAGTCCAGGTGCCCAAGTTTACATTTGAAATCATTCACTGTAATAGGGAAGTACCTCTGTGCATGCACCTCAATTGCGACTAACAGTTATGGATACATACTTCACCGTCTGAAGTCTATTATTACTTATTACTCCAAGTTTTACGGTACATGATGGTCCCAAAATAGGTGTAAGGTGACTTCCTCTTCCCGACTGCACTTTGCATCTGCCAAAGAAGTTCTGACTTACCGCTGTTCAAACAGCCATTCAAAACGGCCTGAAAAGAGCTTTTAACGTGCCACATCCTCATAAGAAACCAGCAAGATACGGCGTTGCTTCATATTTTGGCAATATCCGTGCTGTTTGTGCCATTGTGGGGATCACTTTGGTGAGTTGCTTCGAACGTGACCTTATGTGGAGGTTGATGGGCCTAAGGGATGCCTTCTGTATACACTACTGTATAGTAAGAAGGTTGTAAGACTAAAAGCATACGCTGTTCTATCTATCTCTAACTATGCACTGCTACCACAATATAAACCAGTTGTGCTGTGAGGTAATCAGCTCATGTAAGTGCAAAAGAAAAAAAAAAAAAGGCTACATCACACTCCATTTGTAACGACAGCAATACCGCACAACGGCTAACGCTATTGTTTAGCTTAGGCCTAGCTTAACGCTCCATACGCAAAGTCACACTCTTCGGTATGAGTAATTGTCAACCTGGCAAGAACTGATCATTCAGAGACAGTAAATCCATATTGTCCCCATTGTCCCGGCCCGTTTTCACATGTTTTCTGTCTAAGGTGAATAGTGAAAGCGATATACTGACTAGGTCTCAACATCTGCACAAATGTGCAGTTCTATTTTGGAATAACATATTTCCGCATCTCTTTATAACCTGGCATGAATTTATCGATATATTTAGCAATATCGGGATGCATTTCCTGCCTAGTAGGTACAGGTGTTTCCATGGGTATAAAATGTGTCGTGTTAAATGCCCTGTCAAACGACCCTTCACTTATCCTATCGTCCATCACCTCATAGCAAGCAATCCACTTTTTTAATGCAGATTTATTTCCAGGAAAGGTGAGGCAGGAGTCTTTCCATGGAATGTGTAAATGTACAAAAAGTTTGGGTAATATTATTTCCGGGTTTTCGAGCATGTCATCCGTATCCATAACAACGGGATTTGGGTCGACATTTTCTCTGATGTACTTCCATAATTCAAAGATTTGATCGTTACATTCACCTCCTCTTAGTAAAAGATCACTTGCACCGTGATTGTATTCTTCTTCAGGGGAGCATCCGACTATACTTCTCGCGTGTATCCGATACGATGAGAGGAAGCGATGGGGATGACGTATCAGAAACACGTGTTTGCACGGTACCTACATAATAAAAAAAATGAGCTATTGTGAAACATTATTTTAAGTTCTATAAGTTTTTTCCCTGGATTAGGGGGTCCTGTTACGTTATAGCGTTTAACACCTCAATTTATCACCCCTGGGATATATAAGTGGCTTTTTTAACTGTCGATGAATTAGTATGATCCTTTCTCCATTGATCCTGGGGATCAATACGCACAACGGCATGGTTCCAATTTTTTAAAGTCGTCGGATAGCCTGACCTGCAGTGGCCGTTTTAAGGGAGAGGGGGCAATTAGAGGGGCATTTGCACCCAGATTTTTTCCACGCCACCCATTTCCACTGAGACAAGTAAGGATAGTAAGTAGATGGGGTAATCAGAAAAAAAATAGTCTCTTCCGAAACAAAATTGTCCATCCAAAGATATGCTAAAACCACAGAGCGCATGGGGACTTTTACCTGTATTCATTTTGACTATATTCATTTTAAACCTTTCGCGATGCATCATAATATTACAGACATGAAAATGAACTCTCTTCTAGTAACTTAGTTTATTATTAACAGAGGAAATACCGTGCTCAAAATGTGGCTGGAGTAAAGGTGAAAATTATGTTAAGTTTCAACTTCATGTGATTGGTCTATGTGGTTTTGTACGCTAATAGAGTACACCTCATCAAACCACACCACACCGCTGAATACCACACTACATTATAATACAAACTAGACATTATTATTACTACTAATTATTGCGGACATTACCTTTTCCGGGATATACTCGTAAAAACCCTCAATCCCAAGTGCCATATCTTTAATAAATATGAACTTAGCGTTAGTGTTCCGGGGTTCACCCTCCAATTCAGCTTTTATCGATTCATATCTAAAAAAATAACAAGAGCCAACATACGTTCTGTGTTTCTTTGGTCGAAAGAGAAGCGTATGTTTGTGTACCTTCTTGGAGCTAATTATCGACACTGCATGACGTCGAACGACATCAGCAAGAAGCAATCCCTTATAGCGGATAGTTAATCGGTTGGTTGAATGAAATGTCTCACTTTAACCTAACGTGGTCTCGAATGGTCCCTGACTTTCATCGAGAGAGTACCGAAACTAGTGTTGATAAATCTTCCGCTTTTCTGAATATTCCTCAAAAGTTTCCCCCGTATTGAAGGATTTATCTTATGGAATCTCTAGCAGTATGTTTGAGTAATGCACCAAACAAACTGTTAACCCTTTACCTTTGTTTGGGTCCTTTTGAACCCAGACGGGGAGCACGGCTGTCGCCCATCTCTACTGTTTCACACGGAGCTCGATACTGCGAGTAGCTATGGCACGCCAAAAGGCTCGCCAAATATGATGATGTTCTAAAAATACACGTTCATGTACTAAAATTACACGTTCATGTACCAAAAATATGCGATGATGTACTAACTTCATATGATCATGATGTAAATTTACACCATCATGTACTAAAACCATAAGTTCATCATGTTAAATGTTACGTTGTACATGTAAAATCACACGTTGTACATCTTAAAACACACGTTGTACATGTAAAAACGTAAGATCATCATGTTATATTGGTATCTTCCGCACGCCATACAGAGTGAGCCTTTCGGCGTACCAGAAGTCCGCCAAAAGGCTCACCGAATTTGATGTACTAAAAGTACACGTTCATGTACTAACTGCTTACGATCATGTACTGATTTCATACGTTCATGTACTATTTGCTTAAGTTCATGTACTGATTTCATACGATCATGTACTGACATTTAGTACATGATCGTATGAAATCAGTACATGTACGTATGAAATCAGTACATGAACGTATGAAATCAGTACATGATCGTAAGCAGTTAGTACATGAACGTGTACTTTTAGTACATCAAATTCGGTGAGCCTTTTGGCGGACTTCTGGTACGCCGAAAGGCTCACTCTGTATGGCGGGCGGAAGATACCAATATAACATGATGATCTTACGTTTTTACATGTACAACGTGTGTTTTAAGATGTACAACGTTTGATTTTACATGTACAACGTAACATTTAACATGATGAACTTATGGTTTTAGTACATGATGGTGTAAATTTACATCATGATCATATGAAGTGAGTACATCATCGTATATTTTTGGTACATGAACGTGTAATTTTAGTACATGAACGTGTATTTTTAGAACATCATCATATTTGGTGAGCCTTTTTGCGTGCCATAAGTAGCTACCCGAAAATTTGGCCACAACAACGAGAGAGACAATAGTTTAAGGTCACGGGGTCAATAGCGTACTTTCCCTTATTTGGTAATGAAAATTTGCCAGGCTGGTAGGAAAACCCTTAACCTTACAATTTTTAAGGCTTCTTTTCCAGACGAATTTCATGGCCTTCAAAATAGGCAGAAAAATTTCTCTTTCAGAGGGTGAAAAATTACACATAGGGTTGAAACATGTTAGTTTTCAAAGTAAAACACTATTTCATTTTATTAATGTGAAATTTCTGATGTAAGTGCAGCACAACATTGACATTCACGTCATATATAATTTTGGTGCATTTTCAGGAAGTACTTAAAAGCAATATTGTTTGATATCCCTATATATTAGGTGGGGGAATGTGAGATCTACAAAAAAAGGTATTCAAACTTTCTTACAGTATCAAACTTCAAAACAGAACATTCCATGATAAAGGTAGAGAAGGGAAATTCAATCCGACCCAAACATACCTCGAGTTTGGAAAAGGGTACTGCAATAGTGTTTGAAGCATATTGTCAGGAATATTTTTATATTTCTTGCGAGACCACAGTAAAAAGCTATTAAAATATGTCTATAGAAAATGTGGTCCAGTTTTTACAATTTGACATGCGGCGACTTAAAGTCAACTTAATATCAAGAACAATAATGTCAGTAATAATATGCGAGTTCAAAAATATTACTAAATATCAAGAACTTTAATGACCGTCAGTTTGGCCTTCTTATTATATAAAACAATTTAAGACTAAACCTCCATTGGAAGTAACTGCATTTGTAAAGGAGACGTTTGATTATCTATACTTTCAGTCAGTTTGAACAATCAGGTAGTACATATTCATCGAGCTTTCCAAAATCGTCGCATCAATTGAAGCTAAAGATAGGGTTGTCAGAAGACTCTGAAAACTCCCTGGTTGCAACCGTGAGTAATTGTATACTTACGAATAACTCTCAAATTTCTTCATGCACCCCAAATCTTTTTCTTTCATGGAACTGACTTCGTCAATTACTTGCTTAACAAATTCCGACACTTCCTTCTTCTCAATAGTATTGATCCAATCCACCTTACGAGTCCAGCAAATAAAGTAAGGCTCAAACCATATCTCAGCACCGTCAACGTAACTCATGAGTTTCGTGAAAACGGTGGAGCATGATCGAGGAACGCACCAAAGAAATATCCTTGGAGGTATCGGAGACTTGGTGGAATCCGTCATCTTTAATAAGAATACCTGTCAAATAGAAAAAAAACCCCTTTGTCGTTACACAGACTATTTTCAGTGGTTCTTGACAGCACCTGGCAGCTACAATCTTGGACAAGACTATTGGAACACCTCAGCTCACGTCATTGTGTTGTTTATGATGCCGAATACTATTTCCACGACCTCCATCCCTTAGGTAACTTCACATTCTCCGCACGTCTTTGTAACTATTATACGAGTATACCTTAACTGGTGAAATGGGGTCAAAGATGCTCCAAAGCTCTCACAGTCTTGCAGTAGTTGGTAGACTATTGGCAGATGGTTGTAATACGGAATGCAACAAACAAAACTGAAATGAATTAGTGCATGTATGAGGCTTTAGGACTAGGTGAAACGTAACCACGGCACCGGCGAAGTTTAGGCCTACAATGTGTTTTTGTGTCCTCTCCTACAAGGTTTCCGGTCAGTAAGTCCGCATATTAGAAAGTAACAGAAACAAGACAGTTTAAAGGAGAACAGCATTACCTACAGTTGTCAGTTGAGTTCTATGTGAAGTTCCCATGGTATTGCGTTCACTGCGGCACTTCATCAAGTATATATTACTCAAACAACTCTTGAAAAACATTTCAGGAAATGACGGGGATCACTGAAATCTGCCGCTTGAATTTTATTGAACTGTTCTCTAATACATCCTCACATTTTGTTATTGCAGACGGATTTCGGGTCAGTGTATGACATATAAAGCTGAACTATAAAATGTTTGTAAAATAATCCATGACCGATGTCTATTTTACCGGAACCTGCTTAATGTGGGTGAATTAGCCTACTTTTTCAGGAAGGTAGACAACCATCTTTTTTCTCTGTTGACATATGGGGCCCATAATGAGTTGCTTACTCATATTAATTAGCGTTAATGACGTTACAGGTTAGATTTTTCACTTTCGGAGACCTAAAAGAGGGTGTGTGTTTGTGTGAGGGGGGTGACATCAATTTTTCAGAGAGCACCAATCACCACTCATGGCGGTAAAAGCGGCCGTCGAACAAGGCAAGCAAGGCTAATTACATGTGAAGTCTAGGTGTCCTCCTTAGAACCATTGGGAATTGTTAAGAAATCAGCAAGTATGGAACGTCCAAATGCAGTCAACAAAAGACTCCCAGTTTTTTCAAACGTACTTTGAGATACATAAATACCAGGGTAAACGGTCAACACAGACGGATCACGCGAAGAGAGCAGTTCAAAATCCAAACAGGAAAGTCCAAAGGCCTTTGAAAATATACAAATGAATTAGAAACTACTACAAAAGACCAAGAAATGAAAAGGACTTGGCCGTCTCGACTTAAGCAAATTGGTTGGAAACTAGGCGGTGAAACACCCATGACAATCATTTGGGGTTTACAAGAGAGACCGCGAAGAGTCATCTCCCGTCCAGCTGGAGCTAATTTAACCAAGGATTTGTCCCTAGCAACTCCCTAATTAAACCCAGTGAAACAATCAAATGAATTTAATCATCGACTGCCTTAAGGTTTTATAAATAGGATCTGAAGACTTATTTAAAATTTATGGTTTTATACACCATAAAAGATTAACATTTGAAATACTTTAGCTGAGCTCGATGAAAGGTTAAATTAAACCCACAACCGCGAAGGACGGTTTGCTACAAATAGTGTTGCTGCCATGTTATAGTTGTATGAGCCTGAGCCAGACAACACAAAGGATCCTAGTTTGTTCAAAAGAACCATTTTTTGATTCAAACTTCTGCTTTCTATAAAAGCCTCATTTTGATCTTGGGCCTTTCCCTATAATGAGCAAGGTTCACCGACTATGGTAATGTCAGATACGGTATGGCACCATCTACCCTTATTTTACTCCTGATTTAAAAAAGAGAGTGACGATGTAGAATTAAAATTACCTTTTCAAGTAGTTAACGAAACAGCGCCATAACCTGGCTAAGGTGATGGATTGTTAAATACAGTCGCCAAGCATTCGCCGTGTTTTCAATGATATTCTACTGTGACAGCAAAAACACCCATAATACATTACCACAATACATTTTTCAACCTTAAATGACCAACGCAACCAGGGTCATAAATGGTCCTTTAACAAGGGTTCAATAAGGGGCCAAAATAACGTATCAGTTAACAGGGTAAGAGCACAAACACTAACAGAAACTAGAAACGTGGTTACGAAAATCGTAACCACTCACTGCCCATGATTGTTTCTGTGTCAACGTAACCGGGTACGTACTAAAGCTTAGAATATCGTCCTTTCGTGTTTGTTCGCGGATGTGATATACCCAAGTATGATCAATGCAGTACTGTGCTGGTTGCTTGTTGTAAATATCAATCCTTCGTTGCTTTCGACTCGCACTCTCGTGATACATATGAATGATGCAGGACTGCACCATTTACCATAATGTTTATCCGGCTAATTGGAGAATCACCACCGAGTCCAGGCGCGGATCCAAGGGTGGGGGGGGGGGTAGGGGGGTTTACGGCCTCACACCTTCCCTTTTCGTCATATCAACAATAACTAATACGCTAAAATAAGCATAATGCTTAACTACGAGGATATTCAAGGGCTATTTCAGGTTCATCTTTTCCCTCACAACATAAATCCGAACGAACCTCGTGTGATATTAAGTCCAGGTGAATAACCAAAAGGTAAGGGGCCCATCCCTTAGGCTCCTTTCCCAGCCGGCATAGACGTACGAGACAGAGACAGGGAGCGGAGGGTGTTCAGTTGTGGTGAGACATAGTTTGTCATTTATCACGCAAGATATGTTAGGGGTAAAATAATTAAGAGACATGAGTTCGAGTAGTCACTGAGTGACCCTTTCATCAATTCAGTGGATCTTTAATTCAGCCACGGGTCACAATAGAGAAATATTAGCACATTTTCAATTCCGTTGAATTTTCCGCAATCTGAGGGGTCGGGATCATTTTCAAAATTTTCTCTACATTCCGCACCAAATAATGGTAACCAGGTAACGTTCCGCTTAGATAGTCTTTCAGGCAAAATTACATTTTTTTTAATCACTTTCTATTCATTACTTAGCAGTTTGCGACCTTATTTTAAAGTGAGCATTTTATTAAGCGAAGAAACCGACTGAGTAGATTCTTCGTGTGAGTCTGGAAAATGCTATTTCGAGCCATCTGAGGGTCAGACTTTTCAAAATTACCTCTACGCATCCGGGCCAACCAATGATTGCGCTCCGCTCAAATAATCGTCATGACAGATAATCGTTTTCTGGACAAGAAAACACCGGAAACTAAAATACTCCCGTTCGCCTATACCGATCGATGCTCTTTATTTTGAATCCTAAAGTATGCAATTTTAATGAAAGCTAGGCTTTACTTCAAAAGGTAGCGTAAATGAGATAAGACTCCATGTTAAGACACAGCAGTTTCAGTTTTATCCTCATAAACCATCACAATTCAACTTCAAACACTATTCCCGTCCAAGTCGAAAATATTGCACCATTGTGCATCTAGCCTCCTTGAAAACGCCAAAAATTTTATACCCCTCCACCAGGTCGGCGATCGCTGAACGCACTGCATGCCCGCCTTCAGACAAAGCGAAATCCTGCGTACGCCACTGGTACGTCCCCATTATCCGCTATCTTTAAGTTCAGTCTTCCCTTTTGGAAATGTCTGGATCCGCGCCTGTATGTTATTCGTGCAATGGTGATGTAACGGCAGTGGTTAACCAGAAAGTCGCAAAGTATGCTTAGAGTCTCACAGTGGCACTGCAGGTAGGGTTACTAGACGTTTGGTTTTACCGGTTCGGTTTTGACACATCCCCTTTTAAATGTTTGGTGCTGGTGTCCTGGCGGTTTAGTAAAATTACTGCCACTATGTCAGGATTTCATGTATTTCTCACATGACCTGATAGGTTTTCCCTAATTTTGCTCTAATGAAGTTCGAAGAAACTCTAGTAAAAGCAACAAATATTGCACCATTTAGCATCTAGACAACATTCAGTGAAAACCAACAAAATTTCCAAACCCCAACCCCACCCCTCCTCTAAGACCCTTCACCAGGGTGGCGATGCATGTTTTCCTTGCGAGAAAATAAATGGGCCTACGGGTAATCCTTATTGCAAACAAAAAGAACAATATGTGCATCTATACGCATATTCTGATAATGACCATCATTCTGAGAATGATGATATACACAAGCAGCGATTGGTCTTTGGGCCAACGGGCTCCTTTATAAACATGGACAGTGGATCATAGAAAAATTCGAACCAAAACGACTGGCAAGATGTCACCGATTGCTAGACCAGGGAGCTGTAGGCTAGACTCTATAAAAGCTGTGTATAACTGTGACTTCCTGTATAAAGTGACAGAGCAGACTGCACTGACATCCTATGCGTATATTGCAGCTACCATACGTGTTATTATAGCGAGATGGCTCTCTGCTATGATTTCAGTGTTCGTAGAGAAGGATAAGTTACTATTTCTTCTCAAGATCCACCTGGCGTTTGGCAAGTCGAAGATAAGCCTTACGTAACTGCTTCCAAGAGAGAAATGAAACAAGAGAGCTAACATCAAATTCTAAGATTAAACCAAGGCCTAGCTAAAATCATTAACTGTATGGCTGTTCGCCGGCGGCGAACTACAGGCACTTCCGAGATACGACAGTATAGTGTGTGTGCCACATTGCTACATGTATACAATGCTCTTTAGCTTGTTAGCGTTAAGCGACACTGTAGTTGTAGGCGAAACTACAGGTACAGTAACAATGCGGCCGATGTGTAATGAGCAAGTATACTGACTGTATACAGATTTGACTTACTCAAGTATTGTTTTACAAAAAAATAAAATACATAAATGCCAAAATAAAACCCGCTCATTTTAGGCCAAATCATAACCAAAAGTGACCATTGAGCCTCGTTTCCGTCTACATGACTCACTCTACATAATGAGCTCGATTATAGAGCATGACGTCATGGACAGTACAACTATAATTTTCTCTAATATCACTTGTTGATTCCTTGCCGTAGGCAGTCAAGAAATCAAAGCGATGGTAATGTCGCGTGTGTGTGTGTGTTTGCATAGCAGTTACTTGTGGGACGGTGTGTCTAACACCCATTTGTACTTGTGGTACAAATTGTTGTTCTACTGTTAAATGGTATCATCATGCATGTTTATCACTTTAACTTAATTTTTGTTATTATGTCAAATGTCCTACAACTGTGTGGAGTGATGGTTTGATGTGTTAAATTGTTATAACGGCATGTTGCCCTCTTCATTTGATTTGTCCCACAACTGCACAACTGCATTAACCACCTTGTTGTGCTGTTACATACAGTTAAAGGACATTTTGTCTGCCCAAAAAGTGCTGGATAATTAGGTAGTATGAACACCAAACGTTCAAATATAGTGGGGGCAGTCTTCCAGTTAAATAAGTTTCACAAAGGCCTGAATTTCAAAGTAACCTCAAATTTCACAAACACGAGTTCAGTGTAACACTTATGCATCTTTCACTTGCAGGACCTAAGAACACTGTCCAGCAGTAGCATGGAGAGACATCTATGTCTTGAAATTGTATGTTACCGTATGTAAGTATGAGTGTATGTGTTCGTGATACTTGCTTGTAAACACGATATCTCAAGATAGGAGCGACTGGTACTTTTCGTATTTGGTATATAGATTTGCGGTGTTGAGAGGAAGATCCCTATTGTTTTTGATAGAAGTCAAAGGTCATTTGAGATTACCGGTGATAAAATTGCAAAAACGTCGAATGTGGCTTGTAAACGAGATATCTTAAGATAAGAGTGACAGATACTTTTTATATTTGGGACACAGATTTGCAATGTTGAGAGGGAGAACCTTATTCTATTTTTGTGCAGGTCGAAGGTCATTTGAGGTCACCAGAGGTTAAAATAAAAAAAAACCCTCTAAAATGGATGGTCAACACCATAAGAACCTTCTTGTGTTTGATTCAGACCAGAGGTCACATCAGGTATTCAGAGGTTGTGAGAGAATTGAAGAGTCCTTTTAATTTTGATTAAGGTTTAAGGTCATCTGGTCACTGGGGGTCAGTGCTTCTTGGAATCTGTAGGTCACCAACATAATGTAAGTGTATTTTGATCTTTCTTTAATGAATTCTTGACATTGACATTCTCTGCCTAAATTGCAAAGACAACTCTTTCAAACACTGCTTATTCGAAAGAAAAAAGATATTTAAGCGACAAGGAATCACTAAGCCTTTTGGCTTTCTGCTGTTTAAATGTTAGTGACATTTTCGGTTAAACTCATGGGTGAAATAGACCATGGAATCCTATATTAGATTCCCTGTTATTTAACTCAACGAAAATTTTCAAAGGAACGTAAAAGATTCTAATATTTATTATCTACCATTACTGATGGGAAAAGTAATGCAATTTTAAGTCAAAATCTTTTTTCCTCTAATAGAAACAACTTGGGACCCAAATAAGGTCACTGTAGCAGAAACAAGTTCTGAAAGTGATTCCCTAAAATGTCTTCACACTACCCGTCACTAATATTTTGAAGCTGCTGATTTGAGTAATAAAAGATAAATATAGCTTACATAGACCTAAAAATTTCTACATAATCCCACCAAACTTTTCTATCAACACTTCCTACAATCCCGTCTGGTAAGTGCTCTGTTTATATGTGGCAACGATTAAGACATATAGTAATCTTGTATACTACTGACACCAACCACAACGTCAGCAGTGGCTAGGCTTTTCTTTTACCCCACACCCCCTTCTTTATAAGCATTCCTGTCATTGCCGTAGACGGGGGGGGGGGGCATAAGGGGGACATGCCCCTCTGTTCATGCCCGCAAAAACATGATGAAATCCAGCCTGATGCTCTCCATATAGCACCTTCACGGTTGCTGAGGTGAAGTGTAAATAATGCTCTCAGCTCCCACTGACCACTCTGCTCTGATAACAGAACAAAGTTTCCTTATGTAGTCACACTATTTCTTTATGGAGAAGAGACTTCTGGCACCCTATATGCAATTTCATGGTCCACTGGCCATGGGCCAGGGTTGTCTTTATCTTAATGCGCACTTAATGGAAAAGGCCTTAAAATCAGGGTTTTGGGAGCATTGGAGAAGTTAGCCTAATGAAAAAAAAAAATGAATGAAAAATAAATAAGTTACGACAGTATAAAAGGTACGTTCGTCGCCTTGGCCTAGACTGGCCCTATGCACTTCAAGGGCCATACTGTCCAATTAGTAAATATATTCCAGGGTCCGTTCCGCATTTCTATTGATGTCCAACTGTGCACGCACGCTGAACAAGAACACTATTTCAATAGACTCAATCAGTGTTTACAAACAAATGCCATCGCGACTGGGCGTCAAAAGAGTTGGTAAAGTGCACTCACTGAGCTCTATGCTATGTAGCTCAGTGGGCGCGCTTACACTGTCGTCACAATGGAAGGTAGGTTCCAATTTGTCTACTCTTTGCGTGCAACCAAGCAAGCATTAACGTGCGCAACACCAAACATACCGTGACCCATGTGTTCTTGCGCATGTTCTTTTCTAACCAATGCCAACCAGTGACGTAAGCGTGAAACCTGTCATAGCCTATAGCACTACAATCACCCGAAATCGATAGTTGATCGATCGCTCGCCGAATTCAATCAACCAAATGCCATGTAGGCCCACAATATATTGATACATCATACCCTGTAAGCAAGCGGATTGTCGGCGGCCATTTGAACCGACGGAGAGCCATCGGAGGTCCGCTGGCTTGACACCGTGAAAAGTGCATGATTGTTAGAGAGTTTTTACCAATCGTCCTGAACCCCGTCAGCGAATCGTACACCCAGACATTATTCCGACGATGGGCCTTCAAAGGAGCGATCACATGTTCCTGGTTAGCTGGGATAATTAGTTAGGCTACATGCAATGTTCAAAATACAATTACCAATTAGCAGTGGAGTAGTGATGTAGAAAAGGAAATGTGATATTAAAATAATCAAATGCAATTTCTTAATTTCAGGAAATATATCAGGAAAATAGGGGAAAATTCTACTAAAAATAGTAAGAGAGGTATGTTTTACTGATCAATGTCAGGGGATTGTGTGAAATTTGTGAAAAACACAGTCATTCAACATTTGATAAAGTAACCGTTGAGGGAAATCTAATTTTCTTCTTTTCTAGACAGTGATTACAATTTGTTGCCTTTTAGCAGTCACTAAATACCTAATGAAAAATTGAAAAAAGTGAAATACACCGCCAACCAGTACTGTTCAAGGGCAATATATACTGAGTATATTTTGAGGGGACATAATGGAAGAGGTGAGTTATTGAACAAGGATATTTCCTGGAGATCCTTGAAAATTTAGGGAGAAAGGATGACACCATAAAGAAACATCTTGAGCATTCTGCGAGAAATACAAGATATACCTCACCAGACATAAGGAATGACATCTTGAGTTCAGCAGAATTTAAGTTTCAAGTGAAAATATTTTGCAAGCGGAAACTCAAAAAGCTACTGCTTAGATCCCTCTATAAGCCTGAGAAATGCCATTTTCGACTGTCTGAGGGGTTTCATATTGCAAAATTTTCCGTACGCCTCACGCCAACCAATGGTGCCGCTCAGCTTAGTCTTTCTGGCTGAATTTTAGTTTGAAGTGAACGTTTATCTGAAATTGAAAACTTAAAATAACGAATGCTTAGATCTCCTTTATGAGCCCTGGAAATTTCATTTTTGACTTTTTGAGAGGTACGAATTTTAAAACGTCCTAGACGCTCCGCGCCAATTAGTGGTGGCGCTCCGCTAAGATTGTCTTTCGGGCAGAATTACATTTTTTAGGACAAAAAATATTCCGCCCCAAACTGAAATGCTCCCCTGCGCCTATGAAAGCACCTTACTCACTCGTGCAGGAGAACAGCTGCTCCCATATTAGAGCAGGATTTCGAATTTGCAATCCTAGGATCCATAGTCCAGTGGAGTGATGAACTGAGCTGATCAGTATCTCAAAAGCGTGTTTGAATCTGAGAAAAATCACAAATTTGTTGTCACCAGGATGAAAGACAATTAAACTTGACAAATGCCATTTCCAGCCATCAGGGAGCATTTAAAATGCAAAATTTTCTTTTTTCTAGCTTTCCGCGCCAACTGATGGTGGCGCTACGCTCAGATAGTAAACTCGGCCCCCTAAAATGTATCCCGCCCCCACAGTAAAGATGAAATCCCATTTACGCCAATGAATTTGATGTACCACCAGCTGAAAACTAAAAACAGAATTTAAGCTGTATGAAACAGATATAGACACATGGCAAGCAAAAGTATCCTTACCAGGCCTAGGGCTGTTAAAACACTTGCAAACGTTAAGACGTGACAATGTGTACAAATGTCTCTTTAAAGTATTGATAGGGTTTACCTCAATGCCAATTACTTCAGCCTCAGCAGAAAAAACATTTTTCAAATATGGGATTATAAAATCTAATCTACGCTCTTCTATGGCACAAACACGGCTCATATCTCTCATGATTCTCTCTGTTGAATGGGAGGTGGTAAGCACCATTGATACTGAGGAGGTTCTGAAACGTTTTTTGTGAAAAGACGCATAGATGTCTCGACTTTGGATTTTAAAATCAGCCCATACTCTTTAAGCTAAGACTTATAGTGGACAGTGTACATTTTGTTGGTTAACATCGATTGTAACTAGTATGTTAATACAAGTTCCAGTCATGGTAGAGATTGTTTCATGTTCCTCAATTTGATCCAGCTGTGCCTGTAGAAAATGTTCCCTTCGATATAATCTTTATCAGCAGTTGATCATCATCCCCACTAATCGGCCTAAATTTATCAAATTTACCCTCATGCAAACCCTCTTTACCTTATTCTCCAGCCACTAAGACGGCGGTAAAGATTGGAGAAGATTTGTCGACTTTGTCCCATCCTAAAACCAAGAACCTTATTTTGTTTCTGTAGTTTATTTGGAAACTTTCTGATATTTCTGCAATGAAATCATTTTTTATCGAAGTGAACGTGTTATTCAAAACGGGAGCTCAAATTAACTACTGCTTAAACTCTACTTACAAGCCTGGGAAATGCCATTCCGGCTGTCTGAGAGGTTGCGATATTTCAAAATTTCTGTACGGTCCGCGCCAACTGATGGTGGCGCTCCGCTTAGATTTTTGGTATGCCCCCACCCCTCTTCAATAATCCTGGCTAAGCCACTGATTCCTATGTAGTATTAGTCTTTATGTTACTAAGAAATGGAAAATGCCAGTTGTATTGACAAAAGCGTTAGATAGACTTGTATGGGAATCTTAAGTCTTTTTTATAAGCGATAAGTTTTTTTGTTTTTTTTTTCATTTCATTTTCTCTGTCAAATGACGATACATATAAATTAAAGACTTTTATGTCTTTCAGAGCAGTAAAGTAACTGGAACTGTTTCAGATCTAAGTGTGGTGGCTGGATAAAGTTAAAGACCCTGTTCTCTCACCCCAAACAGTACCGATTTTCTTTACCTTGTTACTTTAGCCCCTCCGACAATTGTCGGCAATTTACCATCATCCAGACACAATCTCAGTAAATATTGCTTCAGGGTGAGTATAGAAAATCTCAATGTGTAAAAGTAAAACAGACTCAGTGAAGTTCATGCTGTGCAATATAGACGTTTTTAATCTGCATTGACTGAATTTAGCAGTCAACCAAAAAGCTGAGTCAAATGATAATCTTTGCTACCACAAGAAGTGAAGTCTGGGGTGAGAGGATTGGCTCTTTCAGGCAACTGTACCGACAGCAAAATATCAGTGTACCGACACTTGTCAAAACGGTATTACATATACTTCACATAACATCCTCGCATACCTGGAACCATGAACTCGGCCTCTTCATCTATCCAACACACCCGAGGTGAAAAGTTATAATATAGGGGGATCAACCATCACAACCCAGGTGTCGACACTTTAAAGTATTATGCTTATAGTCGGTCTGTCAGTAGTGATGCCATGTAATAACCACTGTTTATGAATTTGGACAAAGGGGATGGTCTGATATTAGTCGGCAATAACCGGGGTCTATCATCTTTGAATCTTCCAACATCTTTGCTAACCTGTAACATGGATGGTTGTACACTGTAATGCCCCTTGACTTTCTCAAATTTACTGTATATGAGGGTTTGAAATAATATTTTGACAATAAATCAAGACGATCTAATGCTGATGGCCCCAGTAAGGACTGCCTACAGTCACAAAACACGAGGAGCGCTGATCGGATTTGTCTATTCAAACAATTACTTAACGTCTCATACAAAATTGATATTGCATTTGCGTTATGAATTTTCTAAAATCTAACAAAAATAAAAGAAAAAAACTAAGTTCCTATCTATTCCAAATCTTGTCAATACAAAATCACGTTCATACGTTAAAAAGATGCATCAGACTGAAAACTTCACCGTTTTCAGCCAATGTACCGACAGAACATTTCAACTTAGCGAAATGGAAGGGAGCGATCGACCCTGCCCTCGTGCCTTTCGCTACTACTTTGGTTAAAATGTCGTTAGTTAAATATAGAGAGAATGGCAATGTTAAGAAAATCTGGGAATTCAGGTCGACTTGACCTTGGGAATGACAACACCTAATTTTTTCTACAGGTACATGTAATTCAGGCATATGTTTTCATTTTATTACAGAAGCCTCATGCTAAGAGACTATTAGCCTTGCTGAGGGGGTAATTACCCTTTTTGAAAGGTCATTTCCCTTGTTGGGTTGATCTTGAATATTACTTTCGCATAATCAGGGAGTTGCCAGAGAAGGAGAAACAACGCTGTATAGTCTCTTTGAGACAATGTTCGTTTCCTACGGTAATCTTACTTTTATCAGCCAAATTCTTATCTCCATGCTTCGATCAACAAGGATTGGTGACGCATTATTGAAATTCCAATTTCTTACACCCTACTCATTAATATCACGTTGCCATCCGTCACGCAAAATTGTGAGATATATGTCATTCGACGTGATCCGAGACACAACGTATCATTTCGTTTGTAGACAGCGGCAATTTTCTTACAAATGAGTTGCAAAAATATGTGCCCTAATGACGACAACATGATTTAAATCTGAGGGAAGTATATAGACTTGAACAATGCTTTCATCCAATGAAGAACGGGGCGTAATTGAAGCATATATTTTAAACGTTTGATTCCAGTGGTTCTATAGAAATTTTTATTTTTCTAGCAACTCCTTGGAATAATTAGATGTCAGTTGATCAAGTTCTGAAATCTTCAACACTGTACTTGTAAGTTGAGAAGTGGGCTCCATTATGGACTCTTCTGGACCATCTTAAACATTCTTTAGGTGAAATGCTATGAATAATCATTTTGCAATTGAACAACTTACTCAAGACAGAGCCGAAATTAAGTCGATTGACTTTAGCAGATGAACAGTTGAAATACGTGTTCTGTGGCTGCCATTGCATTCCACGGAAAATTGCTGTAAATTAAGAGAGCGAAAATAAAAAACATATCAACTAAGTCCGAACTGTCGCCAGCACTTTTTTTGCAATCTATTTATTTTGCAGACTTAGGGACAGACTTCCCAACGACCTTGGACCTACCGTGATCGTAATAGGTACACAAAATATGGGCACAAAAACCACCTTGAAAGCTTGTTCGTAATTGAGAGACCACCTTGAAGGATTTATCATTCCACTCATTGTTCACTATATATATTTTGTACGTATTCTTCTTCGATAAATTTTAGTTGGAAATGAAAGTATCATTTTTTATTTCGTTTTTCTATATATATATATATATATATATATATATATATATATATATATATATATATATATATATATATATATATATATATATATATATATCGCTAATTCCCACCTTAGGGGGAAATTGTTATATCTGCGCGTGCATAGGGCGAAAAAATAACAATGAAATACATAAGGAAAAGTATTCGCTCGTCTAAAAATATAAACAACGTTATTTCAATGGCCCCTCATACATTTGTGCTAACGGATACGTGTACGTAAGTTGGTATACATTTAAGTAATTACATGTACTACGTATGGTATGTGGGGATTTACCATACTGTTGCGTATTCCCATTGAACATGTGTGTCAAAACGTTAAGGGAAAACGGTTTTTTCGCCCTATGGGTCGTTTTTTCAGACGATTTTTCGCCCTAATCCGCAATTAGAAATATATATATATACACTTATGTACTTGTTAGTTGAGAAGTGGGCTCCATTATGGACTCTTCTGGACCATCTTAAACCTTCTTTAGGTGAAATGCTATGAATAATATATATATATGTTTATATATATATATATATATATATATATATATATATCTTTGTATATATATATATATATATTTATACATAAATATATATATAAATATATATATATATATATATATATATATATATATATATATATATATATATATATATATATATATATATATATATATATATAAAAGATATAAACATATATATATATATGAGCCACTTTGAAGAACAACTTTTTTCTCAGTATACCGGGCCACGACCTTTACTTTACAAAAGGTATATTGATAATATTGGCGGAGTTGCCACTGGATCCCGTCGTGATTTAGAAACTTTTATCGACTTTGTTAATTCCTTTTGCTCCTTTTTGAAATTTACCCATTGTATCTCGGACTCATCTGTTGTTTTTCTGGACCTTAAACTGTCCATCAACAACCGTACAATTACCTCTAACCTACACTTTAAGCCAACCGACTCGCATAACTACATTTTGTACCCTTCCAACCACCCCAAATCTTGCACTAAATCTATCCCTTATTCCCAGCTCTTGCGAGCCAGACGAATTTGTTCGGAGGATTCTGACTTCTCTACTGCCTCTGAAGAAATTTTGTCCTTTTTTGAAAAACGCCAGTACCCTGCCAAAATCCTCTCTAATGCCCTACGCAGAATTCAAGGAACCAGCAGAGAGGAAGCCTTGGAGAAAAAGAGCAAATCTAGTACCAATCTACGTATTCCTTTAGTTATTTCTTATCACCCTTCGGTCCGTCCTATTTTACACGCTATCCACAAAAATGTAGGGTTGCTCCGACAAGACCCCTCAACCCGTGATGTTTTCCCGGAACCCCCCATCACTGCTTTTAGAGTTGAGAAAAATTTAGCCAACCATTTAGTTCGGGCTTCCCACCCACAAACTTCTTTCGACGACACGGCTGGTACCTTTCCATGTAACCGTCCGAGGTGTAATACATGTCCAGTTGTTGGCAAACACGACCTCGTCAACATTTCTGGCCCCAACGGCAATAGCTTTATTGTCAAACAAAGATTCTCCTGCACTTCCTCAAATGTAGTTTATATTTTAGCTTGTGGGAGATGTAACTCGTTGTATGTCGGAGAGACCAAGCGCCGCCTTGCGGATCGAGTCACCGAGCACCTTAGGTCCATCAAACAGAATCTCCATGGATACCCGGTGGCTGCACATGTTAATCCCCCTTCACCTTGTTCTATACAGCATTTAACTGTTACGGCAGCTGTAATGTGCCGAGGCTCCGATCGTGACCGCCTTAGTGCTGAAAACCGACTGATCATGAGGCTAGGTACACTCGCTCCACACGGCCTTAACGTTAGAATTGACCTTTTGCAATATTCTCCCCTTTCTGAGCCAGTTTTTACTCCTTTTACACTAACCCGTTCGTGCTCATTTTTTACTGCGTAGCCCTAATTATTATTTTTCCCGGACCTAGTTTTTGTCTACTTTTTCCCCCTTTTTTCCGACCATGTTCGATTTGTACGTGCACTTTTTCATCCAGGACGCTCTTTTTCTTTTTTTGATTGATGTTTCATCCTCCTCAGTCATGGTTTAGGACAGTTACTTTCGTTCGGTTCTGTTTTTACAGCGATCGCTTCGGATTTGATGTTTGTCGTGTCCAATTGTTACTGTTGGATGTTCAGTTTGGTTTTTGCCACCTGATGAAAGGTTTATACCCGAAACGTCGTGAAGTTTTCCGCAAACTTTTAAGCACTTTATACTACCTCTTTTCGACCTATATATATATATATATATATATATATATATATATATATATATATATATATATATATATATATATATATATATATATATATATATATATATATATATATATATATATATATATATATATATATATATATATATATATATATATATATATATATATATATATATATATATATATATATATATATATATATATATATATATATATATATATATATATATATGTATATTAATATATTGAAGAGTCTGAAAAATGAATCCTAGCGGTCTAAATCTCATCTTCATGGGACGTTCGTGAGTCGAGATATAATGTTGTTGAAGTTTATTCACTCATTTTAAAACGGGACATTGCGCAATAATTTATGACGTCAAAGCTGTTCTACTTAAACTACATCTTCGTCTTTCTTTGTTGAACGTTATTGCAACTGCAAGTTGTGATGGCAATGTTGCTGTTATGGGGGAATGAAGTTAATTCAGCCCTGTCCGTGCAAGTCGACTATGGAAGCAAAGAGGAAGCGTTCGAGGCCATAAAGTCATTTTAATTTTAAAGAGAAACAAAGCATGTAATGTGAAATGTGCAGCAGAAAAGTCACAAATTATTGTGCGATGGACTAATATGTTTTAAGTTTTAAGTTAATAATTTTTTTCAACAATTAATATCTCAACAATGAAATTAGCTGTGACAATGGGAACTGAATGGCAAATATTAATTTTGACACCTTTAAAGACATTTTTTTTTTAAATTCTAGACTTTAAATTAAACACATAATTAAACACTTAAAATTAGGAAAGCAGTTGTGAAGTTTTTGGCAAAAAATGTTGATATAATAATGTTGCCTGTCCATACGCAGGGGAAAAATGAGCCATGCGCGGATGTCCCCAGACGATTTTGACGAATGATGTACTTCCATCACCCTTCAAATTTTTCCCTTACTTTGGACGTTGTATGTACACATACTTGTTTTACTTCTTGTTATTGAAATATAATTCAAAAGCAACCGTATTTACAACTTAAATCGTATGAAATATGAACTGAGAAAGGGTGTTTAAATTACTGATGGAAAAACGTCATTCTTGAAACTTCTAGATATCGTTCAATATCGTCCTATTTTCACAGGGTAATCTAACGTTACCATTTCAACCATAAAGCTCATTATTGCTATATCGAAAGACGTTCTCTCCGATAGCGACCTGACATGGTATCTATGGGCACTGTGTATCATTTACAGAAGTTTGTCCGTCGAACAGAGCTCTCATTAAAATCCGCTTTTATTAAGCTACACTAGCAAGTAGACAATATGCATTTAACTGTGTTGATCAGTTCTTACCACCGACTCATGAACAGTGGGCTGACAAACTGAAATAATTCGTGAGATTTATTGCAATGGCGGAGGAAGGAAAGCATCCTTCAGGGTTGTTAGGAGCCGGTGTACTTCTGTCAGGTTGTGTGGTCGTGTTTATTTTCACAGGGTCGTTCAAAGCTAACGGGGTCCTGTTTACAAACGGTGTCATTCAGTATGATACATCCTTTACTATGGCTGGAGGAGCATACGTTTCTCATTTTGCTCTTGCATTCATCTTTGGTAAGTTTTTCGAAACCTTTCTAAATATTGAAAATGGATTGCTGTTTTTCTTATTTCATTTTTTTTTTGTTTGTCTAGAGGTTCTTCACTAACACTATCGAACCATTCTTGGAATAGGTTCCATTCTGCCAGTTACGAAGCTAGAAATTCATAACTGAGAAGCCAGAACATATTTTGAGGGGACCAAACCAAACGTGCATCTGACATTAAAGGAGACATAACCTCGAAATTTTGGAGGAGCCGGACGGACGTTTGGGAGCCTAAACCCCCAGGTCCCCATCCGTGATTACGTTACTGAATTCCATGTTCGTGAGTTGATCCTTCATAACACACATCTGTACAGTGGAATGATAAAATCCATCAGCATGTCAAAACTTTATCGTTATTTTTATCGCTCTTTATTTTTTTAGTTATTTCTTCACTTATTTCAAAGAATCATTTGCGTTATGATATAATCATGACGAGGCCACATTACGAAGTTCATAAATTGAACAGCGATGAAGGACAAATCTCTGAATTCGTTGTCAGACTTTCTTACTTCAGTGACAGCCCTAGGCTGCCGCCTCTAGGGGGTCAGTTGTGTGACAGCATTTTGGCATAGAGGTAGAATGTTGGACCACGGTATTAACCGCCTTTCAATAAAACGAATGACCATCAAATAACATGCCCGAGGGAATTATATGAGTACAATTTATCCCCAGATATTTCAATCAAGTTTTAAAGCACATTTATCTCTACACGTTTTGCTATTCAAAGTACCCAAAAGTTGCATGCCTGGTGATGTGCGAATTTATAATTGAATGATCGACCTCGAATGTGGAAGAAGCCGTTGTCTGTCTTGGTTCATTGAAAAGCCAACCAATATTGACACTCTTCTTAGTGTAATGATCCTCTGTCGAGTCATTTCTGCTGCGATCACAAATATGACAGAACATTTTTTTTTATAATTGAACGTGGGGTCTAAAGAGTCATGTCTTTGTAAAGACAATTTTTTCTTTCCTCCTAATTTTTCTGTTTTCTGCAGGCACGTATTTAGGGGTCGCTTAGCAAGCCGAACCACCCGTAAAAAATTCACAAGGTCAATACTTTACTTCTTTCAAAGTAGATAGTTACCTTTATATTTTCTGATGAATAGTCTAAACCGCATAGATGTACCAGGTAGGGGACATTCTCCCAGGAAATCTGGAAGACCTAAATTTCGTGCAGGGCCCTATAACGTTTGGAAACCCATCTCAATCCACAAATTTCTGGTAAAGTTTTCCTCTCGTTTCTTTCACAAATTCGCTAAGAAAAGAGGAAAAGAAGATAGACGAACATGGTAAAAGAAATATTCCTAAGGAAACTCGAAAGCATCAAAAAAAAAAAAAAAAACGGTTCGCATACTGACTGAGCTTATGCAAGGAAAAACAATTTCTTCTGTGCCTTAATTTACAGTCTTGGAGACGCTTTTTCCGGAACGTAAAATACTTGGTCGCTCAATGCGCAAACGTTCTGGGATGTATTAAATTGACTGGGAGATGTACAAGTGTTTGTGACCGAAATCTTGACATGACGACTGTTAGTAGAACAACTCATGTGGAAATTCAATTTGGTAACTCTGATCATAAAGAGTTCCTTATTATCAAAATTAACATTCTTTTGAAACAAAGTAAAGAATAATTATAACGTACGATTCTTCTTAGAAGCCTGGGATGTGATGTAATATCCGTCTGTCCTAGGTTTTGCGATAATTAAATATTGTCCGTACGCTCCTTGCAAACTGGTGATGACGCTTCGACTAGATGGTCGACCGGTTTTTCATTTCTTGGCATATCTTATCATTGACGTATGGCAATATGCGAGCGCTATTCAAAAGGAAGTTTAACCCCCCAAAATAATTTTCATGTATGAAAGAAGAACTAAAACTAGTCAGTTTGGAGAAATTTCCATTTAGATCAGACATGTATTCCTCGCGATATCAGCAAATGAAGTTAAGTTACTGGATCTGTGTTCAAAGTCAGATTGAGGTTATCTAAGTCATATCGTTCCTTCACATTGACAAGGAAAGGAATATTAAATGCACCAACACAGCATCACTTTAATTTTCAAATAACATTTCTACCCACTGAATATTATTGGTTTAATTTGAAATTGTAACTTGAGATTAATAAGACCTCTGCATTTAGGTACTAGTAATATTCATCTCATAACAAATATGCCGGCTCGACTTGAACCAAAAGGTTGGGAACTGGGCCGTCAACTCCAACTTACTAAACTAAACTAACTCATAACAAATACGCATTATATGTGGTACCAGCAAACTCAAAGAGTTTGTTGCGTATTATCAAAATGCAATTTTTCTGGTATTAAGGATGCAGTAGCTATCCATCGAAATCTGCTTTTTTTCACAGGGGAGCATATCGAACACAACCCACTCAATTTGCATTCATTCATTTCTCGTAGGTTGTAAAGTGTAGTAAGTCAATAACATCATATGCAACGGTTTAGCAACAAGTCGATGAACCTTTCCCATCTAGGTTTAGCTTAAATCAATTATTATGAAAATGAAATATTGTTTTTACGTTGAAGGAAATATCGTGTGAAAAATATAAATTAGGAGAAACTGTACGTAGGAAGAAAAATCGAGTTTACCTAAAATGTTTTACCCAGTGTTTTAGGGATGTGTCATTGGTCACACGGATCGCTTTGTCTACAAATAGTGTATGATATCACTTCAATGTATTGCTCATGAATAAATGGTTGGTCACTAATCAGTTTACGGGTTAGAGTCGAATTATTTTCCCTACAGAACTCATTTGTTCCACACACATGATCGTAACGAGACAGCAACCATGGTCGTCACCGGGGATAGGGCCGCAAAGACGACTCCATTTGGTCCTGCTAAAGTTAATGAAGTTAGCTATAAATCACACGCATGAATGACATAATTGAAATCAGCTGATTTCGTTTCAATCACAGGACCTAGAGATGCTCATTATGTTGCGAGGTGGAGAGAATTATTCAGTTATCCAATGTTACAGTGAAAATAATCCTGGGTTGTAATGTAAAACTTTCCCATTTGAAAAACGATTGCCACCCAATCAGCTGTTTTCATTCAGCACTTAAATTTCTATTTAAATCTGCATGATTGTGTTCATAATTCTGTCAGTCAATGCTTTAAGACAATTAAAGAACTGCGTTTCAATTACATTCTTTGGAAATTTATTCAAATGTTTGCCCTCGATTGGTTTGTAATTTTGAAATCCTCAAGTTAAGACTGTCTAAAGTTACGTACTACTTTGGTACATAGATTTGTGTTTTATTGATTATTAAATATATCATCTGACTTTTGGACGTGTAAGTTAGAGACAGTATGAAGATTTAAGCAGTCAGGAAAAGCGACTCTGCAGATTTGAGCGATTTTGCTCAATTCCGTTGCATTGCAGAGTTCAATATGCCAAAGCTTTTCAACCTATGCTTTTTCAATCTACGTTTACCCCTTCAAATTTGGAAATTTCAATAGGCCTACAAATTACACTACCTTTTCCTAAGATTCGATGTGAATATTTTTACCGCGTGCGTTCTTGGCCTTCAATTCAGGGCAGGCTCAATCGAGCGACGTCAAATTGTATTGCCTTACACCTAGTATTGCTGACGATGCGGCAATAACTCCCTTCTCCGTACAGAGTACAACCAGTTTAAAAAAGCTTGTGACGCCAATGGAAGGAAGATATGGTAACGGAAAATGGTTAGTGTGCGTACACACAATCCCATTAATAACGAACTATTCTTAGAAACGGGGTAGCAATGAAATGGCAAAGTTGCTCAACACCAAAAGGGATACCCATCTTTAATACTTTATTCACGAACTACCGAATATTTTCGTGTTAGCTGTAACGTGTTAAGCATTACAATGAAAGACTATTGCTACTACAACATTTCACATGAAAAGTTTAAACAGACATTAGTAGAGTAACTCAATGTAAACCCCAAATCCACCTATTCAGTGATTAGCTTTGCCAACAATGCCATTACTAATGTATGTATTCAAATTATGGTCTCTCTTACTACGAACTGAACTAACTAAAACTGGTCGTATTAAAATGACTGCACAACGAAATTAATCTTTAATAAGACAGACTCAGGAAGTAGAAATCCAAGGTGGTATGTTTACAAAATGTTTTTACGAAATAATATAGTTAGTTGGTTTATTAGATGGAGTCTTACAGCCCAGTTTCCAATCTATTGGTGTAAGTCGAGCCGGGCAAGATATAATGGTAAAACTCAATAGCACATGGGATATTTGAGCATTTGCCTTTTCTAGTTACATTTGACAAGTAAACACGCAGCGTTCAAGTAAAATTCAAAACGCATGTTTTATATTACAACCCTGCCCGTACATTGAATGCATGAAGCCATACAACAAAGCTTAGTAAATACTATTGTTTGTTCTTACCATGCAGCTGCAATTGCAAAAAATGCTAAAAAGAGATATTAATTATTTTGGAACACTCCGAGGTGGTAGTTCCATGGTTAAATGAGGTTCACTTTCATTTTCCATATTTAGTAATAAAATTAAACGTTCAACTACTGCCATGCCAGAGTAGAGATTGATAGTAAATATGCAGTTGCATTTTGTTTTTTTAAATGAATGTTAAAAACAGAACATGTACTAAACTTAAGCATCGTTATAAAAAGATCGCTATAGTATTCACTAATTAAAACATGTGCAAAGCAGAAAAGACATCTCCTTTAAGGTACCCATTGGAATGGAGCTCAACTGAAAGTCACGGCCTATAAAATGTAAACATTCCATTAAGTGGTAAATTGCACGTATACTTTAACTGGAAACTCCCAACAATTTGATCCCTGAGTGGAAGATGCATTACCAAACAAAACGAAAGCAACTGCCTATTTTTAAAACAAAAAAGGGGAAATTTAATGTTTCAGCCACAAGCAAGAAGTAAAGGCTTGAGTTTTCTCCGTTTCATTTTAAGGGAAAATTACTTCCAAAATGGATAATCCAACTAGATTTCAGTGGTACAGCCGCTAACTCACCCACGGAAAAAGAGTCACAGAGGCTAACTCTGAAAATTTTCCAAAACAACTGATTCGGTTTGTCAAATCGTGACCTATTTTCAGAGTACTTTATACGTTGTCAAAAATAAATCCTCCTTGTTTCGAAGCCATATAACTAAGGCAAATTCTCGAAAAAGAGTCTTTTCTCCCTCAAAGTCTGGCAAACTAACCCCACCTCAATGAAACGTGCTTATGACATGAATAAGCTCAATGTGCCGTGATTCCATGTAAGTGACATGCCGTAAATGGCTAATGCGAGCCTTTAAAAGAATGCATATTTGCGATTAAACGTTCATTTTCCTTTTAAATTTTCATTAGGTCACAAAATCGAAAGGTTTTGCTGCAAACGTACCATTTTTGCTAACCCTAACCCATTTTTGCTACATGTTATCTTTAAATTCTCAACAACACAAATCTTTTGCTAAAAACTTAAGTTATGCTGTAATTTAGGGCTTATCAAAACTTTCAAATTGTTTTCATTCAAATTTAGTTAAATGAATTATCAGGAGAAATACAAAGATTTTATCACCTTAAAAGCCATAATCTCAACACTTCCTGCCTAAGGGGTTAAATGGTTTCGACATCGTCTCGCCCGTTCTTAGGTCCTTCAGTCTGCATTATTTCTGGCTCTCTTTAAACCACCTGTCTCCTTTTCTTGTTTTTGAACTTACCATAGCAACAATTCTTGTTTCTTTCGGTCTCTACTTCAAGACCACAAAAACTGTAGTCTCACTTAATTAATTACCGAGCGCGCGAGGTACCACCGTGTGTCCTCTAGCCCAAGTGACGTGAGAAGTCGAGTTTACTCTGCGGGCTGGTATTTTAATATCATTCCAACTCATAACGAACGGTTCTACGATTTAAACAAGGTGTCTGTTGTAATCATTCAAGGTAACGGGTGTTTATGGCACTGATTACCCGTATTTTGTGCAATTTTACAGTAATTTCTATGTGACATGTTTCACCTCATGGCCATGGCGATACTTCTAATCAAACTAACTCGGGTACAAGAGAACAGAGACTAGAAAACACGAGATAAACCCGCGATGCTTGCATTGTTGTAAACACGTGATGACACCGAGTGTCACGGGATATCTGAGACCAAGCCTAAAGGTTCCATAATACCGACTTAGTACACGCACATCCTGAAATGGGCGTTTCCTAATTTTGGTATATTCTCTTCTAATTTGTTTTAGTGCTCTAAAGCTGTTTCTGATTGTAGAAGTAGGCCTACAGTAAGAAATAATATGGTTTAAATCATGTGTAACTGACAGGTTAAGTTCTGCGGGTTGTTTTTATTTCCAACTTGTCTCCATTCCGCACAGCACAGTAAATTAAATTAGGGAATTATGATGTACCTTTTGGGTTTTTTTCTAAACAATCCTGGATATCATAAAAAATTCGAGTGCTTTTTCCTGTCCAAAATGGAAACCTCATGTTCCGTTGGAGCGTTTAAGAGAAAGTCAAAGGTTGATAGGGTGTTACCCTGTGCTTAAAATGGGTATGAAAAAACCCATGCAGTTGGAAAATCGAACAGTCATGTATCACCTGGGTTGCCAACAAGTGTGATGTGAAAGAAGAACCGAAACTACACAACGTGGTGAAAGTTCCATTCAAGTCGGACATGTATTTCTCGAGACATCATTAAATGAAGTCAGTAAATGTGTTTTCCAAAGTGAGCTTGCGGGCAGCAGAGCTAATACCATTTCCTTACATTGACAAGGAATGTTTTGTTTCACCTTGTTTTATCGGCCTGTTGTATTGACTTTGAAGTTGGTTGGAATAGGCCTCCCTGTGGGGTTTTCAAAATTTGTAGAGTTCTCATGCCCCTTATGCAATCACAATAATATGAGATTATTGAGAAGAAAATAAATTTTTACAGAAAAGCAAAAGACTCTACACCAATGGGGTTTGATGTAATGTGGGCTTTCTTCAAATTCACTTTTTATTGAAAATGTGAAAAGCTTGACAGGCCCATATCTTGAGAACTACAAATCCATTAATATATTCCACGTATGATGAATTAGCTCTTGATAGGGTACATCTCCTCTGTCGAAATGAGTAAGTCATTTTAATGAAAAAAAAAAACCATGGTGACAAAATTTTCACCAAAGGGAAAGTTGAAGTTTGGTAGAGAAAAGTAATCTTTTATTCCAGGACTGTCCACGGATAATTATTTTGCAAAAGTACAACATAGTTTCTGGCGCGTCTGATTTGGGTTGCACCAGTACAATAAAAACAACTGCTAATCTTTATCAATTCGAAGAGGTTAATACTTTAGGATTGCGAGCAACAGTGGTGATATTTTTAAACGCAACTTCAAGAATTTGTTTAAAAAAATGCTACAAGTTTGCGTGTTTATAAGTCTGTAATTCCCCTCCCCTCGAATCCCTTCTTTAGTAGGAATTCCACATGGCACAGATCGACCTCTACTCTTCATTGTCTACATTAACGATGTTTGCAATGTCTCTAAGTCTAGCTCCTTGGTACGTTTTGCAGACGACACCAATATCTTCTTCACAGATAGCAATAGCAACTTTGAGGAAAGTGTAGATGATGAACTGAACAAGTTTTACGAATGGTTTGTATCGAATAAATTATCACTGAACATTTATAAAAACACCACAAGGTGTTAAGCAGGCTGTAGGAGTAATTGCAACCTAAATGTTACTATGAATAATAAGCCCCTTCAGAAATTTCACTCCACAAAATTCTTAGGCGTACATATTGACGAAAAGGCTCGCATGGAAAAATGATGTAAAGTACGCCTCATGTCAAGAGGTGTAGGCATCTAAAGAGCCCTGAGGTTACAAATTTAAAAGTCTTATTTTACCTGATCTTTCTACTGTTGAAGTATATGGTCCGGTACCACTAGGTCTATTCTACATGAATCATTTATTCTTCAGAAAAGGGATGCCAGACAAATTGCAGGTTTTGTTCGACGTGATGAGACGAGTCACATATGTGCTTCGTTGCACTTACATAAACTTGATGATCTAGTCAACATGAGTCCCTGAGTTATGTTTACCTGTCGCTGTCTGAACAATCTGGCTCCTAGTTCTTTTTCTTCTTTTTATACCTTGGAAAAATCTATTTATAATTACCAGACTAGACGAGCTGACCAGCTACATACCCAATTCGTTGATAGAGAGGCTTTCAAGAAAAGTCTCAAGTGTGTAATCGCCTGGAACATGCACTTCCTCAGAATTATCAACTTAGCCTGTCGATCAGTGGCGTAGCGCTTGGGGGGGGGGCAAGCTGCCCCCCGCTGGAAAATTTTTTGGGGAAATTTGATGAATCTTCTTATTATTACAAAATTTCACAAAAATTTCTCAAAATTTTTGTAAGAATAAGAAATTGTGAGACATTTCTCATACATAATTCGTATTGTCATGCAACAAATTAACTCAGATTTCGTCAGTGTCGCATGAACCGGCCCAATTCGCGTTCCACAGAAATGTCCTCGCCGCGTAGCAGATTGAATGTTCTCTTGTGCTTGTATACACGCGGGGGTTTTGATCAGTGCACAGAAAGCTGTTATTCAGGTGATTCTTTGGGAATTCGTAAAAATGATGTGAAAACCACTCCGTCACTACCGTAGACCCCCGAGGTTGTTATGTTCTTCTACAAGCTAGCAGTAGCTGCAAGGTTTTTACTCTGTGTACATAACGATGGATGGGGCTGAAACAATCCAAGGCCAACGGTAAACTTAAAGGTAATCTAGAAATTAGAATGAACGGGATCCATTGGCTCACTTAGATTTTGTTACTTACCATAATCCTTGGAGACTTGCAAGCTAGTTCGGGAAAATAGCTTCCTCCTCACTTTGAGTGTGACAATAAATGGACAATGAGTACCTTCTAGGCTTCTACACTTAACAGACTGCTTTTCTCACAGGACATCCTGTGTGATCGAGCCACTATTAGGCCTCCTTAGTGGCGTGCGAAGCAGAGACCATTGGGCCATGCCCCCCTCACAGATGCCATTTTTTCTTTGTTCTTAAAAATACTTACTCTTATTTTATTAACACAGATTTTACTTCAAGAGATAGCATATGTGGCACCAGATTGCTTATAAGGACACCCAATTTTTCAAAAATTTTCAAAGAGGAAGGATTGTCCCTGCAAGGTCTTTCAGTGATGCCAATTTTTTTCTATTCCTACAAATAGACCTAGGGAAATTCTATCAAATTCCATTTTTTACTTTAAAAGGTAGACTCTGTATCCCACTGGTGGCATCGATAAAAAAGACTACATGTTTATATTCTCTTAACAAGCATAAGTACGCTATTTTGACCATCTGAGGGTCTGATTTTTCCAAATTTTCTTTACACTCCGCGCCTACCAATGGTGGCGCTTCGCTCGGTCTTTTGGGCAAAATTACATACTTGGGGTAAACTTAGCTCTTAACTCTCTGATCACTTTGCAGTTTGCGAACATATTTTGATAGGAGCATTTTCTTCCAAACGACAAAAGAAGAAAGCGTCTGGCTAGATTCTTCGTATTAGCCTGGAAAATGCTATTTCCGGCGATCTAAGGGGTCTGATTTTCCCAAATTTTCTCTACGCTCCGCGCCAACCAATGGTGGCTCTCCGCTTAGATAATCTTTGTGACAAAGTAACATTTTGTGGCCAAGAAAAACCACAAATACCGACCAATGCTCTTTATTTTGACTCCTAAAAGTGTGCAAATTTAATGACAAGTTTTTTTTCGTAAGGTAGCATAAATGGCATAAAGAAATGCATGTCAAGACACAAAAGTTTCAGCTTTACCCTCATGAACCACCACGATTCAACTTTTAACACCGTTCCTGTCACAGTCGAAAATCTTGCACCATTTTGCATCTAGGCTCCTTGAAAACGTCAAAAAATTTCCGGACAACCCTCCCCTTAGACCATACTGCATGCCCCTCCCCCTTCAGAGAAATCTTGCGTACGCCACTGCGTTAGTACATACAAATAAACCAGGTATTGTTTACCAAAATAATATACTTTGTTATTTCCGATTGCTCAATGTTATACTTTAAGATTAAAATGCAGGTAATATTACAAAATGACATGGTAATGTTGTTATACTTGTAAGTTTGCATATTTTATATGAAATACATACACATTGACCGGTAAAAGTCAAATTTCATACCTTGAAAAAATCCTAGCTACGCCACTGCCATCGATGTGTCTTTGAGGAAAGGTTTATCAAAGTTTTTGGCCAGTACTTATTTACGTCCCTAGCTAGGGTAAGGTTAATTGGTAGGTGGAAACTATATGGGGAGGGGTACAGGTGGATATATGTTGATTTTCTGTTTATTTTGTGTCCGCTCTCTTTGGGAGTGTTTTTGTTTCTCAACCAGTACGGTCTTTTAAGAGTACTTCTATTCACATATTGCCTTTCCTAACCTCCTAAGTGCATATATTATCTTGTTAATTTATTGTTGCGATAAAACAAATAAATGAAATGAAAATAAAATGAAATGAAAACGTTCGCATTTTGAGATGGGGGGGGGGGGGCAAAGTAAGGATACGCCATGGTTAAGGAACTAACAAGGATTAAGTATGAGAGAAACTCACGTGAGCCGGGATGATTGTAAAGACGTATAATATTACAAGGATGGCGATTTGTTTCATCAATGTCCGCCAGGTTCTGCCATGTTCGATAAACAGGCTTAAAAATGTCATCTGCGGCTGCCTTCCCCCGAAAGCCAAAAAGCATAGGAAGATGATTCATTGCAGGGCGAACAAAACTTAATCAATAAACTCTTGATGTGGAATGTTTGTTCATAGCTTGCAAGATTTAAAAAATTTAACTCATGTATTATCATTTTCAGCTGGAATTGGTGGTTCAGCGTTGGATGGGTTCAGTTGCAGATTTCTAGGTGTATTGGGAGGATTCCTTTTTGGACTTGGTTTCACCTTCCAGGGTATTTTTGGCCAAAAACTCTGGCATCTCTTGGTAAATATGTGCATAACAGGTGAGGAATATACTATAGCCATCCATTATTGTAAGATATCAAATATAAAGAAAGAAAACCGAAGTCTTTTGCTATCGCCTTGTATAAGTTCGTTAGGAAGCCATTTTTGTTGGGGAGATGATCAATTTCAACACAATAAGCTGACTTGTGTGTTATGGGTAAAACCATTTACGGATATCTCTATAGGTTCATCGTCATCCCCCCTCACAAATTCAAAGCAGATCACGGGCAAAATATCTTGAGTCGCTTTTTTATCGTTTTTAGGAAAGAGAAAAAGGGCATACGAAAAATATCTCTTGATAGGAGGAATGGGGCTACACCTTTGTCACCTTTCGTTGCTCAGTGCACCGATTTTGAGATGTAGGACAATTTTGCCATGTTATTTATCCTAAGATTTATATAAAAGACTTCACTCAGCCAAAAGTGTTGTAAACTTTATCCCGCAAAAAGGTATGCAAGTGGATCGAACCAGCATTTGTTTTTGTAAATACGTCGTTGAAAGTCCATTGTGGTTTCTTCCTTTGCGTCTTAACTTCTGTTTCACATTTGAAAACACGCACATTTCGTCGACTGTTAAAAAATAGGGTAAACACTAAGTGCTCATAAATATCCGTACCGCTTAGGCAGGCAAATTTCCTCCCGATCTGGGGAAACCTCATTTTACCTCCAATTCGGTTGTATCCCGAGCTGCTATGGGATGGTGGACAGAAATTAATGGATGGAATTCATTCCTTTTTATGGATATATTTCAACACTGTGTATCGATTATCGATTATTTAAGTCGCTTAAAATTTACCGGGGACCAAGCTCCCCGTCTAAAGTGTCAGAGACTTGAATTTCAGGCAAAAGGAATGGCTTGCACTCTAAAAGCAGTTGGCTTGAAACTTGAAAGCTTGAAAGTTGGCAAAATCCCTAGTGCTCAGCATAGCAAAATTATTACAGAACAAATGGGTTAACCATCTTTATCCATATTTGTTGCGTTAATTAAAACTAGGTAAAATTCAAACGATGGTAAAAGTTGTACAAGTTAAAAAGTGACCAAAATTTGGTGTGATTGACCTATCAGATGAGTGTTAAAAGATCAGTTAAGATTTAGAGGTATTTGTCTTAATAAAAGCATCTAATTTAGATCTTTTGGTGGAATAAGAAGGGTTTTGGTCAATATAGAGCTACCGGTAGAATAGCAGTAAAAATCTATACGAAATTACTCAAAGAACAATGGTCGTATGAGGAAGACTTTTCACTACCATGTTTTCCACGGGACAAGAGAAACAAAGTGTGACGTGGTATTTGGACTGTTAATTCATATTACCCACTTCATTGTTCATTGGCCAAGTCCATTGTCACTGGTGCCCCTCAATCACTCTTAGAGGGCAAAGGATGTCAGGATACTTTGTTAAATCTTCGTCTTGCCCCAAATCATATAATTAAATAACTTATTACTTGGAAATCCGAACGAGCACATAACAGTACAGCTGTTGTGTTAGGTACAAATTTGTTAACTATATGTTGGGTGAAATGTTTCTTTTGTTCTTTTTTCACAACTAATGGGTAAAAAACTTAACCAACTAAGTCGGGCAGCTTTAAATTATTCAATTTCTGTCAGATAACATTACGGTTAGGTAACGAGATCGCGTGACAAGGGCGTCTTATCGTTTGTCTAATTCAAAACATATTCGAAAATATGAAGCTTATCTTGCAGACAAGTAGTTCAGTTAACGTGTTTCTGAAAACAGAAAAACCATATTTAGTGGTTAAATTATCCGAAAATGTATTATAAAAACACTAAATTTCTCTAACGCAATGGTGATGAATAATTATTATTAATAAAAGTAAACTTTTGCATTATTTTACTCATATTTAATAGTAGGTACCTTTTATTACAGACACGTTTAACATGTTTTAGAAAAGAAAAAAAAAATGAATAATTGTTAGGACAGTAGTTGAAAGTTCCTTTGAAAGCAAAGTAAATACTAGATTGTTGTAACACAAAATTGATGAGTCTCGAAAATATGACAACGATAGAGAAAGCGCTAATATTGCCACCATGGCACACCATTGGTGGATAATGACGCTATAGATGGGCGTATAATACAGAATGCATACGGAGAAGCATTAACACTATTCTATTCTCCCCGCACTATAAATGCATTATTACTTTGTGATACACAGGTCGAAAGGAGATTATCTTTCCTACCCATTCACTACAATGTTTTGATTGGAAACTAGAGGGTTCCCCATTTGTTGTAATAACTACATTTAAAAAGCGTAAACCTCATTAAAATGGAGAGGCTAGGAAGAGTGTTTTATTTTATCCATTACCATGCATGGATTTATGTGTGGATAACGCTCAGCTAACTAAACATGACGGAGGAAGTTGAGTTACTTAGAAATTGTGATATTCACTCCATTAGAGTGTTAATTCACTACAAAAACAATGAAATTCACTTTATTAGGAAGCAACTTAGACTGAAATTTTTAAAGTGATCACTCTAGGCACTCCAACAAGATTGAAACTTCGCTCTTTAAGAGTGTTCTGTACTCTTGATGCGGTGAATATTGCTTATAGACGAATCCGATTAGCGCTTGATTTAATGACTGTAGGCAGCCATTATTGGGGTCCATCAGGCTTTAATCGTTTTCATTTATTGTCTACGTGAATTTCAAACCCTTATAATCAGTGAAGTTGAGAAAATTAAGATACACTTTGGTGTATAACCATCCATCGAACAAGTAAGAAAGGAAATTTTAAGATTAGAGGTGATGGCCCCCACTAATGGCCGACTAAAATCAGACCATTACAATCTGTCCGGATTCGTGTACATTGGATGGGATTAACGCTCAAATGGAGGGAATTCACACTATACACTCTAGTATTAGAGAGTGGAGCGAATGGGAACACTCCTTTGCTTTAATTGTGTGTGATCAAAATATAGTGGAGACAGCTTCCTGGATTGAATTTGATATCCTGTTCTCAGCCCTCTTCTGGAATGGAAAACAGACTGTTCCATGAAAAGTTGATCATGAGAGATTAAGTTCTTGTACGCAAATCTTACAGTGTCTGGATTAGTTGGAAAGGGAAAACGAAAAGTAACAAGATGGTTGGAATTTTCTTACAGAGGGATACAAGATCATATCGGCAGTACAGGAACTACAATTAAGCAGGACATGTAACCGAGGGGAAAAAATCACTTGAACAACAAAATTAAGTGATAAGGGTTTATTATGAAAAATTAAACAAGTGATAAATGACACAGATAGGCGATACGTTGGACCCCCATATACACCGTGACGTTTACACATGATAACTGTACCTGCATGTTTTCGACACCGTTGAACGATTTCTTGGTGATTGTTTTCGGCATGTTCTTGTCTAGTTACACCTCCCTGCTTGAACAATCACGGACAGGGCAGCAAATACAAACGTTGCTCAATAACACGATATGATTAAGCATATGACATGGATTTCAATTATGAACATAAAGCACCTTTTGTCGGATAATCTGCATTTAACGTCCTTTTTATTGTTTTTCTTTTTACAGCTATCGGAGGCGGTTTATTACATTTTGCAATTTATATTTCGTTTGTTGAACATTTTGGTAAAGCTTTCCCGATAATGTTCGCTCTAAGAGAGATATCCACCTACATTGGTGTTTCCATATTGCCGCCATTCATGGAGGTGGTTCAGGTATCTTATGGGTTAAAAGGAGCATATTTAGTTTTAGGTGCAATTGCGTGGAACTGTGTTATTTGTGGACTGTTGTTAAAACCCCCTCGTGGGAAACCTCGCAAAACGTTAAGCAAAGAATTACTTTGTTTGGTTCGAAAAATCAATTTCCTCGGAGATGAAAGGGACAAGAGTTCACCCTTAAGGGAACAGTGTGGAATTCAACTTCGAACTCTCTTCAGGAAGTTTGCGAAAATATTTAGCTTAGCACCAGCTATTGATCATCCCAAGTTTGGAATATTTTTGGTCACTCACTCCTTGTTCTACTACACCTTTGCTGCATGGGCACTATTTCTGGTGCCTTTTGGGACATCGATTGGTTTCTCCCAGTCCGTCGCTGTGTATTTATCAACAGCTGGTGGAGTTGGTGGTTTTGTTGGAAAAATACTGGCTGTAGCTGTCTTTCATTTCGATAAAATGAACATTATTTTGGCAGGTCTCATACCGTCAGTAATATGCGGTATTGGTTTGACAGGATACACCCTGAGCACGGACTACTTTCTTCTTTTATTGTTTTGTTCTCTCTGTGGATTCGCGTTAGCTTTCGGTGACTCAGCTTTGAGTGCAATGGTTCCAGAATATGTCTCCCGAGATCATCTTAAACAAGGAACATCTTTGAGTTACCTTTTTGGTGGAATTTTTATGCAACTTGGTGGTATCGTCTCAGGTAAGGACGAAACCTGGGGAAATGGGACGATATGGGGATATTCTGGTTGATTTGTGTCATTTTTTGTAACTCAATATTTCGTGTCATGCATTTTTCAAGTTTTTGATGAAGTATTGCTTGGCATGATTAAATTTTCCTTTTCTAAGATTCGACAAGGTTGAGAAGGAAACAACAGCTTATGTTTGAACCAAAATCGCCTAATAGTAACAGTACAGAACTGTAAGAAAAAAATGCCTTTTTTCACATGTTTCCAAAATCTGCCTGTGTTCTCACTCAGAAGTTATTCGGTTGTATTTCCAAGTACAGAACAGGGTCTTGAGCGGGATGGGGGGGGGGGGGCAAATCCCAATCATTGGATTTCCAAACTGTAAATGAAATTTTGATTTATTGAGGGAGCCTTTGTTAATTACATACTAACATCAGTATTCTGTCCTAATTTCGAAATTAAAAAGTGCTTTCGAGGGAAAATGAGGTTTCCCAAGATGGGAAGAAAATTTGTCTGTCTCAACGGTATGAATATTTAACATTTAGTGTCTACCTAGCTTTCCACAGTCGTCGATTTGTTTAACAAATGTGTGTGAATTCAAATGTGATATCGTAGTAAAGACGCAAAGGGCAAAACCACAAGAGATCTTCAACAACGTAAAACAACCTAAAAAACAAACACAACTGCTGATGCTGGCCACTTGCACACCTTATGCGGAAAATATTGCACCAAACTGACGACTGTCACGAGTCTGTAAATTGAACTTAGGACAAAGAACGAAGCAAAATTAGTCGATATCTCGAAATGTGCGCGGTACACAGCAAAAGAGGACAAAACTTTTCTATGCCGTTCTCCCATCAACAGAGATTTCGAATGGAAATTTCTTTTTTTTTTCCTTAAAATGATTAAAAATTCCAAACGTGTTTTGAACGTAGTCTCAGTGGAATATGCACGGAAGCACCGCAATGCATCATCGGAGAAATTTGAAAATGGCGCCACCCATGGTAAAATATTCCCCCGATCGGGATGAAAACTAGTTGCCCCCGAGGGCAGTTATGTCTAGAACCGTTTAAAGATACGAAATTTAAAAAGGCTCATGTCAGGGTTTCTTTGTTACAATTTCCTGCGAAACGTTGTACATCCTGGTTGATAATATAGACTTTGAATACGATTACAGTGCATAGGATTACACAGATTTACTGGAGGAATGTGATATTGTTTCTGGTATCGTAGTAGGGTATTCCGTCGTGAAATAGTCTATGAACACTCTAATCACATGCTAATACTAAAGGGTTTGTGCTCACTAACTTTTTAATTAAATATTCAATAAGAACATGTAAAATTTCAAGGTACGAAAACAAAGTTGAACATTCACCTTGATATAGCATATTATTCAGACCTGAAAGTTCGTTCACAATGATGCCACGAGGGAAACTTTCCGGTTGGCACGCTCATTTATTTCTGTTTCAACTGTTTAACTTTATGTGACAATGTAATTCCGTCATGAAAGGTTGATCCCACAAAACCACGAACATGGACATGGCATGTAACGTGTTCGTCCTATCCGTAGCTGGTCGCCACCGACTGGGACAAAAAATGCGCAACAAGATGGCCGCCTTGAACTTATTAATCGTCTGATTTGACTACTAACACTGTGATATTCTTAGCAAAAGTTTAATCTGAATGGGGAAATATATCATATGTGCATTGGTTTGAAGAAAAGTTTATACCGAAATATGCTCAATACAAGCAACCTTGAAAAGTTCACAAAATAGACTGGCAGTGACGGAAAAACTCCAAATTCGTTGCCAGACTTTCCCTATTTCATTCCAAACTCTAACAACAGTCAGTTTTGTAGAATCAATTCATCATGCTCTAAAAAGGGGAATTTTTTCGCTCATGTGAAAGCAGCTTACAAAGCAAGTCTAAAGTTTTCAATGGTTTGCTGGTGTCTTACAATCCTAAAAAAATAAAAATTTTACCATGGGCTCTTACTAAGCAAGCAAATAAGTCCTTTGATAAACAACTACGGAATCGTGAGATCCAAATAACTTTGCTTCCGTAGAAATAGGATTTATGACTGGAATGTTTGGGGATGATGTTCCTTATTGAACTGCAGGACTGCGTATTCTGTGGGATCAACGTCTTATAAATTCAGTAGACATAGCATGTAAAAAACACAACTGATTGTTTCTATCCAATAAATTATCTTTTAATTCGTTTTTTCTTTCTATTGCAGGTGCTATCTTGGATACATGGACTTCCTATGTGGTTTTATTCGGAGTAGCAATTGCTTTCAACGCAATCATTATTGTTCTATGTGTTGTTCTATGCTTTACAAGCTTTTATGACCTCTACTTGGAGAAAAGGACTTGACGGGTGTACCTAGAGACGGATATGCGCATACGTTATGCCTACGTCATTTTAAATAGCAACCATATGTAAACAGAACTAAACGAAAAACCAGTTTAATTCAACAATATTTGCTTATAACTGTTCCTGGTGAAACAAGGCACATCGTTAAAAAGACTGAGGGTTGAATAGAAAAGGCAGAAGGTAAATGATCACAGTTCTTAGGGTTATTTATGTAACTTCCCGACAAATCGCACATGTCGGCAAGACTGATAGTGGGTCGGGGGATGAGACTCGGCCTGAGGACTCATCACCACCCTCTACCTATACAGAAATGCCCCCATGCCGGTCCCGACTTACTTAACAATGCTCAAAACAGCCTACCTATCTTACACAGACACGTGGTTTTCATGTAGTCATTGTATTCATATTTCCTTCCCTCCCTTCCATGAGAAGGTATTTCAGTCGTCTTGTGTACTGTCCGTGATCTACTCGTAGAGGCACATTGTTTTCTTTTCTAGAGCAGGTTCGGAGTAGGGAATCAAATACGGCAATAAAGTTTTAGCAAACGGTACTGCACTGCCTTGTCTCTAGAACGAGACAATAGGCCACGTTTTAGACTCCTATTTCATGCTCTTATACGTCCTTCGATGACAAATTTACTGTTAAGCACCGCCCTGAGGTCACATTCATAATTGGCAAATTAATTTTTCCTTATTTAAGCTATTAAACGTTGTAAACAGTTTCATCGGATTTCTAGTCTGAATAACTTAATTTTCTAACACTTGCAATGCAAGAAACTGTTTTATCTACACAGCTTCGATTGCAATGGACATTTTTGAACAATGAATTTTCTGATACAGCAGTTGTAGGCAAGAATCGGGAGGGAAAGCAGCATGGTGGTCCGTACCACTTGCCCTTGCCAACGATTTTCCTGAAACGCACATATTTTAATTAAAGACGAATGTCAGAAGAACGGTTTTCGTTACAAATCTGGTATGTTTTCTTTATCCAGCGGAATGAATACAGAATGCACTGTGGCGACCAAAGAACAGACTGAAAATCTGAATTTGTTAGTTTGAATGAAGTTGCCTTGTTTATTTAAACTAGTCAGAGATATGCGCTGACGAATTATCCACGAGACTGAAAGCTCCGTTGGTGCATAGCACCATTTCTAGCTCTTATCTGTTTCTGGACAGACCTATTCAGTCGAGGTTGCTTATGTAGGTAAAACTCAACCTTGAAAGCTTGACAGCCAAGACCTGCGGGTTCTTAGGTCGTCGAGTCGCAAAGCTGATTTTTGCAGTTGTTCTGGACAAGTTGAGTCAAAGTCCGCTCGATGTACTCGGTATTTGCTCTGGGTAGTCTGGTTTTTCACAGACTTGGCTTTAGAAATGTGTCTAACTCAGTTGCCCAGCCGACGAAGTTGTTTTCGCGCCTGGCTGAATGGCACTCGGTGTGCTCAATGTCCTTCCACTTTCAGATGGCAGCAAATAATTTAAGACACTCCCAACAGTTTGAAATCTCCTATCCTATTTACTGAAGCCTCTCCCACACGCTTTTTTAAAGTCGTTCTCATCCTGACAGGGTGGTTTTACATGACCCCAGTGTGTAATCAAAACACTCTCATCACAGTATGTGCTATTTAATTATGATCTTAAGTAGATTGCTTTGAAGTTGCTGTCAATCAAAAAGATGTTTCAATTTAGAATTTCTGCGGACTACTACAAACATTGGCGTAAGTTGACTGCCTTTAATGATTTACTGGTCGCCACTATTCTTACGCAGCTGTTTCATAGGTACACTTTCACGAATACAATGGCCATCAAAATAGAAAAAAAATTCTTTGACGCAAATAAGGATCTCCATTAAAAAGAATAGACCAGAACCAAATTTTTGTTTAATATGTTGAGGACGAACAGCACTCTTAGCACCTTGGTGAAGTTTTCATTCATTCCCATGTTTGGTTCTAGAGATATTAGCAATTGAATTACATACTTTCTATAAGAAATAACTTCAACCAAGTAGGTGCGATGTCATGTATTCATATTAATGGTCAATGTTTTTTTTTTTTTTAAATATTTTTGATCCTGCTGTTTGACCTTGAATTGAGGAGGTATGCAGCCATCTTGCCCCTGAGGCAAATTAAGTTTTTAAACTTCCATTGCTAGGGATGCTCTTATGATTTCTATCATTTCATATCCTGGAGTGCACCAACTTGCATTTAAGGACCTTTGAAATTGCAAAAATTGTCAACAGGCCATGAAGACATCTATCATCAGATCCTTCCCGAGAAGGGCAAATATACTTCGGGTGTCCATATCAAAGTCAGGCATCCTCGCCTATTTTGTTGGTGTAATTAGTGATGTTTGTTAACACGTTATTCAAGTAGCTTTATCAATTGCGGTAATATATTTAGAGGAATCAGCTCGGTGAATTGCCTTCCACTTTATAGATAACAATTCGTAATTTTATGTCTTGAATGTTTCCTTTTTCTTGCTGTTGTTGTTGCGGGTGATGGTGTGTTATGGAGTTGGAGTAGCAGAATTGTAGAATGGTCGCTTTAATATTTTAGTTAGAAATTAAAAGAAAGGATAAGTAAGTTGAACAGAGAGCTCTTGCTGACACATATCTCACTTTCGCCTTGTTACATTGCAAACACCAGCCAGTCTTTGTGTGACCGCCTAGCCAATTAACTAATGGTTTATAGCGACAGGCGTAGATATTCAAGCTTTGACTGGAAATCCCGTTACCTTTGCATGTTCTTCTTAAAGTCTTAACAGTCGCAATAGTACAAGTTAAAACATGTTGGGGCAATATCCTTTCTTTTCGCTGATGCCGGTAGATGGCAATGATCATTTTCAAGCGTCAGTCAAAATGGACAACTGTGTTCTCATAAGAAAAATAAAAGGACGGCGCCATCACCATAACATGAACACCTTTTCCACAGTTCATCAGTTACTGTTGTTTTCTGTAGTTGTTTTACTCTTTTTATTTTCAGTTGTTAAGCGATTTGTTGTATTTGTTACTTTTCGGTGTTTTATTATGGATTTGGACAGTGCAATGTACGTTTCTTTGTATAGACGAATCCGATAAGCGCTTGTTTTTAATGACTGTATGGCGCCATTAGTGGGGTCCATCAGCTTTAAATCGTCTTTATATATTGTCTACATGAATTTCAAACCCTCATGTTTAGTGAACTTGGATAATTTAAGAAACAAATTAGTTTACAACCATCCATGGAACAGGTAAAGAATGAAATTTAAAGATTAGAAGTAATGGACCCCAGTAATGGCTGATTAAAATCAGACCATCACAATCTGTCCGGATTCGTCTATACTTTCCCATCTCCCGTGGTATCACAAGTTTATTTGGTTTTACGATAAGTCACATGTGTGTGACTGACTGGCTCTTTGTCGTTGCAGTTTGCCTGTCAGGCTGTCTCTCTGTCTGTCTGACTGGTTGAGTGGCCGACTGATTGATTTACTATATGTCTTTCTTGTCGACTGACTTACCAAACGTGATTGACTGTCTAACAACATGTCGAACTGACTCAAACAGTCTGTCTGACTGGCTCATTTTTTCTGTTTTATCCGTCTGACTGTTTGCTTGACTGTTTGTCTGTCTTTTATCTTACTCAAAAGTGATTCCCAACTTATATCTGGAAACACCTGGCTAATTTTAAGTTCCAGATGGCCATATTAAGCCAGATTTGAAACCTGATATAGGAACCTCGATTGGCTGATTCAAGTTTTATAAGGCCATTTCAAGTCACATAGGCTATAACTTACTAACATATCATTCCATATAAACATGTAAAGTTTCGTATGCCAGCATTGAACTGCCTATATCTTTTGCCAAAAAAATGTGCCAAATATAAATAAAGTTTGTTATTGCCATACCGTGGCAGAAATCAAGAAGATGTTGATCCCACAGAACACACACTCAGGGAGCTTAATCATTTAGTGATAAATTGTATTCAACACGTATTCAACACAGTTATTGTGATATTTTTACCATTTCCCCGTGAAGTTTTAAAGTGTTCTTATAAACTTGAACTTGCCAAAATATACATAATATATAAATATATATATATATATATATATATATATATATATATATATATATATATATATATATATATATATATATATATATATATATATATATATATATATATATATATATATATATATATATATATATATATATATAACATGATAGGTAGCGTGTGTTGGAAAGTAAAGAAACCAAATAACAAAAGAACACAAAAAATGGATACATTCATTTCCAACTAAATTATAATATAAATCCGTGAATACAAAATATTTCGGGCTTAAATTACACAGCCCTTCGTCAGTTGTACAAAAACACTATAGTGCAAAAAAAGACTGTATACACGTACTCGTTCTGCTTCCTCGCTTAGGTATCAACTGCTTGGGTGCCCATGAACGCCAAATCCCTATTCAGACCCGATTTATGATTGTTAAGTGAAATGATGGTTTGTAACTCACGGTTGCATCTCTGCTGAGCGCTTTTAAAATTGCCGTACAACAAGGCACACTTTAAATGGGAAAGGTTATGCTGAGGGAGATTAAAGTGTTCGGCAACCGGGAATCCAGGGTTATTCTTTCTTATGCTGAGCTTGTGATTATTGAAACGAAGTCGGAATTTTGTGCTTGTTTCGCCTATGTACGTAGCTAAGGGACATTGGGTGCAGAAAAGTAAATAAACTACATTACATGAGTCACAATCGAAGTCTCCCGGTTTTAGAGTTATACCTGAAGCATGGTGGTAAATGGTGGGGGAAAGCTCTAAATGATTGCAAACTTGGCACCGGGGTTTATTACACTTCCTGTTGCCTGTTTTGGGATTGTCTACAGTGGGAAGGGTTTTGCGAACTAACATGGCTCTAAAATTACGTGGCTGTTTATAAGCAATCATCGGGAGGTCCCTGAAAATTTCAGAAATCGAGGGGTCAGATTTGAGTATTTCCCAAGATTTCTTGATATTGTGGGTAAGGGTGCGATTGGATGGGTGGTATGTGATGACTAAGGGAATGCGGTCACAGTTCGATTTTGTGCGATACCGAAGGAGATTATGCCTCGGTGTAGCAAGAACTTTATGAAAGTAATTGTTGAGGAGTTTATAGGGATATCCTCTGTTGAGAAAAAAGTTAACCAATTCAGTGGCCCTTTCCACACAATAGAGTGTACACTCTATTGTGTACAGCCAGTTCCTTCGGTACCGCCGTTTATGCTCCACTAATAACATTTTTGTGGAAAGGGCCACTGAATTGGTTAACTTTTTTCTCAACAGAGGATATCCCTATAAACTCCTCAACAATTACTTTCATAAAGTTCTTGCTACACCGAGGCATAATCTCCTTCGGTATCGCACAAAATCGAACTGTGACCGCATTCCCTTAGTCATCACATACCACCCATCCAATCGCACCCTTACCCACAATATCAAGAAATCTTGGGAAATACTCAAATCTGACCCCTCGATTTCTGAAATTTTCAGGGACCTCCCGATGATTGCTTATAAACAGCCACGTAATTTTAGAGCCATGTTAGTTCGCAAAACCCTTCCCACTGTAGACAATCCCAAAACAGGCAACAGGAAGTGTAATAAACCCCGGTGCCAAGTTTGCAATCATTTAGAGCATGTGATTGAGCGCGGTCAACTAATTATAAATACAATGGAGAACTTAACCCAACAGTATTTATAATTAGTTGACCGCGCTCAATCACATAGGCCTCAATGGCTCAGTGGTCAGAGCATCCGCCTTGTAAGCGGGAGGTCGCTGGTTCGAATCCTGCTTGAGGCTAAGTTTTCCATTTCAAAAAAATAAATCCTCTTTCAGTATAAGGCATTGCCTATGTTTGAAGAAAAAATGGCCTAAGGTCTTTATGCGACTATTCATTACCGCACTGGTTCAGTTATTCATATAAGGTCGCTACGTCATTCGACTTACATATATATATATATATATATGTATATATATATATATCTATATATATATTTATATGTATATATATATATATATTTATTCATATATATTTATATATATATATATTTATATCTATATATATATATATTTATTTATATATATATATATATATGTATATATATATTTCACTAATTCCGCACTTAGGGGGCAAGTTGTTGTTGAAAAGTCGACCTTAAGGGGAAAAATTTGGGGGGGCGAAATATAAGTTTCGCCGTAACGTTTCTGAACATTTTTTTTTTATAGGAATACGTAAACGGACAAAGGCGCCTCCTAGATTAACAAAGTAGATGCAATTACTTCAAAGTTGTCAAATTTACGGACACCTAGCTGTTAACACGAACGGATGGCTGGCCATTGAAATAACGTTGTTTATATTTTGGGACGTTGGGACGAACACATTTTCTTACGTATTCATTGTTATTTTTTCGCCTTAAGTACGCGCAGATATAACAATATCCCCCTTAGGTGGGAATTAGCGTTGTATATATATATATATATATATATATATATATATATATATATATTTATATATATATATATATTTTATAAATATATATATATATATATATATATATCACTAATTCGGCACTTAGGGGGAAAGTTGTTGTTGAAAAGTCGACCTAAAGCGGAAAAATTTTTGGGGGCGAAATATAAGTTTCGCCGTAACGTTTCTACACACTTTTTCTATAGGAATACGTGAACGGAAAAGGGCGCCCTCCTAGATTTACAAAGTGGATACAATTACTTCAAAGTTGTCAAATTTACGGACACCTAGATGTTAACACGAACGGATGACTGGCCATTGAAATAACGTTGTTTATATTTTTAGACGTTATGGCGAATACTTTTTCTTATGTATTTCATTGCTATATTTTCGCCCTATGTACGCGCAGATATAACAATTTCCCCCTAAGGTTGGAATTAGCGTTATATATATATATATATATATATATATATATATATATATATATATATATATATATATATATATATATATATATATATATATATATATATATATATATATATATAACGCTAATTCCAACCTTATATATATATATATATATATATTGAAAAGGTTGCAATAAGTTCTTACAACATAGCTTTACAGAACTGTTTCGTAAGGAACAATAAAGTAGGTCATCACTCCTCAGAAGCCTGAAGTAGAATGATGTCAATAACGTTAACTTCGTATGTGTTCGCTGCCTGGGTTGAGCACTTTACCAGTGCCTGGTTGACATTATTAACTATTATTTCTTACTATTACGGTTATATATATATATAGTAGGTCGAAGTATGGTAAATCGAACGTTGAATGAATAGGTCGAAAGGAATGTTAAAGTTCGATTTTGAAATTGAAATCAGTCCCAAGCATTGGCATTAGCCCTAATGAACAAGGGAAATAAGAAATAAATTTTAAATTTTAAATATATTTCTTATTTCCCTTGTTCATTAGGGCTAATGCCAACGCTTGGGACTAATTTCAATTTCAAAATCGAACTTTAACACTCCTTTCGACCTATATATATATATATATATATATATGGATTTACTATATATGCGCCATATCTGTCCATAAAATTTGAGCTATAACAAATTTTATGTGTGCTTTATATGCTTGATGTTAAATCAAGTTGTATCCATCCAATTTTGTTTAAGCAAGATACATACTCCCTATCTCTACCATGCATGCTCACAGATATGAATTTTCATAGACTGCAATTATATGGATCTTAAGAAAGGGTCGGTCGGAAAGTGTGTCAATATTCAGCGATACAGTAGGAAAAAGTGGCATTCAAGTTTAAATTTATCATACTGATATAAAGGGAATATTTTGCAACGACAGTTTGTGAGAATCTCGATTCTTTATTAATCTGTAAACAATGCGAATTGCCTACTGTTCAGCGACATTTTCCCCGGTGGGAATAGCCGCGTCGACCCTATAAACTCTTAAGTGTTTGGGAAAACCCCAAATTCCAGGATGGCAGTTCTGACCCGTGTTTTGAAATTCAGGCAGAATGAAAAACGTGTTAAATTGTCTCATTGGAGTAACCCCATCTGAAACAAACCTTTGCCATGAATTTGAAACAGGTTTGAAATTTTGGGAAAGACTTTAATAAGCCATTCATACCCTGGGAAAATAAAACCCTCTGCCAGGTATTCTGCAATTTGCATTAGGGATGCCATGTCACTGGTTCCTGGAGTAAATTCAAAGCCCGCCCCCTTCAGATATCCACCCACTGCCTGGCTCTTGTCGTAGGGGAGAGGGTCATTCACGCACTTATATATATGGACACAGCATGTAACGTATACGTCCTATCCGTAGATGGTCGCCACTGACTGGGACAAAAAGGCGCACCATGATGGTGGCCGTGAAACTATAAATCGTCTGATTTGACGGCGACTCTGTAATATTTTAAGCAAAAGTTAAACTTGAATGTGGAAAGATATCATATTCCTGCGATTCGTGAAGTGATTTTGACCTTACCGTGCCATATTTCAAAAATATTTTAACTTTCTTGCAAAAAATGGCCACATACCTGAGCAAGTCCAAACTTTCCCACAAAACCATAGCAGACGGCCATCTTGGTACTCCTTTTCTCGCACGTAAGGTAGCGACAATATACCGTGCAGTATGCTCTGTCCATGTATAGGAAGTCCGTGGGGTCATTGTGATGGGTTTTTATTAGAAGTCACACTGGTTTAGCGATTTCGTAATTTTAACGACGATGACCTCAGGTAAGTTTTCAGGTTTCCCACAACAACTAAACTGGGTACTGTATTAACCATCAAAAAAAGAATCTTTCATGAGTCCTAATTTCAGACATGGTGGGCTTTTAACTCCTCTTAATTCAAAGTCAAAGAAAACGAACGGATATAGCCTTTTACCCCCAAAGAATCACTGCTCACTTAATATTTGACCCATTTCCGTGAGAATTCAAACATCCTTTACAAAGTGACCAGATTTGACTCACAAATGAAGCGAATAGTTTCATTATTGAACTGTTTCTAGTTAATTTTGAAACGAATCTTTGCAAATATTTGACAAGATATCGGTTCAACCCCCCCCCCCTCCCCCTCCCGTCCGATTAATTAGATTCTATTCAAATTTGAAGGGAAATGTTTTGGAGTGTAGGTGAACATGAGTGATTTGGTTATTTGTTTATTGCACAATTTTAATTACTAATATTATATTTTCACACGGAATTATTATTATATATTTTATTTAAACTGGTCTATTCCAGTATGTTGTTTACAACGGAAATCAAATACAGCCACAGGCACGTAGTTTATGGGAAGAACACAAAAGGAATGCAAGGTTACACAGCAAAGTGTAAATTAAATTATACTTTTCATAAAATGGACGTCAATTTAGCCAGTAATCAGTAGATCAAAATATCGGTGACATGTTCCAATTAATGTAAAGCTCCCCTAATTTTCCATAAAGAAGAGCATAATGGCGAATTATGAGGATCATTCGCAAAGTATCTTTTAAATATTATCAGACCTGAACATGGCTGATTGTATAAAAACAGACCCCCCCCCCCTCATGCTTGACTTGGTAGTTACTACTCGATTAATACTTATCCATCATATTATTGGGGAGGAGGGTGTGGCTCGATATCACGGACCTCCAATATATGGGCAGAGTATCACGTGGCCTAAACGGTTGCCAATAAGAGAATCGAAGAAGTGTGTACCCTTAAGCTTTTATTTGTTTGGTTTGACAACGGATCTGTAACAGTCCTCCCGACCACAATGACGGACATGATAGTAAGGTGTTTATTGGATAGAATAAATTTATAAGATAGATTAAATTCAGAGTCTAAATAAATTACGCAAACGGCATTTATACATATTCTTAGCTTCTCCACATGAAGTAGATGTAATACTTTTATAGGGCGGGGGGTAGGGGTCGCTTATGTTATTGAGGACAGAAAACATGATGTTATCTGTATTGGTCATGCATGCCGCATGGCAAATAAACGTACCGACAACGCTATTGTTAGACCTCTTATGACTTTCTTTGAAAAAGAATGTGATAAAAGAGATTTAGCCTTTCAAAGGATTGGCAAGAAATACCCGACTTATATATCTCGGGGAAAAGATTTGTGAGTTTGTCATAATCACGCTGTAAATATCTGAGTGGAGAAATACGAGGGAAATAGCGTTCTCGATAATTCGCGAAAGATAAACAAATGTTTTCTCCATTTTTAGAACACTTGATGTTTACAGAGCAAAAAATCATGCAGTCTAAACAATTGTTTACCTTACGCTGGCTTTCAATTTCTTAAAACGTTTGTGCTTAGTATATATGTATTAGACCTTGGCCTCTATTCGAGTTCATAGCCGTAGGGGTCGGAGGATACAGCTCCTACATGGACACATACCTTGTTGAATAGGAAAAACTTCAGTGCCTCAATCGGGCAGGGATTATGCAATGATTGTTGATCTGGCAGTCTGGTGTTTGGCAAAATCTCAGCACCCCCTCCCGCGTAGAAAATAAAGTTCAATGCGGGAAAACTGTTCGTTAAATTAGAGGACTTTCTCGTACTTAAGGATTTTTTTCACGTGGACCTTTCTAAGTAATTTTGGCCCAGTTAATTTGTTGAAAGAATAGATCCTCCAGTAACTTTCCCCGTCCCTATTATCCGTTCCAGCGTTGGTACCAACAACGTTACATTCTTGTCTCAGGAGGATGTCTTCCGAGTAAAATTGGCTTTTGGGAATGCGGACTAGACAGGTCATTCATCGGTCCAGTAAAGACAGGAGGTAAACTGTTCCTTTACTACTTTAAACAGGTACTGACAGACACAAAAATGGAGGCACTGCTCACACCGGTTGTCTTATATACTGTTTCACAAGAATTTTCCTAACTGGTGAGCGATAGCCCTAATCCCTGATCCTAACAAAAATGCAATCCGTACAATACAATGACAGAAACCGATCAAAAAAAGCCTTGTTATAGCAGTGCTCATATACCCAGCCGCTTTGGTAGACATCATCAGTTTGGTATAAGGCGCAACCGAGCCGTCATTATGTTAATTCGTATCTTCATCGTTTGAATTGTTGCTGTTTCATTCTGCATAGTTGTACAGATTTATATAGTCCGCAACCATCATCTTGTTAATTCGTGTCGTCATCAATTAATTCATGGTCTTCGTCATGTTACTTTATCTTGCAAATATTTTACATTCGGTGGCGTCACGAGAATATCAAAGTTGGGATGGAGCAAACTAATGGAAAGGGTAAAAGTTGGTGGCAACATTTTTCAGCGTGAAACCAACCCAAGGCGTCAGCTCCTGCATGTAGATGTGCAGGGGCGAAGTTTTGAGGTTTTAAAACATCTCTTGTTGAAAAACCAGGTCTCAGGAGAGGTATTTCATTCGTTACCTATCTCCTGACTGACGTAACTTGAGGAGGCGCAAATGGGGACAAGGGCAGAATCTGGCCGGCCGGAGGTCCCCGCTCGCCATCTCATTTTTGAAAGAGTGATCGTCATTATAAAATAATCAGCATCACCATCAAGAAGTAGTCATTGTCAAGAAAAATTGTTCATCGTTATCACCATCATCGTCGTCGTTCTCGTCAACCTCGTCTTTATCGTCAGCATCTTCATCATTGCACTTTTGGCGTTCCGTATAATACTCCCTCTGTCTCTGTCGATGTTATTGTCGCAGCGACCGTCAGCTTTGTATTAAACTTAATCTCCCATTTCAAAAAATGCAGGGCGATGGCGGAACTACGAAATCGACTCTCCGTTCTTTCCGGGGCTGTGTTTCTCTCAGGATGCGTTGTAGTATTTATTTTCAACGGTTCGTTCAAAGGGAATGGAATTTTTTTAAGCAGCGGTGTTACTCAGTACGAAACGTCTCTCACTCTAGCAGGGGGAGCCTATGTAGCTCAGTTCTCTTTGACCTTCTTATTTGGTAAGTAATTGGGGTTGTTTCCGAAATGACATCCAAAAGATTGGAGTTTGGCTTCCGGCCGGATCATACCGAGAACTTTAAAATTTGGAAACCATTGCCATTGTGCTTGGTGGTCAACATGAGCAATCGAGTAGGGAATCTAGTGAGCAACAACTCAAAACTCGGCGTTAGTTGTTTGAATCAACTAAAAATCTACCGGCTACATTCTGAACTGTAAAACCCCATCTATCTAATTAACTACATACGTTGAAATTGTATTATGAGACAATTCCCAACCACGTTTTTCGTACCTACAGTGATAAATAATTATTGTTTACGCCGCGTTTACATGTATTTAAAATCAGATTTAAATAATCATCGATATGACCTAATCCTGGAGTGCGCCAATCAACCAAACGTTTTCGAAGATTTTATTTTTGTTGGCACTAGTTTTAAAAGCCATATTTTACAGGCAGAATTTGCTTTGAAAGTAACAAATTCTGATCATTTGAAAGCAATTGATACGGTGGTAAATGACTTTGAATGGGTGTCAGACAAGCAACATTTGTTGGCAACTCGACCCCTATGAATTTGATAAATGTATGGAACGTGTCTCTGAAAGCACCTTATATGTCATCAAAATCACATTTTTAGAGAGGAAAACTAAGTATTCGTATAAAACTTGTGCACTGAAGACACACTGACTCATCTTTGGGGGCAAACAACGGAACACGTGGCCACACGTATAAGGAGTCACAATGCCCGTGTAGCAGACTGTGCGCGTATTCGACTGGTAGACAAATCAGCTGTCTGCATTAGTCTGCATTGGTTTGCTTTGCCGCGAAAGGAGTGCGTACTTTCCGCTCTGTGATATCATATACACTATGGCGAGCAATCGGTATCAAATCATGGGGAATTGACACATACCAATTTAAATCGACACCTACCAATTTAAATTGACACATACCAGTTTAAATCGACATATACCAATTTAAATCGGCACATACCAATTTAAACTGACACATACCAGTTTAAACTGACACATACCGATTTAACTTCGACAAATGCCAATTTTAACTGACACATACCAATTTAAATCGGCACATACCAATTTAAACTGACACATACCAGTTTAAACTGACACATACCGATTTAACTTCGACAAATGCCAATTTTAACTGACACATACCAATTTAAATCGGCACATACCAGTTTAAATCGACACCTACCAATTTACCTCATTAACATATTTGATATCCCGATTTCGCAACCCCAGCAAAACACATGCTCTTTGCAATCCGCTAAGACCACACCATCTCTTTGTACGCATTTAGCCACTGTTAAATGCCCATTGCTGTCATGCTCTGTTGAGTGTGGTAAGCTGTTCTCAATGAGCGCACATGTCAGTAGGCCTTATATGATGTTGTTGTACATATCACTCCAGTTTCTTACCAATTGGTTTAAGTCGGGTAGACCTTTTGTCCAGTTGTGGCTCCCTGGCTTGTTTTCAGTACTCCATTGATAACGCTGAGCACGAAGCACAACAACAGTAGATTCCATTTTTTAACTCTTTCATTTCATTGAGGGGGTGAGGCCTTAGCGGATTGCAAAGAGCACGTGTTTTGTGGAGGTTGCGAAATCGGGATATCAAATATGTTAATGAGGTAAATCGGTAGGTTTCGATTTAAACTGGTATGTGTCGATTTAAACTGGTATATGTCAGTTTAAATCGGTAGGTTTCAGTTTGAATTGGAATGTGTCAATTTAAATTGGTATATGTCAGTTTAAATTGGTATGTACCGATTAAAATTGGTATATGTCGATTTAAATTGGTATGTGTCAATTCAAATTGGTATGTGTCAATTCCCCATGATTTGATACCGATTGCTCGCCATAATACACAAGGTCTTTGACCAGTAACATAAGCCTTCATTCAAATGTGTGGAGCGGGAGAAGTCACGGTCACTTCCCTTCAAAGTGTAGTATGTGAAATTCCTGTTTCCCCAGTACTGATGTCCATGGGTGTTTCTTAAACATGACCATCGGAAAAAAAAAGGTTGATACATTTTCTTTTGAGGAAAGGTTCACAACAATTTGGGGGCTAACTGAAAGTAAATCACTATTGCAAACCTTGCTGATATGTTGAGCTTTGAAAAGTTCCTGCCGTCCGAAATAGTCCTAGTTAGAACATTAAGGGATCATTGTGGAAAAGCAACTAGGATCTGATTCATATTCGACGGAGACCATTGCAAAAAGTTTTGCGTCCCTCAATAATTAAAACTTTAATGACAGTGGGCTTGATGGCTTGAACGTACGTTGGCCAGCCCTTAGTTTCCCGAACCTAGAACCCCCTCTTCTGATCCGAAATAAAATGTCATTAAATGAAAAATATAAATAAAATGTAAATCAAAACAAAAATATGACTCGTTAGGCTAATTTACATTTGTTACACAACTGTAAAAACCTTTTTTGATATCTTAAACCTAGACTTGAATTAAATGAAGACGAACTTCTCCGTCAATGTATTCTTGATGTTGATATGACCTTTCGGGATTTTCTATCGATTGGTATGACCGATGTTTTATAAATTTTAGCAAAATTGACAGGTGCATATGAATACAATAGTTACTTCAACTTTGCGAACGAAATTTGGATAGTAACTTATTTATATAGGATGATATGCCCTGTTTTCAAATGTGCAACTATAGTTTCTACCCATGCACTGCATATGAGCAGATTAATAGATAAATGAAACATTAAGGCCTGTATACACGGGCAACATTTGCAAAACATTCCCCAAAACATTTCCAAAACATCCACCTGCAACAAATCCAAAACGTGCTTGTGTTCGGTTTGTTGCACAATGTAGACGGGGTATACAGCATGTTTTGAAAATGTTTTGGAAATGTTGCAAAAGAAATGTCCTATCAATTGTTTTCAAAACATTCTCAAAACATTTTAAAAATGTTTTCAATTTGTTTTTACTCTGTCTACACTGTGCAACAAACCGAAAACAAGCATGTTTTGAGTTTGTTGCAGGTGAAGTGTTTTGAGAATGTTTCACAAATGTTGCTCGTGCATACAGGCCTTTAAGGCCTGTATACACGAGCAACATTTCCAAAACATTCCAAAAACATTTCCAAAACATCCACTGTGCAACAAATCCAAAACAAGCTGTTTTCGGTTTGTTGCACAGTGTAGACAGGGTATACCGCATGTTTTGAAAATGTTTTGGAAATGTTGCAAAAGAAATAGCCTGTCAATTCTTTTCAAAACATTCTCAAAACATTTTCAAAATGTTTTCAAATTGTATTTATTCTGTCTACACTGTGCAACAAACCGAAAACAAGCATGTTTTGGGTTTGTTGCAGGTGACGTGTTTTGAGAATGTTTTACAAATGTTGCTCGTGTATACAGGCCTTTAGAAACAACAAACTCGAAACTCGAGGACTTCATCTCTCCATAGTATCCTACAATTGGTAAGAAGATGCACAAAACGGTCCATGGGAATTTTAAAAAATAATAACAAAAAACACATGGTGTCTCTCGACTCACCTGATTTTTACTGGGTCATAAATTAAAGTGAAATAATCTTGATTACTACCTTTGGAAATACTCAAGTTTTGATATTTTGTTAGTGTGAGTTCTCAGTAAGATATTTGAGGCGAAGACGCACAGAATTTGAATTGAATAATTTTCTAAAAAGTCCTAACATTTCGCCTGGTAGCTTACTGTATACAATTCTAAAGAAATTCGATAAACCTCTCCCCAAGCCTACATTTCTGCAACAAATAGGTCGGAGCTTAAAACCGAAACTTGTTTCTTTTTTTTTCGAACCTATGAGCTCTGCAAGCATAATCAATGTGAGCCTCCTACTCCTCATTGTACAATTGGAAGGGAAAACCTTGAGAATTGTGTAGAAATGACAAAATGATATACTCCCTTTGCGTAAGGCAGATTGTCATCATGGTTCTTTTTTCTTTCTTTTGAAAACAGGAATTTCAAAATTCAAGTATTTAATATGAAAAGTTGAAGTCATAAATGCAGCTTTCAAGACCCTAGAAAAGTTACTTCCACTTTGGGTGTATTGCATGAACAAGTTCTCAGAATAGTACAATTTGCCTTAAGAAATGAGATGTTACAAAACGCCACAATCAAACAGCCTTAACGAAACATATTTTCTTCACGCTCTCTTTATAGTTTTGCGTAACATTTTGCCTAATATGGTATGATAAAATTTATTTCGGGTAAAAAGTTGGGAAAGATATTTCATAGCCAGATAAACAAGGACACGGACGATTGTACAGACATACAAAAGTGCATAACATTTTTGTACACCCGTCTCGTATTTTTTACCATATTTCTATTTGCTCATTACATTGATGTGGTCACTTAATTGTGAAGGACTACTCAGATTTGCCAATAGGTCAGACGAAAAACCTTTCCTCGGCGCAATTTTCGAAGAAAACTTCTCATGAGAACCTTTTTTGTAATAGCGGAAGTGTATTGAACGTTTGTTTCCATATATTGGTAAGTAGAAATAAATTTAATTCATTCACAAGACTTTCACAATTTTCTTAATTATTCGTTTCAGCTGGCATCTGGGGCTCAGCGTTGGATAGTTTTAGTTATAGATTTATAGCGGTGTGTGGAGGATTCCTGTTTGGTCTTGGGTTTACTTGCCAAGGTGTTTTTGGCCGAAGAATCTGGCATCTTGCAACAAACATGGCAATAACAGGTACTAAGCATTAAGATGCAGCCGACCAAAACGCAAACATTAGAAGAAAAAAGTGGGATGTAAAACAGGGTAAACACAGAAAACTAAGGTATATAAATTGAGTAATTACAAACGCTCTCTAGTCCAGTATAGTGTTACTTCAATCTGTGTATTCTGAAAGTTTTTGAAAAACCAAAATGTTGCGCGATTACCCAAAGTATAATTATTACATGCATAATACCCAAACATTTTAAGGTTAGGAAGCTTTCCTACGTGTGGCTGTATGAGTGTCAATTTCTCTCAGTATCTGTGATAATCGTTCTTTTAAAAAGGAAAATATTGCGTTTGAAAATGTTCCAACATAAACTTGAAAGAAAAAAGCTCAAGACATCAAAACATTTTTTGTCAAACATACACCCCAGCTAGAGCTTAATCTTCACAAAATATTATGAACAACTTATGAAAAAAATTATGCTTGAGCAGGAAATAATCGAATTTTAATCTGAGGAAAACTTATCTCTTGAAAAGAAGACCACCATACAGCATTATTTAACCATTTATTACTCAGTGTCAATGAATATTGGTTTAAAAAGGGTGAAATTTTCTTGTGAAACAAACGCAATATTTCCTTTTAAGGAACAACCCTCGCCATTTTCATTTATATCCAAGTTCCAGAATTCAAATATTTTAAAGATCAAGCAGACATGATGTTCTTTGAAACCTAAATGAAAATCAGTTTTAACGAGCTAATACCTATCTGCAAGTAACTGTCAGGTATGGCAACGGCTTTTTTGAAACTAAACACAAATTCAATATGTGTTACAATGTACAATATCGTTGAATTAAGTACAGGTGGTGGATTGTGCCACAAATCTAACAGAATCTTAATCAGTGAGATGAGATTTAAGGACACGCGAATACGAATTTGTTATATAGTGACGTACAGTCAATTCGATAAAAGGGTTCAAGGTTGAATTTATTTTCAAGTATAGTTCAGGTGCAATATCGGTTTCCCTTTAGTCACCTCCCACGGCAGGCGAGAAATACCGTTGGCCTATTTTGAAACACCAATTCAAAAGGGGATCATTAAGTCAAACAGGATGATAGCATGAAGACATTTCTGCCCATGTACCCTGGAGAAACACATTGAACATCAAAATAATATTTTCCGAGTAGTCTATCAAAATTGTCAATTGCCATAAAACCTTGGTCAGCATGTTAAGACAAAATAGCTCATATCATACAGAATGCTCCAGGATTTTGTTAGGTTAACGTTAAGGCCTTGAACGCCTCGTCAGTGCATGCCCCGAAATGAAGCAATAAACTAAAAGGTTTGTATGAATAAGATTGGATTTAAACAGTTGTTGGAGGGGCTTCAAGTCCTGTCTAGAGTGACAAATACCTGCCTCAAAATCTCATTTTGTAAAACAATATTTGTTGCAAAAATGGAACAGAACAATTTCATTTACCAACAGGCAGTTGGGTGCATGGTGTGTTAAACACACACGCTTAGGAAAAAAAATCTACGAGGTTTCATTTGATCAGTTCGTCTATAGCACACTTTTACCAGGAATGGGTGTAAAAGTTTTGAGTTAAAGCTTCGAATGAACAAATCATTTCTCTTTTAGAATTAATTAATTTAAAATGTTTTTGTTAATAATGTATACCATTTAATTTGCAATGCCATTTATTATAAATCTGAAACATGTATTAAATTACAGTGACATGTGTAGGTATGCATTATCTATTTGTCTTTGAGGCTTGATGCTTCTGTAGGTAAATTCTGTCAACTGAACCAGACCAATAAATCCAATTTTACTTTTTTATTATCTGTTATTATTTTTATTAGACTTGAAATGGAAAATATTTGGAAGGAATGCGTGCTTGTTAAATAACGAAACCAAACAAGCATGAAAGATGAGGGTTCAAATTTAGTAGAATAAGTAAAGGAGGTACGATTAATTCACTTAATTAATTTCGTAATTTGAATACCAGAAGTACGATATGTATCTAAGGTTTGAAACTACTCCAACCTAATGAAATAATTTTATCTGAAACAATTAGAACATCTAACCTCGCAGGATCGTCGATCCTGGTAAACAAGGAACAATCATACCGTTTTGCTTTTAATAAATCTTTCAGATTAGAACGTGGGGGGGGGGGGGGCTAAACATATTAATACATTGTAGTATGAAGATGTCGCTAAGGCTTCACGAAAACGTCAAATTATGCCAATTTCAAATAATAATACTGTATTAATATTATAATGGATATTTCTGTTTAAAGTATGTTTTGTGTATATGCGTGTCAACATAAGTGTGTATGCATGCTGATTAGGTATGTATTGCGTGCTCTTACATTCATGTGGGTGGATTTTTTGGAAACAAGTATGGTCAATAAACGCCTGAATTCATGTGGGTGGAATGTCTTTGGACAAGTTTGATTAATGACACGATCTGAAGTGGAAAATGTTTGGCCCCGAATCTGCAAACCAGATCTACGCCCCTGTAAGTTCGTTTTGATAATGCTTCAGTAGAGTCGATTACAAGTAATAACTGAACTTTTTTTGAGGTTCTACTCTTCATAGAATCACTGATATTGCGAATGTTCAAGTACATTCAGATGTTTATTTGGTCCCTAAATCAATACTTCACATTCTAGCTGAGAGAAGAGAGGCTTTAATTCCCTAATCTTGTGAACAAGGGCTTTAAATAAAACAAATTAATTCAGAGCTGTACTTATAACATAGGCAGGGACTCGATAAAATAATAGAATTCATATATAGATATGGTGATCTTTGCCAGCTATCCTAATGCTCTAGGGAGGAATCCACTCTCTGTTAAATATGTTTCTGTACCTATTCATCAATCTATTATTGACTAGAAAAAGCAACACTTCCAAGAGGGTTGATATAGAGCTATTAAACACATGGATTCAATAAAATATAGCCATAACTTCAAATCCAGATAATAAAGGAGAAACAAAGTAATGCTGTTAAGGCGTGCAGTGCAACTACTTCGTCAAAAATAAGTACCTATTGTTGAATAACTAGTGAAACATACTATCATATGCAGTTTCAAGGTTAGATTAATAAACACTACCGAATCATGCAACTGCGAAAGCCTGGACGTTTCACCTTTCCACCTTTTGTATTGAGTGTATAATGAAAAAAGGAGACATTATAAACTGCTGATAGCCTCGACGGTCACACCTGCATGGCACCATGGGACTGTTCCGTTATAGAACCATAATGGCACTGGGGAAAGGGTCCGTCTCAACTGAAAGCCTTGGCTTTTTCTGTCACATCGAACGATTAAGTGTAAATTTTGCTGTTAGCGTGCCCCGGATGTAGTGTAGACCGTAGTGTTAAAATGTGCTGTCCTTTAAGAGACGTAGCTCCCTTGGGAAGCAGTAATCTTTTTCGGACAATAGTTGTTCCTTCATCTTGGTTCTCACGAGTGAGTTAAGGAGACTTCTGAAAAAGTAATGTTTGGAATTTAGTTTAAATGTATTCCCATTGTTTAAAATATTCTACTGAGCGTTTATCTGTATTTGTTTTTATAAAACGCGTTTACCGTTTAAGAACTTGAAATCTTACCAAAAATTTAAAGTAATCTGATCATATTGTCATGGACGTTATGGGCAAATAAGCCTACAGCAATCGCAGTGCCTCGCAAGACAAGGTTTCTTTGAAGTGAACAGAGAAAAAATAAACATCGTTTTTTTTTCTATTTTTTCTGTATTAGGAGAACAAGAAAGTCTTCACAAGTATAACACAACCTTGTTATCATGTGAAGGGGCAATCAGAGTTTCAGTTTTACAATTAATTTTTCATGTATTAAATTTTGCACCAAAATCATACATTGAATAAACCTAAACAAACAAAACATGATGTCTTCGTGACCTGACGTTGTGGTTGATCACCGTATATGAAAGAGGATGTCTAGTCTTACATCTTTGTGGAATTTTGTTCCCAAATAAAATTACAAAATTTCCATTCAACTTACAGAAACTAACAGGAAGTAAACGGTTTGCATCAGCTGAAAGACATGTTAAATGACTGCTAATTCTTTAAATGATCAAATAAAAGAAAAAAGGGAAAAGCGAAGTGCCAGCACAAAAGATTCATAAAAATGCAGTGGAACTCTCTAGATTTTCCTTTTTACAATTCATGTTTGTATGTTACATAAATAGGCTAATGCATGATTCTTTCTTTTCAGCAATTGGTGGCGGACTACTCCATTTTGCTCTGTATCTTTCATATGTTGAACATTTTCGGGAAAACTTTCCAGTAATGTATTCTCTACGAGAGATTTTTACCTACCTTGGTGTGTCAATCATGCCTCCTCTGATAGAACTTCTACAGACAGCTTACGGATTGAGAGGAGCCTACTTGATTTTAGGGGCTATTGGTTGGAACTGTATTACTTGTGGACTGTTGCTGAAACCGCCTCCTGGAAAAAATTGTACTCGACCATTGGGTGAAAGAGTGAAATATTGGCTTCAGAAGATAAAGTGTTTTCAATTTGGAAGTACCAATGACCCACCTACAACTAAGGCATATGGAGGTTTCTCGCTAATTTATTTCAGAAGTTTTGCAAGACTATTCAGCTTAGCTCCAGCGATTCAGCATCCAAGGTTCGCAATATTTCTAATCACTCATTCTTTGATATATTACACTTTTGCTTCTTGGGCACTATTCCTCGTACCATTTGGGATATCAATTGGATTTCCACCAAATGTCGCAGTGTTTTTGTCAACGGCTGGAGGAGTTGGGGGATTACTCGGAAAGACACTGGCTGTTATTGTGTTTCATTTCGATAAAATGAATATAATCTCGGCAGGACTTATTCCGTCACTGATTTGTTGCATTGGTTTAACAGGGTATATAGTCACGACAGACTACGTTCTCTTACTCATTTGTTCGTCTCTCTGCGGATTTTCGATCGCATTTGGTGACTCTGCATTAAGCGCTATGCTACCGCGGTATCTTTGCGACAAGCATATAAAACAAGGAACATCGCTCAGTTTTCTTTTTGGTGGCATCTGTATGCAACTTGGTGGTACTCTACCAGGTAAGAAATGAAGGTAAAGGACTTCAATATTATTCCCATGTTGTCTTCAAGAGTCTCACTGAGTTGATTCAGGAAATACAAAAATTTTTCTCAAACCTGTGACGTCTTCTTCACATGAAAATGACAACTGGTCAAACTTAGAAAATATCTTACATACAAATATCTGTTTTATGAGTGGGCACTGAACGGTTCATACACATAAAACCGTTACAAGTCGGGACACATAAAAAATCAAAAGTTTAACTTTGGCTGCAACTATTGGATATTAAACTTGACTAATTATGCTAAATATAAGCATTGTCATGTGGTAGTAACGCTTTAACTCGGTTTATTTGAGTAATCAATATCAGTTCAATAAGTCCCTTACTAGGTGTATAACGCGTTTGATTGACAGCAAGATGAATCTCTTAAAGTAATATTTATGGGCAAGAAATGGTATATATTAATTAAGGGCCAAGGAATAGCTTTTTTGAAGAAATCAGTTTATGCAAGATATATGTACACCTATTAATTACTAACGAAATTTTTTTTCAACCAATCTTTTCGAAATTAAATGATACAACTTCCTAACTCTTTTTTACGCATAACGTATAAGAAGATGAAGTTAATTCTGGTCTTTGGGGTCTGAATTGTTGGATAATGATCACAGCTTTTTTTGTTTTATGTCGTGTTGTTGCCATGGAAACGCAATTTTTCCCTTTAAGGAAGTCTTTGTTTGGAATGCAATGACTCGTGTATTTTGGTAACTTATACTGTGAACGAAGTGGGTAGGTCTTATTTAAGTAGGTATAGCTACTCATTTAGGTAGGTACGTCTTAGTTTGAGTTTTCTATTACTGATTTTTCATCTACAAATCAGTGTAGGTATAAAATAAATCCAACATTCACAGCAAAGGCAAATTAAGGCCAAGGGCAGTTCTCCAAAACTAGTTTGAAGCAACAGCTATATGTCAGGATTTACTTTTTTCTCTCTAGAGACTCTTTCATTGTACTATTTTTGACTTTCATATTGCATATGTATAGAGGCTTTGCAATTGCGTCACGGAACCGCCATGCTGGAGGACATTCATGCCAAATACACGTGGCTTTGTGCCGAACGCACTGCACAATATGCACTGTGATATGCACTGTGTGTACAAATTCAACGAGCAAGCGCGTCCCGTATGGTTTGCTACGTAGTTACATGTACTCCAACATGGCCGCCGGAGAGTATTATGACGTCATGTGAAAAGCCTCTATAGGGAAACCCAGGCAATAACTCCTTAGTAAATTCCACTTTTGAGGAGGGAGAAAAATGTTGTCACATGACTTTCAACAGCTAATTATGAAAGAAGACAGTCTGCGGCACTTCTTCAAGTTGGGGTAACTGCTTTTGCCCTCTAAGGGATCGATTCGTATAATGGTATATTAGAAACAGTATTCTAACGAACATTCAATTTTAAACCTTTAACGTTGTTTGGGTCCTTTTGGACCCATATGGAGAGCTCGACTGTCACCCATCTTTACTGTTTCACGCGGAGCTCGAAACCGCGAGTAGCTACCCGAAAATTCGGCCACAAAAACGAGATAGACAATAGCTTAAGGTCACGGGGTCAATTGCCTACGGAAGCTGATGCGGGGCGTGCTACGCCCGCTTTTCCGCCCGTTCCCGAAGCGCGCAAATATGCCCCGATTGGAGCACAACGGTAAAGGGTTAAGTTTGATATATTAGAGAGTAACATATTTTAAGCATTCTGGTAAAAGTTTCATTCATCTCGCCTAGCTCTTTGGGTCTTGAGATATTAGCACTTAAATTTCACACATTTTGTACAAAAGGGTACTTTAAGCAAATAGATGTGAAAACATTCGGGACCTTGTTGGCCGAAGTTTGGTTTATCTTTCTTTCTCACCCCATCAGTTTGGCCTTGAATTGACGAGGGGTGATATCTCGACAATAAGGCATTTCACGTTTTAAAATTCCGTTGCTCAGAATGAACCTTTGGAATCAACTTATTAGAGTTTAGTTGTGAAAAATTGATTGCACATTTTTAAGAAGAACATAAATTTGGCCATCATTGCGAATCCATGACATCATGCCTACTTGCTTCAGATCAATTCAATGAAAATTGCAGCATTCATTTGTTAATATCCCGAGACCCGAACATTTGAAATGAACAAAATTTTCACCTGAATGCTTAGAGTATGTTTCTTTTTAAACATATCAAAACTAAATTCAAGTTTGGACTATTCTTTTGACTCGTGAAATGGTGCTATTGAACAGTACTGCAGTCGAGTCCAGACTCGGCCTCGTGATTTGAGAATTTAATAAAGCAAAATGAGTTTCAACCAAGATGAACATTCTTTCGAAGAAGTGTTTACTGACGTTATGAAAAACCAGATTAAAACGTCAACATAGTTATGATAGTCTGCTCAAAGGAACATAAGCTCCTTCTGCCAGTGGTGTACTTTATTTCTGTCAGTTTCCTTCGACAGCGTTAAATCAATTAAATGATTACACAAAAGAGCTGCCTGGCTATCAATCTGTAGTTTCATTGAATTTTGAATCCCTGCTTTTACCGCTTTATTCCGAAGAAAAAATAGTCGTTACACGTGTACTTAGGCTTATCCCAGCAAAAACTAGTCATACATCATGAACTGTTGGTCATGTCATGAAATTGCTTCTTGAACAATGCACACGTACAAGGGATCAAAGGCAATAGGAAGTGTAACTAGTATCTGGCTTTTATACATGATCTGTGCACTAAAATGAATGGTTTTATGGTGTTCACACAACGAAAAAGTAATTACTGCCAGGAAACCCGTACTTAGCTAGTCTGCTAGCTTACCCCAAAATGTTACTTCGATTCTTCTGTATTTTTGTTTATCGCGTACTTTCAATCAATTAAGTCCGGTCTGAATTCTTACTGTGTCAAGTATGTAGGCAGCGTGCTCTATTTTACTGAGACAGTAAATGTAATCAGACAGAGAATTGCTCGAATGGGCTACTGCTGGGTTAATTGCGGACTCCAGCTGCAGACCCATCATTGTGTGCCAGGTGTACCCACATGGGACCTACCTCACATAGCCTTTACCAGCTAAAACCCATCTGGCCCCAGCTGAAGCCTAGCTGGGCGAATCAGGGCCACATCAACCGTTGCTCTTTATAATAAATCGTATATAGCCTCAACTATCAATTTCGACACCGGCTTTATCGGCGAATAATGTTTATGGCTACACATATTATGCCTAAATTCATATAGGTCTGTAAAATTTTATCCCTCGTTGATAATCGTTCAGAATTCTCTCAGTAACTGATTGGAAAGCATTGTTCATCGCAAACCGTTCTGTTTGATCGTTTCTACGGGGTCGGAGCAAGGAAGCTCAGTCACAGAGGACGAAAATGGCCTGAGCGCATGGGACATTTAGTGTAGTTAGTACCGTGGAACTTTGAAAATTTTCATAAAGGTTGTTTCACCAGTTGGAAAAAGCTTTCATATTCCTCCAGTAGGAGAAGTTTTATTTCAACGGATTCTTTTTCCTGAAGGACACAGACTTAATAATCATGTTGCTCGTCATAAATTGTGTTTTGTCGGGCCTAGGTTCAAGATATTATGTTAAAAGGGAATAACGTCGCTTCTTATGTCTACGTAAGCCAAAAGCCAAGCAAAGTTGAAAAGAAAAGTACAAATTAATCATATCACTGTTTCTGTTAGATGCACATACATATTGGAATCAGTGGAAGTCAAGATAAGCATGCAACTGAGAACGAACATATTATCTACAAAACATTGACGCTTCGTAAAAGCCGGGGCTCTGTCAGAAATGGCCAAGACGTTACTTCCACTTGACTCTCTATTCTAATAGTTATGTTCCTCATGAAAAAAAAAACCAGAGATCATTAGATGTACTATCATCTTTGAAGCACAAGAAAGCATTGAAACAAGCATTTTTATTTCGTTATCATGGAGTGTGAGAGGGCTCAGTTCAGAGAAAACTAGAAATTAATCACGCCGTGACGTTTCTTGTTGAGAAAGAAACATAGACACCCTAGTATATCAAAGGCGGTGTGCGGTGTAAGTGAGTTTGGTATATGATCTCTGCCCATAAATGATCTATCCTTTTGTGTGCTGACATTGCGTAAGAAGCAAACAGCACGTATTTGACTGGTATATATTAACTAATCCCAACTGTTTCGTAACTTTTAGTATAATCAAGTTCATAAATCTATTAGGTTTCTTACAGAGGCGGAGCTGCCATATGGTCAGGGGGGCGGTCGCCCCCCCCCCTCCCCCTGACGGACCAAAATCGTCTGTCGGTGCCCTTTTGGGGTTTTCAACACACGTTACTCTTGCACCATTTTTGGCAAAAGACAAAATTTAATAGCGTTGTTCTAAGGCCCAGATAACAAAATGCTCAAACAACCACCGATAAATGTACTAACTGCATTTCATTCTGATGAAAAGGGTAATCTTCTGTAACATACAGTATGGTTAGGTTTTGCCGCAAACGTATCTTCATGCTTTATACGCACTAATGAATGTTGTCGCTTTGCTAAGTTCATTGCTTCCACACCAGGCGTGATTATAAGCTTACAAAATACACAGACTGACATTAAATCAACCCTCCCGGCCGGTATAAGATGTTGCAAAGGGCGCAACAGTAATTGTAGCGCAAATAGCCCTCTTGTTGTCGGGGATAAATGTCAACATAGACAATAAAAAGACGTTTTTCAAGATCATTTGAAGAGAACATTCAGGTTAAAATAAAATAGAACTGTTAAAATAGTGGTAATGATTTAAGAGTTGTAATGAGTAATTTTCATTTTGCTTTCCTTCAAGTGACCTTATCATAATAAATGGCTATTTCTGACACTGCACAATAATGCTATTAAAATGCTTATTTCTGTACTTCCGAGGTCTAAAATGCCAGAACATTGCATCAAAAAAAGCTTAAGTTTAGGAGACTTTTATATATTATGAATTTGGTATCTAGAAAGCCAAGCAGACCTCTTGTCTTGGCTATTTCTCTTGATGTACTTAAAAAAAAGGCTATTTCAGAGTGGTCGCATGATATAAATTACCATTTAATTTTTTCTTCGTGTACTTATCTTGATTTCCAGGTGCCAAAAATGTACACCTAACGGTGATTAATTTCCATAACTTTTTTCCTCAGTAGGATTGCTTGCTATTTTGCTCTAGCAGGTTTAATCTTTACCTTCAAAGAGTGGCCCATTATTACATTAAAATCTTAAATCGAGAATAACACACAAAATATAATGACTGCCTTCATACTAGAATATGGAAGAGAGGATAGAAACATGCGCGTTCGCAGGTAGGGGCAAGGGGGGGACTTTGACTCCCCTGGAAAATAAATAAAAAACCTGAAAAAACGAAGAAAACATAAAGAAAAAGACGAAGGAAAATTAACATCAATATTTCTTAACAGTTCACTCAGTGTTTTCCCTATTTATATGCGGTAAATAGGTCTTAGAAATGTCATTTCCATCGATCTGAGTTGCATTTTGGGCCAAAATTTTCTTCCCGTCAGCGCCAACTCATGGTGGCGCGGACCTTTCCCCCTACAAGAATTTAGCCCCCTCCCCCCCCCCCTCCCCCCGAATTTTCTTCAGCGGAAGCCCATGGATAGAAATTTTAACATGTTTTAATAGAAAAACTTGCTGAGGAGAAATGTCAAAGTAGTCTTCTACCAGGTGAAATCAAAATAATGGAAAATCTGAAAATCCGTGGATTCGATCGTGCGGAGGATCAGGGTATTTACTCCTTCGAAGCGCCCCTGCAGACCATTTTCGCCCCCTCTGACCGAAACCCCTAGCTCCGCCACTGGTTTCTAAGTCGGGTTGGCTTAAGTCGGGTTTCCCATGACGTTTTTTCTCGTCGTGCCTCACTGAATTGTATCTTTACTCCATTGTATATGCTGCGCACAAAGCACCTGATGACAGTAGATTCCACTTTTAAAGTCCTCGGTAAAGGAATCTCGTTAGATCTAGATGCTGGTACAGTATACGCCTACGGAGCACAGGTGTCTAAGCATATTTTTGTCTGGGGCTTATTTAACAATATTCGACATTCATCTTTTATATTAAAGTAGTTCCTACAATGCTGAAAGAGTGCGGAGGCGTAAGGGGAGAAGATAAGATTATGGGACCCGGTGGGCTATCCATACGAATTCTTCCCCACTGTTTTTCCATGTTGCATAGTGATTTACATTTAAACCATACTAGTTTTGTGGGATCTTTGACCGAGCTCAACTAATGAACGAACAGAAGGATGTACTGCATTTTAAAACTACGCGGGGATAACCCATGCACATTTGGTTAAACCATGACATTGTCCTATCTTGAAACAATGACGCGTAATTATGTCATACTACAATATTGTATATTGAAACACCATCGTGATCATTTATGTGTTACATAACCACATGTGAATATCACTTTCAATTTTCATTTTTAAACTGGTCTTCTCTTTTTGTGTTTCGTTTCAGGTGGAATATTGGATACTTCCTCCTCCTACCCTTTTGTTTTCGCAGCATCCATAGCACTGAATATTATCATCATGACTCTATCTACTGTTCTATGGAAAAAACGTTTGCCTAATTCTCCTGAGTGAAACATGAATGAGCGTGTTCGCTTTTTTTTTTTCGTTTTGGTGGCTATGCACATGCGCACATCCTCCAAGCCCGTTCAATATAAACAAATTTCCACGCACCTTGAACAAGTACTCCGAACTTTGAATTTTAAAAGAATATTTCGTGTATTTTTTTTCTAATCCATCCATAACAGAAGGAGGGATCTCAAGTGTGCTTAAATGTAGCGGATTCTGCCAAATTATTTCTGTGGTGTAAAACTTTGCACTTTAACCTGCAGTAAAGTAGCGCTGAGATCCATATTTTAGCTCCATGGTCTGTATATTCCAAGCTGTGCCTCACAATTCCATACGGAAACAATTACCGAACTCGCTTATTGACGTTAGGTCAAGGTATGATAGTAGCTGGTTAGTCATGTTAAAATGTATTAAAGGTTTCAAATGCGAGTCTATTTTCAAAGGCGATTGGAACTATACTTGAAAAAAAATCATTAGGATCACACGACATTAAGGTACATCTGTCACATCACATAATTTCATATCTTTTCTTGGATTGTGTTCTTTAAATCCGTTTCCAACGAAACTTATCTAGTTTTTCACTGAACTGCTCTTGTGAAAACTTTGGTTAAATTACGCTAGCAATAAAACTGACAAAGGATCATTTAGATAAAGGTGAGGCATCGCGTTGTTTATTTTGTTCAAGTCAATGCATACTTCTTCATTTCTGTATATCCTGGCATGAACCTGTCAACGAATTTTGCGATATCAGGATGCATATCGGCTTTTTCTGGGATGGGTCTGCCGTCCATAACAAAACGCGAAGAGGACAACGCACGCTCGTACATACCATTACTGGCCTCAGAACCAACGTATTAAAGATCGCTGATCCATTTACGCATGACACTCCGATCTTCATTCCATTGGAGGTAGGAATCTTACCATGGAATTCCCAGTTTGTCGAACAATTTCGGCATGGTTATTTTGGGATTTTACAGGATATCATTTATATCTATGACAATGGGATTAGGGCCTATATATTCCCGAACGTATTTCAATACACTGAAGATCTGATCTATGCCTTTATCACCTTGTAAAACCATATCGCTGTCCCCACGGTTGTACTCCTCCGTGGGTGTTAACTTTAAAAGATTCCGAACTACAACACGATATGAAGATAGAAACCGATGTGGATGTCGTATCAAAAACACGTGCTTGCATGGCACCTTAAAGAAAGATTAATGAATTGAGAGGACAAAGATGCCGAGCTAAGACTGCCATAAAGTGAATAATTCGAAAACCAACGTTTTAATTACTAGATTTGATTAGGAAGCATGAATCTTGCAATCCTCAACACCGCAGGACCCTTCGCCGCAGAATCAGTTGTAAAAGGTATTTATTGTTACTTATCGTGCGATGATTATACATAAATATGAAGAAGATACTATCACTGTTAACATGACTAGTCTTAATCAAAAAGTGACTGAATTTAACTAATCACGTTAGTCATCAACATAGACATATTTGACTAATATTCGACCCAGTTGACTAAATTTCAAACAAATTTTTCAAGCCTTCTTGTCCACGTTTTGATATTTTTTAGTCCATTACTACGAAATTAGTCAAAATCATCAAAAACCAGTCAAATATGAGTGACTAGCATGGATGGTCAATCCAGACACCACTTGACTAATTTGTATTTGCAGTACAAATAAGTTCGGTTTTAGGTATTAACACTAAGAAATAAGGAATGTCTTTCAAAGCTTCATTTCGTGGACTCAATAAACTAAATAATAAAGGTTTAACAGATATCAATAATGACGTCACCTCCTCCTTTGACCTTAATGCAAACGCTACAAGCACTCAAGTAGTGCTTGTATTGAATTTACGGATTTGTGCGTGATATACGTTGATTGGTGTTTCTTTTTTTCTTTTTTGTAGGTTGACAGCGTAAATGTCAAGGTCACAAATTTGGGTCCAGTGGCAGAATCGGCACTTCTCGTTAACAGTTATCATTTACTACGTTTAGAATGGGTAGATGCGCACTGTTTAACAAGGTATATCTTGATTGGCTGTTGTCATTGTATTGTATCGATTGTACCCTTTGTTATGGCTACTAGGGATTACGTTAGGAATTAGGGATATCGTTAGCCAGTTAGGAAATTTCTTGTTAAACAGTGCGCATCGCCCCTTTAAAATTCAATATTACCAGAACTTAAACTATACCAAATCAAGGTGTAGGATTAAAAAAATACGGCATCGGAATCAGAAAAGGCAAAGATCACAAAAAACAAATACTGGAAAGAATTAACCTCTTCATTATGTAATATGTAGTAATACAAGTCATGGCCGGAATTTCGGAATACACATAATCAACCTCAACAATCCTGTTCTTTGCCTTTTCCACTTTTACTCAATTTTACAACTGATTATCTCAGACCTCAACAAGACTCCTGGGATTCGTTTTAAGAGTGAAAATTATAACTCAAAGTTTTAAAAGAGTGGAAGTTCATTTCAAGGAGAGTGAAATTAAATTCTCTACAAAAAGAGCAAAATTTCATTCGATCTTCATAGACTGCCTATAGGAACCTCTCCTTGAAAGAGTGATCCCCGTAGACGTTCATTAGAAAGTGAATTTTCACTCTTCGTACAGGGCGAATTTCAATTTCTTTGAAAGCAACTTCACTCTTCTTGGATAAAGTTAACACTGTAACCTCTCACTATGACCAATGTATATAATATTGTCGAATCGACATGATGCAAGAAAACACACTCTTTATTCTATCGTAACTTGAACTTTGGCAGGAGTACTGTTCGTGGACCATTGCACATGAAAAAAGTTACCAGAGCAACTATAATGTGAAAACTTACCTTTTCCGGAAGCTATTCAAAGTGTCCGTCAATAGCGTATGCCATATCTTTAATAAAGATGAATTTGGTTTTTCGATTTTGAGGCACCTCTTCTAAGTTGAGTTTATCCGATTCCTAACTGGCCGAAAAGGAAGAGGGAAAATTAAAATTACGCCAAAGAATCTTAAAGAAGTTACCGTGTCCCTATCGCTAACAATAAACAACAATTTTTTACCATGTACTTAAAACTGGCGGCTGTAAAAAGAACATTTGATGAATAGCGCAGCTTACTACTGAAAATACTAAAATCGTATTTAAATAGATGGTAACTAAATAACCCATATTATTTAACTTGTGAATTAGGCGTACCAATATGTTGCACAAATTGAAGTACGAATCTTGCTTAGTAATATGTTGGAAAAGTTGGTTTGACGTATTAACCCCTCCGATACATTGATGGAGGTGAGAGGGGTAGGGAATTATAAATTTTTAATTTCCATCCATTGTCCGTTTGGGGATTTCTTGGGATGTTTTTCAATGACAAATAGCAGTGCATGTCATGATGAAACCTCCCTTTTTACTTTTTGAAATACCGTGCTTTTACATCTCTGTATGATTAAATCTCATTGCATCAGGAAGAAAAAGAAGCACACTACATATACACCTGATAGTCAGATTTAAATCTCATTCAGAGATTTCAGTGCCAGATGTACCAAAGTAAACAAAAAGTTTCCTTTTATGTAGTACAACATGTGCAGCGTTCGCTTATAACTAAATCAAACGCTTTATATGCAGTGCAAAATACTTTGTTATAATCTGGGAAATCCTAGTTATACACTGTAAAAAATTTCCCTGTTATTTTACTGGAAAAATCCTGGCAGTCGGGATTCACAGTTTCCCAGTTATTTAACAGGTAATGTAAAAAAACAAGTTCCTGTAAAATAAAATACTGTAATTGCACAGTTTGGGAACTGTAAATGAAAACCCGTCAAAACACAGGATTTCAATTTACAGAACATGCTTGTGAAATAACAATATTTCATTCTACAGGAACTTGTTTTTTTAGAGTACCTGTTAAATAACTTGGAAACTGTGAATCCCGACTGCCAGGAAATTTCCAGTAAAATTGCAGTTTGTATTCAACATCCTGTAAAATAACAACTTGGTACCTGTAATCATATCCACATTCAGCCTCCTTACTGACAAATTACTCTTCTCTGCATAAAACGTTCTTTCAATCGAGTTATAGCTAAAAGGTTCCCAACTGAAAGTACAATTTATTTGATGAAGGACGGAATGTTTGTAAAACGAAATAAAAACTTGCATACTGACCACGCAGTTCAATGTGCAGCTGTTGGTATGTTATAATTAGAGTTCACATTTGCTTCGGTAGCAACAAACAGTGACACCCAAAGGGACACTTGTACACTGAAAAACAGTGCAGTTTCTGCCAGTCTTCAGAAAGGACCAAATAGTTGAGCAACTATAAAAACTATTTTTCTACCCTAATCAATGTTGGGAGCTGGATTTAGTTCTACAATTAGGTGCCATAAAACTGTCATACATACATACTAAAAAGGAACCAAAAAACAAGTATGAATGGTTGAAGCTTCCTTTTAATATCTTGTTTTAACTTTCAGTCAATCTGAAAAACAACTGGTCCTTCAACTTTGTACATGAATAAAGATGAAACATTGACCTTTCTTCCCCTCTCCAAAGGTAGAACTCGGCCCACAAAAGAGTAATTAAATATACCCAAGCCATCTGTTGTATGACTTGACCACATTAATGATCATATGATCCCTTAACAGCACATACAAAAATCACTTATTCGTGTTCTCCACAACGACCCAAACATCCCCCACAACTTTCATACTATACATCTCAAACGATCTCAGCAACATATAAAATTTTTAGAAAGAAGAAGACTTAGTCAAGTAAGAATAACGAACATAAGTAAAAGTACTGACATGGTAAAACAGTAAAATGTTGAAAATGATAACTCTCCTTTTTTTTGATAACTTACTTAGTCTTTCTATCGGATAGAAAATGCATGCCTCTCTGACAATCATGTACTAGGCTTATTTTAATTACTCACAGCCCCCGAAGAGAATTTAACAAGTGTGATTAAATGCAACTTTTCATTTCAGTCAAAAACACCATTTGCTACTACCAACAGTAATAGTCTCTACTAATATTTCCAATACCATGGCATTATATGGGTCCTTCCTATATCAGATTGCTTTATTCCCCCATGATGGGGAGGGGGCGCAACAGGGAAACTGTCATTCACTAAACCTCTTAAAAGCTTTGTTAAATGGTTTTCTAGTGAGTATGCTTTCATATACACTCTAAAATCAAAACAGTGAACTAACCCACTCTTTGAAGGAGTGAAAGGTGTGAATTCACTCCATTAGAGTGATAATTCACTCCAAGAAGTGTGGAATTCACTCCAAAAAGAGTGAAATTTCCTCCAAACGAGCGAATTTTCAGTCATAATTCAGTGCCTACAGTGATCACTCTACCACAAAGAGTGATCATTGCAGGTGCTCGTGAAAGGGCGAATTTTCCCTCTTTCTGTAGTGAATTTCACTCTTCTTGTTGTGGATTTCACTCCTCTGGGAGTGAATTATCACTCTAATGGAGTGAATTCACACTTTTCAGTCTATAAGAGAGTGACCAAGTTCACTCCTTTGATTTAAGAGTGTACCACTTCATACCAAATCTCTGGAAAAATTCTTAATCAGCACTAATGAACTATCAAGCACAAACAGTGACTTCACATTCTGCAGTAAAAAAGCACAGAATTCCACTTTTAAACTGACAGTGAACTTAGTATTTCTATTCATGGAAAAAGAAAAAAATGTGCTGTAACCTTTAAATGGGTGTACACAATTTTAACAACATAAACGATTTCCTATGAATGAAAGCTCCAAAAGAGTAAGAACGAAGCAGGCAATCAAAACTTGAGTGAACTGAATCTGTGGCTTTGGTCCATCATGGCATGGAATTTGGGACAATCAGTTCAGTCACCTAAAGATACTCTTTCTAACGTCAGTAAACATTGAATCACTCAACTTGATATGAATTACATGTAGGATTCATAAAACAACTGTGAATCAAATCATTACCAACTGTCTCGTATTTCACACAAAATGAATTTACCGGACCAATTATGTCAGGTTCCACTAAACTTATGCAAGAGATGGAAATAAATTATTGCGAAGAAAGGTTCTCAAATGTTGAACAGATAGAAGTGAGTGCTGTATTCCCTTTGACTTCTTCCTCAAATTCACAACCCCCACTCATTTTCAAAAGTGGCCAACTTGTTTGCCAGTTTCATAACGCCATAGTTTACACCCGATTTTTTTCCTTTTTTCTTCGAACCTGTATGGAGATTTATCCCCAAAAAGAATCTGGAATGGAAACAATGAAAAAAAGTAATTTAGTTAGCTCAATCAAGTTTTGATATGTTAGAGGGAGCAGGATAATTGTTAAGAGCTACCTGGTGAAACTTCCATTGAAATCTGATATGTGGTTCTCAGGACATCAGCAGTAAAAGTTGTTATATTTTCAACAAAAACTGAATTTTATGCAATCACATATGACTTCATACACTCCATTACCAACTGTCGCAGTAGCCTAGTCGTAGAACATTTTTTTTCATATGAGGGTCACATGTTCATATACCAGGGCAAGTCATCAAAAATATAAGCAAATATTTATTTTTTATGTGCAAAAGAGGAGCTTAATCTACAAAATCTGGTAAAACTTCCATTCAGATCTTACATTTATTTCTCAAGGTATTTCCCAAGGTGTTGGCAAATGAAGTTAGTATATTTGTGTTCCGAAGGGAATTTGAGGGCAGTAGAGGTTATATCACTTCCTCATACTGACAAGGAATGCTTTGTTTTTATTTGTTTTTCATTTTGTTGTGAAGACATTGAGGTTAATAAGGAAGGATAGGAACCACATGGAGAATGTAGAAATTATAAAATTTGTATGGCACTTAGTTTAAAACTGCATTCTTATATGGGATTGTTTGGGAGAATATTAGTTGTAAACTTTGAAGAAATTAAAGTTTTTCTCTTTTTAGGGAGGATCCCCCCCCAACCCAACTTCAATCGGCATTATGCCACAGCTGGCCAAGCAGAGCTTTTCTGATATTTAATTTTATACTTTTGAACAGTTCACAATGCAAGCTACTTATATTTAAGAAGATGTATTCAAACATTACCTTTGCAGGAATGAGATGAGATCTAATATCTTCTCCAAAGTAGGCACAGAGAAGGTGAATAAGTCCACGAACCCGTGGTGTCTGTGTTTCAGTCACACGACAAGCTTCAACTACATCACTGTATGCTGCTCACACTTCCTTAGCATGGGAACATGAATCTGTGTACTAACTAAAGAACCGTTGAATCTTACAGTAGGTCCTCTTCTATCAAAGCTCTCCGTCATTTTAAACTTCATGTCTACACCAACTGATTTTGGGAAGTGTGAGAGCATATGCTTCTCAATAAACAGAAATGGCCAGTTCTCTACTATGTCCAACATTGCCATATCAGACTGGTTTAATGCAGCTTGCTGGGTGGCATAAGTCATATCCATTTTCTTTTCAACCTCTGCCTCATCAGGGCATGAGTCTGCCTTATAGAGTTCTTTCAGTTGCTCCCTGATTTCCTCCTGGCTGTCTTCTGTTTCACCAGCAGGCAATGACAGTGGCTGCCAGTTGATGCAGCCATATGTGTCATGTTTTTTGTTTGGCTTTGCATCACTTTCACTGGTTATCTTTCTCTTCAGTTTAGGTGACCTCTGCCTAGAAATATTATCAACCCTGTTGACCAACTGAGAAGCAAGACTGTCATAACCGGAGCCAATTGTAATACCATCAACCTGATCTGCAAAGGACTTTGGGTATTTAGAGACAACTTCTTGGGCTAAAACACGAAGCACTTTCATGCGTGGGAGAGGACGATCTGGCTTGTACAGGCTATCTACAATGATCCTTACCATTTCTTTTCTTAGACGTGGAGATGGTCTTCGATTTGCATTGATATCTGCTAGGAGCTGTGCAGGCATTTTGTTCCAGGGAACATGTAGGCCTACAGGTACCTCTATTTCTTGTGAAGAGCAGCTCTCTTCTGATTTAGGTTCCCTGGGAGTACATTTAGGGCTACATGCAGGGCTGTCCAGGTCAACAGTAGAAGCTGAGGAATCCAAGGTACCAGTGACACATGAAAATGAACCTGGAAAGAAAGAAGGGCATAGGGTATCAACTGCTTGCTTTAGTGTTAACAGTACTCATGCATATATCATGGGAAGTCTTTTTTGAAAGGAATAAGAGCACTCCACATAGCAAACCAAGAACCCTTTTGCTCATATTAAAACTACTTTGGCTCAAATAATTACAACACAAGGGTCATGACTTGTAATTGAATGTGTTAAATCAAAAATGATAGTCTAATTTTGGGAGGATATTTTGGTGAACTGCAGGAAATTAGTTGTACACCTAATCATGCTTTACTGCAACTGCATTTTGCATACACACAAAGGTAGAAAAAGTTAGGAAGCTGGGAGGCGCCTTCCTGGGACGTTTGGGCATCTGGCGGGAAACTTTCCTTTTCTGTACATGAAAATGTAGGGAGATTGATGGAAAATTTTACTTTCTTCCTGGAAATAATGCTAATTCTTCCTGGGAAATAATCATTTTTTCCAGCCCTCCACACACAGTCACACTAAATATACTTGTACAGCATGACAATACTAAAAACAGGATAGCAAATTTACTCATGTTCCACAGAAAATGTACCACAAAATAAAAGAAAAACATAATTATCTTGATTATCAAACTGTCTGAAAAGAAAAAAATCCCAGCTTGATTTGTAGAGAAGACGCAATCACTTAAGAAGCCAAAATGACAGCACCTTGGCTGCATCCACCTTCAACCTTCACACCACTGACAGGTGACCAGCAGATATACTGGGTCGCCACTCATGTCCCAAACCTGCCTACTGTTACATGAGCATCCCTTGAGTTTTACATTTTCCAGATGAAATTGTGGAGTGTGGTAGTGCTGATTAGCCACTTACAATCAACAAAGTACTGAATAAACAATGCTAGATCGAAATCCACTATGCCTTCAAATAAATCATGCCCCAGACAAGGGGGAAGCCCTGGACGTGCAACATGGAAATGGGTAAGAGAGTTAAATATTGAATCAAATTTGATACCTGTGTGCAAATTTACTTGTCCTTCTTGTAACTCATGCAAAGACTGATTATACGAATCAGGTGTTCTATAATCCCCTTCTATGTATGGTGGCTCTTCCTCTATTTTCTTTCTTTGTGCGAAGGCAATAGCGGCAAAAATTGTGTGAATTGAAACTCTCGCAAAAACCACCAATGAAATGAGAATCCAAGTTATCACCTACCACTGCAAGCACTGTGCCCTTCCTAACTTCATTACCAGTACATATTCCTTTTTGCTCCAGATATTTCAAGTCTTCAACTAGCCTTGAGAAAATATCTTCGTGTCCAAATTCTCTAATTGTCTTCTCTTTACATAGAAGAACTAGTTGCATCTGATCTATTTGGGATCTACACCGAGCATCAATATTCCCTAGAGTATAGTATACAGCTAGTATTTTATGTTTGTTCCTAGCTGATCCCAGAGGATTCACAATTTCAAAGCTGTCCTGATACAAAATTATTTGCAATGCATGAGGATTCGCACTGAAAAATACACTCTGCTGGAAATTTTCCCCATCATGAATGTCACTATAAACCTTCCCAGATCTGCATGGGTAAACAAAATTTTTCTGCACTGATTTATCTCTACACAATACTTGCAGGGTTTCAAGAATGGGAATGTAATGAAAGACATGTGTCCTGCCTGCCGAATCTTTCCCTAGATGAATCTCAATGGACTCACATAAGAAAACTCATTTTTACAGTATTTTTTCCTCAAGAATGTTGATCTCAGAGTACCACACTGTGGAGAGTGAAATTTGCTTGCATCTTCAGGCGGAGATAAACAACATCCCAATTCTGCAATTCCATCCAAAATGTTTTCACCCAAGCCCTCATATGTTATTGATGCACTTTGGAAAACTTTGTGTACTGTACATGACTTGAAGCGCTATCACGACTGAGACTGTACAAACCATACAATTCTTCCACAATTACTTGAATTGTTGACTCAGGAACAAGGTATTTTGTAAGCAGTCACATCAGAAACCATGCAATATTTCTTGTGTACTCAGATACATTTTCATGATGTTCTACTCCTTCAGGATAATCACCACTATCCCCTGGCAAATATATCCCATCCTCTGAAACATTACCACTACATTCCTGCTTACTACCAGTACCACTGAGCTCAGACCTATTCACAAGCTGATCTTCTTGGAGGACTAAAGTTGGTTTCACAGCATAAGCTGTGTAGTACATGTGAAATCTTGACAAATGTGAAGAAAATGATTTCTTCTTACTAAATTTTTTCTCACAATTTCTGAACGGACAAATGACAGGAAGTCCATCTGCAATGTGACTCCTTAAATGGGATATTAGTGCTTGGACATCACATTTGTTCTTACAAATATGAACTGTGCACTGGATACCATTTCCAGCATCAATATGATTTTTGCAAGAGCCCCTTTGATTGTTTTTAGCATCATGATTTCTTTTAATATGTGTTAATAATCCCTTGTATGTTGAGCATGTTTTAAGGCAATGGCTATGTACACACAGGGGAAACGTATGTTATGCTGGTGCCTGTGGATTTGACAATGTTGTATGTATGACTTTAGGTTAACACAATGTATACCACAAATTTTGCATGCTGGTCTTCCATCTTTTCCCTCATTGCTGTTAGGCCTAGGCCTACTTTCACTGTTTCAGCCATCCTGCATGTGTTTAACATCGGTTTTGCAAAACCTATGCAGGCTAGGCTTTGCTACATAAAATAATGCACTCTGTACCAAGGCACAGGCGCCGGCTAGCCTCTGCCTATCTGCTATTCGTTTCTACGTAGCAGCTAGGCCTAACGTTAGGCCTAACTTAGGCCTAGGGCCTAGGCCTCAGTAATGTTACATGGCGTAGCCTAGACCTAACTTAGGCTAGGCCTAATTTATTAAATATAATGTTACATTTGCTTAGATCATATTTCCATTTAGACTTTCAGGCCCTGGTTAGTAGCTGGCTATTAGTTAGTTATACTAGTAGGCTAAATTAACTAAATGCAGGCCGGTCTTGACAGTCCATGCTACTTGCTAGGCTTAACGTTGTTAAGTCGACAATTACGTTTGGGTAGTTTAACTCTGTAGTATAGGCTAGGCCTAGGTCTCTAACGTTGTAGGCTAGGTCTAACGTTAAGTCTAACGTAATAGTAAATTTGAACCACTAGAAATTGTGGAAAAGTATTGTGACTTGCTGGTAAACTGCAGATGTAAAGCAGCACAAATGAAAAAAAAAATGTGGAGTCGAATTTCAGAAATTTACGAACCACAGCTAACTTAATCCCCGAATAAATCCTCCACCATGCAAATATTACCGCGACATCGACACACGTACACGGCCGCTTGTGGCCGAATAACACCAGTGTTAGTGGCGGCAACTAACTGCTTTGTTATTGGTCTATACCTACCAGCTTAAGAATTAAATTTATATAAAAATAGCTTTTGATTCTTTCCTATGACGCTCAACGTAGACTTGTACACTTTCTGCAATTACAACAAACTATTTTTAGAGTAATCTGAGATCTTAAACCGTTTTAATTAAATGCGTTTTATGAAATGGCCGTGCTTGTTGGGCACAACACAATAACCAATCACAACACTTTTTCTATCCACAGCAAAAATGAAGAGTATCCCTCATTGGATCATGGAGCTTACTGTATCGGGGCCCAATCAATGTAACATAGTTCGCCAGTAATACCATGCCTGCTGTTGTAATGCCGACGATAAGCTTTGATATAACAAATTCAAGCAGATAGTTTATCTTGGTTATAGACAGACTCACGAGGAAATATGCCTAGTCACCGCCGTAACGAGGCAGTGATGGGCCCCTCCTCACCTTCTGAACGGTATATCGGAAAGAAGCTTTTCAAGTGCACGTGATTGATAGACCCTATTTCAGTGCGGTCTTCCGTAAGTTAGGCCTAAGGTCCACATCACTTGCCGGATTGGATTATTTGTGAACCAGGCGTATTATATCATAATAAAGTTAGCTTACCATTATTTTGAACACGGTTAGATCAACCCGACGTGCTTTTTCTGCTTCGTGCATCCCGCTCGATTCCATGGTTCCCACTGCCGCTCACAGAGAAAAAAACACTCTGCCTACATATATAGGGGAAACGACGCGACGTGACTCGCCACATCGATCCCGTGGCCAAGGTACTGAACCGTACCGTTGTATAAAGCTTCGGGTGAAATGCTTTCCAGTTTGACGGCCGAAAAAACACTTACATGCATCAAAGCAGTCAGTGGAAATTTTTATCTTCTATTATCGAGGGACAAAAACATTCAGGTTGAAGGCTTGCCCATCCCAATTGGCCATGGGCCTACCTAAATAGGAAACTTATCTCAGTTTATACCAATTACCCTGTTACTACATACCCAGAGATCCCGGCGGGCTCAATATAGGCCTAGCCTACTGTCTTTGAGAAGCTCAGTCAAGATATTAAAATATAACTAGAATCAACATTGTAAGTTGATAAACATGGGCGTCCGCACAGGGGGGCAAGGGGGCACTTGCCCCTCCCTCTGGAAAATCAAACTCGTGAAAAAAATAATTAAAATTTAAAATAAAAAAAAAATAAAAATAAATCATCAAAATATCTTCACTCACAGCGTCAGTTTCTACTTTTGAAATATGCGGACTTTGACCAGGAAAAGCAAAAGAGAAGATGGTATGCTGAATAGTGAAGTCGTAATTAGGGGACCATCATTCGTGACATCTATTGGAAATTTGTAATCGTAAAAACTATGCCAGGTCAGGTATGTAGTGTGCATATGGCATCCGACTATTGATGAATGCGTTGGTCTTGGTTCGGTCCCGTGCTGATCTCGAGTGGCGACGCGCGGATGTAACTGGGATATACAAGGTGAATAAGGGGGAAGGGGGTATGATTCATAATTGGGTAACGGATACAGGCCTTTACAGGTTGTTTGACAGTTGTAAGTTTTATCGTGCATAGGCGTTCGAGGCCGTGACGGAAAGGCAGATTTCCCTTCAACAATTTTTTACATTGAAAATTCTAAAAATCTAAAAGTTACAGACATGAAATTCCTGTTTCCGGGCTGGGTACATGGAGCTTAGAACACTCGCCAAGTGTCGTTTCCGGCCATCTGGAGGGTTTGTAAGGCCCGAAATTTTCTTATACGATCCGCGCCAACCAATGGTGGCGCTCCGCTTACATAGTGTACACAATTCAATCATCCACGAATGACCTTGCCCCGGCCCCATTGTAAAATTTCTGCGGACGCCCATGTTGAAAAGTCTAGTTAAATTCACCAATCTGACTTTGCCTGGATCTTCCTGATGTTTTCCTGTTAAATTAAGAGAATGTTGCCTCCGTATAGTACTGCAAGAAATGACCTACGATTGTCGTAGCCTAGCTAACTTCTAAAGAGTTTGCAAATTTTCCTCCTCTATGGCTATCACAACAAAATAAATTCACCACTTCTACTAATATTAAAGAAAAGTAGAACTGCTAGAACAACTTTACAATACCTGAATACGGTAATACGAACAGTATTTTTACGGTTTGACCGGGGTTGTGCTAATGCTAAGTTACAGGAGAAGTACTTTTTTAACAGGCAATTCCCTGTAAGTGTAATTATCAGAAAAAGAATTGTATAATTACAGGAAATTTAATTAACATTACAGGAAAAGGGTAAAATAACAGGTCATGTCTGAGAAAACTGGTTATTTACCTTGACCTCCCGTTGAAAGACTGCTTTGCTGTATTTTCATTGTAAAAGAACTGTAATATCGCATTTACAGTAAAAACACGTATTTTTACAAGTGGATTTCGCCGTTATTTTACAGCAATTTTTTACAGTGTAGGTACGTAGCCAGAATATTTTTCATGGACGTCGAAAGCTGGAAACAGAGTATCTAAGCTTATGATGCAGCCACGTTGCCTCTTGAAAATGCAAGTAACATAGATAGGCCTACCCCAGAAGATCAAAGGCGGTGTGGGATTTAACTGGTATCTGGCTTTGTTACATGATCTTTGCCCTCAAATAGTTTATGCTTTCACTGTGTTCATAATACGTAAAAAGCAATTAACGCATGCACTGTTAGCTAACCCCAAATGTTACGTAACTTTTGGGAATTTTAATACACTTGTTTTTGTCAATCAGTTAACAAATAAGTATTAACTCAACACATGAAAATAAAATATTTAAATTCAGAAAACAGATCGAAAAAAAAAAACACTTGCGATATTCCCCCTAGACGCGCCAGAAATTGGCGGAATAGATTATTTAAAAAGTTACGGACTCGACTCCCTCTCATGGAAAAACTCTGCTTCAATTACTCCAAACTTCAAATCTTTTTATAAAATAGATTTTAGCTTCATGAGACATAATCAAACAAAGAATAATTTTAGGTCCAACTCACCTCCTGGCAACAATTTCTCAAAAAGCATCTCTGGTAACAGTTCCATATGGGACACTTATGGGTCTCCTTTTTTGGCCAATATGGGGCCCATATAATTTTGCACTAAACATTTTTAAGGTACCACATGGGCTAGCCCGAATGATCCATGTGACCCATATTAGATGGTTCTAGGGTCCATTTAAAGGACTGGTTTGTGGAGAAAGTATGGGCCAGTTCTATATTATTAACATTTGCCAGCATGTGGGCTACGTATATCGGGCCCTTTTTAATATTGGGTGAAAAATTATATGGGCCACATATGGTTGCCCCATATAGGGCCCATGTAGGTTTGCTTACCGGGAAGAGGTCTTTTCTTCCCGTTGGAACATGCCTCTTGTTTGACTCCTGTACTATCTCCCCATAATATAAAAAAATAAATAAAATGGAAAGCAAAGCTTAAGTCTGCATCTAAATTTGTGAAGATATAAGCATTTCAAAGCCGCGTTAGTAATAGAAAACTCTACAACTACACCTTTATTTACTTCTTCTCCCCAACATTTCCCAATGGGGCAACAAACGTTTAGAGGGGAAAAGGAAACCATACACATACATGCATGTGTCGGTTATCTACAGATGTGGCACTCCGTGCTCCAGTAAGACAACTCACATGGATGAAAATGGGAAAATTTTTCTTTTTTTCAATTTATTTTTTTCTAAATTTGGATCATTTTAGACTTTGCCACCATTAAGCCCTTTTGGGAGCTTCACTATTTTCTCGCCCATTGCAGTAGTCAGGTAGTTCAATTGTCTTTCATTTACTTTTTAATGCTTATTGAATGTCATCTTGAGATGGGCAAATTTGTCAGTAATAAGTCAGCTATCAAATTCCAACTTAAGGCCTGCAACAAGTAACAGTTTTAAAATGGATACCGCGTTTAATGTCTCCTCGTTATTTTTATCAGCTATGTATCTTTTCTTTCGGATACTCATACTACCAATAATCAGAAAGAAAGAGAGAGACAGTGAGTGAGAGAGCCACTTTTGGCAATAAACTGTAGTTTTTTGTCACCCGTCCGACAAGTAAGTATTTCGTTCGTTCATCCCAACAACTTGTCGCACTTGCGACATAAGAGTCTGCCCTTGTGTGAATTATTGCCAGTTTTGACAATAATCCCTACATCGTTGTCGTATACGTTTGACAAGGAGTTGGTCCTTTACCCACGGAAAAGCGTTGAAGAGTCTCGTCTTGGACTATAAATTTGCCAAAACAGCAAGTTATGTAAAGGAAGGTGTTCAGATACAAGAACAAAATCCATTTTTGAAAAATGGAACTTTTTGTATTGCAACAAAAGTCTTCAATCTGCCAGAAGTATCGTCATTTTTGGTAGAGTGACACGCACCAACAGTAGCGTAGCCACGATTGTGTCATGGGGAGGGGGGGGGGAGCACGGTATGAGGGAAAAGTCTAAGGGTAGAGGGGAAGAATCGCTGTTTTAGGTGTTTATGAGACATGAGATGGGGAAATCTTTTCAAGTTCACAAAACCGTTATTAATATTGAATAGTCTCCTGTACTGCATGCTTTCTCACATCAGCAAGTAGGAAGATTGTTGTCTTCAGCCCAGCTGAGCAATTGATTTCCTTATCTTTCCTTATGCTTGGGTGACTACCAGCTAAATTTCGTAATTGATACAAATCCAGATTCCCCGTCGAAATGCCTGATTCGCCTGATACGTGCGTTTTAAAGCAACTATCTTCGTAATGTACATCTGAAACTGCTTACGAAAATTACACTTACGAGAAAGTAGACCAAGGTCGCATGTTGCCCCATTCTCTTTTCGGTGTAGAGGCTACATATGACGCAAAGGTTTCTTTGATGGCAGCGGAAACTTCTGGCGTCTCAACTGAATCGAACCAATTAAATTTTCGTAGCCAACTCATGACGTAGGGTTCAAACCAGATCTCGGCTCCATCAACGAAACTCATCATTTTAGTAAGGGCAGTCGAACATGAACGTGGGACGCACCAAGGGAAGATTCTTGGGGGAGTAAAATCGTTCATCGTGTAATCAACCAAATGTAGGCGAAGTAGGCTTGAAGAACTGCAAAATGTTTTTTTAAAAATGAAATGAGAAATTGAAATTGTACGTCAATATTACGTAAATTACGAAAACATGCAGTAGCGTACGAAGGGAGACTAGGACTTTGGGCCACCCCCCCCCCCCCCCTCATGTTGCTGATTTTTTTTTCATAGGAGAGCTAAACGTAAAGTATAAAAACGCAATTTTCGGCCATCTGATGGGTCGAAATATTTCAAAATTTTCTTTAAGCCCCGCTCCAACTAATGATGGCACTCCGCTCAGATAGTTTTTCTGACAAAGTTACATTTCTCGGTCAAAGTATGTTTTAGTAAGTTTCTGATCATTTTGCAGTTTGCGAACTTAATTTGAAATGACCATTTATTGCAAATGGAAAATGCTTACCTGCCAAGTCAAGGGCGTGATTTAAAAAAAAAAAAATCCCCACGCTCCGCGCCAATCAATGGTGGCGCTCCGCTTTGATAGTCTTTCGGGTAAATTTATTTTTCAGGTCAAAGAATTGCTTAACTATCTGATCAGTTTGCATTTTTCGAAACTTATTTTGAAGCCAGCATTTTATTGCAAACGACAAGGCAAGATAGCGAATCGTTATATTCTTCGTTCATTATAGCCTGCAATGCTCTTATCCGGCCATCTGAGGGATTTGGTCTTTTAAAACTTTCTCTGCGCTCCGCGCCAACTGATGGTGGCGCTTCGCTCAGATAGTCTTAATAGCAAATTGACGTTTTGTGGCCAAGAAAAACAGCAAACTGAAATATTCCCTTTCTCCTCTGCTGATTGATGTCCTGTTATGTTGGCTCCTTACAGTACGCAAATTTAAAAGCAAGTTTTACTACGGAAGGAAGCGTTAATGGCTTTAGATTGTCTGTAAAGACGCAAAAAAAATCAGTGATTTTCTCACTAACAACCAGAATTCAACTTTTAACACTATTTTTGCCAAAGTCGAAAATCTTGCACCGTTTTGCATACAGGCTCCTTGAAAAGGCCAAAAATTTTCAAAGGGGAGAGGGACACCCCCCTCCGTTAGACCCCTTCTGCAGACCGGCGACTCACTTAAAGACACTGTATCGTGGTGGGAAAAGGGGGCGGCACCATGTTTTTGAAATTGTTCTTTCCTCCTTCGCGCATCAAAAACTGTTACAGCGCCATCACCTTCCTTGGCCGTGAAAAATGTTCGTACAATCGAGGGAACATGAAGCATGGAAGTACTAGATGGTACTCATTCGTGCTGACGTAGATTTCTGTGAGACATTTGCAAATACCACATAAAACGAACAATCGTCGGCAATAGCAAGAAAAGTCTGCGAGGACAACTTTTCCCAAAATTAGCAAGATATTGACAGCCCGGCTTCCATGCAACGCTTTATCAACGTTTAATAAGGAGTAACTTGTGATGGTTAAAGCTGCGAGAAGGTAAGGAATATAGATAAGAATAAATACGATGGCAATTAGTAGACGTTGGCAGTAATTCTGCGAAAAATCCTTTGGTTTGGAGATGTGGTATTACGTACGTGTATATGCCATATAAAATTGAACAAGGAAGCAATTTTCCCAAGATTATGGGGACAAATTCCCAAGGTACGATACAATACAGCAACAAACAAATTCAACTGCCATCACGTTGCATGTGGATCCTTGTTATTTTGTTGAGTGTATAATTATTTCTACAGTAGTTTCTACCAGGATACACCTTCAAATTAAGGCTGATATATCTTATACAGCTGTGAAAAGGGACAAAATGTTAGTCATTGCCAGTATGAAATTACTTCAAGCACACCTCTTTGGCCTACAATTGAGTTACATAATGTTTAAGTAAAATATATCCAACAATTAGTAGAAAGAGTTATGTGGGTTGACAGATTTCAGACTACACTCTGATCACATATGATGGCCTAGCTAGCTCAACAGTTGGCTTTTCACCCCCTAAATTAGGACAAAATTAAAAAAGAATAGTTGTGTGATGCACAAAAGTTAAGGAAGGGTTTGCTAGATGAAAGCATATTATACAGTATGATTAGAAATAAATTGGACTGACCATGTTCAAAGGATAAGAATGCTATCCAACCAGCTCAGTATTGTTGTAAAAGTGCCAACAATTTCCACTGAATACTTAATTAATTGATATGTGATGGCAAATTGCATCTAGGGATAGCCTGGCCAGGATGGTTGTCTGAAACAATGCTTACACACCAGACCCCAGGAGAACTTAGTTAACTAGACCAAAGACTTTTCAGGGTGCTTGCCATAATCCATTACCTAACCTCATTTTAAAATATCAGGGTAATAACTAGCTATGTCTTCTATTAAATGGCCTAATGAAATGCTGTGCATGTTAAAGAATACACATGCAGCCCTGTTAGCTAGGTAATTGCATTGGCTTCAGAGTTGGGATAAGGACTGGAGGACGAAGAGGGGGGGGGGGGGCATGAGAACTTTGCTCCACTGATACCCGAAGTTTAACTGAATATAAGTTTATCAATCATTTAAAGCTCCCCCCCCCCTTACCCTCCCAATTAGGAAAAAAAAGTTCTAGCTACCCCTTGTCAAGCTATGTTTGTCACTGCTAGACTTCTTAAATTAAGCGAAGAAGGCTAAGACCTTGAGCTCATCAAAAAGCAGACAAACTTTTGTTCCTAAGAGACTAACCCTGTCAAGTAGCTGTCATGTTTAACAAGTCAGAACAATTGCAGTGCATTCAAGTGCATGTTGTAATGAAAGCATTCTCTGCCTACTGCATCTTCTGAATTTGTTAATGGAAGAGCATTCACTTATTGCAAAGGTTACTCTCTCATAACTAATCAACCTGGTGATGAGTGTCCATATTTTTTGAAACTGATTCCCGTCACAAGCTAGGGTACATCTCTCATGTTTCATATGATATTTTGCATTTCAATTAACATCATATGAACTTAACATCATATGAATCGAGGCCTTCGTGTCATTCATGTAACAGCTCAGTAGCCTCTACCTGTCACAAGAATCTTCAACATGGCTATATGTACAGAGCATGAAGTTAATTAAAATATCATATATCAGAGTAAGCTAACCTTCATGTCTACAACATTTTTCTTAAACAGTCTCCTGAAACTAAAAAGTTGTTACTACATGTGACATAACTTATTTATATTGTGCTCTTCTTTGTTTCCTTGAAGGTACTAGCACTACAGGAACTGCATCAACTTTTCTGGAGAAAGAATCACCTACAATAACTACTATATGGCAGAACTCATGCATGGGAACCTACCATTATCTTCTTGTTAGGCTGGAAGGAAAATGTCTTCTCTTTAAAGAAGAAAGTGCAGGCCAGGTCTGTATGGTGGCTTTGAGAACTACATCTCCACTGCAAGCTGATTGCCTACAGAATTCAACTATTGAAACTTGCTTCGTATGCGTACTTACTTAATGCAATATTCCGAGACTGGGGAGGCAACCGGTGTCATCATGTTAGGATACAGTGACAGGAGTGCAAGAATAGGGGTGGAAAAACCAGAAGTTCATTGAAATGGGAGTTGCATATCATGATATCAGTAACAAAAAATGTACTTGTAGACCCAAACTATCCTGCAAGATATATCATAAAAGTTGCATGTAAGCCTCGAATTAAAAACTTCATTTCCAAAGGTGGTAGCAGTTTTCATATCACTTGAAATCTAACTTCTTTTTTGGAAAAACACCATAAGTTTTTGTACCATTTTTGAAGTGAATTCATAACTGCATGCAAAATAGAAGAGTTATGTTTTTTTGGGAATTAATCATAGTGTCTATTATTATAAAAAAAATAAGAGCTTTCCACTGTCCTGCTTGTTGATCAAGAAATGTAGAATGGCATGTTGATGGGAAATTTTAAGTGTAAAACAATAAAGTGAAACATCTGGTACAAGATTCCAGTAAGAATATGGTACTCTACCTGATTTTCATCTTTTCTTTTATGTAATATTTCTGTCAATTGACTTTTTAGGAGTTCCAGTAATTATTATAATTTTGTCAAAAATCATTTAATATTACTATGAGGTATGAGTGAATTACATGTTTCCTATACCTTTATGTATGCCTTGAAGACCAGTTGGTACGTCAGTCTATTCACTTACAGAGGTAGATCAGAAAAATGATGGGGTATTTACAGGATGTAGAAGAATCTATTTACAGTGGTTTACAGCAGTTATGGTAGTGTTATAAATTGCATTCACCGGAGCAAGGACCTGTAGCACAGATGTATACTTACCATATCTTTTGAATGAGAATAATGTCTGCTAATGACAATGGCAGTTTTGATAATTTTGAGTTTGCAATTAATGAGCTGTTCATTCTCATATAGAATCAAGCATGCACCTAGCATATTTTATTAGCATTCTGGACCAAAAGGAGGGGGAGGGGAGAAAGGAGGAGGTGATACTTACCATACACACAGCTGTCCTGCAGGTTGAAAGGCTGACAAGAACTACTCCTCCAACATCCCTAGAAAATGTATTGCCCAACTTTCAGCAGATCACATTCTGCTTTTTCTGAAGGGCAGCAAGGTTTTACATAGCTTTCAGACTTCAATAAGGATCACAATGAAGCCCTATTTTAAAAGCTGTGTTCTACACACTCTAGTACCTTCTCCACTTTAAACAAGAACACCAGCCTTGTGCACCTCTGCAGTTGAACTTCAGCAAAGCTGCATTGAGTTTCAAAAGTCTACAATTACATACCATTTCATTCTTAGTGGGGACTTCTGGGTAGCAGTAGGGTGGACCTGGGTGGACAATGCACAGGGGTCCATGGAGAATTCAAACACCTCAGAGCTTGTGTGTGCAAGGTTTCATTCCTATCCCATACTCCCACCCCCCACCCATGAATATTGGAGCTAGAGGCTTTTAGAAAAATGAATTTGGGCACCCCTTTGCAGTTTAGCTTCCCCATGCATCTAGAAGGCCAGCTCTTGTTGTGCCATTGATTGACTACACAATTACCAGTACCGCACCCAAAAAACATTTATCAATAAGAGTGGAGTTATTGTTTCAATTCATATCCAAATTTGACCAATTGGTACTGATCTTCATGTATAAAGTGCTATATATTCCTTACTATCTTTGTGGATATGCTACATTCCCTTCAAGTATAGTGGTGCTGTTTGTAAGCAAGGGCATATACTGCATGCATGCAATTTGCACAAATAAATTTTCTCCTTCTTATAGCAACAACTTAATTCTGCATCATAGCAAAATCATTCTATGTCTAAATGTACAAGTCCCTCCATACAGTAACTAACAGCAAACAATGATGGATACTACCTGTTGGACATATATGAGACCCATCGAAGCAGTACCACAGTCTCCAATTAAAGAGGCACCATGCACCAGCATGCACCTTTAAAAGGCTGGTTAAATGGCACTCAGGTGTGGACACATAAAGTACTGCACAATATCATAAATAAACAAGCTTGTGTTTGGTGTAGGATTAAACCAAATTAGTGGAAGAGAGCTGATAAAAGAGTTCTCATGGAATGCTCAATACTAGAATTAAATGTAATCAAAAATTTTATTCAAGTCATATTTGGTCCTTGGGATGTTGGCATAACGTACATGAATGTGGCAACACAAACCCAAAGTATGTCATGACTGAACCTGAAGGAAGTACTGATCAAGGAGTGTTGTCAATGTTTCAGCACAGATTGGCAATGCTTACAGTAGCATGTCCTGATTTTACAATTGCTCTAATTCAAAATGAAACAAAGGGATTTGGTTTTAACTCATTAATAGAAAATGTCAAGATTGAAAAATTTCTGTGTCCCACTAACCATGGCGAGGGCTCCAAACATGACGATAGCTATGAAATGTGTATTTTCAGCACAAATAAAATTTACATTGGAAATTAAATATTTGTCAATAAAAAAAAATTCTTCCAAATTTTCAACAATTCGTGGCAAGGAACTTCCCATTTTGCTGGTTTTTCCACCCTTGCTCATGGCATATTCAAATCTAAGAAAAGAAATATTTTGATCATTTGTAAAAAAGTTTTAGAAAACACATTTGATCAGTGCAAGTGTAGGATATGAAACACAAGCTTGCTCCAAGTTCACAAAAATTGAATTAAAAATCTGATAATTTAACTTGCATATATTTTGAGCATCCCAAGAATTGAGTTCAGAATTTTTAGCGCAACATTCTGCTTCACCGTATTAAACATAAATTTATTTGAAACATTCTTTTACACGATATCTTTTAAATGAGAATTAGGGTCTACTTCTGGAGGTAAATTATTCAAGCTAGGCCGAGTCCTCTCACTACTTCGTACATTCTCCCAACTTGGTTAATTCTAGCTACCCACAGCTGTTTAAAACTTTTCATTGTGCAGACACAATCCTGGTCTACTGTTTGAAGGGTATATCATCATAGTGAGCATACAAAACCCTGTTGAATCAGACTGCACTCTCTGTTGGGATATGAGCCACTCTGCATTCTTGAATTTGATATCACAGTTCAGGATGATGCATGACTATTTCTTACACAGTACAAGTACTACAAATAAATAAACTATAATTATCAATCTGAGTATCCTGAACATGCAGCTTCAAACTCCCACTTCCTTTGGCATACCAACGTCTCTATTAAACAAATGACTTAAACACCTTTAGAAGGGTTTCTGCCATCATTGAAAACCTGAAAAGTCATGAAATTTGAAAAAAGTATTTACAAGGGCCTGGTAAAGTTTTCCAATTCAAAAAATTGTGTTAACTAAATCATAAGAAATTCATGGAAATTTTCACAAATTTTCATTACTTGATGTGTAACAGTCCCCCCAAAAAGTCGTGCAAGTTCTTTTAATATTTGGTCCTGGAAAAGTAAAAATTTATTTTCCAGAAATGTGGAAACCCAGGTTTAACTTACGATTCATTTAAAGCTTACAAAAGACACATGCTCCACTGAGTGCACCCAAAATTGTTCCTAAATTCTTGTTGTCTTTATTATGCATGATATGATAGTACCATTAGTTGTTTCATGCTGTTTAGTAACTGCAATAAAATTCAGACCTAAAGTTTCAGGTATAGCTGATGTTATAACATATAAATGAAAGGCTTCAATACAGTTACAAGCTGGTTGGCAATACTGTTCCAGTATCACACCATTTTCCTATTCACAAAACTTCATTCCCCAAATACATTTGGCCAAGAAAAATTGCTTTTGTGATGCAAACCATAAAAAATGGCAACCAATCTTTCCAGTATTGATGTGGTTTTCTGGGTTCTGCCAGGATACTCAGAATCATGCATAACTCCATCCTGCTTGGGAAGCATCAACCAGGTGCCTTTTACACCCCAATTGTAGCTGAGATTTTGAATCTTCAGTCCAGTTGACCGTGACACTGTAAATGAATAGCATATGCAAAGGTGAACTTGACAACTTTGGGTGAATCCTTGGGCTGGTCCTCCTGTGCTGAAAAAAAAAAACAGAATAATTTATGAAATGCCCACAGAAATATTTTTGCTCTGTTTTGTTTTGTTCCCTTGCTTACTTGAAATTTTTCTGGATTGCTTAATAATCTGCATTGGTACTTCTCCAAATTAAATGTAATAAGCAGGCTCAGCTGGAACTGGAAATGTATGAAAAACACTTATAATTTTTTTCTTTATTCTCCTTGTCACAAATTCCAAAAAGATGAAATTGTTCTCATATTTCTCACTTTCTTGAAGAGAGAGTTACTCATAAAAGATTTCTTTCAAACTTGTGGTGCCAATTAAACTTGCTTAACTGGACAAGGCCAGAGCTTCAGAGGTGAGGTTGGTATTACTGTCAGTAGGTCTTGGAACTGGGGATAGGCATACTACCATTCTGGAAATATTTTGAGCAGAATCCAGATCAAAATGGAAATTCAAAAGATGTAACAAAAACTTGATATTTTTCCAACAGGTACAAGGTTTCTCTTTTCAAAGAAAGAAACTGAATTCAATGCATAGTGAATGTACCTAGATACTCTACTTTCATGTTTAGACTTGAATGCTTCCTCCCTAGGGCTGCCATGATATCGCGATATCACGATATCATCGATACAGTTTTGCCCCGACGATATCGACCAATGTTTTGTCAAGATGTGATATTGCAATAAATCAAATAAATGACTAAACCACTGTAAAATCCCTATTTTTATTTTCTTAAGTCAGTAATCTAAAATGATCATAATTTATGGTGTCACAAGAAATGAAATCTGCACTTAACCCACCACAAGAAAACATGATATAAAATCGGAAGCAGTTTCAAAATGCAGTGAATACTGTAACAGCTCACATACGTTCTAGACTTGAGAAGAGTTCTGCACCATCAATATTGCTACATGCATGCATAGTCAATCTCCCCTCACTTTTGGTATGAAATCAGTAGTGGCTACATGCAATAAACAGCTGTTTTGCTTCCTTGACACTGATGGAGAATGTTTAGACTAATGCGCGATATCGCGATATCGTCGCGGAAATGCTGGCGACATTGATAAATGAAAAATGGTTATCGTGGCAGCCCTATTCCTCCCACATGATATTGTCTGCCTCTGCCTCATCAGTTTCATTTTCATTTTGGCAATCCAGGCAATCTGCAACTGAACTGTTGACAAAATAGATTGTAATGCACTTAGACCTGTACTTCATGTCACCTCTTGTCCAAGCAGGCAACAATAATGCAAAGTTGGGAAACTACATTTTATCCTTTATATCATATTTTGAAGATGAATGAAGAAACAAACTGACAAATGGCAAAAAAATTTGCAACTTGTGTAAAGGTATTTTTATCCATGAATGTGTTTATGCCAAATGCAAATGGTGAATGTTCCTACCATGCAGTTTCATGATACTGTTTCAAACTAGAGAAATCTCAGATCATCTTTTCTGCCCTTTGATATCAAAGCATGATCAATGAAAAGCTTAAAGGGCAAGTGCAGTCTCCCCAACTTGAAGTAGTGTAGTACACCATCCCTCAGGCTGTTTCATGATTGGCTGTTCATGGTCATGTGCCATTTTGGGGGGAGTCACTGCTTGGTTTTCCTATAATATGTAATATTGAAGTCCTAAAAAATTATTAAAAATACTTTTAAGAAATTAAGAGAAGTGAAAAGAAAATTGTGAGCTTTAGCCTTTGCTTCAAAATACAGTAAGTTTGGGATGACTGTTCTTGCCTTTCAATGTGGAAAACTGACAACAGCAGTCATGTACATTGGAGTACAGTAGTATGGTTAAAATGGGAAGACCCAGTGATTGCATCTGCCAGGACTTAGCCTATACACCACATTAAAAAATTACAAAACAAATTCTGTTTAACAAATGACTTTTTTCTTTCCTGGTCAGCTTTTTGATGCTAATACCCGACATTTCGAAAGCATATTGGAAAACACGTATATGTTTTGCAAGCATGTGACTGCATTTGAAAATGGTCAATCAGTTATCACTAGAAAAAAACTTGCATTTTTAGAGTTTACACCCAAAGAAATAGATTGGGTAGTATCATGTTGGAATAATAGATAAAATAAGTAATAATACAAAAACAAAGGACCTAATAAATCCATTTTGAAATGATTAGAGTAGCCTAGCTATAGGTTACAAAATGAAAGGAAATATATCCACTGTGAGTAGAAGAGAGATGCATGTATCTGACAGTTAAGCTACAGTATGGTACTGTACTTCAGAAGAAATGCTTACTGTCATGAAAAAGTCAAAGCTTTCAAACTTTATGAACAATTACAGTAAGTATAGCACCCTCTTCTCACACTGTGACAAAGACATCACACTTCCACTGCAGTAAGACAAGGAAAGACTACTGGGCATCCAATACCCCCATCCCTTTTTGTTTAGGTTGAGGGCAAAACAATTCAGCTAAAATCTTGAATGACCCTTTGTGTTTTGGCAATTTATTTGGCCATAAGTGTTCAGTAAAACCAGGAGTGCCAGAGAGGTGCTAAGGGGAACAGGTGGGACAGGGGATGCATCTGAAGGTTATGATAGATGGTCACCACTGTATATAGGAAACATTTTCTATTCTTTACAAGGGAGCATAGATGGGTATGTTATTTATTGTCCAGAAAGTGGCAAGTAATTCCAATGGTGTACTTCATTCTAATTCTTGAAGGAAATGCAATTGTCCTTTAATAAAAACCACAAAACTTGAAATTTAATTTTGAAATCCAAATCAACATTGAATTTAAATTCCAAATATTCAATTTCTCTTTCATAACATTTTATTCAAACTAATTCCCAGACAAATCTCTGGGTTTGGCCATAGATTTGGACTGCATGTGCCTCTTATGAAGGATTTCATCATTCCCTTGGAAAGAGACTGCATGGCACCATGCCAGCCAGATGTTGTGACTTCTTATATACAGCACGTACTACAATGCTATAATCATGGATGAAAAGATTTGTGAAGCTGAGAAGCTCCTTCCCAGGAAATTTGGACATCTGGAAGGAAATTTCCCTTTTCTGTTCATGAAAATGCAGGGAAAATTGTGGGAAATTTTACTCTCTTCCTGGGAAATAATGCAACTCCCTTCCTGGGAAATAAACCTTTTTTCCAGCCCTGGCTGTAATATATGTTGTAGTTAGTTAGATGGAGTTTTACGGCCCAGTTTCTAACCTATTGGTTCAAGTCGAACTGACCACGGCCTTTTTTCCAGTTGTGGCTCACTGGCTCGTTTTCCCTACCCCACTGCTTACACGGAGCATCGATCACGCAAAATGGCAGTAGGTTCCTTTTAAGAGTCTTTGGTATGACTCAACTGGAGAAGTGAACCCGGGCCTTCCGCGTAAGTGGTGGATGCTCTCATTAGACCAAACACACCGTCTGTGTAATACATGTTGTATAAGGGAATCGTGCATGTATAGAACATGCATGATGTTTGTCTGAACTCAATGAAAGTCCAGCTATAGTCTTGGGTTTGAATTGGTTGAACAGCCATTTGCAATCCTCCCTGTGTTTGGCCTCCATAATTAACTGTAGTTGCTGTTGAGGGACAAACTGGCTCTAAAATACTGTCATAGTGGTCCTTGACAGGAGTAGATTTCAATGCTGCAATTCAATGGAATATCATATTTATAGCTGGTGATGCAAGTTTGCAGCACAGGATGAACTGTGTGGATGATGTTCAATTATTATAACCACACTTCTAATTACTGTAAACTTGATAATAGGGCAAGGTTTGTTTTTAAGGAGGTATCTCACAATTTTCTTCTCATTCCATAATATTGGATATTCAGGCAAACCAAGCAATTAAGTAAATTTCACATTTAAGGAAAGAATATATTGTCACCTGACTCTATACTGTAGCCAATCATGAAACAGGGCAGTATAACTACTGTACACTACTGTACTTTATACTGGGGTGACTGTAGCGCTCTTGTCTTCAATAAAGGGAGCACAGCACATCATATCAACATAGCAACCAGCCCAATTTGCAAATGTAAACTATTCAAGCACATAACATTCAATCTTATAATTCTGAAAATGTTGGCAATGTCAAAACATTACCATAGTGGGTATACCATCTAACATTGTGCAATTGGGAGAAAATAATATTCACTGCAGGCTTTGTGGACAACTAATTGATACTGCAACTCTACATCATTATCAAACAAGATATTGGGTAAAGGCCTAGCAATGCTCATAAACTGTGCAATATTTTAGTAAAGATGAAATTTAAGTATACCCAACAGGAACATTGTGTCAGTCAGCTCAATAAGAAGTTCAAAGTTAAAATTTACTTTCAAGTACTGTTCAAGTGCAAGTTAGTTTTCCCTTTAGTCACCTCTTACAGTAGGCAGGAAACAAGCTTTGCCCCTTGAAGCTTTGAGGTTTTAGCATATACTGTATCTCTGAATGAAAAATGTAGTCTCTGAGGGATACGTTATTTCTTTTCGGTCAACCCAAACCCAACTCCTTTCTGACCAGCTAACATTTGGGCAGGGAGGGAGGAGTGACAGGGGGCCAAGGACAAAATCTAGGGAGGGCATATGCCCCCTCTTGCCCCAACATAGAGCCACCACTCACGGCATGGCACTAATTAAAGCCGCTAAAACATTACGTGCAATTCTGAACAGCACGAGGTAGATCTGTTCTGTGCTATAGTGTTGTGAAACCATGGAAGTACTACCTGGAAGTTAGCTGGGAAAACATGCTTTTGGAGATTGAAAGACTTGTTTTGATACATCCTGCACTTATTTTCACTCACCTATGGGTGTAACAGCTAGCAACTGTACGTGAGGTTGGTCATTCACTAATTGGCTCTGTCTGTGTGGCCCACTGCATGTACAGTACTTTGAAGAACACCTGAAAAGTAAACCAAGACTATTTGCAATGAAACAGTATTTAATTTTAGGGAAGAGTGTGCAAGTGTATCAGACTTCCATGATTTCAAATCACATGCCCCTCAATAATTAAGGGGTGGTGTCAAAATTGGTTGTTATAAGAGTCATAATCATGATGATGATGTGAAAACATAGGCCCCATTAAAACAGAAAGGGACAAGGGAGGGGGGGGGGATTGCAATCTATTCTGTCTAAAGGGAATTTTAAATCCACCTGCCAATTACCAGTGGCATCAGCAGTGGTCCTTGTTTAAAATATTTTTCACACAATTTTAAAACAGAAGGCTAATTATGTTCATGTATTATTGGTCTTGAAGAATAAAAAGATGTGATGTTTGAGAGACAGAAAGTCAACACTCCAGTCTGAAATATCAGTGGTTATGAAACTATTATGGAAAAAGTTGAAAAAGTTTATCAATCAGCAGTATACTTTTTCAATCCGAGAGGAAAATGGTTGTCCATGGGACAACCAACCTTTAATTTATTGGTAGTCCGTATGGAACTTTTTTGTTGTCCCAAATTCCGACAACCATGAAAATTGATTCCTGTAGCCCAACTGGTTACTGGTAGTAGGCCAACAGTACTTTGGTATGAACTGAATTTAGAATGCAGAATTCTTATTTACCTTAATTGTAAGGAGGGGGTTGTGGGGTGGTGGTGTTGGTGATTGAGGGGAAGGAGATCAGTGTAAGTTTTCATTGCATACAGGTACAACCAATTGTTGAATATGTTGGTAATTTCCCCTAAATAATTTTTACAAAGTATGAGGGTGAATTGGATGTAACATTTCAAATGTCACTAACTGAGTATTTTAAAACTAATTTGGCTTGAAGGGTATATAGTCTGTACTGTGCAGGATTAAACAGTGTGCACATGCGAGAGCAAGCTTAGACTTGAATATCTTGACAATAAGCCCTGACCCAGGAGGGGGCATTGGCGGTGCTCAGGGTTCACCTAAGTTTTTCAATGACAAACTATTCTTTTTACCAAGGAAAATATGCAGAAAATATGCCTCTTAGTTGGTGGCAAATTGTATATGAGCATATAAGCAGAATTCAGATTTTATTGGAGGCCCGGTGACCCCCAATGCCCTGGTGTATGCTTGGTTTGTTAATTGATGTTAATCCCCTTTTCTCAAAACCCTGGATCTGCTACTGAGCCCAAAGTCTGCAGATCCAGGTCTTCTTAGGTGACTGATGTAGGCCTAGCTAACTTTCTGCATTGTTCCACACATGGGGGGAAATATATGGCCAGGTCGACATCATGGGAACCGCGGAAAAGTTCAAATACCAATTACCGTCAAAAAGAAGTTCCACGGTTTCCCTTCCAATTATGTGTGAAAAAGTGGGGTTTTGTAACAAATCATTGTACTTTCACTGCAATTGCAAAATAAAAATCCAAATGGAAGGGGAGTTTAACCGATCGGATGGGGGAGGGAGCGCACAGGGCTTACACTTTGCTATAGTTTGCGTTTTCGAACTGGACCTATAGCTAATTCGAAAACGTGGAAAACGCGGAAATTTATTATTATTATTATTTTTTTTTTTTCCCTTCCAATATATGTGGAAATGGGATTTTGATATCAAATTATTACTTTCAATGCAGTTTCCAATCAAAAATCTGAAAGGAAGGGGCATTTTACCGGTCGGATGGGGGTGGGGCGCTGCCTCGTGTGCCCATTTTGCTAAATACCCCCTTGTAAACACTCTTTGTGAAGACGGTTCAAAATTCCTACAACTAGTCTCTTTATAAAATTATCTGCTGCAGTGCACGTTGAACATGTATGTGATTTTTCATATATGGGCGATGTACGTACTTGTAAACCTAGGCATATATATGGGGCCTTACCTTACAATAGGAAGGCAGTTTGCCCTACAACTCTTTTAACCATATACCTGGCAAACCACTAGCACTTGGATAGGGGACCTTACCCTTACCATGAGTGAATGCTTTTATAGCATTCAATAAGCATTCATTATGCCTTCTGAATGCATCTTTTAGCATTCGAAGGTTTAAGCAGTACGTCAGTGAGTTGAATGCGTAATTTCTTCCTCAAATGAAGTCTTCCTTGCATTATGAATAAGCCTTCATAATTTCCTTTGAAGCCTACCAAGCCTTCAGTTACTGTTTGAATGCATTCATTAGTTTTTTAATGTTTTGGAATGCATTCACACATGAATGTGAATGCTTAGTTAAGTCTTCAGATATATGAATGCTTATCAAAGCCTTCATTTCCTTTTTTGCAAAGAATATAACTTCATTTATATCTTCATTTATACTACAAATCCGACATGCTCAGGCTTACAGACTTGTTCTCATCAAGTCTGTGGGGCAAATAACTGATCCAGCAAAGCTGAGCACTTACTCATTGTCAAGTGGACTGTAGGCTAATGAAACAGCTAGGATCATTAAGTGATAGCATATTGTAGGCCTCTGCTTGATATAGTTTTGTGATGACAATATTGGGCAAAGTGCAAACTCCGTGCCAGGCCTTCTGAGTGAGAGATCATAAGTGTAAACTAAGATGGGGCATGTGAACAAACCAGGGGCATATGTGTGGCTTATTCTGAGGTTACGATTTTGATGAATTGGTAAATGTACTGCTGATCACTTCTGCTGAAACCTGTGCTGGTTCGTCATAAGTTTTACTAGGCATAGAGCTACTAATATAATTGAGTCCAAACGTTAGGCCTATGCATATACATATGCTTAACACACATGTGGGGTATGTGGATCACTAACGAGACCGCAATCCTGTCTACTTTTACGATCAGTAACTGAACAAACACATTTCACTTACCTTTGGGCATGATCTGTGAGCAGATCTTCGCAAAATCGCCGTTATACACAGGAGACTTGCCATTCCCAATGAATGAACCTGCTTTCCTGCGGCGATCAAGGTGTTGGGCCTATTCCGCGTGAGAATGGGAAAGGGAACTCCGACTTCGGTTTGCTACTGTACTTTTCTCGTTTGATTTCTCCTTCTCGTGACAACATTTAATGGTCCTCCCGCGCCATTGCTATAGCCTGGTGCAAACGCTGTCCTTCGAATTTCTTCTTTTTTCTGAACAGGAAGACATTTTGCTGTCGTAAGACTAAGACTAGCCCCTTGGCTTCGACCAATATCGCAAGTTCAATGCAGGTTTCCTAGGCCAGTTCGTCTTTATAGAAATTCCCAAGATCATGTCCCGAATAACAACGTACAGCCCCTCAACGTTGAACTGCAGTAATAGCCTACAGTATATATAAGAGCATCGAAGTCAAACTGATGATTAATTCATTACAACAAAAAAACAATTAAGCCGGAAATTTAATACAAGCCACGTACCTTGGCATTCTTATTAGGAATTATTCACATATTTCATAACTAATTGATAAGTCACTTAAAAAGTAAAAAATAGAAACGATCACACAATATTTCTTTTTTTCAAAGTGGGAAGGAAAAGAATTACTAAGACGTTTCGAAATTCCCAAGATATTGGGATAATTCCCAAGGGTCTCTCTGTTGTCACTGAGCAAGGTACTCACTTGTATCAGGAAAACAACTCCCTGCTACATACAGTACAAATTAACACAAATACTACTATACTATACCTGTTAACGCTCACACAACCAAGCGTATGTAGCAGTACAGTATCCCACGCAATCGTACAGTATGTACTGTTATCATACGGTGTCTATGGGCTACATCCGGGATTTTGGGTGGGATAACAACTTTTTTTGAAGGCTGTACAAATGTCGCCCCCGGTTCGCGCCACGATACCGTGTCTTTAACGTACTGAATGGTGCCCCTATGAAGAAATCCTGCGTACGCCACTGAAAATATATCTTGTTGCAAAGACTATCCAAGGGAGAGCTAACCATTGGCTGGCGCGGAAAGGTCAGAAAATTTCGCAATTTTTTTTTACCCCAGATAGTTGCAAAAGACATTTCTCCGGCTTGTTCAGAAGATGCAGGCCTATATGGGAACCACACCTTAGTTAAAGACTTAATGAGTTCTAAAAATATATCTACATATACACTTATCTCTGCTAGAAAGGCAGATTGTTTGGGTAAGTGTAATACAGAGGAAGAGGAGCGAATACAACCTTAACATATTTAAGGGAAAGAGTTTTTATTTCGGGTCCTGTAGTCAGTCAGTCAGTCAGTCAGTCAGTCAGTCAGTCAGTAAGCAGTGGCGGATTTAGGCGGGTGCGCGTGCGCCCCCTAAAATTTTCTAACCTTATTTTTTACTTTCACTAAATAGATCATTTAGCCTATTCGTTTCTACATAATGTTGTATTATCTTACAATTTTCAAACTATGTAATTATAATTGTTACAAACTAATAGCTAAAAACCATTCAACACATGATAAGACTTTGAAAGAAGAAAACTACGTTACTGGTCACTGTGTATAAAATGTATAAAAAGCGCATGGCCAAACTTTACATGAGCTTAATGTCGACGTCTTTGTTCACTTATTTCATACAAACTTTGATCCCGTTTCTTCCTTTTTTCATGAATTAGAGAGTATTTTATATAAATTTGTTTGGTCACCCAAACCAGACAATTAGTGAAAACGTTCTTCTCATATATGTGCAAAATGTAAAGATGGTTTAGGAATGGTCAAATTATGCTCCTTTGTCTAAAGCAGGTTAAAGTGTAAGTGAGGCAAAAATCATTTTCAGGATATCTTTGCTTTTTGGAAAGTTTTGTTTCATAGTAACCTCAAGAAATATGGCGAAATATGGTTGCCGGACAACTGGCACCCGGACAACTCCCACCGGACAATTGGCATCCTGACAATTCGCACCCGGACAATTGCCAACCCTAACAATTCCCATTCCGGACAACTCGCACCCGAACAATTCGCACCCGGACAATTGGCAACTCGGACAATTCCCATTCCGGACAACTCGCACCCGAACAATTCGCACCCGGACAACTGGCAACTCGGACAATTGTCAACTCGGACAATTCGCACCCTGACAATTCGCACCCTGACAATTCTCACCCGGACAATTCGCACCCGGACAATTCGCAACTCGGACAATTCGCACCCGGACAATACCCACTCCGGACAATTGTCAACCCGAACAATTGTCAACCTGGACAATTGCCCATTGTGTATGCTAATCAATATATTTTGAATAATTCTTATTAAAATTGATAGTATTCTTAGCTCCTAAGGTCACTAAAACGTATAAAGTAGTTTTTAATGAGAGAGTCGATTGAGTGCTTAATTAGAATGATTTCAGCCATAAATGTAATTTTACTCGTATTTTTCCTTTTACATTGTACTATGGAAAAAACAGCTTAAAGTGTAAGTGAGGGAAAAATCATTTTCAGGATATCTTTGCTTTTTGGAAAGTTTTGTTTCATAGTAAGCTCAAGAAATATGGCGATATATGGTTGCCGGACAACTTCCACCCGGACAACTGGCACCCGGACAACTCCCACCGGACAATTGGCACCCTGACAATTCGCACCCCGGACAACTCGCACCCGGACAATTGCCAATCCGGACAATTCCCATTCCGAACAACTCATGCCCGGACAATTCGCACCCGGACAATACCCACTCCGGACAATTGTCAACCCGGACAATTGCCCATTGTGTATGCTAATCAATATATTTGAATTATTCTTATTAAAATTGACAGTATTCATAGCTCCCATGGTCACTAAAACTTACAAAGTAGTTTTTAATGAGAGAGTCAATTGAGTGCTTAATTAGAATGATTTCAGCCATAAATTTAATTTTACTCGTATTTTTCCTTTTACATTGTACTATGGAAAAATCCTGCTACCCGAGGGAATACGGACTGAATCTACATCTACAAATCAATGACAACGCAAAGCGTTTGACAAAGTTTATCTCCCATGCCCATGACAATAAAGTGGTTTATTTCATCAAGCAAAAGACTTTCAAAGCTACTGCGATCTCAGATATGAATCTTACAGCATTGCATCGTATTCTTGGTCAGATATTTTTACCATTGTCTTTGAAGCTGTTGGAGACCCCAAAATTCAGCTCTTTCAAGTTTTTCTTTCATCCATAGAATTATAGGTTGTAACGATTTTTTATCAAAATTAAAAAGGAAAGATTCTCCTCTCTGCACCTTGAATGAGGATCCCCTTTATCTTTAGACCACTCTTCCGGACCTGTGACATTACAACAATTTACTTTTGGAAAGATATTTCATCAGAAGTGTCTAAATAGTGATCTTAGCTTAAATCAAGATCAAGTAAGTTTTGGTTCAGTTCATGAAGCAAGTGTTTGTAATTTTCTAACTCATAATTGAAGGGAACATTTTTTGGCAAACAAAAGCTGAGAGTAACGACTGCTTAGGTTCTACTTAAAAGCCCGGGAAATGCCATTTCTGGCCATCGGAGGAGCGTCGCGATTTTTCCAAATTTTCTATACGCTCCGCGCCAACTGATGGTGGCGCCCCACTTAGATATTCGTTCGGGCAAATGATCGACCGTCAGCACTCCCCGTAATGAAAAATCCCAGATCCGCCCCTGGTGAGTCAGTGAGTCAGTTAGTTAGTTAGTCCATTAGTCGATTAGTCAATTAGTCAATTAGTCAATTATTCAATTAGTCAATTAGTCAATTAGTCAATTAGTCAATTAGTCAATTATTCAATTATTCAATTAGTCAATTAGTCAGTTAGTCAGTTAATTAGTTAGTCGATTAACTACTTAGTTAAAGATGGAGTTTTACGGTCCACCCCTTAGTTCAAGTCCAGCCGGCCAAGGTTTTTTTTTTTTCAGTTGTGGCTCACTGGCTTGTAATACTGGGGATGTAGAAATTTCTTTATTTTTTATCCCTGAAAAGATCAGTTTCTGGCTTTTAGCCAGGGTGAGTAGTTAAAAGTGAAGTGGAAACAACGTTGTTCTCCCTTCGTAAAATATTTCACACAATCAATCTGCCAACAATGAACAGTGCCATAAGCACTGCCTGCATTCTTCCAACGTATGTCTTACAGAGTTTGTAATGATTCCAAGGCATTACAAATGGTAATCAAGAAAGGGCTGAACGTTCCTTTTTTTTCTACTGACAGATTGTTCGCTTTTTACAGTGCAATTCAATATACGTGCTATTATCCGTCATTCCTTGAAAATTCTTGAAACGTTTAATTTTCGTATTTTATCAGAATTCATAATGTTCGTTACATGACTTTTTATACAGATACGATTGTAGAGGTCTCAAGTTTACAACTTAAAGAGTTTATCCAACTTTCCTTCCTTGGAAAGTCAGGCTTGATAATGTCTACTTTAACAGATTAATTTCAATATAAACTTTATGTTTCTATATGACCCACGTGATGCGATTTTAAAAATTACCAGAGATTTTTACTTCACTGAGAGGTACAGGCAATGCCTGGATAGTTTGTTGTGAGGGTCAGGTAATGCTCAATGAAGGAAATATGGCATGTCATGCCCAAATTTCTCAAATGGAAGGATTATTAGGATAAGGATTCGCAGTTTTTGGATCACTTCATGATAATTTTTCAAATCAAATGTCTGAGACACCAATACTGTTAAGAAAGTAATTAGGTAACATTTAGGTGAGTACTTACACGGCACTATCGCGCAGCTTGATTTGACCTTTTTGAGGTAGAACCCGCGTAGTCATAAAAAATGCTTGCTATATTCTTTTGGATCTTATAAACTTTGAAGAAGCTGTTTCTTGAGGTTACTGAAATAGAACTCGAAGAGTTTCTGAGTTAACGGTTAAAGCAATCCCTCTGTCGGATTATGAACTTTTTGGTGAGTAACCATTATTGAATCATGGTGGCCAAAATACCCACCGACTTGGTTGCATGTTATAATAAAACTTTTTCCTGTTTCGATTTGGATTCAAGAAGGTATGGGTTCACTAATGTAAATAAAGTGATCACGACATCGATCAGTCCCCCACTGCATGGTACTATATAAAACTATAAAACAGTACAGAGGTACTGATAATACTACGATGCCTTCGTTTTGTAATTTTTGTGTTCCATCTGGCGTTGTTCGCTGAATGCCGTATTCGTTGGATTATGGAGGTATATCTCCATAATTTTATCCCCCCTCCATTCGGCCAATATCCTGGCAAGGTTCATGCTCTGATTCGAAGTCCACCATGCTTTTTGTAATAAAAACATGATTGTTTTGATTTTCATTAATTCCTTGCCATATTAACTAAACCTATACAGACATTCATCCCGAAATGTGGAACTTTCAAGAACCTTTAAAAAATACTTTAACTGAGCGTATTATGTAGGCACTTGTGCTGATATCAACGGGCCTGCTGTCTTTTTTCCCTGCATATCTGTTCCTTTCATAATGCACGTCATACCTTGGTACACATGATGCATTCCAAAACGTTACATGTAGACCTCGTCGAGGCCACAAAACACGGGTACACTTTTGAAGATAATATTTATGAATACACTTTAACTCGAAGTACACTTTTAAGTTTTTACAATCAAATGAATGCTACCTTTTAAGCAGAAAATCACGCTTAGAAAGTGCATTCTAAAGAAATATGCAAGAGCACCTTGCAAATTCGTAGAAAAAAAACATGTTTTAGAGCATTCGTACTTACTTGAAAATGTGTTTCGATGTACAAGGTACACCTAATTCAGAATACTATGTTGCTGCAGAAAGCAAACCATACACTGTAACTTTATAAGCAGTTCAATGTGCACATTAGTCTGTGACTTTGTTTGTGGGTTATAGCCTTTCAAGTATTTGTTTATAATATTTTCGGTTCAATAGTCAAGGGTCCCATTCACTGATAAATCATGTTGTACAGACTGGGTATCTCGTATATTTTAGGTAGGTAGCCTCTTTTACGGCTCAGTTTCCAACCTATTCAAGCGTGGATCAAGACATTTCCAAAAAGAGGGGGGGGGGGGGGATTGGAGAAAGAGTGTAATAGGGGGACGTACCAGTGGTGTTTGCAGGATTTCTCTGGCGGGGGGAGGCACAGGGGTGGCGGGGGTCATGCCCCCCCCCCCCCGTCGGGGAAGGTCGGCGGTTTCGTCGGGGAGGCCTAAAAAATCAAAAAAATAATAATAAAAGACCCCACAAGGACTGAAGTTACTGGATTGGCAATCTAGAACATATTTTTTGTTTTGAAATACTTTTGTAAAACATGTCGGAATCGATTTTAAATCACTTCTTCACTCTGTTAAACCCCATTTTATGTACCTTGTCCTATCTCTTCCGCCGTCGGGAAAGGACGGTAATTTTTCGGGAAGGCCGTAAAGGACTGAAGTTACTGGATGGATGACCATGATTTTTTTCTTTTTGAACTATTTTTTCTTTTGTAACGCTATTTTAATGCATATCTGAATCGCTTTTAATCACTTCTTACTACGGCTCTTCTATCCTTCATCCTATCTTTAATCCTTGCGCGCAAGGTCATGCCTCCGTCGAGGACGGGCTACCCACCCCTTGTTGTTGAGAAAATCCAATTTCGTCTGGGATCCTTCTTCTACAGACCTACGATAAAAGATGTGAGTCTGTAGTCACTCGGACGACCCTCTTGATCTTGCTTACTACAAGACCATAATCTTCAAAAAACTCACAATTCCGAATTCTCCGTACAAAAACGGACTAGGGCTTGTTCATGTGCGTGCGGTACTCAATGGCCTGCCATCTGGCTTGTCCGGACAGCCGAATTCTCACAAAGGTAACGAATATCGGTCATTTCTTTTTCAGCTACACATAATGATAAACAGTGGTATGAGAAAATCTTCCCATAAGTCTGACTGAAAATTAATTTGAAGGCACCTTAAGTTGATACCTGCCATATTTTCAAATACGTTGGGAGCAAAACCATTTATAGCCTGGAGTTCGGGCGACACTTAAACAATTTCATCTATTTCGTAGACCTTGCAATTGAATTCAACGAAGATTCTTAATACACTTTAAAACATTTTAGTATGTTTTCAATTCCGTTGCATAGTCCCCCCCCCCCCCCCGAAAATAGAAAAGACCATTACAAGTAATTGTAGCAGTACCTTTTGCATGGTAATTTTCTGATCATTACCAAGTTAGGATTTTTTCTATTGAAGTGAAACTTTAATTTTAAAGGAAAGCTCAAAATAAAGACTGCTTCATTTCTAGTTACAAGCCTGGGAAATGCCATTCCGGCCATCTTAGCCGTTAGATTTCTTAACAATTTTCTGTACGCTCCGCGCTAACTGATGGTGGCGCTCCGCATAGATACTGTTTTATTCGGACAGTTAACTGAACGGAACAATGCGTGTTTGTAAATTATTCTTCGTTTTGGGCAGTATTATGAAGTGAAAGTAATTTTATTGCCAAAGAAATCTGAAAGTAAGGACTTCTTTAATTCTAATTACGAGCCCAGGAAATGTCAATTCCTGCTGACCGAGGGCTCTCTATTTTTCAAAAAAATTCTGTGCGCTCAACTTAGATCATCTTTCGGGCAGGATTACATTTTTCGAACAAAAGAACAATTCTTTCCCCTCCCAAACTCAGCTGACACGCTCCCGTACGTCTATGACAATAAATAAAATGTAAAACTTAATATTTGGAGAATGCTCCAACATGGTCCGGGGCCTAAATCTGCATGATGATATTCACTAACCTCAACAAAACTACAGATCACCCCCTACTTGATCTTCCTCATGAGAACGTCAGATTCCTCCATAAAGCCCCCAAACTGTCATAGAATTACAATTTTTCTCCAATATTAACTTAAGATTGTAAAAAATGGCAAATTTTTCCAATTTCGATGGATACTGTGTACAATAAATAACCAAAGCCAACTCTGTTAATCACCCAGCATACTACCTAATTTTGCTCCTAAAAGGCATATATCACTTAAATAAAAGAAACAAAAAATTTTATTATAACCTTACCAAAAACCATTGAAAATTTTCTTTCATTAAAACCCCAAATTTCTCCATCATGATAAGCTTTTAATTTTGAACGATCCGTTCATAAAAGGGAAAAACTTTCCTGGCAAACTTCTGGTCTCGTCTCAAAGCCTTAGTCGGTTAGTAAGTAGGTATTTTACGATTCAATGCGTAACCCCAAAAGAATTTCAGCTGTCGCCCATAAAACGTTTCTGATTTTTCCCTTATGAGGGACAGATTTTTCAATAAACAGCCAAAAATTTTTATTCCACCAATTAAAGCCAATTTTCTTTCATAAGTTTTATTTTTTACTTCTGAAATAAATTCCACATTTTTAAGTATTTGTCAAACAGAAAGGCCAAAATTTCGGCGCGCTCCGCGCACCTCAAATTCTGCAAAGCCACGCTCAACCGGGACATAACATCACCTTTGTCGGGGCCTTGAAATTCTGCCCCCCCCCCTTGTCGGGGAGCTTGGCCCCCTGTCGGGCAAATCCTTGCGCCACCCCTGGGGAGGCATGCAGTGTGTTCAGTCATCGCCGCCATGAGGGATTGGTTTACCCCTCCCCCCTTTAAAATGTTTGGCGTTTTCAAGGGGCCTAGATGCAAAATGGTGCAATATTTTCGACTTCGACGGTGAGGATAAAACTGAAACTTCTGAAACTTTTGAGGATAGAACTGAAACTTCTTTGTCTTTACATGCAGTCTTATTCTATTCACGGTACCGTTTGAAGTAAACTTGTCATTAAATTTGCTTACTTTTTGGAGTCAAAATAAAAAAGGATCGATCGGTATATGCGAACGGGAGCATTTTGGTTTGCGATTTTTCCTTGGCCACAAAACCTTATTCTGCCATAAAAATTATCCAAGCGGAGCTTCATCATTGGTTGGCGCGGAGCGTAGAGAAAATTTTGAAAAATCAAACCCTCAGATGGCCGGAAGTCAAGCATTTTCCACATTCATACGAAGAATCTATGCAGTCGCTATCTTCGCTTTGTAAAATACTCACTTCAAAATAAGTTCGTGAACTGCAAAGTGATTAGAAAGTTATTAAAAACATACTTTGACACCAAAAATGTAATTGTGCCCGAAAGATTATTTAACCGGAGCGCCGCCAGTTGTTGGTGCAGAACGTAAAGAAAATTTTAAAAATGATCCTCAGATGTCCGAAAATTGGGTTTTGATGCTTGCAAGGAGTATCTAAACATAGGGTCTATAAGTTTAACTTTTGTTTGCAAAAAAGAAAAAAAAAAACAAGAAGATCCTTAGTGACCAGAAAATTACTACCTTTATTATGCTAAGATTCTTTTCGAGGAAACTACACAACGGATGTGAACATATTCTAATGCTTCTCTGTTGTGACTCTTGGCTAGATTTAAGATCCGCTGAGTTTATGAATTTGTCTGTGACTGCTCGTACTCATGTCTGTTAATTATATTCCCCCTAACATTTCCCGAGTGATAAATGGCAAACTATTTTTCACAGCAACTGAACACCATCCGCTTCCTGTCCCTCTCTGGTACGTCTACGCCGGCCGGAGAAGGAGTCAAAGGGGCAGACCCCTCCCTTTTGACTATTCACCAGGACTTATACCATAGAGAATCGTTGATTTGGATTTGTGTTGTAAGGGAAAGGATGAGCCTGAAATAGCCCCTTTGAATATTCTCGTAGATAAGCATTGGGCTTGTCACTTGATGATTTTTTTTCCCTTCCAAATCGCAAGAAGTGAAAGTGAAATTCATCCTTGACGATGCAGTGATAACTATTTGGCCGAGTGGAAATCAAGTGAAATTAAGTTCAACTCTGCTTTTAGTAATAGGCCTAATACACTCTTAAAGAGTAAGATTTCTCTCGTATATTAATTCGGTTAGTAAGCAGTAGCCCCATTGCACTTAAACAAAAATAAGTGGTTCCTGTAATTCACGGAAGACCCCAAACCATGAAATTATTATTTTCCTCTAGTTTTTCCACATTACCATATTTGAATTTCATGGATGTGAGGGATAAAATTTAAAATAAAACAAACCCTCGCCGCAGCCTGACCTGGTTTGTTTGCTTACAACTTGTTGAATGAACTTCCATCAAAATACAACGAATACTATACGTTTCAATGCTACTGTAAGTCGCGGCCTATTCATTTTAAAAATTTTGATAGGCCCATGATTGTGAGTTTATGCGTGTTCCTCGACAACTATGATGAACTTTTGTCGACGTGCGGTGCAACTGTCTCAGCAGAGAGAGTGTAACAGACGAAGTGTACCACCGCAAATGAATTGTTTTGCAAGCAAACGAGATAAAAGGATGATAACAGTATGATAATTAAGCAGATATCGCAGTACATATAGAAACAAAATGCTCCAATATGGTACAGAGAACAGAATACGAGAAACACATCCAAAATGCAATGGGCTGTTTGTTATTCCACTTCTTATTGAACACATATCAAGCACGATGCCAACGATTTGTTTGCTTACAACACTTGAAAATCCAATTATAGAAGACTTGAAAATGCCTTACACTAAGTGGGAAGCTGTAAGAGGTGGAGATATAACTCGGACAAAACCTGTCAGACAATGGTATCTTTTTCCAGTAACAGAGATTAATTGACCTTCCTACTGTTGGATCTTTGTTCCCCCTAAGTTTGAGATAACGTGTTAAGGAGGTTTTCGGAGTTTGCCCCAAGAGTACAGTAAACCCAGATGACCCTTTGCCCTCCATATACGGCCTCCAGTTCATATCTCATCCACATACGCAGAATATGTTTCCAAACTTTTATAGGTTGGTCTGTTATTTTTCCCCTCATTTTCTAGTGTATCAATGGTTGAAGATTTCAGTTACCGTTGCTATAGACAAATCCGGACAGAAATTGTGATGGTCTGAGTTTAGTCGGCCATTACTGGGGTCCATTACCTTTAATCTTTAGATTTCCTTCCTTACCTGTTCCATGTATGGTTGTTCACTAAAGTATGTCTTCATTTCCTCAACTTCATTGAACATGAGGATTTGAAAATCACGTAGACAACAAATGAAGACGATTAAAGGCTGATGGACCCCACTAATGGCTGCCTTTAAAGACAAGCGCTAATCGGAGTCGTCTATAGACAAATCTAGACAGCCAATGATGGTCTGCTTTCAGTAGGCCATAACTGGGGTCTATCTATCACCTTTTAATCTTTCAGTTTCCGTGCTTTAGCTATATTATGGATTGTTGTACACTAAATGTTTCTTGATTCTCTCAATTTCACTGAATAGGATGGTTTGGAACTCATGTAGACAATAAATGAAGACGATTTAAGGCTGATGAACCCCACTAAAGGCTGCCACAGTGCTTGCAATCACTAAACACTAGCGCTGGATCGGATTCGTCTGTACATGTTCAGTTCACTCCGTCAACAACCACACTCTGAAAAAAATGGTTGTACAATTTGTAGGTTTGATTCGTATATAGTTGAACTCCCCAAGCCACTCAAAGAAGCAACAAACAACAATAGATAGAACAAGAAAAAAAAACCCAGTATGACCATACAAATGCATTAATGTAAAAAGGCAATAAGTATTTAGGAATTAATAAGTTAAGGTTTCAAGGACTTGTGAGTAAGTAAAAAACTAATATCTATAGGTAAAATTTATAACACGCCTGATTTGCCTGTTCCCTAATTTATTCTTGGTCTTAGTACACCCGGTTCAAATGAATCGGAAAGGAATCAAATGGGCAATGGACCGAAAAAGATCAAATTTCTGACTAGATCTGGTTCATTTGAAGCAAAAACGGTTCATTTTTAACCAAGATTAGTCAAATATTTTTCCCTTTTCTATTTAGTGCCCATTTGTTCCTTTTTTCGGTTCTGTTTGAACCGGATGTTTTTAGAGTGTTTGTCGCTAGAATATTTTAGACGAGTTCGAAGTTTACATCTGCGCAAGCGTTAGTGACATTTATGTTAAGGTCAACTGGTAACGTACAAAACATATCAGAACTGCGCCGGCCCCGCATAGCATGCTGTTTCGCGTGTGTTTACATCCCGCCATCAGCCTGAAGTCTTAGCCTACCTGTTGACATTTGACCTACTGCGCAATACTGCTCCCAAAGAAACTTCGAACTGGTCTACTTGAGTACGATATTTTTACGGACTTATATACATGGACAGGGCATGTAATGTGTATGTCCTATCCGCAGATAGTCGCCACCGACTGGGTAAAAAAGGCGTACCAAGATGGCCGCCGTCGAGCTATAAATCGTTTGATTTGACGACGACTCTGTAATATTTTAAACAAAAGTTAAACTTAAATGGGAAACAATATCATATTCCTGCAATACGTGAGGTGATTTTGACCTCACCTGCCATATTTCAAAAATGATTCAACTTTCCTGCAAAATCTGGGAATTAACTTTCACACAAAACCATAGCAGACGGCCATCTTGGTGCGCCGCCCTTTTTCTCACACGTACGGCAGCGACAAACTACTGTGTAGTGTGCTCTGCCATTTATAGGAAGTCCGTGGATATTTTAGATAATACCACCCGAGAAAAGGTCTTTGTCCGGGCGTATGGCGAGCAATCGGTATCAAATCATGGGGAATTGACACATACCAATTTAAATCGACACATACCAATTTAAACCGACATATACCAATTTAAATCGGTACACACGATTTTAAACTGACACATACCGATTTAATCTAACATATACCAGTTTAAATCGACACATACCAGTTTAAATCGAAACCTACCGATTGACCTTATTAACATATTTGATGTCCCGATTTCGCAACCTCCGCAAAACACGTGCTCTTTGCAAACCGCTAAGGCCTCACCACCTCAATGAAATGAAAGAGTTAAAAAATGGAATCTACTGTTGTTGTGCTTCGTGCTTAGCGTTATCAATGGAGTACTGAAAACAAGCCAGGGAGCCACAACTGGACAAAAGGTCTACCCGACTTAAACCAATTGGTAAGAAACTGGAGTGATATGTACAACAACATCATCTAACTAAGGCCTACTGACATTTGCGCTCATTGAGAACAACTTAATTACCACACTCAACAGAGCATGCAGCGATGGGCATATAACAGTGGCTAAATGCGTACAAACAGGTGGTGAGGCCTTAGCGGATTGCAAATTGCATGTGTTTTGCTGAGGTTGCGAAATCCGGATATCAAGTATGTTAATGAGGTAAATTGATAGGTGTTGATTTAAACTGGTATGTGCCGATTTAAATTGGTATGTGTCATTTAAAAGTGGCATTTGTCGAAGTTAAATCGGTATGTGTCAGTTTAAAATGGTATGTGTCAGTTGAAATTGGTATGTGCCTATTTAAATTGGTATATGTCGATTTAAATTGGTGTGTGTCAATTCCCCATGATTTGATACCGATTGCTCGCCATAATTGCTCGCCATAATTGCTCGCCATATTGCTCGCCATACGGGTGAAGCTTATAATTAATTGCAACGATTAATCCCTTTTACAAACAAGCTTGCTCAATTGATCAACCATGCCAGTCTATATAAAGAGGTCAAACTCCTCTTACGTTATTTATCTAAAAAAAAACCGTCCTGAACACGAAGTGCTTTCAGACTGACTGTCTAACAGATTTTCTATCAACTAGCTAGTTTTCCACTAGAGACAGCTAACACTTTGTATTTGTTTCTATCGTCGTGGGTTCAATTCAGTGTGTGATATATGAATATATCATGCTTCTCCAGGCTGATATTACATGTGTAGGTATCAAAATTATAACTGAAAATATTACCAAATATAACAGGGTGTACTCTGAAAAAATTGGATGAAAACCTTGAGAAAAATCCAAAATGGGCAATATAGGACATTATTGCCCAACAAATAGGCGCACAAGGGTACCTATAATGTTCTGTAAATAAAGAAAGGAAAAACGTGTTGGGCAAGTTTTAAAGTACCCAACATCTGGATAAGATATTGTTAGGGGAAAAAATGTAATTGGCCAATTAGATGATTGGTATAAGATAAGTTAAGTTGTTGAGATTCGTTTTAATAGAAATGATTAATTAAGATCTCATGGTTGAATAAGACCGGATTTGTAAAATGTAAGTTGAAGAAATAAAAATCAGGACGAAATTATCTAGAGGGCAATGGGCGTAAAGGAAATAGTTCTCACAATCACATAATCAATGGGAAAAGAAATACAAATTGAACGATTGAGATTCGTGTGTCAAACTACAAATATATTGTTTACGTTTCCTGCTATCATTAAATCTTTATGCAAAGTAACAGCTGTTAATTTTTTTCGAAGTAGCTTGAGGTTTCTGTTTATAAGAGCAATTGCCATTCAGTACTCAAACAGTCCCTGCAGTTGAGCAACATTTAGGTACATTAAATGGGAAGACAGTAAGATTTGGGCAACATATTTGTGTAAAAAGTTTGAGCAATTCCTTGGAAAAATTACCCAGCCATGTTGGGCAATGATTTGTTGGGTAAAACTTTGACCAACTACTGGGAGAAATATATTAACCGGCCAGGTTGGGTAATGATATCCCCAACGAGGGGCAGGAGGCGTGTGTGACAAGCCGTTGGTTTAAAAAGTGCCCACTTTTGGTAAAGTTTTATCCAACTGCTTTCAATGCACCAGGTGTATTCCGAAGGAGAATATGGTTGACGTACGGTACAATAAGAAAGTGCAATATCTTACATTAACTTTCAAATTGTGTAGTCACTGTTATCAAAACACTTAGAAATTTGTAGGAAAGTTAGTTAGATTCAGTGTCACAGCTCACTTATAGAAAAGAGCCCGAAAAATGTAGAAAAGAACATGCTGCAACTTGGCTGGAGCAACCACTACAAAATAATAATGCACAACTAACAATACAGTATTTTACATTTTTCAATACGGTGCCAATATCTAGACAAGCCTTATTTACAGTAGAAGAGGCTCAACACAATATCGGCCGGTAGTCTGCTCAAGCTTGAAGGCTCTCGATCGCTGATACAAATCCTCCATACCGAGGGAGACTTACACCGTGCGCCATAACATACAGACTGCTTCCGCTTCACGTAGACCGTTTTAATCTCTGGGATCGAGGAGAGCAACAATGGGTAAATCAACTTAAACAACATAATGAATCAGATTTGAGTCAATGACTGTCACAATACTCAGATCACAAGTCTAACATCTTAACCAAAAGACAATCCACATTTCACTCTCAAAGGCCACATGGTTGAACATCAAACTAGGCCTTCGCAATAATGGTGCCCTCCGACGGAGTCAATACCAAAGTAGGGTAGTGCGGAGGGGAGGCTTCTTGTCGGCTCGATCGAAATAAAATTCCCAGTTCCTAGTTATAGGTGACTGAGAATGCACAAAGCGGAGAGGGTTTGACGATTAAAAACCTATCATGTTCCTGGTTCGTGATAAAAAGGAGAGGTGCTATCCCTCACTTTATGCAAAATTTACTTCAATATAATCACAATCTATCAAACCTGAGTTGCCATGGCAACGAAATATTTTGGCAGAACATGTCACTCCTGTTATACGTTTCATGTTTCATATCGATGCAATGTTTTCCCCTGGAAGTATGGACAAAAAACGATTTTGACTCAATTTGACCTTTGACCTTAGACCGTCACTTCCAGAGCCATGGCAACCGTATATTTGGATAGTTCTAGTCATCCTCATGTCATGTGCGAAGTTTTATGTCACTAAGATGTTTCATTACCGAAATACAGACAAAAGTATGATTTTACCTTAATTTGACCTTTGACATCTGATCTTTGTCCCTCACTTCCGGAAATCTGCGAGACACAAGTTCCAACCCTGGGTAGCTCCCCACCAAGTTTGAAAGGGATCGGTCTAGCCCACTAGGAGGAGTTCGAGTTAAAAGTTTCTGCTTCTTTTCACTTCCATCACGTGACCTTAAATGTCTGTAATTTCCACGGTAATCATGCATTTTGAATTGGTAGTTCTAGATATCCTCATGACACGTGCAAAGTTTCACGTCAATGCCATGTTCCTTTACAGAAATACGGTAAAAGACCTGAAATGCAGCCAAAAATCCCCCCAAAATGATTACTATCGCAATATGACCTCTGACCTTTGACTTTTGACCTTCACTTCCGGAAATCTAAGAGACACAAGTTCTGACCCTGGAGTGCCTTCCCATCAAGTTTGAAAAAAATCGGTCCAGCCCAGCCCACTAGGAGGAGTTAGAGTCACAAATTTCCTCTTTTTTGCTTAAAAATAGACACTTCCCCTTCTATCATGTGACCTTTGATACCTGTTGCCATGGTAACCATTATGTTGGTAGCTCTAGATATCCTCATGACACATGCAAAGTTTTACGTCAGTGCCATGTTCCTTTATAGAAATACAGTAAAAGACCAGAAATACAGCCAGAAAATCCCCCTAAAATGATTACTATCGAAATATGACCTCTGACCTTTGACCTTCACTTCCGGAAATCTGTGAGACACAAGTTCCAACCCTGGAGTAACTTCCCACCAAGTTTGAAAAAGATCGGTCCAGCCCAGCCCAGCCCACTAGGAGGAGTTAGAGTCACAAATTTCTTTTTTTTTCGCTTAAAAATAGACACTTCCCCTTCCATCATGTGACCTTTGATACCTGTTGTCATGGTAACCATATATTTTGGCAGTTCTATATATCCTCATGACACGTGCAAAGTTTCATGTTAGTGCGATGTTCTAGAAATATAGTAAAATATAGGATTTTCATCAAATTTGATCTTTGACCTTTACTTCCGGTTATGCAATATGTACAGTGGTTCTACCTAGGGTACCTTCCTACGAAATTTGAAGAAATCCGCTGAGCCGTTTAGGAGATATTAGCAAAACAAAAATTCACACACACATACATGTTTTGACCGTCAATCGGGGACACATTTTTTTAACCATGAAAATGTGGATATCCCCGCTTTGGGTGTATCGACACTTGACTACGGGAAAAACGCTCATGTCCCCGATTTACTGGTACTACACAGATACACATACACCCATGCACCAGCCCACTGTTTGTCACCTAATGTTAGGTCCATCACATGGAAATTGGGGAAAACTCCAAAATGCTTCAAACTTGCTGTGGTACTGTACATCCTTGAAACGTGAGAAACTCAATTTCATGGCTAATTTTGCATTTGGCAAGTGGGGATATCCCCACTTGCAGGTGTATCCACACTTGCCCGGAGAAAAAAAAAAGGCTCATGTCCCCGTTTTACACCAAAAACATACGCACACACACACACACACACACACACAAACGGACACGTTTTGAACCCTCACACAGAATTGGAGTTTGGGTTACCTTAGAGGACCCCACCCTAGGTTAGACCCTTGGGCTAGTAACTTGAGGGCACCAACCATTACCATGGCAACAGTGCCAATTTCAGCTGGCATTCCCATTTATAGCTCAACGGGCAAAGTGATAACAATGTATCATCCTCCTCACGGAGCGATGAGATAACAACTGTGCACCTATTGAATTAAATTTATTACTTGATTTTGCTCTGCCAATATGTGTTCTGTGGAATCAACCTCGAATATTGCAACTGTCTGTGCATGCGCATAGACACTTTCGCTGCATCTGCTAATCTCGCTGTTATTGATCAAAGGCATCCCGCACCAGTGTTGTCAAGCAAAAGCTAAATTTTACAAGTTTCTTCTTGTTTCTATACAAAGCATCTTTCATCATCCTTATGACATAACTATTGTACAATCCAGATACCCTATGCAGTTTCTTCTGGTAAATTGTACAAGTTTGAGGAGAGAAATGATGTCACTTGACTTTCGTCAATCATCATGACACAGGACACTCTACTGCACTACGTCAAGTTGGTTGCGACCTCCAATTATAAGCACGTGGAATGAGACAAAAAAAATGATACTTAGTAATGCCTCTTACTCAGAAACGCTGTACGACGTCACTGACATAATTTGATTTTGATCTAAAATGATGTAGGTGTCGATTCGATTGGCTTTTAGGACCTTTTCTTACGTAGCTTCTTACAATCCCTATTTTTTGACGTTAAATGGCAATTTTTGATACCCAGTAAACGAACAGTCTCTGTTCTGTCAATCACTACGTGACGCACGCACCGTCAGAACTTTGTTGATGGGGCGTGACGATAGAGCTCAGAAGAAACTTCTATGCAAAAATAGTTGGAAAAATGCAGACACCAGTATGGACAGCCGCCGCTCCAGACTTTGTTATTTGAGGGGCAAAGAGTAGGCTTGAGACAGCAAGATATATGTTTTTAAAGGCAGTCATTCGTCACCCCAAACTACAGTTTCAGTATACATATATCAAAACTCTCAATTGGTACAGCTCTTTGATTGACATCACATTCAAACAATGCATCATAGCTAAATTACACAGCATGGGCACTTAGAGTATCTTGATTACACATTATGGACTTGTATGGCCACTGGGACAAGCCATGAAGCAATAAACTAGGATTGTGTCTGAATAAAGATGAGTTTTAGATAAATGTGGGAGGGGCTAGAAGTAAGTAGGTTGGGAGAATTGGAACTGTTTGGAATGATGAAAATATGCCTTTAATATTAATTATTACCCGTATCAACGGGCTCACAGGCTGAGGAACATGATAGTAAATAGAGTGCCACACACCATATAGATACGTACATTCAGCTCGCGTTAAGTACTAGGTCAAAGGACAGTTGACCCCACTTGAGCTGTTTTTATGTTTCAGTGGTACATGAGTTGGCTAGTGTTATCGGTATATCACATCACATCATCACATCACATCAACTTCGATGTTGCTGGCCAAAGGCCAATTCATCGCTCCAAAAGAAAGGAAAACCAATCAATAAGTACTGCTTAGAAATTAATACTTATTATAAAACAACCCAGGCAATTTCTTCCAATGAGTACCCAATCTACCTTTAAATATATCTAAAATTTTAGAGGTTACTACATCATCTGGTAAAGTATTTCAATGATCAATTGAACGCTGAGTAAAGAACTTTTGCCGCAATAAAGTTTTAAACCTGGATTTAACAATCTTATATGTATGCCCTCTTGTAACAGAATATGCTGGTACTAATTCAAACAGCCTGTGGTCGGTAGTAATCAGTCCATGGAAATACTCATACATGAAAAACATGTCACCTCTCAGGCGCCTATGAGTAAGTGAAAACAAATTCAAATTTCTAAGTCTCTCCTCATATGGTAACTCACTTAATCCAGGCACTAACTTAGTTGCTCTACGTTGCAAAGATTCAATAGCCTCTACTTCACGTGTGTAAAAAGGTGACCAAACAGGTTATCCATATTCCAAAACAGGTCTTACTAGAGCTTTATACAAAAGCATAATGGTTGCTCTATCCAAAAACCTAAATGACATCCTAATTACACCAAGAAAACAGTTTGCTTTTGTGATAATTTGAGCAACATGCTCCCTGAATACAAGATCTCTATCGACAATAACTCCAAGATCTTTCTCTGAAGTCACAACTTCTAGACTATGACGCTTGCCTTCGTTGTCTAACATACCATAACAAAACTCAGGATGAGAGCAACCAATTCTCAAAACATGACACTTATCAGGATGAAAGCGAAGTTGCCATTTCCTTGACCACTCATAGATATTCTCAATATTACTCTGAAGAACACTACAATCACTCTCCGATTGGATTTCCTTATATAGTTTAGTGTCGTCAGCAAAACTTTTAACCCTACAATCCGTAACACAACTTGGCAAATCGTTATACGAGAAATAAAAGTGGCCCAAGCACACTACCTTGAGGGATACCACTTTCAATATCTGCCCAGTCAGAAAAATTTCCTTCCACACGAACCCTATGTCTACGATTCATCAGAAATTGCCTTATCCATTCCAACACATCACCCCTAATACCATTAGACTTTAATTTCACTAACAACCTTTCATGTGGTACCTTGTCAAAAGCCTTCATGAAATCAGTATCAATGCCATTGCCTGCATCCCAAGCTTTCGTCCAATCATCAAATACATCCACAAGTTGTGACACAAAAGATCTACCTGAAACAAATCCGTACTGATTGGCAGACAGTAAATCATTACTGATCATATACTATCTTTTAAAAGCGACCCACAAATGTTGCACACCACAGCCCCCCCCCCCCCCCGCCAGTGTGCGGGGGGGGGGAGACTGTGATAAAACTGTGCCGATATGTATAACGCATATTAAATGATCTTCGAAGGAAATCAAAAAAAGAAAAAAATTAGAAAAGAGGAAAAAAAAATACCCGGCTTCTCGCGCGTTCATCTTATATTACGCTTTGATTAAAGGCTAAAACCACTGAGTTTTAGATGTACATGTTTTAGGAAGTAACACAATAAGGATATTGCCTTTTCATTCGTCTCAGCGTCGTTTCAATTGGGTTCACCCAAAGACCTGTCCACCCAGGCTTCCTCTTTGACTCTATTCCTTTAATAGAGAATAAGTAGGCAAGGGACGAAAATTAGAGCAATGATCCACGTGAGAGGCGGAGGTCGCAACACCATGCAGCTATATGGCGGTAACTGCCCGTATACAAGCAGTTATTGGCAGCGCATTATTTAATGTACAGAATGCGTGCCATAGTGCAAACGACTTGTTGCTATGCATTTGTTTGTGCTATGTCACGTCTGTATATGGATGATGTGCATACGTACGTGCATGCCGTGCATATGCATTCCAAAGGATGACCGCCGACAAGAGTAACAAACATTAAAAGGTGGAAATAATCAGTAGCTTTGCGAGAAGATAATCGTTCTTTTCACAGCGTAAGACATTTTTTGTTCTATTATGAAAGTTTACATTGAAAAAGACTAGCGCAATTCTGGTGACAATGACTGATACAATGTTTATTGCCTGTCGATTCAACAACAATCACGTCATGTTCCTCTCACACAAGTTTACTGTAGCGTTGGCCTCACTACATCACTATGCGCAAATCCATTTTCAAATAGCTTTACGTTAGTAAGAGTTTTGCGAAATAGTGATTAACGTAACGCCTGGTGGCCGATTCAAATTTCGTGTTTTCGCACTTCTCAGAAAGGTAGTGTTACATATCAGTAAAATACCCTAACTTCACTTGGCATTTAGAGAGCGAACTTTTAAAAGTAAAAATCCGTTAGAATTACACCCTAAGTTAACGTTAGGCGGCTAAGTAAGGCTAGACTAGTTACTGAACATGACAGTATAATCCGCTCCTTGTAGTCACTCCTTACTACGGTCACTGGCCTAGGCTAGGCCTAGGCCTACATCATAGATGTACAAAGGTAACGACGTTTTAAGCCAAAACAACAAACTGAGGTCTAATTACGATGGTATGGTTCATGGAACAGATTTGAGTTAACATAATGATCTTGAGCATTCTTAAATACCACTTATATCTTCTGGAATGTTTAATACCAGAGAACTCATAGCAAAAGGCAGGAAAAATGTGGTGCCATCCTTCCCAGCAACATCGACATCTTGACAGCTAGATCGTCTGCTACTGTCTTGCATGATGGGAAGGACTTCTGCTCGACAAGCTATCGAAGACCAATTAGTAAGCGCGGCTAGCCAATACTTGTACATCATATAGTAAGTTCTCTGTACATTACGAAATTATACAGTCACTGCGTAGGTTTCCCCGTTTTATATGAGATCACATGACAAACACTGACTTCTTCGACTGAAAAATTACTCTGCACAGGCTTAACATTACTCACAGAATTATCCTGCCAAAATTTCCCTTTTAAAGGTCTTATTTCGTTAACAGACTTGTGTGGAAGGTGAATGTGATGACAAAGATCATCTGTGGAAAGTTTGGTGAGAAAAGGTATCTTTTTGGGGACGTGAGGGATGCCTTCTCACGCGTGAGTAGGCAAATAAGCTGTGTTTTTGTGTATACTGGGCAAGGGCCCAGAAATGAAGTGTATAGCATAGGAACGTAATGCTGGGTCCTGTTCAAGGGCTAGGCTAGACTACCTTGGGCTTGAGGCTTGACATGGTATCCAGTCGAAACGTCCCCAGATCAAAACGTCCCCGATTTTTACCAAAACGTCCCGGTGATATAATATATGGTATAACAAAACGGCCCTGCATAATGAGTTTGAATGTCCAATTGAAAATTGCAAGTTGGTAACGTAAGATGCAAATGTGAGAGAGGAATTAGAGATAGGAATATAGACCAAGGTGGAAGGATGGATATGAATTTTCTTTCCAATTGTGACGAGTGCCCAGATGAATTAAATTGTAATTACAGTAAGCTGTGTTTAGAAACTGGGAATTGAGATGAGTCTATTTGTTATTGGATGATTACATGCACTGAGAAAATAGGCTATAGCAAAAGTTGGATAATTGACATAAGCCTAGGCCGACCTTTTGATTATGATAAGACTTCTATTCTCTTAGCCTAGGCCTAGGCCTGTTTAAAAAAAAAAACATTTTGATGCAAAGGCTTCATGTGACATAAATCTATTTATGATCAATTATGTGCAATGGTTAGGCTATAGCCTACGTCTAAGCAATCTTTTTTGTTTTCAATGTTTCAGAATGATAATTTCACAATACATAATATAGGCCTAGGCTAGGCTATGTAAGTTTTTACCGAATTTACAGACAACTTAATCGTTTCAACTAAACTAAACAACTCAGCTCATTTTTCAACATACAACAGGGACGTTTTGATGCAGGAACGTTTTCATATGAGGATGTTTTGACAAACTGTGGGAACGTTTTGGTCTGGGAACGTTTCGACTAGTAAGCCTTGACATTAGCCCTCGTACAGGGCTGTGTGTTTGTTACATGGCCTAGGCCTAGGCTCATCGCTTACCAGTTGAAACATCCCCCGACCAAAATGTCCCCACCGTAGTTCAAAACGTCTTTGGGTCAAAATGTCCCCGCTTCAAAAAGGAACCTGTTGTACTGTTTGTTGTGAAATGAATGGAGTTGTTTAATTTAGTTGATATGATGTTTAAAAATTCAGTTAAAACTTTATTGTACAGTACTGTAGGCCTAGGCCTATATTACAGTATGTAGGCCTATTGTGAAATGTTCTTAACATCAAAAACAAAGGTGGCTTAAGACTAATGTACCTGTTGTATGTAATTGATAAATTTATTTTATATGAAGCCTACAGCATCAAATTATTCTTATCTCTGTGATTTTCTGTTTTAATGGGAGAATAGAAATCTTGTCAAGTTACGTCAGTTATCCAACGTTAGTGCTATATTTTCCCTATGTAGACAGTATGTGTAATCTTCCTATAACAATAGACTCAAAATTTGCAGGTTAAAACTGTCAGTCAATTACAACATGTAAGCATGCAGTCTGCCTTCATTGGCTTGCCAATTGATGCAGTCACATGACAGAGTGTGAGTGTAAGAATCACATGTGAAAAGTACAGTGCTGTAGCAATGCAACTCATTAAATGTCATACTGAATCTTTAAAATTTTTGGACTTGGGAGAAAAAAATGCATACAACTGAAAGAGGTCATCACCTACTGTAGCAAGGTGGAAAATGACTTTCAAACCTGTTTACATGCAAATGGGAAAAAATTTAAAGTGGGCATGACACGGCCAAGAAAGTTTCTCAGTAAATATTTTTTGGGTACACCTGGACATAAAGTGAATGTTTCCCTAATTATGTCATTAAATACCAAAATACAACGTTGCAAAGTCCCAATTACAGGCCAGGCTCAGCCTATTTGAAATCCGAAAGCAAAAAAAGTATGTGAGCATATCTCAAGATGGTGAAGTCATTGGAGGCATGGTTAGCAACACTGTACCAGGGAGCTTACAATCATCGAATCATACGTGTGCATGGTAACATACATATGTTAAGAGTATGTCATTGCAAACACCAGTGCTACGATAGCAGTGAGTGTGGCCACTGACTACATTGAGAATTATGCATTGTGCTGTGACTGCTTACTGCTTAGTATTCGCAATAGCACCTTAACCAAACAGCTCATACAGTAAAGATGCGCTCCTAGTGGGGACCTGCTGGTTGTGGATTTTACATACTGTACATGTTCATAGCTGTTCCGTTTAAAGCCTCTTTCTTGCACAAAAGCAGAACTGTTTTTACACATGCCCATATACATGCATACATATTGACCAATGATTTGCTCCAAATCCTCACCATGGTCTGCTCCTTTCGCTCTGCGTGTTAGACAAGTACAGTATTGTGTGATGCAATTGTTTTCATGAAGTTGCTAAGATAAGATTAAACTTCGCCGAGTGTTACGTTTTAATAGTTCCACATCTGGATGTGTATTCTTAAATAGGGTGGGGTTTGTGCCGCCAATTGGGTCATTAAATTCAGGTGACCTTTTGCGGCATTTTAAGAAATTGGATTTTTGAAGGTTTTCCTTCAAATATCGTTTATGCCGAATTGTACAGGTTTTTAATACAGTGTGAGATGATTTGTAAAATACTGTATCAAATCTTGCAATACACAAAAGTTTTTGTGGCCATGTCATGCCCACTTTAAGGAAATTCTGGAATTTGTTCCAGGAAAGGAAACTTCAAATTGTGGAAGTGCTACAAAGCCATAATGTTGAGATCTGTTGTGCCCTGCTGTGTGGCCATTGGCCAAAAACTCTAGTGCAGAGTATTTAAAACAAAGTGGGTGGATAGAGCATAGAGCCCTGTTCAAGGACTACTGTACTACTGTACCGCATACTTCTGACTTACAGAATATTTCAATTATAGTTCTACTGTAGATATTCAGTGTCATAAAAATCATTCAGGATTTTAAATACTGTAATAAAGAGGATGTGTTTGTCTGAACACACAAAGGCAGGTGCACAGTATTTTTTTAGGTACAGTACTGTACTTCATATTTTGATCTGATTTTTAGGAAGCAATTTTTGATCTTGCATGTTGCTATTTATTAAATATACTTACTGTAGGTGTTCAACATTCTTTTCATTTTTTGTTAGTATTATTTCTTGGGGTTACAGAAAATCAGGAAAAATGTCAAGGGACATTAATACAAAATGAATCAAACCGTTACCATGTACTGTATTGTTGTCAATGCTGTTGGCCTTTTCTCATGTTTTCACCCATGGATTAACTTTAGACTTTGATATACTTGCCATGTTTACATAGCAACAATTGACTAATGTACAGCAGGCCCACTCATCTGACTTTACTTTTAAAAGGCATGCCATCCCTCAAGTCTGTATGGTGTGGGTGAAAGTACCGCAATAAAATATCATGTAATTTTCACACAGTTCTAGTGCCTAGATTCAATCAGTTATAACTCCTTAATTTTCAGGTTTATAGTACTGTCAGGTACTAAAGCAATGTACAGTACGGTTTGGTATGCAACATACTCTACTGTATAATTTGTATGCATACGTAATGCAAGGACTGAATTACATTAAGAAACTGTACTTACCAAGCTACAAAAGAAATCCTGATTGTAGATGACAAATTTTTGCTTTACTGCTGTTGCAAAATTTCCCCTTGGCTTACAGTACTGTACAGTATGAAACATCATCTTCACAGCTGATATGGTTCTTTTTCTTAAGTCTCTTATGTGTCTGTATCAAAGTCAGAATTTGCCCCCAAAACAGGAAGTGTTACAGTATGGCACATTTTGGCAAATGCAGGCTGGAAATGGGGCCTACAGTAGCCCTATAAAATCATGATGTTTTGAAAGTCACTTAATACTGTACAGTACAGGTCCTTACTTCATGAAAAGTAAATTATTACTGTAGTTTTGAAGATCAATTTACTGTATTTGTCTCAGAGGCTAAAGAGAAAGTTTTGCGTTACATTTGTATTCCATAATTTTCTTTGCAAAAGGAATTAAAGGCCAAAATATTTTTGCAAAAGTGCCCAATTTTGAAGGGCATGAAGGGTACAGTAAATTGTCAGATGAGGAAGCCTAGAATCTGCTGGCTTTGGTTTTTTTTTTCCAATGCTGAAATACAAGCATGATCTTTGATTGCAATTCTATTTGTGTCTTTACAGAGGAAGTGAGAATTTTCAGCAGTCATGCCTGCTGTTGGTGATGACGCCCCTATGTACTGCTCCCAGCAGATAAATATTCCACCAGATCTACCAGATGTTCTCAAGCAGTTCACCAAAGCTGCAATTCGGACACAGCCAGGAGATGTTCTCCAGTGGTCTGCTGCGTAAGTCACTCTGCATCTTTTTGGCTAATGCTGTCTTGACAAGACAAAGAGAAACAAGCCTAGCTGCTGTTATCTCTTGAATAAAGTGTACTGTCTTTTCCTGTAGTAAAGTGTATCTTTTCCTTTAACCAATCAAACCAGCCATTCACACTAGCTACAAAAATATTCTGCACAGGTTGCTAAAATTGTAAGCTTCACTCTTCAGCTTACTAGAGGACAAAATCTTTGACATTTCTCATTCTATGGAATTCAATTCAATTCAATTCAATTCAATTCAGTTTATTTTACATATACAACAATCATCGACAGAGGTATCATTTAACAAATACTAAAAACAAAGTACATGTGATGGACACTAGAAAAACAATACAGTTTATCAAGGCTAGTGACCATACAAACATAGACAAAATTGATACTGTACTGTATAAGTCAAGGCTTCAATTCTTGGTACTGTAAGTATGATGTCTCATACTGGCTATACAGTTTTTGCCAAGGGTGTGGCAGATTGGATAAAGGCAGATGGCATTTGAAGCTGTGAAACAACACAACTGGGTAGATCTGGGTTTTTTAATCCCTTGCCAGGTGAAAGAAAGTCAGATTTTTCATCCAAATCAATTTCGATCTTCAGTACTGTACAGTTGCTGTAAACACCTTTAAATTTTGGGTTTTTTTTTTTAATGTAACCAGCCAATTAAAGCTCCTGGCCTCTCCCATATTATTTGGCAGTCATCACTTTTTGCCAAAAAATTTAATTTACTCCTAGAGGCAGGAATTATAATGAACTGTAATCACTGTATTTCCAGATCAGTGGGTTGGTTCAAATTGAAGTTTGGTCACTCAGGACAGTTCAACAAACAAAAGTCATTACCACTGACCTTAAATTTGTAAAAATTGTTGAGCCACTACAGTAACTAGTCGTAGCCTAATAATTAACACCCAAGACAGTCAGTCAGTCTGTTACTCAGTGTCACTGAATGTTTTGGGTACACAATTTCATTATCGCATAAAGAGTACAGTAGGCACAACTTCATGCTATCAGGCAATTCTGGTAGAAGAAACGATGCATTTCTCTCCAGTTACAGTAATGTAGAGTACCTGGGAAACTGTGATGCTGTCTACAAAAAAGTGGGAACTGAGATAGTGCACAGTAGATTTCTTAGTTACCGCAGGAATTGTTGGATACAGTTGAGGTGATTGCAGATAGCATTCATCTCCCCAATGTGGGGTGAGCACCTTGTTTGAAGGAAAATATCTATTAGACAAGTCCAGTCTGTGCAGGGAGAATAAAGAACACCTTTACAGTGGTGCCAAACTCCAACCCCACCACCTCAATATTGTGATGAGCCAATGCAAAACCCACCTCCACCCTCCTACATGTAATTCTTTGCCCCCGCTCAGGACCTATTGTTCAATAGTGTCCAAGTCCTGGATTTGATACATGTTATTCATGTGAAACATGATTCAATTTCTTCCAGATACTTTGATGCTTTGTCCAAAGGAGAAACTCCACCGGTAAAGGAGCGTTTGGAGATGCCAGTTGCAACCCAGAAGACTGACACAGGCCTCACTCCTGGTATTTTGTCCGTCTTGAATAGACAGGTACATTTTCCTTTCTTTACCCTCTTTTTAAGGGGCTCCTCAAGTTGATATTGAAAACTTAAAGTGGGCATGACACGTCCACAATAACTTTTGTGTATAACAAAATTCTATACAGTATATTACAAATATCTTCTCACACCCCATTTAAAACTGGTACAATTCGGCATAAATGATATTTGAAGAAAACATTCAAAATCCAATTTCAAAAAATGCTGCAACAGGTCACCTGATTTTTCTCCCCAATTGGTGGCACAAACACCACCCCATGTAAGAATGCACATTAACAGTAGATGTGTAACTATAATGTGACACTCAGTAAAGTTATGTTATCTCAACAACTTCATGACAAAGATTACATCACAATACTCGTCCAATGTACAGAGCGCAAGGGGCAGACCATGTCCGCGTGCATATGCACGTGTAAAAACAGTTCTGTTTTTGTGCAAGAAAGACGTAGTCCTGGCGCGATACAGAACATCTATGAACATGGATAATCCGTAAAAAGCCTGTCTTCAATACAAGGTACAGTACAATCACTTCTTTACTCTATGAGCTGTTTGGTGAAAGGTGATATTGCAAATACTAAGCAGTCACCACACAATGATGCATAATTCACAATGCAGTCACTGGTCATGCTCACTGCGATTGTAGCACTGGTCTTTGCAATGATACACTTGCTTACACACATAACCATGGACATGATTGGATAATTCTGAACTTCCTGGTACAGTGTTGCTATAGTTTCCAATAATGTCACCATCTTGAGATGCACTCACATACATCTTTTGGCTTTTCAATTTTAAATGGGCTGAACGTAGCCTCTTACTGGTAGTTCACAACATTAAATTCCTTTGTTTATTGACATAATTTACTAGGGAAAACATTCACTTTATGTCAAGGTGTAACCAAAGAATATTTATTGAGAAACTTACTTTGGTTGTGTCATACCCACTTCAAAGGTCGAGAGCAGTCCCCCAAACTTACAGTAATTTGAAACAACAGCTGAATCTCACATTTTTTTTTTTTTTTATTTCTCTTCAAAGTATCTTCTCTCATATTTAAGAACTTGACTAATTGCATATCAAAATAAACCATGCAGTTACTTCTAGTACTGTAAATTTCACATTTGGAATGAAGAAATATTTCATATACTGGAATTCTCACTAGCCAATCATGAAACAGGACATTCCACTACTGTCCACTATTTGAAGTTGGGGTGGCTGCTCTTGCCGTTTAATGGAAGTTTTGAAGGGTACCACATGAAAATGATACTGTACAGTTTAGCATGAAAATGATACTGTACAGTTTAGCAAGATCACTCAAGATTTATATCCAACAGCTACAGAACAGGTTGAAATTTGGCATTTTTAGATATTCTGCCTTGTAACAGTTTTGTGCATAATTTGAAAAAATGTCTGGTCATGAGTTCTTGAATACCTAATTGAGCCGTTTAGTACTCACTCATAAAATGGTAATTTTTACGTACCGTAGGATGTGGGGATTGTCCACGTTTGACCATTTATCATCATGATACTGTACAGTATGTGAAGAAAGCTTAACAGCTAGAAAAATTTGTTGAATTTCATGAACCAACTTAATGCTCAAATATTGCAGTTTTGACCTGTTGCTGCTTGGCCTTAACTTACACAGGATGCAATCATTATGTTATGGTATTATGCATTACTGTATATAGAGAAAAATTGACAGCAACACAGGTCTGCATAGAAACATTTTCTTTGGTTGACCTGTAAATTGAGTGCAGTTGTGCCCTTAGCTCCAGAACTGGTTAAAAAAGCACCCAGAAATGAACTTAGGTTGTAAGAACTGGCTCACGTATTTTTCTCCATCTTAAATCGTTGCTTCTTCTGAGCAGGTTTAGTTATTAAAATAACGCTTCTTCTTTAGTGTTTGCACTGGGTATCGGGGTACCCGACCAACGTTCTTGCTACCCGGGTATAAAATTACTACCGGGGTAGCATTTTTCTATGATTTCTTTTTGATCTTTGCAAAATGACATAGTTATTGAAAGTACCAAATGTATTAACCCACATCTCATTCACAATTATTTGAAATGAAGTTGCTTAACTTGTTTGTTTCCGTAACGTGCTAGTACTTCCATGGTTAAATTGCACTTTTCCAATAACAATTCCTGCGATGTGTGTTTCTAACATCCGCTCCTATACCATTTAACCATGGAAGTACTACCTCAGTCTGAGGTAGTACTTCCATGATTTAACGAAACATCATAGGCCTACGTACTATACTGAACATAGCCTAGCCTAGCCCACTTTGCAGACAAAAGATATTGCGAGGTTTACGATCAGGTACCCGGGTACCCGACGGGTAATACGGTTCGGGTACCCAGGTACGAATTTACTACCTGGTGCAAACACTGTTCTTCTTTCTGTTCATACAGTTGATTGGTTGAGAAGAATTTGTATCTTAAGAAACAGAGATTGATTTTCCATTGGGGAAGTTTGGTTTATTCCACTTGATGTTTGCTAAACAGAATAAAGGCCTAGACACTGGCTGTCCTAATACAGTGAATAGTGGTTGCAATGAAGAAAATTGTAACTGCTGTATTTGAACAAGTCAAAATGTGGAAGGCATAATTATTATGCATATACTGTAGAATTCTATGTGTATAGATTTCTTGGCACTGCTGTAGGTCATACCTGTAGTGGGTCTTTTGCTTCCAATTTTAATCTCTGTAGACAATATGCAAGGTTAAATGCAAGTGTAGGGTGTAAAAGATAGCTGGTGAATGGAACAGTAGTTTGTTTTATAATTCATATTTGGAAATAATGCAGGTCCCTGAACATTGTGAACCCTGGACACAGTATGAAAAAGAAGTGAGTTGGACTACGGTGGGATCACACTGTCTCTACAGCACTGCTCAAAAGCTTGTCTCAATCAGACCCTATAGTGGCAGGTGTTTTTGTTACAAGTAGAGGCAGTTACAAATTGTAACCAATCATTTGCAATCACCTTTTTTGTCTAACACATGTTTGATGCATACAGGAATGTCAAGAATCTACATTACTCCCCTAATTTTTGGGGCCCATAAAATCTTAACATTCCTGTATGCATCAAAATGACTTTTGGGAGTAACTCTGCTTATGCATTAAACACTGAGGTGTGCAGTGCCCAGGCACAGGCTTCAAGCATGCTGTAGCAACATTAGTGTTGAAAGATTGGAGAGGTACAGTAGAAGGGCTCATTTGGGGACTACAACCCTTTGTAGACAAAACCCTTTCAAAAGAAGTTGTATCAATTAGTTTCAAAACTGCAGGTTTTCATATTCTGTAGTTTTCTGCCACTGTGTTTTTTTTTTTCCCTTTGGAGCCTCATTTCATTGCTAAGCAAAACCAAGGCGGCAGTGTTCCAATGTGGGTTAAAAGGTTTTGGGACCCTCAATGGGTTTACAGTACTGTATATACTTTTGTTTGGTGTTTGCATGACAATTTTACAATATCTGACACAAAATTTCATGAAACATTTGAAAAAACATTTGTGAAAAGATTTCCACCATTCCCTCCACAGCTTGGTCCAAAGAAGGTAGTTTCTCTGTCAGAATTGGAGCAGAAATGGAAAGATAACTGCCTTCCAATGGAGAGACTGCAGAACCTGATGCAGATAGGAAGCTTTGGTGACGCTTTTGACTGGCTTAAATTTTTCTCCTTAGCTTGTTCTGCATTGGCAGGGGTAAGACTTTACCTCAATCTTCTGGATTACTTCAATGATTAAAGGTCTAGTGCTTCCACTCCAACCAGTTCCAATTTCACTAACCCCTTTACTTTTGTACTCCCTGCAACTTTCTAGAACTCATCCTCACCCAGACCCATTCCCAATTTATTGCTTCAGGGATGAGTATTGTAAGTTTAATGTGTAATCAAAATACTCTTAGTACAGTACATGCGTATGTTTTGTAATATAAGCTACAGCTCTCTTCGATTTTTTTACTTCCTGTCAACTGAAGAGTTGCGCCAGTTGAGAATTTCTGTGAGCTACTACAAAAATAGTAGTTTTGGGTGAGAGTTAACTGCCTTTACTGTAAGTACTTGTTGTTTGTATGCCAAAAGGAATTGCAGATTTGGTTAGGTTAGATTGATTTTTATGGCCCAGTTTCCAGCCAATTGGTTCAAGTCCAGCAAGCCACAGCCACAGTGGCTCACTGGCTTGTTTTCCCTACACCATTGTTTATGCTGACCACCAAGCACAGTGGCAGTACAGTAGGTTCCATTTTTAATGTCTTTGGTATGCTGGGACTCAAAATTTGAATTGTGGAACATGCACAGGATTTAAACACGATGCTCAGCTCATACAATATTACAATGCAGTTTACTCTATATATTATTGGCTGTATCCATATGTTACCATTTTTCATGCAGTTAAGGTTTTTTATCAGTTCAAGTGCATGTACAGTATTTGTGGTCAGCCTACTGTAGATGTAGAAAAGTGTGCCTGGCAGAATTAAATCATACATAAAGATGTACAATAGGCTACAGTTTATGTACAGTACACTCCAGGCTAGTGCAAGACCACTTTAATGTGAAACCCACATAACAGTATGCTGTACTTGAAATGGCTTTGAAAAAGCAACATTTAGCAACAAATTTCTTATGGAAATAATCCCAAATTTTGGGAACAGAACTAGTAGGAACTGATGTGTAATTTTTATTCATAAATGCTTGATTACCTGCATTCTAAGTGGTTGAAAACCATTTGAGACTTGTTTCCAATCTCATTCGAGACCAGTCTCGAATGGTTTTCAAAAATAGGAGAATTGACTTGAATATGATCACTACTCTTACTGTTTACAATATTTTGTGCCCATGCACAGTTGCCATGTACTATCATACAGTACCATATTCATCCCATAGTTTGCTCAACATGTAGAAACAGTGGACCTCCACTATCACCTTGGTCCACTCAGCCTCTGTGATGATGTCATGGTCAGTCTTAAATCACATTCAAGACTTGGGCTCCCTTGCATTTATCCCCTAATTGGAGGTTGATGCAGCTGAATTCTCCAACTTGCCTTTTGTGAGACTGAGGGGGTCATCATCTTTGGTCATAATTTGGGAATAGGGAAGAGTGGGTAAGGTGGTATGTGATCACCATACCAGCTTAGAATCTTGAACAAGAAATGGAATATTGGAGGGGCAGGGGTATACATGTATATTTTTTTTTCTTCAGTTCCAAACAGTTTTGAGAGGTTTCATGAGAAAAACTGCAATCCAGTGTTCTTTGTGTATATACTGTAGTACCTTCCTATTTGACTAAGAAAGAGAAAATAATACATCATCCCAGAAAGCACAATGGTAATCTATTGAAAGGGGATTTATTTTATTGAAAGTTGATTTATTTTTAGGGTTAACTACTTCCAAAAGATTTTCTCACTTTGTGTTGTCTCTGCTTTTTGATTCCTTGCCGTGGGGGCAAGGAATCTATGCGATGGTGATGTCGTGTGTATGTGTGTGTGTGTGTGTGTGTGTGTGCGTGCATCTGTGACACTTTGGCTTGTAAACACGATATCTCAAGAAGAGTAAGTGTGACTAACCTCATATTTGGTGTGTGGAATGGTCATATTGAGTAGACGATCGCTATTGTTTTTGGTGGACGTCAAAGGTCATTTGGGGTCATGAGAGGTCAAAAGGTCAAAACCTTGTAAACACGATATCTCGAGAACAGTACATGTGACTATGCTCATGTTTGATGTTTGGTGTGTGGAGTGGTCATATTAAGTAGATGATCCCTATTGTTTTTCGTGGAGGTCAAAGGTCATCTGGGGTCACGAGAGGTCAATAGGTAAATTCCTTAGAAATTGCTTGTAAACACGGTATCTCAAGAAGAGTAAGTGTGACTAAACTCATATTTGGTGTGTGCATTGGCCATATTGAGTAGATGATCCCTATTGTTTTTGGTGGAGAGCAAAGGTCATTTGGGGTCACAAGAGGTCAAAAGGTCAAAACTTCTTAAACACAATATCTGGAGAACGGTACATGTGACTATGCTCCTATGTAGTGTGTGGGTTGGCCATATTGAGTAGATGATCTGTATATTTTTTGGTGGAGGTTAAAGGTCATTTGGGGTCACAAGAGGTCAAAAGGTCAAAACTTCATAAACATGATATCTCCAGAATGGTACATGTGAATACGCGTATATTTGGTGTGTGGATTGGTCATATTGAGTAGATGATCCTCATCCATTTTTGTGGCGGTCAAAGGTCATTTGGGGTCACGAGAGGACAATAGGTAAATTCCTTAGAAATTGCTTGTAAACACGGTATCTCAAGAAGAGTAATTTTGACTATTCTCATATGTGGTGTGTGCATTGGCCATATTGAGTAGATGATCTCTATTGTTTTTGGTGGAGATGAAAGGTCATTTGGGGTCATGAGAGGTCAAAAGGTCAAAACTTCGTAAACATGATATCTCAAGAACGGTACATGTGACTATGCTCATATTTGGTGAGTGTGTTGGCCATATTGAGTAGATGATCCCTTTAGTTTTGGGTGGAGGTCAAAGTTCATTTGGGGTCATGAGAGGTCAAAAGGTCAAAACTTCGTAAACACCATATCTCAAGAACGGTACATGTGACTGTGCTCATATTTGGTGTGTGGGTTGGTCATATTGATTAGATAATCCCTATTGATTTTCGTGGAGGTCAAAGGTCATTTGGGGTCAAGAGAGGTCAATAGGTAAATTCCTTAGAAATTGCTTGTAAACATGGTATCTCAAGAAGAGTAAGTGCGACTTATCTCATATTCGGTTTGTGCATTGGCCATATTGAGTAAATGATCCCTTTAGTTTTGGGTGCAGGTCAAAGTTCATTTGGGGTCATGAGAGGTCAAAAGGTCAAAACTTCGTAAACACCATATCTCAAGAACGGTACATGTGACTGTGCTCATATTTGGTGTGTGGGTTGGTCATATTGATTAGATAATCCCTATTGATTTTCGTGGAGGTCAAAGGTCATTTGGGGTCAAGAGAGGTCAATAGGTAAATTCCTTAGAAATTGCTTGTAAACATGGTATCTCAAGAAGAGTAAGTGTGACTTATCTCATATTCGGTTTGTGCATTGGCCATATTGAGTAAATGATCCCTATTGTTTTTGGTGGAGATGAAAGGTCATTTGGGGTCATGAGAGGTAAAAAGGTCAAAACTTCTTAAACACGATATCTCAAGAACGGTACATGTGAATATGCTCATATTTAGTGTGTGGATTGTTCATATTGAGTAGATGATCCCTATTGATTTTCCCAAAGGTCAAAGTTCATTTGAAGTCAGCATTTTCAAAGCCTGACAAGCTTTCCTGCACAGTCTTTCAAGAAAGGTCACTTGTAGGGTGCTGGAACTTGTCATGTAGATGGCACATAGTGAGTACATGGTCCCAGAAGTTTTTGGTGGAGGTCAAATGTCATTTGGGTTCACAACGGGCAAGGGGGATCTCAATGTAGGAAGATTGGATGTCTTGCATGTGTACTTTGTGGGCACATTATGGAGCCCTGTTAATTGAAAAACATTGTTAAGCAATGTCAATGTGAAAAAAGGCCTTACATTTCAGCGGCAAGGAATCACTAAGCCTTTTGGCTTTCTGGTTTGTAGGTTCAGTTGTGCCAATGTACTGTGTTGCTCTGCTTTTACTTTTGATTGCCTTTCATTCTTGTTCAGTTTTCTGTCTGGGAGGGAAGCAATTTTAATGCTTTTCTTGCTTATTTTGCAAAATCATTTCTTCATTTTTTCCATTTTAGAACATAACCTCAGCCATGAAAGTCATCTGTGAAATCTTGACAAAGGATCCTGAGGGTGGTGCTGCCCGCATACCATTCAATCAGTTTAAAGAGCTCTACACCTACCTGGCCCAAATAGATGGCGACATTTCAGAAGAACAGATGGAGTCTGTCTTTACATACTTACAGTATCATGTGTGAGTTTTCTCATAGTAACTTTAGTAAGCAAAGAAACTGATCCCTGGAGGGAGACTCAAGACCCTATCTGTGTTTTTTATGTTAAAAGAGAATTAAAAGTGTACAAAATGTTGTTGCTTTATTCTTGTTAGACATAAACGAAATTGAAGAGTTTGTGGGACAAGAGTGAGGACAAACGTGTAGTGTGATGGGTCAAAGCATAGATCTGTTTTTCTGGTTGGGGGAGCAAAATTTTTTCAATGTCCAGAATCTCAGATCATGTCTGTGACCAGACTCATCTATAAGCAATCAACCCATACGGACCGGAGTACAGGCCTCTACACAAACAAACAAATGTGGGTACGCACACACATTGAAAGGCATATACACAAAACATAGATAGATGCATTGTTAAAACTTTAAAATAGGCTCAATTTGACATTTTCTAGAAGCCCTTAAGTCACCAGTATACCATGTCATATTTGTTTATTCCGCCTGTTTTTTTTTTTTTTTTAATCTCCCTGAATTATTGGGAGGGTGGGGGCAAAATGATATGGTTGTCCCACAAATATTTTCATTGGTGGGTTAATTGTCTACCCCTGCCTCCAGGATCCCCCCCCCTCCCAGGATATGACAAGGGTATGTGGGACAAGGGTGAAGTACTGTAGGATGGGTGACAATTAGGAAGGGACTGAGGGTGTTAAATTGGACAGGTATTTAAGGTTAAAGTTGGACAGTTCTTCATTTTGTTATTACCTGTTCTTATGTACATACTTGGGCTTCTGTTCACAATATCTTAACATTATATAATGCTTAATACACTTATACCTTGTCAATTACCACAGTATCAAATATTTAAAAAAAAATAAATGAAATGAAGGTAGGGAACCGTATTCATCTGTAAAAAATGCCAACTTAAAGCCAACAGGTTCGACAGCACTGATTTAAACAACATTTTGCATGCTGTTAATGCTGTTTCAAATGTTCAATGTAACGCATAGGTAATGTTGAGATTGAAACACTTTGTGGATGGGAAAGTTTGGGACTTCTTCATTCCCAATCAAAAATTGTGTTTTTTTTTCAATTTTCCTGAGTAATTATCACCAAGGTTTCAAGTAAAAAAAAAAGTGATGGAAACACTGCCTTTCCTGTATCAAAGCTTAGGTGTTTTTTTTTTTTCAATGGAATACTATTAATTTCACATCATTATATAGATTTTCTGTCTTTTGTTCATTTAAACAGCGACAAGCAGGATGGAATGGTGCAACCAAGAAACTTTCTGAGTGTTGATTGTCCCAAGCTTGGATCGTCCTAAAGTGCTGGGACCTCACAGTTGATGGAGTAAAGGACATCGAAAGTTCAACTGCTGTAGATATGTAAATAACCTTAAGATGAGAAAATGTTTAACTGTACTTCCTGTCAGAAGAAAGAAAACCAGAAATAATGTAATGTCAGACCAAAGATATTGAGTGCTTTCACTGACTTAAAGAGGCTCATTGAGTTGATATCGATAATGTAATGAGAGTCTCAAAGGGTCACTACCACATAACAATTCTTCAAGTTAGCATAACAAGTCAAGTTTCAAGTCCAGAGATCACAGAAAACGTTAAATTTTGAATTTTCTAGTGGCCTGACTTGTAACGGTTTTGTACATAATTTGAAAAAGTGTCTGGTCACGAATTTTTGGAAATGGTCTTGAACCATTAAATACTCACTCATTAAACAGTTATTTGTTAGTAGGATACGGGCATTGTCTAAGATTGACCACTTGTCTTTGATATGTGAAGAAAACCGAACCGGTTTGGAAAAATTGGTTGAATTTCACGAACCAACTCAATAAGCCTCTTTAAGAAGCCCTGCCAATTTGGATGGACAAAATTTAGTATAGTATACTAGTGCAGCTAGCTCAGGAGCAGCCGATGACCCAGGTGTGGATGTTGCATTAAAGCAGCTGATATTTTCCCTGCAGTAGGAGTGGCTTGCCTATTGTGATGTCACATGATAGCTCTTTATTGCAAATTTAGCATATAAATACCAAGTACTTACTTTATGCGAACATTTTTTGGAAGAATGACTCCTGAATGGAAACAAACAGAGCATTGGGACTGTATGAAATTTGAATTTGAAATACCTCGGTTTCTTCACTGGGAATTTTGTGTACACAAAAGTTTTCTTTACTACAAATTCCATGGATGGAGTATGATGGTTTATGTGGGCAAATATTAGGTGAGCTTGGTGTATTTTCCTACACTTTTATTTAGAAATTTATTACACTGTGATTAGCTCCATTGTGGTACTTCTGTTGAGGGATTCTTGACTTCACAAGTCTACTTAAATTGAAGGTACTGTACCATCTTAACTTTCTTACAAACATTTTTACAGACTTAAAATCAGTCAAATTTCCATTTTACATGAGTATTTATTTAAATGCCATGAGGAGGAAGAGTGTGTAAATGGAATATCATGAAGGGAGTCATGCATTCTTAGATTTAAAATAATCCCAGCAAAACAAAGATTTTTTTTCTTAAGGCTTCCATATTTCTGTGGAAGACATAAAAATGTTTTGAGCATATACCAATCCTAGAAACTAAATGCTTTCTCAGGTTACACAAAGTATTTCAAGCAGAATAAGATCAGGTGCAGTTCCAAGGTGGACTTTTACAGCCTCAGACCTCCCTTTTTTTGATCAAAAATAAAACATACAGTAATTAGCAGTGCAACTCCCTCAGTTCCCAGCTTCCTCGTAAGTCAGCGACCCTTTCTTCTGTAATGTCTAGATCTGTGCCTTAAGATGTTTTTAGGGACTTCCACTTGTTTAGGGAGCAGGGGAGGTCCCTAAATTTGAAAATGTTGGAATGAGGCATATATACTTTCTGAAGACTTCCATTCTTCAGTTGGTCACAAGAAAGGTTGAAAATAACCTGATACATGCCTTTTCTGTCATTAGAAAGACAGTTCTGAATCTTGGGCTTATAATCATTGTTTGTAAATATCTTTGGTCGGACATTACACTCAAAACAAACCTTGATTTATAGAAGCCTTGAATTCTTCATATCTTCCTTCTTTAAATTTATGTATGAAAGTTGTGAAAGAAGGAGAAACTTGAAAATTTTCAGTATTAATACGTGTTGTCAGAGTTGTATTTCTTTTTTGAAAGTTGTATCAACGATATGATTTATTTTCTTTGCTTAAGACTAAAGGTGCATAATGGAGAGTATAATGCTGTACTTGTGAAAATACTGTAAGTATTTGCAATTGTGTCATCTGTATATACACTTACTCAGTTGCCCAGCCCAACTTTTACCAGACTGAATTCTCAAAATAACCTTGACTCGTAGAAGCCTTGAATATTCCTTTTTTTTCGTTTTTGTGTATAAACCTTACTGTAGATGTTCTCTGCTAAGTGATTTAGTATTTATACTTTCCTTTAGACTTGCAATCATTCTTAAAACTTGTATCCCCTTTGTATTAAACCACAGACACACTTCAATGAATTCAGATTAGATTTCGATCTAATTTTCTCAGGTTTTTGTCACAATCTCCTCTATCTCTGGTTGGAAAGAGCCCAAAAATTTGTCAACCTATGTTAATATATGATTTGCATCTGATGTCTATAAAATAAAATTCCAACTGATTTTTTCTTGATGTCACACCGACATACATTTTTTATTGGACAACATAGTCTAATAAAATCTGTCTGTTGATGTTACGTTGTGGAATAAATGGCATAAATCTAATTTTCAGAGTCCTGTGGTACAACCCATATATTTACACAAGTTAGCAAATTTTTGGCTCTTTCCAACCAGCGATGGATGAGATTTTAACAAAAGCTCCAAAAACTTGGATTGTAATCCAATCTGAATTCGTTGCAGTGTGACCATGTCTTTAATTTTCTCTACTTTACACTGGATGTGCATTACTCGGAATATAAAGCTATTCGTTTGAAAATAAGAACATGATGAATGTCACCTGTGAGTGCGTGTACCGTACATATACTGCACCCACTGTTCCATCCAGTAAAATATTGTAGAATTATCGTAACTGAACTACTGTAGTGGTATGATTCTTTGTAAAATTTTATCCATAGTCGATCAACTGGTTTTATTTTAAACTGTACATATGTTCTTGTTTTTTACATTCCAGTCATGTCCTAATATTACTTATCGAAATATCTTTCCAAAACACCTTCAGTGTAGATGAAGATCATTTTCATACCGACGTACCTTCAGCATAATCTCTATGTAAATAGCACGATGGATATTAAAAACAGAAAGCAAATTTATCAAAAAAAAGCAATAATCTGTTAAATGGGATAAAACCATATCAAGGTGGTTTCCCTTTTATAATTTACTCATCAGACAAAATTCTAGTTTGTTTGGTATAAGATACCGTCATGCAATTGTATGCCTCCTGGAAGCGTTTGAGTGAAGCCTAGGATAACCAAAAAAAAAAAAAGCTGTATGCATGCAAACTGAGGACAAAATACTGTAGTTGTTTTGTAGAGAGGCAAACGTGAAAGTCGTGTTATGTTTAAGTTCAAAAGTTTTTTGGACTAACTCCGAATATCCAGGGTTACCTGTATGTTCTTTAAAAAGGGATACAAAAAAGCAAGGGAGAGAGGAAAATGGGGGTGGGGGTGGGGGGTGGGGAGGGAGACTCGTGTGCAACACTAGTATATACAGAGGATTGTCAGCTGGTAGACACCATTGAAAAATTCTAGGAAAATATACATAATTTACATATCATTTGTATTTTTGAAACAAAATAGAGAGGATGAAAGCTTCACCATTTCTAATAAATACATGTAGCAACAGTAAATGGCTTTGCAATAAAGGAATATGCGAAAAATCAGCACCTATCAGACACACATCCGTCCCTCCCTATCTAAGTGCATGTCTGGTGAAAGTCTGGCATTTTATTGTTTGATATATTTTACCTTTTTCCATTCGGTATTTAAGAGTTCTTTAAGAAAAGATGTTATGTGAAGAAAGTGATAAACACTCAATATCATTTGTGTTTTTCCTTTGTTTCGAGATGGAGTCAAAAAGTAAATTTTTTTTCTTTCATTTTTCGGAGGGAGGGGGCAGGGAGAATTTGTTAATATGATTGAAGAATAACAATAATATGAGTTACATGAATGAACCTAAATAACGGGAAAACTGCCAGTTTCCTTTGGAAAATTTCAGCCAGTCAGTACTCCTTCAAGAGCAAACTACTCTCATTACCTTCCTGCAAAGTTCCAACACCACTTGTTGGCAACCGCATTTTGTCTGCTGTCCAAATATGAAAAGAGGAGAATATGTCTACCCCACATAAAACTGTAACAGTGGTGTGTTCACCGCATCTCACCACCACACCACACCCCACCCCGAATTACTTTACAAACGGGTAGCTGAGGTCCATGAAAGGAAAATCATATGCCTGGATCCAAGCGCCTGGTATAAGTTCAATTCCGATGAAGCCTAAAACGTTTTGATCATAGAGTCAAGAGGCAGTTCTGTAGTCGAGTCCAGAGAGTCCGAGTCACTAGTCCGCCAATTTTGACATTTGACGGACTCGAGTCCCTGTACTTTCTCATTTGGGAAAGAAAATTAACTTCCTTATATGACGGAGTCCTTCAAATTCTGAGATCACTAGTCCGAGTCCGAGATGTTTTACACATTTTTTCTCTGGAAGGGATAAATATATTTAAAGGGATATGTAGAATAGATTCGATATAAATATAAACGTTTCCTTCAGGTAACAGAATGTTAAAAGCGGGCATTAACGCAAAACCTCAACCGAAGAAAAAAATAGTGCATAACGTGAAAACATCATGGCGTTGTGGATGGCCATTTGTACTTAGATTTCGGGCCCGGAAAAAATTTATGACAGAATCTACTGTAAAATAAATGCCCAGTGTTTGTCAAATTGAACATTGCGAGCACAATGCCTTGATTCCACTTTGATTTACCGCTGAATAGGATAGATGGATCATGAATGTAAGTTTACTCAAGTCCCACGTGATTCTTTGTTCTAGAAATAGCTCAGTGATTAGATACGAGGAAATGAGTTACCATAATACAACTCACCACCCTCCGCCTCTCCTCTGTACTAACAGTTACCGTGGAGGGGGGTGGGGTGGTATAAACCAATACAGCTAAGAAGGCGTTGAAAATCAAACATTCCGAATACTGTTTTCCTTAACCTCATTACAATGCATAATCTCCTTCATCAATTTTCCGTGTTTAGTGAGTATTGTGAGCTTTGGATAGGCAAAGGCCTAAACTGGAAAGGTTGCAACGGGTGTTAATTTTGACGACAAATTCAGCTTGTTAATCTGTAATTTCCGTGACATGCTATTTACAGGTATTGTTCTTTCTCCCAGCAAATCAACACAACACGCTTCACCTGTTTGTCATTGTCTTGTAAGCCCGGAAGGGAAAAGGTGAACAACTAGTGTTGGTTAAACGGGCCGGATATGAAGAATAAAGGGACCTGGGTCGCACTAGAACCTACGGCTTGCAGTAGGGGTAGATCCTTAACCTCTACCTTGACTCTGAAGACTAAGAAGCAGTGCGGTACAAATTTTTATTCACAAGACGTAAAGTAGTCTGATAATCTCAGCACAGCTTTATTGATAAGTACTGGAGGAAGAAAACCTGCCCAGTTTCGAATGCACACATTTTGATGGAATTGATGTTAGACAGTGGGTGGTAAGGTTGTATAACAGTCACGATCCAGCGCGCAATTTACCTATTCTTGCCAGAAGGAACATCTAATCCGAGCGCCGCCACCAGAGTCCACGTAGCAGCGACTTACTATGGCAAGCAATCGCGACTCTTGAGGCAGGAAGAAATGGCATATCCCAAACTTAAGAGTAGAATGCCAACTAACATGTCCGCGAATTGCCCGTCCCTGCCCTAGAGCGTTAAGTTGCACTTGAACCCACAATGAACTTTGAAATAGCCCCTGTGACGTTTTCTAGGGAAAATATCACTTTTCCAAGCAGTGGCGTACGCGGGATTTCTCGGGGGGGGGGGGGGGGCATGCAGTATGTTGAGTGATCGCCGGCCTGGGGGATCTAATCGTAAGGGGAGGGCGCCCCTCCCTTTGACAATTTTTGGCGTTTTCAAGGAGCCTAGATGCAAAATGGTGCAAGACTGTCGGCTTTCACAGGAACAGTTTTAAAAGTTGAATTGTGGTGGTTTGTAATGATTAAAGTGAAACTCACGTGCCTCTGCATAAGATCTTTGCCATTTACGCTACCCCTCGAAATAAAACTTTTCATTAAGTTTGCATACTTCTATGAGTCAAAATAAAAGGGCATCGATAGGTATAGACGGACGAGGGCATTTAAGTTTGCGGTTTTTTTTTTTGGGGGGGGCACAAAACATTATTCTGCCATAATTATTATGTAAGCGAAGCGCCACAATTAGTTGGCGCCGAGCGTAGAAAAAAATAGCATTTAGCTAAATAGCTGCTATCTTCTTTTGTCGTTTACAATAAAATGCTCACTTTCAAAATATGTTCGCAAGCTGCAAAGTGATCAGAGAGTTGAGCTACTTTGACCCCAAAAATACCAATTTTGCCTGACGGACTATCTACGTGAAGCGTCACCATAGTTTGGCGCGGAGTGTAGAGAAAATTTCGAAAAATCAGACCCCTCAGATGGCCGGAAACAGTATTATCCAGACTTTAACGCAAATTCTAAGCAGTCGCTATCTTCATTTCTTCGTTTGTCGTTTTTAATAAAATGCGTACTTTAAAAGAAGTTCGCGATCTGCAAAGTGATCAGAGAGTTACCAAGAGCTACTTTGACCCCCAAAATGTAATTTTGCCAGAAACTTACTGGAGCGCCATCATTATTTGGTGCAGGGGGAAGAGAAAATTTTGAAAATGATCGCATCCCTCAGATGGCCGAAAATTGCGTTTTCAAGCTTGTAAAGAGAATCTAAACATGCAATTTTTATGTTAAGCTTTTGTTTGCAATAAAAATAAAATCAGGAACATGCTAAGTGATCAGAAAATTACAACGTAAAATATACTACCACTATTATATTAAATGCTCTTTATTCTTTTCGGTAAAACTATTAAACGGAATTGAAAATACGCTAATGCTTCTCCATTGTGACTCTTGGCAAAATTAAAGATCCCCTGAATTGATGAAGTTATATGTTACTGCTCGAACTCCCGTCTGTTAATGATTTTACCCCTAACATCTCTTGCGTGATAAGTGGCATACTATATATCACCGCACCTAAACACCCTCCACTTCTCTTTCCCCGGCTCGTACGTCTATATTGGCCGGGGAAGGAGTCCAAGGGAAGCCCCTCCCTTTTGAAAATTCTTTAAAAGGTTGATGTCCTTAGAGGTAATCGGTGCCACCAGACAGATACATAGGCTACCTTTCTTAAGTAAAATTGTAATTTGACAAAATTTGCCTTTTCAGAAATTAAAAAATGGCCGTGGGGACAGTGCACAGACAACCGTTTCCCTTTGAAAACTTTTTGAGAAATTTGGTGTCCTTACGTGCATTCTGGTTCCATATATGCTATCTTTTGAAGTAAAATCTGTGTCACTAAAGTATGTCTACGTATTTTGAGGTTTTAAAAAATGGCATTCGTGAAGAGGGACCATGGCTCACCCCCCCCCTCCCCTTCGTGCGCCACTGTTCAAAAGGGATTGGGGAGCAGGAACCCTTCCCGTAATAGCTTGATATTGCATATTTGGTTAGGTGGAAGACTTCAAATATAAATGTAGCTTTTAAAAAACATTTCAAAACACCAAAGCACTGACCCCTTAAAAATTCTTTTAACAATCTTTGAGCTGACAATACAGACAGTTCAAAAAACTTTCATTCTCCGTCATAAAATAATGGGCTCTCCCATTTTGGAATAAATGGTTTCTCCTAAAACTAAATTCAGATTGGGAAACACCTTGGTAGACGCGGAGGCAACATGTAGTGTTCATCACAGGATTCTTCGTTCTTTGGCTACTGTAACTAGGATCACCATGATGGACATATAGTACTATCTTTTTTGTTAAGTTCTATTTTTGTTCATTTTTTTTCAGTAGGGTGAACCTTTTGTATTTTTGTTATAGGCCTGAGCCTAGAATACATTGGAGGAGTCTGCCCCTTGAACGGTGCACATTTATACTTTGACCTTGAATCTAACTAACTGACCAAGTTACTAACGTATGACACTTAGGCCTTAATGATGCTTTAATTTACACTCCAAAATCAAAAGAGTGAACTTGGTCACTCTTTGACAGAGTGAAATGTGTGAATTCACTCCATTAGAGTGATACTTCACTCCAAGAAGGGTGAAATTCACTTTAAAAACAGTAAAATTCTCTCTAAATGAGCAAAGTTTCACTCTTGATGGTGTGCCATGATAACACTTAAAAACAATTAAACTTTGTAGGTACTAGTGGAAAGGCTAATTTTGATAGCTCTTCCTGTAGTGAATTTCACTCTTTTTTGAGTGACAGTATTAACACAATGGAGTGAATATACACTTTTCACTCTTTAAGAGAAGGATCAAGCTCACTCTTTTGATTTGGGAGTTGCATAAATAATACAAAATCAAATTTCTTTTTACAAAAGGCCCTTTGGCCTATAAACTGGGGCGATAAAACTATCCCATTTCTCTATGCTTCTAACAGGGAGGTCTAACACCTCCCTGCTTCTACTGACTAAACTGGATACTTCTTGTGACAAATACCTAGCTAATACTCACCCAACCTCGGTATTGCCCTGGGTCCGCTGACCACATCCTTTCGGCTGCCATCCGTGCATAATCTCAGTTTATATTACTTCCGTTTAGCTATTATCATTGCGTACGGTATTTCTTCCGATATCAGACCCCTGTTTTCCTCACCGTGACAGTTAGATCACTTCGGGTCCATAATGACAACAACATTTAGAAAAAGTAAAAGTTTGATTTGTGATTTGTGAGGAAAAGGAACGTACCGATGGAATGAAAAAAATTTATTTCATCTAACAATTTCATGCAAAAATTAACAACTTCACATAATTGAGAACACTCCTCTTTCGCTCACAGCAGATGCTCATGGTTCGGACGAAAAACATTTTACCTTACTAGGGCTTTGCATCTATCGGATGCAAACTTAATCTTCATGTCAACATTAAATTTCATATTCACCTCCGCTAAGTTTTTTTTCTTTCTTTTTTTTTTTTGGGGGGGGGGGGGGTGAAGGAGATCCTACAGGAATCTTATTCAGAAGTCTACACGCTACCAACATGTTGTACAATACACTTGCACGATTACCGGATAACAGCTACATCGCTACATATTCATGCGTTATGTGCCCACGATAGCCAGATTGAAACATCCACATAGGTAACTTTGTATACCAAAATTTTGTGAAATAACCTCAAGGGTGTGTGCATGTGCACACACGGGAAGACCCAACCAAGGTACCGGAAGTGGGATGGCTTCCAGTTGGAGATCGATCAGGGAGTACTAAATGTGCACTGTCAATGGCATCTTGAAACTTCCTGGTGGGGGGGGGGGGGGGGGGGTGGGGTCCACACTCGGTTTCCCCGGGCTACCGGTCAGGACATAGCTCCGATTATCTGTGCCATTGTATAAGAAACAAGCTTTTAACTACGAATCACACAATTAAGACTCAGTGCATCTCCTGGTATGTGACTAAAATTCCTTTAAAAGATTGGGGAGTGAACCACCGACTTTTCCTATATAGCCAACGCGGGCGTATGTACTTTACAGTATCTCTTACAGCTGAATAGCTGATGTGGCTGTCACTAATGTTTCCACACAGCCTTACCCTACCGTTGAATCAATTAAGCGATGACCACTACATCTGTTGAATTAAATTGAATTTAATGGCTGCTGATGGCTTAGGGGAATTTAAGGCCTTTCGATTCTTTTAAAGGAATATTTATATAAGTGACACCGGGTAGCTGAAAAAATCGCAGCTCCCCAGTGTCAAAAACAAATTGTTAGCAACCATCATGTTTTATGGAAAAAAAAACAAATGCCCGGCCTGTTCATGGCCTGAACATTCCCGCAGTGAGGCTCAAAAATGAACGAAAAGAATAATCCCCTTCCCCAATATTTCCAATAACAAGTACACCAATTGCTTAGTCATTGCGGTGCTCAAAATAGCAATTAACTAAAGTTACAGCCAAGAGTTCTTACCAATTTATTCTTTCTTTTTTTCCTTATTTTTATCCAAAGTATTTTTCATAACACAATATCGCAGGCCTGTAATATATAATTTCATACTCAATAACTCAGTAATCAATAACTTCTAGTAAATTTAACATGTGAGGAGACAACAAAATATAGCATGTTGTCACATGATCCTCAGGGCCCAATCATGAAATAGAAGAGTCTATGACACTTGAAGCAGAGGGATAAAAAAAAAACTTGTTATTAGCACAATTAATAAAACAATCCCGGTCAAATGTCATGCAAAGCGTTAACCTGAAGAGTTTGGACATTTGAAAGAGTGTCTGGCTACTTATTTTTTAAAAAAAGAAAAACAGTACCAAAACGAATCGATAATTATTCATTCATTAGAGATTTAGTTGCATGCGTGATATGAGTACTATATAGAAGTCACTCAGTAAGTTTGACCACTTGTCATCAGTATGCAAAGCAGTGGCGGTCAGAACCCCCATGACCCTAACTTGCAATGCAAAAAGCACCTAAAATACAGGTTTTTTCCCTATATCCTTAGACTTTTCCCTCATGTCGTGCCCCAACCCCCACATTACACCAACCCCTCTCCCCCATGACACAATCGTGGCTACGCGCCTGATGCAGCGAATATTGTGCAGGTCTGAAAAAATATTAAATTCAAGACCCCATGGACGAGTTCGAAGCTTATTTCTGCGCATGCGTGCTCGATCTTTTTGTTCGGGTCAGTTGGCCAAAACACACACACACACAAAAAAAAAATTAGATATCGGAGCACTGCGTAGCTAGCCGCGCATACAAACTGTTTATACGTGTTTTTACATGCTTCTATCAGTTATAAACACACATAACCTGTTGCGCAATATTGTTCCATGATAAGGCTTCGACCTGGTCTGTTCAATGCAGTACTGCTTTAACTGTTACACGATTTAGATGATCCATTAACCATGTGGAATGATGAGTAATTTCAACATGCCGGGAACAGAAAATGTAACTAAGGAAGCTATCCCGAGTTCATCTGACGATATCAACTTGCCCGTGTGGTTAGTCACTATGATAAGACATGCAGTGCCGACAGAGGAAACTTATTGCAAAGGGACATCTAACTTCATATTTCCTGTGTGGAGTCTTACAGTACCTTTATCTTTACGCCACTCACATGGAGAATATGAGGTTCCTGACAAAAAAGGAAACAGACGTTCGCAGTTCACTTTCTGTTAACTATTTAAGTTCATAAATGGTACAGGACTAGCACCAAAATGCACCCCACGGGTGGTAGTTCACCACGATAAAGAGGAAGAAAGCTACAAAATTAAGGTTCCTGTTTTTTGGAGTATGAAAGTACCGTGGACTACCTTTATATACAGAGAGTTGAAGAACTCCTTTTGCAAGAGTGCTACCAGTGAGCAGCAGGCTGTGGGATCCGAGGTGCATCCTGCTTATCTTAACAAGACAGGCTACTAGAGATAATTATCAATGAAGTTCGATAATTCTGCTCGGTAAGAAGATGATTAAATAAGTTATCTGGCGCCAAGCTTGAATCTACACTTGAACATACCTCGCTAATGGATCTACTGTTCTGCAGCTGAGGGTCAATGTAAGAAAGTTGTGACCAGTTTAGTTTTATTATAGTGCGGACACAGAGGCTGCGGGCTCTGGGAAAGAACAACTACTAAGTTAAAAAGGAATTGGAATAAGAGTGATGTGGGGTAAGTAGGCTTATGTATTTTTTTTATTGTAGTATTACTGTCTTATTAGATTCAGAAATCGGACTGTCTCTCAATCAAATGTGGAAATAACCTGTTTGGTCTCTCCAAAGTATCTTTGGCGGTGATATTTTAGGATATGGCGGCGTTGCAAGGAAAGGGGCATGAGGGGATATTTGTCCCTTAATATTTTTCCTTTCCTCGGTCTCTCCAACCACCGGCCTGCATGTAAGTTAGGTCAGTTAGGAGATGTGTGAACCGAAAACATACATAATACACCGCTCTTGAGTATAACTTCTCACCCAGAGATATTGAAAACTTCAGTTTTTCCGGGGGCTTCTCCTGAGGAACCCTCACCCTGGCTTTCATCTCGGACTCCATCGGCCAGGAGCGAGCACTTTGCGCACGGCTTACACTGCGCACCAATTTGAGATTTTTGTCCTAAACATTTTCCTTTGCTCTGGTTTGGCCCCTAATTTTCACATTCTGCCGCCGCCACTATTCAGGACTTCAGTGAATGTTCTGGCTGAATCAAGTAGTTACTCACTGTAGGAAAACAACTCCCAAGATAACTGCAGGGGAGAACTGTTTTACCAGGATTTTTTTTGACTAACTGGCCATTTCTTTTTATCAACTGTATAATCGAAAAACTAAACGAGACCCCAAGGGTGAAGTTCGATTGAGATTCTACCCAGACACTGAATGGTTATTCTGTAATGAATGGAATAGGCGAGGTAGAATTCTTTGTCAGGTTTAAGGCAGTGGCTGTTAGGAGCTCCTGCATGGTTACCAAGATGTAGAAGGTTACACGTCCGCTATCGTTTATGGTTGGCCAAAGTGGACGTAATTGCTTATTTTATGCCGACATTAAATCCAATCAATGCCGGCTTTAAATGATTTAATACCGGCATTTAAAAGTATGCCCTGATTGGCTAACACAAAAACTTTTTAAACATTTAATGATGAATTTAAATCGAATTGATACGGACATTAGTTTGATTAAATGTTGGCATGAAACAGGGAATTATGTCCACTGTGAATTATGAAATCTGATTGCCCCAATACGTTTTGTGTCTTTGGGGGAATTCCTTCTGGGAGAGGATGCATCCATCTTTGCAACGTTTGTTTGTGTCGTCCTTCGCCCCTCGCCAAAGATTGGAGGGTGGAAAGCAATTATCCTGAAATTATTAATTTCAATCTTGATCATTTTGTCTGCAGGATGGACGTTATGATTAAGAAAGCTGTTTTGGGAATCGTTGCTCTTTTCGCTTTCTTCTCATTTCATCACGTAAAAAGGGAATGGGAACCAAACTTTGACGGGACGGATGAAACTTTGCATTATCGGCCGTACAGAAGAAACTTTGTTAGACAAGATTCACCAGAACAAGAGGATTTTGAACGAACTGAAAGCAAAGGTAAGAACTTCAAGTTGAGACACGGTAGGGGGGGGGGGGGGTTTATTGCCTCTGGCAGAGGATGTTACTTTGTAAATTCTTAAAACGGTGTTTAGGCTTGATCCTCTCACCCTAAATAGTTCCAACTCTCTTAGACTACTAATTACTTACGGCCCTCCCACAAATGTGTAATATCCATCCCAATCCTGACACAATTTCAGTTTATTGCCTCATAGTGAGTGAGTTAGACCCAACGTGTAACCTAAATACTCTCAGTACGTACATGCTATGCGATTCTCTGCATTTTTTGCATTAGCTGTCAGTTAGAGGTGTGCATTTGAGTTTGTTTCTTAAAACGATTCTCTAAACACATTGTTCTCCCAATTTGTAAACACGTTTAAATAATAATAAAATCCCGGCGTGCCAAATACCTAAATATTTCGCTTTTGTTTAATTTGCTAAGCATGTCTATACTTTAAACGTGTTTACAGAGTGAGGGCAACATTTTTTTCCAAAACACGTTTCTAAGAGTGTATTTTCTTCTTGGTAGAGAGAAAAAAAGTTTTAACCAAAATGACCTGTCAAAATGGAATAATTAGCCACTTGCCGCAAATTAAAAAAAAATGACGTCATAGCGTTTCATCTGTTCTCACCAAATGCCGAAAATCAGCTACTTAAGTAATGTAAATCTCATTCTCTAGTATATTGAACTTTTATGGCTACTATTAACAGTTGTCTCCTTGCGAATGCACCAAGCCCGAAGCGAGGGAAAACCCCACTAAAGAGGATGAAGAGTCCCATGATGAAACTTTTCTTCCTACTTTTTATGACATCACGGTTCTTTGCCTGATTACATCTTATCGCCTCAGGGAGAATATGAAGCACACTACGGGCACACTTGATATAGTCAGGTTTTACATATGAGTCATAGATTGCCGTTACCTGAAATAACAAAATACTCAAATGTTTTGGTACCGGGGTTAGCTAATAGCCAGACAAGTATGTATCAATTGTTTTGCAATGAAAACAATATATTGCCTGAGGGCACAGATCGTGTAACCGTGACTCTGATGACATTTACACCCCACATGTCTTTGATCTACTGTGGTCTCTGTGTTGCATTCCTAAAAAAAAAACAACGTTGCAGCGTGCGTTAGAAAGTTCCCGGAGACTCCCTGTAATAGTTGGCTTCAAGCAACCATTACTTGGATTGCTTTTGCTTTATTTGATGGCCGCGCCCGTATAAAAAAAAAAAAAAAATACGAAAAATCACCGACCCACATTATTCCATTATTTCCTTGTCTGCAAGGCCACATGCTTGAAATGTCCTAGTTTTAAAAAGACTTAGCCAGCACGTACTAAGTATACATTACTAAGAAGAACGTACATAATTATGCCCTCACCAATTCGATTGTTCGTCATTCACCGGAAAATTCATTTGAAAAGTAAACTTCCACTTCCGTGAGAACTTGTGTCTCGGTGCTGCTGATACTACATGTAGATATAAGGTACACCGGCGACAGTAAAACTCAATAAGGTTCTTCTTTTTTCTGATGGTGTTGTTTTTGCTTTTTGTCTTTTTAAAAACATGTTGAAGCCTAGACTTTCTAAACATTGTATGACAGTCAGTAGGGGGCGTGCTCCTTAGTCTGTTGCCTGACTACTTTCAAAGGTGGGGGTTACTCCTTCCTTATTCCGGTATTTAGTAGGGTTGTAAAATTCTTACAAGGTCACAGTCACACTAAAGAATTAAATAGATCGACCTAAAGGTGAGAGTGGATTGCAATGACGTGTATATGTCTTTATTAATTCAAAATAAAATTTGATCATTTTGCCAAATAATTGCCAAAATGTGAAGGTTTGGAGTGCGATTTGGAAGTACAAATCGAATACGGAAACAAACAAATTGAGACAATGCCATGAACCGAAAGCAAAGATATCTGAAAAATACACGTGATGCCAATCTGATATAGACTGGTGAAGCCATATAGGAACCATTTATATAAGTATGATTCCAGCTCATTTCATACGGACACACCCGAGAAACATATAAATGGACAGCCATTCGAGCTTACTCTGAAGCGATAGTTTCTCAGACTCTCGATTAAATCGTAGGACTTAAAATAGGCCTATTGGCGTGGAAAACGAAAAAAAACCCATCTGAAAAAGCGGTTTTTCCATTCAGACCACTTAGATGTTTCCCTCATGTCGTGCCCCCACCCCCGTCTTATGACACAATCCTGGCTACGCTACTGAATGGGAGGTTCGATTGTTCATTAGTTCCAAACGAACAGATTTGTTTTGATTCTATTGCACAAATTTTAAAGGGCCAAACCTCTCGCCCCAAACTACAGTGTTGGTACCCGGGTACCTAAATTCTCAATTGCCCCAGCTCTTTGATTGACAGATAATTATTTTTTCTTTTTTCTAAAAGTCCCCTCGACACTCTGGCGAAGAGTCAAGGGGCGAAAACCAAACATTTAATCCCGGAGGAGTTCTGCTCCCTTAAGGAGCTAAACGTCCCAAATGGACAAGTACGCCCTCTAAAGGGCAAACAATGCTAATTCAAACAATGCAGAGTGCCAAAGCTTTTATTACACAGCATGAAAGGTACAGAGAGTGTTTTGATTATATAAATTGAGTTTTTTCATATTCACCCCGAAGCAATTAACTGAGATTGTGTCTGGATGAGGATGAATTTCAGACAGTTGTTTGAGGGGCTTCAGTAACAAGGTTAGGAGAATTGGTACTGTTTGGGGTGGGAGAATTGGGCGTTTAAATCGTTTAGAGAGAGTAAATTGTTCAATTTCCTTCTATTTCTCTTCAAAATATCTTTGATAATTTTGCAGGACTCTAATATTGCATATTCAAGGTTAATCAAGAAAGTACTCCTAGTTTTGAAAAAAAATACCACATGACACTTATGGGCCAATCATTTAGCAATCACGTAATCATTTATACCCATTTTTAAACACCTGCACCTCCATCTCGCTTCCGAATAATTCGTGTGTGTTTTCTCCAAGCTTCTGCAGATAACACCACATTCCATTTGTTAAGATTAAGCTAGTTAGTTAGTTGGGAGTTTTACTGCCCAGTTTCCAACTTATTGGTTCAATTCGAGCCAGCCACGGCCTTTTGGGGTACATGCGCACTGTTTAACAAGATATTTCTTGATTGGTTGTTGCCATTGCACTGGCTCGTTTAAACCCTACTTTATTGCCTATGCGGAGCATCACAACGGCAGTAGGTTCCACTTTAGAGTCTTTGCTATGACTTGACCTGGGAACAGAGCCCGGACCTTCCGCGGGAGAGGCAGAAGCTCTTACCGTTGAGCATTAATTTTACGTACTGAAGCGAAATGCAAGTTAGTTTGGTGTAATGGGTACCTGGGCTGAGGAGTGCCTGTCTTCAAATAGAGAAAAGTTCATATATCATCCCTACAATATAAATTATATAAAATGTGTGTAACAATTAAATATTTATTTCGCCCCATTTTGCAAACACGTACAAATCTTAAACATGATTTGCTATTAAAGGGTAAGCGCTTAGCAATCAAACTTGTTTCAAAACGGAACGTTTAGAAATTTTACACATGTGTATAGTATTTAAGACAAAGTGCTTAGAGAAACGCTTTATTCCTAGACACATGTTTTGGAGTGTGCGCATTGTTCTTGTGTGTATCAGTTCTCATTACGAAATTCGGTAGGCAGAAAGTTCCTTATGAAACGCAAGCCATCTCCACATCTATTATTTTCCTTAATTTCAACAACTGACAAATATTTTTCTAAAACGTTAGGTATGAAAGGGGACGTTTAAGCAAGATTAATTTTTCATACGAGCAAGAGAAATCTAACTCTACACAGTATGGTGAACCTTCCATTCAAATCAGATATGTATTTCTCGAGGTGTCGGTGAATGAAGTCACTAGACCTCAGTTCTAAAGTGAGTGTGAAGTTAGCATCATAATAACGGTTTGAAGTAGGCAGAATATATACTTCCTAACATTGACAAGGAATGCTTTGTTTCCCTTTGTTTGCCTGTTTCGTCCTTTTTAGTTTGTTTGTTTCTTTGGTATTTTTTCAGACTGTTGTGATGACCTTGAAGCTAATAGGGATAGCACCACCCTGTGGAAAATGTTAATTCTATTAAGTTCTTATGCCACTTAAGCAATCACAGATTACTGATACTACGGATTTGTCGGACAGAAAATTGTCTGTAATTTTTAAAGAAAAAAGACTGCCCATTGGCTGTCTGTCGCCCATTGTTGTACTTTTGCTGCCAACTGGGTGGGGGGGGGGGGGCGAGACCTTTGCGTCTTCCACAGTACCACGCGGCACTTGAAACTGCGAGTAGCTACCCGAAATTCGGCCGAAACGGTGGAGAAAAGTCATTTTTCACCAACGAGTGGTTACGAGCCTACGGATGCTTACTCAAGGCGTTTTATTTCCTCTGCTTCGCCGAACTTCATTATGCGAAAAGATTTCTAGATTGGAGGCGGGCACTATTGGCTGTTCATATGAGGATGATATGATGTCATAGGTGCTTGCCTCAAGTTCACTTATTGTTAAAAATGTTACAACTTTTACCCGCTCATATCTTCAACTGTGAACAGCACGTTAGATTTCAATGCAAATTTCACCGAAATTCTTGTAGAATCCAATAACACATCTAAACTAATGCCAACTTAAACCTTTCTTTTAACAAAAACATTATTTTTCCTCAGCTAAACCGGACTGCAGATCAATATCAAGAGAAGCCTACGTATCTGCACCACATTCGATGCCTATGGTAGCCTTGGCTAGTTTTCCTCGGTGTGGCAATTCTTGGACAAGGAAAATGTTGCATATGGCAACTCAAATATATACTGGCAGCGTATACGAGCAAGGTGAGAGAAATTTACAAAGATATTACACACTCTAAAAAAATATTCCGGTGAAATTTCACCAGATTCCGTGTCAGTGTAACACCCAGACGATGCTAGTTAATAAAACCAGAAATATTCATTCAAATTAGTGAAGAAGCTGGTTAAAAAGAACAAAAAACTAGAAAAACAGCTAGTTATTTGGTTTAATCCATTTGTGTAATGTTTAATGTGACCATGAATTCCTGGTAAAAACTGACCAGGATTGTTTAGGTGCTATATCAACACGGATCCTGGTGAAATTTCACCAGAAGTTTTTATTAGAGTGTAACCAATATTGCGCGCATCGGTGTATGACAAGGGGCTTGTTTGGATTGTTTCTTACGCCTCAAATAGTATAATCCTTTTGTTTATTCTAGTGGCCTGTTTTCCTTCCTCAGTTGTGAGGCACTGGATTGCGATCCTCACTCCATTTCGTAACATCACGCAAAACGGTCGTATAAGATCCATTTCTTAAGTCTTTGTTATCACTCTGCCTGATAATCGAATCCCGGACCTCCCGAGTGAGAGTCGGATTCTCTGCTAACAAGACCACAAGGGAGATGGGGATAAGTGGAGTAATTCCCAAAATTTTGTAAGGACCAGTAAAAAAATCGGGAAAAATTGCTTTTGAAGGTTCAGGACTCGGGCAAATTTGTGTCCTTGCCCCCTGTCCTCCTCAAATGAAAAAGATACCGAAACGGTTCTTTCAGTCTTCTTTGATTGTAAACCTCTTTGCAACCCCCCCCCTTCTTAGCTGCATGCTGGTAGTATCTTTGTACGAATGAGGCTATAACCATGGTGTAAGTTCAACTACATCAGCTGTTTTCTGTGTATTCACAAAGGAATAGAATTTTTATTACATTTTTAAGATCACTTTGTGGGAAAAGGAAAATTAGAAGCAAACTTCAAGTTGATTTCAGTTCAGGCATGCATAGTTGTATAATATTTGTACATAATTGGAAAATTCAACCCATCAGTTTTAAAGAGGCTAATTGAGTTGATTAATCGTATTTCAACATTTTTTTCCAAAGCTGTTATTAAGTTTTCTTCCCATGCCAATGACAAATAGTCAAACTTAGACAATCCCCATAACCTTCTTACAAATAATTGCTTTACGACTGAATACTTAACGGCTCAATCCTCTTTTCAAACATTCGTGACCATGCAGACACTTTTGCACATTTTGCCCCAAACCGTTACAAGCCAGGAGACCCCAAAATTCAAAATGTTAACTTTTCTGTTACTATTGGATATGCAACTTGGCTAATCATTATTGTAAGCATTCTCATGTGGTATCCATAAAGTTAGCACTCTCATTAAAGGGCGGGAGCAGTCATCCCAAAATTGAAGAAGTGTAGTAGACTGTCCAGTTCCATGATTGGCTGTTTAGAGTCATGAGATAATGTTTTTTTCTCTTCAAATGTGAAATTTACCAGAAATAACTGCTTGGTTTAACTTGAATATGCAACGGTAAAGTCATAAAATGTAATTATCTATACTTTTAAGAGAAATAAGATGAAAATTGAGTTATTTAGCTTTTCCTTGAAAATAAGTTTGGGGGAACTGCTCTTTACCTTTAAGTTGTCGATATCAACTCAACGCCTCCTTTAGACTTTCTCTACAACGTAAGCCTTAGACGGTGGTTACTCAGTGTCATTAATGATTTGCCAATAGCCCACATTTCTTCAAATCTATCAAATTTTCACCTACTGTGGTAATCTTTTACTCCGTCTGCCACTTTTTTTAAATGATTGGAGAAGTAAGAGTTTTACTTGGGTGGTCGTCAGATTAAAAAAAAAAAACATATGAAGACATCTCTATTTCCAAACAATAAAAAGTGCAACACAAAACCTATGTCAACTTCTTTAAAAAACCTAAAAGCGTGTTGGTGTTTAAACTGCACAGGATTGACCCAACAACTTTTTTAATTGTTTCCTAACCCAATGAATGATAGGTTTAACTTCTGTAAGATCATTTGAACTGGCAAGTTACAAAAGTTCCCATTATACATCAATGTAGCAAGATAAATAGTGTATGCGTGGAGCTCAGTCTATGTAAAAAAAGTAGTTAAGGATTAGGTATATAGATTATGCACTTAACGTTAGCGCGTTTCAATTTGGCATTCTGGATGGAAATGATCAAAGGCAGTCGTCGTGTCACCGAAACGCGAGCACAACAACATCTCAGTAACAATTGTTGCAAAATAGACGCCTGTATGGAAAATCAGAGAAATGCGCAACGTAGTGACGTAGTGAATAAGCCATGAGGTATTAGCCACAGGTGGGCAAAAACTTTTGAATTGATTGTGGCTAAGGGGAAATGGAGACAACGCAATGGGTGGGGATTAGTGTAGAGGCTTTACCTGATTTCATGAACAACTCTTGAGAATAATGTTCGAATAATTTCCACAGTTAACCCTTTACCGTTGTTTGGGTCCTTTTGGACCCATGCGGAGAGCTCGGCTGTCACACATCTTTACTGTTTCACGCGGAGCTCGAAACTGCGAGTAGCTACCCGAAAATTCGGCCACAACAGCGAGAGAGACAATAGTTTAAGGTCACGGGGTCAATGGCCTACGGAAGCCGATGCGGGGCGGGCTACGTCCGCCTTTCCGCCCACTCTCGATCCGCGCAAATATGCCCCGATCGCAGCACAACGGTAAAGGGTTAAGTGTGAGATTGAAAGGCACTTATCAGAGAAAAAATTCCTCGATGTTAAAATATGAAACACAAGAAACATTTTTTCTTTCAGAATGTGAAAACTGCTTCACTATAACAAATAGTATTCCGAAGAGACCAGTTTTCAAAGTAATTTAATATTTTCTTCAGATTTGATGCATTTTGGGAAATCTTTCAAGTTAATGTCTTTGCGGCACATTACTTTGACATCGCATCCACTTTACTATTTATAACTTTGATATCGCTGCAGCAAATGTTAATCGACGTCGTTTACTAAGATAAACTCCACATAAAATGTAGGCCTAATACACTCTAAAGGCTAGATCTTCAGCTAAAGATATTAAAGCATTCCAAATGTAACAAATTTCAAGGTCAGACAGGGTATCGAATTACCAATTAAGAAAAAAAGGAGTCTGACTTAATGTGCCGTCATTACATAACTTTCTGAGGTTTTGCTTAAAAGTGGAGGAAATTTTAAGAAAAAAAACTCTCTAAAATGAGATAGGCTTGAATTAGGAAAAGGATATTGCAAGAGAATATCAAGGATATGGTGTGGAATTCTTCTGTCTTTATCATGACACCCAAGAGGAAAAGCCCCTGGAATGTGCTTTTATGCAGAGGAATTTTTCTTTAAAATGAAGATTCGGCCGGGCAGTATTTAGGTCTTGAAATATCATATAGCAGAAACATGGAAGAGGACTAAATTAAAATCGTGTACTACATTAATTTTGCTACAAAGTAATTTTAGAGAGAATGTCATTGTCATGTGAGGTTAAGATCAAGTTTAGAATTATAAGGATTTGGGAAGGGGCAGGATGTTTCTAGTTCTGCGAGCCCGTCATGTTGTAAATTGGTAAAGTTGCTTCTTGAGAATCAACATGGACACCCCAGTAGATCAAAGGCGGTGAGGGGTGCAACAGGTATCTGAATTTGTTACATGATCTGTGCCCCCAAATGATCTGCTTCCATTGTATTTACTTTGCCTGAAATGCAATTAACGCACGCTTGACTGGCCTGTTAGCTAATTCCAAATGTTACGTAACTTTTCGTGTACTTGAATATATACGTTACTCTCAATAAAATTAATCAGATGTGAAACCTGGCTGTATCAAGTATGCGTGTAGTAAGTTTCATTTTCTCTCTGAAGCGATAAGATGTACCAAGGCAGATAAGGAGGATGTGAAAAAAGTAAGAAGGAAAGTTTCATCGTGTCTTTGTGGAGACTAAGTATATATTATGCCACAGCATTTCCGGTTGGGCTTATTTGAAGCCTGTCTGTACCATGTCTTGAAAATTATAGTATCTACTTTGTTGCAGAGAGAAACGGTTCTTGCGGTAACACACTGTGCGTGAAAACTCATGAGCATGACATTGACACCATTAAAACATTTGACCATGGTGCGATTTTACTTGTACGGAATCCCAGGCATTCATTGGTATCCGAATTTTTCCGGGTCATGGTAAAAGAAGGAAATTTGACTAATGAAGAAGCAGTAGAGTTACTCAAAAGAAGTCCACGTAAGTCTTCTTCGTTTTCTTAGTAAGAACTGCTTATAATAATAACTTAAAAAACAACAACAACAACAACGAGAACACCAAAAGGCTTGCACACTAAAACAGTTGCCAGGGTAAAACGTTCTCCAACAGGTGTTCACGTTTGTGACAATACTGGGACTGAGTGTTTTTTTTAATACTTTGTCAGCCAAGAAGTAGGTAACCCCAGAAAATGTATCTAACCACATAATTTACCCGTGAATTCATCATTCATTCTTTTGGACATGGTTTACCCAATGTCAGGATTGGCTCACACGTGACCAGTGTTGGTAATCATTTTATCCAACTGTTTTTAGAGTGTATATACTAACAGCGGCATAGCAATACCTTGTACAAGAAAGAAAAAAAAAACTTCCAAAAATTGTTTCACAAGCCGGTATCCTAGGCAGGAGAATGGGGGCAATTGCTCTGGAAAATGGGAAAAAGGGGAACCGAAATATGCCAATGCGACACTAAATCATCAAGTGACTTTCCCCAAGTTGAGAATTTTGCTGTTTTTCCCAAATTTTTGCTTAAGAAACTTTCAAATTTCTTCAAAATGAACCCTCTTGATTTTTTATAATTTAAAATCCAAAATTGTGAGACGTCATCAAAACATAACATATTTCGGTGAGGTCAGCTTCCAACTGTTAGATGTCTAGAAGTTATGCCTACATTCCCGTCTTTTATAAAATTTCTTGAGGTTCTTCTCCACATACATGTTAGGCACTTTATTTTCTTTTTCATAACAGAAGTATTTACTAACTTCATAACGTGGAGAATAGAAAGATGGCGAGCCACCAACACCGATTGGATTCTTCATTGCAAACGACTGCTAATAATATTCTACGAAGAAATGGTCAAGGACCCAATCAAAGAATTGACAAAGATGTTGCAATTTTTAAACCAAACTGTCAGCGAAGAGAGACTTTACTGTACGAAAAGGTTCAACCCATGGCTTAATATACAACATGTTGACTTCACCTTGAAATTCCCTGCAATGTTGAATCGATATATAGAAGAAGTAAATAATACTCTGAAAATGAAAAATTACCGGCCTTTACCGACGTACGAGTCCACGTGAGGACTGTGCAGTGAGTGAAGTTCACTCCGAAAAAAAAATAAGGGGTGGGGGGTGGGGGTTGGGAGGGGGTGGTGGGTTTGTGGGCTGAGGGACTACGTACTCATGGTACTGCACGCTCTCAAGACGCATTTGTTAGATTTAGCCAATAGCGTGATCACAGATTAACCGACCTTTCTCGGGTCAAAATAACCAGGAAATACGGGTCAAAGTTAACATTTCTTTGGTAAAATTAACGAATAATTTTAAGTTGTTGGTCAAACATTAGTCTTCCTCGGTCACTTTAACCAGGAAATGGTTGGAAAATCTTTGACCATAATAGTGGTTAAATCTACGAAGGTGTTTTAGACTTGTTATACTGAGTACCACCGTGAGGGTAAATACACTACAATGGAGGGTTTGATCATTCCAAACGGAGTTATGTAAACCCTTTCAATAATTGTGAATGAATTGTCACTCCATCGCGAAAGAATTTGCACTCAGTTCCGGGTCACTTTTACTGAGATTGCTCCCAAAACACACATTTTCTTGGAGTGCCATTAATTTGTCCTACTAAAAGGATTTAGAGTATACAAATATCCTAGGTGAAGGATATTTTGAATAACTGTTGTATGACGAGTTGGTGTCAATATGAAGCTATTACGTGATTAAAGTTCAATGGTGTCACCTGTTCTGAAACGATGTCCGTGATATTCCTCAAAAGTGTAGCGCATTTTAAACATCTTACACACCCACAGTAATAATGATGTTACAAGGTGTACGAGGTATTGTGGACGAGGCTGTCCCACTGTTGCTGCAGATTGGGTTAAACGATCCCATTGCGTGCTTTTAAAATTATTGGGGATTTTCACGTTCCTAAGCAGAACCCTGCAGAAAATTAAAGGTACATTTGATGAGTTATTAATTTTTGGTGGAAAACGCAACTGCTTTCAATTGGCAGTACACAAACATATCTTACGTCCAAATTAAGAGTAAAGCCAGAGTGTAAGAAATGATGGTCGTGATATGGGTCAGGCAATGAATATTGTAGTTCATGAAATTATAAACACTCAGGTTGTCAAGAAGCATACCGATTTTTGCATTCGATTCAGTTACTTGTAACATAAGATAATTAAAATTCAGAACACAATATTTAATAAATATACAAGACAACATTTTATGCTTTCGCCTACTAATTTGTTTAAGTCAATTTTACTGTACTAGAGAAACAGACAGGGCTTACCGTATGTTCACGAGATACACTACATGCATGTTGCCGGACTCAATATTTTGACTTTACACTGGCCGGCCAACTAAAATTTCGTTAGTCTTTATTCGCACTGTTTAACAAGTAATTTCCTAACTAACAAGCGATAACCCTAATCCCTAACCTAATCCCTAACCCGAGCAAAGAATACAATCGATACAACACAATAGCAACAGCCAATCAAGAAACACCTTGTTAAACAGTGCGCATCTACCCCTTTATTCCTTTTACAAAGGCTTTTCATCTACAGTCTGTTCTGGTTGATTTTTAGAGAAAATCTTATTACGAAGACGGTTGCAATACGACTTTTTTAATCACGTACCAAGCGAATCAGGCATTTTGGAGGGGACCCTGTATTGGTATTAATTACCGAACGCAGTGGGATGTCACTCAAGCGTAAGCAAAGATAAGGAAATCAATTGTTCTGCTTTTGAAACAAACAATTTTCCTGTTCACTGATGAGAGAAAGCAATGGACTACAGGGTCCATTTAAGATTGGCCACGGTTTGTAAACTTTAATGGACTTGCACCGCACGTGACCTTATTTCATATAACTACACCGCCGGTAAAAAAATAACACGTAAGATATAATTAACACTTGTTAATTGCTTATCTTTGTACTCTAGGTAGTTACGTACGTAGCTAGACTTTTTTCCCAGGGGGGGGGGGGGTGCCAACAACCAAATTTTTGTTTTTTTTTTTTCCAAAGTGTGAACACTTCTGTATACAAAACTGATAAGGACATTATTTGTGGAGAGAGAATTTGGGTTGTTTTAAACAAATAGTTGAAAATATGAAGTTAGAGCTGCAGAAAATTCAATATTCTGGGTTTCCTGTAAGGGAATATAAAAATTTGAGGGATTATCAAGGAATCTGGGTTTCCTGTATTGCATATATCTGAGATTGCATGGCGACTGAAGATCGTTGTTGTCACATAATGTTATCCAGGGCTTGCAGACTGAGGCTGCCCAGCGACAGTTTAAAATTTTTTCGAAACTTTGTTGGCATTCTTAGACAAAATGTTTCAATATCAAGAGCCCACATTGAAGAACATTTACGAAAATAACAGTGTAGTAACTCGGAAAATTTTACCCGGCTAATTTATGAGCGAGTACTTACCGCATTAGGGACTGCAATATGATCGCGTGAAGCGCGCAGAAAATCTTGCTCTTTAAATCAAATCTTTACAAATATGAAGTTGTTGTTGAAAAGAAGTCACTCGGAATTTAATGAAAGAAGATGGAAAAACTGCACTGTGGTTGACTGGTGTCTCATATGGCAATCTTCGGGAGTTTTGACTTTTTAGGGCTAGGGAGCAATCGCCCATGCCCGCTGAGTGTAGGTTGGTTTGTTCACGCATAAACACGTTATCGGCGAGGCATTGATGTGAACACAGAAATGTGCTAATCAGATGTTTAAACACTACCTGACGTTAAAATCTACGTGTTAATCGTCTTATTTTTATATGCAACAAACCCTGTACCTTTTTTGCATAAAGATTGGCTGTTAGTTAATCAACAACAGTATGGTTTTCCAGACTCTTCGTGAAATTCTGAGTTCTCCCCAATAAAAGGTCCATATTTGTAGTTATTTGTTTAAAAAACAACACGTTCTACAAACTTAACATGCCGCAAATTGCAATTCCTAATCCAGAGGTGTTCGCACTTAAATCAGTTTGGAAAACGTTTTCGTGCTCTGGAAATGACGAAATCGGAAGTTTGTCCATGTATATGTAACACCAAGACTCTGTTTCATAAAAGATTACTTACGAATCTTCGCAACTGAAAGTTCGTAAATGACTTACAAGAATTCGTTCGCATCTTACGAAGAATTAGAGTTCGTAAGTTACGAACGATTTCTGTAGAGAGATACGAACCAATTCTTTGTAAGTTGTTTTATAAAAAGGAAATACGAAACTCCGTTAAGTTGTTGGACTTGCACAAGATTAATCTTCGTAATAGGGAGATACGAAACTTCTCTTAGTTTTATGAAATAGAGCCCAGGTGACATCAAGTGACACCGGCAACTACAGTCCTATTTTCATAAATTTTCTGTTATAAAATTCCTAATTTCCTCGAATATAGGCCCTTCACTTTGAAAATGGCATTGGAGAACCATAATTATATGCCCAATAACATACCTTTGCAACAACGATCTCTCGTCGCCGTGAAATCTCAGATTTCTCAATATATTGATCTACCGTAATCTCCCAACGTTTCAGATTTCCTTATAGGAAACCCGGAATCCAAATTCAATGCGAGCTCCGTCCTTTGAAATTTTGTTACAAAAAGACAACAATTTCGGCGCTCTTCGCACGCCGCAAGTTACGCCCCTACTGCACTGGTGTTCAAACTTAAAGGTAGTGTGACACCAAAATGACAAAGTCGGGTATTGGATGTAAAAAGCATTAAAACAAAGAAAATTGCCGCAATTGCCATCAAAATCAGTTAAAAATTAGCCATTTTAGAAGGTTTTTTCTCTGGTTTGCACTTAACCATGCGTACAATATGAGCTCAATATGTTAATTTTGTGATGTCATTGGAGAGACATGCCATATATGGCTAATGTTATCCTTTGTTTTTGCAATCTTCATTTCAAGGTCCGTTGTAACATTAGTATTTCCTAAAGGGTTTATTTTGAAAGTTTAAATTGTATCCTTGAAAATCATTAGTATCAATCACCAAACCATAAACAATCTGATGAGTAATTAAGAGATAATTAATATAGGGTTAACAAAAGAAATGTAAACACTGTGCAACACTCAGCATCACTATTTTTACATAACCAACAAGTTGCTTCGGAAACATTAAAAATTTGAAGAGGTATATCTTGAGAACGGTAAAAGATATTGACATAATTTTAACGGATTCTTCCTTAGGAGACCTTGCTTCTTAACTACCAAGAAAATTCAGTGCTTTTTGCTGACATGTCACACTTCAGTACCTTTAACAAAAAAAAAAAAAAAAAACCCTGAAATTCTGGGTGCCTATCCTCCTTCGAAAACGCCTGGCGACGCCAATGATAGCATATAAAATGTCGTAATTCTGAGTTTTCATTTTGTAATTGTCCCCTTCCGTATAAAGAGAGCAGATAAAATAAAATGGAAAGCTAACAGATAAAATGTATGGCTCTCATTACCATTTTTGGGCGAGCAAAATTTTGCCGCACCCTGTGTTACTTGGCTACATGGGCATTGAGTGGAGGGGACACTAACGTAAAATTCCCCCATATTTCTTGTTACCTGGAACTTTAAAGTTAGGTATACATAAAAGATTATACATGTCTGAAAAGTGTCTTCTCAGTAACGATTACGATCGATTTTCTGTATCAATAATTCCGTATGTTTACTTTGCAAATCCCCCAAATTTTTGCATATCAAACAATCTCACATGAATTATTCATCGGTCTCTATGATTATGTCAATGTTTCGTGTGCATAGGCCAGCATGTGTGGTTATGAAGGAGCATCACATTTGAAAATTTGAAGAAGTGGAATCGCCCCCTACTGTGTTTTAATGAAATCTGTAATCTTTAGTGCATGACCAACCTAGCAGGCTGAAATTGGCAAACAAATTTTAAGCAAACTGAAAATATCTCCCTGCACATGTCTGCATGCAACTTTTCCAAAAAAGTAAATGATTTCAAATGCAAAATTTCGACACGAGCACATCACACATTCGAATAACAATTCGGCCATTTCATATTTAGGCCATTACTAGAGAAGTAAAATCACACTGACGTTTGCTAGATCATAAGATACTTCAATCTGGAATCGGAGGTACAACTCCACCCGCTGTCTGCAGATAGTGTATGATGAGGTGTCGTTCGAAAGGACATATTTGAACGTTTTTTGCCTCAACAACCTTACACCGGTAGGCCTATTCAAAGGTGTCTCAACAGCACCAGTGGGTATCAACCCCCCCCCCCCCCTCACGATCTTTGATTTTTCCGCAATAGATTGAAGTGTGCTTCTGATAAATTCATGGGTCTGTTTTTCAAATTTCATTAAAGGAGAATTTTGGAGGATACTGCCTATGATGTCAAGGACACTTAAGTTTATAGGGGACTTAAATTTTCCATAGTTACCAAAATTAAAACTGTGAGAAATGAAAAAGAGCGCCACATATCAGTAGACAAAAAAATCTGAGCGATCTTCCTACTATTTCGTTTACAGCGAAAAATAAGCAGTCTCCTTGTCAGTATAGATTCGATGGTTTTATAATTATTCCACGAAGTGCTGTCAAAAATAGTAAGGAACAACTTGCAGTTATCTAAATCGCAAAGGTCAGGATACTGAAATAATTTAGCTCAATTTGCCTATGGCATTTTTCCATGTTTTACAGTTAATTTTATCAGCATATGGAGTCTGTAGCCAGGCGTGGTGATATTAAAAGTGATTTAGGACCAAGTTTCCTCCAGGAAAGTTGTATCAAAGCAAAAGCTCCACACAATTTTTGCATTTTACACATACCGACCGGTTATATCCTTTTATCTTCGAATTACGTTTCGAGGAAAGCGTCGGTGGAAGGGTGATCCCGCTCTGATGACGCGTATGAGACGGGTAGATGCGCACTGTTTAACAAGATGTTTCTCTGTTTGGCTGTTGCCATTGTATTGCATTGATTGTATTTTTGATCAGGTTAGGGATTAGGTTAGGTTATGGTTATCGTTAGCCAATTAAGAAATTTCTTGTTAAACAGTGCGCATCGCCTTTATGAGACCTTACACATCCATGATTACTGTACCTGACGTTACGTCACTACCATAAACAGTGAGTTCGTCAATTACCTCGAGTAGATGTAGTTCGGCTTAACTTGCACTTTTCCATGTCCGACAACACCACGGGTGCAGACATCTCTTAGTTTCAACCCTCGGTATCTTTCCGACCTGACCATTGGCTATGGGAGAATCATATGCAGTGTATGCAGTGTCTCTGTTCTCTGTGTAGGCTATAAATATTTTATCACGTGCTCTTATTTTTGCCTAGAAAACACATATCCTATAGGTCAATCTCCAGAGCAGTCCAAAAGAAGGAAGAATGTTATGAGATACGTAGCTGTGAAGTACACAAATTTGTATCGCGTAATGTTGTTCAAATACTTGTAGTCATGTGTGACAAACAAAAGAAAATATATCAATGTGTTAGTGAGAGCAGACTGCCGTTGTAGCAGAGTAACCTCGCCGGGCAAGAAAAGCGACCGACCGACTAAGTTACCACGTAGTGACACGTCCGCCCTGAGAAAGTAATACCGTAGGAATACATCCGACCGGAGAAATCATCCCGATAATTAATAGTCTACACGGCAGACAAGAATTTCGTAGGAACATGTGGCATAGTTATAGGAAGAAAAAGGAAACCAGTACTCACCAGGACGAAAAGTGAAAGTAGTGAAGCGAAGATAATGAATGTATTCCCCGGATGAGTAACTCAACGCAAGGATAACAAGTGATACATCGCCGCCTTGTAAACTAATCGTTCCAGTCATTTTAATTGTCCGGCGATATTACTCTGTTACACCGTCACCTCCACATATCGAATCAAAAAGTATTGATAACAGAGGTCTATCAAATTCGCTGTTACTATATAGAACAGATAAAGAGCTTTGAAATAAAAGAAGGGTTTAAGGTCACAGCAGGATTTGGTATGTTAGAGGGATACTTATTCCGAGCATCTTGGTAAAATTTGCATTGATATCTCATTTGTGATTCTCAAGATATGGACAAGTAAAGTTTTCACATTTTCAACAAAAAGTGAACTTGAAGCAAGCACATATGACATCACATCCCCACGTTAATGGGCAGTCTTTTGTTTTTCTTTAAACTTTATACTGGATATTCTCCTCAAAAATCCCATATTACTAAAATGTGATTGCTCACAAGGAGGTCAAATTCCTATTAACTTCGTCGTCATCACAACAGTCTGATGAAACAAAGGGAAACAAAGCATTCCTTGTCAATGTGAGGAAGTGATATAACCTATCTGCTGCCCTCAAATTCACTTTTGAACACAAATCTACTGACATTTACTGATATCTCAAGAAATACAAGTCCGATTTGAATAAAAATTTCACCACACCGTGGAGATTTTGTTCCTCTTTCATGTAGGAAAATTAAATATTTGCTTAAACTTCCCTTTTATAGAAAGGGTGCAATTCTAGAAGTGAGAGATGACCTGTCATCTCAGGAAAATGCATTAAACACAATCCCGAATTCTAGATGACGTCACAAAATAGCCTTGTTTTACATCCGATTGTGAACTGATTGGATGCACCGTCGATAATGTAAACGCTTTCGATTAGCTGTCACTGACATGAAATTATCGATAGTGTATTGAATCAATTGGCCAGTCAAAGTTACGTACGACACTGGTAATCTGTGATGCCATCCAAAATCCGTCAAAGACTTTATTGCATTTTCAAGAGACGACAGGTCATCTTTTATCACACTGACTTGTAGATACAGTGACTTGCAATCCAACAAAACCCATGCACCTATCTATAAACTGAAGTCACACGGTCACTATTGCCCAGTAGACATAATGAAGTTTAAACTGAGGAATCATTGTCCAAGAGTCTGAAGAAATGCATTAGCATAAATATTGAAGCTCGCGGTCTAAATATATTCCAGTAAAATCTATCAGCTTTAAAGGGCCAAGACTCTCACCCCTAACTACAATTTTGGTACCCGGGTACCGAAATTCTCAATTGGCTCAGCTCTTTGATTGACAGCTAATTCAAACAATGCAGAGTGCCAAAGCTTATATTACACAGCATGAACGGTACTGAGAGTGTTTTGATTATATAAATTGAGTTTTTCTGTACTCACCCTAAAGCAATAAACTGAGATTGTGTCTGGATGAGGACGAATTTCAGACAATTGTGGGAGGGGCTTCAATAAGAAGGTTAGGAGAATTGGTACTGTTTGGGGTGAGAGAACTGGGCCTTTAAGGAATGGTAAAAACTGCTTTTTCAGACATTTGGCGAGGACACAATGAAAACAATTATTATCTGGTTGCACAGGTCACATAAAAATCGGATACCAGAAACAAACGACAGCGCCTTATAGCTCATGGCACGAGATTTCTTCCTGACCGGGACATAACGAAGACTTTAAAAACGAAACATACTGCTATTGTGCTTGGTGCTCAGCATACCGTAAGCAAAGGGGTAGGGGAAACGAGCGAGTGAGCCACAACTGAAAGAAAAAAAATTAACCGAGGCAGTGGTCGGCTTGAGTGGACGGAACCAATTGGTTCTAAACTGGACCGGAAAACTCCGTTTAACCTTAGCTAACATGGTCTTACCTAACCGAGATTTCTTTTTTAAAATCACAGTATGTATCACATGTAATGCGAAGAAATGTTATAATGAAATAAAGTCATGTAGCTTGTTTCATATATAGGAGTGTAACAGGAAGTCAGATTATAATATGATTGCTCACTCAAACAAAAGTGCAGGGACACACCTGCGATAATACTATCATGGCTTATACCAGTAACTCGTCCAACAAGGGGTGAAATTTGAACCACGCGGGTAAAATATAATGCTATTCCAAACTTAAAGTGTACCTCAAATCCAGAAAATGAAAAACTATATGTTAAACGGCATCAAAAATAATTCTAACTGCAGTTGAGATCCCATCTTCATAGGACATTCTTGGGCCGAGATATAAAATGTTGAAGTTTATTTCCTCGAATGAAAATGGATCGTTGCGCAATAAATTGTGATGTCATTGTTGTACTACTCAAATGACAATCTTTGTATTTTTCTGTTTTCTGAGAGTAACTGCACCTTTTACCAAGGTGTGATAGCACTCTTATTCTTATGGGGGTGATGTAATTAATTAAGCCCTCCCTGTGCAACATGCTTCCAAAACAGGAAGTGTTCAAGTTCATGAAAAATTTAAAATCGTAAAAGAAATAAAACAGGTAATGTGAGTTGTACAACAAGAAAATTACAATTTATTGCACAGTGGACTAATTTCTTTAAAATGAATAAATTTTAACATTATATATCTTAGCTCAAGAATGTTCTATAAAGGTAGGAGTAAGACTGTCACAATTCATTTTTCAAGCTGTTAATTATATAGTTTTAATCTTTTTTTTTTTTTTTTTTTTTACTTCAGGTACACTTTAAGTTTTTTTTCTAACGGTCCAAGGACGAAGAAATTAAAAAACAAAAAATGAAAGGTTATCCGACCGCTATATGTGTCTTTAGTTACATTTTCCTAGGTATTCCTTCGTATTTAGTTATCAACTAAGCCCATTAGCATACATCCGTTTTCATATTATCTATAAGTAGGTAACGCTTCACTGCTTCCATAACTGGGAATCCCCTTTGCAGAATGACTTAGTGCAAGCACTGCCACGGTAGCAGACAGTCAGGCATGGGTAATCACACGCTAAATATAGCTTGAATCAGAAGACTTCAATAATGCGTCCAACTTTATAATTGTTTATCTAAGCTGAGTTAATTTACTTTGCAAACAGAACTGTGATACAGGACTACCCTTCAACTTCACAGTGCCAAATGTACCTTTACACCTCGAGGTAAGTTATAGGCTAACCATACAAACATCAATTCCGTATGGTACCTTTGCACTATCCAGTTACCATGGCTGTAGCATAAGGAACCCCCTTCTTTTTACAGAGCTTAATCATGGCTGACTTATACAGCTTGCGGCTTGTACAGGTATTGCTTTTATTAATGTTCGTGAAGGTCGTCAGGTCATCGACTGTTGCCGAGGAAGAGATATTGTCAAAAGAAACGTTCTTCGAGAGGTGCAGGACTGCCAATCCAGGATTAAGGTGAGTGACTAATTAATTGAAATATGGAGAAGTCGTACAGATGGACGCCATTAAATGTTTGTAAATAGGAACTTTCCGTCACAAGGTTTATTAGAACATGGTTAGGAGTAGGATATGATTGAAGAGGGAACGCTATGGTTTTATAAGTATAAAGCTAGCCTTTTAGAGGCACAATTCACTCAACCCAATTGGTACCAATTCTCCTAACCTTCTTACGTAAGCCCCTGCCGCAGTTGTATGAAATTCATCCTCATCCGGACACAGTCTCAGTTTGTGCGTCAGGGTGAATGTTTTATGTTGTGTAATGTAACTTTCCATTGCTTCAATTCGCTGTCAATTAAAGAGCTGAGCCAGTTGAGAATTTCGGTAAACCCCTTCAAGAATTTTAGTTTGTGGTGAAAAGATTGGTCTTTTAAGAAACCGGGGTAATAAGAAAACGGTAAGGAAAGAAACAAACTGTTTGCAGAACAGAGTCATGTGCAAGTATGATTAGGTCGTTTGATATCATAATTGAAAAAATCGATGTCAATTTGTAGTCGAAGCCACAGCTTTTTCCCCATTTGAGGCGTATTTAGAATTCATGCTGTGAGGTCGCTTCCTGAGGAAGCAACATCCGAAACAACATCTACCGTATATGCTACATGATACATGCACTTAAGAGATCTACACTCTAAAAATGTCCGGTTCAGATTGAACCGGAAAAGGATCAAATTTATGACCAGATTTGGTTTATTTCGAACCAAAAACGGTTCATTTCGAACCGAGACTAGACAAATATTTGAACGTTTTCGGTTCAGTGCCCATTTGATCCTTTTCCGGCTCAGTTTGAACCGGACGTTTTTAGAGTGCATGCTTCTTTGGATTTTAGAGCGTCACGCGATTGGTAAAACAAACAAGTAATAAACATTGTTAAAAACACCTGCGCTCAATTGAAAATTGAAAATTGAACTATTGTCATAGTGTATAACCCCGTCACTCAACACTCACTAATAAAAAATAAAAAGGCAAAATAAAATAAAGGTGGTCATGCTCTACAAAGTGGAAGAAACTTCACAATCATTTAGACTCAACTCTTAACCCCACTTTGGATAATGAAGGCCCGATGTGGAGTAATTATTATACCACAATATTTTGAATGATACCCTTCTAACAGATAGTGTTAAACTTAACTATATAAATTAGTAACAGACTTGGAATAATTAAAACAGAGCGGCTAAAGAGTTTGATTGAGATAAAACACTTAGGCCATTACTACGGAAGAGTATCACTATTGCTTTCACGCTTCTCGATCAAACTTCACTCCTGAAAGGTTTATATCCTTTGAACAAGCTTACCAACGGTTTTATTGTCTTTAGGACAATCGTTTCATCAATCATTAACAACCAACAACTTGGATGAGGACAACCATTTGTAATATTTTGTTATTTTCGAAAGCAGAAGTATACTGTTTTACATGATGAAACGTTCCTTCTTTCTTTTTGTTACATCATCCGTTTCTGCCTGATTTCTTTTTATCACTTGCAGAGATGAAATGAAGCTCACTACAAGCACATTTAATATAGTCAAACTTCACATCTGATTAATTGACAGTGACAGATATATTAAAATCACAAAAGTTACGAACGGTAACATTTGGGCTAGAGTCAAGCATGTATCAGTCAAACGTGTGTTAATTGCTCACCCTGCTTTTGATTTACTGGGGTGTCTACGTTGCTTTCTCAAGAAGCAACGTCACGGTATGTTACGACTTTGTATTTTTCTACCGCCAATTTTTCTCTTCCACCTCTTGTTTTTTTTTTTTTTTTAACTTTAAATTTTACTCTCGAAAAGAGAGGTATATGTGTGTTGTTGTATCACGATCTTGCATTTTCATACCGTCGACTTTTTTCTTTCTTTCTTTCTTCCTCTTCTACTGATGTGTGTGTGTGTGTGTGTGTGTGTGTGTGTGTGTGTGTGTGTGTGTGTGCGTGTGTGTGTGTGTGTGTGTGTGTGTGTTTTAACCCGAAAGGAGAAGTATGTGAACTGTTTTATTTCGATTTTGCGTTCTTCTACTGCTAGTGTTTCCTGACCATGGAAGTATTATGAAGATTTACTTTCATGGTAAGACACAATACAGAAGTCAATTTGAATTTTACGATACAAGACTGAATTAGATCAAGAAGATTTTAATAGAGCCAATATATACTTGGGTAATGCGTGGTGTAAAGCATATGAGGAAGGATACGAAACTGTTGCTCATTTTTATATTAGTGGCAAGAATCATAATTTCATTTTGAATTCCCCATTACACGACCCTGGGCCCACTTTCAAATACCTCGGCTGACTTTAGTCTCCCAAATCTCCTTGGTGGGAAATTGCTTCATCTTAGGTTATATTCTCATACAGTATACTTTAGGGTTCCATATAATTTACTTTATGTTGCATGTAAATTTGCACCAAATATCCATAAGGACCATAGGCCTATCCATATGACCTATATGGGGTATGTGGTACATGTAGGAAACTAATCTATGGGTTAAATATAGTGACCCAGTCTTTTCCCATATGGTATCTATTTTGGACCAACGCGGGAAAATCGACAATCAGTGGCCCAGGTTGCTACCAAATGATTTCCCTATGGGTCCAGGCCTTCTGGGACCTAAAATAATTAGGTTATAGGGGTTTCCATACTAGTTAGTACACCATATCTGTATAATGATAACAAATAAGAACGCAGTGGTCACCGAGTGTCACTTCAATGTTTCGTTTGGTGTTCGGTGCATTTTTGCCCACAACGGGTCCATGGGCCCAAACCTCTAGATCTACTACCATGCTGCAATGCCTTTTGAACCTTAATACTTCCACTTGTCGGGTCAACCGAATGTTCAAGACTACCCGTCGCCAATAGATTCAATGATGATTCGGTACTTCCGGTTCTTGAACTAAGTTTTTCTTTCAACAGGGCCATTGACTTCCTGTAAGACCTCTGGGCCATCTTATGACATGGAAATTAAAAAAAAAAACTTTTTGTTCTCTTTAGTGGATTTAATGCAATGTACCTCAAAATACCAAATCGGATCAAAACTTCCACGGGTCGTAGCTTCAACATAAATTATTTGGGCCCTTAGTATTGACAGGGGCCTATTACCATTAGATACCTTCATGGGCCCTTTTGGAATAAAAAAAATCATTGTATTATATTTATCACGTTTATGTATTATTGTAATGCGTCAAGTTAATTTATTTTTAGATGAATAATTCTCAGAGAGTCAAACCAATTAACCCCCAGGAAAGTCTTACAACTAATTTCATCCCCTTAATAACCACGCACACCTAAACATGGATCTAACACTTAATCCTGGGAACAGTGAACCTCGGGAATAACAAAACTTGTAACCAGGGAGCTGTTATTTGGAACACTTGCCTCAAGGGTGCACATTTGAAAAACGAGGAACGACCACTGCCGTCCCTCTGCTTATATCACAACGCAATTAGAACAGGGAGTTGCAACACCTTGATCAGAAAATTGAGACAAATGCAGTTCTGAACGATATTTAACAAACGATATCAAAGTCATTTCGATTGAGGTTGCGTTGGTCTTGGTAATAATGAAGTTCCCCTATATGTGAGGGGGCAATATCGCTTGCACTGTTCAGAGTGCCGAAAATATAGTTCCTCTTTCCATTTAAACGTATTCAACCTTCTTGTCACATCAGGACTGGTTCAGTTTGAGCATGGAAGTACTTCCATGGTTTGAGCAGATAAACTCTGCTCATTTTAATACTCCAAATACTGTTCCCATTTCTGGATATCATGGCTTTTACGGACAGCAGTGTACCCGCAGCCAGTGTCTTTGTTTCACAGGATAAAATTAAAGTTGTATTATGTGTCCTATTTAGCAGTAAAATATCATGTCGAAATTTTATCCGTGGTCAACACAAGCACAAGCACGATATGCAGGTTACACGTTTCGTATTTCGGTTCGCACTTTTGAGTGATCTACATAACCCGCCAGCCTGCACAACGTGCGATTGGCTTCACGACTCTAGCCGGCTTTTCTCAGGTGCGATTGTGGCAAAGAATTGTAAAACGGAAAAAATGTAAACAAAATAAATATTATGTGAAATCAACGTTATTTGGGATAGATTTGAACGCACATTTAAAGGCTCTGTAGAGGATATTTATGCTGTTCAAGAGACAATACCAAATATATGAAACACTTCCTGGCCTTTCTAAACACCCTATTCGTTTGACAAGAAATACATTTTTTAAGCAATAGGTAACTTCAAATATGAGGCTTTCCTTCAAGATAGCCTACTAAACTTGAACTTATGGCGTACGAATCACGATTTTTGAAGTCAATTCATTCTTGCTTAAAGCCTGAAAATTTGACCGTAGTAGGCAAAAAAAGTGTCTAAAAAGGAAGGATGATTTAAATATGGTCTGAACTAGAGGCAGACTCTTGACACGACGTGTTGTATGTTAGATAGTGTGTTACCTGGTTACGGTAACTGTTAAGACAACGAGCTTAGGAGAAATTGAAAGAAGATATTTTGCACTGGTCTATCGTAGCTACAAACCGTAACGTAGATGAATTGCTCCCTGTGTATCACAACGTTAAACACGTGCAGTTCTAATTCCAACAGACCTTTCTAAGGTTACGGTAAAGCTTGGAAGTCCCTCGGAAGTTGCAAAGTTTATGGATTTATTTCAAAGTTACCGTCTCTTTTCAAATTCTTCCAGTAATTAAAAACAGCTGCAACATTGTGCAAAATTTGTAAATTAATAGGAAATCAAGGGAAAAAGATTCTAAGTTTTCTAAACTTTTGTCTAAAAATCAAGTTTAACCAGACGGTGACCTTATGGTTATGGTCGAAGACTACGATCACCAGCCATGTATTAAGGCCCCCTGGGTATTATCTTGAAGCGAGGACTAGTCCTGTACGTGACACTTGGACATTCTCAATCGTGTATTTTCTTCAGTGTAGTTTTAGGCACGATTATACGAAGTCGGGTCTGTGTTTAAAGGGGAAGTTTAAGCAAAACTTTAATTTTCATATGTGAAAGAGGAACCAAATCTACACAGTGTGATGAAAGTTCCATTCAAATCGGACATGTATTTCTTGAGATATCAGTAAATGAAGTCAGTAGATTTGTGCTCGAAGGTGAGTTTGGGGGCAGCAGAGCATATATCACTTCCTCACATTGACAAGGAATGCTTTGTTTCCCTTTGTTTTATCAGACTGGCAGTGACCTTGAAGTTAATAGTCCTGAGTATGACCTCCCTGTGAGCGATGCAAAGTTTGCAAAATTCTCGTGACACTTATGCAATCACATTTTAATAATATGGGATTGTTGAGGAGAAAATCCAGTCTTAAATTTAAAGAAAACCAAAAGACTGTCCATTAATGTGGGGATGTGATGTCATATGTGCTTGCTTCAAGTTCACTTTTTGTTGAAAATGTGAAAACCTTACACTCTAAAAGTAAAAGAGTGAACTTAGTCCCTCTTTGATAGAGTGAAAAGTGTAAATTTACTCTATTAGAGTGATAATTCACTACAGGAAGAGGGACAATTCACTCTTCCACGAGTACCCGCAATGATCGCTCTTTTTTAAAGAGTGATCACTGTAGGCACTCCATCAAGAGTGAATTTTCGCTCGTTTTAAGGGAATTTCGCTCTTTTGGAGTGAATTTCAATCTTCTTGGACTGAATTATTACTCTAATGGAGCGAATTCACACTTTTCACTCTGTCAAAGAGTGACTAAGTTCACTCTTTTGATTTTAGAGTGTACGTGTTCATATCTTGAGAACCACACATCGGATTTCAATGCAAATTTCACCAAAATGCTCAGAATAAGTACTCCTCTAACATACTAAATCTTGTTGCGACCTTTAACCGTTCTTTTAATGAACGGATATCATCAACTTTATACAATTATTTTGAACAGTGTGATAGAACTATAAAAGTACAAAATATACCTACGCAAACTAGATGTGTTTTCTCTTCAGAACCGGTCTGACTTGTGAACAGCTTTGGGCGATATTTCAACGAACATTTGAGTGTCCATCAACGGACTGTACTCCGATCACAGATGATTCCGCTTATAAAGAATTTGTAAAGGAAATTCCACCAAACACTCCTGCAAACAGGGTAATCATATCTTAAAGGGCAAGAGCAGTCGCCCCAAACGCATATTGAGACAGCATTTAAATCTCACATTTACTTCAAGTTCAAAGTATCTTTCAGAATAATTTAGGACTTCAGTATTGCATATTAAGGTAACCAAGCAGTTACTGTTTGCAAATTTCAGATTTGAAGGAGAAAAGAAGGAGAAATTTTTTTTCTAATTCCTTGTAAATTTGGGGCGATGCGCACTGTTTAATAAGAAATTTCCTTAGTGGCTAACGATAGCCCTAATCCCTAACCTAATCCCTAACCCTAACAAAGAATACAATTGATACAATACAATGGCAACGGCTAATAAAAAACACCTTGTTCAACAGTGCGCATCTACCTATAAATTTCACATTTTAGGAGATGAATATTGTCACGTGATTCCCAAGAGACATGGTAAAACAAGACACGTGACTGCACTACTTAAAGAGAAATATTGCGTTCAAAATGCTGCAACATAGCTTCAAAAGTAAATAGCTCTAGTCCTTTTCAAATTATTCAGTCTAAATAATAATCCCCAGCAATAGATTCATCTCCTCAAAATATTTGGCACAAGAAACGTAATAAGAAGTTGCATCTTTTGAAACGTTGGCAGTTTGGTTGAACAGATTACTCTTGAGCAACAAACAACTGAACATCTGTCCGAGGGAAACCTATTTCTTAAAAAGAAGGCTACCATACTGTCTTATTTGTAATTATTTATCACTCTTTGCCAATACATATTGGTTTTAAAAAGATGAAATTTCCCTGCGAAAAAACGCAATGTTTCCCTCTAACAAATGCCTTCAGTTGGTTTAGCATACACACAGCGGGGTTAAGTGTGTTTTCTTCTAAACTCCCATCATTGGTATTCAATGTTGGTATTGGTCAGTAGTAGTTTGAGGGTGCGTTTACACTTGATCCGGATCTGATCGCCTGCGCGTTGTCTGATCCACTGCTCGAGATCAAATTTGTAGTGTAAACGCAGATCAGATCCGGATCTGATCGCCCGATTTTGATCCTAGTAAGGGGGAGGATCAGACCCCGCGCAGGCGATCAAATCTGTAGTGTAAATGCTCGCCGGATCAACGGTGAGGCAAGGTACGGTATGCATGATACATGTACAGGGTCTATTTTTTGTTTACACTTTGGTGCGCACGCGCGTGTGCCTTTATTTCGTAATGCGACTTCCGCTTAAGCATAGAGGAGGATCAGAGTACGAGACAAGTGTAAATGCACCAGGATCAAGCCATACACGTAATTCGATACGCTGATAACATCGGGCGATCAGACCCGGATCAAGTGTAAAAGCACCCTGAATGTTTCAATGTTTTTATTGAGTGACAACACGAATGTCGCAGCTGAGTAGAGGTCACTGTTTTGATATATTACAAACTGAGATATTGTGATGTGTTTTAGATAGAATAAGTATTCAATACACCTACCTATAGCAAACGGTCATTTATAGACCCCGATTTGGACACCCCGATATTAATTACATTTGGGCCATTTTCAGCAATTAAGCATTCGATTTTAAATAAATTTGTAAGATTCAGATAATGACGAAAAATGAAGATTTAAAGGAAAGTTTTGCATTTTTCACTTTTTATTTCTTTCTCTTTTAACAGACTCTATTTTATTCAGGCGGTACAAAAGTAGCAGCGTACAACATCGGCAAAAATTGTATTGGCAAAGTTACTATACAAATGACCTTTCTGGGTCAACTTTTTGATGATGTCAAGTGGTGTTGTTTGAGAGATGGCAGCATTGATGAACAGTGCAGTGCAAATGACTCTTGCACAGGTGTGACACTGAATAAGTTTTGGACGCAAGCATCAGAACTGGTACGTCCGTGTTAGTTAATAACTTACATGCAAATCTCATACCGGTAGTTTTTTGTGACTTTAACTGTATGCTGGTAACCGTTGGGTAAGATTTGCCTATATGCCACCTTCAGGTAAAAGTCTTTGTCAATTTATTTCACTAAGAGATTATGGTCACGTAAGCAATAAACCCGTAAATTCAACCGAATACTTGGTTCAAGTAAAATTGTAAGATTAGAATTTCGTGGTTGAATTGACCAGAATTACATAGGTCCTAAATAAGCACGGTATCGGGTTAAAATATCACCAGGTAGTATCTTCAGGCCTAGTATATATCGTCATGGGTGGAAAAAGTTGGGAAGCTGGGCGGCTCCTTCCCAGAAAATTTGGGATTCTGGAGGAAAATTTCCCTCTTTTGTACATCAAAGTATAGGGAGAATACAGCGAAATTCTAACCCCTTCCTGGGAAATAATTTTACTCCCTTCATGGGAAATAAACAGTTTACCAGCCCTGTATATCATACTGCGAATAGGAAAGTTGTTGTTACCAAAACTGAATGTTGTCACGTGACGCAGTGTCCTCTCACTAAGTCCTTTTCTGAAAGTGTTTGTATAAATGAGCATTTTCTAACCAAGAAAAGCAAATGCTGAAAAAACCGAAGCAAATTAAAAGAAAGCCTAGAAATTACACGGTTTTTTTTCACCAACAGCCATTAGATTGAAATTTTGGCCAACACTTTGAAAGAGACATTATTGGAGCCTTTTTGTCTCAGTTGACACACTATTTAAACTTCTTTGTTTTCTCATCATACCGTTTCATCTCACTTGTAGTTTGCAAGAAATGCATCGATGCACACAGCTGTGGTATTGAACGGGTCTGGTTCTGCTCCCCCTTACCGTGAAGACAGGTAACTGTGCACTCTAGACACCAGTGAGTGAATTTAGTCACTCTTTAATAGAGTGAAAAGAGTGAATTCAGTCCATTAGAGTGTTCATTCACTCCATGAAAAGTGACGATCACTCCAACAGTGTCCCAAAATATTGAAATTCATTCCAAGAAGAGTGAAAAGCTACTCTTTAACGAGTGCCATCGCGAATCACTCTTTTTAAGAGTGACCCCGAATGAGGGCACTCTATCAAGAGCGGAATTTTGTTCTTTTCGGGTGAATTTTACTCTTTTTGGAGTGAATTTCCGTTCTTTTGATGGGAACTTTACAACTTTCACTCTTCTAAATTGTGTTTAATTTTAAGAGTGTAAAATTTAATTGATCTGTGTTTTATGGGCGTGGTCGGTTCATTAATCTTTTCCTGTCCTCCTACACTATTAAAAATGTCACGGACATGTTGTAGATATATGAATTTTTTTATTTTTTGTTCTGTAAATCTAGAGAAATTTTTAACAGTGTACAACGCTATGTGTGCCTCCCCCTGTGGGCTGGGGGTTGTAGAATATGTCCACAGTATTCCCTGCCTGTCGTAAGAGACGGCTACGGCTAAAGGGGAGGACTTGAACAATACTTGAACATTATGACACCATATAACACATTCGTGTTGGCGTGTCGTTAAATCTCATCTACTAACTAACTACAGCTAGGTCTGCAGTTTGATTCCTGCATTCGGTGTCAAAACAGGATAGGTTTTCAATCCAAGAAAATCACATGGTTTTCTCATCTGTAAATTGGCCACTTAAAATCTCAACCAAATTTGACCTAAATTGGTAGGCTCGTTGTAACCCGACGTGAAGTTGGAATCATGAGCCATGGGTTTTGTTCAGATTTATGGTTACATGTGTGACCGATAACCAATTTAGGTCAAATTTGGTTCAGCTTTTAAGTGGCCAATTTTCAGATGAGAAAACCATGTGATTTTCTTGGATGGAAAACATATCTTGTTTTGACACGGAATGCAGGAATCAAACTGCAGACCTCCCGGTTGGTGAGCTTCGTCGCTACAAATGCCACCGCCTGACACCTTCAGTACACTCGAACAAAACCAAGGAGGTTCTTAATTGCAAAACCTCCTCGACCAAAACACTGGCTACAGGTATCTGTTCCTTACAACATCTAGATTAGATGCCTCCACTAGCTGAAGGGTAAACCTAATATGCTTCTAATTATCATTTGCCTGGAATTAAATGTATTAGTGTATTGTGTAGTTTTAATCATTGGTCAGAAAGGTGCAGTTAAAATAATAAATTCAGTTATGATACATGATTGAACCAAGCCGAAAATCTCATCAACTTAAACATCGAACTTTTTGCAAAGTAAGTATAAAGTAGCCATATGTTCTTCCACTCGGACGTGAACTTATTTTGTTACCAATGCAGATGGTACACTCTCATAAATTGCTGTAAATTGACAGAGCAAAAATTAAAAGAGATATTTTTCTTAAATCTTTCCAACCCCTTTGCAAAGGGTCGTTCGGCAAAAACCAAAACTTGAAACGTATTTACTAAGATCACAAAATAATTCTAGCAAATACTTGCAGCAATTTTTAACAGTGTACTCGTTTTGGCAGGTCATTCAGTTTAATTGGTGGACCCTTTACAAATGACGGAGGATTATGGAATACCCTCTAAAGACGAAAGGTCACAAGAGTCTTCTGCTCTAATTTGTAAATGACAAAAATTGTAACCAGTAACTGATCCTAAAATCTCCATTTAAGATAAAGTTTGCAAAGTAATTGGTACTAGTAGGCTTATGTGATCAATCCTGAATAGGCTTACTTTTACCAACTGTTTAGCAGGAACTCTACACGTGTACAATGTAAACAAAGGTTTACCAAAAGTTTTTAGCGTATCTCTAGACGTTGAATTAGTGTGAATCGCGCCTTGGTTATATTGAAGTTAGATTGGAAAATTCGTACTTGGAAAACGTTTTTAAAGAAATGTGTAAATACACGAAAAAAATAAAAGTGAGCCCCTTTCCTGAAACTGACTCAATTTGTGTCTTTTTGACTCACTAGTGCATGGGTCACTGTGGAGACAAATTGACTTAGTTTTGGGAAAATTGACTCACTTTTTATCTTATGTGTACAATTTTGATCATTGATCAAACACCTGTTTTCTTTTCAAGTATATTCACAACAACAGAAGTACCTTCTCTGACGTCAGCTGTGATTTCTATGACAGCCATCCTCGTGTATGACAATGACCAAGTGAAGAAGAAGTAAGCTAAGGGGCCCATTTTTTGCTATTTGCATTTTGCTATTGTGCGCAAGTCGTACTTAAAACTTTGGCAGTAAAAACCGAAAAACAGTACGCGTTGAGGCTGCTAATTCACCAGAGTGCATTGGATATTATTAATATTACGCCGCAGTTTAGAGCGGCAACTACGATGTTCCTTTCAGTCTAAGTTTTCTACCTAAAGTTGAAACTGCAATTTGTACATTTATAGGCTACGCCAATTACGTAGACCCATCCTTTAATGACACTTTCGAAACTGGTAATTTCACACTATATGGAATATATATATAAATAGCTCCATATCTCTAAAACCGTATTAAAACATAAGAAATGTGAAGGATAGAGTAACTATATTTTAGATGCTGGCGCTCTTTCGATTTACATTTATTTATGCCGAGCTTACATCAGAGCCTCCCGAATAAAACTTGACGTTGACTACCTATCTTTTTATCACACTCGAAAGCGATCGTTTGTCGATTTTGTAACTTTCATGCCACAAACATTGAGTTTAACACCGTTATAGTGTTGAAATGGTCGAGACCCGAGTGAAACTAGGAAGATGAGGTTTTTTCATGGATAGAATGGTCTCTTATGGCATTTGACAACTCTTTCACGTTGAAAAGACTCCTAATATTTAAAGACCTTTGCTAAGACACTTGAGCAATATCGCTCTTCTAGTAATCCTGATAAACAAAGAGCTAGACTGCAAAGCGTTTAGTATAATCATGACCAGTAATGAAGGCGAGTTCGGACAATGATTTCAGGATTTGAATGACGCGATCATATGGGTCAAATTTTTCCTATTTACTCGTGTCTGATCCACATTCGAGTCATTGAAGGTTGAAAAGAGAGGATTCGTGACTGAAAGCCTCCGGACTCGACTGCATCACTGACCACCTAAACGTGATGACCAGATTTGGGTAGATGCGCACTGTTTAACAACGTGATTCTTGATTGGTCGTTGCCATTGTATTGTATCGATTTTATTCTTTGTTCTGGTTAGGGATAAGGTTATCGTTAGACAGTTAGGAATTTATTTCTTAAACTAGGGAGCTGTCTAATAGCAGCTCCCTGCTTTTACAGTGCGCATCAGCCCCAGATTTCAGGCGCATTTCACTCACAACGATCATGTGAATAGCTTATACAAGTTTCATCTTGAATTGTCTTACATATTTGTGTATTTTTAAACCTTTTTGATAACTTAAAGGATAATATCTTCCGCATATAATTTTGATCGGTTCCCTGTGGCAGACGTTATGAAGGCATTATTGATTGAGGTGGTCGTATGTATATATTTTTTTCAGGTGGACATGTGCGAGCCCGGACAGTAGATTACCAGATCTGCATGTAGCCCTACAGAAGAAGAATATAAAATATAACTGTACTGATGATTACTGGTGAGTTGAAAGACATTTGAATGTACTTTGAACATGGATAGCGGGACTAATTCGGGATATTTTGTCAGAGGATAAATCTAAAATTTCTAAAACTTCTCTTTAGAGGTTGGGGGCAGTCCTACGATGTCTCGTTTAGGGGGTGATCCCTGTTGACCAAGGGGTGTTTTGAGATGTATTCCCCGGGTCGGTGCTTTATAGTGACTCAGTTCGATCAAAGGGCCTCTGGTTCTCGTGTGCAGTGTAAAAATAAAGGTTCATCTCTGGTTGGGGCAAAAAAATGTTTCATGCTGCCCGAAATACAATTTAGTCCATTGGTTCGTCACCGAGCGGTACGTACAGAGAAGTTTGAAAATTTCGACCCGCACACAGCCGAGAAGGCATATACCATGCTTGAAATGTAAGTAACAATCATATTAACCGTAAGATAACGCTTGTGTTTGCAAAAAAGTGTTTTCGTCAATGAAATATGAGCAAATGTAGAAAATTAACAGGTAAAATGAACCACTTTCTATTTTCGACACAATTAACGTTGGTACTTTTAAACACAGGAGTGCCGCAAATGACAATACCGAGTTGTATTGAAATATTTTGTGTACTTAAAAATCGTATCACTCCTGCAAATGAATGCCGCTTAATTGCGTCAAACTGAATTATTTTGTTTCAAATAATAACTCCGTTTAATTGCTTTTTGTGTTGATTTACATATCACACTACCCTTATAAATAAACATCCCTTGAAGAGAAATATTGTGTTTAAAATACACTTCACGTACAGAAGACTACAAAGAAAACGGTTCAGACACTTTTCAACATTCAGTCTTATTCATACACCCCAGCAACAGCTTCATCTCTTCAAAATGCTATGGGCAAGAAGAGTTATGAAAGTTGCATCTGAAATGTTGAAAGTTAGGGCGAACAAATTATTCTTGGGCAACATACCACTGAAATTTGTTAAGGTAAAAATGGCTGTCCGAATTTCCCAGATCTTGATCGAAATTCAGGTCTTGAGAAAATTTGTTGAGCAGTCCCAATGCCTCCTCCACACATGCTTCGTAAGCATCTGGTTGAAACCATTGGCTGATTTGGTAAAGACAATTGGTATCAACCTTTGACATTCTATCTAAAAAATAAGAACTGTGTTCTTTAAAATTGCCATTAATTATTATTGAAAATTTAAGACAACAGACAATAGAGTACAAATGAGGAAGAAAAATGACCTATCTAAGGGTTAAATAATATTCTTGGGAAACGTGGTGGGGTGGAGCGTTGAGTTCGCCATCCAATAAATCCGACTTGCCACCAATTTTATGCACTGTTTGCTAATATGCGGTTTATGAACATACAGGCGGACAATAAATACGAGCAGTGTTACTTGGTCACTATGATTACGAGATGACAAAAAATAAAGAAAAAAAAAACACCTAGTAGGGAACCTTTTGTATCTTAAAGAAGTCACCCTCTTTTCCCATTTTGCATGATTTTACTAGATAAAAGCAACTTCGTTTCGAAAATGAGGATTCGATTAACTGATCAAGAGGCAGTTATTCGTCACCCCAAACTACGATTTTACAGGTAGTTTACAGAAATTCTCAATTGACACAGCTGTTTTATGTACATCAAATTCAAAAAGTAAAAAGTAGCACGTAATGCACATCATGTATTCAGCGCGTTCTGATTACACATCAGGACCTTACATGCTCACCACGGTGTGCCCTAATGTGTAATAAACTATAATTGTGTCTGGATGAGAATGAGTTGTGGTCGGAAAGGCTAGAAGCCAAGTTTGGGAGGGTTAAAACTGTCCAAAGTGATAGATACCTGCCTCTATGAAGGGAGCTCCCTGCCCTAAGTGTTGAAAAGGCGTTTTGTTGTCGACCAAGAGGTATCGGGGATGTCTCTGAAATTAGCAAAGAAAATGGCAAAGAAAACCATTTCTCAGGAGTACCGTTACTTTTTGAAGCGCCCTCACATGATGTATATTTAACGTTTGATTGGTCGTAGTACTTCATGACGGCAGGTGTGAATGACCGATAAGTTCGGAATACAATAAATCGTTAAAACTTTCTAATATGAATACTTAACTTTGATCGCTGCTTACCTTAAACATTATCTTACAAAACTACAGTAGCTTATTGATAGATCGTGTGGTGAAGGTTTTCATCGTCACATTTAAACTACCCTTTCTATTTTCGTAACAATCAAAAGTTCTATGAATTCAACTGGATGTAAACATTTGTTAAACAAACGGAGAAACAATCAAAGTGACTTAAAGGGGTTTAGCTTAGTCTAAAGAACTTCATCCCCCTCTTGATGAAGACAAGAGACACCAAGACTGACCACATCGCTCCCTGGACCCTTCTTAGGTCTGTCAGCAGGTCATGATCAAGCTGCCCCTTTAAAACTCGCTTTCGTGGCCCAACTCCGGCCCTTCAAGCTGTAATAGCTGTAATAAAAAGATAATACATATTTCCTTTTTATATATGTTTAAATAAAAGAATAAGCTACTCCCAACTCTTCTGAAAAGATAGTAAACTTATCTTGGTATAATAAACAAGTTCAAAGTTTGTATCTGCGCATGCGCTTGTGACCATTCTGGTCAGGTCGACTAGTAACATGACATCAAAGCGCCGCGCCGGCCACGCATAGCATACTGTTTTACGTGTGACTGTGTTTACAGCTGTTTAGGAGATGTACACATACGTAAAAGTGTCACCCTTTGACCTTTGACCTATTGTGCAACACTGCTTCATGAAAAACCTTCAAAATGGTCTATTGATCCGGATACTGGAAACTTTTTTCTGTATCTTTAAACAGGTTTTCAAGTGAGAAATGCAGTTCAGCAAACTCTTCATCGGTGACAAATTGGATACTTCTTCTGCTTATCGCCATTCAAAACCTGATCTCTACCTAAAACACGAATGGAGAAAACATGACGTGCGGAAATATTTGAGTGATGCTAGAGGTCAAAGTCCATAAAATTGCAATGGCGGTGGAATATTATTGCAATGGCGGTGGAATATTCACATATGGTGGGACTGTTGGAAATGGTTATTTAGTTTGAATCTTATCGACAGAAAAGATCGTCAAACAATTAGTCTTTAATCATGAGTGGACACGTAAACCGGCTAACGTCAACTGGATAATGGATGGTGAACAGACTCCCCACCCGTTTTATTACTTTTTTTTATATGTATTATGAAGTATGCAGTTCTATGCCGTAGATTCATTCAGGATTGGCGTCAGAATTTGTCCTATGAGGGGGGGGGGGCACCCCAACAGGGGGAAGCATTTCACTTAAAAATTAGTTAGGGTGGTACCCCTACGGACATATAAATTAATCTGTCAATAAGCTAGTGAACACTAACTACTCAGTTGATTAGTCTGGACCACACGGTCTAATCCACTGACTAGTTTATGTACATAAGTAATTCAATAACTAGTTGGTGACCACCGACCAGTCAACCGACTAATTTATACTGAAGTTAGTCAAATTAGTCAGTAAAAGCGCCATCCTGAATAGGTGTTGTTTTCAGTTTTCGAGGCCGCGACAAAAGTGATGAGACCGCGATGGAACGTGTCTGGCCGAAGATTGGTAATTTCTATTTAAGAAATTATATACCGTTCTCTAACAAAGTGTAACTCACTTCAAGAACAGTGAAATGCACTCCAAAAGAGGTAATTTTCAATACTCTTGGAGTGAATGCCATTCTTCTTTGATTGGATTTCACTATTTTTGGAATGAGTTAACACTCTAATGGAGTGATTACATTCAGGCCATTTTCTCTATTAGGGAGTAAATATTAAGTTCATTCTTTTGCTTCAACGGTGCAAGCGACATCTTGACAAAAAAGGTTACATCGCCTGTCTCTTTAATCTTTTTCTATCTTTAGTCTTTTTTGATAGCTTTTCTATGAATTATCACCCAACTTACCATCGGCTGTTACACAATCACAAAGGAAACCAAATTGTGGAATTTAACTTGCCAAATTTTGTTAAACGGATGGTGCAGGTACAGATTTGCTTTAATAAATTTGACTTAATCTTGTAAAATGGAACAAATCTTTGCATTCATTTCTTTCAAAGAGGTTTTTCTGTGTTTAGGAACTATTAAATTAATAGAAGCCGCGAACAGTGAAAAATTACTTCTACAGCATGAATTCTACCAATTTTATATGTTTTCGTACCAATCGTCGTAGTCACACATGATGACATGAAATTCTATTAATGTTTTTAGTGCTGCTTCACCGACTTGCGGTGTAAGTATAGCCTTCAGTGAATTGAGATCGAGTGCATCTGAATTTTGTATCTAGTTGGAGAGAAGGAGCACCGAAATTTGTTTCAGCCCCAATTTACATCTTTCAAAACCCCCGAATACGATTGCAAGTAGAAATTTTGGAAGTGCAGCCCCAGACTTGAACCCAAAAGGAGGAAAGGGACAGTTGTTTCCATCCTTACTCTGCATTGGTCAGAATCGGATGAATGTTTTGATAGATTGCAAAGATTTTGAAAAAATGTTCGTTTGGGAATCATTTATGATTAATTTGGTTAAAATATCTCCATGACCTCGTCAAAAATGCACAATCAAGCAGGGCCAGGTGACACACACCAACTGAACACCTTTTCGAGTCGATTTAATTTTTTTGATAGATACCCGTAAAGCCAAGTCCATAATCTCTTCGAACAACACATCACTACATTGGTGAGCGGCTCTTGAAAAACGTTCCTCTTAAGTATTTTGTAAATATATGCCTCAACTATACAAAACCCCCGTTTAATTTTACTTCCAATGAAAATCACCACAGACTATAGTCTTTTAATAACAGTATCATTTCGGAAAGCAATGACTTTGTTGTTTTACAGCATGTGAAGATTTAAACTTATTTAATTCATATATTTTTTTAGAATATTCAATGTGGAAGTGTCTGGGTGTACTTTAACTTTTAAACTAGTACCTTCAAACAACAATAACAACCCCCTGCTTCAAATAAATAAAGCTACAACGCTACAGTCACTGTGATGTTTCCTTTTTTCTCACTTTCAAAAACAATCGAGGATTGTATGGGTTTTCTGGTTTTCTACTTTTCCCCTTGGAAAGTGTAAAACGCCATATAACTCATTATACATAACTCCCGGGATAACACATATTTTCAACGTATGTATGGTGGAGCAAAAATTATTTTCCAATTATGTTGACTGCAATAATTATTTTATCTGTCGGAAACTTATTTCTTGAAAGGGAGTCTACCAAATTGTTGCAAAACAAACGCAATACTACTAAATTACGAAGCTCTCCTAATATAAACTTATTTAAGAAGTATTTTAAGAAATTTCTTCTTTCTCTTTAAGTTTCTTAAACAAATTTGGTTCTTGGTTAATGAGCCTGAAATTCGTGTGAAAATTTACTTCACTTTTCTGTATAGCCTATAGCTACATTGTGTTTTGTTTTATTTTAAAAATCGAAAACCTCTGGTTAGGACCAGAGTAGAAAAGCTTATAGCTTCATCTGGTTTCATTTTTTTCTTTTGTTTTTTACGTACTGTAATTCAGTGCATTGTCTGATTTTATATTTCTGTACTAACATTTGTATGTAGTGCAATTGAAAAAATAAACGATACGATGCGAAACGTAAAAAAAATTCCCTTTAAACAGTCTCACGCAGATATGTGCAACGAGGGTAATACATTAATAGCGCCACGAAGAAACTAAAGGGAAAACCTTTAAGGTTTACTGAACCGTTACATTTTGTGAATCAGTAGCAAATTAAAAATGTGGTTTGAATGTTGGTTGTATGATGTTTAACGGCCTCCTAACCGAGTGGCTAACAGGCCTGCTACGGCCCCTTTTCAGTTGTGGCTACTAGCTTTTTTCCCTACTCCATTGCTTATGCTGAAGCACTAATAAGATTTTTCGGGTTGACCAAGTCTTCGGGTTGTACGTTCTAAAAGAAAAAGGGTGAAATTATTCACAATCTAAAAGAGTGAGAAGTGTGAAGTCACTCCATGGGAGTGATGGAATGACTACCCCAAGAGTAGTGAAGTTTCCTCCAAGTCCAGTTTAAATTTATTGTTTAACGAGTGCCTGCAAGGTTCACTGTTCTTTTAAGAATAATAACTGTATAGACACCCCATTAAGAGTGAAACATCGCTCTTCAGGAGTGAATTTTACTCTTCTTGGAGTTAAATTTACACTCCAGTGGAGTTAATCAAGAAGCTTCCACTCTATTGCAGAGGGAATAAGTTCACTCTTGCTTTAAAGACTGGTTCAGGAAAAGTGCTTTTAATTTGATCTGGCTGACTGTAACTGCTAACCTCACAAGCAGGTATCCATTATCCAAGACAATTCCAGTTTTCTAAACTTGTCGGCCCTGGCCGCCTCAACTAGAGCTAATTGGTTGGAAAATGGGCTGAAAAACTCCTTCTAACGAACTCAACGCGCTTACTTCTAGACCTCTCACAACAGTATGTCCTAAAGTTCATTGCTTCATGAACCTGTTAATCTAAAACACTGTTACGGATTTTAACACTTATTTTGCCCTTACTTTGTAAACGCGTTCAAATTTCTAACATGTTTGGCCATTAAACACTTAATGTTTAACAATTAAACGTGTTTTAAGCACTGGTAAAATTGTGGAATATTTGATAACGAATGATTTCAGTATTTAGAATTTTCCTCAACATTTATTCGAAGAGGTTAGAGACAGACTGCACGGTCAAGTGGTAAGAGCAATGCATCAGACTTGCCGCAAGTGGAGGTCGGGAGTTCGAGTCATGGCCGGGTCAGGTGTGCTAGGTGAACAGCATAAGCAATGGGAATAGGGAAAACTGATCCGTAAACTCAATCTAACCTTACCTCGAAGGAGATAGGGTGAAAGAGTCAGTATACATCTATTGTCTTGTTTTGAGGCTCTAACCTTTGCCATGAAGGCAAAAAAGAGTCAAACAGCTAATAGAGTGTATAGTGGCAATTTAAATTTTGGCCATATCTGGTCCAGGTATGGAATTTTTGGCTTTTAACAAAAATTGGGCAGATATAACTTGATATACATAAGGGAATATTTGGTCCATACAAAATTTGTTATAGCTCAAATTTTATACGAGACGGATATGGCCCATATATGGCGAATCCATGTATGGGCCATATATGTAAATTTATATCTGGACCATATCTGATCCAGATATGTAATTTGTATCTGGCTTTAACAAAACTTGGGCAGATATAACTTAATATAGCATAAAGGAATGTGTGGCTCAAAGATAAATATTTGATATGGCTAAAATTTTATGTGGGAGAGATATGGTGCATATATTTCCCATATGGGGATTTATATCCAGGCCATATCTGGACCATATGTGTCTGCACCAAAGTTGATTAGTGCACTACCTTTGTATAAAGCACACAAGAAGGCTTCAGAGCTTATTTTCCTAAAGTCCTCACTACCCTTTGGCAAAGGGCTGTTCGACGAACCCAAAATTTTCGCTGCTTCCCGAAGAAGCTATTATAGTACGTCCAATGAAGGACAATACATGACCAACATCACCGCCCTCAGACCATTTACATCGTTGGTCTGTCATGTACAGCCCCATTCCAGACTGGATGAAAAGAACATACTACACATGATCTAAGCCAAAAGGCTAAGATCATGTGTAGTATATGTTCTTTTCATCCACTCTAGAATTGAGGGTCGTTCAGAGCCAGTATACTTTTTCTGAAGTCCTCCCGACCCATTGGCAAAGGACCGTTCGACGAAACCAAAACTTTCACTGCTTCCCCAAAAAGCTAGTACGTCCACTGAAGGACAATAGGTGACCAACCTCAAGGCTTTCCGTCTCTAACAAAGTGTAGTGTCCATTGTACTACATTGACTTAAGTTTTTGAGTTGTTAAATTACTTAATAGGGAAGAACAAAACTGGGCTTTAAAAATTCCGGTTGGTTTAAATTACCGTTTGGGACAAGATTCTCACATAAATTTTGTTGAAGGTTTTACGATTTTTGGTTCCTTGTGTCAACAAGGAACCTATGTAGTCAAGTTGGCGTATGTATGTGTGTGTGTGTGTGTGTGTGTATGTGTGTATGTGACACATTGGAATGAGAGGTATGTGACACGATAACTCAATAACCGAGTATGCAATTTTTCTCAAACTTGGTGTGTACGTGTATCATATTCAGGAGATGTGCCCCATCGTTTTTGGTGCCCATATCTTGCATATTAATGAGTGTGCAGGGCTTAATGTGTGCATTGGAACGTGAGGTATGTGACACGATAAATCAATAAGCGAGAGCTCAATTTTCATCAAACTTGGTTGGTACATGTATTATATTGAGTAGATGTGCCCAAATGTTTTTGGTGGTCATATCTTGCATATTAATGAGTGGGCCGGGCAAAATAATTTTTTTTTTAAATGACATTATCTTGCCACTGAAACATTTTTGAGAGGTGGTGTAATGGAGATTTGTGTTCGTCTAAGTGAAGTAAACGTGATGACCCAGATTGACCTCATTTGACCTTGAGACCTTTGTAAATTTTGGGGGGATGCCTGGATTCGTCTTGATCAGACAAACCAAAAAGGCAATTACACTACCCTCCTAGGATATTCCTAACTTGAGTTATCGACAATTAAGTGACAAGAAAGTTAGTGTGTAGGTCCTATGCATTGGAATGAGAGGTATGTGGTGCAATAAGTCAATAACCAAGTAACACAGGGGAATGGCTTAATGGAAAGTTGTGTTCATCTGAGGAGAGTGCACATGTTGACCTACTTTGTGACCTCTTTTGACCTTTTGACCTTTGTGACTTTTTGTGATGCCTGGATTTGTCTTGTTGAGACGAACAACAAAGACACTTATACTACCCTTCCATGATGTTGCTAACTTGAGCTATTGTCATTTCAGTGAAAAGTTAGTGAGGTGAGTGTGTATGTTTGCGTGTTATATGCTTTGGAATGTGAGGCATAAAGTGTGATAATTCAATAACCAAATGATAAAGGGAGGTCACACAAGCAGGGAAGATCCTGGTTGTCCTTCTCAAAACTTGGTTGTCCCCCACGACAAATGCAAAATACGTTTGCAAGCTATAACACTATTTTTCGGTAATACAAAAGAAAAATAAAAAGCTCCGCTCTAAGCTGTTGTACTATAGCTACTTAAAACTCAAGAGAAAAAGCAAAAGAGGCTGATCATGCCTTATGGCACACATGTCCATTAGACTTTTTGGGTGATATGTCTTTGTTTAATTGGTAAAAAATCCAACTGAAGTTTAATGCCTTTTGACAAATGCAATGTATTAAAGAAAAGAAGAATTATGACCCCCTCTCAGTCCTAAAGTAGTTTAGTTTGCAATCATGCCAGCAATGCAATATTTATTTAAAAAAAAAGAAAACCTTTTCCTCATATACAGCATTTGATAAAGTTATTTACAATGCAAGTTTTGACTCCAATTGTTATAATATTGTGTTTCTATCACAATACTGAAATATAAAAGCAGTTTCTCTTCTTTACCTCTGCTTTCACACTACTGGTACCACTTTGCCTTTTTGAACACCCTCCTCAGGTTGACAGTTCAAGTTGAGAGTCAATTATTAAATAAAATTACAAAGCTATGTTTGTTTCTTGTTCTCTGGCGAAATTGTGAAATAGAAATTGTAGCAGACTTTTGGGTCTTTGCTTATTTTTCCTTTTGAGGCAAACACATAGGTAGTCCAAATGACAACCATGGCATAATTTCTAGTTCTCCATCAATAAGTTTTGGTTGTCGGGGATGACCAGATAACTGTTACATTTCTTCCTTGCACAAGGGACAGTTGTGTTTGTAAAATGCAGTGTTGACCTAATTTGACTATATTTTACCTTTGTGACTTCTTTGTAAGGTCTGGATTTGAATTATTTAGATGGACCAAAAGGGCAATGCCAATTAACTACCCTCATATACTGCCCCAAACTCAAGTAAGCGACAATTTAGTGAAGGTGATGTGTGTGTATTAGTCACATGGAAATGGGAGGTATGCAGTCTGATAACTTGAAAAATCCACGTGTTAAATTTCTCTCAAACTGCAAGTGTTTGATTTGAAATTTAATGTGCCCCTATGTTTTGGGGTGAAGGCCAAAAGTCATTGGGCCTAAAGGTGCCAATTATGCCTTACCTTGCAACTCCCTAAATAAAAAAAAAAACATCTTAAATGCAAGGAACCATAGTGCCCTTGGGCTCTTGTTCACATTTTACTTCCTTAATCATAATAAAGAAAATGGCCCTCAATTTATGACAAAGCCCACATTGGAAAGTCATTTGCTTATGTTAGTTAACTATGGCTATATATGGTTTGAATGCTATGATTTTGGTTTGCGGATACTTCAGCTTTCAAAGAAGGCCTTTATGTAGTATAGGTGCACAAATTAAACCAAAAAGTATTAACATGGCCATATAAAAGCTCTTATGGAATTCTGGCATGGTATTCGAATCAGTTATATCTGGCTTGTTACGGCCGTAAAAAAAATTTATTTAAACATCTGGACAAATATTCCATCATGTTATACATTATCTGGCTTGATATGGCCATATAAAACTTTATTTACATATCTGGTCTGTCATTTCATCAAGTTATATCTGCCTTGATATGGTCAGATATAACTTGATATAATGTATCAAAATACCTATAAAGGGCTTATTTCTGGCTACATATGGCCGTATAAAACGTTATAACAGCCAGATGTTTCCAGAAATAAGCCAGATTTAAATTGTGACTACACAGTTGGTTCCAAACCAATCAAATTCAAGGGGACACGTTTTTATCTGTGACGTCATATTCGTAAGATTTCCTTCATTGGACTGTTGGAAGGCACTAGATGAACTCAGCTGGTTTTTCGTAACCAGGTAGGGTCAGTAGAGAAAGGTCAACAATCTTTATAACAGATGGTTTACGAATGAGATAAATTAATAAGGCATGTCGAAGCTTGATTCGGTGGCTAAAACTTCCTGATAAAATCATATGAGTTTTACCACAGTCTTATATTATTTTGACCAACAAGGTAAACTTGTAAATGGAAATAATCCAAAGCTGTTAACCTAACGAGGGCAAAATTTTATCAGATTCGGATATGCATAGAATTTGTAGTACACCCTATACATTTCTGAAGAGTCTACAGTGTAGGAAAGGATTTTTAACTCCAATCTTGTACAATACAAGTTTGCAAGACCCGCAAATGAAAGAAAAACATTTCATCTGCCAAGCTTCACATTTTTAGAAGATCACGTCGATTTCTACTTCAAGCTTCCAGCACGTATTCTTTTCCTATTTAAACTGGAATTCGAAACTGGCTTACGGTTAGGAGTTATAGGAATTGTAATAAAAGTTAAAAAGAAAACATGTTATTCACCACTGCCACTCACTGAAGTAAAACATTCACTAGGAGGGAGTCACCATCACTGAGAGTGTTTCATCCGCAAATCAGGTGAGTCAATTAAGCTACTATATACATCCCTTAAAGTACCAATACCCCCCCCCCCCAAAAAAAAAAAAAAATGGGGGTTTACCAAAATTCTCAATTGGTTCAGCTCTTTGATTGACAGCGGCTAAATTCAAACAATGCAGAGTACGGAAGCTTTTATTACACAGCATGAATCGTACGAAGAGCATTTTTATTATACGCACTGAGCTTTGTTGTATCCAGGAGGTGTAAACACACCTCCCTGGTTGTACTCACCCTGAAGAAATATACTGAGATTAATTGTGTCTGGATAAGGGTGAGTTTCAGGGCTTAAGTAACATGATTGGGAGGATTGGTACCGTTTGGGGTGAGAGAACTGGGTCTTTGAGTTCAGAGTTTCTGTTCATATTTTTCACTACACAGCTACCAAGCTCTACAGCTACAGTTACAGAAGCTAAAAACTATGAAAGATGAACATGTTTTAACTCACATCTATTTCCGGAATAGACCATAAACATCTAAGAACAAAGTGTCTTCCATGAGGGGAATTTAACCGTTAGAAATAGGTAGCAAATATTTACCTTCTTAGTCCGAAAGCACATTACTTTTACTTCATCTCTCTTGCCCCCTTTGGGAACCCCTGGACTCAGACATTTATCTCTTCTGCAAATACACCATAACCATTGAACTGTAAGGGAGTTAATTAAAAGTGTACCTCAAGTCAAAAAATATAAAAATATATATTTAAGAGCATGAAAAATGAATTATACCAGTGCAACTCTCATCTTCATAGGACATTCCTGAGCTGAGATATAAAATATTGAAGCTTGTTCACTTATGACGAATTGGTCCATTGTGCAATAATTTGTGACTTTCTTGTTTTACAACTCCCTTTAAAGTTAAAAATGTTTTTATGACCTTGAACACTCTCTGTTTGCTTTCAAAACATGTTGCACAGAGCGGGCCTTGTAAATTACATCAGGGAGTTGCGAGGAAATAAAAAAATGCATGTTCCATAAAGTTTTGCATCTTATGTTGTTTAATGTTGTTCAGGTGTACGGACAAGATGATGCCTAATTCATGTTCTGTAGAGCTTTATTCCAACATGTTGTAATAGGTTTTCCCTTCTTTCATCAAGTTTTCCGGAACAGTTTTAAATGTTTGTCTCGAACAAGAAGGTGCAACTTCCGTAGGCGTACGCCTTGTAATCATATGTTTAAGTCCGATGTAGAATGATTATAAATGTACGTTTTACAGAGCCATGTTGCTTATGGGCTTCAGTTACAGCCGTCAGCCAAGGACAAAGGATCTGTTGAACCGGCGTTCACAGTATTTTCTTCGTGGGGGGGGGGGGGGGGAGGAACGAAGGAAGGAATGATGTGTATATTTGTGGGGGTCCTGGAACTTTTGACGCAACCGGTCCATGATCTAAACGGAGCGCTCCCAATAGTTGCGAAAGGCTTCCCCATATTTTTGTAATCTAGAACCCTCCGACAGTGGGGAATGACATTTCTCTTCCCGTAAATATAGAAGCAAACAGTTATAAAGTTCGTTTTCGAATAAATTCATGTAACTTAAACAAACGAGCAAACGTTTGGACACTCAATAGACCTGTACATCTGCCAATGTTATCCGATCTGACAATTGAAAACTTCCCAGAACTTTCTCCGACTCTTGATCGAACTGCCGGAACATTGACTGGAAAGTACTTTGCAGGAACTATGAAGCTATGCCAAAAATATTTTGATAAGCTGCCTAGACGTGTCGCTGAGTTAAGTTTTGCAAGCAATATACCTTTTTAGATTGCAGTTAATAACACGCCGGATCTTGAAAGCTGCAGTTATTACGTTCTGATTATGAAAACTTGTATTTGAAAAGGTCAAGAGAAAAATTGCTCTGGCAAACGTGTACAGAATCCGTCAATGCATTGATGAAGCATGTTTTCATGTTCGTGAGATGACACTACAAAACTACACATGACTGTCCCTTTAAGAATAGTCGAAGTCATTATCGATCGAATTTGCTCCCTTAGTTTTCAGACACCATGGGGGAAGATTCGGGTCCATGTCTGACCCGATCTTGGTGCACTTAGCCTGTTGGAGGGATGTAGGACGCGTTCGAAAATTTTTTTTAATGTAGAAGTGTCAACAGTGGTAGCACTTTCGTGTCGGCAAATGATTAAACACAAACTGAAATTCTAAAAGTTACCTGCCAAAACATCAGCACCGATACTATCGAGCGCACAAAATTTTAACCTCCCCAGAAGATAACCCTTACTTTTTTACTGTAATTTTTGATGCAGCGTAAATCAGGTACGTCGGATGGCGCGTTCGTGGGAGAACGACCCACATTGCGAGGTTGCCACCATGACTCCTCAATTTTCTTGCGTCAGTGAGAAATAAAGCGCAAATATAGTCGGATTTTTTTATTCCCCTAAGTAGCCACGTGTTGCGGAACGCTGCACTGAGCACTCTCATCAAAGTCAGCCTGAGAGAAACCCACAGCACGTAGATTTATTTTGTACCGTGCCTTTATATGTACTGAAAGCACGAAAAGGTTATTGTCGTTACACGTGTTCTTGTCACACGCAGTCAATGTACTTGTGTGTGTGTGGGGGGGGGGGGGGTAAGAAACTAATAAACAGCCATTGTCGGTGTGCTATACTTGCGTCAGATAGCGATACGCATCAGACGGCCGTACGGTCAGCTCTAATGTGGATCCTTCTTCGCATGTGTATTTTTGCAGGGACCATGACTCGTATATGCGTAGAGTACACAAATTGTGCTGAAGAGGGACTTCGGTTTAGATTTGCCATTTTCAAGCATATAGGCCTACACTAAACATCTGTACACGTTCGGTACATAAATAGCAACTCTACGTTTGCAAACCACGGACTGACTACCAGTATCCTGTGTCAACATGTTGTAGCTTTGTAACTGGTGTTTTTCTTTCAGAAAGGCAGGCACCTAAATTTTTTTGATGTTTTCTTCTGCGGCACTACAGGGAACAGCCCCATGCAGAACCAGAGAAATTTCCTAATATTTTTAAGGTTTCCAAAACCCTCTTTAAATGTCAGCGTAACTGAATCAGGGTCTGGATTTGGGGGAATTTTTTCCTTTTTCCAACAAATACTTTTCTCCCCCTTTTCAGAAATGAATAAATTTCACCCAGTTGGACTACTGCGGACTTTCCTATGTGTATCCGTGCTACTCTGTTTCACATGTCTCTCTTTATTGTTATCTCCACCGACCGGAAGTCGGGTCAACGTCTCGGTCAATGGCGTGTATCGCAAAAGGTCAGAAGAGAGCGTGAGACTGAACGAGGTCACAAGGACTCTTCACCAGGGTGTCCCGACAAACCGTTGTCGTAGGTCATTGATGAACCTTGTATTTAAGTAAAACTCTGCAAAGCTATTCAGACTTGTTCCAACCCGAGTGGACCTAGCTAATAGCCATAGTCCAATCAATTTTAAACCCTACCCAACTAATAGGAATTTGTACATCTTGCTATTCATAATGAAATTCTAACAAGTGGCGATAGCTGAACTATGGCAGTCGTTCGTATAATATTGGCTTCGGTTTTTCAAACATATCTTGGGCAGTTGGGTACTGTCCATTACTAACTGGCTTGGTGTGTATGGACTAGATAAAAAAATATGTAAGATGCGCTAAATGCTCCTAGGGGATATTTATTTTAGAAAAGTTGCATATGCTACACATATTAACAAAGACTTAGAATAAGAAAAGAAAAACTGGCGTGAGGAGTAAGCTATTTTCATGATTTTTTCTCAGATTCTCTAAATTTAAAGTTTAAAGAACGTTCGTACGATTAATTTCTTTGGGTTAATTAGTTAAAACGTACACAATCCATACCGTATCCGGTAAAAGGGAGAAAGCATTCTATTATTAACCAGTTGAGAAATTTGTCCTGAAACAGAAAAATCTGCCCGGCTCATCTCGTCCAAAGGAAACTTATCTGTATAGAAATATTTCCGTCATATCGTGCAGGTGTGAGTAGAAATTACGTCCAGACACAAAAGATTATTAATGTAAGATTATCTCGAACATTTCAATTGATTTCTGTGTCTTATTTTATTTGTCTTGCCAGATAAAATAATTGCTTGTAATATCATCGAACCAAACATTGACGACTACATAGCCAAGTTACCTCAAGTTGGTGAGTATGCTTAATCTCCAACGTGAGAATGAAATATTAAGAAAGTTTAGAAAGTTAGCTTAGTTTATTCTCTTCCTTTTAAGAAAACTGAAAATTTTAAATGCATCCAGATTGTTTTCCGTGGGATTTCCTAGACACATAGCAGCAAGCCACCTTGAAGAGATAGTCACATAGTGAAAGCTCTCAACAAACGAACGCGTGTTTACTTCAATCTGAACCTACATTGACCGTTAACTAAACGTCGTGTGATGTAAGTGAAGATGTCGAATACACCAATAGACAAATCCGATTAGTGCTGGTGTTTAAGTGACTGTAGACAGCCATCAGTGGGATCAGTTAGCTTTAAATCGTCTTCATTTATTGCCTTCATGAATTTCAAACCCTCAAATTCAGTGAAATTGAAGGAACCAAAATACAATTTATTGTACAACCATCCATGGTACAGGTAAGCAAGTTAACTGAAAGATTAAGAGGTGATAGACCCCAGCTATGGCTGACTGAAATCAGACCATCACTTGCTGTCCGGATTCGTCTATAGAGATTCTACCTCGTTATTATGCACGTGACGTCAACGTCTTTCATAATAGAAATCATCAAAGGTAGTAGTTGTTTTAAACGCGCGCACAACAGCACCTTAGAAACAATTCTTGTTGAAGTTTTCCTTTAAGCAAAAAATTCAAATATATATTAAACAGCATAAAAAATGAATTCTAACAGTCCAACTCCCATCTTCATAGGACATTTTGGAGCCGAGATATAAAATGTTAAGGTTATTTACTCAAATTAAAATGGTCCACTTGCCCAATAATTTGTTGTGTCATTGTTGTACTATTCAAATTACATTTTTTTGCAATCTTTGTATTTCTTCGATTTTCTGAAAGTTGCTGCACCTTGTACCAAGGTGTGATCATCGCACTCTTACTCTTATGGGGAGGGTGTGTAATTAATTAAGTCCCCTATGGGCAAGCAAACAGGAAGTGTTCAAGGTCATCAAAACATTTTTAAGTTCAAAGGGAAACAAAGCATGTAATGTGATTTGCACAACAAGAAAGACACAAATCATGCGCAATGGACTAATTTGAATAAATTCAGCATTTTCAGCTCATGAATGTCCCATGAAGATAGGAGTTGGACTGCTAGAATTCATTTTTCATGCTGTTTGAATGTCATGTGTTTTAACTTTTTGACTTGAGTTACAGTTTAAAATGGACGCCTGGATAGAAAAACGGAGAGATGCGCACCCCAGTCGTGACGAAGGTGCATAAGCCCTATAGCGGGACTGATAATTAATCATTGGCTGGTGCTCAGGATATACAGCGGAATAGGGAAAACAAGCCGGTGAGCCACAATGCTTGGGACCGCGGTCCGACATAAACCAATTGGTTAAAAACTAGGCCGTAAAGAGTTTTCTAACTGACTGACTGACTGACTGACTGACTGACTGACTGACTGACTGACTGACTGACTGACTGACTGACTGACTGACTGACTGACTGACTGACTGACTGACTGACTGACTGACTGACTGACTGACTGACTGACTGACTGACTGACTGACTGACTGACTGAGTTAGTGACTGTCTGACTGACTGAGTTAGTGACAGACTGACTGACTGACTGACTGAGTGACTGTCTGACTGATTAAGTGACTGAGTGACGATTGTCTGACTGACTGACTGACTGACTGAGTGACTGACTGACTGACTGACTGAGTTAGTGACTGTCTGACTGACTGAGTTAGTGACTGACTGACTGAGTGACTGACTGAATGACTGAGTGACTGTCTGACTGATTAAGTGACTGAGTGACGATTGTCTGACTGACTGAGTGAGTGACTGACTGACTGAGTGACCGACCGACCGACCGACCGACCGACCGACCGACCGACCGACTGACTGACCGAATGACTGACTGACTGACTGGTTGGATGACTGACTGACTGACTGACTGGTTGGATGGCGGGCTAACTGACCGACTGACTGTGTGTCTGACTGACGAACTGACCAAAAAACTATTAAACTACCTAACATACTAACTATAACCCCTCCATAAGAGGTACGCCCCTTGATAAAATTGTTGGCGAACCACGTTAGGGTCGTTTTTTTACCCTCACAAAAACTTCGAAATTATCTCGCCCTTTGAACAGGAAAAAAAGATAAATAAAAAAGAAGACGCTTAAATTTTCGATAACAGATGAGAGCATTTTATCTGCTCCTTATTCTGATGAAAGGAATTCTGTGATCTGTAGATTAGTCCGAACTGTTTTTATGCTGTTATAGAGGCCATGCACGCGACGCAAATTTTTGATTTTGGATGTCACTGATATTCCGCTGTAGATGTGTTACCGACCCGCGCTCATGACAGCACCGCAAAACAATTGTATAGCGGACGCCCGGATAGGACTGAAGGCGTTTTACGGCCCACTTTTTAACCAGCTGGATTAAGTTGGGCAAACCACGGCCGTTTTATAGTTATGGATTACTGGCTTGTTTTCTCTACTTCAATGTTTAAGCTGAGCACCAAGCACAATGGCAATAGATTAAATGTTAAAGTCTTCTCTATGACCGTTCAGAAGTCGAACTCTTGACCTTCCGACGCCTGGATGGTAACATAGAAAGACGTCGTTGCATGACCTCTATCAGTAAATGATGGGATATAACTTCTAACCTCTTTAAAACATCCTTAAATTTCTGCTTCATTACATCTTCTCCCCGTAGGGAGGAAACGGAGCACGCTACATTACACAACTCGACACAAACAGCTTTAACAGCTGACTAATTGATTGACTGTGCCAGATTTGCCAAATTATTACACAAAACATTACATGACATTTAAAGGGTAAGAGCAGTCACCCCAACTTGAAGGAGTGTAGTAGACTATCCTGTTTAATGATTGGCTCTTGGGAGTCACGTGACAATATTTTTCATTCTCAAATGTGATATTTGATAGAGTAACTACTTGGTTTACCATGATTATGCAATATTAAAGTAATCAAATATTATGAAAGATACTTAGAAGGGAAAGAGGAGCAAAATTTGTGAGATTAAGCTCTTGTTTCAAATAACTTCGGGGTGAATGCTCTTTTCTTTTAAGGTAAGCTGGCAGACCAGTCAAGTACAGGTGTCATTGGCAACAATCTCTTTTCACACAGCGCCAATACAATGGAAAGTAATATCACGTAATACACAGATCATTTAACAAAAAAGGCTTCGTCTCAGACACCCGCGTCACTCGTCGTTACCTCGTGTTTACTATCATGGCAAAACTTCAGGCTAACCCAATGTTTTCTAATCTGTGTTCTCACGTACTCCGAGATTGGTTGATTGGGTAGTGCTAAAATAGTAACGAGGTCAAATATTTCACATACCAATTACTGTAAAATGATACAAAATACCTGTGATTAGTCCATCAATACCGGTGACCTTCGTTGATCAATACAAATAAGGCGTTTTAATCGCAGAACGCTGCGATTTGATGAAGTGCGTAATTAAAACACCGACCCCGAGTTTACTTAACCCGCGTTTCCACGTTAATCGAGCTAGACGTAACGCGGTGTTACCTTGAGCGCGGGGTAGTGAGAACATAGACAAACTGAGAAATTTTTGTCTTTGAGGTCTACTGTAACATACTGGGCATTCACTTTCAAAATCTTCTTAAGGAGTGATTTTTATTCCTATGTTTAATGCGACCATATTTGAATTCAGTGGCTAAAATAGTTACCAAATGAATCTCGGACCATAAATTGATAATGGATTCAAATTTAGTGAAGTTTTGCACTAAAATGAAAATTAAAAACAAAGCGAGGAAAATATGAAAAATTTCCAAACCAATCTTTCAAATTATTGATATTTAGTACGTGAAAACATATCAAGCACCAGGTACTTCATGTTCCAAATTAACAGAAAGGGTGTCGAAATTTACAAAAGAGCATTACTTCTCGATATTTTCAGCAGTAAGGTACATCCTTTAGCCAAAGTTTAGCTGTGAACACCTGACAGATATCTCAAGGTCAGTTGGTTCTTTGCTGTTTTCAGTATCGTGAAGGAATAGGCCAAGTCATGTGTGACGCCCAGTTTCAAGCGGAGAATTGTGTTTTCTAATGTTGAAGTCGGAGAACAGTTATATACAATTTTCAGTTTGTTTGCACAATGTGGAAAGGTTAATATGCAACCATAGGCGCACGGGATAATTTTTGTGGGGAGGGCAAGAGCAAATTTTGCACCCTTCATCATATTTTGCCGGAATGGATCAACTGTTTTTGCCCGAATTGTGAGGGCGAGTGACCCCGGCACCTCCTTCTCGTACGAATATGTATGCAACAACCTCAGAACATTTCAGTCTTTTGCAAATGTTTTCAAAGAGTAGACAACATGAATTCATTGAATACAAGTTGCAGGCAACTTTATTAAACCTTTAGAGTGAAAAATCACTCTCTTTAGCTGGAAATTAAGGACGGATCTAAGTTTCGAGTGAAAATTCAGTCGAAATAAATTTTCACTCTTTTAGAGTGAATATTCTACCTAAATTAGATCGGTCCCTAATTTCCGTCTTTTGAATTTAGAGAGTAGGAGTGTTTTTTAATCATTCGTTATGGTTGCGAGTGAATGATTTTGAAATGTTTTGCTCGCGTGGGCATGCATTTACAGTTTTGTTTACACTCATCCATGGAACAGTATAACATGAGGGTAAACATGAAGGCAGTTAAAAAAGGAGGCAGTGACGCCCCAACGAGACGCTCCCTCTTCGTGGTAGTTGACTAAATCATTTTCTGACCATTGCATGAGAGCTTGGATTCTTTTATACCATGGGCTTACAAACCTTTGAAAAACTAGACCAAACAATGGCGTTGGGTTACTTTCACCCCCCCACGGTAGAGTGACCAATGCGCCAGTATAGACTGAAATACCCTGGAATAGTATTGTAGTATGGAACTGATAAAGGACGGGGATACTTTTCTCCTCGTGGTTTCATCTTAATTTTGTCTACCAAATGTTAATCCAGATTAAAATTGCATTTTTCAAGTGAAGTATTTAGCTCTAGTTCCAAACGATTAAGAGATTAGTATGAAAATACCAAATAAGTACAAGCTTCAGACGAAATGAGGCAGATTGAAGTTGTTTCAAAGGTTCCATTTCGCCCACACACCACAGTTTGAAAAACTTTAATGTGTACCATTCTGGGAAAGCGACTTGGTTCTTAGATGGGGGGGGGGGGGGGCAAAAGTTTCCAAAAACCCTAGATCGTGTCCTGAAAGGGATTCGTCTATGACGAAGGAAAAAAAAAACACGCATACGCACCCACATTGACGGGCATATACGCAAAATATAAATAGGTAGCACATCATAAATGCATCATTTTTCTTTAATATATGTAAATAGGCTCAAACAAATAATTGATCGAGTCCTAAAGTCATATGTTTACAACAATGTTATAATTTGTCTATGCCTCAAGCCCCCTGAATCTACCTGAATTATTGGAGGGATTAAAACAATGTTTGCCCCGCAATACGGGTGATGCATTTGCTCCCCTTCCCACGGGATCAACCCCCACTGTACCTTTACTTACTAATTTCGGGTATTATGCAAGCAAGACAAACTGTAGTGATCAAGCTGTTTGTAATATCCGCTACATAAAATATGCACTACAACATTTATTAAACGCAATGTCCAGTAGTCTTCTTGTTTGTCATTACAGACGATTCAGTTTGTTCTCCGATGTTTGAGAATATTAACCTACGACCACCTCAATCAATGCCATTTAGAGCCCTAGCAAGTTTCCCTCGATCAGGAAACACCTGGACTAGATCGCTGTTGCAGATTGCAACTGGCATATACACAACAAGCGTGTATTGGAAAGGAGAGAGTAAACTACCGAGAGCTCAAACTGGTAAGTTTAAGGAACACGCTGCCTGCCATGCCAAGATGGTTCAGAACTGACGGTTGTCAGAGTTAGCAATGAATTGGGAAAGTCTGGCAATAAACTGGGAGATTTCTCCTTCACTGCCACTTTATTTCATGGACTTCTCAAAGCCTGTACTGTGTATAATTTGATACAGAATTTTCTTCAAAATAATGTTTTTAGCTCTATTCTTATCAATATTTTCAGATCATACGGAAAAATTATTCCTCTCTTGATGTAAATTACGTCAAGTCCAAGTTTAATGAGCGTTTTAAATGGAATAGGAAAACTATGCCAAAGATCACAATGACCTGATGACTGTGCACCTGTTGAATTAGATTTATAACTAGATACTTGGGATGTATGGCTGGTGTGGTCTTTGGGAGCAATCTCTCATGGCTGCGGTCATCTCAAGAACGATTCACTTCTGTCAGCCTGCAGTCGTGGCTTCGCAGTCAGTCACTTGGAGCATGGAGCTAACACGTGTTAGCTCCATGGTTGGAGGAAGCGAGATAGCTACCGGGTGTAATATTTAGACAGGTAGTATATTTTCAATGTGAAGGAAAGGGTTATTTTATGGGTTTCATTATTCTTCCAGTCTGAGGGGAGAAAATTTCCCCTGAAATGGATTTCCCCGTCCTTTCAGCCGTTCGCCGGGAAAGTTAAAAAATCATTCTATAGTGCTATGCCATTGAACTACAAAGGATGCCTTTCGTTAAAACCACAGGAAGGAGTCAACATCTTTAAACTTTCATGTGTAGGATTTATTCAGGTTGTGAAAAGTGCATCTCCATAGACTGATGGTGAAAAGTACATCTCATGTGACTCATTAGCCCAATGTTTTGTTTTTATTTTTAATTTACCACCAATTTTATGCAGCTAAACTCTCAAATGTATGTATTGATACTATATATGTGCATCAAGAACAGTGGATTTTTTTCTTAATTGCAACAGGGAATCTCCAATTAATTTATGATCATTTTAAAAATAGAATGAAACATGAGGAAAAGTACAACATTGGCCAAAAATGTGACTACATTGCATCACACATGCTCGTTTTAATTTCAATTTTTATAGAAAATATATATGTTAACTTCAATTGCCGACTATGAGAACTGAGTATTTCACCAGTTTGTTTATTGTATGTTTCACTTTAACATGTCAAGTTGGCTCCGGAGTACTCTTTTATTACAGTTTGTTTCTAGGAGTTAGTTGCATACATGTTGAATTTTAGATGCTTACAGGGGAAGTGCAGCCACCTTTACTTGAAGTATACACTCTTAAAACAAATGGGTGAACTTGGTCACTCTCTAATAGAGAGAAAAGTGTGAATTAATTCCATTAGAGTGATAATTCACTCAAAGAAGAGTGAAATTCACTACAGAAAGAGGGAAAATTCACTTTTCCACGGGCGCCTGCAATGATCACTCTTTTTTAAGAGCGATCACTGTAGGCACTCCATCAAGTGTGAAACTTCGCTAGTTTGGAGGGAATTTCCCTCTATTTGGAGTGAATTCCACTCTTCTTAGAGTGAATTATCACTGTAATGGAGTGAATTCACACTTTTCACTCTGTCAAATTAAGAGTGACTTAGTTCACTGTTTTGATTTTACAGTGAGTGTAGAAGACTATCTTGTTTCACGATTGGCTCTTTGGAGTCATGTGACAGTTTTCTTTCAAAATGCGAAATTTACCAGATTTAGTGTCTGGTTGGTTTAACTTGAATATGCAATTAAAATCCTAAAACATTAGTATATAAATTTAAGTAAAATCTTGTAAACCGTTTTGCTTCCACCCTTTCTGACTCGCAACATTGATTTTATGACAAATGGGGTTATACCACCCGGTTATTCAACCTGTGAATTCTCTAAAATTCAATTGAATTTTTACATAAGGTGGACCTACAGGGACTCCTGATTTTGACTTTTGCCTGGAGGTGGGAAGACATTTACAGACCACAGACATCAGCTCTATACAGATGATGAAGTGTTGTTTGCATTTTCATGCACGACTGAAAGAAAAAAATCTTTAGGGAATTGCACAAATTTTGTTGAAATTTCGTTGCAAAAGCACCCACAGAGAGGAATTTTGCTGCAACCACCGAACTCATTGAACACGTTGAGGAAATACCCTAATTTCATCTTGAAGTCTTGAAAATTCGTATTAAGCTTATAAAGTGAAGTCTTCAAATTTGGTATTACGGACGACCAAACGTTAGTAATAACATCACTGGCTTTATAATTCACCGGGTGAGCGCAATCGTCACATTTGAACTGTCAATCAGATTGCTTATCAACTTTTTATTTGTTATATTGGCTTATGGAAAGATTCCCTGAATCAAACCGTTCTTTTTTATTTCTAATTTCCTGTATTTCCCTTTTTGTTAAAAGTGTTCAGAGGTAACCTCGTCGACTACAAGAACGGTCAAGGCGTTTGCACCAAGACACACGAACATGACAGAAATACAACCAAATTCTTTAGAGAGGGCGCCATACTTTTATTGAGAAATCCAATTTATTCTGCTGTATCCGATTTCTTGCGATGTGGTGGAGACCACAACCGATCCGAAGAGGAAACTATACATCTTTTAGAAACTAACCACGGTACGTTTTAAGATTCATCATTGGTGGCAACGGGACTAGCTCGACATAAGGCCTAGCTCGCTGTTGGTGGCGATGGGATTGAACAAGCCTGAGGCCCCGAAAAAGACGATGAGTAGCCAAAAGTGGACCTATTTCTTTTTTCCTTCTTTTATTTGTATTACAGATTTGAAAATTTCAGAGATTATAAAAAGTGGCAAAACTTGGTTATCACAGGAAGTTGGTCTAAAAGGACGATTTCCTAAGGACAATTTGGGTCCTATATGAAATGGGACCCGAAGTACCCCTTCCTATGAGCAAACCAAAACATATCGTCGGACGCATAGGGTTGTTGTGATTATAAATATGTTATACTGCTGATGTAGTATCCCCATACACGCAGTAACCTGGGAAATTCCCCCAACGGAGGCGGTCCCTTCCCCGTGGGGGGGGGGGGAGATAACGTGCCTACTAATCCCAACGTGAGTTTTGATCTTCCAAGAAATACAAACTTTATAATCGAAAAATTCAATGGAATCTTAATCACGAATATCATTTCCTAGGTTATTGGCCCCAACTTTGTTCTCTGAGATATTTTCCTCTCGTCGAATAGAACTGCTCAGAAACTGGGCTGTAAAATCTCATCTGACTCGAGTTGAACTGCGGGGCGGGCATTCGACAGTCAAATGTGTTCTTCCATCCCAGTCTGTAGGAGATCAGTTTTGGAGGCAGCGTAATGAAAATTAATTAATATGAAAGGATGATTATGTGGGTGTAAACGAAATAAACGTTGAAAATAAAGGGATTGAGTACAAAACATGATGGACCTTAAACTAGTTCACATATGTCAGTACGTAGGCTTTTCAACATAAAGAAAATCTTCCAAAGTAACCTCTTAATTTCCTTTTCGGATTTCTTGAATGAAGTTTACAAATAAAATATTGAGTTACTGGGGAAAGGGCACATTTTATAACCCCAGTCCACAGCGGGCGTATTTCCCATGTGGTATTGAGATTATTATTTATTGCTTACGTCATTTACGCAATAGCAAAAATGTTGAAATGTCATAAAAAGCTAAGGTATCTGAATTTTCCTCCCAGGGGCTACATCCGTGATATCCTCCAGTGACTGAATTTATCAGCTAAATTTATACTAGAGAGTCAAAGTCTAATCTAATCCTTGAATTTAGAGTCATGTAACGTCAGTGGCCCCAAACTTGAAACCAAACAAACGGCAGAATTCCAAGTTGCGGTGATTCGCAGCACTGAATCTCGTTTTCGGGTTTCGGAGACTCGGTTGTCAAAAAGAAAAATACAGAAGTTACAAATTGCCGAGACAATTTGGAAATAGCGCCAGTATTTTCCAAGCCATTCTTTTCTTGATTAGACACTTACTTTTGATATCACGACAATGTTGCGTCCTAACCGGGACTGAGTCGGAAGACAGGTATTCCGACTATTATAATTGTTACTATTTTGTGCGAGAACAATTACTTCGTTTCTAAATAGCACTTTAAATAATTTACTTCCGCATACAAAGATAATTACAGGGCTGCCCTTTACTCCAGCCAGCACATAAGATGATACAGATTTTTTACCAGTCTAACTTGTAACGGAACTAACATTTTTTTTTTAAATTTTATTTTGCTGAATTTTTAGTGATATGGAGAGGATTTTTAAGGAAAAGATTTCCTGAATGGACCACTATGGCAGTAGAATGGATAAGCACCGTCAAACGCCTCCTAATAGTGTACTATGAAGACTTGAAGAAGAATCCCGTCAGAGAAATATTGCGAATGGTTACATTCTTGCAACAACCGGTAAACCTTCCCAGAATCCAGTGCGCTGTCGACCGTTTCCCCCCTGCTACAAAAAATAGAACTATCTCTATACCTAAAGTTGATGCAGTATTACAACACTATGTGGACATAGTGAATGAAACATTAATTGCTAAAAACGCTAGACCGTTACCAACGTACGATATCAGTTCGTTTACCTAACAGGATGATGTAAACGTTAGAAACAGAGGTCATTCAAAGTGAGTTTTTTTTCGAGTGTAACAAATGCGGTATCATTTTTGTCTGGATAAAACGATTAAACAGTTGGTCGTTTAAAGGAAGAGTCAACTCTCACCCCAAACTACAACTTTTGAAAATCACAATTGGGGCAGCTCTTTAATTGACAGCAAGTTCAAAAATGCCTAACGCTGTGGCTCATATTACATTGCATACTGTATAATAATACGTGTTTTGATTACACGTTTATGGTAGGCCTTGGCGGACAAAAATCAGCAATTAATGGAACCATTAATTCAATTTTATGGTACCATTAAATCGATTTAATGGTACCATTAAATCCAATAAATGATACCATTTATTCCAGCCAATCAAAATGCACCATTTTTATCAAATTTATGGTACCATTAATTCGATTTTATGGTACCATAAAATTGAATTAAAAGTACCATAAATTAATTTATGGTACCATAAAATCTAACTTAGTGTTACCATAAATTTATTTATGGTGCTATTAAATCCATTTAATGGTACCATTAAATCGAATTAAGGGTACCGTTAATTCTTTTATGGTACCATTAAATCCATTTAATGGTACCATTAAATTGAATTAATGGTACCATTAATTCGAATAAATGGTATCATAAATTAATTCATGGTACCATTAAATAATTTATCGTACCATCAAATTCATTTGGTGGTACCAGTAAATAATTTATGGTACCACTTAATCGTATATAAATGGTACCATAAATTCTTGTTTTTGAGTTTGGCGCCTTTTGGTAGTGAATGGCCCCACTTTTATTCTTTGACCTCTGTATGGCACATAGAGCAGGATATAGGAACTAGAGGGCGGACTCCCCAAAACAGCTGTGATCTTATGGGCACTCAGTACCCATATTCTATCAATGAGAGTGTTTATTCCATCTTGAACAGCCAAGATGCTTGGCAGGTCGTCCATATTAATTATTACTAGGCTAACTTAGGTTTATCGTAATAGTAACATCAGAAACTTGAGGGAGTCTATACCAACTAATGTTACTACTAGTTACTCGCTGTTATACTTGTAGTATGCAGTATCACGAATACAGCATCTACTGGGAATTTACATTAGAACTGGAGGGACCGGAGGATGCGAATTATTTGTTGGCGGATGTTGAATATTTGTTGGCGGATGTTGCATATTTGCTGGCGGATACCAGTTAGAAAGTCGAACTATCATTGGTCGAATGTAACCTTTTGAATGGCATATTGTAGTTGATTATATGGTTCCACAAATTAATTAATGGTACCATTAATAGATTTAATGGTACCATAAAATCAATTTAAAGGTGCCATTAATTCGATTTAATGGTGCCATTAATTAATTTATGGTACCATTAATTCGATTTAATGGTACCATTTATTAATTTATGGTACCATTAATTCGATTTGATGGTACCATTAATTCAATTTAATGATACCATAAATGAATTTATGGTACCATTCCATCATAATTTATGGTACCATTAATTCGAATTTATGGTACCATTAAATCGAATTAATGGTGCCATAAATTTGATAGCAATGGTGCATTTTGATTGGCTGGAATAAACGGTACCATTTATTGGATTTATGGTTCCATTAAATCGATTTAATGGTACCATAAAATTGAATTAATGGTACCATTAATTGCTGATTTTTGTCCGCTACGGCCAACCATACACGTGGAATTTTAATACTCATGTGTTATCAACTATATGAGATTTTGTCTGGATGCATCATGCGTTTTAGAAGGTTGTGGAACTAAGGGCTTTAGTAAGTAGGTAAGAAGAAATGGTTGTGGCGTGCGGATTACACCTTTAAATGTTACAATTTGTAGCTGGTTGTCTTGTAGCAGTTTTCGGAGTGACCACGGTCTTCCCATACTCCCTTAGGTGTATATTAAGTGCAGTTGCATTCTCGTACTGCTCGAAAGCAACGGAATGCCGTACAGTATGAACTCGATTAAATTTGTATATCTTCATCCCGAACAAATTACCGAACCTTATCTCATTTACCACTTTGCATTATTGCGTTTGAATCATAACCCCGTTGCATCACCCAACCAGATCATGTGTTAAGGACATCTCCCTGGTTGCAAGGAATTGTGTCACATCGATTCGCAGAGTGTGGATATGGGTCTTAAAAGCGAAATTAATATTTTAATTAAGAAGAAAGAATCAGGATGAGCAATATATTTTGGATTAATTACGAAATATTTGCTCTCAAATCATGGGTCACTTTCACGGACTTATATACATGGACAGAGCATGTAACGCATACGTCCTGTAGATTGTCGCCGCCAACTGGGACAAAAAAGTTCCCCAAGATGGCCGCCGTGAAGCTATTAATGGTATGATTTCACTACAACTCTGTTATATTTTAAACAAAAGTTAAAATTAAGTGGGAAACAATATCATGTTCTTGTAATATGTGAAGTGATTTTGACCTAAGTTACCTTGCCACATTTCAAAAATATTTCAACTTTCTTGCAAAGTCTGGAAACAGACTTGAGCAAGTCCAAACTTTTGCCCAAAATCATAGCAGACATACATCTTGGTGCGTTTTTTCTCACATGTACGGTAGCGACAATCTACCGTGCAGTATGCTCCGTCCTTCCCAGTCAAACCAAACGAAAATAAGGTTCTAAACCCTGCTTTACGGCAGAATAAATTGCATTTTTTACACAAAGAAGTCAATATAAACACAGTCGACTTCAAAGTCACACTGAAGAATACTCTCTATGTTTATGGGTGGATTAAATTAAAATGAACTGTTCAGTTGTCACCAAGTTTTCATTTTCTCTGAAGTAAACACGTGTGGTCACTGCCGTATTGGTTTGTTTCATCCAAGAGTTTGGAGAATGCGCGCAGCCACTGGCGGCGGAAGCGGGGGGAGGGGGGGACACGTCCCCCTAAATTTCTTAGCGAGGGGACGTCCCCCCTAAAATTCTTAGCGAGGGGACTTTCCCCCCAAAAAAAATCAGAGAAGAAGTAACAGAAATTTGGAAGCCTTGAACCAATTCAAAGTTGAGAATTTAGTTAACCCACCACCGGACAGAGCAGCCGAAATTGACTTAGCCTATGTTCTGCCATTGTTTGGCTGATTCTTGTCACGGTCCCCTGCGACCATTCTCTATGCCTGTGACCTAGTATTTGGCTACAAATCATTACAAGAATCTGGCAACCTCAAAACAAACAACGATCTAGATTCTGGACTATGCTATTGCAATAAAAGGTCACAAACAGTCGAAACCTACAGAAACCGGCGACCTAACTTTGAAATGTGATTGCCAAGAACCTCAACCACAAGCCTAGTTATTTTAACAGATTGGAATCCGAAATCTGCCAAAAATGAGCGAAACGTATCATCTATGGGAAAATCGCCGAATGGTAGCTCCTTTCGCATGACGTGGGCGTACGTACATGACCGTCCGGTTGGAACTTTGGAAGAGTAAGCTACCTCGGTAGTATACGGAGGTAGCCTACACATTGTTCAGAAGTTCGGATTCATCCTGATCAGATAGGTCTGCATAGGCAGATTCAGACTGATTCCAAGGTGAATATTAATAAATTGACACCAGATTGAATGCTGAAATGAATCCCGGTAAAAGTACAAGAATTTCAAGAAATAGACCTTCAATTAAAATGCAAAATCAAAACAAACTTACAGGTACAGTACCAAACCAAGGGCGAGTACGGGAGGGGGGAGGGGTAACTGATTTTGGAATAGTTAGGTAACTGTGCCTCTTTTCCTTTGGATTTGAAAAATGATTTTAACAAAACCAAAATTACAAACATAACAACGCAACTGTTGATGTCCAAGAAATAGCCTATAGGCTATCTGCTAACGCAAATATTTCGCACATTTTTGTTCATTGAAGTCACCGTATAAATGTTCCAAAAACGGCTTAGATTGCACGAGAGAGCTTGTAGAATCTCAGAGCTTCCAGGGCCCTAAGGCGGGCTCTGGACCCACGCCATTGGGACTTCGCGCTTCGCGCTCGTGATGTGCGCTACGCGCACATAGGGCTCGTTTCACGAGTCCAACCATTCCATCTTGTTCACTGATTGTCCCCCCTAAAGTTTTATGCTTCCGCCGCCACTGTGCGCAGCGCCCCCTACCCCACATTACCTGTCTGAACTGGCATAATCTTTGGAACTGCTCTTTGCAACTAGTTGCAAGAAGTCGCCCAACCTTAATCTCATGCTACCAAACACGCCAAAAATGTTCGGTTACCACCGTTGCATGAAACTTAAATGTGCGACTGTCAACCGGCGAACTTCTCAAATGAAACAATTGAAGTTCAGCTAACCTCAACGAGAATGATGTATTCTTAATGTCTCTTCCACAAGAGAAATAAAGATCATAATATATATGTCTACAATTTCGTTGACGGAAGTTACTAATTCGATCACCTAGGAAACTTTGTCATATGGGATTATTATGGGATTTATTTCTTGGCCTTCAGAGGCCCAAATGGTTTTGAACCAGGAATGGATAAGGGGCCCATATGGGCTAGCCCACATGACCCCGGCCCATATGACCCATAATGGATATGGATTAAATGCGGCGGAGCGTGGCCAGAGAATTGTGGCATTGGAGTGCATGGGGTGTTGTATGTAGGCTGGAGTGCAGTGGTCAGTGAGTGGATTATGACCGAGGGGGGATCTGAATCGATGGTACTTCACTTGACAGAAAACAATAAGATCCTTTAGTACTTCCGCTGCAAAACAGTGCAATATTTGTGTCCAAAGGAAAAATGAAATTTAAATTAATATTGAACACTCTGTCCAGTTATTATAATATTTATTACTAAATTATTTTTTCCGCTTAAGTCAAGGGCTTCATCTAAGGCAAAACCTCCATCTTGGCTATGTCTTTTTTCGTATGGATGTATAATGTGGTCCTACTCTTCTAGATCTTATAGAAAATGAATCGGTTACTCTTCATAAAGAAACCATAAGTTACATTGCTTCTCTCAGGGGGCCGTGGCTTTTTGCACGACTACAGATCCCACCCCTCTCCATTCTCTGTCCGACTGAGGTACCGAAGTATGCCCAATTCAGCAGGGGATTGGCCATTGGGGGGGGGGGGGGCTTACGCCATCAGCCCTTTCTTGCCGTACTATATTGCTTGGTCTGTAAAAAAGAACCGAACGGGGAAGGTAAAATCGTTTCTTCCTTAAACAAATTGTATAACTTAATTACCCTTTATATGGTAACACTAAATTTCATTGTTTGAAGGTTATTCCAATTTCGTTTTTTTTCTCTCTAAATGTAATCAACAAATCTGAATAAAACTACCTCAAGTACCATAAGTACAAATTTCTTGTTAATGTAGAATAAAAATGTTTAATCTTAGTTGGATGGGGTGAGGGAGTGTGGTTATGTGACAGTTCAATAACTGTAATTTGAATTTGAAAAGGATGCTTACAAAAGTTCCAAGAACCGATCGTATTTGTTTTAGAACATTAAACAGTGCCCGGAAGTCAGCTCCCAGGAAGACTCACTAATCATGCATGTCCGCAATCATTCATGTCCGCCAGCAGTGGCGAAGCTGCGGTGGAATAAAAGGTGCCAGATTTGTCCTTGCCCCTTTTTTCCCCTTCCCCGAGTTGAGTCAGTTATGAGTTGGATTAACACACAAATAAAATGATATACCTCCCCAGAGTCTCAATTTTCCATCTAAAGATATGCTAAAAACTAAAAGTTTCCCTCAGCTTCTCCCCGTGGACCCCACTCCCAAGAACGGTCGCTTTGGGGTCGTTTTTGCGCTGCGCCCGAACATTTTTGCCTCCCCTCAGCACGGGCTGCCCTTAGTTTGACCCTCCAATTGTGACACTCTGGCGCCACCACTTTCCGGAAGTAGGGGCAAGATGGGCACTTGCTCTGTGAAAAAAAAGCCTGTGAAAGAAATGATTCCGAATGACAAAATTAACACTACAACGTTTAAAGATATCAAGTGAAAATTTCTAGAGCGATAACTCTCATATAAGGAAATCATTAATGCAATTTTCAGCCATTTAGGAAGCATTGGCCAAAATTATCTTGGTACTTTGCTCCAAACAAGGATGGCGCTACATATAAATAGCTTGCCCACAGGTTTCGCCTTCTGGAAATTTCCCAATGCCTGGCTATACGTACATCCAGGGCTGCAAAAGTCAGCAACATTTGGTTATATCATGAAGTCTTCTCTGGAAATGACAAGTTTCCCCTGCAATCAATCGAAAGTTTATTCTTAGGACGACCATTACACTAATCGCTATTATTACGTTTCCTTAGATGGGTAGATCAGTGGGTAGAGAGTGGGTTTCTTGATATTTAATTTATTTTCGTGAATTTCTCCATGTTAGTTTCATCATTGATTTAATTTTCAGGCATGAAGGCATTGTTCTTTCAATTCGGTCCACGTTGGTTTTATGGGTTTAAGTACTTTGGTTTCGTTGCATCATTTCTTTTCATTGTATAGACGAATCCGATTAGCGCTTGTTTTAGTGACTCTAGGCAGCCATTAGTGGGGTCCATCAGCTTTTAATCGTCTTCATTTTTTGTTGATACACGTTAGTGTACAACCATCCATGGAACAGGTAAGAAAGGAAATTAAAAGATTAAAGGTGATGGACCTCAGTAATTGCCGACTAAAATCAGACCATCACAACCTGTCCGGATTCGTCTTTATGATACTTCATCTGTTACTTGCATCGTGTGTTGTGATGAAACATGTCAAATAAAAGAAATGAAACATTGCCTACTTGCTCCAAGTGTTGCTTCATTACCATTCGTCCTAATAGTATTTCGTATTCTTCAGAAACGGAAGACGGGTTACTTATATTTTCGTTTTCCATGCTTTTCACGATTACTTGCTGAAATCATCTTTGCACCAATCATAGCATTATTATCTTTGCAAAAAAGTTACCAAGAGTCTTTACTTTTTTGCTATTTCATCGCCTGAACTTAAAGGCGTGCCAAGCCCCTCCCTTCTTGCCATTAGGGGGTTGGGTGCAAGTTTAAAGAAGTGTTGTTATATATCTTTTCTTCAAAAATATAATGATATGTTTCAGAAAATCTACATATCTAAAATATTTCTTTTCTCGGAATGGATAGGGTGTAGGGTTGCATACTGGACCAGGGTGACACGTCTAGGCGGGGTAGTTCTTAGTTATGTCAAATATCTAAATGCACAATTGTACTTGCTTACTTTGGAAAAGATGTGACTTGATAATTTGTGTTAGAATTTTTTCTTTATTTGGTCACTACAGAGACGGGGCCAAACAATCGTATAGGCATAGGCACCAGCAAAATTAGTTTTTGAAGTCAACTTCCCATGCATTGATATCAATGCATCGCAATTTGGAAATCGTGCCCACACACTTATCATCCCGAACTACAATTTCGCCAGTAAACTTCAGAAACTTCTCAACAAGTGCAGCGTTTTGATTGAAAATTTTAATCAAATTTGATCAAATTCAAATAATGCGGAATAGCTCATGTTCCACAAGATCTGCTGCGATCATTTTGATTACACATTATGGTTTTGTCAATCATGGTAAGAAGTTCTTTATTACTTTTTTTACATCCTCCTTCTCTGCCTGTTAATATTCATATCGCTCAGAGAAGAAATGAAGCTCACTATACGCACACTTCATATAGTCACGTTTCACACCTGATTAGCTGATTGACAGTAACAGATATATTAAAATACACAAAAAGTAACGTAACATTTGGGATGATCTAGCAGGCCAGTCAAGCATGCATTATATTGTTTTTTCCGCAGTGTGAAGACATTGAAAGCAAAGCTCATCTGAGGGCACAAATTATAGAGCAAAGTCAGATACCAATAACACTCCACACCGCCACTGATATACCAAGATGTCCAGGGCAGATCCAGACATTCCAAAAGAGGGGGGGGGGGTGACTTAAGAGAAATCGGGTGTGTGAGGGAGTTGTAGTGCTAGTTTTACCGTTTTTATTGTGTTAATTGTTTGGGTTTTTTATTGTTTTATTGTCTTCATTTACCATTTTTATTGTTTTTATTGCTGATGTGGCGACAAAGGGAGGGCTGAAGCCGTCAACCCCCCACCCCCTTAGATCCCGGGTGGTGTCTATTTGCTCTCTGAAGAAGAAACATCACGGCACGCTATTCTCACCAGGAATTGCTCTGAAGCAGTAAAGGATGGGTTTGTCTGGAAAAGGGTGAGTTTGGAGGGGCTAGAATAAAACGTAAGTTGGGAGAATTTGAAATGTCTGAGCTGATGAATATTTGACTTTGAGGTGTTGGAATGAAGGCAGGTCGAAGTATAAGATGGGTGGTAGACCAAATTTTATTCGCCAACACCGAGTTAGAGAGTGGCTTGGCGAGGGGGTTTGTCGAGGTCTGCTTTAAAACGGAAGAATTGTTCGGTTCGCCGTTCGGGCAGTCCGTCTGTTCCCCTGAATTAATCCTCTCCCCCTTGAAAAGGTTACAATTATCTTCATTACTTAATGATTATTTCCTTAGGTCAAATTGAGACAGATAAAGCTTACGCATAAACCGCATCCACAACGATTATCTCTTCCTTAATAATCTAGAACCCACCAGACCTATCAGATAAAAGAACTTCCTGTTGTGACGATGTGATTGCACCCAGTTAATGCAACTGCTGTAAGTATATACCAGTTTTGCAGTACTATCAGCATCATCGAGGTAGTATTTAAATGCTATCAGCACATCTTCCAGGACAGGGAACTGTTATTCGGAATAACAACTCTCTGTTAATGTAATGAATATGCAATCCTTCGTTCTTCTAGTAGCTCTTTCTATGCTGATTATGGGCAACGTATTTGTGTTAACTGAGTGAAAGTAAAGGTATAGTATCTTCTGTTCATGGCTATGTATGAATTTACTGCCCTCAACACTGATTTATTTACAAACTGTGGATGGTTCTCAGTGACGTCACAATTAGGTATTAGTAAACATCATTTTGGAGTGCTAGCCATATGCAGTTGCCCACCAACATGACTGAAATATGTCACATAAAAGGTCGTATGAAGTCGCGTGAAAACTAATTACAATTGTGAGAACGGACTTCAAGAGCTCTAGTTTAGCCTCATTTTATCACTTGAAAGTTGTTGCTCAGTTCAGCTCAGAATTCATTTCAACATGATAAACATACGTTTAATATTCCATATCATGAAAAATATAGCAAAACCTCACTAACATGGATTTTATTAACCAGGATCTTATCCTCCTCAAATATTGGGGAGAGACGTACTTGGGGACTTATATGTTGCCTTAATTGAGCGTTACCATGTTCGTGTTGTATTTACATTTTGGGAATCTTATGGAAAGCAATTGCCCTGCCTCTTCCCCTCCAGCAGTTGACGGCCTTGGTGACGTAATTTCAATAAGGTTCCGCACCGTATTCAATCAGAGTGAGTGACTTAATGAACCACTGTAGACATTTGTTGTAAATACAACTTTGATATTTTACAAATAGAATGTGTGACGTTTCAGAGTTATACATGTAACGTATCTATCAAGAGCGGCCTGCAGTGAGCGTAGCTTGAATAGAGCATCAGGTCATTACGTCATGATTACTTATAAGCCAGTTCGGTAATTTGTTGTCGCATGGAATTGTGGGGCACAGCGCGCGGGGGATACACAAACCGAGCTGAGTGCATAGTGTAGGACGTTTCCTTGTTTTCATGTTGTACGTGCATACAACTCTAAGCCTTTATCTGAAACATTAGCCAACCCAAACGAAAATTGGTCCTCAGCCATAATTTCGGTGAGTTTAAAATGCAATTTTTTTACCCCAAAAGACACTGTAAACACCATCAACTGCAAAAAGCTACGCTTGAGATCCTTCTTTTTGCAATGGATGGATTAAGAAAGAATGATTTCACGTAATTTTCTTGTAAACTCAAATCTTGCCATTCGTGTTGTAGGTGCGGGGTTGGTTTGTTCATCCCAATGATTTCGAGGATGTGGGCTTAGGTGCATAGCCACCACAACCAATTACCGAACTCGGTTATTGCGATAGAACCATCGGAACACACTGGTTTATGAGAACTGGCAAACATGAAATAGTGAAAGCAAAATTCTTTATTTGAAATTACAAATATATATATATATATATATATATATATATATATATATATATATATATATATATATATATATATATATATATATATATATATATATATATATATATATATATATATATATATATATATATATATATATATATATATATATATATATATATATATATATGTATAGATATATATGTATATATATATATGTATATATATATATATATATATTTCACTAATTCGGCACTTAGGGAAAAACTTGTTGTTGAAAAGTCGACCTTAAGGGGAAAAAATTTTTGAGGCGAAATATAAGTTTCGCCGTAACGTTTCTCCACACTTTTTCTATAGGAATGCGTAAACGGACAAGGGCGCCCTCCTAGGTTTTCAAAGAAGATACAATTACTTCAAAGTTGTCAAATTTACGGATACCTAGCTGTAAACACGAACGGATGGCTGGCCATTGAAATAACGTTGTTTATTATTTTAGACGTTAGGGCGAATACTTTCTCTTATGTATTTCATTGTTATTTTTTCGCCCTAAGTACGCGCAGATATAACAATTTCCCCCTAAGGTGGGAATTAGCGTTATATATATATATATATATATATATACTGTAAACAACCACTAAGGACATCCACGCTTCCTCGCTTTTCTATCATCGAAGTACGGGACCTTCCATAGATAAATCCGATCAGCGCCTATGTTGTAAGCAGCCATTATAGTGGGGTCCATTACCCTTAAATGGTCTTCATCCACTTTTAACATGAATGTCAAACCATTCGGTGGAATTAAGGGAATCATGATACAATTTAGTGTAAAACCATTCATGATACAGGTAAGCAAGGAAATTGAAAGACGTAAGCGCAGGTCACTCTACAGCGATATGGGATCGGATTTCGCTCCGATTTTTGTTAGTTTTGTATGAAATCTCCTCCATCCTTAGGGAGAAAGAAACAAAAATTTGCAGTAAAAGGAATTGTATTGCAGGACTACGAAATTAAGTTAAGCATTCCGCAGACAGCTTTTATCGCTTAGTTAGATGGAATTTACGGCCCAGTTGCCAACCTATTGGTTCAAGTCGAGCCCACCACGGCCTTTTTCTAGTTGTGGCTCACAGCTTTTATCGAATACGCGTAGTCCGATAAATGTTACTTATCAACATGACGTCACGAAATAATAGTTTACAAGTCGCTTTCATGATCCTCTCATAACATTCATATATTTACACAGGATGGCAATTTTTTTTTTCGACAATGGATGGAGGAGATTTTAAATGAAACTCACAAAAATCGATCAGATATCGTTGCAGTGTGATCTGCACCTTAAGGTGATGGACCCCAGTTATAGCCGACTAAATCAGACTTGCTGTCCAGATTCGTTTTTTGGAAAAAAGGCAGAATGATTGGGGCAGCAATTATTTTACTAAAAGTTCTCTATAAAACGTTTGCCCGCTTTCCATTTTATCGATTTCCTTCACAAAACATCAAATTTGCTCACTCCTCTCAGGTATATTAAAATGTTTTAACAATGATTCCAGAACACGTCATAATTGGCTATTTGGCAGTCTGGATTTATCAGTTGGTGTATCCAGTCAAGACTCTTGCTGACGAGGGGTGACTTTATTTGTTCAGCATTATAAAATGCATGTACAGAATAGTCAATAGACGTCATCCGACATCATTAACATATACAAACGTTAATTCTAGCATGTTCTTTTCCACGTAGGTAAAGGACGTAAGCCCCTTGTTATAATTGTCTGGTTCACCTCTTGTATATAAGTAGTGATCAGCTGCTTCATTTCGACCGTGTAGGGGTCAAAATATATTTCATTATTTGTTGGATCATTTGGGTATGACTGTATAGAACAACTTATTCTCTCATCATCTTGCTGGACATTTAAAAATACTATAATACTCGTCGTTTCCTGAACGGGTTGATCGAAGAAATATTCGTAACTAACTATTAAAAGTCGTTTTGCGTACGTGATCCATTGTATAGCAAACGATCTCCAATTTCCGACTTCTGCTTGAAAGAATGTTTTCCAATCTGTGGATTCAAAAGACGGGAAATTAATTTAAACCAAGCATTACATATAGTGCTAATGAAAATTACACTCTAGAAAACATCTAGTCAAATGGGGACATAAACCGTAATCTTCTCTTTGAAAAGATTCGTATTAAAATAGAATACAAATGGTTCGAAAATGAAAATACTCCTTTATATAAGAGTTGAATCTAGTTAAACATTTGACAAGATTCCGGTTCGTGCCCGAATTGATTACTAGGTTCTATTCAAATTTGACTAGAAATTTTTGAGATTGTGCCGCCTTGAAAAAGCAGCAGACACGAGTTATGAGTTACATGAACTTTACAACCATTTGCATAGCCAACATTTTCTTACGTGGAAGGCCGGGGTTGGGTACATTGGAACTATGTACATTGTAAACGCAAATTAGTCAAGAAGTTATGAATTGACTAACAACGTAAATTAGTCAAGAAGTTATGAATTGACTAACAACGTTAGTCTCTCATATTTGAATAATTTGTGATGATATTTGACTAATTTCGTCGTAACGGATTAAAGATTATCATTCAAAATTTAGTCAAGGAGGTTTAATATTTGTTAGAGACTTTTTGAACTGGGTGTAATAATAGTAACATATGAATCCATGTTGTTGACCAATGTGATTGGTCGATTCTGTCATTGTTAGACTACATTTTTGTGTTTGCAGGGAAGTTCCTACAATTATTTTTGCTGGCGAGCATTTTTGTATATGCTTCGGTATATAAACGTGATGTTGTATGGCCAACTCTGTCAACCTTTGGAGACTACGAGGGCGGTATTCACTTCGGGACTGTTGACTAAAAGCGCGACCATTGCTTTACAGCGTCATTACCGAGAGGGAGTCTGCCAATGGTTCCCCCTTAGTCTCATGGAAAAGATATTTGACGTTTACTACATTTCCGCATGCTGGAAATAGCAATTTTTCCAAATGGTCCATGTTCCTTGAAATTTTAAGGAGGCATTCTGTTTTTGGAATTTAAAAAGAATGTAATCTCTAAAGAATTGCAAATTCTTCAAAATATTTTATGAATTTCCGCTTTCTTAAGTGAACTTTGTAACAGTTTTTCTTCAAGCAAGAAAAATTCAGTTTTTCATGCATTTAGAGTGTATACTCTGACCGACCTTTGCTTGGCGTAACCCACACTTGAACCAGCCCTGAAGAAAATCAGTAATGCCAAGCTACTTAACATGAGTTTTTCAGTACAGAAAAAGAGAATAGGCTATATTACAACATATAGAATCGCTCATTATTCAAGAAACGTTGAGATCTTTGATTGGCTATGGATAAATCCAAAGGACGACATAACTTATGCAAGATATCTGATCGAGGGATTAGGCTAGTCAATAGACCTATTTCCAAATAGCAATTAAAATGAATCGTGAGATAGAGTTTTGGGTGTGCATCAACTTTCACCATAGTAAAATGCCATTGACAAAAATGACAAACACCAAAACTCTATCCCACAATCCTTTGTAATTTCTATTTGGAAATAGGGCTATTTTGTCACACAACTTAAAGGTAAAGAGCAGTCCCTCCAAACTTGTTTTGGAGAAAAAGGTTAATAAAATAATTTTCCACTTTTGTCTCTTCAAATAAATTGTACCTCAAGTAAAAAAATATGTACATACTGTATATCAAATAGTGAAAAATGAATTGAATGAATAATGAATTCTCACAGTCCGACTCCCATCTTTACAGGACATTTGTGAGCCGAGGTGCAGAATGTTGGAATTTATTCACTCAAATTTAATTCGTAAATTAAGCCATAGTTTGCGATGTCATTGTTGTACAACTCAGATTACAGTCTATGTATTTCTTTGTTTTTCTGAAAGTTACTGCACCTTGTACCAAGGTGTGATAGCACTCTTATGCGTTGATGTAATTAATTCCTCTCTATGCAACGTGCTATGCATCCAAACAGGAAGTGTTCAAGGTCAAAAAAAGATTTAATTTTAAAGGGAAACAAAGCAGGAAATGTGAGTTGTACAAAAAGAAAGTGGCAAATTATTGCGCAATTGACTAATTTGTTTTGGTGAATAAATTTCAACATTTTATTTCCTACGACGATGGGAGTAATGCTGTCAGATTCCATTTGTCATGCTGTCTACTATAACTTTTGACACCTGAGGTTCACTTTAAGGGTGAAAAGGTTCTTTTGTAGGTCTTCATAATAATGCGAAATGCACCCTGTTATACAATGACCAGGGACTTTTTAGCTGTTTTTTCAAGTTCGAGTCAGGAGGGTAGGGTTTCACGCCAAGGAATCTTTCCGTCCTCTCAGCTTGGCTTAACACCAAGTCAGTCGGGAGAGAGTTAGTGTCAGCAGAAAACAGCGCCTTGTAGTAGCTAATATATCATCGATTAGGCCTCGTGCAAACATTTGAAATCCGCAAGTAGAGACACAGACACCGTTAATAATACCTGGTAATTTAAACCATTCCACAATTTCATCCGATGTCCACTGCTTTGATGGATCAGTCTCCTTCTTTCTCCGAATGTACTCAGATATGAGCATCGTATACGGGTTCCGAATGATTAGAACAACGCCCCCTTCAAACGTCACGATATGTTCCGGTTGAGCTATCTGCGTTTTGGCCACAACAGTTCTCCCAAGAGTGTAGTCAATGGTTGACCCAAGAAAGACTGTAAGGAATAATAGAATTTAAATAAAATATACCAAAGTTCTATTAAAGAGGTAAATATTAAGTAGCCATGTGAATGTACTGGATGATGTACATTGCAGGGGTAATTTCTATTCTTATTTGTGAAAATATTAGCTGAATTATCCCGAAAGGTCTCATTGAATGTTTACAAACAAATGATATCACGGTAACCTAAGGGTGTCGATAGTGTTGGTAAAATGCGCTCACAATGAAATGTAGATTCTAAGTCTGCTTCCTGCCTTCACCCGAGCAAGCGTTGACACGCGCAATACCTAACACACACGCATGCTTTCTTGCGTGAGCTCTAAGCCAACCAATGATTGCCGGTGATGTAAGTGTGAAAACCTTAATTTTAGATACCAGGCTCAAGAGAGAAAGTTTCCATCAATAAAAGACTTAAAACGATTATGTCATTACTGTGTAACTTGAAGGGGTGTTTGGTTAGCCCCCTTCCCCGTCCTCACTTTTTTTAGTTTGTAAGTAGTTTTAGAATATATTTGCCTTAAGTATCCTTTAAAAGGCCTTGAAAAACAGCACGCCTTGAAAAGATGAAATCGAAATGATAAGTTATAAGGGGAATTTTCCCCCCATCCCTGTCCTTCCATCGGACGACTGCCATCCCGCTACTATCACTCAAAACTATATTGCGCATGAGTTGTACATCAAGAAGGCTATACACTGATTATTGCGCGATGGACGATTCTGTGTAAAGTGAATACATTTCAACATATAATGCATGACTATATAACTACGACTATGGGAATCGATAATGGGAGTTACGTGAAAGAAATTCATTTCGCAATATCTAAAATGTATATTTTTAAAATTCAATACTTGAGGTACACTTTAAATATAGGCTCTGTATAGTAACAAAAATTATCAACAGAAAGCCATACAAAGAGCTGAAATGGTTTTGTTCCATTACAGAATGATTATTAAGCTCATGCTAAGCTGTGTAACAAGGTATTATTTTACATATGCCCATAGTTTACAGTATCTGCAACCCAATTTGCAAAGTAAAACTTATCAGAACGTTTAGCAACGTGAAGTGCATGTTTCAAGTTTACGCACATACGAAAATAACTTCTACATCACGGACGCCATTTTTAGAACCCGGAAAATACGTTAGTTAATGACACAAATTTAACCTCTAAAGATAGCACAGGCCTACGTGGAACCAGATTTTATGTAAAAACATGTAATTTCTCAAACGTTTTCAAAGGGAAGGGATTGCCTTTGGACCCCCCCCCCCCCACACACACACACACACAGATGCCAATTGTACTTTTATAGTTCCATAAAGGGCAGGAACAGTCATCCCAAATTGAAGAAGTGTAGTAGACGGTCCAGTTTCATGATTGGCTGTTGGGAGTGATGTGACAATGTTTTTTCTCTGCAAATGTGAAATTTACCAGATATATCTGCTTGGTTTACCTTGAATATGCAATAGTAAAGTCAGAAAATGTAATGAAAGATACTTTGAAGAGAAATAAGATGAAAATTGTGTTATTTAGTCTTTTCTTCAAAATAAGTTTGGGGGACTGCTCTTTACCTTTAAATAAGTAAAGTTTATAACACACCAAAGTTAACTTCAAAAGGTAGCATAAGCCTATGTGACAATAGATTGCCGGCTTAGACACGCACGTTTCTAATAAAATTCAAAGAAGAAGGAGACATCCCCTCCCCTCCCCCTCGATCACTGATACCCTTTTGTTTTAGTTACTAAAATACTTAAATTCGGTAAAAAAATTTACTTCAAAAATGGCATATGTAGCACCAGATCGTATGTAAAGACACCCACGTTTTCACAAATGTTCAAAAATTTTCAAACAGGAAGGGGACCCTAGGCCAGCGAACAGTTAACACACTGCTTGGCCTCCCTTCAGAATATATCCTTATACGCCTGTTATCTGCTATTATCTGTTATTCAGATTCCATTATTGACTTAGATTCAACTTCAACATTAAAATATAGCAAGCTCAATAACCGAAAATTGTAACCGACTGTTTGAAAACCTAAAAGTTTTGTCAATTTACAAGTCGAGTTTACATTGCAAATGAAACAAACGACTGTTCCACATTTATATCTTTTAGTCTGAAAAAGAGAACTAAGTTACATTTAGCAATGGAGAGTATGTAAATATAACTCACTCCCAGCCTTTGCTCGAGGGTATTCAGCTTCCCCTTTGTCCCAAAAGTAACTGCCAGTAAATATACCAGTGGCGGCTTGAAGGCGCTGACGTATGACCACATCACCAGATGACATGTAAACAGCAAGGGCTACCAACGGCATGGCGTGTTCGGGCTGAAACACCACTCGGGCGCATTGTTCGTAACCTGCATTTCCAGAAGAAAAACAAACGTTTACAGGATGATGGTCGGGGTAATTTACTTCTTTCGTTCCCTTTTGTTAGAAGTATACTTCAACTGATAGCAAAACAAATTCAAATAATGCATTGAAGAGTTACAGGTGAAAGAGACATGTGATCTTTCTATTTCAGTGTGCTTCCTCTTAATTGTTTATGTACAGTCTTGTCAAAACGAGCATTTTCCTTACAAATGATTAAACAGCGATGAACAGTGCAATAAACATAGGATAATGCATGCTTGAACTTAATGTAAGACATACACTAGGGATTAGACAGATTGCATCCAGCGATAGCATTAACACCAGAGTTCTAAAGCACAAATCCACAGTTGCTTCACCTTGTAGCCTACAGTCATACACTGCAGGTGACAATTTTGTTCGTAAAAAACAAGTAAAACAGCTCAACCCTATTACAGCGAATTTATTCTGGGATAACGCACAATCAGGTGACGGTAGTAGACTGATTGAAACTGACGTTTTCCATCTTTTAATGAACAAATAATAGCTCATCTAGAAAAAGATGAAGATGGTTCCCTCAGGACACAACTGTGAGGTACCATACCTCCTTCTCACAGTTAAAGGGGAGGTTTAAGCAAAAATTGATTTTCCATTTGTGAAAGCGGAACAAAATCTACACAGTGTGGTGAAAGTTCCATTCAAATCGGACATGTATTTCTTGAGATATCAGTAAATGAAGTCACTAGAACTGTGTTCAAAAGTGAGTTAGAGGGCAGCAGAGCTTATACCACTTCCTCACATTGACAAGAAATGCTTTGTTTCCCTTTGTTTTATCAGACTGTTGTGTTAACCTTGAAGTTAATAGGAGTTTGACATTCCTGTGGGGGATGAAAAGTTTGTAAAATTCTCATGCCACTTTTGCAATCACATTTTAATAATATGGGATTGTTGAGGACAAAATCAAGTATAAAGTTTAAAGAAAAACAAAAGACTGCCCATTAATGTGGGGATGTGGTGTCATATGTGCTTGCTTCAAGTTCACTTTTTGTTGAAAATGTGAAAAGTTGATGTGCTCATATCTTGGGAACCACACATCGGATTTCAATGCAAATTTCACCGAAATGATCAGAATAAGTACCCCTCTAACATATTAAATCATGTTGTGACGTTTAACCCTTCTTTTAATGCGGATGGGATTCTGTAGGGGTAGACGAACGGGTTTTCTGCAGACTGTAGGGCATATTCCTTGTTCAGTCATATCCCCACCAGGTTATACACATTAGCATCGGGTTACTAAGTTCAAACGTACTGAGTATATACTATACTACTGACTGAAACAAGCTACATCATACAGTCATAACAAATGCACGTGTGCAGTATGAGCCGCCAACGTAGTGCTAAATACCAGGGAGCTGTTACGGAGACTACAAGTAAAATTACATGATTCCGTACGTCTACACTGTAGTTCAATATTGTATGTAAGATATGGCATACAAATGAACCTGGTGGTAGCTTAATGACCTTCGGGACTGTTCATTGTAAGGATGTCACAGGAATGTTGTTCAATTACAGAACAAAAATCAACAAATGAAAACCTGAGATGAAAAAGTGGTGGCAATTTCTGGAAACAAATTGGAAACTGACCGTTCCTGTTTTTTATGCATAATTTTTATATTCTGTAAGTCTACGAATTATTTACAGTGATAGTATATGAGCGGTTTCAAGTTAGTATCCTTCTATGGACGCATTTGAAAGAATGTCTATCCAGTGAATGGACTTACCTGGAAACTGCACACGTGACGGGTCTTGATAAGTGACTTCTAACCCTGAGTTTTCAACTGCTCCGGGTAGTTCCGGGGGTTGCCGCACCTGTTCATTAGATGGGGCTGCGTCCGCCGCAGGGTCCGCTTTGGCTGGCTCCTGTATATTTACAATAGGCAAATCCTCCTTAAGGACATTATCTATATTTTGGTCAATGCCTTGATTTAAAACTATTGGTACATCTTCTCGCTTTACGTCATTGTTGAATGAATTTTGACCTCTGTATAATCCGTTACTATAGTCACGTGATTCTATCGTGAGTTGCTCATCTTTCGAGTCTGTATTCGTTTGCGATAAAATGTAAACACAGGATACACAACCCAGAATAGAAATTAGCGGCAAATGATTCCTCTTGAAAATTCCAAGCACAGAGCAAGGAGGCATGTTGAAATCAGGAGTGATGGAATTGTGTAAGGAAAAAAGTTCAATAGTCCGATTCGAATTTATGTTCTTTAAAACGTCCACCTCAATGAAACAGTCATACGTGCAAGTGCAAAAGATGTTAAAGGGCATGCACACTGTAATGCACTTGATTAGCAAGCGATGCAGAACTCGTGACGACAGTGTAGATCATTTCTAAGAATTCAACCACTCGAACGAACAAGCATGGAAGGGACGTAAAAAGAAACGACTTACTGAAAATCTAAACAGAAACAAACTATCACTTAAAAGTTAACCATGGATCACAAAAATTACCATCTCCTAAATGTAACTGTCTGGCTTAACACTGATGCCATATGTACAATGCCTTAGTGGTGTGTGTGGCTGCTAAATCTAAACACTATTCATTAAGCTAATGTCGAGCCGTGTGGCAGCCGATATCTCTTATCACTTCCGCCCTACATCAACACAGTCATCTGGCACTGGACACCTGTACGAGTTATCACCGTGGCATGTCCTTACATCGGAATTGATACAGTCGTTAGACGATGCATACAAAACAATACAGGGTGCGGAAACCAATGTAGACTTCCGCTCTGGAGGAGACTCCGATTAAAATAGTGGAGAACAACATGTAACTTAAGGAAGTCATCCGGAAAATAGTAAAGACACTTACGCATGCTCACTCTGAATTTATTTTAGAAGCAGATTCACGTATAACACACAAGCTCCACCAGCGGTTATTGAACCGTTTGAAAAGTGGGAGAACACCGCAGGCAGAATTCTTCCAACAGAGATACAGTACGCATGGTGGCTTGGTCTTCCTACAATATCCACCGGAGGTCCACCCTTTCTCAGTTACACAAATTGATGGGAAACAGACATAATACCCTATGCGCCGACAGTTTATTCAACTCCAGGAAAGGCCCCAGTCACAGCATGCAGAGTAGGCCTATGCAAGGGGAGTTTATTTTACGTCCATGAATAATACTTTTTGTAATTATTTGCAACCACGATAGTAACAAGAAACGCGTAGTGATATTATAATACCTTCGGCATTGTGTTGGAAATTAGTTTATTTCATTTAGACAAAGGAAAAGTGAGGATTGATAAGCAGAATTTTCGAAAGGATCGATTTGTAGCAGTGGTACGGGGGTATAATTCTGTACTCTGAGATAGGTACAACTTGTTTACCTCAGCTTATATTTATATATTGCAGTGTCATTCAAAGTAGGGGTGGTGCCAGGACCTGTTAGCCCAACATGGTGTCAAGATCCATGACGGGGCTATTAACTTGGTATAAAAAACAACTACGAAGTACGCCTTTGATCAGCCGGGGATACGTAATGTCACAAAAAGAGGACCGAGGTATTAATCTGTGGGCTCACGGAAAAGCTTACCCCTCCCAGACAGCGTCAAAATGTAAGAAACTTTACAGTTTGGGTCGATTTTGGCAAAACTGACGTTAAGACTCATTGATGGTATCACGTCACATCTGTGACATTTTTTAAAATAAAAATAAAGCCTTAGTAGTACTTTGATTCTGTATTAGGAAGTCATTACAGCTGCGATAAAAAGAGACCGGACTAGGGTCTGGAGGATGGAAAACCCCTAACCCACCACCCCAACCGAAGTAGTTCTTGATGAATTAAAATGTAACTGCTTCGTATTTAGGTCAATCCGACAATGAAATCGTATGCCTATGTGTGGCGAATGTAATTGATTTGCCTCTCTATCACGCGTACTGCAATAACTGAGGGAGTTGTGTAATTCGCTGCATGGAATTGTGGTGCACAGCGAGGAATATACAAACCGAGTTCAGCACGTAGCGTACAGCGTTCCCTTATTTCGTCAGTACGTGCAACCAACACAGGGTATAGCCAATTCGTTAGGAAATGGGGGTCTCAGATCGACCTACTCTACGGCAGACTAAAATGCAAAATTTATACACAAAAAGAAGATTCAGACACAATCCACTTCATGAAACCACACCTGAAATCTCAATTTATGTTATGGATGGATTAAGAAAGAATTTTCAAGGAGTAAAACTCAAATTTGGGAAAAGATCTGGTGCATATGATGACACAGAACGGAAAGTCCGCCCTTCTTCGGGGGCAAAACAAATCAACACCGACAAATGCAGAGAGCTGATTTGTCAATCAGTCGACTAAGCACATAGTCTGCTCCACGTGAAGGACGTTTTTCTTTTTTTTTTTTTTGAAGGGGGGGGGGGTTATGCGTGCGGCCACGTGTCCTATTGTTTTGCCCCCAAGACTGACGTCAATGTGTCGTCAATGCACAAGGTCTATACGTGGTAACGTATGTGCGGGTTCGGTCATTTCGTTTATCCCGACGATTTGGAGGATGTGAGCAAGTTCATAGCCACCAAAACGAATTACAGAACTTGCTTAGAAGGTTCAAAGTACTCATATGTCTCTTTGCAAGGTCTTGAACTATTTTGTAAGTGCAGACGGTGTAGTAGAAAACACTCTGGTTTAAATGTCAGTACAGGAAATTAAAAGAAGTAGAATCGAAGAAGTTCTTCAAAGTAATGAAAAGCTGATGAGTGCAACTCATGCCAAAGTGCTTTATGCGGTTAAAATGACTGAGAGGAAGTCTAAAGCGAATTTGGTACGTCTCATTCAATAAAACCTGATAACGACTGATTAGAAGCACCTGATGCAGGAAGACAGGTAATCTCCCGCCGGCGAGGTCGAAATAGCACATTAAAGTGTACCTCAAGTCAAAAAATTCAAAAATATATATATTACAGACCATGAAAATGAGTTCTAACAGTCCAACTCCCATCTAGACAGGACATCCCTGAGCTGGGATATAAAATGTTGAAGTTTATTCATTCAACTTCAAATGGTACATTGCGCAATAATTTGTGATGTCACTGTTGTACCACTCAAATTACGATCTTTGTATTTCTTTGTTTTTCTAAATGCTGCTGCACCTTGTACCAAGGTGTGATAGGACTCTTATGGGGTGATGTAATTAATTACTCCCTCCATGTGGAACATACTATACAAGCAAACAGGAAGTGTTCAAGGTCATAAAAGCAGTTTTTTTTTTAAGAGAAAGTAATGTGAGTTGTACAACAAGAAAGTCACAATTTTTGCGCAATGCACTAATATGTTTTAAGTAAATAAACTTCAACATTTTATATCTCAGCTCAGGAATGTCCTATAAAGATGGGAGTTGTACTGTTAGAATTCATTTTTCATGGTCTTTAATCTATATTTTTGAATTTTTTAACTTGAGGCACACTTTAAAAGGAACTCAGCCTGGGCAAGAGGTTTATGTAATTTGAGTGAAGAAGTTTGAATCTTAGCAATAAAGTATAACTACAAATCGGTTGTTTTTCAGGAATGTCCTAAAGACAAAGCCGTACAGCATGTGATGCTTTCAGTCGGCCATAACTGGTGTCCGTCACTTTTTCATTTTTCAATTTCCTTGCATAACGTATCATGGATAATTGTACACTAAACTGTATCATCATTCCTTCAGTTTCACTGAATATGAGGGTTTCAAATTCATGTAGACAACAAATAAAGACGATTTAATTAAGGACAATTGACCACTCTAAAGGCTGCTTGTTCAGACGCTAACTTAAACACAAGTGCTGATCGGATTCGTCTATTCACCGGATTCACCGAAAGGATTTCAAAAGTAAGTGGGGCGCAAAAATTTAGAGTAAGGGAAAAGTTGGACGCAAAAAAGGTTTTGAAACTGGACTGGAAGAGCGATGTCTTGTAAATGTTGTTCAGAGGGCGAATCACTTGGAAAACCTGGGTTTTTATGGCAGTCTCGAGATTGGAGCATTTTCTATGAGAGCAGTTACCCCCGTCACGGTTGTATGGACCCTGTTGAGTTCCATAAGACAAAGCCTTCATGGAGTCTAGGAGTGAACCCCAAGGAAGCCCAGAGCGTCTAACATATCTCTGGGTCAAATGTCGAGGAAGGGGCACTTTATTCAGGAATAGGAAGAATTTTATTCATAGAGTCTATAATCTATAGTCATAGACATACCTTTCCAGCGACTATAGAACGGAAATGGTTTGTTTATATCCACGACCAGACTGTTTTTCTCACTTGAAGATAAAGAGAAGGCTGCAAGTTATATTTATTCATTTTAACTTGGTCGGGTCGCTGTAATGCAGTTCCTGGATCAATTTTACCCGCAGTCAGTGGAAATCACAGGAACTTCCCACACTTAAACTGGAAAGATATCCGTTGGCCTAGATGAAGAAAATACGTAGCGCAAAACGGAAAGGTCAGATATTTAAGACTTTATTGGCGACGGTAGGAAGTTTATGTGGAAATCATGCAATCAATGTACAATCAATACAACCAATCCAAGTAGATCCAAACTACACACTGTTAAAACTCACACACATTTTTTCCAACTTGTACCCGGTATGCCACTACAAAAGATAAATTTGTGAATATTTGAACTACCAGCGGATCCTGGAGGGGGTGGGGGCTTTCACGGCCTCAGCCCTCCCCTTTTTGCTACATCAACAATAAAAACATACGGAAAATTAGTAGTACAACTCCCTCACACCCCTGTTTTCTCTTAGGTCAGCCCTTTCCCTCCCCCTTTTTGGAATGTCTGGATCCGCGCCTGGCTTTTCTAAGTTATTCAAAATGGTACCGCGTTCAGTTTAGATGTCCTTTCTAATCCGGGGTATTTGGTAATCGGTTCCTGGAAGATGGCTGACCTGTGCCTAATCAAACAGTTAAGGAGGTGACAAACAAGCCCGACCTAGTTTTCTTTTTGGGCACACAGGTCTAAGTCTCAGTACAGAAAAAATGTTTCTTAGAATCTGAGCCAATTTAACATTCCTAAAAATTGCTTTCAGTCTTTTTATTTTTAGATAGAAATTTTCAAAAATATGACATGCCGTGACGTTTCTTCTTGAGAAAGCACCGTAGACACCCCAGTAGATCAAAGACGGTGTGGGGTGTAACTGATATCCGAGTTTGTCACATGATCTGTGCCCTAAAATGAGCTAAGCTTTCGTTGTGTTCACACTGCGTGAAAAGCAATTAACACATGGTGACTAAACAGTTAGCTAACCCCAAATGTTACTTAACTTGTTGTGTATTTAAATATTTCTGTTACTGTCAATCAATTAATCAGACGTGAAATGTGACCATATCAAGTGTGGGTATAGTGAGCTTCGTTTCCTCCCTGAAGCGATAAGAGGTAACCAGGCAGAGAAGGAGAATGTAACAAAAAGTAAGAAGGAACGTTTCATCATGGACATGAAAATAGGCTATAGGCCTACCCAGTCTGGTGTTGGATACTACATTCCAACACGATGGCGTGTACATGCTCATGGCGTATAGTAGGAATTACCGCTTAATTTAATTGCTCGGGAATAACTTTGTTCTAAAAGTATGGAGGTTTATTTCCTAAACGACTAGCACAGTATAGGCAATAGACCGCGATCGTTTTATGAGTGTTCGAAACTTATCGAGAGCTGTCTGTTAATTCATTATATTACGTATTCGTTATTTTTGCTTAAGTAACCTTCATTTCACCCCATAATAATTAATTCCACGTTCAATATGACTGGGATCTGAAAATGAGCTCAACTATAAAAGTGTGAGTATGAGAATGTTAGATCAATTCACTTTTCTGCCTTCCCCTGTAACAAAGCTCAAAAGCTGTCATTAAAGTGATTGCTTCGAGAGGCTTTATTCATGTTATAGTCATTTTATTTGAATCTGCTTTTTTCTATCAGAGAAAATGTAATATTGATCAGTTTCTGTCTAGATTTGATCGAAAAAAGTCTCGCAGCGCCTTGTCTTCTACTAAAATATTAATACCGGGAACATCTGTACTATGGTGAATGACCTCATGGCGGTGGCTCCCAGGGAAGTTATTACAATTAGCGGTACCCTGGCCAAACCTCTTCTCCATGTGATAGTCACATATACCCAGCATTGAATCGACACAAGTGTTGTACTTCGAAGGTAAAATTAAATGAACTACTTTTTTCAGTATACTCCGTCTGCTATCAACGGCTCAGCTTGGATTTTTGATCTAAAGGAATCCTATACGAGCCTTTTTATTTATAATTATTCATTTATTTGTTGTTAAAAAGAAAATAAATCTTTCCCGTTGATGTAGTAGAGTAGGGATTTCAGAATTTGAAAGGATTCGGTGCGAGAGGTTCATTTTTATAAAGTACAGGGAATAAAAGTTCGGATTCTATTCAAGTTGAAAATTTGCCAAACGCATAAGTCGTAGCCTCCAAACTCGACACTGCACTCCACTGTTATTTTATAAGCTAAGCTCTACCGGTTAACAGAAAAAATAGTAGGTAGATTTCTAACAAAATTCAATTTGTTACCTGCCAAAATTGGGACAACAATTTTTCTTTCAATGGGTGCTACGATAAATAATGAAAAGTGAATGTTTTGAAAATTTGCTTCTTTCCCGGTCAGCTTAGCAATTTCAAAAAACTGAAATTAACCTATTAACATTAACGAATCGCACTATTTTCTTTATGTTTTGCGAATTGACTGAGAGATGGTTAGAACATGTCTCAAGGTCCTTTCTGAAGTTAGTGCGATAAAGTATGTAGTCATTTCATGCCCAATTGTGCCTTTATAGCCGTATTTCTATCAGATGATTTGACGTAAGGTGCAATGTCCACTAGGTAAACGGGGTGAACCATAGGACAAAAAATTTGACACGTTGAAAGGTGGAATTTCAACGTCCCCCGATATTGCGTTTCTCAGATTTAAGTGAAATTTTTATTTTGCGCTTTAGTGAATCCAATCTGTGTTTATGAGCCGTGCTGAAGCTTAAAGTGAAGGATGTGAAAGACCATTCGTGTTATGAAACTTCAGGATATGCAGCCAAGAGGGGGAATATTTTATACTCTGAGCAAGTTCTATTTTAATAATGGATTTCACACATGTGACAAGGGTTCGGCTTTTTTTAACGACTTACATGCTCTCAGACAAGGATTCCCCCTGTGGGCTGGGGTTTGTAGAATATACCCGCGGTACTCCTCGTCTTCTGTAAAAGGCGACTAGACGGGAAGACTTGAAGCGTATCAGAACAGTATGACAATGTATAACACATAGGTGTCGGTTTGTCGATAAATCTTATCTAACTCAGACAAGGACAGATTCCTTGACATTTGTGCGACAAGTAGTTTGGTTGAACGCACTAACTACTCGTCGCACATGTGAAACGAAGTCACCAATTATTGTCAAAAGTGGTTCTCCCTCTCTCTGGGTATTGTCGACATGAATCCCAAAAGGAAACAAACATATTTGATGGAAATGGTGAAAAGACGTGGATAGTTTGGAAATCTGTTTTGAAATTGGAACTTTTTTCCACCATAGAATAGAAGTGCTTGACACTGGTAGGGACGGAACTAAAAAGTCTCATATGTGTTAGTGTGGAGTTAAATTCTTATTTTTGCGAAACAAATCACCACACTTTCGTATATATCACGAAGCTCAATTATAAATAATAGTCATGCTCTTATTTATGTGTCTACAACCATGATTCTTATTTGTTGTTAAAACAATGATCAAAGCATCAGAAAACTATGGAGGTGATTTCTTAATTCGTTGTTCAAATTGTTTGAAATTGTTATCGTCGTGTGCATGATACTAAAAAAATATGAAATTAAGTTTTCAAAATTTTAAGTTTAAAGATAAGTTTCCAGGAAGATGAAGTATCATCCCGTAAAACGGACTGTGCCATTGCATACTGTCAGATGTATCTACAAGTGAGTAGAAATTTTCATTAGTAATCATTTACACTTTTGGAGTATATGAGAAGGGAATACACAGTGTAAGTGCAGACACGCATACTTCGCGACGAAAGTTCTAGAATTAAAGGGTTTATTTTAGGTCAAGTATAGGGGCAAATATTTAAGTTCTCGGTAAGTTTGCCAACCTCCTTTGTCTGTTCAGTTTTTTTCTTATCCGCGAGTTGTCATCTCGACTCCCTATGAGTATAAGTCACCCGTAACCCTCTTTAGTGACCAGTGGTATAACTCGTCTGTTCTTCTTAGCTATTACTGGCGCCATAATGCCACGGCCATTGTGTAGACGGAAATTACGTCACTACGAGAAGGTAATTAAACGTATATTAAAGATAATGTTAAAACGGAACATGTATCAAGAACAAAAAATAAAAACTTCTTCCCTCCATTTGTTAACCCCCAACTCCATTGATAACCGGTCGAAGGGAACGAAAACGGAAGAGAACCCACGTGTGTACGGAAATGGAGTCACTAAAATGTACGTATGATTTACTGCTACATTAACAGGAGGCAAAAATCAGTGACTAATCCGGTTGTCCATGAAGAACTCTTCGTGGACAGTAATCATGGAGTTATCACTACGGATCTTACCTGCGTAGCATACTGTACGGCATATTCCTTGTCAGTTAGATTATACCCCTGGTGGCTTTGGAAGCTGACAAGTTGAAAAAGCAGAGTCCGTTCGGCGAGGTACTACGGATCATGATCTCAGTTGTATAAAGTGTGGCATTTTTTTCTTTAAACTGCCTCTCCTTTAAACCTATCTTTCAACAGGGAAGATATAAATCCCTGTCAATAAAAACCGCGTATTTTATTAAAGTTTGCGTTAAATCTGGGTTTTGTTTTTATTTATCTAATTCCCGTTGTCAGATTGTCATCTCTCGTTTTGTTGTTGAGATATTCAAATGTTGAAATTTCTTTACAAAACTTAAAAAAATGATCCACTGCGAAATAATTTATGACTGTCATGTTGCACCTTTACCCAAATCACTTGTTTTATTTTCGTTAAAAATAAAAAGAAATGTTTATGACTCAGGACGGACGATGTGCACTATTTAACAAGACATTTCCTAACTGGTTAACGATAACCCTTATCCCTAACCCGAGCAAAGTATACAAAGCACAGTCAACCAAGCAGTGGCGTAGCCACGGGGGGGGGGCCTGGGGGGCCTAGGCCCCCCAGATTTTCTTCAGGCCCCCGCAGATTTTTTGCGTCCTGATAAAGTAATTGAAAAAAAAATAAAATGTTTGAACGGAAATAAACTTTGAAGTATATCCTTCAAAACAGTAAATAAATAAAATGTGTAAAAATCAAAAAAAAAAAACATGGATGAATGTGTGTAAAACACATTTTGTGCGCACGTATGAAATCAAGTAATACTTCAAAATGCCTACTTTCACTAAATTGGATTCCGTTTGTGATCTGCACTGTCGTTTATTGCATTCCACTTCGAAGATGAAACGAAAGCCTCGATGATAAACTTTAATGTGACTTTGTTAGGTTAAGACCCTTTCTGCCTTTCGGATTGCTGATTGATTTACTGAAAATAAGGCAATCGTACACTGGAGACCACTCTTACACGACCATTCCTATACTTTATCATACACAAAATATGCCGTAAGCAGGTAAGGGTACGGTACTGCCTTCGGATAATTCTTCCCTTCCATCCTTAACATGTAGGCCTACGTCGTGCCTCACTCCTGCCCATGACAAGTGCCACTGTTGGACGATTTTTTCGACAAGTCCTCTTTTTACTAGTTGGCACTGGCGTCCGGGGGATTTGTAAAATGTCCACAAGGTCCGGATTTCATGTGTTTCCTTCTGCTTTGCGGTTCAATTATTCTGAGAGATTTATTCGTAGTATTTTAATTTTGACTACAGGTATGTAATGTATCGATGAACAAATACTGCAGCATTTTGCAAATTGTTTCTTCGGCAGTATGTATGTCTCTTGTAAAATCTCTACAAAAACTAAAAATATTTTGATATTTTTCATGCTTCCCAAAAAGGGAAAATCCTAAAACGTAGGCCTGTAATCAGTTCAAAGTTTTGCCAAACATATCACCATTTTGCATCTATAAAGAAAGTTTCTCAGAGGGGGACACAACTACTTTTGGTTTTCCTGTTAAAAGGTAAGGTACTGCCTGAGGTAAGCTGAAATGCATTCAAATATTGGCGCATTTGCTGCTGGGTACATCCAGTTTAAAACATGTGGGAAGTGCCGTTTCCGGCCAACTGGAGGGGTTTTAAAGCCCAAAATTTTCTTGTTCGCTCCGCGCCAACCGATGGTGGCGCTCCGCTTAGATTCAAATATTGCCGCATCTGCGATCTACGTCCTGAAATTTACAATTTTCCCAAGGGAAAGGGAGATACCGGTTCCTTTCAGTCTCATCCCCCAGGCCACAGATCAGAAGTGCCCAGTTTCGGGGGCCCTAAAAAGTGTATGTATTACCATTTTTCATAGATTGACTTTTTATTCTCATTATTTGAGAAGTCTCAGACATGAGATTCGTACTTCAAGGCTGGATACATCCAGCTTAAAACACATGGGAAGTGCCGTTTCCGGCCATCTGGAGGGGTTTTAAAGTTCAAAATTTTCTTGTACGCTCCGCGCCAACCAATGGTGGCGCTCGGCTTAGATAGTCTTGCCGTGTCTGACCCTCGGAGGTACCAGGCCCCCCACTTGCTACCTAGGCCCCCCCAAAAATCGCATCCTGGCTACGCCACTGCAACCAAGAAACACCTTCTTAAACAGTGAGGTTCTAACATCCCCCTTCCTTTCCTGTTTAGTAGCAAAGCATTTAGTACAGAGGGATCTTACTTAGTTAAGCCACCCCATAGCAGTAAGTTATTGCGACAACATTTTGGAAAAGGCCACAGTAGGCGTTCCGCAAAACAAAGAACTATGAAGACTCTCATCGGAGAAATACAGCAACGACATGATCACAAGTTCTTGAACAACTTACAGTTTTTAATAAAGAGAATTATCTTCAAAATTTTAAATCTAACGTAAAACTCAATGCAACCCATTTTAGATAAGATTTTCGAAAGCTGCCTATTATAGGCTTGCAGCGTGTTGTTTCAGATGAATGAAAACTGATGAACAAAACAAGTACCTTAGCGCCACAGTTCGAAACTTGACTTAATTAAACAACATACAGTGCTACAAATCGGTCTTATTTAATGCGCCAACACAATTCTAGAATTTCAGAAGTTTGTATTGCTGAGCGCAAAAAGTGACTTCAAGTATTCTGACTCTCATCTTTTTAAATCACTTCTGAGCGAAGATTTAACATTTTGAAGTTATGTCATTCAAACTAAAATTTTACATTGCGCAATAGTTGGAGATTGTCACTGTTGTAGGTTTACTACACTCTTAAAAAAAGTGTGTAGAATTACGGTAACACATTGCTGTGTAAATAGTGCACCTATCGGATGATGTGTAGCCTATAAATTACACATAATTGTTTTAAAAAAATTACACAACGTGTGTAATTTATACACATGCTGTGTAAACTTATAACACAATCATATGTAATTTCTACACATTACCTGATAGGTGCACTATTTACACAACAATGTATTAATTCTACTGATCTTTTTTGGAGTGTACTCAAACTAGTGTGTATTTCTTTGGGTTTTTTTTCTGAAAGTTATAGCACCTTGTACCAACTTAAAGTGCGATAGTACTCTTGCTCTTTCGGGGGTGATGCAATTAATTAATTCTTCACTGTACAGCATGCTAATACAGCCAAAAAATAAGCATTGAATGTCAAAAAATCATTTTTAATCTCAAAGAGAAATAAAGCAGGAGTTATACAACAAGAAAATCACAAATTATTGCGAAACGGAGTTTTTCCTAAGTGAATAAATTTCATCATTTAATATCTCAACATTCGAGCGAGCAACGACAATGGGATTAAGATGAATGAGATCCACTTTGCAATTAACACTAAAATATTATTTTTTTAAAAAGTCTTAACTTAAGGAACCCTGTAAGCTTAAACACTACCGCAACAAAATACCATGCTAACCTCAGAGTGCGTAGCAGCCAGCTGATGGCGCACTCTCAGAACCTTTAAAAACCCACCACTTGCTACGTTTTCGTAGAGAGTCTTGTCAACTTTCCATGAGTTTGCATTTATTTGCATGCACGATAATAAGGATAAATTCACGGGGTAACATGGTGTTTCTGACTACTCAAATTTATCAACGATCAGTGACGACACCCATATTCGAATACAGTAATGATGTAGTTAGGTGCGTAATTATCATGTTTGTATTCAGTAACATGGCTTTTTGAATAACGAGATATTCCTTGCAATAAAACCGTGACGTCAAGCCCGTACTAATGGTAACATTTTACAATCAAACGTATTACCTGCTCTAGGTTCTCTTAAAAGAAGGGTTTATGGACACAACAGGATTTGGTATGTTAGAGGGTTACCTATTCTGAGCATTTCGCTGAAATTTGCATTGAAATCCGATGTGTGGCTCCGAAGATATGAGCACGTATATTTTTCACATTTTCAACAAAATGTGAACTTGAAGCAAGCACATATGACATCACTTCCCCATATTAATGGGCAGTCTTTTGTTTTTCTTTAAACTTTTTACTGGATTTTCTCCTCAGCAATTCCATATTATTAAAATATGATTGCGTAAATGACTTGCGAATTTCACAATTTTTGCATCCCCCACAGGGAGGTCATACTCTTATTAACTTCAAGGTTAACACAACAGTGTGATAAAACAAAGGGAGATATAACATTCCTTATCAATGTGAGGAAGTGATATAAGCTCTGCTGCCCTCAAGATAACTTTTGAACACAAATCTACTGACTTCATTTACTGATATCTCAAGAAATGCATATCCGATTTGAATGGAATTTTCACCACACTGTGTTACTAGATTTTGTTCCTCTTTCACATATGAAAATTAAATATTTGCTTAAACTTCCCTTTTAGGAATTGCAAGTCATTTTCTGCAGATTAAACTGCCAAGCTTTTAGCCTAGAATCTGGTTTTATGATGCCACATAAATCTCACCTTCCTTGTCAAATCAGTGAAAGAGTACGTTGCAGACATTACCAAGCGTTTCCACCGGGGGGATTTCTGCCTGCATCAGCTTGTATCACGCCTCTATGGTGGCATTCAAATCGATACAAATACAAGAGTGAAGAGAAGTGTCTGCTAGTGACTAGCCACCGTCTTAGTGACTTATGTTGACTCCGCCCCTTATCAACGCTGATGACGTGTACATCAGTAAATATTTTTACTTGTAAATGAGATTGGCTAGAAAATAAAGAGGATATTGAACTGTGCTGCATTTACAGTTATCCTGCGATGGTAAGCCTTTATCCATGGTAGGCCTATATTGAAACTGAATTGTGTATAGTTGAAGCTGATAAAAGTTGACACTAGCCTGCTAAGGTTATGCATGCTAACCTGTGCCGGGCGGAGGTACCTTTTGGTAATAGTACTAGTTTAAAATTGTTGTTTTATTGCACTTTTGAGAAAACAATTCTATGCGTTTGTAACAATGAATAATTGAGTGATAAGTATATATAAGCAACTGTCTCAAGACTTGAAACCCATTAACAGGTATGTCACTCTTTATATCCACACAATCGTTTCAAGTGAGTGCAGGCAGAGGGCGCCGCAGCAGAGGTTAAACCCCTTCCTCACATTGACAGGGAATGCTTTGTTTCCCCTTTTTCAGACAGTTGTGTTGACCTTATAGGTAACATGATGAAGACCTTCCCTGTGAGGAATGCAAATTTTTTAAAGTTCTCATGCCGCGTATGCAATCACGTTCTGATAGTATGGGATTGTTGAGGAGAAAATTGATGGTTAAATTTAAAGAAAAACAAAAGACTGCCCATTAAAGTGAGGGTATGATGCCATAATGTAGTTGCTTCGTGTCAACTTTTGGTTGAAAATGTGTCAGCTTTAACTGTTTATATCGTGAGAACCTCACATCGGATTTCAATGCCAATTTCACCCCTTTACAACCCCTGACATATCACGAAATGATGTGACCTTAAACATAGGCTTCTTTAAATAAACTTGGTGATGTTTCACTTTTCTATTTCTAACCAATTGGTTTAGGTCGGACTGGTCACTTTCCCTTTTCCAGTCTTGGTCCACTGTATTGTCTTCCGGTTACTCCATTGCTTATTCCGAGCACCAAGAACGATAATGACAGTTTGTTCCATTCTTAAACTCTTCGAATTGACCTAACAAGAGTCGAACTCCAGATTTCCAGGTTGAAATAGGATGTTTTAAATTCTGGACTCATTGAGATGATTTCGATACCTCAATGATAATGTTTGAGGGTCAATACCGCATGACAATGCTTACAGTCGGCATGATAAGGCAAGTTTCATATCCAACAGTCAGGGAAAAAGTTACAACCTCGAACTGTGCGCTGTTTTGCGGTTTTGTGAATAATTTGAAAAAGTGTCTGGTCACTATTTTTTTGAAAACCTAGCTAAAGCAGTTACTTACTCATGAAATAGTTATTTGTATGTAAAAATTGGTGGAGGAGGGTTGTATAAGTTTTGCCGTTTGTCATTGGAATGCTAAGAAATCTTAACAGCTTGGGAAAATTTTGTTCAATTCTCTTAACCAACTCAAAGAACTGCTTTAACCACTTGACTATACAGTATACACAGTCTGTTCAATCTCACAAACTGTAGGGGTCTAAACTTTCCTACTGGCCGACTGGACGAAAAATAATGTACCTGTAAAATTTGCCAGAGGTTTGAACAAGAAACAGTTGGAAATAACTAGAGTAAGTTATTATAGTCTTGCGGTGCTTACAAAACTAACCCCCCCCCCCCCCCGGTAAAAATAAGAGACAAAAAAATGTTTAATATAAGCAACGTAAGTGTGTGCAACTATACTAGATACCGTTATCGCTTGCATTATAAATTGCTTTGCTATATATCGTAACCGCCATCCTTTAAATCAAAACTGTCAGAGAAAACAACATCATCAACAACTAAAAAGACAACGAAATAGTTATTTGTCTTGTATTGAAATAACAATAAAATTAGATAATAATAATGTATTCATATTTTTTTTTTTTTTTTTTTTTTTGCGTGATGAGTTTATCATTGGAAAACTACACAATTCTTTTGCAACTTCCTCGTGAAAAACTTGTATTTAAAGGTAGTGTGATATGAAAATAGCAAAACTGGGTATTCGACGCAAATAACATTGAAAGTCAAGAAAATTCCTATGAGAACGGTTAAAAATTGACCATTTAATAAGGCAATTTCTTATTTGCACTCCATCGTGATTGATAATATTGACAGCTCAATATGCAAATTTTGTGATGTCATGAGAGGAAAATGCAATTTAAAGCTAATGTTATCTTTTGTCTATACAATATCTTATTACAAAGAGAGTTGTAACATCAGTTTGTCCAGGGGGGTTTCTTTTGGAAATTTATATTGTGTCCTTGAAAATCGTTAGCATCAACAACAAAACCTTACACTGTCTGATAAATAATGAGATAAGTTATATAGTAATAACAAAAAAAAGGTCAACACTGCACAACATTTACAATCATTATTTTGCACAAGCAACAAGTTGTTTCGCAAACATTCAAAGTTTGAAGAGGTATATCTTGAGAACCGTACAAGATCTGAAGATGTTAACATATAATTCCAGCGGTTAGTTTAACTAGCTAGATGGAGGTTTAGGGCCGAGTTATTCTTAGGGAAGACCACTTTCTTACTGCAATGTGGAGTCAGGGCATTATGCTGACATGCCACACAATTTTTACACATAGATTTTCGACACCTGAGGTAGTTCCAGTTTTCCAAAATTTTTTACTTCCTATCCCTCCGCCACATCTGCAAGGGTAAGGGTTGGGAGAGGGGGAAGGAGGGGCACGTTATCCCTGAAAAATATCAGACCTTGGGATATAAAACCCAACAGTCAAGGTGATTTCTTCTGGTGGACCCTCTAAGGGGTTCTGAAATGTTTACAATACAAGTATCTGGATTTAAGTACAATCACACAATAGCGTTGAAAATGTACTTAAAATTACATAGCTTACCACAAAAATCACAGTCAATTTTAAATTCAGATTTATCAACTCACGTTACTATCTAGTAACGTTTAAAAAGTATACGAAACATTTGGGGCTTGTATTTGGCAAAGTCAGTTATTATGACGAGGTTATTGTGGCGCTGATCCGTCACATACCGGTACACTTTAACTTGCGAAAGACTGAACTAGATCATTTTGAGATGAAGTGAAGAGTGTTCATTCGCTACAATAGAATTTTAATTTACTACTAAAACTGTGAAGTTTACTTTAGGAAGAGTGAATTTCAGTCCAGGAAGAGTGAAAATTCACTCTTGTAATGAGCGTCTGACAGTGCAACGAACACTCTTCTGATTGATCATTGCGGGCACTCAATCGACAGTGAAACTTGTATCGCTCTTTTGGAGTCAATTTCACCATGGAGCTCACGAGTCATTAACACTCTTAAAGTGAGTTTGCGCTTTTCACTCTAAATTTAAACTGTTAAGAGAGCGATTGAGTGCAACTTTTTGGTTCTTAAGGTGTGAATCCCGTATAAGGTTTTGACCGGGGATGACCTAGGTTGCCATCCCTAAAACAGGACGGAACAAGAACAGGCTCATCTCATTTTGGATATCCATTTTAATATCTGAGCTAGCTTGGACGTGTGGGTGAATGGTTTTGGGAGTTTGAGTCTGTGTGTGTGCTGTACCTTTTAAATTTGTTGTTTTCCTTTTTTTGATTTTGCTTCTTGATCCAAAGTAATTTTACTAAGAAATCCCCCCCCCCCTAAAAAAAAAAAAAGAATAAAATAATGTTACTTTTGTCGAAGAAGATCGAAGAAAAGATGTTACATCTCAAGTTTCCTTTCTGTGGGATAAATTTCCTGTTTAACCAGTTAAAAAAAATGTAAATTAAAATATCACATCTGAGAATAGACGTAACTTTCAAAATTTATGTGGAAATATCTGTATATATATATCTGCCCGGGATATACTACCGGTGATACATTTGAGCCACATTGCGTCAAACCGAAATTTGAAAATATCTTACCAAGCTGCAAATAACTTACTGTCATAATAAATTGTATTTAACTGAAAATATTGGAAACTGAGAGCTTTTGAAAAGTGGAAACACCCATAGGTTTGAGAAGATATATACAAACTGAAATAATCAACGAAAAAGTTCAGTATAAATTGGTTGATTGCAATAAAAATCCGTCGTCGCGATACTGTCTTACCCCGTTTTCCCAGCCGAAGTCACGAAATGAGATGCAGTTTCCATTCCATGCCGAACATAATTCCACACCATTTAAGATAAGATTTAAGAGTAAACCTACAAACAGATATAAGTGGCTTTTGCTACTGGGGTCAAGACTGCCAGTCAAGTGCCAAGATCACAGATGGGGATTAGGGTAATTATGCAAATGACGTTCTACAATCCATTTTATAACCATTTGGTTTAAATCAGGGGTATTTTCCAGTTGTAGCTTACTGGCTTGTTTTACCTACTCCATGAATGATGCTACAATACAGAGTACGATGACAGTAGCTTCCATTTTTAAAATGAAGCCGCGGTGCGACTTGATCAGGAATGGAACTTTAGACCTCCCGACTCCCAGTCGGGTGCTCGGAATAGGGTAGAGGAAACAACTAAGTTAGTAGGTTTTACCTAAGAAACTATAACACTGTGCAACTTTACATATAAGTAATAAAACAAAAAACTGTTTGACAACACTTCCTGGGGACAGGAAGGATATAGGCCGATATGTGAAATTTAGGGTTCCACGGGGAAAAGGGAATTCTGTGGAAGAAGATCGACCTTCCTTAATATCGGTTCCTACACATTTTTGAGATACTGTAGCGGTCGGAAGTACCACTATAGGTGAGAACCCTCATGCAGGTGAGTTGGGTCAGGGGAGGCCTTCCCTACTCTGGAGAGAGTGTAGGATTTTGATCAGAAGGGAAGAAAACGCCCCTTGAGGGGCACTAAAACAGACTTTTAAGAGCCTTCCAAAAGACGGCCACAATATTTTGTATTTCGTCCGAGTGCGGCCTTCCCCTTGACCAAATACGTTTCGCCACCTCCACAATAGCAATGGGTTCAAAATCGAATCACTGCACAAACAAGGGTCTGTGACCACCCTTGGACATTTTGCATAGGCATTGGATTCCTTCCATATTGGGTTCCAGCCCATCGGCAAGTTGTTTTTTCCTATATTGTAGGTCATCATTGAAAAGAATACGTGTATTTGGGAAGGGGACGTCCGTTTCGCGCAACTAATACTTCATTTACTTCTGCTATATACCCGTCTAAATGTGCATGTTGCTCTGGTGTGTATGGGTCGAAATTCAAATATGTATGGTTTAAATCCGGTGGAAACAGTTGTAGAGCACATTCGAGGCGATCAAGGCGAGGAGTTTGCTTAAGGAACTGCAACATTCTTGTAAGTTCGTACATTGGATTCTTTTCGAGATCTTCGTAGAATACCACCAGCAGCCGTTTACAATATTTGATCCAATTTAAATTAGTGTTTTTCCAAAAGCCAGATTGGTTAGGAAAATATCCTGTTCTCCATCGTGCTGAAAAAAATAGAAAAAGATCTGTATTCGCCTCTTTTAATTGACTCATAAATTGTCTTTCTGAAGATCTAATTACAGGGTATATAATTAAATATTTTTTTTGTATGCATGTATCATTTTATATAATAACTTTTAACTGTAGCAAAGATATCCCACAATCCTTTGCAACAGGTATACGGAAAAGTGTCTATGTACATTTCAACAATTACGGTAGATTTACAAAACGACAAAATGAAGATATCAACAAAGGTCATAACAGAAAAGTTCTGGAAACCTATAAAAAGAACTTTTTGTAATCGTTGTGATTCTCTTTCCTGTTTTTGTTTAATGTAAATTTACAGAGATTTCGAATCATTCTTTACAGTGTATAAATTGGATAAATTGTATAAATGGAAGAAGTAGGGCAATAGTTTGAAGTATAATGTAGAATTTTGGTTGTAAATGAAAGCCATGCAATATCCTAATGCGCCCCTGTGAGCCTGTTTAATCCTCGAAATACCAAGAGACATTATCCCTTCCAAAAGTCAGTTGCATGAGGTCTTACGGCTCATTTTCTAACCTATAGACGAATCCGATTTGCATTTGTTTTTAGGGACTGCAAGCCGCCATTAGTGGGGTCCATCAACCTAAAATCGTCTCTAATTATTGATTACATGAATTTCAAACCCTCATATTTAGTGAACTTAAATTGGGGAATTTAAGATACAAATTTGTGTACAACCATCCATGATAGAGGTAAGCTAGGAAATCTAAAAATTCAAGGTGATGGACCCAAGTTACGGCCGACTGAAATCAGACCATCACTTTCTGTCCGGATTCGTGTATAAAGATAATGCACGTGACGTCAGCGCGTTTCACTTAGGGACGCTCGATGGAAAACTATGAGAAAAGGCAGTCTTTGTGTTAACGAAACGCGCGCACAACAGCACCTTCGTAAAAATCGTTGTGCAATGGATCCTTAGATCGTAGATGGAAAAACACGTATAGAAATCATGGGCTAAGAATTTCTCTGGGAAAACAGAGATGCGCAACTCAGTGACGAAGCTGAGGTGCTTCCTGGATTGTTTTCCTTCTACTTCATTGCCAATGATGAGCACCAAGCACAAAGCAGTGTTTAGTTCCATTTTTAAAGTCTTTCCAGTTTTAAAGAGTCTTCCTTATTCACATTCATTATAAGAGGGAATGTAATCACAAAAGTTCGCGACAATTTCCTCAATGAAATGCGACATTTGTTACAAGTAGAATCTAATATAGCTAGCTTTGGTGTGAATTTCAACACCATACTTCGAGAGAAAGTAACTCTTCAACGATGTTGTTTCTGAACACACTCTTCTTAAGATTCGAGGTGACATTTCTACTTTTTTTACAATTTTAAATTTCGATTTCCTTTGGGGTAACGCTCAACCCGCCACTGACGGGTTAAAGGAAGCATCTCGCAGCTATTATCTACTGGGAAGAGATGGACCTTGAAAGAGCGGAGAAATGACCACATTATGTATCATTGGAAAATTTCGATAAGATGGATGAAAAGCTACAACGTGAATATTAAAGAATTCTGCCCCTTGAAAAGTGGATGACACTACTTGGGCGATGTCATCCCTTGGCCGATTTCTGAACATTAGAAACGGGCAAACAACAGTAGGCACTCACTGGACCATGAAATCATAAACAATGTGGCTTTTTGTCAGTTGTTCAACAAGCAAGGATTTCAATGACATGATAAGTTTGTCCATGTTTCAAGGGAACTAAATCTGTAATGAAATAAATTTATCAAAACATCAAGTCTTAATTGTCAAAACTGAGGGAAAATTGTCGGACTATACACGTGCTTCAAAATACCAGTAATGTAGTCGAGTCCGCTCTCAGACTCGTGATTTCAGAATTTGAAGGACTCGTCAAGAAGGATCGATTTTCCTCCATTGGGAAAGTACGGACACTCGAATCGGACGCGAGTCCTTGAAAGCTGAAAATTGCCCCACTTGTGGCCCGGCACCTCCGGACTCGGCTACTGCACAGTAAAGTACAGTAACTGGGGTATACTGTAAGGAAAAGGGCAAAATAAAAAACAAAAACAAAAAAGGAAGAAAAAAAAACACTCAATTGACTTACGTTCTTGCAAAATAGCACGAGCCGTTTCCTCATTTGTTCTGTTACCATCAAAAGTAAGTTCTCGAAAAAATTCAGAAACTAGTGAATAATAAGGATTTCTTAGCAAAAGGATTGCCCCATCAGGAAACATCTCAATGTGATCTTGAGAATAGTAATGTGTTTTAACGCAAACTCCGGTACGATGCCGAAAATCTTCGGTACCCGCCCTGAATGCTAAATGATGGAAAGGGAAAAAATGGTCGAGAATGACGTCGAAAGCAGATCTCTAGATCTCTTAGTCAAAAATGGTTACAAAGATATTAAATGTGAAAGTTTAAGCAAAAATTTAATTTCCATTTGTGAAAGAGGAACAAATCTACAGAATATGGTGAAACTTCCATGCAGATCAGGCATGTACTTCTGGAGATATCAGTAACAGAAAACTTTAGATTTGTGTTCCAAAGTGATCTGCGCACAGCAGAGGTTGATTCACTGTCTCACATTGACAAGGAATGCTCCGTTCTTCTTTGTCTTTTTTCTTTGTTTCTCGAAAGGAGCGCGCAGACATTACCTTTCAAATTTAGTGTATAGGATCGTGTATTTCAGTGTTGGCGTATACTGTTGTTCGTTGACTTCCCCAGTTACACAGAACTATTGCTCACTGTCTGAAGCCAACCAATTTAAAAGTCGAGCAGTCTTTTTCCGGTTGTTTAGCCAGTTCCACTAGTTAGACTCCATCGCATATGCTGATCACCAAGCACAATGACAGGAGGTCCAATTTTTAAAATCTTCGGTATACCCAGTAATGATATGAGCTAGTAATTCCAGACCTATGGCAGTATGGAAGACCTTCAGGCTTCCGGCTGCAAGTTGGATGCTCTTACCACCTGGCAATGCAGTCGATCTGGCCGTTATTTTTTGGACAAATTTAGTCACCCCAGAGTGGATTAGTGCAGCCTAGGACTGTCTTGTCTCATGACTGAGCGTTATGTGTCAATGTGTGTCTCCTTAAATATGAAACTTACCAGGACGAACTGCTTTTGTTACCTCGAATGAGCAATATCATAATATTCATTTAACTGTTGCTTCAAAATAAGTTTTTCAAGACTGTTCTGTTCTTTTACTGACTGTTTTGTTCTTTTACTCTTCCGGGAAATGTTTTACAAGTCAGTTTTGATTCACACTGTTGTGGTGAACCTGAAAATAATAGAAATTGGACATCCCTTTGGGGCACGGCAAAATTTGTAAGGGCTCTCATGCCACTTATACAATCTTCGTTCTGATTTTATGGGATTGTTGAGGAGAAAATTGGTTTGAAAGTTTAAAGAAAATCAAAAGACTCTCCTTTAATGTGATGTCGTAAATGTGCTTGCTTAAAGTTCACTTTTGTTGAAAATGTGACAATTTGCCTTACAGCTTATATATTGTAAGCCACACAATGGATTTCAATGCAAATTTTAACAAAATGCTCAAAATAAGTACACTCATCTAACATATCAAAATTTGTTGTTACCGTAAACCCTCCTTTCAACTCATAAAATAAGAGTGTCTGGGGATGGTAACTGCAAAGTCATTACCGTACTTATACAGAAAGTGTCATCAAGTTATATTTACGCAACTTATCTTTCACAAGTCTAAATTAAAAAGTCAGGCTTTCCGTAAAAGAAATTTAGGTATTGAAAATTTGAACGATTCTCGCCAGACGGAAGGTTACTGGAGCGAAGATTTTGAAACCGATCTAATTAGGCTTCGATCTAGAAACTGCGTATTAGTGATCTCCACACTTTGGATAGTCTCAAAATTCATAAATTGTTCTCCCTTTGCTGTGAATTAATGGTATTCCACTCATTGTTAACTAAACACTGTAAAAAATGTCTGTACATTTACAGAAAATAAAATTAGGAAAAACAAAAGAATACATAAAGAGTGCCGTCAACTCATTGACAGCACTTTTTATGTATTCTTTTGTATTTCTTTATTTTTTCTTCTGTAATTACATTACAAACATTTTTTTACAGTGTAGTTTGCTTTTATAGAAACAGTCTTGTGGGGAAGTAGTTTTCTTTCCGAGAAATTGTTTCTTTCAACTCCCGTGTATTGCTCTTTGAATGCAGCGACGTAGATGTAAGATGGTTAGAAACTCACAACGTACTAGTGCAATACTTAACGGTTAAATTAAAACACGAGGCAACCCTGTCTGCATGTGCTGGAAGTAGGATAGGGCTCTTCTTTAACTGAGTGGAGTGCATATGCCCTACTTTGTACACTCCCCCCAAAATAGAGGGCGCATGTCCAGAAGTCGTTACGATTATTTTGGGTCGTTTGAATGACATCTTCATTCCTTTCAATTCAGTTCCCAATTAAGTATGTTTACTCTGACAAACGTGTTTAGCGATAACATTTTTGCCCTCACATTGTAAACATGTTTGTATTTTAAACATGGTTAGTTATTTAACACTAAACGTTTAGAACTGAACGTGTTTAACGGAAAGTGGGAGTGAACACGTGTTCTTAGCATCTAAACGTGCTTACAAAATGGGGTAAAAAGTGCTTACAACAACGTTTAAAGCCCGAAAACCTTTTAAGGAGTGCACTTTAGTTTGCATCGAGTTCCTCCTCTTTGCTCTGTACACGCCATGGTACTTACAACTCAAACTATCTGAGTCACCTTTACTGTAACAGCTGATAATCGAATTTAAAGCAAAACAATCTGCTGACAATCGAGTGTAATTCCTCTCGGTCGATTGATTTCCACTCCGCACCCCTCCCCCAAATTGGAATGGTGTTTGAAAACTCTTAATCCACGGCATAAGCTTGGTCGAATTTTCCGTAAAGGTTTAGGTATAAAGATGGTCCCATAAGCTAATAGTTTACAATGAGAATTGTATTCAAGGCTTCAACAACTATTAGGGCTGTAAACCTTACTCTTTTTATTCCATTCGTATTTTTGTTCCGTCTCCCAGTAAACGCTACCAGTTGAGATCTTTGATGCTACTTGAAGGAGAAGCCGAGTCCATGTGTTTCCAGAGCGAGGAAAGCTAGCCAGAGCGGTAAGAGGCATGCTCCCCTGGGGAGCGACCTCAATATCCTCCAACATAGTCGGACACTGTGTGGGATCTACAAGAAAAGAAGGGGATAGTGAAATCCTTAAAAATGGCTTTATGTATATTTTTTGTTTTCCTATACGATGAGACTTTCCTTCTTATTTTTTGGTGCATGGTCCTCCTGGCCTCTGATTTATTACATTTTATTGCCTGAGGGAAGAAAGGAAGGTCACTACTCATTTACACTTGACTCATAAACTGATCGACAGAAATAAATATATTAAAATATACAAAAAGTTACGTAACATTTGGGGTTAGCTAGGCCAGTCAAACATGTGTTTAATGTTAACTGTATAAACACAATGAAAGCTTATATCATTTGAGGGCACAGATCATGTAACAAACTCAGATATCGGTAACACCCCAAAACACATTTGATCAATTGCGGTCTCTATGTTGCATCATCCGGAAGCATAGTCACGGCATGAAAGGTCGAATTTCTAAGGTATCATTTGGTGGTACACCGATTTTTAACGATCGTCTGGTTTAATGGAAGAATATATGTAGTACATATACATTATACACCATTTCATTTTGTCCAGAGAGATATCACATTATCACCATCCCTCTGCTCTTCATTAGCCTCTATTTCGCATTTGATCATAAAAGAAACATGGAAGATGCAGAAGGGTGATACGAGGGGGGGGGGGGAGTCCTCTTGATGAAAAATTTAGCCTCTGCAAAGGTATACTAAATATTTTTATAATCCATCTCCTAAATGACCTAACTTGGGAAGGGAGGGGGGGGAACATTAGCTGGGTTAATGCTAAAACCTCAGAGCTTCCGGGGTTCCCCCTCCCCAACCCCAACTCCCAGGAACGGGCGATTTGGGCTACTTATTACGATACGCGCGAAAATTTTCGCCCCAACATTACACTATTTTGACATTGACACTGGAGAACTGGAACAATTCCTACCTCCGATTGGTCCAGTGGGAACTGTAACCGGCGTACTGTCAACGTGTGGCATCTTGAAAGGTTCTTCTGAAAGGTAATAGTTACAAAATAAAACATTATTCAAAGTGTGAACTCATTGGACCATTAACATAGTTAAAAAATATTGGTGATTGAAACCGCATTGCATTTATGTTCAATATTCAGCAGTTCAAATGAACTTGCGCCTACGGAAAATTGTCAATTATCAATTATAATTTCAATTCAGATGCTATCTTGGCGCATTTTTCACCTATGGATTGCTCTATCATCTATTAAATTTAAAAAAAAAAAGGGCTCACCATATACGACGGGCAAAGAAAACATCGTGCAAAGTCACAGGAGTATTCCGGTGTCTTTTCACTAATATCCCCCATGACTGAAAGACATAGTCCTGACCTAAATGCTGCCCAATTCAAGATATCTTGATTTTAAGATTGTATACTTTTGTTAAAACAAATCTGTCAGTTCTACATTTTTCAAGAAGGTCACAAAAATTTATGAGACCTATGCAAAATGCGTCCAAATTTTCTTTCTTGCTTTCTTTCCAATTTAATGTCTTCTTTGGGTTTGAAATGCGATGCAGTAGTAGAATGTTCAAATTTTCTTCCTGTACATCTACCATTATGCACACACATCAATTTTAAAGTAATACAACAGCTATTGCTTCATATTCCCTGCAGCATCTTCAAAATCATTTTTATTAAGTAATTTGAAATCAATATTAAAATTAATGAGCCGCGGTGACATCACAGGTCCCATAATGAACTAAAATCTCGAGAAGAAATTACGTTAGCATATTTTGAAAATTAGTACCTTCTGAAAGCCCTATATTCTATTGGGACGCAGTTTTCTCCTCCTGAAAGCGAAAATTTGTTTGCCAACTTTCAAGTGAATGAATTTTGTTTATAGCAAATCACTTTAATTTATATACTTTTGCTGATCGCTTTGATGACGTCTGACTACACTGTTAAAAATTTCTGTAAATTTACAGACTTTTTTTAACTTAAACTTTTTGTATTTTACTTTTAATAGAGATTTTCTGTATCTTTACAGACACTTTGTATTTCTACAATAAAAAAAGGTTGTTTAACATGTATTTTCTGTTTATTTGAAAAACCATTTCTGTCTGCTTTTTTAACCAAATTTTACTGCTTTGTAAAACTTTTTCTGCAAATGTACAGAAATTTTAACAGTATTTTGTATTTTTCTGATTTCACATAAATATACTGTCATTTAACAAACATTCATTTTGTTTTTACGCTGAAAAAGAAACAAAAATAAGCCCAAACAAACAAATAAGAAATAGCCAGAAAATTTTCAATATATAACATGCATCGTTCTGCGAAGTTTCAGTTAAAAAAGAAAACATTTTTGGCAAATTTATGGCCCTATTTGAAAATTAACTTACATTTATTATACTGACAATTGGTATACTGATGTCAACTCATCGCCACAGGCGCTCATGCACTTGATCGAATTAAAAACGTTTCACAAATTTACTTGAAAGAGTCTGTAAATTTACCACTTCATGACGTAAATCTCATTTTGCATAAATGGGTGGAGCTTATTTTGTAGGCATTTTCCTAACAAAAGGATTGCTGTTGCTTTGAATAATATCTTTTTTGGCTTTTTTTAATCAGGAAGTGATAAACTTATTGTTTACCTTGTCTGGAAATGTTTGCAACCAATGTATTTGCATTCTTTGTCATATTTATTTTAAAAACAATTATTATATTGTACCAAAAATGTGACTTTCCAATTACAAAGTTCCTAGAGATAGCCGTCTACTGGACAACAATGTGATAACAAAGTATCCTCATTGTGTTTTGATTGAAAATAACTTCGTAACGACACATTACGTTGATAAGCAAATACCTGATCTACGTAATGGTGAAGTGTATGTTACGTAATAACATATGAAAGGAAAAAAGCGGTATTATAATATATATTAAAACGCCGAGAATGAAAACAGTAGGCTGTAAATTCACATAAAATTAAGGTAAAAAAAAAACAGAACAATTCTGTAATTCGATTTTATAGTAGACATTTGTAAACTAATTTACATGCAAAAACTGTAAAGAAAAAACAAACACTTAATGTTTTTTCATGATTACAGTCTGGCTGTAAAAAAAAAACATTATTTGGTTGGAAAAAAATTTGCCATAAAAATTATGTAAATTTTACAGAGAAATTTCTAACAGTGTACTATTTGAGTAACTGGCGTTTACTTAAATATTATTTGGTTTGGAATGTTGTGTAGCTAATGGCGCAGGTGATTGATATGTATACTTCTAGGCTACACATGGAAAAATGTGTACGTATTAAGCACACAAAAGCTCCATTGTGTGGCCAGGACGTGTTCTAGGGTCATCACAGTGAAAGCCTATTGTAGTCTTACGTAGCAAGTTTAGTTTTGTCCTAAATCTTGAAATCCGACTTCGGTATGGCCTCACTACACAATCTATTACAAAATTGATTGATTACAAATCAAATACAACATGTAGTAAATTGGAATGGCGGAAAAATAATAAAATAGGAAAATTCTATTCCCATATACACTCTATAAAATGTGTTTGGAAATGAATTGAACGTTTTTCTAAACAGTTTTTGCAAGCACGTTTAAAAGCTAAACACACACTCTAGAAAATTCTAGTCCATAAATTTGAATAGAATCTAATCAAACATCATTCTTCTAAAATGGGGTGCGAACCGGAAACTTGTCAAACCTTTGACTATATGCGACTCAAAACTGATACCAAAAGTTTCACTTTTGAACCATTTCTAGTCAATTTTGAAACGAATCTTTTCGAATGTTTGACAAGATTCCGGTTCATGCCCATTTTATAAGATGTTTTTAGAGTGCATGTGTCTAATTCCTAACTATGTTGCTTTGACAGGTTTAATTGCTAAACATTCACAGTTCATTGCTGAACATGTTAAGACATTAAACATGTTTACAAAGTGGGGTCAAACTATTCAATTGCTAAACACCCTTAAATTTAAAGAGTGTACCGTAACATATTTCGGGGAGAAATTTGAAGGCAGTCATTTATCACCCTAAACTACAGTTTCAGTATGCATACATCAAAACTCTCAATTGGTACAGCTCTTTGATTGGCATCACATTCAAACAACGCATCATAGCTAAATTACACAGCATGGGCACTGAGAGTGTCTTGATTACACGTTATGGACATGTGTGCCCAGTGGGACAAGCCATGAAGCAATAAACTAGGACTGTGTCTGGATACAAATCAGTTTTAGATAAATATGGAAGGGGCTAGAAGTGAGTAGGTTGGGAGGATTGGAACTGTTTGGGATGATGAAAATATGCCTCTAAGGAAAGCAAATAACACGCTGCGGATAACGAAGTAAATACGGGAAATTCATGGAGAATTAACATGTCGTCATACCTTGGGCAACAACGTCGACTATCTTAGACTCTTCCGGTATCTCGACTGGACTTTCTCGGCTCTCTAGAATCCTTAAATTTACAGGCTCACCAATTTGGATTTGGTCCACTGGCTCTTCATATTTAGTTATAGTGACGATATATAGTAAAGCAATTGACAGGAGTGTAAGAACTAGTTGTAACGGACGTCTCCAGCGACGAGAAATGTCAAAAAACGGATCCATTATGGTATCTGATTTTTGCTTTCTTTCAGAGATCATTACCGCCCTCAAGAACAGAATTAAATATTTTCAATGGGTAACTTTGATATTTTCCCAATTTTTTTCTTCCAGAAGGATCGCAATTTAAAGGGCGTTTGGAAGTCCTGATTTCCAGAGGTTGACTTTGTAGGCCGCCAATCACTAAGTAGGAACGTCGACTCCTGTAATGATAATCACGATATTCAAATTGGCGTCAGAGAGCAACTGAATATTTGTGACATGATTCATTTTGTAACATTTAGTCTGATTGGAATACCCTAGTATTTCTCATAATGACATCAGTTATTTGTTCATTAGCGAGTTCGGTGATTCGTTTTGGTGGCTAAGTACATGCGCACATCCTCCAAGTCGTTGGAATAAACGAATCAAACCTACAATATGCGTTCCAAAATTTTAAAGCACATGAAAATTTTGTGACATCATTTTTTTTTCTTAATCCAACTATAACATAAGGAAGAATCTTAATTGTGGTCCTGTGCAGTGAACTTTGTCTTACTTGCTCTCTTGGTGTAAAAATATGCATTTTAATTTTTTGTAGTAGGACTGAGTCCCTATTTTCGTTCGGGTTGGCTATTCAGATTTATGAATAGTGTTATAAGCACGTGCTGAACAAAACCAAGGGAACGTCGTTCAGGTATGTGATGAGATCGGTTTGTATATCTCATGCTGTGTCCCACAATTCCAAGCTCCCAAGAAATACCGAACTTGCTAATTCTTAGGTTTGCTGCTGCCGAACTCGTTGAACACTAACTGTACCTCATATCAATCGAAAACGAGAGTAATGATAAAATACAAAGTGAAAAAATAACTTTAAGTTATCAACAAGAAACGGCACAGGTATGATGAAGCAAATTTCTGATGCATGCTAATAATGTTAAACCTGTTACATTTCTATCAGTTTCTTGGTTTAGTCATTAGGCAAGAGTCTAGCCATCGTTACATTTTCACGAATGCCACTTTCCACAACGTTCGTTGTTACCACGCATGTACACGCAAATTTTAGGCCGACCCCACTAGAGCTATATTAGATCTTCGGTTAACCCAAATAGTCTAACTTTGGAGATGGGGAGGGGCGGGGCAAGTGGGGCGCAAGGACAAAATTTAAGGGTGAAAATTCCACCTCTTGAATCCTCCGTCACTAGGGTATTTTTCCTATCAGACCCCTCCAGGAAAAGCCATCCATATTTCCCATCCCTCACAAGATGAACATGACAACCCTAGATTGGGGACGAATGGTATAATCTAAAAGATCAATAATATAATGTACACATGCAGGCCGATGGATGGTGAAAAGCAAATGCAACAGAGTTGGGTCTATGAAAGGTTAATGCACAACGGGGCTATGTCAATGTTCCCAACGTTAACTGTCCCCTCACTGGGCTTAGTGTACCGAATATTGGGAACAATCTCACCTGTATAAACATCGACCCTCTAATAATCGCTAAATCATCGAGATTTACGAAAAAGAGGAACATAGAGCGTTGGGAACATTGAACCCTGCGAACATTATTGGGTACAAACCATATGGGACCATTGCAGTCAGAGTAAATGTAAGATGTACAATTCGTTGTGACTTTGTATTATTGTCTCAACTCATCTGCCCTTTCTTAGGCTGGTTTTTTCCCATTAATTCAGAAATTACTGTACACAAGAGATTCATATGGGGTGGGGAGGGGGAAGAGGGTCATTATCTCTCCCCGGATATTGCCCTTGCCTCTACTTTCCCTCACCCACACCCCTTTTGCCACTGGCAAATAAGGTCAGTTAGGAATTGGGTTAAACAAAAATTATAAAAACCAAATGACTAATTAAATAAAATGCCTTAAAAAAGAGTTAATTTTTCTCCTAGATATGCTACATGCAACCTCAGAGCTTCCGGGGCTTTTCCCCTAAACTGGACCAACACGCTGGGATGGACTATTTGGGCTCGGTTTCAGGCTTCAAAAAAACTTTTGCCTTGCAATATTTTCATTTGCCCTTAATTCGCCCCGTCCATGTTGATGATTCTGGCACCGCTTCTGCCTGTTGATAACTTTACTGGGGTTCTGAGACTACAATCATACTGACCAACTTGAAATTTAGCTCAGTTGAAAGTTAACAGACACAAGGTGAATTTAAAGCTACCCGAATGATCGATTGTTGTTATAACTCAAATGTTTGAATACTCTCTCCGGGATGTGCGCGATGTTATGCATGGGCAACAGGGTAGGCGAGTCAGCATTGTGCCCCACAACTGGGAAAAGAGACCCTGGATGTCGATACATATTATACCATGGGACTAGTTTTAGCGTAAAATTAAAGAAATAACCCTGCGGAGGGTTTAAATCTGAGGCGTGAGCTATCGTACTAACTAACTCTGCTGTAAGCCAGTAACCAATGTAGTGTTGTAACAATATACTAGTCGAGAGCTTATGGACTCTCACAGTCTTTTGTACCTTGCGATCAATCAATATTTCTTCTAATGGCACACAGATAATAATCTTTGCTGAATAGCTTGTCTGGCGGTTTTAAGCTCCGCTGTAATGTGCCGGGCTGGCCCGGTCAATAGTTTCATTGATAACCTAAACTGCTACTGTTTCCACCGGTGCCCTTATACACCGTGTCATTTGAAAATGCGTTTCACCCCAAGCCCAAGCTTAGCAAGTTGATAAAACACGGGTTTCAAAGTGTGATTTTAAAATTATGAAGAGAGTATTTCCTCCGGCATTAACGTGAACGGTAAGAGATATTTTTATGTAGTCTATTTGACTAACGGTTAGCAACAACGTTCTTGTTGCGGTTTCGCGCTATTGTATAAAACAGTAAATTTAGTGTCAGCCAGTGTTTACCTTGCACTATCTGACTATGATCAACTTCTTTTGCAACCACATGATACTAGATTAGGTTAAATGATGCTTTACGGCCCAGTTTCCAACCGATTGGTTCAAGTCGAGCCAGCCACGGCCTTTTATTCAAGTTGTGTCCCACTGGCTTCAAGTTGTTTCCCGTACTCCATTGCTTCAGTGTGCTAGATATTAGAATAATATAACTTCGCAATACGAAGTCTTATCATGGAAAATGAAAATAAGGTCCCCTTAAAGCTTAAAGATCAAATCTTCTCAACCAAACAGTTCCGATTCTCCTAAACTATCCTTAATTAAGCCCTTCCCACAACTGTCTAAAACTCATCCTCATCCAGACACAATATCAAATTATTGCTTCAGGGTGAGTATACAAGCCCATGATGTGAAATCAAAATGCTCTTACTATAGTTCATACTGTGAAATATGACTTATGCAGTAATCTGCATTTTTAACTTGCTGTCAATCAAAGAGCTAGGCGGCCAACCGAGAATTTCTGTTAACTACTAAACTATTGCAGTTCGGCTGAGAGTTGAATGCTTCAGTTAAGTACTACAGTATACATGTCTGTTATTACTCTAAGTAGAAAACACTTAGTATTTCATTTTAAAAATAATGTCATCAAAATACCCAGACTGTCGGTAACGTACCGGCACCCAGAGAGCTGTCCCCTAGTAGGTACACACATTGGCTAGTAACTAGTACACTGGCATTAAAAAGTGTACTTTGGAGATGATGTATAATGTGCATCATGACCGAAAGGGTCCAGATGTTTTCTAGTAACCAACTGTTACACTCTGAATTCAAAAGGATGCAATTCACTCCAAATAGGGCGATATTTCACACATGAAATGAAACTTGGAGTGAATTTCCACTTTGTTCCGAATGGATTTCACTCGTACTCTTTAAAAGCGTGTTGAGCAAGTAAACAATATTTGCCTCTCTTTGTAAACACGTTTAAATTCTAAACATGTCTAGCAATTGAACAATTACTGTAATCTTTAGCGATGAAAAGGAAAAGGTTTTGAAAGGAAATGCCTCTCAATTTGACACACAGTGTTTAGCGGTGTAAACATGTTTACAAAGAGGGCAAAAGTGAATATATTGTAGTGTTCACTTGACACCAGGCTCTTTATAGGGTGAATTTGACTCTTCTGATTTTGGAATTCACAGCACGCACATTCAGTATAGCGAAAAATGGCGGGGAGGGTTAGGTGCACACATTGCCTACATTTCCCGGCACTGATGCGAGAACAACAGCCTAGACCAAAGGTGTGCAATATTTCAGCTCTTCCATCTTACGACCCTCCTCCCCCCAAAAAAAACGTTCTAAAGAAGGGGGGATACATTATAATGTATCCCCCCTTCTTTAGAACGTATATATACCCCTCTCCAATGACAAATACCAAGAACCAGTCCTCTTCCCCTAGTCTGTTAAACTTTCGAGGATATGGTTCCTAATAGTCGAAGAATAAGCCAACCATTGAAATCAAAAGTCGGGTTTGGGTAGTGGGTCGGGTGCAAGGCCTGTGACGTTTTTTGAGGAGGTGGGCATGAGCCACAATTAAAAATAAATAGTTGTAAGAGCACTCGCGTCAGACTTGTTTAAAAACAGCAGATATATCAGCATTCCTACATTTTCGTCTAAACGAATCTACTTGATATGCCCGGACATAAAAAAATAAATACAAAAGACAAGACCTATTCAAGATACTGTAGATCAAGCAACACGGGAGACACGTGCACAAATTTCACAGTTGAGTGATAAAAATGCTCATTTGTCATATCATTCTCAAGGCTCAAGGAAGAGCCACTGAAAAAATATGATACTCTACACCACTTATCCCAAATAGAGTGACTACATTGTCCCTTTAATTCTCACCCTTACAATTAGAGGGTATTGCAGTCTTCACTTCTACCACAACATCATCCACCAGATTTAGATTCTGACCATTGAATCCTTCATTACTTGGGAAAGTATAAATTTTGGTGGCTGCGGTGTGTGGCTAACGATACTGAACAGATTCATCGTTTTGCACTTGATTTGAAGATATTAAAGTTCTTTATCTACAGTACCCCATGAGAGTTTCTAGTTGGCCAGCAAACTTAGCCAAACTAAAAACAGTATCCTGTTTACACTTTGAGCTATCAACTGGGGAGCTAATCCCTTATACAAGCAAATCCCTAAATGTTTTGTGAATGATTGCAGTCTTCTCCTGTCATTCATGTGAAACATGAGTCTAAACACATAACAAAAACGTTTCTTACCGCGTATACGTTAAAGGTGTTCTACATGTAGGAATAAATTCGAATTCACATGGACGACGATCCAGGTAGGTTATAGGATGTGTTCCCCGATATTTGCAAAGAAACGCTCATTAAATGTATTTCTATTTATTTACCTTTTTTATTTACTTATTTTTATTCATTTATTTATTTTATTTTATCTTTTTTTTTTGAAAACTAAGGTAATGTCCCACCCTCAATATTGGAAACAAAATTGCTGCTTTGTCGGATTAATGTACACTGTAGTTGTGTTTTTTCGTTTACCACCTAATATTTACTATCATGAAGAATATATTTCTCTAATTTGCCAGATTAAAATCTCAATCAACTTGATTGACAAAAAGGAAGCGCAGCATCTGTGAAAAAAATGTATTTTTCGAGGTAAGTCTGCAAATCATAATAAATTAGTCCTTTTTGAAAAAAAATCAAAATCATTCGAGTGAAGAATAAAGTAGTTTCGCCATGCCCTCTGTAATTGTTTCGGATCCATACAACAAAAGGGGTCTTATAGGGTCTAATAAATAATTACCCTTAACTTTATCCCTACCCTTCAAAACCTTTCAAAACTTCAGTGTCCCTATTTTATGGATGTTATACCGCATACTGTATATGCAACTCGGTGGCATCAAAGGTGTGTTGACATGTAAAACGTGTTGATAGATTAGTTAGATGAAGTTTTACGGCCCAGTTTCCAACCATTTGGTTCAAGTCGAGCCTGCCACGACCTTTTTTCAGTCGTGGCTCACTGGCTTTTTTCCCATCTCCATCTTGCTTATGCCAAGCACAAGAGCTGTAGATTCCATTTTTAAAGTCTTCGGTATGACCCGGCCAGGACTCGAACTCCCTGGTCCTGGCTGCAAGTCGGATACTTTGACCACTTGTAGGTATTGATAGGAGCCAAAAGATGGCTTTGAAAAGGCTTCACCTTGCATAGGGTGTTATATGACTTATGGAACCTTCAGTAACACGTTAATACACATTGTGGGTATTTATTTATTTTTGGGGGAAGGGGGGGGGGTGGGTAACGTAATATATTACCTAAATAGTAGTACAAAAATGACAAATTATTGTGAAGCTTATCTTCCCTATAGGAGTAAAGTAAATTCAAGCCAGGTGCAGCAGCGTTAGCAAAATCTATTGTGGGCAGTTTTAATCCTGCTATATGGAGAGCAGAAGCGCCTTCACTTAAATCACGCGATGTATTTGCAATGTAGAGTCACATCTGTCTTTCCTGGTAGACCTCACCAGTCCCTGAAATTTAAAGAACGGATTAAAGGGCACGAACAGTCATCCCAAATGGAAGTAGTGCAGTAGACTGTCCACTTCCATGATTGGCTGTTGGGAGTCATGTGACAGTGTTTTTCCTCTTCAAATGTGAAATTTACTTGAAATAACTGATTGATTTACCTTGAATATGCAATAGTAAAGTCATAAAATGTAATAAAATAAACTTTGAAGAGAAATAAGATGAAAATTGTATTATTTAGCTTTTTCCTCAAACTAAGTTTGGGGAGACTGATCCTAACCTTTAAGGTCATATCAAGTTTTGATATATGAGAAGAGTACTTATTTTGATTTTTTTTTTGTGAAATTTGCTTTGAATTCAATGTGTGGTTTTCAAGATGACAGCAAGTCGAATCGTCACATTTAAAAAAAGAATGAACTTGAAGCAAACTCATATAATTTTGACATCATATCCTCACATTAATGGGCAGTCTTTTGCTTTTCTTTAGAGCTTACAGCCTATATTCTTCTCAACAGTCCCATACTATCAAAATATGAATGCATAAGCAGCAAGAGAACTTTTCAAGCTTTGATATACTCATGGAGAGGTCCCTCTTCTGTTAACATTAAGGGCAACACAGCACTATGAAACAAAGGAAAAAATACATTCCTTGTCAATGTGAGGAAGTAATTTAATATCTACTGCCCTCACACTCACTTTTGAACACAAATCTAGTAACTTCATTTGCTGATATCTCGAAAGAAACATGTCCCATTTGAATGGAAATTTCATCACACTGTGTAGATTTTGTTCCGCTTTCACATATTAAAGTTAAATCTTTGCCTAAATTTCTCCTTTAACAACTTCGGCTCTTCATACTGGATCTAAGATTGTAGCAATATCTCCAAGAGTCGCTCTACTTTTGCTAAAACAGTAGTTCTGCCCATTTAAAAAAATAAAAGGCCGAAATTTTAAACCAAAAGACAATAATCGTCCAAAGCCGGCTAGTTTTAACCAAGAGTTGAGGCATGGGTAAGCGTCGCCTTTTTTCGGTGGTATTTTACTGAAAGCAAAGTGTTTTGAAATATTTATTTTTTCACATACTTGTCAATAAAAACAATGGAAAACGCCACATGCGTCGGTCACAGGTGGCCCCGTTTGCTAAACTATTATTTATTTTGTATGGGTAAGATAAGTGGGGCTTCTGTTCTACAGACCAATCACCATCTTGGAAATTGGATCAGGTAGTTGCTACTGGCCCTTATACCAAAGAACCGCTTTCCGGACCTTTTCTACTTATATGGTGTAATATCCCTAATCAACGTAGCCCTAGACTCATTTATAAGCATAACGATTGATCTTGAAACAAATAAAAGCATTCATTTTTAATTTTATATCCGTTTTCCTATCAGATGCCAGAGAGTTGTTAATAATGATTACACCCCCTGATTCGACATGGTTGCCTGACCACCTTGCCCACTCTTTTCAAAAAGGGTTAAAATTACTTTTGGCAAGAAATCGTCGCGAGGACGAACTCGAGGTGCAGACTGTAGGGTTACACCGATAATGGTGTACGGTCCATACTGTACAAACTTACTTCACAAACTCGAAAATAAACTTATTTCGTTACTGAAAACCTGGAATAATTAATATATAAATTATGATTGTACTCTTTTTGTTACAGGAGAGTAGAATCCGATGCCAAACGAGTAACAACAGTTGCCACTATTTTAAAATTTTGCTCCTAATAACAATCCACCCTCTCCGTCTGTTCGTGAAGTGACGTTTCTATTAGTGATTTTCACTCTTCGCTAGATCAACAGGTTGGACTTATTTTCACTCGATAAAAGATCACAGCCACTTCATGCATGTAGGCAAACGTAGTAGCAGGCTTTTTCGCACACTTGCCTCTAAAGATCTTTGAATTCAGGGGTGGCGCCATCATTTGTCTTTCAGGACAGAGGGAAAGGTGGTCGATGACTGGGAGGAGATCCTTAACTCACACCGTACAAATGTTTACAAAAAGCTGCCTCAAGTTCGAAGGGTACAAAGAGTATCGACATTTTTGCACATATTTTACAAATTTTAAACATGCCGTTTGTACTCGAGAAAAAAATTACACTTTTCGAAGATTTCAAACTTTTTTTTTGTTTTACAAAAGTAAATTTACAAAGCGACTCAAAGACCGTTATAAAATACTGCCGATCTATTTGCATATCCAATAGACCCAAAAGTTAAAGCCTCAATCTGTTTTTTTTTTATTCAGTGAACGCTTAATAGAAATTAACGTCCTTGTCCTCAGAAAGGTAACCGATTAAATTGTCGACGATACGGTCTATACCGCTGTGGTAACAACATTATTCAGGAAATATCGGGTGACCCGTCTCCGATATCAGACAGTGTAATCTAACAATTACACTTCCATGCCATGGCAATATATGCCACTTCACGCTCGTTGAAACTGATACAACGAGGTCAATCTTTCATGTTATATGAAGGGGCACAGGGGCGGATTCAGATTTCCGAAGACACGTAAATGGGTCATCTCGCGTTCTCGTTTGTACATAGTACTCTCTTAAAATTGTTACAGAATAATTACAAAATGTCATCATGTTCATGATGACATGATGATGACTCATCATGTTTCTAAATACAATGGCAATAAACTTCTTTTTTTTTTATCCATTCGTCTTAAGTGGGTTGGTTTTAACCGGCTTTAAGCCAGCTAGGGTTACAATCCATTCCCCCTTATTCTTTTTCTTTTTTATTGATGTTTTTATCTTTAATATCAGTTTCGCGTGGGATTATTAAAGCCCACAAAATGCCCGTGTCCATACACATGACAAACGGGTACAATGCACTAGAAACAAACTTGGCCGCCCTTTTCTCAATCATAAACGTTTACCTTGCTTCCCCATACAGTTCTTGCTAACCAATAAACCTATCCTAGTAATTTCTTTTACATCCAAAGATATGTTAATGTACATAGGATCTCAGATATCCATGGAATTGTCCCCTAGGCTACTAGTACAAAGAAAATAAAAACTTGGAGTTTCTGTCATAAAATTGTTTCAATTTGTCCATGAGATGACTTCTTTATGTAAAGTGAGTAACTTCAGGGACAAATTTACTTTTCATTTGTCATTTGTCATGGACCTCGCATGTGGCGCTAAGGTGACCGGTGAAAAACTTGAATTTTGCGTGAAAATGCCCCCTCGTTTTCTTTTGAGTAAGTGTTCCCCTGCCTCACATTTGAAACCCTGGTGCCGGCCACTATACTGCTCGCTAGCAAACCATATTTCCCTTTCTTTCATTAGTTCATTTCAGTTCAGTTTAGTTTAGTTCAGTCCAGTTCATTTATTTCGATACAGAAACATTTACAAAGATGAATATAAAAACAAGAAGCGTGGAATGTAGAGTTATAAACAGGACGATAGAAAAACAGTAATATGTTTAACGTAGCTAGCGAACTAAATAAAAATGAAAGGTAAAAAGAATAAGAAAACGTAACACTTAATCTGAATTAAGGCCAGAAGAAACTGACAAAAAGGAGGGCGATCCAACTTGGCATAAACCCTAAGCCTGCAAATGTCTATTAAATGACATATAACTTTGTCTTTAAAAATTGCATAAGATCGAGAAAGTTTAATATCATTTAGAAGTCCACTCCAGAATTTTTAATAATAATTATTCAACAGTAGTTTCCCATTAACCCCTGTCATCATTTGAACACCACGATAATTACAAAAACTAAAGTTTCCCCGTCTCTTCAAAATTTAGAGATGAAAATAACTCATTAAGAGTGTCATTAGTCACAATTTTGAATTCAGGGTGAATGCCTGACATTTGAGATCTGGCTCTCGATTTTCTCTATTTCTGAACGAGAAAGGATGTGTAGTCACTGTACGACTAGACAAGTATATAGTAAGGCAGTTGAAGTTTTCACTTCCTATCATTCAGTGTGGACATTAGTACAAAGTACAGTTACATGAGTGACCGTTATAGATCTTCCTGCAAGCCATAAATAACATTACAATATAATACGTGTAGTAATGTAGATAAGACCACCTTCCAATATTGCACCTTATCATGTTTCTTGGAAAATATTGTTTCCGATAGTGTCTTCTTGAACAGCATTTGATCATGTTGTAAGTTTCCTTTGGTGTGTTTGAAAAATCTCTTCCTGATCGAATTGCATTAACAGACAGTTGGGAAACATGAGTTAAAGTGTAGTTATTAGACATGCCGGTACGCGCATTCGGGTCAAACTTCAAGGTGAGGGGAGGGATAATAACCTATATGCTTAAGTATCAGAAAGTGAGTTGTACTTTAGACCTAATACCTTATGCACATATATAGACCGTTCTTTGCCTATTACTACTGTACAATCATGGACAAAACTGTTGGGACACTGCCATAACATTCGTAGATGTCAGTAAGTAGGCTAACATGAAAGCCTAGCTCCCCTCCCAATGTTGCGTCTAAAAGAGTGACTCTGTGCCATGCCGTCAAGTTGCTTCTTGAAAAGTAACATAGTCCCCCTTTCGATCGGAGACGGTGTTGTGTGTAAATGATATCTGAGTTTGTTACATGACCTGTGTCCTCAAATGCGCTATCCTTTCATTGTTTTCGCACTGCGTGTAAAGCAATTAACATATGCTTTTCTGGCCTGTTACCTTACCCCAAATGTTACGTAAGTTTTTGTGTCTTTTACTGTCACTCAATTAATCAAACGTGAAAGGTGGCTTTATGATGCGTGCGTGTGGTGAGCTGAGCTTCATTTCCTCCCCGAAGCGATAAGAGATAATCATGCAGAAAAGGAGGATGTAACAAAAACTAAGAATGAACGTTTCATCATGGCCGTTAAGAGCATACCAGTTGTCAACAGTGGGAAGGGAGCGGGCTGTCCGAACGAGTTTCGTCCGAGATTGTAGTCGGGAATTCTCTGGGTACCCTTTTGGCAGGCTTGTACCCACGATTGTGTCAGGGGAGAATATGGACGTGACCTGAAGAGGAGGGACATGATGATGTTTTTTTCGTCTCGAGATGTAAGTCGGGGAAAACTTGGTGTCTCAAAGGTAAAAAGGTTTTTCTGTAATAACGCTTGTTCTATTTTTTTCAGGCTTGGGTCATGGGGAGTTCAACCCGCATTATCTTCCCCTTGACCACGCGTTTGCCATTTGAACTCATCAGCACATTCGGTGTTACTATGTGATACCGTCATTCATCTACCCTTAGCTCACATTAGTGTATATTGAGTTAGGGTGAGAGGGACCTGTGGCCAGACAAATCGTCGAAGAGGATTAAAAGGGTTAAGTTTAATTTCACAGGAAGTAGAAATAATTGGCGAACTCTTCTAATTTAATGTTTCTAGACTAAGGATTAATGTATTGAAATGATTGTACCGTTATAAAAAATGACGTAGTGTGATCCACTTGAACCAGTAGGTTGGAAGCTGGGCGGTAAACCCCACCAAACTAACTATACCTTTATGTCGTAATCGTGTCGACCATGTACTTGCAGGTTTGATCAGTCGACTTCGAAATGGTCATGGTCGTTTTCAACTATAGTGGCCTAGGAAAAGGCTTGATACCATTTCCTTGAATACAAAGTCGAATGTTTTAGCATTTACAAAAAGCTTTTTTTTTCTAGCGCGAAGGCGGCTTCCCGAACAGATTCAAACAAATTTCGAACAAATTTCATTTCAAAAAAAAAAAAAAAAAATGGTAATAGATGTTGAATATTCTCACGACTCAAAAAGCATACTTCAAGTTTCTAAAGTCCTCCCGACCCTCTGACAAAGGGCTGTTCGTCGAAACCAAACTTGATACTGCTTCCGGAAGAAGCTATACGTCCACTTAAAGGGCCAAATGCTTCACCCAAAACTACAGTTGTGGTACGGGGGTACCAAAAATTCTCAATTGGCTCGGCTCTTTGATTGACAGCTAATTCAAACAATGCCGAGTACCAAAGCCTAAATTACACAGCATGAGTGGTACTGAGAGTGTTTTGATTACATAAATTGAGTTTTTCTACACTCACCTTGAAGCAATAAACTTAGATTGTATGAATTTCAAACAATTTTGGGAGGGGCTTGAGTAAGAAGGTTATGAGAGTTGGTACTGTTTGGGGTGAGAGAACTGGGTCTTTAAGGACAACACTTGACCAACCCCAAGGCCTTCCGACCATTTACATCATTGGTCTGCCATGCATGGCTCCTTTCTAGACTGAATGAAAAGAAAAGACACTACAAACTTGACACTGCTTCCCGAAATATACGTTACGGTACTCATCATGAAAGGACAAAGCGAAAAAACAAAGCTTCGTAAATATTTCGTCACATCCAAAATAAATGGACGTGCGCGAGCACGTGCAAAGCAAACGGCGCTGAAAAGCTCTGGTTCCTACCATATACCTGCCATCCCGTATTGCAAAAAACAAACAAGAAAATCGTAATGAGTCGCTGGTGGCACGAATACCTTATGTTGGGGTACTCTCCTTTATGTGCAGTAAGTTGCAGATTGTTAAACTGTTTAAAGGGACAATCCTCTAACCTCAAACTACACTTCTAGTATAGGGTAACAGAAACTCTCAATTGGCTCAGCTTTTTGATTGGCTGCTAATTCAAACAATGCAGAGTACCAAAGCTTATATTTCACAGCATGAACTGCTCTGAGAGTGTTTTGATAATACACCTTGAGCTTTCTATACTCACCCTGAAGCAATAAAATGAGATTGTGTCTGAATGAGGGTGAATTTCAGAGAATTGTGGGAGGGGCTTAATTAAGAAGGTTGGGAGAATTGGTACTGTTTGGGATGAGACAATTGGGCCTTTAAATGAGCTTTTTTGATGTACTCATGATTGTTTTGGTTCAATCTGTTCATTAACGTTTGCTATCCCTGTTTGGCACGAAGATCATATTTCTCTCTCCCTCGAAATATTGCACTCCTTGGCTACCGAGCCATAAACACCGTGACATCATCTTGACAATGTTGTCAAAGCAAAGGATTTCCCTTTCTTGTAATTTCAGAACATCAAAACATGCTTTAAAAAGAATCGACCTGTGAAATGGGTACAATGATTGCGTTCGGTAATAGTAGTAGCTTCCAGAGGCAACACATTTTCTTGTAGGGGTTACTAGTTTTTTAAATTTCGGTTAGATCAATAGGAAGCCTGTTTTTTGCCCAACTGGGGCCGTCAAAATTTCCTAACTTGAACACAGGGTCACCTTTGTAACAACCTCTAGGTACGTAAATGACAATTGCAGCTGTCCGTTTTGAAATTAGAAAACTCCTAAAATATGTAGCATTTTAATGACTTCACAAATTTCCTGTCATTAATTGACAACTAAGATATTAAAATGCTTTTCAAAAAAATTTTAATGTACCAGAACAATCATAGTAACGTTTTTATATCCTTAAACACAGACACACAAAAAAAATTTTTGTGACTACATTTACGAGTGTTCAGTTGATGTTTCTAAGGACGGAGATTTGTTTTCAATGATGAGGGAGGGGGTATCAAATAATTTTTAAACAATCACAGTCTGTATGGGAAATTCATAGTCAGTGAGGGAGTTCTCAAATATGGGGCTGTCAACATGTTTCTTCCAGCATCGTCGTCGATGAATTTTTCCATGTATTCGATTGCATCTTTGGTGTTTAGATGCGAGCGTGAAGTCACTCTTTATCATTTTAATTACCGATTTATGTAAAATGTACCTCATACAAAATTTCACCGTAAGGAACAGAAAGCTTCAAAACCCCGTTGTTTGTCGCTCAGAAAGGGTTGTCTACTACAGTATAAAAGTTAACTAATTCGTTCCCTTTGCCTCACATTACAAACATGCACATGGGTTTCACGTGGACTACCTTTTTGTTTGTTTAGTATGTGTAGTTGCCTCAGGTTACACTTAGCATAAACAAAACAGTTCATGCTAAGGTATTCGTGTATATTCTAGTAAATAAACTCAAACATGAGCATGGTGTAAATGCATAAGAGATCGATATCTGGGATCAGGCTGTTTGGGGTCAAGAGAGATAAGGTTACAATGACCCAAGCAGCTTAAGTTTGCTACCTAAAGCTTATGGCTGAGAGTCCCTCATGCTAAAATAAATGCGTCATTGTATTCGGGTATGGTATTAGGACAAAACTAGATTGCTTGCAAACACACTGCAATCTGTTCGCTAGGCTTGCAGTATAAATTCCACTTGCCATCATCAATATTAGAAATTAGGCTAAAAAAAGACGAAAAAGCTCGAACCGCATCGTTGCCGTTCGTACAAAAGAGAATCCTCTTTAGGAAAACGTATTTATCTTTCGTTTGATTCAACAAAATTAAAAATTATAATAAGTCAACTTAGTAGTGAAAAGAAAATTTAGCTGCCTACCTGTCAATATCATCTCAAAGAAATGAAACCTAACTTGTAAATCCGCTATGAGAACTCCGTAGAGAATTCGTTTTCAAGCAAAGACGTATTGCAGTCGTGGTCGTTTGCTACATAGCGTGTATACTGTAGTACTCGCATTGAAGTTTTGTTGCTCTCGTACAGACTTCAAGAGGACTGTTTTTGCAGCTGGGCTTCCGTTCTTGTGCCGTTACCGGAGTATACTAGTCGTACTAGGCGACCAGATGTAGCCTACATAGCTCTACGATCACATTTGCAACAACCTGTATAATAATAACTACTTAATAAATGGCAGATATGATCACTTCCCGTTATACCCGAGGTCAGACCCATCAAATACCGCATTGATGTATAGGCTAGAATATGCCGTACTACAGTAATACACAGTGCAGTTTTCATGTTTAAGCCAGCTATATGTGTATAACGAAATTATATCGCTGATGAGATAATCATAGCACAATGGTATAATGCAAAAAGTATAATAAAAAGTACTTAACGAACAAGAAATGGCAAAGTTACTCGAAGAAAGGAAGAACACGAAGAAGTAGAGTACCCTTTGATTATGAATGGTGAAGTGAGAGAAAAATTTTTAACTTTCCTAGAAGTGTTTGTAATACACTTAACCTATTTTGTTATACTGCCAAGCTGCATAGACCTTGAAAAGTAACTTAATTAGGCCACGAGTAAGACGTTTTCCTACCGCTTTGATACTGAGAAAGTAAGTAGTAATTTATGGAGGGTATTGTCCCTTAGCCTTAGGATTATTCCCCATCACTTTGTTTTTATACAGGCTGTAACAATATACACAGTGTCGGGGTCTCTGAATTCTGTGGTTTCTTTAAATGTGTCTAAAATCACATTAAGGAGTCTTTTGTTTTATAAACTGTACATTCCTATAGATTCATTTAGTGCTTGCCAACAAATGCGTTTTAGGTTTGGCGTCAAATGACTTGGTAAGACACGCGTTATAGCAATGTCGTCACACGGTGAAAGGTACTATAGCTTCTGCCCGGTCACCTCTTTTGTAATTGGGATATAACTTCTCATGGTTGGTCAAAAGGTATACATATTGGATCATTTTCCATTAAGTAAAAGGAATTTTGTTACTAATTTGAAATTTCCTAACTCGACAATGAAAGTGGTGACTACCAAGTTGAACCAAGGGTGGGGGTTTACTCAACCGTTTTTGGAATGTATTTCACCAAATTTCAGACTAAAATCGACTCAATCTGTCTCGAAATTCAGTTTCTGAGGATTAATAGGAAATGTCTTTGGCCAAAAACATAATCCCAAGATGCCGTCAACCTTTAATATTCACGTCCGACTACTGTACATTGGTCCAAGTACCGAGTCCATCCATGATTATCATTTATTCAACAAATATGTAACATTGCAGACTCTACTCCAATACTTTTGTGTGGTCAGTTAGTCTCAGTCTGGTCTTCTATCCAACAACGAAGTCTACATGGCGACAGATCGTGAAATAATAGGTTCTGCCAGCGCAGCTTAACAGTCTTTAAAATGTCCTTATGCCCCCTTTTGCGAAATGGAAAATAAAAACACATGTTGTCAAACGTTACACTTTTAAAAAATTTCTCTGTAAATTTACATAATTTTTATGGCAAATTTTTTTCCAACCAAATAATGTTTTTTTTACAGGCAGACTGTAATCATGAAAAAACATTAAGGGTTTGTTTTTTCTTTACAGTTTTTGCATGTAAATTAGTTTACAAACGTTTACTGTAAAATCGAATTACAGAATTGTTCTGTTTTGTTTACCTTAATTTTATGTGAATTTACAGCCTACTTTTTCCATTCCCGACGTTTTAATATTTATTATAATATCGCTTTTTTACCTTTCATATGTTATTACGTAACATACACTTCACCATTACGTAGATCAGGTATTTGCTTATCAACGTAATGTGTCGTTACGAAGTTGTTTTCAATCAAAACACATTGAGGATGCTTTGTTGTCATATTGTTGTCAAGTAGACTGCTATCTCTAGGAACTTTGTAACTGGAAAGTCACATTTTTTGTACAATATAATAATTGTTTTTAAAATAAATATGACAAAGAATGCAAATACATTGGTTGCAAACATTTCCAGACAAGGTAAACAATAAGTTTATCACTTCCTGATTAAAAAACGCCAAAGAAGATATTATTCAAAGCAACAGCAATACTTTTGTTAGGAAAATGCCTACAAAATAAGCTCCACCCATTTATGCAAAATGAGATTTACCTCATAAAGTGGTAAATTTACAGACTCTTTCAAGTAAATTTGTGAAACGTTTTTAATTTGCTCCGATCAAGTGCATGGGCGCCTGTGGCGATGAGTTGACATCAGTATACCAATCGTCAGTGCTCTGAAATTAGGGCCTTACAATTTCTTTTTACTTAAAAATGTGTGACAAAACACCAGTTGTATGATATTTATAACTAAGAACGTAATAACTAAGTATGCTTTTATAATAAATGTAAGTTAATTTTCAAATAGGGCCATAAATTTGCCAAAAATGTTTTTTTTTTTAAACTGAAACTTCGCAGAACGATGCATGTTATATATTGAAAATTTTCTGGCTATTTCTTATTTGTTTGTTTGGGCTTATTTTTGTTTCTTTTTCAGCTTAAAAACAAAATGAATGTTTGTTAAATGACAGTATTTTTATGTGAAATCAGAAAAATACAAAATACTGTTAAAATTTCTGTAAATTTACAGAAAAAGTTTTACAAAGCAGTAAAATTTGGTTACAAAGGCAGACAGAAATGGTTTTTCAAATAAACAGAAAATACATGTTAACCACCTTTTTTTATTGTAGCAATACAAAGTGTTTGTAAAGATACAGAAAATCTCTATTAAAAGTAAAATACAAAAAGTTTAAGTTAAAAAAAGGCTGTAAATTTACAGAAATTTGTAACAGTGTAGAGAGAAATAAATCTATTGGCCTAACAAGTTATTATTCCACATGACGTACGGTATCTTAAATTTGTCCCCACCTGACCAGGGATAAGCTTCACATCACACAATGGTACTAGGAGGTTTGATTCCAAATATTCCCCGGGGTGAATGGAGCACGGTTCCCGGGGACACGTTGTTGGTGGATACCGCATTTCTTGTAAAGACTCGTTTCACATTTCCTACTACAGGGTGGAGGGCTTAATCTTTCGCCCTTATGTACCTTTTCCCTTACTCTAGAGGCTCCACTTTAAGTTGGGGACACTGCGTTGTTTCTCACTATATCGTTGAAGTAGTTCCATTTCATAAGTCTTTGATAGGACTCGATTTTGAAAGTGACCCCGGCCCTACCACCGTATCACGTGAGAAGGGGGTGCTCTACCACAATGTCACAAACCAAAAACGCGGTCAATAGTTTATTCACACTAGTGAAATGTATTCGTGGAGTATCTATGATGTGTTACTTCAAAATAGAGCTCTGATGCACCTACATATATGTACCCTTGTCACTGATTTGTTTTCATTTCATTTAATCATTTTGAACCAAATGTAACTAAATTATTTGCATAATTTGCGGTCCGTTGTCCTGTCTTGCATGTTCGATTTAAGCACAGGCAAAACGGTTTCCAGACTTTTCCAGTAGCGTAACCAGCGGGGGACAGGGGGGAAAACTGCCCCCCGGACGCAAAAAAATGGGAAGGGAAGAAAAAAACGGGAAGGGAAGGAAGGGAAGGAAAGAAAGGAAAAAGAGGAAAAGGGGGGGAAGGGAAAAGGAAGAGAGAAAAAAGGAGGGGAAGGGGAGGAAAGAAATGTAGAAGAAAAAAAGTAAAACCGAAAAGACGGGGAAAGGAAAAAAGAGAACACTGATAAAAGAAAGAAAGTGGGCCAACTATAACATCAAAAGCAAGATTAATCTGCATTCATGGAACACTGTTTGGTCAATAAATGAACATTTTTTAGAAAAATATATGAACAATCATTTAGTCGCCTGAAGTTAACAAAGTAATATCTGAGGTCCACTTAATCGGAGGGAAGACTTTCCTCTCTTACTCTTTGCCAGACAGTCGGGAGGACTTTAGAAAAACGATCATTATCAGATTAGCCACCAATATTTGAAGGAAGTTCAGATTCTTCAGTAATTCCCCTTACCTATTTAAACTTCCTCACACGAAACACGGAATCCAAAGCTTTCTGTAAGCTCCATATCAACAAATATTTGTTTCAAAAGGGCAGAAATTTCGGCCCGCTTCGCGCGCCGCATTACATAATATAGTGATGTTCATTTTGGAAGAAAAATCGAAAAAATTAGCTGCTACTTACAAGCCCGATACATGCTATTTCCCGCTGTCTGGGGTCGCGATTTTTCAAAATTTTCTGTCTGCTCAGTGCCAACTGACGATAGTCTTTCTAGCAGTACTCTATATTCTAGGCAGGTGAACCATTGGCCTACCGTACTCAAATGCTCTCATACACACCTGTCATCAAAAACCTTTCAACCCTGTCAGTTGTTTAGTCTTTGTACATGTTTTCTTTAGTTATTGAAGTGTCAAAAGTTATCAATGTTCAATGTTGTAGAGCAGTGGCGTAGCTACAGGAGGCAGGACGATTGTGCCCTTGCTCCAAAAAGTGAAAAATTCGATAATTTACCACTTGAGACACCCGTCAAATATATACAGTGCGGTTTTCCCAAGTTTTCTTTCAGCCGCTGCAGTTCCGTGTCCGTAAAATTTTCTACAATATAGGCTTTCATTTTTGTCCAAAAAAGGCAACAAAGTTTCGAGAGTTTTCTTATAGTCGTCGAGAAGCCTTAATTCGCTCTCCTGAGATAACATGATCTTCAGGCGACATGCTATATCAGATTCATGCTAAAAGGAAATGCAGATTCTTCGATAGTCCCTCCAAAATGCAAATTTTCTTACAGGAAACCCTGAATCTAATCTATTTCATGCAACACGAGCTTCATATTTAAAAATGTGTAAAAGGACCCAAATGTTCGGTTTGTATCTTATACAGTAGTGCTCACACTTAAGAAAAAAATAAGATTTATTTGAAAAAAATTGTTCTTGCTCGTAGAAAAAGCGAAAATATTTAGCAAAAAATGTACCTTTTGGTAAATGGGGTAGGGTGAGTTGCATGGTCCAAAACTGTTGCTCCTCCCCCCCCCCCCCACACACACTTCCCTTAAGGCCCTAAGACACCCACAAACTAACACAGATCAACTAGTACAAAATCGGGAAACCTCTATGCTATTGCCCCCCCCCCGGACAGTCAGGTCTGGTTACGCCGCTGGACTTTTCACACTAGCTTAATGAACTAAACAGATTTCGCCGGGTACTTTGTTCAAGACGGTAAGGTGACGATAATTTTGCTTGACTTTCCATATACCTGTAACAGTTGATTTAAATAGAATGTAACAATGAACCTTTTAAACTTCTACCATTTTAAGGTCATTGCGTTCATTTTCCCTTTCCTTTTCAGACCACACTTCCTGAGATGTCTAGTGGTGGCGCTGGTCACAGCCATCATTACTGCGGAAATCTTGAGCAGTCTGGTATTTGTAAAGCACGTGCCCCTACATGATATATTCAAAAGGAAAATGGAGGACTCGGTCAGCATTTTACGCAACATAGCAACAGGCCATCAGGAGACTAAAAGGCCTTTTGGAGGTACGGACTGAGGACGATGTCTTCTTCTTGGTTTTTTTTTTTTTTTTTTTCAAAAAAAAAACGACAACTACCACATAACATTTTTTCTGAGAGTGTACATTTTGTATCATAATTATTTTAAATTTTCTGTTCTTTTAGGCCTACTTACAATCTGACAGAAATAAAACATGAATAATATGAAATACGTTTTTTTCAGAGAGAAGGTGATACCCACAACTTTCTTATCTGACCGACTCCAATGGAATATAAATGTAGCTTTGCCTATGTGCTGTTACTGTTATCTCAAAATTTAAAAAGTTCCCTTTTTGTACACTGATGCACTTTTATCCCAGTACATAGGAGATTTCTTGGCAGTGATGTCCCTAGGCTCAAGGTATGTCCTTTAATTAAGCTCGGGACGAAGTGAAGATTGGGGTCTGGTTGACGAAACTCCCAAATGTTCTGACGTTTTAATACATGAAAAATTGGTCACGGTAAATATATACATGGTTTTAGTCCTTACCCATTAAACAATTTGATGATTGACAGACAATAATACCCCATTCATAGACATTTAATCCTCCTCAAGAAACCTTAGCCAAAGCATGCAGTGCATGCAGAGGGAGTTTTCATTACAATCCTGCCCAAAGTAATGTGCTATTTTTGAAACCAAAGTGGACTAGAAGCTCGGTGAAGTGATAATAATAGACCTCCAGCGTTGGGTTTGAAAACTTGATATACCTCACTTAGACTGAGGTTAAAAAATCAACTTTTTTACCTGAATCAAAACAGCACCATATTTCTGGTGCAAAATTGCATTTCATGATAGATATACTCTATTATAACAGGTGCTTTGGATGGACCACCTATTATTGCAGTCCTTAGACTGAGAGAAGAGCCTTGGTGGAAGTAAAGGGTTTTAGAACTATAAAAGCTCTGAGTGGAAATTTAGTCTCAGGATAGTCATACGGGGTTCGGGTAGATCATGTTACGCGAAATTTTACCGCTCAATTTCCAACCAATTGGTTATTTGTGGCTCACCGGCTTGTTTCCCCACTCCACTACTAATGCTGGGCTTTTTAGATTTTGTTAAACCCTTACGTCTTTATACTTTGTTATATAGTCAATTTCTAGTTTCCGTTTAGGTCAGGTGAGTATGAGGTATCTCGCAATAGACTCACATTTATGGATAAACGCACTCATGCTCATTCCATTTCACTTAAGTTGTGCTATTTTAACAACGTATTATTAACAAAAGAAACGTTTTTTCTGTGCCGTCTTCTGAATCAAAACCTTTTTGTTTATGAATTAAAAACGGCTCGGGACCTCTGCTTTGTAGAACAGGATAATGTACTTTCAGTACTAGGAAGGGATAATAATACCCATCGCTACAAACAATCGCATTATACTAGTCAAGTGGAGATATTGTGTCCTTCCTAGTCAACCGGGGATAATCACAGGCAAGGAAACTAGGGGTCCTGAACAATTTACTCAAACATTTACACACAAATTCAAACTAAAAACATAGAACAGTGGCGTAGCCAGGATGCGATATTTGGGGGGGCCTAGGTAACAAGTGGGGGGGGGGGCTGGTACCTCCGACGGTCAGACACGGCAAGACTATCTAAGCGGAGCGCCACCATCGGTTGGCGCGGAGTGTACAAGAAAATTTTGGACTTTAAAACCCCTCCAGATGGGCGGAAACGGCACTTACTAGGTGTTTTAAGCTGAATGTATGCAGCCTTGAAATACGAATCTCATGTCTGCGACTTCTCAAATAATTAGAATAAAAAATCAATCTATGAAAAATGGTAATACATGCACTTTTTAGGGCCCCGAAACTGGGCACTTCTGATCTGTGGCCTGGGGGATGAGACTAAAGGGAACCGGTATCTCCCTCCCCCTTTGGAAAAATTGAAAATATCAGAAGGACGTAGATCGCAAACGCGGCAATATTTGAATCTAAGCGGAGCGCCACCATCAGTTGGCGCAGAGCGTACAAGAAAATTTTGGGCTTTAAAACCCCTCCAGATGGCCGGAAACGGCACTTCCCACGAGTTTTAAACTGGATGTACCCCGCCGCAAATGCGCCAATATTTGAATGGATTTCAGCTTATCTCAGGCAGTACCTTACCCTTTAACAGGAAAACCAAAAGTAGTTGTGTCCCCCTCTGAGAAACTTTCTTTCTAGATGCAAAATGGTGCTATGTTTGGCAAAACTTTGAACTGAGTACAGGCCTAAGTTTTAGGATTTCCCCTTTTTGGGAAGCATGAAAAATATCAAAATATTTTTAGTTTTTGTAGAGATTTTACAAGAGACATACATACTGCCAAAGAAACAATTTGCAAAATGGTGCAGTATTTGTTCATCGGTACATTACATAGTCAAAATTAAAATACTACAAGTACGAATAAATCTCTCAGAATAATTGAACCGCAAACAGAAGTACGGATCATGTGGGAAACACATGAAATCCGGACCTTGTGGGCATTTTACAAATCCCCCGGACGCCAGTGCCAACTAATAAAAAGAGGACTTGTCGAAAAGATCGTCCTACAGTGGCACTTGTCATGGGCAGGAGTGAGGCACGACGTAGGCCTACTTGTTAAGGATGGAAGGGAAGAATTGTCCGAAGGCAGTACCTTACCTCACCTGCTTACGGCATATTTTGGGTATGATAAAGTATAGGAATGGTCGTGTAAGAATGGTCTCCATTATATGATTGCCTTATTTTCAGTAAATCAATCAGCAATCCGAAAGGCGGAAAGGGTCTTAACCTAACAAATTCACATTAAAGTTTGTCGTCGAGACTTTCGTTTCATCTTCGAAGTGAAATGCAATAAACGACAGTGCAGATCACAAACGGTATCTAATTTAGTGAAAGTAGGCATTTTGAAGTTATTACTTGATTTCATACGTGCGAACAAAATGTGTTTTACACACATTCATCCACGTTTTTTTTTTTTTTTTTTTTAATTTTTACACATTTTATTTATTTACTGTTTTGAAGTTTATTTCCGTTCAAACATTTATTTTTTTCAATTACTTTATCAGTACGCAAAAAATCTGGGGGGGGGGTGCCTGAAGAAAATCTGGGGGGCCTATGCCCCCCAGGCCCCCCGTGGCTACGCCACTAAAAACTACTTTGCAAGTGTTGCCTGGTTCTTTGTTGACCCAAATAAGGCTATACAGTGATAAATATTGATCTAGTAGTAATGAGGAGAGAGTTAACTTTGCTGGTTGTTTGGAGATTAACAAATGCTTGGTAAGCAGCAGGCATGATTCTGTTCTATGTATACGAGCCCTTTTTTGGACGCGATATCAACATTCCTATAAAAGATTCGAAGTGAAACAGCCGACTGTTCCTATAGCCAATGCAGGTTGCAACTTGTCTTTTCAGCTGAACAGCTTATCACATAGCATTCTGGCCGCCACGAACAATAGATCGACACAGACTACCGTGGTATTAAGATGTGGTCTTTTGACCTGTTAAATTTCTTATTTGAGTGATAGGGCCGCCATTTTCTTAGGACAATCGAAGGTTTAACGACTCTTTTAGAGGAATGTTTATGCTATAAACTTTGTCGTACAGCGCCCGAAACAGTGCAGTTGAAAAGATGGAAAGATAATTCTATAAATTGATCATCACATTTTGAAGTAGAGTAACGCAAATCCGAAGCACACCTTCGTAAACAAAATTTCTTGCAACACAGAAAAATAAAGATTTCACTACATCGAGCTTAGTCGTGCCTCGTGGAAAGACTAATAATTTAGCTCAATCCCCTCTCTGATAGACAAGATAAAACACTGGGGCGGACTTCCTTCTAAGGACCAACATTTGCAAATTCTTACCAGTAACCCTTGTCATATTCTCCGACCGCCGACCGCCGACGACCCATGAAGACCGTCCACTTAAGAGACGTTGCCTGGTGGGAAAGCGTTTGCTTCCATCATGCGTTTTGGTCAAGACCCAAATGCCAGTTCGTTCAGCTACTCTCTTTTGAGTGCCCCCTAAAATACCGTCACAAATTTTCACCGTTAAATAAGGTTATTACCTTAAAAAAATTTCTGCAAAATTAAATTTAAAGTCCGTGAATTTTTTGGTTTCTTGGTGGCGAATAGCTGTAAGAAAGTCTTGGTTAAGACTATCTTCAAGTTGCAACTAGTTGCATATATTGCAAGCTTTGAAACATTGAACCATGAGTTGTAAGGCTAGCACCATTTTAAGAGAACTCGAGGCCAGTTGTGAGACGATGAGACTCCCGATGCGGCCCTCCCGAGGTCATAGAAGGTCGCACGTAGCCGCAAGAGGTCGCAAAGTTTGGTCTCTAATGAAGGAAGCTGTTTTCATTAAAACGATAAAATAAATTTGGAATCAATTGAAGCACAGGCATGTTACATGTAACACAGATGCTTTTGCACAATGTATTGGAATACCTTAGATCCTAAGTTAACGCATAATGGGGTGCCTATAGTAATTTCTAGGATTCAAAAGCTAATAGGTGAACCAGTGGGAAGCGAGGTCATGTGGGCACCAAATTTTAAAGAATGAGGGATTTATTTTGTGAGATACTTGAGATTTAATTCAGAGTCATCATTGTTTATTGTTTATTGTTTATTTTTTTCAACTGTACTACATGTAAACGTACATTCATTATCATTATTATTATGATACAATACGTAATAATATTTACAAGAAACGTGAGTATGAAGACAGTAGAAAAGGAACCAGATGAAGCTTGCAAGCTTTTCTAGTCTGGCCCTAATAACTGAGATGTTCTTAATTGCTTACACAACTAGAATATATAAATACGAATATGACTCCTATAACATTTACATGATTGTATACAAAGAATTGCTGCTAGTTTGATGCTAGGCAGGCTAGCCTAAAATTATGGACATTTATAAATGTCCAGGAACCCGCCCGAAAAGTTCTTCGTCTGTTAGCAGTATGAGAATGTGCTGGAGGGGAATAGCTGAATATTTCTGGAAAGATATCGTGAACTTCATATTTTAAAGTTTTCCTTGAGATGGAAATTTCCGGCCCTCACTCCCATCGTCTTAATGTGCATTGTCCACCATTTAATAAAGTCATTTTCATGGAATTGTGTGGTACAACATGATAGATTTTTTGCTGAGCTGTAGACGAATATGGCTAGGGCAATGAAAGTGTTTGAACTAAAAATTCAACGATTTCATTTTCCATTTAATATTGTCCATACATTTCTCTCTGTCTTCAGAATGCAGCAGTAGACAGCTAGGAAGACACGAATCCTTTGCCCTTGTTGCCCTTTGCGGATATCCTCGATCCGGTCTGACCTGGGGTCAGTCCCTAATTGAATATTCAACAGGATTCTATGGTGCCAAAATAACTAAGAAAGGGACCAAAAGACGAAAGGAATCAAAGTTGAGTAAGTTTTCCCCTTTCGGGTGTTTAGCGGTTGAACAGAGGGCTACCGTGCTGTCCGATTCATCGTTCTGTATCAACATATTTTTGTCAATTGCTTTTAAGAAAACTTGTACTCTATCTATTGCGATTGAAGGGATGATCTTTATTGTGTTTTGATTAGTCTAAAATTTTACAAAGTAATCACATGTTTCAATTCTTTTTTGTTCCTCCATATAAATGGAACAATGCCCCTGGCTAGACTCATGGGGGTGTACGGTACAAATTAAAAGTGTACTCCAAAGACTCGCATTTCGAACACGCCCAAAATGCACAGACCTGAACTGATATCGCCCCTGTTCGCGTGACCAATCAATAATCAGTAACTTTCAACGAGATGTAAATGGGACTTCCTGAGGTAGACCCACTTGAACCGAGTTTATTAAAAAAAAAACACACACCCTTGAAAATTGACTCAAAATTAAAAAAGATTCCTGGTAAGGCGAACTAATGAATGGATTACATATTTTCTTATCTAGCTTTTGCTGACAAGATTGATTATATTCAAAAACGGACCATTTGCGTAAGGTCCAACAGGTATGATCCGGATCTTATTAACGAATTTGAGGCAGCTATTCTCATCATCCGTAGTCCCTTTGAAGCAATCGTATCAGAAGCCATCAAACAAAATGATATCAACAAAACCTTGCATCAGAAAGAACTGAAGGAATACTTTCAAAGCGATCGTAAGTGTTGATATTTCTTGAGACAAATCTATCATTTAGGGTGCTCAAGCCCATCTATCTTAGGTAGGTGTCATGACAAACGGATCTGGTGATTGAGTCCCTCGTGTTCTGTTTTGTTATATATTAATTTTATACGGTCGACTTAAAGCGGCTCATTGAGTTGGTTCATGAAATTCAACAAATTTTTCAAACCTGCTAAGTTTTCTTCACATACCAATGACAAATAGTCAATCTTAGACATTCCCCATACCCTACATACAAGTAACTGTTTTATGATTGAGTAATTAATGATTCAAGTCGGTTTTCAAAACGTCGTGACCAGACACTCTTTCAAATAATAAAAAGAAAGTTTTTCGTTTTGTTTTTTTTTTTTCAAAATTGAAGTATTTATAAATAGGAACAATTTCACGGTGTCCATTCCACTTGATCAGGTTCGAACAGGCTTTGACGTCACCGTATAAAGGCTGAGACCCTTGGCTTCGCTTCGGGTCACTCAGCTTTTAAGCTTGACGTCTTAGCCTATTAAAAAATGATGTAAAGACAAAGACACCATAGGCACCATTGACTTCATTTCCTAAATACAACGCATACGCTGCAAAGGTGACAGAGAATGCTGTTAGGAATGTCGTTTGACGCTCGGAGACTCAGCATCTCGTCAAAATATAAATTTTCTTAATTTCGTCACGATGCGATCTCGTCAACTTTCCGTCCGTAGATTTTTGTCGTTTGCCATGTTTGCAAATCTCCAGGGCAATCTTCCTTCTACACTTGTGTACACAGCCTATCAAGATATTTTGTACTTGTGCAAAACATGTTGTTAATCACGTATTGTTTTGTTCAACAACCTTTTCGTTTGTTGGTTGTTTAATCTGAGCATAACGCTACCCGCACATTATGGTTTTAATAGTTGTTTGAGGACCTTTATATAAAAGTCAAGTGCAGTCGTACGATTTCTTTTTAGAGTGTACTTATAGAATTTCTAAAGTACATGCAATTCTCGGTAAGAGGTACATTAACAGAAAAAATAAAGAAACCTAAAGAATACTGAAAAGTGCTGTCAACTCATTGACAGGACATTTTATGAATTATTTTCGAATTTCTTTTTTACCTTTTTTCTTTCTTCTGAAATTGTAAAAAAGGAAACATAATATTCATATCTTTCGAACAATAGGCATTTAAAAACAGAATTCCTATTCAAGTATGATCGAACTTCTATTTACTGGTGTCTTTGTTTCTGTTGTAAGGTACTGTTAACCTTTCCTTTTCTGGTAATGATATGAGGCACTAACACCCAAGTGAAGTCCTTAAACAGTTGCCTTTGTTTGTTAAAGGTAGTGTGACATATGTAAGCCGAATTTCTTGACTCCACTTGGCAGTTACAAAATCAAATGAAATTATTTATAAAAAGTATACCTTTTACGGTTTTCAAGATGCACCTCTTCAAAGTTTGATTGTTTCTGAAGCAAATTGTTCCTTATGCAAAAATAATGATGTGAAGAGTTGCAGAGTGGTGACATTTCTTTTATTAACCCTATGTTAATTATCTCTCAATTACTCATCAGGTAGTTAAAGAAATGAAGATTGTAAAAACAAAGGTTAACATTAGCTGTAAATGGCAATATCCTATCATGACATCACAAAATTTGCTTATTGAGCTCATATTTAGTGATTATTAAGGGCAAATCAAAATTGCTTTCACTTCACTGTCCATTCATGGTCAATTTTTGATGGATTTGGATGGGAATTTTGACTTTTGGGGGGTTTTTTACTGCTTTTTACATCCAATACCCAAATTTGCCATTTTCATGTCACACTACCTTTAAAGTATACTTTGATGTAAGATTTCATTTAGACAAGTTTTCAGCTCTAAATCGATCTAAACGAGGGGTATTTAAATAAATTTGTTCAAGTTTATATCGATTCAAATTTTGGTCAACTTTTAGTGGATTTTAATGAGGTTTGCGACTATTTCCTTCATTTTTATTGCTATTTACATACAATACCCCAATTTGTCATTTCATGTCACACTACCTTTAATGTTACATGCCCGGCTTTGACATATGGAACGCCAAAAGGACCATGGTTGTAAGATCTAGTAGATATAATACCGTCTTGTAGATATAATGCCGTCTGTCCAGGTATTTTGAAATCTCTAAGAATACATTTTTTCAAGAATAATTTATTCTGAAAATGTATGTCCTTGTCTTAAATCACTTTGCTGTCGTTTTTTTTTTTTTCTGATGTATTGGAAGACAACACAATACTTTTGAAGTCAAAATACTTTACACGGCAAAATACGTGTAACCATCGCATACAGTACCCGCCAAATGGTTCGAGGCAAAATACCGCGTACAAGTAATACATTACCTTCAAATTATATACCCATCTTCAAGTTACATACTTTTTCTTACTTAGCCCTCCTAAAATACAAGTCAACGCGAACACTTTTCCGACGGTTTTTAATCTTTTCTAACGTTTTACAGGTTGGCGGAGGTACGTGCTGAAAGAAGGTCTTCGTTGGCGTAACCTATACCTACAGTGGTTGATGATCAGTAAAAGTGTAATAGTTATTCATTTTAAATCACTAATGAACGACACTTTTCGGGATTTGAAAGGCATGATCCGTTTTCTAAATGTTCCCGTTGATGAAGCGCGCATGAAATGCGCATTAAAAAAACGTCAGGCTTTTGACGAGGACGATTTGGAGTTGACTGAAGTCTTACGGCAACAACCGTTTAGCTGGGAGCTTCACAGCATGTTGGTTGAATATATAAACGATGTAAATGTAACCCTGTCCGCAAAAGGACATCAAGCATTTGTATCGGATTTTATCACTTCGTACGACGATGCTTTGATAAACGAACAAATGACGACACCAACGGGTTCAAGTGAGACTCACACGACAGTGAACAAGTGACAATTTGTTGAAGAAGTGCGGTTGGGTCATAGTGACATTCGGAAAAACGCTGTCATGATTTCAACATTATAAAATGCAAATTATGGATTTAATATTTTCCGTTTGACGGTTTTACTGCCCAAAATACATATTTGGAACGATTTCTCCTTTTGCCGAAAGAAACATGAATGGACAGACTTTTTTTTCCCTTAACTTAACCACCAATTTTCTCTTCCACACTCCCATATTATCAGAATGTGGTTGCATAGGCCTGAGTAGCATGAGAATTTTGCAAACTGGGAGATCATCTTCCAATTAACTCAAAGGTCAACGCAACAGTTTAAAAACAAAGCAAAACAAAGCATTCCTTGTCAATGTGAGGGAGTAGTAATATCTCTTCTGCACTCGAACTCACTTTGGAATAAAAACCTAGTGAGTTCAGTTACTGATATTTCAAGAACTATATGTTCTATTTGAATGGAAGTTTTACCAAACTCTGTAGATTTGGGTACTCTTTCACATATGAAAAATAATTTTTTGTTTAGACTCCTCCTTTAAAAGTTCATGTAAAACATATTTGTTACGATGGTAAGTAAACGGACTAGACAGAATTCCACTCTAAAAATGAAATAATTATCTTAAATTTTGGAGCCAACAGATTGGATACTGTAAATCCCATCTTTATGTATTACAAAATTTTAAAAGAGACGATACCAAAGAACAAAGAGTCTTTTAGTCAGTAGCTCAAAATTAATTGTTTATTACTTGTATAAGACAAGCAAGGCATCTGTGCCGCTCTGTGCCGCGATGATATTGCTCGTGTGTATATGCAGTTCGGGAGATCACCACTTTCTGGAGAAAACGAATATTACCCCAATTGGGGGAAAATTTGCCTGTCTCAACGGTATGAATATTTATGAGCACTTAGTGTCTACCTCTTCACAGTCGTTGAATTGCTTAATAAATGTGTATACGTTTTATTGTGAGGTAATAGGTTACACATAAAAAACGAAATTACCATGGACCTTCAACTACGTATTTACAAACATATGTGTTGGCACGGTCCACTTTCAAACCTTTAAGTGAAAAGGGGGGAAAAAACTTGCGGCTGTGTGCAGTCTATAAATTAAGCTTAGGACAAAGAACGCAGCAAAATTGCTCGATTTCTCAAAATCGTGGTGAATAACCAAACATGACGAAGCTTTTTAAATCCCCTATCAACAGAGTTTTTTAATGCGGCGAATTTCTCTTTCCTAAAATCGATAAAAATTGCAAGGCTGTTTTGAACGTTTAACTTATCTCCGTTGAATTTGCGCGGTAGGATCACAATGCATCGTTGGAGATATTTGAAAATGGCGCCACCCATGGCAAAATAATCCCCCGATCGGGTGAAAATTGATTTTCCCAGAGAGAGGTTGTCTCCCGAACTGATTTAGGTTTGTGTGTATTGTGTGTTTTTGACGCTTAACTTGTGAAGTAAACACCGCGTCTTAAGAAGGAAATGACTGACAACTTTCATATTTGCTGCATAATTTCATTACGTAAAGATTGGGTAGAAAGGGAAACTCTGTTAAGTCTTGTTAAAGTCAGGGATAACTTGTGGTTACTAGGTGTCCGAACCCTTACAGTTTGTTTAGCGATTTTATTAAGGTAAATATAACCACCAATTTTCATTGTTAGGTAACTGTGTAGATTTTAGCAAGAATCCTACTATTTTCGATTGCGGTAATGCACAAAGGCGTAGACCGAAAAGAGCACAAACTTTGATAGTAACTTGTAAACATCATGTCTCAAGATTGGCCCTGAACTACCTCCATTTTTAATTTTTGGTGTATGGAAAATGACGTAATAAGGGGATCAACTGGTGACAGTTTCAAAAAATTCCTAGTTAATTAAAAGGCTACTTATGAGCTTGACTGTTTCAAGTTATGTTTCGTTAAAGAAGAAAAATTAAGTCAAAATTGTTACCCCTTACAAATTTACAGCTTCATATAGGCCACTTTTTCCCTGTGTAAACGGGACACCAGACATATTTGTACTGTCCATGAGATCATGGACAGTAACATAGGCACGCCTCTCATTTTCGAGGGACGGTTCTTTCGTTCAATGTTTCTTGATTCTCAGTGAATGGTTTGCTCTACAATCGATCTCATTATGTGGAGTGAGTCATGTAGACGGGAACGAGACTTCATGTTCACTTTTGGTTATGATATAGCCTAAAATGAGCGGGTCTTATTTTGGCATTTATGTATTTTATTGTTTTGTCAAAGCATACTTGAGTTAGTCAAATTTGTGTACAAAATACTTGCTCATCACACAACGGCCGCATTGTACCTGTAGTATATCGCGTTCACGTACAGTGTCGCTAAACGCTAACAAGCTAAAGAGCATTTTAGTATTGTAGCACACACACTGCAATGTCGTATCTTGCTTGTAGTTCGCCGCCGGAGAACAGTCATGACATTTATGTACGTTAGCTCCCTTGACGTTAGCTCCCTTGACGTTAGCTCCCTTGACGTTAGCTCTCTTGACGTTAGCTCCCTTGACGTTAGCTCTCTTGTTACATTTCTCTCTTGGAAGCAGTTACGTAAGGCTTAACTTAGGCCTGCCAAACGCTAGGTGAATCTTGAGAAGTAACAAGAACTTATCCTCTCTATGCACAAAACCATAGCAGGCAGCCATCTTGCTAAAATCGCAAGTAGGGTAGCGACAATATACGCATAGGACGTTAGTGCAGTCTGCTCTCTCACTGTATGTTGGAAGTCTTGAATTATACATTACTTTTACTGGTATAGCAGTCAGTGACATCATAACGTCTTTTGGTTCGAACGGTGGCGACCAATTGTCCCATGATCCTCTGTACATGTTTATATAGGAAGTCCGAGGGCATAACATACGCCTAAAGGCCCACCGCTGCTTGTGTGTATTATCATTCTCAGAATTAGCATAGGGGTCAACACTGTTCTTTTTGTCTGCACTTAGGGTTACCATAGGCGTATTTATTTTCTCGCAAGGAGGACGTGCATCGCCACACTGGTGAAGGGTCTAAGAGGACGGGAGGGGTGGGGAGTTTGGAGATTTTGTTGGTTTTCAATGGTGTCTAGATGCAAAACGGGACAATGTTTGTTGCTTTTTACTAGAGTTTCTTGCAAAGCAAAATTAGCCTGGGAAAACCTGTCAGATCATGTGAGAAATATATGAAATCCGGACATAGTGGCGGTAATTTTACAAAACCGCCTGGAAACTAGCACGAAACAATAAAGAGAGGATGTGTCCTGGTAAAACCGAACGTCTGGTAACCCTACCTGCAGTGCCACTGTGAGCACTTCAGGTATACTTTGCGACTTCCGGTTCATCACTGCGGCAAGGGTGGCACCAGGATTTGCCCAACAGGGGACCAAGCTCCCGATGGAGGGTGGGGGCAGCATTTCAAGGTCCGGACGAAGGCGATGAGTAAGTAGCTGTTGCATGTAACGTTACAAAATTTGAGGTGCGCTAAGCCTGGGGCGTCGAAATATTTGGCTCACTTTTCAACAAATACTTAAATCTGGAGTTTATTTTAAAGAAAAATTTAAATTTTTTGAAAGAAAGAATTCATCCTTCATATGGGAAAATTCAAAAACGTTTTATACGCGACAGCTGAAATTCTGTTGGGGTTATGTATTCAATTGTTCTAGGCGTATGTACTAAGGTCCCAATACGAGACTAGAAGTTTGCCCGAAAAGTTTTTCCCCCTTGAAGATTTGATTTGAAAATAAAGAGCTTACTTAACTGCAGAAGGTTTGGAATGTAGTATAAGAAATTCTGGTCTTTTGTAAGGTTACAATAAAAAATTTGGGTTCTTTTTTGAGAGATTTACCTTTCAAGAGGTGATCTGAAGGTGATCTTTAGTTTGTTGGGGTTACTGAATATCATAAGGCAGAATGAAGCCGGCCTCGGACTATATTGGAAAATTTTCCCTAGGAAGAAGTATGGCTTACCATACATTTTAATTTTTAATTTATCTATTGATATAGGCATACGGGAGCGTTTCAATTTGGGAGGGAACAGAATTCTTTTTCCTTTATCTTTTTTTCTGAAAAATGTTTTACTGCCCGAAAGACTATCTAATTTGAGCGCATAGTAGCACAGCAATTTTTGAAAAATTGAGAACCCCCAGATAGCAGGAAAACTAAGGCATTCTCAGAGCTGGTAACTAGAAATAGAGTACCGTAGTCATTATTTTGAGCTTTCTTTGGCAATAAAATTTTCACTTAAAGTTTGTAATACTGTCCCAAAACGTAGAATAATATGCAAGCATGTATTGTTCTGTTAATTAATTTGTTCGACCAAAGCACTATCTAAGCGGAGCGCCACTATCAATTGGCACGGAACGTACAGAAAAGTGGGTTATAACCCCTCAGACAGCCGAAAATAGCATTTCCCAGACTTGTAACTAGAAGTGGAACAGTCGTTATTTTGAGCTTTCCTTAGAAAAAAAAACTCAACCCGATAAGTGATTAGAAAATCACCAGATGATGCGATTAGATGTCTTGTCTCTTCTCAGGAGAGAACTATGCAACGGTATTGAAATCATACTGTTTTTTGCTCTACTAGGAATTTTCGTTTTGTTAAATAATTGCAATATCCAGTAAAGAGATGAGATTTCCTGTCTGACTGCCCTAACTCCAGATTTTAAATGATTTTACCTCCAACGTATTTCAAAATATGTCACGTTACAGAGTGGCTTCCAGGGAATTTTCAGTCAGACTCACGGGGAGACATACTCACGCTACTGTGTATCATAACGTGTAGCTTAAAACGGCCTGGTCGACTTTTATTACCTATGCTAGAATTCGATTGTCGCGGCTGGCCAGATGGCAGACCATTGGGCACTAAATACACATTAAAAACCACTCGTCCGTTTTTTCTAAGGAAATTTCGGAATTGTGAGTTTTCTTGAAAAATATGGTCTTCTAGTAAGCAAAATCATGGATATAGTTCGAGTGACTGAAGTTATCAGGCCCACAGCTTTTATCGTGGGCATAAAGATCGGGGAGGTGTTACACCTCCCTGTGTAGATGAAGACTTCCCGACGAAATCGAATTTTCTCAACAACATTGGGAGGGCACTCTTCTTTGACGGAGGCATGATCTTGCCCGCACGGATTAAAGATGGGATGAGGGATAGAAGAGCTAGTAAGAAGTGATTAAAACCGGTTCAGATATTATGAAAGTAGGGTTACAAAAGAAAAAAAATAACTTATGAAGAAATAAAAAACAGCTCATTATCATCCCCCAGTAACATTAGTCCTTTACGCTTTTCATTGTAGGCCTCCCGCAAAAATGCAGTCATTCACCGACGACGGATGAGACAGGACACGGTACATCGAATGGGGTATAACAGAGCTAAGAAGAAGTGATTGAAAAGCGATTGTTATATGCATTCAAATATCATTACAAAACAAAAAAAAAATTGGTTCAAGATCACCCAACTAGTAACTTCAGCTTTTTTCGGATTTTTAATTAATTCTTTTTCATTAGTATTTTTAGCTCTCCATGACGAAACCGACGACCTTTCCCGACGGAAGGGGGGGGGGGGTGTTCCCAGGCGGGGGGCCATCCACCCGGCCCTCGCGCTCGCGCCGCCCCTGCACAACCGTTACATTGGCATTGCATAAATAGCCTACAGGTGGTGATTCTTCAATTAGCCTGATAAGCGTTATGTTATAAATAGTGCAGCCCTACATCATCACGTGTATCACGAGATTGCGAGTCGAAAGTAACGAAAGATTGATATATACAACAAGCAACAAACACAGTATTTCATTATTTATATTCAGGTATATCACATCGGCCAACAAACGCGAAAGAACGATATTCTAAACTTTAATTACCAAAGGAAGTTGGCACAGAAACAACCATGGACAGTAATTGGTTACGATTTTCGTAATCACATTTTCTAGTGTATTATATACAAATATAGTACTTTAACAAAGTCCCTCAAAGATTGTACAAGCTTGTGGCAGGTGTCCCGTTTATCAAGTGAAACCCCTGGTGAAACTAACTTTCTTCTGGAATTTAACTATGCATAGACAACTGGATTTACATTTTAGTGAAATCGGCCAGTCGTTACGCTATTGACCAAATCATGACGTCCACTTTCAAGGGACAGATTTTTCTAATGATTTCATTCTTGATTGGTGTGCTCACGGGGACTACTCTGAAAAAGAGTGAATTACTTTTCACACTTCTTGAGATCAATTACACTCTTTTTTAGTGAATGTCACTCTTCTTGGAGTGAATTGACATCTGTCACTCTGTTAGCGACCAAGTTTTCTTTTTTTAGAGCAAAGAGTGAATTACTTTTCAGTCTTCTTGAGATGATTAGTGAATGTCACTCTTCTTGGAGTGAATTGGTAGAGTGAATTGGGTCTCCATTGGAGTGAATTGACACCTTTCCCTCTGTTAGTAACTGAGTTTTCTTCTTTTTTTAGAGTGTGAGTTGGTTCCAATTTGTCGGGATAGTTTGTCGTATGATCAAGAGATGTTTTATATAAGAATCTTGGTCAAGGAAAACGTTCGACAGTCGATTGTAAATATTTTGTAAATCACGCCCTGCCAGTGCCAAAATCATTGTTAGGGGACCTGACCAATCAAATCTGAATTTAATGGAGTGGATAGCTTTTTACTGAAGTGAGATTTAATTAAACTAAAGTCAAAGTATGATTCATACATTTCACTCAAGTGGAATCTGAGTCTATTCGATTGGGATGCATTTTACTTTACCCCCCCCCGGACCTTATGTAAAACCAGGCAAGTATTAAATAGTAACGCACGTGACCACAAAAGGCTAAAAGAATTCGTAGCGCATGTGATGAGTTCTTGTGTACCAATCTATAAGCTGACTTGCGAATTTCAATTTTTTTGCTGGTAGGCACCATTCAAGTAGCCTAAGGTCATATAAAAAAGAATTATCAGTCTGTCAGTTTGGTTAACCGGATTAGACAGTGAAGCAGAGTTTTTAATACCGACGAAGAATTGAGCTAACCGTGACTATGACGCAACTAGCTATAATTTTGATCTCTTTCACAAATATCGCCTTTGTTTTGAGCATTGGCCTGAGACGCGAAGTTGGAACAGCATACTCATGGGAAGATCAGAAAGCTATTTTAGAGGCCCACAATGAATATCGAAGCAAAGCTTCACCAACGGCCACCAATATGATAGAAATGGTAAGCGAAACAAATTTAACTGAAGAAGACTTTACACATATTTTCAAACAATTTAACAATCAAGTAAAAGTACCTCTTAAAAAGGGTAGATGTGCACTGTTTAAGAGGTGTTTCTTGATTGGATCAGGGAGTTGCTAGGGGATATAACCAACACTTTTTTCCAGACAATATGTACTCGAAACAGATTATATCTTTTGAGGCGTCACTATTTGATTGACGGGTCCCTTTGTTTCTATTGTTAAATCCCTTGTAACTAAGGCCTTTTAATGATCATTTCTTCCATTCTCCTTCGACTAATCCCTAAACAATTGCATTGTCTGCATATCCTTTGATAAAGAGGTTTGTTTCCGCCAATGGCGAAGTTTATAACAACAATTTCTATAGAACGACTGGAAACAAACGGTTAAACTAGGTGCCTCAATTGCTCCCCTTTCGTCATTAGATGGAAGCATTGTTGAAGTCTATACCTTTACCTCAAATTTAAACAACTTTGCCATCATTAAAGGACAATAACATTAAAGTAATTTGCAGAGAAATTGTTGCTGTCTTCAAATGAAACAATAAGTCGCGTCTCGGATAGCGTCAAATGACATAAATTTCACAATTTTCCACGACGGCTGGAAACAAAATGTTAACGAGTAGAGTGTTAGGGATACGTCTCTTCATTGGAATTTCGATAATTCGTCACTAATGTTTGTTAATCGAAGTATTGAGATAAGAATTTGGCCGATAAAGGCAAGATTATCTTCGGAAAAGAACATTGTCTCAAAGAGACTATGGAACGTTGTTTCTCCTTCTCTAGCAATTCCCTGATTGGATGTTGCTATTGTACTATATCGATAGTATTTTTGATCGGGTTGGGGATTAGGTTATGCATTAGGGTTATCGTTAACCATTCAAAAATTTCTTGTTAATCACTGCGCATCGCACCCTAAAGTCAATAAATTGATACAGAGGAGCAATTAATCACACTGCTAGACATAGCAAACGTGCATAGCAAACTACTTGTTAAACCCACAAGTGAAGTTGCGGCGGAAGCGAGTAGGGTCTTGTAGTTTCATCAGCAATTAAAACTGTGGGGGCCAAGGGTATGTTCAACACCCAACCCCCCCCTCCCCCACTTCACCACGATTTTTGCAAACTGCTGCCTTAAGAAGTGGAAACACTCAACTTAGAACGCTTGGGTGCCGTTTCAGACCAATTGGGTTTGAAAGAATAAAACTCATCTCATTGCAAAATAGATTTTCTTATACACTCTGCTCCATCTGATGGTGGAATCATTTTTGTTAAGTCCCCCATATTTCTTTCCGGATCAAAATGTGTGTATATCTTTTGTTGTGACTGGCGATGATACACGCTTTCCAATCTCGGAAAATTTATCATTTACTTCATTGTGTCAAGAATTGTTATCAATACCAATTCGATGCCCATTCAAGCATTTGACAATAGCCCTGAAAGGTTCACACTTGAAAGTAGTTTATCTCAGATCAAACTTTCAGGGGATCTGGCCCTTGAATGCACCATTAGTAATTTGATTCCATTTTGGCCTGTATTAATTTAAAACCCTGACCTGACAAATGGTAATCAAAGCTGTTGTTCATTAAAGCAGCTGGTCGGTGTAATGAACCAGTGGACGGGTACAATAATAAGGTTTTCCTTTGAAACCGCAGTAGGCATGACGGATAATCTCAGTGGTTAATATTTCGCCATGTGCACCTCAAGAGCCACATTTTCTATTCTGTTACGAGCAAATCCCAAAGAAAAATCTTTCAAGTTTGGAAAACTTGGGACGACAGCTTTTATCTTATGTTTTCGGCCGACCCCCTTAAAAGACCTTAGGCAGAAAATATAATTGTTGATTTGTTCTTCTTAATATTGATAAATCTCGCAAGAGCATCAATTTACCTACCACCTCCGTCAAATAGGAGAAAAGGAAAATTGAAAGATGAAAAAAACATTTTCCAAAATTGTCCAAATCTTACTGCCAAAGGTATGCTAGTGGTGGATTGGTTGGTTATAAGTAATTTGAAATAAGTGACTGTCATAACAATTACTCAAATAGAGCAATTTGACTGAAAAATAGGACACCCAAGTGACTTAACCAATTTTGACACATCATACAAACTGTCAAATTACTCCTTTTTCCAAAGTCCTCCCTACTCTCTGGCGAAGAGCCGTTCTGCGAAACTGAACAATACCCCCAAATTATTTTGACGACTACAAAATTGTTAACCTCAAAAACCACCATTTAGCGACTATCTACTGGAACGACTAAACACAGATGCCAACGAGTCTTCATCGTCAAAGGACAAATAAGGTCAACTAAGAGTACGCTTGGCTTAGGTCAAGGACCTTCAAAGGGGCGCACTTAACTTGGTTCATGAATTGCAACAAATTTTTCCAAATCTGTCAAGTTTTCTTCACAAACCAATAACAAATGGTCAAACGTAGGCTAGTCCCATAACCTACTTTCGAATTTTATGGATTGAATGGGTTCTACATGGCTCCAATAACTGTTAGCGGTTCGACTCGGTAATTTAAAAATTCGGGACCAGTCACTTTTTTCAAATTATACACAAAACCGTTACAACTTTTAACACTCTCATTAAGTTACAGATATCAGCTCACTGACCCTTTAAATGCCTTGAAACATTGAATAATGCCCTTGTATGGATATTTGAGACCTATAGTTCCACGATGTAAGGTAATTGATCCCCAATTAAAGTACTATATGACAAGGTGCGACATGGTACCCGCTAGTAGTTTTCCTCTTTGCAATTTTATACAGGCACATCTTTACTTTAAGATGAATTTTAATGACACAGAGAACAAAGTATCAGGAAAGAGTGTTTTTTTCGCGTTTCATATTCTCCTGGATTTTTCAAAAACTTGAGAGGGGCAATATTGCCAAATCACAAGCCATCAATTCGATTGGCCCGCCACCTCCTTGTTTTGAACGTTACTGCTTGGACATAAAAACAAAACCAACGACGTTAGCTTATGGGAGTGAATTTTCTTATGCCAAGTGAATTTCTGTGTCAGTTTCCATTGACCGCTCTTACGTAGTATTTAGTACATTGTACATCAGACGTGAAAGTTTTATCGTTTCGCGAAGACCGACTTGCTTTCAAAACTAATATAAATGTCTGTTAGAAGTCATACAGCCTGTGCTGTAAGCCTCGGTCTGACTCCGAGATCCGCTCAGTAAAATGAAGGGAGGGGGTGTATTTGGGAACATGTAGATAGGTTAACATTAATTCATTAATTACTTGTTCAAGTACTGTACGTTTTGAATAGTCAACTATCTGAGGGAAGGTTATGGTATCCTTAGCTTTTACTGCTGAAAGGCCATCGCAGCTACTTCCTTCTTTTTATTGTACAGCCGTGATTCCCTTTGTTTCAGAGCTTTGCCTGTTAAAAACTCCAGTGACTTGCATGAACACTCTACAACCATCCGGTTCAAATTTAACCGGAAAAGTATCAAATGGGCACTGAACCGAAAACGTTTCAAATACTTCACTAGTATCAGCTCAAAGTGAACCAAGTCTAGTTAGAAATTTGATGTTTTTTCAGTTCACTGCCCATTTTATCATTTTCCAGCTCAATTTGACCCGGGCGTGTTAGAGTGTTATAAGGGAAAGATTCTGTCCATGTAACGTTACCCCATGAAAAGGCGTGTGTGCAGAAATGTAAAAAGAAGGGTTACCCCCGTTAGATTTGCTTCGAATATCTCAACCATATTTAAGCAGAGAGTAAGGAGAATCCTGGAGACGATGCCTCTAAGTTCCTGGAAGTAAAAATTGCCTGTATTTACCCTATGAAACCATGGAAAATACTAGCAGTATCATTCAACTTTGCAAACGAAATACATTAAAATATTCTAGAGAGGGAGGGGTTGCTTCCCCCACTTTAACCTTAGTTACACACCTGTGAGAATGAATGCAACATTTACAAAATAAACACGCATCATAAATACATTTTTCTAAAATCCCCAGCCCCACCCCCCCCCCCCCGACCCTCTGGCAAAGAGCCGTTCCGTCAAACCAAACTATCGAAATGCTTAATCAGTTCCACTGAAGATACGTCAACTAAAGGACAACATTTAACTGACCAACGTCATGCCCCTCAGGCCATTAACATCATTGGTCTTTCATGAATGCATCCATTCTAGATTGGATAAACCTGCAGGTACTACACCCGCTCTTAGCCAGATGGTATGTTGAGCCTGTAAGTTAACAAAAGGCGTGCATTCTAGTTTTAACCTGTGTATTTAAGTTACCTTCATCGGTCCGTCTACTCAGCGATTGAAACGCTTTCAATAAGACCTATTTTGTTTTTCTTTGAAAATTCACCAAAATAACTTGCAGGTCATGTGACATGAAATGTAAACAAAACATGTATAAATCTGCATTTCCCATCTACAAATGCATCAAGAGTTGACCGTTTTAGAGGATTATTTCTGGATTGCACTTTACCATGCATAAAATGAGCTCAATTTGAATATCTTATGATTTCTTAGAAGGGATATGACATAATTGGTGATTGCTATCCTTTGATTTTGCAATATTCATTTATGGGGGAGATGTGACATTCATGTGTCCTGAGGGTTTTATTTGCAAAGTTTAAATTGCTACTTGAAAATCACCAGTAACAATTACCAAACCGTCTATCTGATGAGCAGTTAATAAATGTTAAAGGGACAATCCTCTCACCCCAAACTACACTTCTAGTATAGGGTAACAGAAACTCTCAATTGTCTCAGCTTTTTGATTGACTGCTAATTCAAACAATGCAGAGTATCAAAACTTATATTACACAGCACTAACTTTTCTGATAGTGTTTTGATTATACACATTGAGCTTTCTATATTCACCCTGAAGCAATAAAGTGAGATTGTGTCTGGATGAGGGTGAATTTGAGATAATTGTGGGAGGGATTAATTAAGAAGGGTAGGAGAATTGGTACTGTTTGGGATGACAAAATTGGGCCTTTAAATACAGGAAAAAAAGGAAATCTCAACATTGCATGTGCAACACTGTTCATCATTTTAAAATAGGCGACAGTTAACTTTAGAAAGATTCATACTGTGAAGGGGTATATCTGGAGAGTAATAAAAGATACTAACGTAATACATAAAGAGTTTTCACCGGAAAGCTTACGCTTACACTGTAAAGAAAGGTCAGTGTGACGACCTGTTTGCCTGGGGGTGTGATTTTAATTTTTTTGGGATAGATAGAATAATTTTGAGAGGTCCGAAGAGTTCGAAACTTGGGAAGGCTAACACACAAGAAACGGAGAAGTCTAGCAATTTATGTGAGAAAACAATAAATCAATACATTACAAGTATCAGAACTGCAATGTTAACAAAACTGGAATTACTCACAGTTATCAAAGGAACAGATACTCAAAATGCACTCAACCGCGCTGTTTCTTGTGCTGATACTTAAGCACAGCGATCTTCGACTTGCGTATTCTCTTCGACGCGTGAATTCATGATTTCAAACGACGACTGCAACTGCGGTCTTCAACTACCGAGGTTTACGTTGTCTTTATATCGTGAAATCTTCCGCTGGGATCCGACGATTTTCTGTTTCTCCCAGCAAAATTGACAGTCCCTTCTTCTCTAGCGAAGACTCCAAAACAAACGGGACAGGATGAACCAACAAAACAGCAATCAACAATGAAGGAGCAGTGAGAACTTCTTTCCGACAACCTCTTCTTCGGCAAATGCTTCCTTCCAAAGGGGACTGGAACTTCTCCAAATCTCCGACGACAAATACTGCTGAATAAACTGTAAAAATTTACAACAAAAGCTCACTCCAAAGATTTCGTTGAAATCACGAAAATAACTTCTCAGAACCGACGTGAATTTGTCTTCTCAAACTTGAATGTCGCAACTCCTTTTTTATCAGGGAAACGGTCCTAGTATAAATAAAGTTCGTTTTCAAATTCCGGAACGTTCATTCGAGAGTGCTATAACATACTTATTATAGGCTGATAGGTCTTAGGCATAAATCCATATAAACACACATACATTCTAGAAATGTCTCGAACTAATCACATCGGGTATACATGACACGTCCTAGTTTTTTACAATGATAAGGCATTCGAAAATAATTTGCTGAAATACACTGGGCTTTCAATACATTAAAATACATAACCACTCATATGTTAGGTCATTACCTAGACCTCGTTCTGTCGTTACAGTCAGAAAGAACTTTTTGCTGAAATACCACGCCTAGTCATTTTCATAACACTCGGTCTCAACAATAAACCCCAGTAACAGCTTCATCTCCTCAAAATATTATGCACTAGAAGAGTTATGGAAGTTGCATCTTTTGAAATGTTGAAAGTTTGGGTGAACAAGTTATTCTTGAGCAACAAACAACTGAACTTCTTTTTGAGGGAAACTGCCATAAGTTATTTGTAATTACTTGCCACTCTTTGCCAGACACGTAGCCAGGATTGTGGAAATGGTAATGGGGGGTGGGGACCCCGTGGCTTCGCCACTGCTCTTTGTCAATAAATATTGGTTTTAAAAGGATGAAACTTTTTTTTTACACTCTTAAAAAAAGTGGACAAATTTTGCCCAACTTTTTGACCAACACTGGGCATCTATTCAACAACCTAAACAGTTGGGCAAAACTTTAACCAACCAAATTTGGTAAAGTTTGAACCCAACTGTTGGGCAGGAGATTACCCAACTGTTTGGTAAATTAGCATTTAAAAACATACCCACTTGTTGGGCGCTTCTTTTATTAATCTGTTAGGGAAATGCATAAACCAGATGTTGGTTATATGTTAATCATCTTTTCCTTAAACGTTGGTGCTTTCTTTACATGTTAGGTTGTAGGTTATGGCAGGGAGCTACCACTGCAGCTCCCTGGTTATGGCAACCCACCGGTCCCAGTTTAAAAACCCTGGCTTAATAACCTATTTGGATTGTCACTGAGTTCCGTATAAGTACGTCCAAAACTCTCATTTTTAAAAGGCACTGTATTTTTAAAGGCACTGTAAAATGATATGTGTAAATGATGTGATGAAGTCTTATAGTTCATCAATGCATAAATATGAACACAACGACAGCATGAGAATTAGCTGGTCCGTAGCTCTCATACACTGTTATCCTGGTTATGAGACAGGTTTCTTGTTATGCCGAAGTGTTTCAAATAATAATATATATAAATGCTCATTCGGACGTGAAAAGAATATCCCAGATCCTGACCTCTCATTGGATAGCAGTTTTGCGCAAAATATGAATCATGGAATCTCATACAAATGTGTTCTAGTTCGTATTACTATTTAAAGAATTTTATGGAAACAGAGATCGATTTCATGGTCTAAAATATAGTACGAGTTTAGCTGTTTGGCCAATATAAAAGATGCCAAAGAGAATTTTCAGATTATGGTACCATGTCTGATTATAGGAAGAATTGTGAAACAAATCGGGTCAAGTGTATTGTTGTTTGGTGAAAACACAGCAACCAACAATATACCCAACAAATTGACAAAAAAGTTACCCAACAAGTGGGTAAAGGAAAAATATACTCAACTGTAGAATAAAATCTTATGGTCATTTTGACCAGTCAGTTGGGTATTACAGTATACGCGTGCATGGAATGGGAAATTTAACCATTATGTGAGCAAAGATTGACCAACACTTAGGCAGTTACTTTAACTCAACAAAAACTTTGCCCAGCGTTTAAAAAGTGCACCAATTAGCCCCAAAGTTGGGCAAAGTTGTAGCAACACATTTCATAAACTTCTTTAACCAACGGGTATTTTACCCAACGTTTTAAGAGTGTACAAACGCAATATCTCCCTTTAAATAATGCCATGAAAACAAGCTAAAATGTCGTTCATACATTTTGAATGAGCTCTCAGCTGGACATATTATTTTATAGAAAACAGGAAACAACAGATCATATGAAGAGTTCATTTATATTATTTTTTTTCCAGATATTAACGCATTTGGCAGCCAAATCAATTTTGACAGTTAAAATTTGCAACTCGCGTCAATTATTACCCAAAAACTATTCCCAGCCGTTTTGTTTTTCTTTCTGAGACCATGGAGCTATTGCTTTGACAGGAGAAGAAACTTCGTTAGTCCCTTTGAATGTAGGATTTTAGGTCAAAGGTCAAAGTTATTCCCTATTTCACACCCACTGGCTCTTATCTTTGAACTGCACTCGGGGCTCAATAGGATTAAAGAGAGTTATGCAGCACGTACATAGTTTCATGTCATCTGCTATATCTTTAAGTGCACATCGGTGATTTTCCTCCATCACTTCAACATTGCCAGTTACTCTTATTGCAAATTAATATATTCTTTTTTGTCGCTTATTGTTGCCTATGCATTAAAGTTCCTTTGATTCCTTGTGAGACGCCGAAGATGTGCATGTCCTTTGCCACTATGCGTAATAATGCGCAAACTGAATAAAGTTCCGACTCCATAATACAGACTTGTAACTGAAAAGAAAATTTGCATATTAATTCATGGTACGTAGAAATGCCTAATAGTACTAGTATCTGCTCTTAGAAACTGCAAACCAGTCGTTTAGATTTCTTACCTTAAATTTGTTATTGGTTGTCGGTAAATCCCTTGATATCAAAATTTTTTAGGGTAGCAGTGTACCTGAATAATGCCGCAGAGAGTAAGAAGTCTTAAAGGTAAGTGTCAGACAAAAGAACTGAATACTCCTTGGGTCTTATTATCGACCGTTGCAGGAATATCTCCTCAAGTATGTCTGAGACTAATTGGATTAGCATAAATTAAAGTGGAGTTTCTTCTCCTGTCAAAGTAATAGCTCCATGCTGAGACGCGCAATATCAAGTACAGGTGTTAACCTTTAAGTTACGGTGTTCATTACCAAAGTAGGAATCAAAGTTTATTTACCACAGTTTGGGAGTTTATTGGCAGGAATATATTAACTCTATATTTTGGAAATTAAAGCAAGAAAAGAATACATACTTGAATTTAGAAAAGGGTTTTTTTTTCTTTCTTTAACAAATTCATTTTCGGTTTATATTTGCAAAAGTTACAAATTAGGTAAACCTTTCTAAAGTAGTCCTATTCAGCTCCAGCTGAAGCGGACAAGGGTAAAGTCTAGGAGCATATTAACTTTTGTATGCACATTTATACCAGACGACCAAATGCTTGAGACTATTACCCCTTTCACGCTGCTTTCAACGGTGAACCATCGTTTGATTCACCGTTGGATTAAACGGTGAACCACCGTTGGAAATTCCAACACAGTCGTCTCATACTGCATCAAGAATCCACCGATTAATATGCAACATGTGGTCGGCTACAAGTGTGTACGTTGTGCATAGATGAGCATGAAGACCCATGGCAAAAGCTTACTAAATGCTTCGCGCCCAAATATAAACACACATAGGTCTGCACTATTTTTCCAGGTTCAGGTGCTTGCGATTCTCTCTAGTTTAATGAAATATAAATGCATGGAGGTGTTGATGATTTCCCAGGCTGACGTTTCTGATGTTTCTGAAGCAACTCGGATTATCCGGGGCTCGGTGAGAGCCCTGTGCAGTGGCGTACGAGGATGGGGGAAGGCATTTTGCCGTGCCCCCCCCCCCATCCGCTCACGGATGCAATTTTTATTAGATCCTAAAAATTCGTAGCTCTACTTTACCAACAGAGATTTTACTTCAAAACGTAGCATACGTGGTACCAGATTTTATGTAAGGACACCTAATTTCTCAAACATTTTTTAAGGGGAATGACTGTTTCTGCAAGGCCCTCAGTGATGTAATTTTTTTAATTCCTTAAAAGCAAAATATAGATACTTTAACACCTTGTGGAACCGATTGCCTCTGAGGCCATCTACTTTTATAAAAATTCATAATTTTCACCATTTTGCATCTAGGCTCCTTGAATAGTCCAAAAAGTTTCAAAGGGGAGGGCCCTTCCCCTTAGACCCTTCACCCAGGCCCGCGATCACCCATCATACTGCATTTCTCCCTCAGAGAAATCCTGCGTACGCCACTGACTGTCGCCGCACCTCGAAGCTGCAATAACAGTTCTTCTATCTCCTCCCTACTTCGAGGGCCAGCCATGTGCGGTATTGCAGTTAGGTGGCAAAACGTCTTTAAACAGTTAAACAGCTAAAATCACATGAGGCAGAAGTCGCACAAGTGTTTACTATAGACTATACTGAATAAGCTACACCGCACTGAACTGCTAAGCAAAATTTGCCTCATTTAATGAAGCCGCATGCAGACATTGGTTTGATCGACTTTACAATAAAAAGGTCAAAATACAAGACCCATGTGAACGCCGTGTATGGCACACGGATAAATTTTAAATTGACCAGTGAAAAACGTGTGTGTGACCGCAAACAAAACATGACTTTCACATTTTAATCTGCATTTCGCACCGAGTTTCGCCGAAATGACCTTTCACACTAAGTTTTCAACGGTAAAGTCCCGGTATTTCCCGATAGTTTACCCTCTATCCTTTGAGGGTAAAAAGTTCTGAAAATTTAATCGGTGTTTCACCTGCGTTTCACATGAGTTCCCTTTCATACTGGGACATTTAACGGGTGCACCTAATCGTGCCAGTGTGAAAGGGGTATTAAAGGGCAACAGGGAATGTGTTTCAAACGCGATATGTCAGATAAGTTAAAAGTTACATTTCTTTACTTTAACGTTGAGGTAGATATTAAATAAGATAAGAAAAGAACAATCAAAGTGTATAGTGGTTTTGGAATATCTATTGATTTTGGAATTGGGAATGGCTTTTAATTCCGTTAAAAATATTCAAAATACCATGTTAAGTATACTTTGAATTTGTTTTGTTTTTTTATATCAAGTAACATATTCAGTAATAGAAGCCCAACGGCGTATTATTTATACGGTAATTTCGTTAATTTTCGTGGCATTAATAATACATTTTTATCCCAAGATGGTGGCGAAACGGTTCTGAACTCAGTAACATACTCTACCAAAAAGAAAATGGATGATAATTTTTGGTGATGAACATGTCTTTTATTTGTTAATATTTTGACAGAAGTGGGACGACATATTGGCCTCCCAGGCCCAAACCTGGGCGGATATGTGCATATACGAGCATCCAAATAAGACAATTTACACAGATTACGTAGGCATAGGTCAGAATTTGTATACGGTATATACATGTATGGATTCGATACGGCTGAACCAGATGTGGCAGCTGCGGTCAAATCATGGCACAGCGAGGAAGATTATTATTTCTACGAGTACAATGCATGTATCACCGGAAAGGTCTGCGGCCATTACACACAGGTAATCGGTTGTCTCATTATTATCACAACAGCAGTTTTGAATTAATGTTATCTTCTTCTTCTTCTTCTTCTTCTTCTTCTTCTTCTTCTTCTTCTTCTTCTTCTTCTTCTTCTTCTTCTTCTTCTTCTTCTTCTTCTTCTTCTTCTTCTTCTTCTTCTTCTTCTTCTTCTTCTTCTTCTTCTTCTTCTTCTTCTTCTTCTTCTTCTTCTTCTTCTTCTTCTTCTTCTTCTTCTTCTTCTTCTTCTTCTTCTTCTTCTTCTTCTTCTTCTTCTTCTTCTTCTTCTTCTTCTTCTTCTTCTTCTTCTTCTTCTTCTTCTTCTTCTTCTTCTTCTTCTTCTTCTTCTTCTTCTTCTTCTTCTTCTTCTTCTTCTTCTTCTTCTTCTTCTTCTTCTTCTTCTTCTTCTTCTTCTTCTTCTTCTTCTTCTTCTTCTTCTTCTTCTTCTTCTTCTTCTTCTTCTTCTTCTTCTTCTTCTTCTTCTTCTTCTTCTTCTTCTTCTTCTTCTTCTTCTTCTTCTTCTTCTTCTTCTTCTTCTTCTTCTTCTTCTTCTTCTTCTTCTTCTTCTTCTTCTTCTTCTTCTTCTTCTTCTTCTTCTTCTTCTTCTTCTTCTTCTTCTTCTTCTTCTTCTTCTTCTTCTTCTTCTTCTTCTTCTTCTTCTTCTTCTTCTTCTTCTTCTTCACTGGAAGTGCTCTGTAAAGGTAGAGTATGTAAGAAACAGGTGGTCGCGGATGGAGTGTCGGCATGTACTACATAATTAAGATGCAAATTAGTTTTTAACGTATTAAGACTAGTTGCACTGACAGTCTCTTTGTGTTGATTTGTTCCACTCCTTTATAGTTTTTATATTACCCATACCACTTTGATTTTTAAAATTTTACAGATTATTTGGGCCGACACAACATCTGTGGGATGTGGAATCAACTACTGTCTCAGTGCCATATACGGTGACTCATACCTTCCTAATGCGTGGATTGTGGTCTGTAACTATAGCCCAAGGTAAACTCTCTATTCGGGATTTTTTTTATTTATTGGACATTTCTCATTAACAACTTCAATGTTGCTCTTAAAAATCCTTTAACTTACCGGATTTTGTAGTCTGAGGTTACCTGTCATATCCTTCACAACAGCTGTGAGTCTGCAAACGTGTTAGGTTTTGGTGTTGCCTGTCGTAGTAAGTTGTTCAAGTAGGGAGCTGTTTATTGGATGGAGACAGAACGGACGTTTTAATGTATTTTAGTAGTTTAAGACCTGCTAAATTCAATAAGGATGTATTTACTTTCGTTGCTTGCTGCCCTGCTTCAATATCATTCCTGGAACACAATCTCATTCAAGTGGACTAATCCTTAGACAAGTGGTTAATGCAAAGCAATACGCCTTGATAAGTGGGTTTGTACACCAACAGTTTCAGAGCACATGGAATATAAATCGAAACGACTGTTTAACTGAAATAAATGAATTTTATTGGCCCCTCCCTCACGAAGCATAACATGTAAATAAGCTTTAGGGGTAAAATTCTAACTTTCTGAGAACAAGATACGAAGTTTCCCCAAGTTTCCAGAAAAATCCAGATAAAATTCTCTTTCAGATTTCGAAGTACAACCGAGTTGATATTTTTTTTTTTTTTTTTTTTGATTTTTAGTTTTATTGTGGCAGGCTGTGCAAAAAACCTGCCGGTCCTACTCTAACCGTAGCAGACGACTGATATTTTTTTGTGTTTTCTCACTTATCCCATACAAGCATAGTAGAAATGTCCACAACGGCACAAAAGAAAGATTACGGAGTGGCCTGGACGGCGTAAACCTCATTTCAAAGCGTTCTGTCTCAATCCAAGTAACAGCTCCCTGGTTCAAGAAACAGTTTTGTGTGTGACGGTAAGATAGTTACACCGGTGTTACGGTAGGAATATTATACCGGCGTAACGGTAAGATAATTCTGTAACGGTAAGATAATCAGCCGAAAAAGAAACTCCTGCATCGATAATTACAAGAAAAGGAAATGGTCTATGACTAACGAAATTGGAACAATTTCTGAACCAAGGGAAAGTGAAATTAAGTGTGTTACCTAAACCAGTGTTCCCAATTTGGGAGGATAAAAAACGTCAGCTTTCTCGGATAATTTCATTGCTGATATTCTGCCAAATATTATAATTGTGGCCAAATCTATGTTTAGGTCTCGTACAGTGGACATGATAGCTTCTTCGGGAATCAGTGAAAGTTTTGGTTTTGCCGAACAGCCCTTTGCCAGAAGGTCGGGAGGACTTTAGAATAAAAAGTATGTGTACAAAGACATGGTTTTTTTTTTTCCAAAAGAAAATGTGTAAAGTTGGTGTAAACAGAGTAGCAGCTCAACACACATTGATGGTTTATATTGGACTTACCTGCTGCCAGTTTTACCGTCAAATAATGTTTTTTTTTTCTGATTTAGTTCAAACAATTAGAACCTGACTTTCATTTAGCAACTGTAAACTGTATTGTTCGTTATGTATCAAACAATGAAATGCTTCTATTGCTCGAAAGTATGGCTCATTCAATTATTTACTAATTGAAACTGGTTGTATTCAATCTTGCAATTCGTTACATTACTTGGAATATTGATTTATTAAACATTCATATTTTATACACTTCAACATGGAATAGTTCTCGGAATGTTGCTGCCGACTTTGCTACCGCGCCATAATGTCAATTTTGGGAAATTTCAAGGTTTACCAGATAGTGTATCACACTGCGAAACAGACGGCCAAGTACCAACGGTGTTAGCAGAAAACATTAAATAAAATCCAAATCGTGCTGGTACATGACTTATTGCAGCTACTACTACTTGAAATGGATCTTTCCAACTAATGTAAATGGACTCTCAGTACGAAATTTTCAATGACTTGAGTTTAAAAGAATTACTCTTTCGGTCATTAATCACTACGTGTCATTAATCACTAAGTCCAGATTTGGTGCAGATGGCACCATCAACCTGCAATATTGTCTGATATCTGATAAAAGTAAAAGTGATCCTGCCATCGGTCTAAGACGTTTGAACGTTGGTATTTTGCCTGGCAAATATGGAGATATTATCAAGTAGCAATCACGGTCTTTTATATCACCGACCATGGCTTGTTTGTTCCTGAGTTAGATACTGATGAGCAAACAAAATAAAGAAAAAATAGCCGTACTTTTTAAAACGGTTAATACATTACAAGACTCAGTCCTAAAAACAAAGGGAACAAAGCGTTGTTTGTCAATGAGAGGAATTGTGATGTAACCTCTGCTGTCCTTAAGATCACTTTGAAACGCAAATCTAGTGACTTTATTCCCTTATGCTTCGAAAAATACATGTTTAATTTGAACGAAAGTTTCACCAAGCTGGGACGATTTGGTTCCTCTTTCTCCTGAAGATTGAAGATCATATGAAGATTAAAGTGATGCTTTATCTCCCTCTTCGGTTGCTCTATCCATCGAGCTTTTCCATTTTAAAATGATGAAAAACTATAATTCTTACAATGTGAAGTGCCTTGAAGAAAAAAAAACCACATTCTGAAATTTTTGTTCTAAAACAAAAGAATATAACAACGACTAACGTTATTTACTCCCTTTGGTGCATGGTAGGACACCAAAACGCCACACTGATATAGAAAACACTATTTGGTAACCAAACAGTTTCATGTTATAACGTCAGTTTAAATTCAACCATCCCTCTGAATAAGATTCGATCACTACCAGAAAGTATCACCAGGGAGGTGTTACTAATAACACCTCCATGGTATCACTTGGTAAACCTAGATCACTGTACAACAATTAAACTTCTTAAATGACAAAGGAATTAGATGTCATCCTCTAACTTCTCAAGTATCTCAAGTACTTCATATCTCAAGTACTTCATTGCATTTTGCATCCTTTCATATCATAAAATGAGTGATGATCTCCATATTATTTCATACCAGAAAATATCACAAGAAAAAGTAATAACAAAAGAAGAAAGTCTACTTCGGCGAGAATCAGGTTTTGCACTAACAACATTATTTTAATAGATGAAATGATCGTTTCCTCGACAAAATCTACTGCTATGTTTAACATTGATATTTTAATGTAGCTGCAATGCTTTGCAACGGAGAGTGACCCTGTTTCACCGATTATTAGAGTTATCTTGAAAGGTAACATTCTGTGTTTGTCTTTTCAGTGGTAACTATATAGGTCAATGGCCATACGAAACCGGAGAAGAACAATGTTCAGCGTGTAGTGATGGAAAACCGTGCAAAAATGGATTATGTAGTAAGCAAAATTTCTTAATACGTGTAGTAACCTAGTAAGTTGGTTCAAGTCGAGCCGGACATGGCCATTTTTCTAATTGTAGCTCACTGGCTTGTTTCCCTGTTTTTTTTTTTTTTTTTTTTTTTTTTTTATGCTGAGCACCAAGTACAATGGCAGAAAATTTCCTTTTTTAATGTCTTCGGTATGACCCGGCCAGGACACGAACTTCTTAGAACATGTAATAAGAGTCTTATGTGGAAAGAAAATGGGTTAATTACATAAACGATTCGAATTACTATATCAGTATTCGATTAACAAGTTTCCTTGACCCCATTTTGGAGGTTAGTATACGCCGAAACGACAAAACTTCTCTGTATATTGACTTAAATTTTTTTCAGTTTTCATTCCCTGTTAAATTTCCGCCTAGGGTAGCAAATCATCTTGGTAGAAATTTGAAAATGCCGCCATTTATGATGAGATTTCCCCATGATCGGTTAAAAACGGGTTTTTTTCCTCGGAATAGATTTTTCACCTAATATGGACTTAGACTAAATATAACTAAGTAATTCAGACAACGGATACATTATTCTGTGGCTCATTGGATGTGTTTGAATTAGTTTCACATTCTCTGTTTTATTACGGACAGAACGGCTGGTTGAGCAACCTTTAACTTTCGTTGGTTCCTTCATCAAAAGAATAGTCCAAACCCAAATTTCTGTTTGATATGTTAAAGAGTGTTCTAAGAATTATGGTGCAAGTTTCAACCATTTTCAATGTTCGATGCTCGAGATATCAGCATCTGATGTTGCAGGGCTGTAGTCGAGTCCAACAAGCTCGTGTCCAAGTCCGAGTCCAAGTCCAAAAGCCCAAGTCCGAGTCCGAGTCCAAGTCCAAGTCCAAAGGGCTGTAGTCCAAGTCCAAGTCCGAGTCCAGTGCTCTCGAGTCCAAGTCCGAGTCCAAGTCCAAAAGTAGTAAAACAACAATTGTATTTTCTGGTTAAGATCTAGGCCTATGGTTGCTATAGCTGTATGAACAGGGACAAACTTGGACTAAATTCCTGGTATAACCTGGTTTTTCCTGTACTTGGAATTGGCCTGGAATGGTCCTGAAATTGGAACTGGCCCGGAATGGGCTGCAACTGGACCTGAAATCGAAGCGGAGCTCATCCATCTGAGTCCACTTATCTGGCTAAATGAAAATTGTGCCTCTCTTAAATAGTAAGTATACAGGAGCTCATATTTTTCACTTAAAATCAGCCCATTGTCTGGGAGAAATGCCCCAGACTGGGGATATTTACAACAGTGCATGGGGTCCCGATGGGAATGCTCAAATATACTCAGGAATTTTGTACGTGGGCCAAAGGCTTTTTGTTGGGGTAATGGATTTTTTAAGTTGTCCTGGGACTACAGGCTAGCTAGAGAAACACTGTGAAAATACAGTCTGGTTTTGACAAGCTGTTTGAGAATATAGTACAATATGAAGGCTTTGGTGATTATGCAGGGATTGCATGAAGGGTTCCCAAAAGTGGGAATGCACTCAGTGGTGAAGCAACCTGAAACCAATTTTGGAAGGGCACATCAAATATTTTAAGTAACAGAGACATTAGCTAGGCTTTAATTATATGGCCTGTCTATAGTTAGTTTGCTAGTCAGACAGAGCTTTACGGCCCATGCAGTTTCCAACCTATTGGTTCAAGTCGAACCTGTCTAAAGCTATACAGCAGAGGTCTGGTTGTATGGGCAATCCCTTAGAAGCTGCTCTACTAGCATAAAGCCCACAAAGCTATATCTCTGGACAATGTCATATATGCATGCAAAACCAGCTGCCATATTGCCCATTTATCTTCATGAATATCATACAGTAGTACAGCACCCATATAAATATAGAGGTTAATGAAAGTTGCACATATGTTACTTGTTATGAAAAACAACAAAACAACATTGCCATACTGTACTGTACATTATACTGTTCAAAGTATTGTACAGTATTGACATACAACATGTAAATGATCCGACTCGCAGATGGCCAGACAAGTTATTTAGGTAACTTTACCGGCCACCATATTAACAGTTACTTGCTAGATTATAGAAGTTTTTACCTGGCTGTGTCTGTGCCGTTTCTAGTCCATTGGAAGCATAAGGTGGATCAATTGTTCCAGCAAGGTGGAGGAGGTATAATGATGAAAACCATACAACTTGTCAACAGGCTAGGCAGGAATTCGAATAGGCCTATGTACGTAGTGACGTAGGAATTTAGATACTGCAATAACAAAGTAGGCCTAGCCTATGTACAATTGCGTTGCTTTGGCAGCCGGTTCAATAGAGTTAGTGGCTCTTGAAGGTATGATGGTCCCATTAGAACTTAACCAAATAAACAGACAATGTACAAAGCCACAAAGGCAACTTGGCTATAGTCGAATATGCATAACTTCCAGGTCAATTATAAGGTATGTTAAAAATACAGTGTATATTGTTTGGCAGCCTTGTCAATAGTTCTCACACAATTTTCTCGCAGAACTAGTGCCACCTGTACAAACGCTCTACGGCATAGTGTACACTGTTAAAAATTTCTGTAAATTTACAGACTTTTTTTAACTTAAACTTTTTGTATTTTACTTTTAATAGAGATTTTCTGTATCTTTACAGACACTTTGTATTTCTACAATAAAAAAAGGTTGTTTAACATTTATTTTCTGTTTATTTGAAAAACCATTTCTGTCTGCTTTTTTAACCAAATTTTACTGCTTTGTAAAACTTTTTCTGTAAATGTACAGAAATTTTAACAGTATTTTGTATTTTTCTGATTTCACATAAATATACTGTCATTTAACAAACATTCATTTTGTTTTTAAGCTGAAAAAGAAACAAAAATAAGCCCAAACAAACAAACAAACAAATAAGAAATAGCCAGAAAATTTTCAATATATAACATGCATCGTTCTGCGAAGTTTCAGTTAAAAAAGAAAACATTTTTCGCAAATTTATGGCCCTGTTTGAAAATTAACTTACATTTATTATACTGACAATTGGTATACTGATGTCAACTCATCGCCACAGGCGCTCATGCACTTGATCGAATTAAAAACGTTTCACAAATTTACTTGAAAGAGTCTGTAAACTTACCACTTTATGACGTAAATCTCATTTTGCATAAATGGGTGGAGCTTATTTTGTAGACATTTTCCTAACAAAAGGATTGCTGTTGCTTTGAATAATATCTTTTTTGGCGTTTTTTAATCAGGAAGTGATAAACTTATTGTTTACCTTGTCTGGAAATGTTTGCAACCAATGTATTTGCATTCTTTGTCATATTTATTTTAAAAACAATTATTATATTGTACAAAAATGTGACTTTCCAATTACAAAGTTCCTAGAGATAGCAGTCTACTGGACAACAATGTGATAACAAAGTATCCTCATCGTGTTTTGATTGAAAATAACTTCGTAACGACACATTACGTTGATAAGCAAATACCTGATCTACGTAATGGTGAAGTGTATGTTACGTAATAACATATGAAAGGAAAAAAAGCGATATTATAATAAATATTAAAACGCCGAGAATGAAAACAGTAGGCTGGAAATTCACATAAAATTAAGGTAAAAAAAAAAAAAACAGAACAATTCTGTAATTCGATTTTACAGTAGACATTTGTAAACCAATTTACAAGCAAAAACTGTAAAGAAAAAACAAACACTTAATGTTTGTTCATGATTACAGTCTGGCTGTAAAAAAAACATTACTTGGTTGGAAAAAAATTTGCCATAAAAATTATGTAAATTTTACAGAGAAATTTTTAACAGTGTAGTTGCTATACCTACCAGTAATTTAATTTTTGAGGGTTTTGCCCCCTGGTCTGCATCTAAGTAGCATTGTAACTGTGTGATGCAAAATGCCTAGAAAGGTTACCATTACTAATTCAGATCATTCAGGTCTAACATCTGTTTGAAATGGGCTAGATGTATGTGAAAAAAGTCTTTGAAGTTTGATGGTTAATTTTGTGACATTGACAATCACGTAGGCCTGTAGGCCTATATAGGCCTTTAGCTACAAACTCTCCTTGTTAATCCCCACATGATGCAAAATCCCAAAGTTGCTTAGTTAACGGGTCTACCCAAAGGTGCTTTAGTCTAGTGCGCAACTAACTTTGTGCAGCTGGGCAACTTATTTTAGTAGCAAGCCTGTTAATTTCCAAGTAGGAGGCGGAAAGCCGGACTACCGTAGAAAAACCTACATATATTGAGCAGGAGGACTCCGTGTGATTATGCACATGCATATGCAACACAGTATTGGTACACATCAGCTAGACTACCTGACCACTCTGCCACTCCATGACCCCACAGAATGCATCACCCCATGATTATAAACCCTCATCAATCTGTTATGGTAAACAATGTTCCAGAAATAAAGGGCAAGAGCAGTTGCCGCAATTATTTTTTTGAAGCAACCGCTAAAATGTCACAATAATCCCCTTAATTCTCTTCAAAGCTTCTTTTATAACATTTTAGGACCCGATCCATGTATTGCATATAAGCAATATATGGAGCGGGTCCTAAAATGTTATAAAAGATGCTTTGAAGAGAAATAAGGGGATTATTGTACTCAAGGTGAACTAAGTATTATACTTTTCACATGAGTGCAAAAAATATTGTCACATATAACTCCAAAGAGTCATCTCATGAAAAAGGACAGTATACACTACTTCAAGTTTGGGTGACTGCTCTTGCCTTATATTTTATAAAATTTAAGCTCTTTGTTGTGTATTTACCTGACATACATATTTTTAGTATATGGCACTTGAAACTTCAAATGAAGATTCAGCAGGAGCCAATTGGCAGACCTGTCATTTATAGGCCTATCTTACAGTATCCCAAAATAATTAACAAAGGCAATAATTCCCTTTGTAGAAGTAGCAGTTAGATGAGCTGCAGTGAAATCCATGCAAACTTTTTGTAAAATTTGTATGAAGAAAAAAACAACAAAGAAAAGGATTTCAGAAGATTTACTAACAATGCTGCAAGGCGCAAGGCACAGCCAGCCATGTTCATTGTTGCTAATTAACTACTTTTAGGAGTCTCATATGCTTTCCCTAGCATTTTTATTGCATTTGTCTAATTTTTGAGGGGCAAGGAAAATTTTAGGGCCCTTCCCCAGAGCATGGCACTGAACGAAGAGTGTCATGTTGCAGCTGTTTTATGTTAAACACTGTTTACATAATTTTATGAAAGAAACAAACTTCATGCGAATCATGTCAACAACTGGCCTGTGACTCTTGAAAATGATCAAGTTACATAAAGATATGCAGGCCAATAGTCCTGTATCCTATATTAAGGAAAATAAAGCCCAAGTATATGTTGAGTGCTGGGGTTTTTGGTGGATCGATCATGAAATTATAAAGAAAGAATCAGAGAAAACGGATGCCGGACTTGAAGGACTCGACTCCAATTTTCGAGTCCAAGCCAAAGTACAAGTCCAGAGAGCCCGAGTCCGAGTCCAAGTCCAAGTCCAGAGACCCCGAGTCCAAGTCCAAGCCCGAGTCGAAAAAAATGGACTTAAGTGCGGACTCGAGGTAGAGTCCGGACACAGTTTCTATAAAAGTGACCTTAAAGGAAGGCGGTGTGCGGATGTCATGGATCCATATTTTTGGCCAATGTTTTGTTGTTCCTTATTTATCATCCTACTAGTTTGACATTGAATTGATTAAGTGAATGCTATCTTGCCCCCTAAAAAAATATAATCTAAAATTCCTTTGCTCAGAATGTGTCTATGGAATCAATACATAAGAATTTGGTTGCATAAAATTGGTAGTAAGTTATAAGTTAAAACATAAAACATTGGCCAACAATGTGAATCCGTGACATCGCATGTGCTTCCTATAAGTTCATTTTATGTAGAAAATTTGTCACATTCAATTGCTAATGTCTCCATAACCGAGCATGTGAAAACGATAAGAATTTCCCTAGAGATCGTTGCATAGTTCCTCTTTAACGTATCAAATATATATTTGGCTTTGGAATTTTCTTTTTAAAGACTTTTTCATGCCAAGAATGTAGCATATGCGACTTTATTTAGAATTATATCGAAAAAGTTGTCTCAACGGTTAGTCCATCGCGTTCTCCTAGGAAAGGATAACTTATTATAAAAGTGATCTGTTCAGATGTAAAAATAAAACACTTGTTATGTAATTATTTGACTCTGAATGAAGAAATGGATGTTACATTTTGATTTGCCTTTTCTACAGCTGATTGCAGCCTACTTGATCCTGATTGTGGTGAGTAAACTTGGTATAAGATTTTTGATTTCCGTTAAGCTTCGTGCCACAACACTTATGTATTACCAAATACCTTGTATTCTTCTTCTCTTGTTTTAATATTTGTTTAAAAGTGGAACACTTTTGTCCTTGTATGGTCCTTCAAAGCTCCGTTCAATTATTTAACCAGTAAAATAGCCTACAGAGAACATCTTAACTGGCTAGGGATTCTATCATATGGTGTAGCCTACCAGTAACAACGTTGGTACTATGCTAGTAGGCTTGTACGGAAATGAATAACTTCCAATAGGCGAGTTCGGCAATTCGTTGCCGCATGGAATTGTAGGGCGCAACGTGGGATATACAAAGCAAGATCAGCGCGTTGCATATAATGTTACCTTGATTTCGTCAGTACGTGTCACTAATACAACACTTAGCATCTAACCAAGTCGAACGGAAATAGGGATCTCAGCTTTACTTTACGACAGACTAGAATACAAATTCTTATACCAAAAAGTCAACTTACACACAATCCACTGCACAAACCACAGTTGAGATCCCTGCCCTGATATTGTGGATGTTTTAAAAAAGCATGATTTCACCAAATTTTGATGAAAACTCAAATTTTGGAATACGTATTGTATACGCGGGATTGGTTTGTTTATCCCGACGATTCGGGGGATATGCGGACGTCCATAGCCACCAAAACGAATAATCGAACTGGCCGCAATTATCGCCAGGGAATGGGTAAGATAGGAAGGCAAAGACCCCTTTTCTAAATAGGAATCTTCTTAACCACCCAAAATGCGACAGATTTGGAGGGTGTGGTTTAAACATTACACTTGTTTTACATTGTTATAACATTGTGTAGAATTTGTCTGTTTAACATCTAAACATTATGTTTAGTTTTCTTCCTTAGCAGTGTAGGGGCCATAAAGAAGTTTCACTTTAATCAAAGCAAAGTCGTTTTCGAAAACTCTTTGGAATAATATGTTTTTAAGACCTCAAAGCAAAACATTTAAACTTACAGGAAATGGGTTATGTTCGGTGGGTTTCGCAGTAGTATATTGTGCATCGAGAGCCGCCGACAGTTAACCAAAAGACATCAGGACGTTGCACGAAACGTAAGGCGCAGGTTACACTATAGCGATATCGGATCGGATTCCGATCCGATTTTTGTGACTTTTGATTAAAATATCCACCATCCATTGTCGCAGAGCACAAAAACCCTCCATCCTGTCTCCTGTGTAAATAGATGATTTGTGAGAGAGGACTATAAATATTAAATGTAGAATAACTATTTTAAGGCGTCACGTTGACAAACAACTTTTATCGGTCTACGCGTATCTGATAAAAGTTGTGTGTGGATTTGACATCATTAAATAATTAGCATAATTCTGATTTTCGTAGTCCTGCGATAACAATCAATTATTGCCACAGGTTGGCAATTTTTATTTCTTTTCGGAACAAAGATGGCGGAGTTTTTAAGTTAAATTCACAAAAATCGGGACGCAGTCTGATCCGATATCGTCGTAATGGGACCAGAGCTTAAGCTATGCTGCATGTCTATGCTAATACTAAAAAAGTACTGTTAAGGTAGACAACAAGGCTATACGCTGCAGGGGTAATCATCTAGTAGTTGGGTTATTCATTGACACACGGAAAGAGAGGGGGCGCAGAGTGGGTTATATTATTTTAAAAATATTAGTCCTTAAAAAAAAACCATTTTGGAATCAAATTATATGTACCGATACTTTTTGATTCCTTGCCGAAGGGAAGCAAGAGATCTATGCAATGGTGATGTCGTGTTTATGTGTGTTTGTGTGTGACGTCTTTGGTGTAAAACGGGGACATGGGCCTTTTTTCTCTTGGCAAGTGTAGATACACCTGCAAGAGGGGATATCCTCACTTGCCAAATGCAAAATTAGCCATGAGATTGAATTTTTCACGTTTCAGGATGTTCAACAGCATGTTTGAAGCATTTTGGAGGTTTTCCCAATTTCCATGTGATAGACCTAATATTAGGTGACAAACCATGGGCTGGTGCATGGGTGTGTTTGTATCTGTGTAGTACCAGTAAATCGGGGAAATGATCATTTTTCCCCAAGTCAAGTGTCGATACACCCAAAATGGGGATATCCACATTCTCATGGTAAAAATAATGTGCCCCCGATTGACGGTCAAAATATGTACGTGTGTGTGTGGGTATGTGACGCTTTTGCTTGTATACACGATATCTCAAGAAGTATAAGTGTGACTAATCTCATATTTGGTGTGTGGGCTGGCTATTATAAGTAGTTGATCCCTATTGTTTTTGGTGGAGGTCATTTGGGGTCTCGAGAGGTCAAAAGTTCAAAAACTTGTAAACATGATATCTCACGAACGACAGGTGTGACTATGCTCATATGTGGTGTGTAAGTTAATCGTATTAAGTAGATGATTCCTAGTAATTTTCGTTGATTTCAAAGTTCATTTTGGGTCAAAATCGGTCAAATGGTAAATTCCTTAGAAATTGCTTGTAAACACATTATCTCAAGAAAGGTAGGGCTGACTAATCTCATTTTTAGAGTGTGGGTTAGCCATGTTGGGTTGATGATCCCTAACGCTTTCGGTGGAGGTCAAAGGTCAGTTGGGGCCACCCGGTGTCAAAAAGTGACAACTTTGTAAGCAAGATATCTTTAGAAAGGTGCTTGTGAATATGCTCATATTTTGATTGTAAGTTGTTTGTAGTAAGTAAATCATCCCTATCGATATTTGTGGAGGTCAACGGTCATTTGGCGTCATGAGAGGTCAAATGGTAAATTCCTTAGAAATTGATTGTAAACACGATATCTCAAGAAGGGTAAGTGTGAGTTATTTCATATTTGGGTGTGCCGGTTTGCCCTATTGAGTAGATTATCCCTTATGATTTTTGTGAAGGTCAAAGGTCATTTGGAGTCAGCAGTTTCACACTGACAAGCTTGTTTGCACAGTATTGCAAGAAAGGTAACTCGTAGGGTCCTCATACTTGGCACTACATTGTGCAGAGTGAAAATGATCCCTAAAGTATTGGTCGGGGTCAGATGCTTTTTGTGTCTACAAGGGGGCAACGTCTTAACATCATGTTTACACAATTTCTCATGGATGGAGTCATGGATACTGCAAAATTTAACACATAGTATGTGGATATGATAAAGTGACCAGAACACTAGTTAGGTGGTCAAAGGTAATGCAAGACCAATGTAGGAAGTTTGAATGCCTTGCATGTATACTTTGTCGGTAAATTACATAGCACTGTAAATTTGAAAAAAAAAAAAAAAACAGGCTTACATTTCAATGGAAAGGAATTACTAAGCCTTTTGCTTTACTGGTTCTAGTAAAGTTATTGGGTTTCATTGACTAATTCTTCACATTGGCATCGAAGGTTTGGCGTATAGGCTCGGGCGGCATCATGAGGAGGTCAAACCCGCATCACTGCAATTTTTCATATTTTATGAACATTTTTGTGAAACATTTAGGAAAACTTGAGTATTCTTATGTTAATCAGAAATTTCAAATCGAGATTTTCGTTTTCCCATAATCCACGATTGAAAAGTCCGAATGCTTCAAGCATGTAGGTGTCATTAGTAACACCTCCATGCTTCAAGAGAAATGTTGCTCACGCTTTCAGATGATATACATATTTATAAGCCAATATGTATGAACATACAATCTTATATATAGAAGTTATGTAGAAATGTTAAAAAGTAAAGAATTTCTTACAGGTAGTAATTTAGTAATTTTTTAATTGTTCAAGAATAAATTTTCATAATTTTAATGTTATAAATTTTCACTGTTATAAAAATTCCAAATGGTGAAACTCCCGTAACTCATGTTCGAGAGAGCAGTATAAGATGAGTCAATTATGTTGACATGTTTAATAAGTGGTAGTGGTGGCGCTACGGAGGAGGGGGTGGGTAGGATGTGAATTTTTTCTAGATTTTTTCCTTGCACCAGCTTGTGCCCCCCCCCCCCCCCGCAAATTGAGGTCAGTTGGGAGCTGGGTAACCGAAAAATATATATGATATATTTATTGTATTATTTACAAAAGGGAGGGGTACTAACAGTTATTTCATGCTATCTTTGGTTTTTCTTATAGTCTGAAATCGTGTACTTGCACTAAAAATAAATCATCTCAGAACAGTTTTTACTTGAACAGTTGAATGAATAGTTGAAGTTTGCTTAATACTGCAAGAGTTATGTCTCCTGGGTGAAAGGGGGTTGTATTACTTCAGTAGGGGGTTGTGTGTCATATTTAACCTGTTCAGTCAGAGGATGCTGGTGGGCCGAGAAAACAAAGTTCGCTTCACGGAGTAAGGATTGCATTGATCGTATAGCTCTTTGAAAGAATTTAACCCAAAGTGTCCTACAGGTGCAATCTAAAATCGACAGTTGTGAACTGGGATATACTATGATAGGGTGAAAAGTGTGAATTCATGCCATTAGAGTGATAATTCACTCCAAGAATTTTGGAATTTACTCCAAAAAAGTGAAATTTCTTCAAAACGAACGAAGTTTCACTCTTGATTGACTGCCCACAGTGACCACTCTTGAAAAAGAACAATCATTTTGGCAGGCAACCGTATATGAGTGAATTTTCTCTCTTTCTATAATGAATTTCAATCTTCTTAAAGTAGATTTTGCTCCTTTGGGAGTGAATTTACACTCGAATGGAATGAATTCATACTTTTCACTCTATTAAAAAATGATAAAGTTCACTCTCTCTGATTAAAGAGTGTAGACATAATGGGAGTGAAGAAACTTGAAAGTAGGATCAATGTACTTAAAAAAAACATTTCAACTTTCAAATACATTGCAATATTATGCAATAACCTTTAGACGCTAATCAATTTTAAAAGTGCGCCATGTTCCTAACTACATGTAAGACTGGTTCCGCCACATCTTTTACTGTCATATATGGATGAAGTTCGGCTCTCGCCACTAAGGAAATTGAACTTAAACACTGCCGTCGAACGCCATTTTGTTTGAGAAGAGTTTCCAATACTAGAGCACAATTTTGTTGATATAATTTATCATCTTTTCATTGCAAAACATTTGGGAGACAGGTGTAGTAAAATGCTCCTGATTTTCTTCATTTTTTCACTCCAATTAGGGTCGTGTCGCATGCAGTCTGAGTATAGTGAACGCGTCCAAGAGACCTTATCGTACATATGTTCTGTTTGAACAATTCTTGATGACTAATCCATAAATTTCGTCCATCCTTTCAGAATGTAAAATATCTTGCCAAAATGGGGGTAGTCGTTCTACCTCGGGTGACATATGTGAATGCCTTTGTCCGTATGGATACTATGGAGATTTTTGTGAAGGTAAGTCTATCACAAATCCACCGTTCCATACGTATAGAGTGCTTTCAAGTGATTTCACAATTGCTAAGCCACGCCCACTATTGGGCTTAATTCTTAATGCCCCGGGGCGTTGAAAGTTTCAAGGGGCCGATGAGGAGTTTGCAAGCAATAGGGGGCCTAGGGGGTCCCTGGAGGTTCTCATAAAGGAACCTAGGAGGTTGCAGAGTGGTTGACACAGACTTTCTTCTCCAAAAGGTTTAGCAACTACTGACATAAATTTACCCAATATAAAACTTCTTTGGGTCATTTTGGTGCTGGAAATTGAAAGTCGAAAGCTCTAAGTCAAAGAATTATATAAATATGATAGCATGTTGGGTGGGAGGGGGCGTTGGATCAGTCATGGATGCCTTATGGGGGTAGTATTTTGAAAAAGTTTGAGAACCACTGATTTAGTGCAACAGCTACGTGTGCACATGTGGGTCGTCAGCTTACTCCCCTTACAAGAAAGGTGCGTCAACCGGTGTTGCACCATGTGTGATCACGCGTGGAAAACAAAGAAAATCACACGTGTTCTTCGGTGACAAACCTGCTTTTTTGGAAACTTCTCAGAACTCACAGGTTTGACGCAGGCTTGGCACACCTTTTATTGCATTTAATATCAAGACACAGGTTTTGTTGAAGAATTCTTATTTTAAAGGCTAGTTTTTATCACCACTCGTTTTACACATAAAGAGTGTCAGCTAGCTACACTACAAGGGCATTAAACACTACATTTTCGCCTTCAAAAGAGGCTTGTGAAGTCAGTGCAATCATTCTACATACGTGGGATGATAAAGAAGTGAATAAGTAAGACTTCACCACAAGTTCATACAATCAAGGTCATCAAACGTAATAATTCAGTCGTTTTTATATTTCTTTATTTGCAGTTATAAAGTTCACTTGTAAAGTGTAACATCTCTTGTATAATAGGACTATCATTGGGAGCGTTTCACTCTGTTAATATCTTAACATGAAGATTTACTTTTAATTGAAAGAATTCAGGTGCTAACTTAGATATGTCCTGCCCATCTGAGCCCCAGTTGTAGATAAGTAACTTAAGATTACAGTTCGATCTGAGCCCTTTGAGCGGTTAAAATGACTATCCATAAGGTCCCCCATAGTCACAAGATTCAAGATCGTCCAGTTCCTTTTTAGCATTGAATAATTTCTCGTCACAAACCCCTGAAGGAAAATTGTGGTATGTAGCTATTTATTCACTCTGTCATGAATCTACGGAAATGTTTTTAGAATTATCCAATACAAGGCAACGAATTATGTCACTCTGAGACCCTTCAGATGTTTGCCCTCTACCCGAGATTGACATGGGAATTGTTAGAGTAGCACGGACAAAAATCCACAGTTGTTTGAGAAAACCACCGTTGTTGATGATTATAGTGTTTTATCCCACACATTCTTTTCTCAATGTTTCTATCAACCATCAACCAGGATATGTTTCCCATCAAAATTCCAATAAAGATTCACATTCCTTTTTCTCGACTCTGTTATAGTTTTACTTCTTAATGGTAAAAGATAAATAATATTTAAATGGGAATAAAGAGTGAGGTAATTGAGTGTGAATGTAATTTAATTTAAGGAAAATAAAAAGGTGTTTTGGCACTTTAGTGCTTTGGTACTCATTTGTGGCAGGGCAATTTACTACTAAGAGCGAAATATTTTCAATGACCCTCATTTTTTCAAATTTCTTCATAAAGCTCAGAATCAAACATTTTCAAACTCTACATAATTATTTTAATATTTTTAAAAGACAAATTATGGCTCGCTCAGCTAGTTGTCAACTGCTTTTATAATGTAGACATAACAATAACAATAAGAAAACAAACGGCTTAGGTTTTGTATGTATTCGTTGTTTTACTTATTTCCCACTCACTCCTCTATCAGAAAGTCTGGTTACACCATTGGTAAAGTCCAAGTTAAGTACTCAAACGGGATAATTCATTGAGAGTATAGACTAATTCCTGCTTACATAACTGGTTGGCAATGGTTGGCAAGAACATGAGCAGGTACAAATGCGTGCAAGTTCGGTTTTGCGGGTGCAGTGAGCTCACAATTGCAGGCAAAATGTAAACGAATAAGAACTTACAATTGATCGTGACGAAATGTAAAAAATGTAAAAGATCATCGGTACCGTTTCAGTAGACTTTATGCCACTTGCGTTTCTCTTGCGAAATGCCATGCAGGGGATTCTGCTTCCCTTACGGTCATAATATTGATAATGAGTTTTATTATTTATGCTTCTTTACAATCGGTTCTTCAATACATCCTTGGAATGAAAGGCTTTGACCGTTTGTAATTTTATAATGACTGAATTAATTGAATAGTTCTTGCTCTTACACCAAGCTTGAACATTGGGCCTCACAAAATCAAATTTCAGTGTGTATAACTCACTGAAAGTCTTTATAGGTCTGCAACTGAAACCAATTAAAGATTAAATTGTGAACCTGTTTATGAATATTTTTGCAAAGATTTACATTTCACCGGAAGTATTTTTTTCATAAAGTTGCTCTTACTTCATCTATTTTTAGCTTACCGAAGATATATGGTTCTTTTCAAATATTATTCTTCTCCCAACAGTAGTATTATCGATATCCCAATCTGTGCATGCTTTGAAAGTACTTTTTTTTTGGGGGGGGGGGGCACACTTCGCACACACTATATACTGTTCTGCAATTACGTCAGGTATCCGCCATACTAGAGGACAATCATACCATATACATGGCTTGTGCTAAGCGCACTGCACAGCGAGCAGTGTAATGTATAGAGGTTATGCATGTGACGTCGGCGCGTCTCACTGGATGGAAATGATCAAAGGTATTCGTTGTGTTACCGAAACGTGCGCACAACACCACCTTAGTAACAATTGTAGTTAAATGGACGCCTGGATGGAAAGAGAGAGAGTGAGAGAGAGAGAGATTCGCAAGGCAGTGACGTAAGTGCATAAGCCCTGTATGCGTTGTGTACACATGATTCAAAGACAAGGGATTTGCGTGGGGTAAATCGCGTAGTACAATGAAGTCAACATGGTCTCTGGGATTATTATGCCGTCATATGAAAAAGAACTCTACTACTTTGACCATGTTTCAGAGATATGTGAAGATAAAGATGACTATTGCGGTGCGAATCCTGGATGGCCCATATACTGGTGTCATAGCGATGACTATTGGTGGGTCGACGTGTACTGCCCTCTCATGTGTGGATTGTGCTGTAAGCATTGACTTTTTCCATTTCGCTTTTTTATATCCAGTTAATTTATAAGGTGTCACTGCTTTCATTGAATTGTAAGTGTTTGACCCTTTTACTCTTATTAGTTCAGAAAAGTGGTACAAAAGTGAGACAGTATTCAAAGACAATTGATTCTAATGCAGAGTTCCAAAACACACATGATTGTAAAGTAGATGACGGAGCAATGCTCTTCTTAATCAAGGTCACTGCACTAAAGCGATATCGGATCCGATTTGACTCCCGAGTTTGGTGAGTTTCAATTATCTCTTCCATCTTTGGTAGAAAAGTAACAAAAATTGCCAACCTGTGTACATATATGAATTGTATCGTAGGACTACGAAATTCTAAGTTATACCAGTTATTTTGTGACATCCGCAGAAAGCTTTTATCGGATGCGCGTAGTCCGATAAAAGCTATTTGTCAATGTGCGTCACAAAATAAAAAGTTTACATTTCGTTTCCATGGTCCTCTCATACCGATCATACACTCACAAAATATGGCACATTTTTGGTTCTTTCGGACAATGGATGGAGGACAATTTAACTGAAACTCACAAGTATCTTATAGTAATCCGATGCGACATCGCTGTATTGTGACCTGAGCTTTACACTTGTATTTTTGAAACCAAACAGCTAAGAATAAAAATATATTTAACATTTCAAGTCCCGTACAAAGGGCTCTGGTGAACTATGTAAACAAAAATTTCCATTGTTTCCAAACATTGTTTGGGTGCCAAGATAATAACCATGAAAAAAATCTCGTTTTAGATCACCATTACCGGATGAAGTCTTTAGAACATCCAGCTTTTTGCTGTCTGGAGGTCTGGAGTCCAACATCTGGTCTGGTCTTACCATAGACCTACAATTACTATGAAAAAAATCACCGTAGACCTACAATTACAATAAAAAAATTACGGGCTCGCTTCACCCAGTTGGATAAAAACTGAACTGTAAAACTACCGTACAAGAACACGACTGATTGCTATAGATGTTAAACACGTTTTAAGAGAGTACGCTCAACCGTTTCAAACACCAGTGCTTCTATGAACTTGGCCACAAACACAATTTCGTTCATTATCAATGTTGGCCTGGTATAAGGGGCAGAGCAAGGATATTTGAAGGGAGAAGGGGCAAATGCTCGAGTTAAGAGCTTTTCCATTTACCCTTGTTGGTGAAAATGAACCCATGTTTTGTTTAGAGTATTGAAACGTAAAACCTTGAATCCTTTTTTTTTTCTGTGCTATAGAATGATGTTCAGACGCGGATCAAACAACTGCGACCATCGACGTTAAACAAGGATTGCTATACAGAGCTGTACTTTCCACGAAGAAAATTTCCTATGAAAAAATTGAAATAGGTTGCATGCTCTGCTACAAAAAGGAAATCCTATTTCTGGCACATAGAGGTGGCGGTTAATATAAGTAAAATATTTAAATTAAAAACGTAGAAATGGTCGCATTGTAGACTTTTATCAATGACTAGATGTAAGGATAGACCAGGTTCCAATGTAATATATTGCTTTTGACACTTTTGAGATAAATTTCTTTGCCGGACGGATTACGTACTGACTATGGCGTTATAAGCTCGGAAAATTGCTAAACTCTGAATATTTTTCTTATAGTCTTTCACAAGTTCAGTAATATGTTTAATTTCGCTAATGTAAGCCTTTAAATAAATTTTCAGTGGTGATAAATTGACATTTAGAAAGACAAACGCCGTGACGAAGACAGATAGAAGGTAATAGGTTGCAACGAACCTTAACGGTAATGCTTTTTCTCTCTCTTCCTGTCATTCAAATTCTAAAAACGTCCTGGTCAAATATGAATAGAATCTAATCAATTTGTGCACAAACTGGAATCTTGTCAAAACTTTTACTAGACACCACTCATGAATGTGAAGGAAAAGTTTCATGTTTGAGCCTTCTGTAGTCAATTTTCAAACGAATTTTGTTTAATAATATGAAGAATACATGAAGACTCAAAGTTAGGTGCAACCAGTGTGGTATGCAAGTAACATTTTAAAAGAATATTGAGATTCTCCAGTAAAATTCGTTTCCCTCATCAAGTATTCTGCAGGTTGATACGGTACTCATTCGAATGTTATCACAAAATTTTGAATATTTCAGACATCTCAATAAATATAAATGTGTTTTCTTCTTAGAAGTTTAAATAAGTATGTATCTCTACCGATCAAAATGAGTGGTGTCATCTATACGCATTTGTTGTCATGACATTGGATGTTATTTTTCTTGTCTTTAGATCCATGCATTAACCGACCACACGGCTACGATTCCTGAATCCCATTTATTCCGCGGTATAAAAGCTGCATGTTTAAAGGAGGGGTCACTGCTTAATAGTATCGTATCGTTCTAGATGACACAGAAAGTAATACTGCAACAAAGTCTTATTTCAGTAGCTTTCCCCAAACAGGTTGAAAAGTTTGCGTAACCCTATTTCTATGAAAAAATGAAAAAATGCAATTTATCTTTCTTCTTAAAGAATTCCGTGATTTAATTCTGGGAGTAATGAAAAAAGTAAATGTCGTTATGATCAAGAAACGTCAGTTTCAATAGATGCCAGTGAACCGTTAGTAAATCCCTACTTTTGTTCCCTTTAGTTTCAGTAGTTGTCGCGTAACGTGTGATTTTATTTAATGAGGTCAACGTGTTCATTGTTCAAAATCTCTATTTTTTAACAGAAGCTAACGTAATGATATAGATAAAGGTGACCGAAAATTACTGGCAAATATGTGCCAGAATTTTTTGGCAATCTTTATAACTCTCACTTTTCTTTGTTCCGTAAATTTACGGCGGTTTTTAACACCGTAACGGGTCGGTCACAAGAATGATTCTCAACCATTGCTAGTCCGAAAGAGCTGACAACTAGCCAGCCATAGCGACTATACGATTTTCATCAAAACAATGAAAATGAAATGGAACCTATTTTCTTCCTGGCGTTAAATAAAAAAAAATGTTTGTCACACACGTGTTCAAGAATAAGTACGAGTGGAAAAAGTCCAGATGGAAAACCAACGGTTATCGGATTGAGAAATGATGTAGCATGACCGCCCTTTCAAGGAATGGCTTTAACCACCCTAACGTTGAATGAAATTGTGCCCTTAGTCTATGTTCTTTATACAAATTTCATTGTCGCTATAGCTTGCTTGTTTCATTCCTAACATGAAATGTTGAAATGTTTAATCTTATCCTAACTGTAATCCTGATTCCGAATTTAGTACATTACAAAATAGTGTGCGACATTCTTCTTGCTCAACTGACAAGTTTTTAAAGTAAAACAAAATAAAGTTTGAAGGCCCATATGTCCTTGACAGTGGCTCAGCTACGTGTGGGAGGAAAGGAGACGATCACCACCTGGCTGCGAAAAATAAAAAAAAAAAAAATCGGAATTTTGTCCTCACCGCCAACCTGTAATTATGTCGCTAACACTACGGTGTTTCTATTATAAATATGGATCATGGAAAAGGAAAAAGTGGAAACATGACTAGGCTAACTGCCACACTGTTTCTTGCATGAAAGCACGGAGGAGGCTTGAATTTCACTCAGATTGATCCCACAATTTGACACAAGTTGCAGTACTATTTGGAAAGACAAGAAGTATTAACACTATCATTATGGAATAGCACAAAGGACATTAAAAATTATTGTGCAATCTATTATTTTAATTGTGTAAATAAACTTTAATTTTGACTCTCGACTCATGGAAGACATCTGAAAATTTAAGTGGTCTAATTGAACTCATTTCTCATGCTTTGTAATGTAACTTTTTACTTTTTTAGACTTTACTTCTTGGTTTCATGGTCGCTAGCAATTCTCCGTCCGACCTTGTGTGGGTAAATCCATAAATCGTATAACACTATATGCATTTTCATTGTCAATGATTTAAACAAACCATGAAAGTAGGGCGACTTTGGGCGATTGAAAGAGATTTGGACGACGTTTCATCGTCTTCCATTTCTTCCAACCTTTTCGGACGAAGTTGGTAGAAACCTTTGCTGACTTGCATTGAAAAATAGCGGCAATCGGATGAACAAAAGTTGACCAAGGGAAAACTTGCCTTAAGCAATACCAACTTAGTGTAGGGTTCAATGTTTGCATTCGATACCCATTTTTACAGTCTCGGAACAAAACAATGCTCTTTTACTAGGCGATTATGATAAATAAAATTACCATACAATTATTGTATATTGCTCCTAAAACTAACCCCACCATTGTTGATGATGTAAAGAGAACGAATATAATCAAATGTTATTGAGGTTCTCACTGAAGAAATGCTATACTAAATACCAGGACAATGACAATATTGAAGAACAAGCATCCAACAGGACCGAAATGACTGGGATAGGGAAGCTAATAGTTAAGTAAACCAGAATTCAAAAATGCATTGAGGTTTCGATGATACACACATGCTCTTTTCAATAAAATGCTACATTTCTTGTAACAACTGGTGACCCAAAATAGCCTTTGTCTCCACCTGTAAGTGACTGGTTTTTCTTTCATACTGTGCCTTAAGATATTCTGCAAACAAGGTTTTCAGAGTTTGATGCCAGGTGATACCAGATGACCATTGACCTCCACCAAAAACAACAGGTACAGTACTTTCAACTCACCATAACACATCCACATACTAATTGGGAAATCCATCCAAGTTTCCTACCTTGAGATATCCCATTTTGACAAGTTTTTCAAAGTTTGACCGATCATGACCCCAAATGTCCTTTCACCTCCACAAAAAATAACCTTATTCAGACCATCTTCTCACCATAATTCATTTACATACTAATTTTGAAATCCATCCACCTTTCATACCTTGAACTATCCTAAACAAGGTTTTCTGAGTTTGACCCCTATGACCCCAAATGACGTTTGACCTCTACAAAAATCAATAGGGTTCTTCCTCCCATCATAACGCATCAACATATCAAGTTTGAAATCAATCCAAGCTTCCTAATTTGAGATATAGTGTAAACAAGAAGTTCGGAGTTTGACCCCATGTGACCCCAAATGACCTTTGACCTCCACCAAAATTTATTGGGTCATTTCTTACATCATAATGCATCAACATATCAAGTTTGAAATGAATCAAAGTTTCCTACCTTGAGATATAGTGTAAACCAGGATTTCGGGGTGTGACCCCAAATGACCTTTGACCTCCACCAAAATCAACAGGGTTCTTCCTTACATCATAACGCATCAACATATCAAGTTTGAAATGAATCTAAGTTTCCTGTCTTGAGATATTGTGTAAACAAGGATTTTGGTTTTTGACCCCCTGTGACCCCAGATGACCTTTGACCTCAACCAAAATTAATAGGGTTCTTTCTCTCAGTATGGGGTATCTGTGTACCAAGTTTGAGAACTGTCAGATCTTCCCTTCTTAAGATATCGTGTAAACAAGCAAAGTGTCACAAACACACACATACACACACACATACACGCGCACACACACATACATACACACACACACGCCATCATGAATGCATAGGTTTCTCTTTTCATCGAAACCAAAAACCGATGTGACGCCAAATTAAGTCCATGTGGCTAGCGTTACGTGCGTCACTTGCAAGTGTTCGCATGGCTATGCAGAACGAGTTCCAATGTTCTGTTCATGTTCAAGAATAGTGTCGAATACAGTGCATAGTTCCGTTTTGGATGACATTGAGTTTGTCCAAGCGAGGTTAAATGTGAACAATGGACTAAGGATAAAAAGTAATGTAACTCGTACGCTACAGCCACATGATTGAGATAACCGGCAGAACCGCTATGCCTCGTGCTGATGGATGAGTTTTATCCTTAAAGGTCTTAGTCCACGTTCTATTACATCTTATCCAGTGCACCTCTCCCATCTGTGCGTTTTTTTTTTTTTCAATCAGATCCCGATACTGGAAAAAAAAACTTTCGGACTGGTGACAGTAAACTAATTTTAGGAACCTAAGGCTTGGCTATGAATGAAATCTTCTTTCATGATACCAGTCCAGTGTTATTTAAATGACGATATACGTTATATCAGGCAGATATTATTAATAACATTGCGTCCTATATGCCGTTACTCGTCAATATTTTCAAACTGCTCATTAACAACAACAACAACAAAGTACAATTCTTCATACAGAAAAATAGGAAGTAATTTACACTGCTTGGATTGATTTTGTCTTGGTTTTGACCTTGCTATTCGAACGGTTTTTAAAAGCCCTCAAACTGGTGGGTATTCCTTCTCATAAAAAAAATCTAAGTTTGTATTAAAAAATAGAGAAATGTAGCCTAAGTGATATTCCATGACCTTTAAGTCCACTTTACAATGAAATTTCTGTAAATATATATGCCAAACATGTAAATGTTAAGCGTCGATGGATCACTTAAGGAAATAGTGATGAGCTAGTTTAACGGTTGGATAATGCAATCAATTTATAAGGATGAAGATGACAGCATTCAACAATAGCATTGTCTCCCGAAAGCGTATGATCTTGTTCTGGTGCACAGCCTCACTGGTAGGAGCAAAGTCTTTTAATACTGTTCATCCATTCAATATTACGATTAAAAAAACTGAGGAGAAAGAAAATTTAGTTGGTAAAATTTAAAAAAAAAGAAACTCTAGGACCCCGTGAAAAATGGAACAGCCTAAGATACACGCGATGATCCCTTAATGTGTGAGTAAATGTCAGGATAACGCAAATTTACTTGACCGTTATGGACCAATTAATAGAAGTTAAGGCCTATCAAAAGGTGTTAATGTATGAAAAAGAAGAAGTGATTTCATGGTACTGCAAAATGTCCATTTAGTTTATCCTGAATACACAAAATCGAATTTAACATTTGTTAAGGACTTATCGTCCAATAGTTGTGTTTATTTATCTTGGCTTTAAATAGGCTTGCTGACATTTCAACGAAAGGCCACAAAAACTAACATGTCAACAGGAATCTTAGCTGTCTTTTCATGGAGTGAATTATTAACTTAGATTGCCGTACGGGACGGTACCATTTTTTTATCAAATGAGTAAAACGTGAATATTAATCGGCTACTGTAACAGTTGTGCTTCCTGGCCAGACGAAAAAGCAAGACTTGAATACCAGTGGAGGATAAGGCTACTTTGGCAACAATGGCTACTGCGCACCGTGTGTCCACTGTTATCTTGATATTCATTCTCAATATTATCTTTTCATTGAGTTTGAGCTTAGTGAAGCGAGAGGTTGGAACGGTGTATTCCCTCCAAGAGCAAGAAGCTATTTTAGAGGCCCACAACGAATTCAGAAGAAATGCTGACCCCATGGCGAGCGATATGCAGGAAATGGTAAGACGAGAAAGTGTTTTTTAGTAGAGAAGGTCTGAAAAGAACACATTTGGCTGTTGCATATGCGTCCAAGAGATTACCGACAGTCTCTAATGAAGCACGTAAACTTGAAGTTTCTGTTTATTAAAATCACGGTTAAAATCTTACCTTCAAAGTTCGAATTGAAAAAAGGGACTTGAGTTGATCAACTTGAGTGAAGTCACGATTGTCACTAAAAATACGCCCCTCAAAAAATCACCAACCTTGTTAGCATCGAGGAGTTCTTTTGTAGTCAACTTACTTCCCTTGCTTTTGAGTATTCACAAAAAGTTTGCGAAATATCAAAATTTTGATAACACGAGTTACTTTTAATTTGATTTTAGTTTCAATGCGTTTTGTATTTTTTCTCCTGAATAAACTGATCCAAAATATTTTTCGATTTATAAAGAACAAAATAATGAAAGTTAACCTGTTTGGTCTTAGACCTAAGGGAGCGTTTCATTAAAAAAAGGGCGGCTAAAGCCGGAAAAATGTAATCCTTCCCGGAAGACTATATCAGCGGAGCAGTACTATTAGTTGGCTAGGAGCATACAGCAATTTTTGAAAAACCGGTATCTCTCATATTGCCGGAAACGGCGTTTGCCAGGCTTGTTAGTAGAATCTAGTCAAAAGGTCATTCTGAGTTTTCGTTGGAATAAATTTTCACCTCAAAATAAATTACCAAACTGATCAGAAATAATATATTGACAAAAATGCAATATCATGTGCAAACCTGCATTGTCCTGTTCGGAAAAAAAAACTAAAAGGAGCCCGTAATAGTTGGCGCGGAACCCACCGGTTAAATTTTGAAACATTAGACCTTCATACAGCCGGAAATATCATTTCTCGGGCTTGTATGTATCCCCGCGAAAAGCTATAACAACGCTAAATATCATACCCACCGAAAATGTTATGAAGATTAACGCTAATTGTTATCAGTGGCGTAGCCACGGGGGGGGAGGCAGATGTTTTTTTTTCCTCCTGATAAGGTTATTTGTGAAAAAATAAAATGTTCGAACGGAAATACACTTGAAGTATTTCCTTCAAAAATGGTAAATAAATTAAATGTGTAATAATTAAAAAACATGCATGAATGTGTAAAAAACACATTTTGTGTGCACGTATGAAATCAAATAATAACTTCAAAATGGTTACTTTCACTAAATTAGATACCGTTTGTAATCTGCATTGTTGTTTATTGCATTACACGTCGAAGATGAAATGAACGTTTCGACGGCAAAGAATATGACTTTGTTTGGTTAAGACCCTTTCTGTCTTTCGGATGGCTGGTTGTTTACTGAAAATATGGCAATCATACACTGGAGACCATTCTTACATGATCATTCCTATACTTTATCATACACAAAATATGCTTCCAAGACCCTGTTATCTCACCCCAAACAGTACCAATTCTCCTAACCCTCTTAATTAAGCTCCTCCCACAATTGCCTGAAATTCAACCTCATCCAGAGACAATCTCAGTTGATTGCTTCGAGTCGAGTATAGAAAAGCTCAATGTTTATCAAAAAACACTCTCAGTACAGTTCATGCTGTGTAATAAAGGTTTTTACTCTGCATTGTTCGAATTAGCTGCCAATCAAGGACTGATCTGAGCCAATGGAGCATTTCAGTACACCCCTACCAAAATTGTGGTTTGAGAGGATTGGCCCTTTAGGCGTAAGGTACTGCCTCCGAATAATTCTTCCCATCCATCTCTAACAAGTAGGCCTACTGTCGTGCCTCACTCCTTCCCATGACAAGTGCCCGTTGTAGAACGATTTTTTCGACAAGTCTTCTTTATAGCTGGCATTGGCGTCCGGGTGGATTTGTAAAATGTCAAGAAGGTCCGCATTTCATGTGTTTCCGGCATGACCCATACTTCTGCTTTGCGGTTTAAATATTTTGAGAGATGTAGTCGTAATATTTTAACTTTGACTAAGTAATGTACCGATGACTGAACAAATACCGCATCATTTTGCATCAAAACACCACTTAAAACCGGAAAACATTGTTTCCCTGGTAGTATGTATGTCACTTGTAAAATCTCTGCAAAGACTAAAAATGAGTATTTTGAACATTTTCATGCTCCCAAAATATGAAAATGCTTAAATAGGCCTATAATCAGTTCAAAGTTTTTCCAAACATAGCACCATTTTGCATCTAGCAAATCTAACGCAAAGAAAGTTTCTCAGAGGGGTACACAACTAATTTTGGTTTTCCTTTTGAAGGTGAAATCTATTCAAAAATTGCAGCATTTGCGATCTAAGTTCTCCTGAAGTTCAAAGTTTTTTTCCAAGAGAAAGGGAGATACCGGTTCCCTTCAGTCTCATCCCCCAGGCCACAGATCAGAAATGCCCAGATTTTGGGTCCCTAAAAGTGTATGTATCATCATTTTTTAAAGGCTGAGTACATCCAGCAAAAAACGCATGGAAAGTGCCGTTTCCAGCCATCTGGATGGTTTGTAAAACCCCAAATTTTCTTGTACGCCCCGCGCCAACTGATGGTGGCGCTCCGCTCAGATAGTCTTGCCGCGCTAGACCCTCGGAGGTACCAGCCCCCCACCCACTTGTTACTAGCCCCCCCCCCAAAAAAAACCTCCTGGCTACGCCACTGAATGTTATACCAACAGTACAATTTATAAAAAATAACGTGAAATGTAACAAACGACTCCCCCTAAATGTTTATATTTTATGGATGTGAAGTTAACATATCATTTTGTTATCCTCTGATTCGAATCACACATTTGGTTAAAAGTCTTCAATTGGATCTTTCGGAAAAGGAGTAGAAAAATTTTTAAAAAAACTAACGAAGAAAAAATAAAAAAGAGACTTCTGTTAAGTGACCCGCCTTTTGGGGGCTTTTTGGGTTAGGCTTCATATAGTTGCCATCAATGGGTTTGGCAACGATTTTTTGCCGCACTGCCATTGGCGTACTTTGTCATTTTGAATTCCCTTAGTTTTCAATTTTACAAGGTTCTGCAAGGAAAATGTTAGAGCTATTAGACATCTCGTCAGACAGAGCCCCGAACAGCCTTGCAATTTGTATCAATTTTAGGAAAGAGAAATTCCGGCATTTTAAAAAACTCTGTTGATAGTGGAATAAAAAAGCTTCGTAATTTTTGGTTATTAACCACGCCGATTTTGAGAAATGGAGCAATTGTGCTCCGTTCTTTGTCCTCAGCTTAATTTATAGACTCCGCGCAGCCGCAAGTTTTGTACACCATTTTTCACTTCAAGTTGTGCAAGTGGGCCGTGCCAACACATGTGTTTGTTAATACTTAGTTGAAGTTCCATGGTAATTTCGTTTTTTATACCTGAACTATTACCTCATTATTGAATATACACACATTTATTAACAAATTTGACGGCTGTGAAGAGGTAGACACTAAGTGCTCATAAATATCCATACCGTTGAGACGGGCAAATGTTCCCCGATTCGGGGTAATATTCATTTTCTCCCGAAAGCGGTTATCTCCCGTAGGGAGACAAATTTTTAAGGGGCAATTTCTAAATTTTATTTGCTTTTGTACGTTTTAAGCTTCGATAACTGTATAGAAATGTATCAGTCAATGACATTATTAGGAGTCTCTTGATTTTAGTCTTCTGGCTAAACGCCCTTTTAAACTTTTTCCATGATCAATTCTGGCAGGATATTTTTAAAGTGTGCCATATAGTTTTCCTCCATTTAGCGTGTCCCCTCGCGCTTGAACCAGATTTATAAACATTTTTTCACTTCTTTGTCATAGTTATTGATACCATAGAATTGTGTCTCTGTCAAAATATCATAGATAGAATATGAAGTATAAGTTTCATGTAATTTAACAGAGTGAGACTCCATTTGTTAAAAATTTAGTTCATTTAGGACATACCTGAAACCAATTTTTGTTTATAACAACACTACAGAAATGTACAGAACATTCAAAAGTTCAATTCGCAGACAGTGGCGTAACCAGCGGGGGCAGAGGGGAAAACTTCCCCCAGGACAAGAAAAGGGGGGGAAGGGAAGAAAAAACGGGGAGGGAAGGAAGGAAAGGAAAGAAAGGAAAAAGATAAAGAGAGGGGGAAGAGAAAAGGAAAAGAGGAAAAGGAGGGGAAGAAAAGGAAAGAAAGGCAGAAGAAAAAGGGAAACGGGAAGGAGGAGGAAAGAGAAAAAATGAGAAAAGAAAGAAAATGGGACAACTATAACATTAAAAGCAAGATTGATCTGTATTCATTGAACAATGTTTTGGTTAATATTTGAACATTCATTTAGAAAAATATATGAACACTCATTTACTCGCCTAAAGTTAACAAAATAATATCTGAGGACCTGTGGTCCACTATATCAGAGAAAAGACTTTCCTCTCTTGCTCTTTGTCAGACAGTCGGGAGGACTTTAGAAAAGCAACCATTTTCAGATTTATTACCAATATTTGAACATAGTCAATCAAGGCGGATGTTCTGGCAAGCTATTCAACTGTAACAAAAGCTTACGGTTATATGTTGAGGCAGTACGTTTTCCGTGGTCACGTGGTATTCAGGGTACACAGCTTGTTCTTCGAAGTGACTACGATTACGATAACCTCAGGGCTTGACATGTTGAAAGGGCACTTTTCCAAAAACGCAACTAAAACATGAGCTTGTAAGAGACCAAATCAATAATTTCAAGTTTCACAAGAGTTTAAGTCTATATGCCGCCTCGTATCACTTAAAATTCTACTTGAATCTGGCGAGAACTGACAAAAAACACCCAGTAGTTCTAGAGTAGCCCATGTACATAACGTATCATAGCCCACAATGCCCTGCCTCTATCGTCCCTCCGACGATCCCTGAAGGAAGGGCAATTTTTTTATGTTATCTTCCTCACTCTGAAATTGGTGGTGAAATCATGTTTATTTTTGCATTTCTAGGTCTATAGCCTACATTTAGCCGGTGTTGTTGTTAACTTTCATTCGCTCAGTGCACTGTGCATGCATGACATCTACAATTGGCTGAACAAATATGTAGGCATACTGCTCGTATTTGAAGTTCATCACTCAAAAATGTTTGAACAGACTTCATAAATTGTTGAGGCCTGATAAAGATCAAGAGAAATTATAATTAGAGGTATATTCCCGTTGCTAATAGGCCCAAAAGATGTCCACTGAAATGGTCGGGTGACATAATTGTGAAAAATGACACCAGATCGAAGTTGCGTAGGCGCGATAGAGCAACGCTGATCAAGCCGTAAAGCTCCATTTGGATTGACTTACCGTGGTCGGTTGGTGATCACTGTGCAGCATGCAAATCTACGATGTTGAACGACCCAATTCTGAATGTTCGCCAATCGTCTGTCAGTTATTTTATAGTAGAAAAATGCCTCAAATGGACTTAAATATTCGAAGACGGTTTGTTGTATGGGGTCACGGTAGATATATATTTTTCACTGTGGTTGACTTTACCCCAAATCCAGATATGGGCCGGATATGAAATTCCATATATGGGCCAGATATGGATTTTATATTTGGCCCATATCTGCTGCAGATATGGGATTTATATCTGGGCCAGATAAAAATTGGGCAGATATAATCTCGATCTGTGCCAGAACCAGATCTAATAAATATATGGACCAGATAAAATTTTATCTGGATCAGGTCTTTATCTGGAACAGATGTGAACCGTATAATGCAATACCATATATGGTTTGTATAAAGCTTTTCCATACTGATCCCATATAAAGCAGGACCATATCTGGTTTATATTAAGGTGTGTTTTATTCATCCCATATAAAGCAGTGCCATATCTGGTTGATATAAAAATATACTGTATTTATCCCATATTAAGGAGACAAGTATGGTGCATTTATGTCCCATATCTGGACCATATGTGACTGGACCAAAATTTAGTAGTGCACTACATTTGTGTAAAGCGTATCAGAAGCCTTCTGACCCAGCATAATGTCAAGGTCTATCTGAACATCTATAACAAAGATAAATGCCCATTGTATAACATTGAATGAAGTATTTGAAGTTGTTTAATTACTTAATAGTGAAGAAAAGATCTGCTTTAAAATTCCTACTTTTAAATGTTTACACTGCGTTGTTGGTTCAATTTATCATATGGTGCAATATCCCAACATACATTTTGTTGAGGGTTTCACGATTTTTCACATATTACTACCTTAATCACAATTAAAAGAAAATCAGGGCGCTAAATTCCTGACCACGCCCACATTGGAAAGTTATTTGCATGATATGGCTGAATATGGTTTGAAGGTTCTGATTTTGGCTTGCTGATACTTGTTCAGCAGGGAAGGTCTTTATGTAGGACAGGTACACAAATTAAACCAAAAAGTATTAATGTGGCTAAGTAAAAATTCAAATATAATTCTGTCTTGTTATTTAATCAGTTATATGTGGCTTGATATGGCCATATCAAACTTTATTTGCATATCTGGACAGAGATTAAATCAATTTATATCTGTCTTGATATTGATATATCAAACTTTATTTCCATATCTGGGAAGGCATTTAATCAATTTATATCTGGCTTGATATGGCCATATAAAACTTTACTGTATATCTGGGAAGGTATTTCATCAAGTTATATCTCGCTTGATATGGCAGTATAAAACTTTATTTGCAAATCTGGGCTTTTCTTGAATCAAGTTATATCTGGCTTGATATGGCCATATAAAACTTGATATATTATATCGAGGCATCTAAATCTGGCTGTATATCTGGCTTGATATGGTCATATAAAGGCTGTTTTTAACCAGATATATCCAGATATCAATCCATATCTGGATTTGGAGTAAGAGTGTATAGTTCTCGGCTCAATTTCAGTATATGCGCCGTTGAACGTGAAGCTAATTGGCCGCCGTTTGCCCGGTACACTTACCAAGGCTATGCGAGCGTACAGCATTGTGATACCACGAGTCGGTCAATCAATAAGCGTTGCGCTCTGTGCACGTGTCATTCATTTTTATGCAGTGACCGACTCAATATACTGACCAACTCAAGATACACTATATATACGTGCATAACGTGCGTGTAGGTATAGTTACTTCGTAGCTTTATGGAGATGTCTTCTATTTTCAGATTAATTTATTGCAAAATCATCGCTCAGCATGGATAGTATATGTTTTAAGGGAAAGGCAAAGCTAAAACTCTATCATTAAATATCGTAAGAACACTATTTTGTCAGTTTCTTTCATTAGAAGTGTACAGGACTGCGTAGACGCGTGGACACTGATCAAAGTTAGTGCTCTCTGAATACCACGTGACCTTCGTTTTTCGAGAACAATAACATCACTTTGATACTGACAATAGTTTGCCAGACCACCGGTTCTCTATAGACTATGATTTGAAGGAAGTGCAGTTTCTTCAGTAATCCCCAACTCTTTATATTTAAAGCTGCCTGGAATATAAGCTCCATATCAACAAATCATTGTTGCAAAAGGGCAGATATTTCGGAGCGCTTTGCGCGCCGGAATACATCCAAGATACAGTGGTGCTCGCATTTGCAAGAAAATTTGGAAAATTTAGCTTCTTCTTAAAATTCCGCATGTCATTCCCGGCTATTTGAGGGGTGGCGATTTTTCAAAATTTCTGTACGCTCCGCGCCAACTGAAGATTCTAAACAAGGGAACCATTGGCCTACCGTACTCAGATGCTCTGGTACACACCTGGCGTCAGATACCTTTCAACCATGACAGTAATGTAGTCTTTGTAAATGGATTCTTTATTTATTGAAGTGTCAAAATTTTATCAATGTTCAATGTTGCAGAGCAGTGGCGTAGTTCCAGGAGGCAGGGGCGATTGCGCCCTTGCTCGAAAAAGTGAAAAATTCGAAAATTTTCCATTTTAGGCACCATAAAAATACAGTGCAGTTTTCCCAAGTTTTTCCCTTCATAAAACTCCGAATTCTTCCTAATAAAAGTTCCGTATTTGAAATAATTATTCTTAAAAAGGCAAAAATTGCAAGGCATAGAGCCGTAAATGATCACACATAAAGCAGTCAGTGGATAATTTGTCTTAGCCGCTACAGTGCCGTTTCCCTATACTTTTCTTCAATATAGGCTTTCATTTTGGTCTAAAAAATGCAACAAACTTTCGAGAGTTTTTAATATCTGCAAGACGCCTTAATACGCACTCCTTAGAAAACACAATCTTCAGTCGACGTGCTATCTCAGATATATGCTAATAGGAAACGTACATTCTTCATTTCTTCGATAGTCCCCGAATAATGCAAATTTCCTTACAGGAAACCTTGATCTAATCTATTTACTGCAATACAAGCTCCATATTTACAAATGTGTAAAAGGATCCAAATTTTCCATACGTACCTCATAAAGCTGTGTTCATACTTAAGAAAAAATATCAGATTTATTTTTTTAAAAAATATACCTCTTGGTCAATGGGGTGGGGTGAGTTGCATGGTCCAAAATTGCCCACCCCTTAAACATTCATTTAAGGCCCTAAGACACCCACAAACTAACACAGCTTAACTAGTACAGTGGTAACGCCACTGCTCGTATACACTTCCGCTGATATGGGAACCAGATATTCTCCAACTCCTAAAAGCAGTTTAAAATATTTTGAGAATATTTTTCCTTATTAGTTAAAGTTTAAGGCCGCTAGTTCTTTCCGAAACGAACTCGATGGTGTACAAGTAGTTATAATTTCATCTCACATGTTGAATTGTTTTTACAGAAGTGGGACGACATTTTGGCCACGCAGGCTCAGAGTTGGGCCGATACGTGCGTTTTGGAACATCCGGATACGACGATCCATGGAGAATATGACGGTATAGGGCAAAATCTCTATGCCATCTTTAACTTTGGCGAAAATGAGGCCCCTGAACCAAATACCACAGAGTCGATTGAGTCCTGGCAGAGAGAGGTGGGGAATTATACCTATGAGAGCAATGTGTGTGACGAGGGAGCAAGCTGTGGTCATTACACACAGGTATGATGTCAACTATTATCTCGTTATTCACACCAACAGTCGCAAATTTATTTATTTCACAGAAGGTGGACTCTTAAACCGAACAACCGAAAACCATTCAAAAAGAGTGTGTCCATGGGCTACTCATAATGATAATAAATTTCATACGGCATTGACTTCCCTCCAAATATAGCAATGTTACATGTCCATATTGGAGCAAATGCCATGCATATGGTCGGAATCAACACTCCACTTCAGGTGCAATCCACTCTAAGTGAAGTTTCGCAGCAATACTTGTCCAGCAGAATCTTTGATGAACGTGGAAATTTTGCATGAGCCTCAGGCTTTTTTCTTGACAAATTTCTATAATTTGAAAGTTCTTCTTTTGCCGGGTCACATCCCGTCACCATTGAGCGTTTTAAGAAATCTAACATGTCGTACAAAAACGCCATTACCTGTTTCCCTTCATAGCTAAGCTTCTGTTAAGCCATTAATGGTAATTTTATTTTGTATTTGTATGTTTTAGGGATAAAGCAATCCATTTTGCCAAAAACGGACGCTTTGGGAATCACGTGACAAGGCATTCAAGATGGCGTCCATAACTATATTAGTATTTACGTTATAATATATATGAGTCTAATCATTTCTTTTTATTGTCCATCTATTAAAGCTTCAAGCGGTTGTTCCGGGGAATAATGTGATGGCGGCCATTTTGGCATTTTCGCTGCCAATTACGTACCCAGTGTACAACAGCGGCTCGCCATCGGGGCACAGGGGGGCACTCGCTCCCCAAAAAATTTTCAAAGCATATTTTTTTTCTGAAAATTTTAAATAAAAAAATAACGTTATTCATTATTGCATGAATAACAAGTACCTCTAAATTTGGGCAAATTATCCCTTCTATCTCATACAGATGCCATATATCATTTATAAAGTAGAAACTAATGCCTAATTGTGAAGGATATATTTCGTAATAATTTCGAAACTTTAAAACTTCCAATATCCCAATAAGTATTCAGTATGGGCAAATGGGGCAGTTTAACTCTTTTTCGTAAAGGTCTCTCTAAAGTGTCATGGTTAGCCAGATATAAATTGTTATCACAGTATGGCATATTGGTCTTTTACGCTGTGATATATCTGCAGAGCTACTATCAATCCCTTGAAATTAGGTTAGAAAGACAATGCGTTTAATTTCTATAACAGATAGTCTCTTTTGAAGAGGCAAATAGCATCTAAGTGCTTTTTGGTGGAGTTGAAAGACCACAGATACTTTTAGTAGCCTACTGCTTAGTTGGGTTTGTAAACCGTTGACTAGACATGTTTTTGCTCTTGTTTTTAGTTTTGAGCTTCATTAGTAGATGGACTTTCAACATTTTGTCCTGGTCTTAATCATACAAAAAAGCCGCTCTATTATAGCGCCTCGATTAGAGCATCGAGTTATTGTCATTGTAAACTTCATGAAATGTTTCCAAGTCACCGTTGCTTTTAAATCTAGATTTTACAAGATAATCTTTTACATTACGTGCCCTCTTATAGGCTAGGAACGTTGGTTTCGGAAAAATTTGACACAAATTCGGATCATCCGAAATAGATGCCAGTGTCTTAGCAAGATTCCTTTGCTCTTCGGTTTTGAAGTGGGGTGTACACGTAGTCTTGAACACTAGTGGAATGTTTCCTTCACGTAATTTGGGCAAGAGTAAGTTTGTTCGTTCTTTGTAGGACACGCCTTTAATGGCACGATCAAAATCTTGGGCCGTGTAGTTAGATGGAAATTTGACGAATGCGAGTTTCAAGTGACATATAGCCATATACCTCATTAACATATTAGATATCCCATTCCCGGGAGAATATATGCACTTTCCACTTCAGTGATCGAACCGAGCAAAAAATTGAAACCCGTTAGGCAAATTTTGTGTACTAGCTATCTGCTGGTGTTGGTAGCTGTCAACGCCCCTCCTCATATACTCCCAAGTAATCATGCTCAACAGCATGACTGCAGTCGCGATCCAAAGAAGCAATTGGAAACGGAAAAAATATTTAGGAGCAGGACGAATATTCGACAGACCTAAAGTACGGTGTCTTCAACCGAAAAAGATGTCTACTAACGCCAACCCCTCTTCCCCACTGACATAATCCTGCTAATTGGTCACCATCAAAACTGGATCAAATTGACACATCAACCATTCCACTAGAATGATATCCTAATTAGCATACAAATACTCGACAATCCTTTTAAGTCTTCATCCAGTAACTTACACAAATTGGTTTTTCTTCATCTGACCGAACCAACTACTAAAATCACGGTTTTGATATAGTAGATGAAAGACACTCCTCTAGCATATCATATTACAATTAACTAAAGGAATACCAACGAAGCCGGTCTGGGAACAGTAGGTAGCTAGCTACTTTCCGTAAATTTCTGCTAAGGCGTGAAACAGCGTCAGTGAGAGTCCAACAGCCCAGTAAGCAACATGCTAGCGGTCCACCAGCGGTCCGCCAGCAGTGACTCTGGCGGGCCCCTAGCGTAAAACGCCGGCGGACCGCCGCCGAAATGGCCAGCTTTTCTACGGTGGTCCTCCGGCGGAAAAACGCTAGAGAACGCCAGTGGTCCACTATCGGACCACCAGCTGTAACAGGCTTGTAGTATAGGGTTATTCCATTACTTTACAGAGGGTGATTGTTCATTCATCATGATATTTCATTCATTTCCTTTATTGTCCATTTTGCAAGAGAGTTAGCTAAACACAGATTGCTTGTTACAATGGCCCCAAAGGAGATAATGACCTTTTTAAACAATATGGTGTCTATGCCAGTACAGAATTAAAATGCCTTTAAACTTTAACTGCCAGGAAATAATCATGCAAAATGGCGTTCATTTCAAACTGGTCAGCTTTACAGTCCAAAAGTTCAGTCCAACAGAACTTAGTTATAGCCCAGGCTAGGATAAGACTCTGATCAAGTAACAGCTCAAAAAAGTATTGCAAATGTCCACAAGTAGAAAAAATGTGTAAATCCTGCATTTTCTGGTTTCCATTCAAAACGGAATGTAATTCTTCAGCAGTGGTAGGTCTTCCGTCAGCAAAGGTTAGGCCGTTTTATGGCCATGTCCTAGTGTCTCAAAGAACTTGTCTGGCCAGCAGTAGAGAATTCACTCATCGTTCACATATGAGGTATTAAAGTTCCAAGAACAATGTAGGAATACCATCAACACTCCACGATGACAGATGCGAAAATATCGCTTGACAAAAGTAGTGTTCTTTGCACTGACTGCATTCAACAACTGTATGCAGAAGTTGCTATACTGTACTTTTACACTGACTGCAAGCAAACGGTAATTCCATACACTGCCTTTGCTATGTGGATAGCTTAAGCAGACCAACACACTTCATCAGAAGCTTCACACTACAATGAGCTTGCATTTGAAATCACCTTTGTGTTGTGCAAACAATTTCACTGACCAATCACAATGGACTTCCTGGATATTATTGTTAATGCATGAGCTCAGTGCATGAAGTACAGCTAAGGATGTAGGCAAGCTGACCTGTTTATGTGGAACAACTCCTACCAGAAGTAGGCCTAAAACTTCTCTTTTATTAAAAGTCTTCTTAAATGGGTAGTTTGATAGATTTCCTAAGAACAGAAACATGTACTTTGTACAAAAAATTTCACCAGCGGTCCACTATTGGTCCGCTGGCGGTTTTCCGCCAAGACACAACTGCGTACAAAAGCGTCGGTCGGTGCGCTAGCGGGCCGTCAGCGTTAAACCGCCAGCGTTTTTCCGCCGTATACCGCCAGCGGACCGCTAGCATCATGCCTACTTGGAGGCGAGGGGAGGATGGGGAACAGAGCCAAGGGGATGTGTATATTTTGGAGAGGATGAAGGTGTAGAAAAACATGACTGCCAGGTAGGAAAGAAGGGTATGATATTGTTATATTCCTCCCAAACTGCATTCCGCTTTATATTGGTATTGATTGCGTGACATTATGACATTAATGGTACCTACGAGTCACAGTTTCTCGGTGGCCATTTGGGGTGGCCATCTTGGATTTAACATTACGTGATTCTCAAACACGTCTGCAATTAGCTTGAATGAATTGCTTAAAACCAAAACCATAACATTAGACGTATGCGAGTATAATATACATAAAATTGCGTTCAAAATGGTCACCATCTTTTATTTATGATCATGTGCTTCCCAAAGCGTCTATAGTTAGTAACACTGAATTGATTGATGCCAAAAAAATATACCAATAGACATTCGCAGTAGCATTATAGACTGGATATGATTGGTTATTCGAGCGACCATAGCAAAAGACATTGTGCTTGCAGCCAAAATAACGGCCGTCTTGGATTTAACATCACGTGACTCCCAAAACGTCCGTTACTATATTGATTGGATCGTTTGGCCGTAAAGTATGGCATAAGTAACTAGCAGTAATTTTATAGACGATATGTAGATAGCAGAAGAAATATGGCTACTATATGGCTACGCTAGACCTAGCTGCGTTTAAAATCTTGAATGTATTTTCACGTGATTTTCCAAAGCTTCCGCAATTGGTTTGAATGGATTGCTTGACCCCCAGAACATACCAAGAGACCAAATTTTACAATTCATGATTGCATGGAAGCTGAGGTACGGGCAAAATGATATGGTTGTCATTTTGGACGCCATTTTGTATTTCTCAGAACGCTTGAGTGACGTGGTGTCACTCGACAAATTCTGATTGTGTACCTATAAATTCGGTAAATTCTAATTTATTTCGAAATAAATTGAATTCGAAAATTTGACAAATAAGAGTTTCACTTGACGTTTACCCAATCATTTACCTTATTAACAAATTAAATATCTCATTCCCAGGAAAATATATCCACTTTCCACTTCAGTAAGGAAACGAATCGTTAGTTCTGTAGAATCATCTTGGCATGTAATCATGAAAGTTTCAATAGGTACAAAGTCGAATTGAATTCGACAAATTCGGTGTTATTATCTCTATTCCCCGTGATATGATACCGATTACTCGCCATAATACTAAGAGGAGCGGTTTTATATTTAGAAATATTTTTGAGATTTACTACCTTTCATGGTTATATCACGACTAGCGTTCCAACCTTTAAAGGTATTAGATCCACTTAAGATTTTAAGCCACCATAGTTTTATCCTTCCCATGCCAACAAGTAAGATGAAGTGGAAAAATAAAAAAAAAACCTAAAAGTAGACTACTTATGAACTTGAAAAAGAAAACACATCCCCTTGCCGCTTTAAGAGAATGAAAAGAGAAGAAAAAATGAGGTGCTTTAGAGAGATGACGTGTACTGGCAGTTCAACACATTCTTTGCTTTAAGCTCAGGCATAATTTGTCTTTTTATTTGTCTCATCATAGGATATGAGTATGTATGCAGGCTTTGCAATTACATCACGGATACATCATGCTGGAGGACAATTATGCCAAGTACACAAGGCATTTAAAAGGAGATTGAAATAATATTCGTAGTTTTCAAAATGCGCTGAGGGGATGAAAAGAAAGAAAAAATGTTTAAATCTTTTGTCTCCACACTCTTTTGTGCACTGAAAACAAACATCACTTTCCATAAATTTTTTCCTAACTTTACCAGGTTGTTTGGGCGGATACAACGTCTGTTGGGTGTGGAATCAGCTACTGCCCTGAAGGTGTACTATACTATGGAATAACTCTTCCTAAAGCGTGGATTGTTGTGTGCGACTATAGCCCAGGGTAAATTTTTCTACAAAGACTTTTTTTCCTTTCAGTTCACTCAATATTCAAGTTTTGCCACTCCTGTTCTCCTTACCTGTGTATCGAATGTCATCGTAGATCTTTCTATTTCGTTAAATGCAATGTGGTATTAATGGTACTTGAGAAAAGAACCAACATTATCAGAAGGTTACATCTAATTTATGGAATGTATTAGGTGTGCTGGTAGGAATAAAATAGTGGGAAACTAAGTGCAAAAATATTATCTAGGCAGAACGCCATCATCTAATGGCGTAAACAGCATTTCGCTTAGGTCTTAAACTGCGTGTATCCAGTCTTGAAATATGGATCTCCTGTTTTCAATTTCTTAATGAAGAAAGGAAAATCAATCAAGGTAATGCATTAGAGAATCCTGCCTCTTGAACGGTGGACATTTACACTTTAACCTTGATTTTCGAATCTAGCAGTGCAGGGGGGTGCTTTTGCGGTTAACCTTCAGATACTGGGCATCCACCTTTATATGATGTTGATTTGTATTTCCAAATATGATTGGACTGGATCTGTATAACTGTATATATTTAACTGTATAAAGTAGTTATTAAATCAATTTCGGACTTAAGAAATCGGTTTAATTTTGGTGAAGTTATGCACGAAAATGAAATTTAAAAATGCGGAAGTAGATTTGACAATTTTTAGGCCAGTCTGCCAAATTATTGTAAAACATATCAAATAAGTACTTCATGTTCCAAAATTAAAAAAAAACGTGTTGCTAATTCCAACGACCCCAATGTCTCAATGTTTTAAGCATTATAGTACACCCCTAATCATTGTTTGAGCTGTGAAAATCTGATAGAAATCTCAAGGTCAGTAGGTTATAGGCAGTTTTCTATCTTAAAAAAAAAAAAAATAGGCCAAGTCATGACGTTCAAAGGGAAGAAAAGGATCATGTTAATATCAATGTGCTTGGGTAAAGCAAATGTTTGGGGTTAAAAATATATTTTGCACCCCATATTTACACTAGGGACTGAGTCCGTTGGGCTACCACTGGTATGTATGAGGACAATTTCATGTGGCTTGTATCCTTGATTACTACAGCCTCTCTCCCGCAATCCCGACTCACTACGAATGCAGAAATCAATACATTCCTTTGTTCTGAGTGGGGTCTTGGTGAGTCGGGGTACTTTTCATATATTCCATATTTCGGCACTTAGGGGGAAGTTGCCTTTTTTACCAGAAAATGTATGGAAAACTAGTGACAACAATTCTGGTGAAAGTTTGACCAGGTTGGTTTATAATCTCGATTCTCCTCGTTGGCCTAATTTTGGTCAAAACGGCCGACATCTTGGATTTATTTCTACGCGACTCCTAAAACGTCGATAATTCAGTTAAATGGATTGCCTGACGCCCAGATCATACAAGGAGACAAAAAATGTACCATTCATTGCTGAATGGAAGCCTAGTTAAGGGAAAAACATATAATGGCGCCTAAGTTGGACGTCATGTTGGTGATTCTCAACGCTCAAGGGTGACGCTTTGTCTTCTTCTATGTTACATTCTGAAAAAGGATCTTTCGAGTTATACAAATATATCAAGAAAAGACTGTGTACGAAAGTTTCAGGTTGATCAAAGATTCTTGGATTACTGGCCTACTTGATTTTTTTTCACCAGAAGGCGTCATTGCATGAAAAACTAATGTTTCATGGCAAAATTTTGGGATTACCCGAAATGCGTGGTGCTCGAGCCGAATGACTGGGAATTGACAGTCCTTAGAACAGCCTTTCCCAGAAAATGAAACTTAACATGATAATGGATCTAACATACGCAATTGGGCCCTGATCTCAGAAGAAAATACCCCCCCCCCCCATAGTCTCTAAACTTATAACGCGTTTTCAAAATCATTTTTAAAGTGGGGGTCCTGAACGGATACGACGCCTCTGCGTCTTCCCAGACACTTCCATTTTTTCCAACTGTGCAATTTGTACATTACTGTAAAGCGCCTCCTTTGGCACTCGCCCATTTTTTGCTAAATTTCATTTCCTGTTAAGAATACACGGCCAGTATGTGCAAACCAAGCGCTCACTCTTCATTTTATGGAACGTAAGCTACTCTTCATCCTTTGAATATCTAATTTTTATGCCAATCTAAGAACACAAACCAACTGGTAATATTCATACCCAGAGAGTGAAAGCGTATTTTGAGGTGGTGATAAAATAGTTTGAAAACCAATGACTGGATACAAGAACAAATGCCATTAGCTAAATGAGTGTTTTATCAAAATTTTCTTAATATTTGGTGGGCCTCGGAATATACAAACAATATTAAGCTCACACTTTGTCAAAATTTTGTGACTATTTGTTGGGCCTTATAATAAACTCACAATATTAAACTCAATCTTTGTCTCCTTTAAAAATGTAGCGAAAATGAAGAATTTGTTCTTACAATTGTATCACACGGTCGAAGTATGTTTTATCACAAAAGTCCTTTTCTGAGCGAATGAAGAAAAAACTGGTAGAAATCATTTTTTGTAAGAGTCTGGTTTATTTGCATTCATATAGTTATCATTTTAAAGGTTAGCTTAAGAGCTAGGCCTATACACCGTAACATAAATGACCCCTCCAAATAACAAACAAGAAGACAGCTGCAAAAACGTTTTCATCAAAGAAAATCACGCGTTACCCTAAAAAAGAACGTACGCTTAGTATATAAGAATTCTAAACTGGTATTATAAGTCTTTGATTAACATCATATTGAAAAATTCAGAAATTTCAAAATTGCTCATGTTTCACAGTATGCACTCAGAGTGTTCTACTGACCAATTATTAGGTAATGGGTTCATTACGTCCAAATAAAATAAAGTGTCGTATGATTGTGTCGGGGTAGTAATGATTGAAGACAGCTCTGGCAGGGGTAAGAAGTGAACAGGATGGGAGAATTGTGTGGCGCGATAATTACTTGCAATTTAGTTTGAAGCTATAAAACCATCTTCCTTTTGAACTGAGCCATTTATCATTTTTATTCAATTATATATCCGTTTCTTTTCTGTGAAAAGCTATTGGACCTGTCGAAGTTGTCATCGTTACTAACTAGCGTAATACCCATTTTTAAAGTATTTTTCGTGGAATTAATATTGTGGTATCTAAGTCTGAATTAAATATTATACTTTGTTTCAGAGGCAATATTATCGGGGAAAAACCCTACGAAAGTGGAGAAAACTGTACAAAGTGCAGTGATGGAAAACCTTGCAAAAGTGGATTATGCAGTAAGCAGTACTTTTAAGGCACTTGAAAATGGCTTGACTTATGAATGTAATCGGAAATGTTTCTTCCCGAACACTGCATCAATGCCATTTATTCCTACTAATACCCAAGACAGGAATTAATGTCATCCATACAGTGTTCGAGGGGAAACAGAAATACTTCCGATGACCTTCAAAAGTATCGTTGGAATGATAGAGGTTGCTTTTTGTATGAGATAAAATGTAATTTTTAATCTAAGAAATTTCCTAATGAATTTCTTCTATTTTACCAATACACTTTGCATAATTCCACTCAAAATACATCTCCCTTAGATGGGCGTATTTAGGATTCCACGGGTTTCATCTTTATGCAAAGGATTTTTATAAATATTATATGATCAATGTAATCTGTGTTGAGCGTTTCAAATCATCGACACGTTAATGGAAAATATTTGGATGTTAACTACTGTTAAGAAAAGAAGACGGTTCTACTAATTAGGCATATTTAAAGAAGGGGGCAATCATCCGATTTTGCGCACAACTGCCCAAAGAGACCAAATCCTTACAATTTTGTAAAGCTAAACGATTTATTATTTTTGCAACTTTATATGAATTTTCCCTATTACTGTTTTCCATGTCCATTAACGCATAAGGCTTATGTATACAGCCATTTTCTTTGAAATATGAGGGCGCTTTTAAAATGAAGAAAGCGAGCCACGTCGTTAGTTAAAAATGTGTCATTCACTGCACATGGTACACACTATCACACAAACTAAAAAAACATAGCGAATGGGATGTGAGACTGCCCATGTGCAGAAGAAAAGAGTACCCAGCCTAAGCTTGAATTATCATGTTTAGGAGGACAAGACAGCATTGTCAATAGCATTTCAAATTATTTTAACTATTCCATGTCTCTTAAGTGAGCCTACTAAGGTAAATCAACCTCCAGTCATTATGTTCACTGTCTGTTCTTCAGTCTGTACATCAACTATATTACACATAACTCTAAATCCGTCCATGTTTATTTCTCAAAAAGCATCATCGCCCAGGATACCGGTGGCTAACACGTAGTTTGCGAGACAAAACAGAAAATATCACACATTTCACGGACAGTTTCAGAACTGGTATTTATAATTCTGTAGAATCCATGCATAGGCTACCGTTGCTCCTTCACAACCAGGTCCTGAAAATTGCTTCTTCGGTTTGCTGCTTTATGTTGCCATACGAAATAATATACATAGTACTATAGTGCATATACACAATGAGAGTGGACAACCGCGGTCACTATGTAAAACAACATGCTCATTGTATTATAGTTCGGGGTCATCCTTCGGGAGGGAACATGTTTGCAGAAGGCCAAATGAAACCACATGTTACATCAGGGATACCCAGACCGTGATTGTGTCAATCAAAGTACTGTGAGCGACTGTGATGTTGTTCATGGCCCAAATAATTTCCTCATGCTTATTCTGTGAAAAATCTTTTAATCGTTTATAATTTGTGATACAAATTATTTTAATTACCCATTTTGAATGTAAATTCTCTCTCTAGGGGCAAATAGACTGTATGTGACATTTTATACATGCAATTCTGAATACTATACGTTGATTGGTAGCTTTTTCCAATAAAATATGATATGTGGCTCGCTTTCGTCATTGTACATACGGGATCTGATAGAATTCTAACAATAATGGCAGCCAGGTTTATCAAGTGATACCCTTGGATTATGACATGCAAATCCGGGTTTTTCGTCGGTAATCTTGTATTATCGATCGAAAATCCAAGAATATCTCTCAATTAAACATTCCGCTGGCCAAACTTAGTTTATCGCTCGAGAATCTTGGATTATCACATTTTTGCACAATTGGCTCGATATTCCAAGATTTTTGACTGATAATATTGGAAAATCGACCGAAAAACTGGGTTCTTCACCGATAATCTTGGATTCTCGGTCGATAATCCAAGATTATAGAAATATTAGAGTATCCAAGATTATCAACCTATATTCTAAGATTATCAGTCGAGAGTCCAAGATTAACAGATTGTGTTTCGATTATCCAAGGCTATCGGTCGAGAATTCAAGATTATCAACCGATAATCCAGGATTATTTAAAAAAATCCAAAATCCAAGATTATCAATCGATAATTCAAGTTTGTCAACATATTTTCTGATAGTCCAAAATAACCGATCGAGAATCCAAGATTATCAAAGTATATTTCGAGAATCCAAGATTATCGTTCAACAATTCAAGACTATCAGATTGTGTTTCGATCATCTAAGATTATCGGTGGAGAATCCAAGATTATGAAAATATTTTTCGAGAATCCAAGATTATCTGTCGAAAGTTCACGATTATCAGATTGTGTTTTGAGAATCCAAGATTACCGGTCCAGAGTCCAACATTATCAGATTTTGTTTTGATAACCCAAGATGATCGGTCGAGAATTCAATAGGATCAATCGATAACCTAAGATTATCAAAATATCTTTCTAGAATCCAAGATTTTCTATAGAGAATCGAAATTATGGACCATAATCTTGGATTTCTCACATTGCAACCGTCGGCAAATGTGAATGAATTTACATCTGGCGCGATACTGCGAGAGCTACACAAGCTGTTTTTTTTTTTTTTTTTTTTTTAGTTATTCGCCGTCGGCTGGTTAACTTAACGTTAAATACCATACCACCAGTGATTGGAATAAAAGAACAAAGTGGTGTGTGCGATTTCATCTCTAAACTAATACAGTTAATGGCTACCGAAAACGGAAGGCTTGGTATCTACAGTACAGTGACAATGACGATGTACGTAGCCTACCGTAGTGTACTATACCAAGCTTCAGCACTAGTCATTCACTTTACCCGCGGTATTGGACGCACACTGTACATTTTGAAAATCTTGGATTCGCTACCGATAATCCAGGTTTTTCAGTATAAATTTCGATAATCTTTAATAATCAATCAAAATTCTTCGATTGTCGACCGATACACAAAATTAATTTTGATATTCTTGGATTCTCGACTAATACACCAGCTTTATCACATTACATTTTAATAATCTAAGATTCTCAACTGATCAACCAAGTTTTCCAGTCCTATACTGATAATCTTGGATTGTCGACCCATAAACCAAGATCATCAAAATGGGTTTAATAATCTTGGGTTCTCGTCCAAGTATCTTGAATTGTCGACCGATTACCTTATCGACCGATAATCTTGGATTATCAATTGATTTTCCAGATTTATCGCATTAAGTATACATCAAGTTTGTCGGCCGATGTACCAAATTAATTTGATAATCTTGGATTATCGGTCGATAGTCCAAGCTATTTTGAAAATCTTGGATTATCTTGGTAATAATCCAAGATTATAGACTGATCATCTCGATAAGTCGATAATTTTGTCTAAGATTGTCGACCGAAAATCTTAAATATTCTATTTGTTGAACATTCGGCCTGCCACAAAAGGTTGTTCATGAATAGGATAAAATAGTTCTGCTCCTGCTATAAGAATGCAAACTGTGATGACTGCAACTTTCTTATTTTACAAATGGTTATTTGTTGTCTAAATCACCGTTTTCGTTTTCTAAATGTAAAATTTAACAATTGACATGTACTCTCTATGAGTTGTAAAAGCAATTTTAGTTTAAACGAAGTTGAACTTTGGGGAGCAATACCTCAAGACTCCAATACATTTTGCTTCTCTGCAGCTGATTGCAGCCTTACGAATGACCCGGGTTGTGGTGAGTTGACTTCCTTTACAATTTCCAAACTCCAGAATAACAAAGATGTGCGTTAAAGGGAAGCAGTTTCAACATTAGAATATACTTAACATCGCAATACCATTTAAAACTGATAAAACTCAAAATCTAATTTACACGAATCTTTCAAATCATTTTCTGGCACTGTCTGAGCGCGACTCTATCGGCTTCTTTGTTATGATGTTGTTTCCCACCATGCAATGAAATCGTGACGTCTTACCTACACCTAGCCGCGCGGAGTGTAATTTATGTAACAGATACTCATAAATAGTATTTGTTGAGACGTTAAAACCATAGTTATTATACCTTTCCCTGATTTGGAAACTCCTTACGTACACTGTTTATGCACAGACGGATAAGCTGTACGTACGTTCATAGTTTTTGTAAGGTACTTCGAAAACTGTCCGTTAAAGCATGTTGAGCTCTTTAAAAAAAGTTCATCACGTGACTTTGGGGCTGCACACGATCGATAGGTAGCGATACGGCTCCTTTGAGTGATGTAGTGTTTCTTCTGAGAAATGAAATTACCGTTGACCCAAGGGCTGAAAGGGAACTGCAAAAGGCCTCCTAATCAGTAAGGTTTTGAGATTTTTGAATAAATGAAGAAATCCTATATTCTCGGGTTTCATTTTCTCCTTTTTAGCGTGGAATACTGGTTTAGAGGCCTGGCGTTTGGAGACCTACGCTGAGGACATTCAGTAGGCCTTACAGGCTTATCATACCGCAGTCAGTTTGCGGTAAGGATGAACTAGACCTACTTCATTACGCTAGGTGGGCTTCCTAAAATTATGTACGACCATAGTACTGATAAATATTGTATAATACACTTGTTTGATGAACCGTTACACTTGTTTGTTAAGACGGTTTAATCCAACTAGTCTAACGTAATACAGTGCGATTGCTACTTCTTCGTAATTTCGCGGAATTTTTGAGTGTGCTTACCAAGTTACTGTTGGTAGTCCAGCCTTTGATTGTCTCGCTATTTTAGTTTTGGTACAGTTATTCTGGCTTTATCGCTGTTCTAATTTAAGAAAGGCATCTTAAACCTTTCGCAATAATATACGCCCTAATTGAATACATTTTGATAATTATTCGCAAGAGACTCTTGAAGAAATCAGTTTACCCTGTCTGCATATATACAGTTAGTAAGGAGAGTCCAACAACAAGGCTCTCGTGTACTACCAACGTCACGTGACTGACGAAACCGGAATCTCAACATAAGCAGTCAGTTCGCGGAGTTTCTTAACCAGGGAAAGGTATAACAACTATGTTAAAACCATGCCTACTTTCAAAAAATAAATAAACGGGTGAACGGTTAAATTTGCCAAATGTCACAGGGCCTTCTTGTAACTGGATACGCAAGACTTCTATCCCCTCATCAGTTCTACGTATTCTCGCTCTCTAACTCAATGGCATACTCACCAGGCTGATGCAGGTTTCTTTATAGGAATACACTGTGGTGAAAAGCAGGCTTGTTTACCGTTTGGCTCAAATACAAAGGTCGTCCGACACTCCAAGGTTTTGCTAATAAACGAGGCCAAAACTCTACCCTGGACAGTTAACACACATTTTAAATGTAAACGGTTTACACACTCTACATTGGAAACAGAAGGTCTTCGCTCAGGGCATAAAATAGGTATAAGTTCAAAAGATATTTGTGTACAGAAACTTTTGAACGTTGGCTAACTAAATAACGTTTTGCTGTTCGTGAACAGACCTGTCTAGTATTGCTAATCTACAAATCCAACCAAACTTCCTGAAATTTTTCAAAACGTTAAATTACGTTATCATGGACGCCTCCCTCATGTATAGTTCTAATATTCCCATGGTATTGACATAGAAAATACTACATAGAGAGGCAAGAAAGATGGAAGCGTAACCATGGCAGTGGACAGGGGCCCAAATCCCGGAGGGCAACTGGGGCCTTCGCCCCTCAAGTTAAAAAGTGGGGGGCCATATCGTAATTTGCCCCCCCCCCCCCAAATTTGAGTAGACCTAAAAATACGGTCACCTTTTTTCGTTTTGTTTTCGTTCAAAACAGTTTTTTGAAGCTTCGGAAATGCTAGAACACAAGAGCTTCCGGGTGCTTCGCCCCCTGGACCCCCACATGGGCTTTGCCCCTGGATCCCACCAGGGGCCCTTTGGGGCTTCGCGCTCCCGGCGCCCGCCATGCGTGCACAGTTTAATACTCATGAGCACATCAGAAGTATTTTCGCCCCCCCCCCCCCCTCTCAAACAGACATTTGCGCCCCTGGCAGTGGAATATACTTCTATCGTAGAGTTCTTTAAGGAGAAATACGCAAACAATACAAAGCTTTTCCTACCTACACCTTAAGCTTGGAAAATGGAAAGCATCGAAAGAAGCATCGTTCATCATCGTGCGCTATTTTTCAAAGCACATGGTGGAAAACGATTCTGATTCTCTTTTAGTTTTGGTACGAAAATGTCACAAGCAACATTTTGAAGCCTTAAAATACTTTCATGATTTAATGTGTGCTAATAGATTTTTTCAATGGTTCTTGAAAAATTGAAGATGCTTTTCACATTTAAAGTTGGCAGTGTTTTTTGTTGGTGCGTGTTGTTAGTAATCAAACGGCTGATCAATTGTCCTTTTTCTTCGGATACGGCTATTCTCATATTTTGAAGAGCTGGAAAATTTAAAACTATACTTTCTGTGTGAGTTTTTTGTGTGTGTGTGTGTGTGACAAATAACGAAGTAGGGTTAAGGGGGAAAATTTAGCCAAATGTTAATCTTCACTCATGAAAGTAGAATCAAGTCTACACAGTGTGGTGAAATTCCCATTCAAATTATACAATATTTCTCGAGATATCAGCATCTGAAGTTACTAGATTTGTGTTCCAAAATGAGATAATATCACGTTCTCACATTGAAAAGGAATGCTTTGCCTCCTTTTTCAGATTGTTGTGTTGATCTTGACGTTAATTAGAAAGAAGGACCTATCCATGCATGGGGATTGCAAAGTTTGAAAAGTCCCCATGCCCCTTATGCAATCACACTGTTTGATAGTATGGGACTGTTGAGGAGAAAATAGGCTATAAAGTTTAAAGAAAAACAAAAGTCAAAAAGATTGTCCATTTTATGTGTGGATATGATGTCACATGCCCTTGCTTCAAGCAAGTTCACTTTTTGTTAAAAGTGTGACAACTTTAGTTGCTCTTATCTTGATAACCACTCATTGAATTTCAATGCAAATTTCACCAAAATGCTTAGAATAAGTACCCCATCTTACATATCAAAACTTGACATGACCTTGCACCTCTCTTTTAATATCTAGTGTTTACTTATGTTCTACACATATGTTGGGAGTTGCTCCCCTTAAATGATGTATATTTTCCAAATGTTTCGTAATTTTCCTTTTAATAAGTTTTTATGAGGATTTTAAGTATATTTTGGATTAAGTTACATGCCCAGACCTCTGAAACAATCTTAATCATGCGTTTTGCATAACATTTACATTTAGGTAATCAGTACCTAAAATAATGAAAATGAATTTTGCAATCTACGGTTTTACTTCAGAATGTAAGATACACTGCAACAACGGTTTTCTTTACATCACTGGCGACAAATGTGAATGTTCGTGTTCGGAAGGCTACACCGGAGAATTTTGTGAAGGTGAGTTGCTCAAGTAAATTACTATCCTTCCATCTAAATGCAACTGGAAGTCACACAAGCATAAGTAAAGATAAGGAAATCAATTGTTCTACAAAGCAAACAATCTTCCTGATCTAGCTGATGGGAAAAAGACGAGGATTACAGGGGACAATTTTAGATTAATCAAGGTTTAAATTCAGAGCACTTGTCCATTTCATGCATCAAAACACAATGAAATGTTGTTATCTTCAATTTAATGTTTACATCGATTACGTTTCTATTAAATGGTGAGAAACCGATGGACAATCAACTTGTACACGATAATACACGATATTGCGCAAGTTATTTGCCTGGAGCGTTTATGCAAGGTCCAGAGTTGCTTAATCTTTTTCATTCATGTGCAAAATTACTGTAATTGAGAAAACAACAAGCAAACAAAAAAACGGTAAATAATTTAGAGGTACATAAAATTTTAAAACAACACAACCTCAAATAAATTGGACTAGCCCAAGATTAGAGCGTTTGCTAATTACCAGGAGTTACGCTAACGCACGGTCGCCTAACGGATAGGCTACAGACCAGTAGAATATGAGGTTTATTTCTAAGTATTAATAGACACAAGTGGCTCTGAAATGAAAAAATAGATGTAACGTAAGTCCCAGAGAGCATAGCTTGGGTACTGTATTTAACAATATACACTACAGTTTTCATCGTGTCGAAGGCAGTCGAAACGGCTTTTGAAACACGTTTGTGACCCACTCGAGGGGAGGGGTTGAAATTTGCAGATGATGTTGGTACTAATGTCGCAATGAAAAGAAATAAAGCAGTCCAGTTCATTGAAAAACGACAGACATTGTGCTCGTCGTAATGCTCGAAGTTGCCGTACAAACGCTACAGCTAGTATACAGTTATAGAGTGAAGGCTTGTCATTACTGCGTAAAGAAATATGCTAGCTGGCACACATCCGCCTCTAAACAGCAGTGAGCTAATTTCTAGATAGTTACCTAACCTAACCTAACCTAACCTTACATAACATAACATCACATCACATCACATCACATCACATCACATCACATAACATAACATAACATAACATAACATAACATAACATAACATAACATAACATAACATAACATAACATAACATAACATAACATAACATAACATAACATAACATAACATAACATAACATAACATAACATAACATAACATAACATAACATAACATAACATAACATAGCATAGCATAGCATAGCATAGCATAGCATAGCATAGCATAGCATAGCATAGCATAGCATAGCATAGCATAGCATAGCATAGCATAGCATAGCATAGCATAGCATAGCATAGCATAGCATAGCATAGCATAGCATACCATAGCATAGCATAGCATACCATAGCATAGCATAGCATACCATAGCATAGCATAGCATAGCATAGCATAACAAAGCATAGCATAGCATAGCAAAGCATAGCAAAGCATAGCATAGCATAGCATAACATAACATAAGGGCAAAGGAGGGCCTAGGCCTAAATAATTACAAGACAAAGGGGGATACCTTTCAGATAGAAACTTGAAAACCTGGAGTCTGTCCCCCCTAATCCTTCTTAACTACAATGTGGTAAGCCCAAGATGTTTAAGTCTAGCACGATAAGGTAAATTTCTCACCTCAGGTATAAGTCGTGTGGCCCTCCTCTGACCTTGCTCTAAACGAAACTTGTCCTTTTCATAGAAGTGACTCCAAGCCTGAGCAGCATAGTTAAGATTGGGTTTTTGCAACTGCTTATACAAATTAAGTACAATATTCTTTCTAAAGTTGATGAAATTTCTCCTGGTCAATCCAAGCACTCTATTAGCCTTTGCAGTGGCTGCACCGTCCCTTGATGACCTTAAATCACCAGTAATTACAAAACAAAGATCTTTCTCGGAAGTGACGTTAATAAGTTAAACACAACCATTTCTATTAATCATAGCTAAAGCTTTCAGGACCAAAATGAAGTACCTTACACTCATCCGCATTAAAAAGATATTTGCCAAGTCGGAGCACAAGAAAATAACCTACCCAGATCTTTCTGCAGCAGTAAGGCATCATCCAAGATGCTAATCTTCCTATATATATTTTAACAGGGTATATCTCAGAATACGGTTTTTCCAGCCCTTACTTTTTTTGAAACACGTTCCTTCCTCTTCTATGGCATGTATTCCTCTGCGACGAACGGTGGCTATTCGTTTCGTTAAGCCCACACATGCTAACGCATATAATATGATAACATGGCTAAATACAGATTGCACAGGCTCGTCGCAGTGTCTCGTATTCTAGAATATGCCAACACAGCTGGGCAAAAGAACTTGAGGGGCCTCTTTGGGTGCATGCAAAGGTGACCACTTACTTTTTGGTACTCAGTTCACTCAAACACCAATCTATTCATTCGTACTTTTTGTACTTTTTCTGTTGGTTGTTAATGCAGTTTTACACGCGATTCGATCGTGTGCATCATCAGTTTCACGTGACGCACTTTTCTGAAGTTCTCAACATACCTTCTAGGGCTTGTACGTGTGTGCGTATAGATACACGTTAAGTTTCCCAGTTAGGAAAGCATATATTAACTGTGGTGAAAGGTACACTCAGTTGGGAAGCTGACCTCGGTTTCACCAAAATATATTAAGCTCTGATGACGTCACACAATTTTAAACTTTAGCCGCTGGAATTTTACATTTGAAAAAAAAAATGATTCTTGTATTTTGTAAACGTTCAATATTATGACGAACAAGAAAACTATGAAGCTTACAGGAATAACTTCGCAAGTTGTCATATCACCAATATCAGGCCAAATTGTATGCTAAAAGACGCAACAATCACCGGGAGATTTTAAGCCAACCTTTCTGAACGCTGTCGAACGGTCACAAATTTGTTCCGAAATCATCCCGAAGCTGCCCAACAATTACCACATGATCAAATTTGATCAATAAATATACTTTCCCAAATAGTTTCGTTTAAAAATCATTCCAATTTTCCTGAAGACTGTCATGGGCGTCACCAAGAGGGGGTGCGTACGACCTTTGAGAACGACCTTTGAGTTATCTCCTTTTTTGGCAGAAACGTTTAAATGATGTACCAAAAGTCAAAAAAGATTTCTTCTGCTATTGAGAAGTATAAATTTCTTTTAATATGTTGAATGCTTAATCTCGCTGCTATCCCCAAGTTACTATTTTACGCCTTACTTTTTGTAAAGTGCCGTCCGAAGGCATGTCCTATTGGTTATATGTAGCTACAACTTTCCATATTATAATCATACATCTAATAGTACTTTTCATATAATATTTTTAAATCATATCTTTTTTAATGGAAAAAATCATATTTATTGAAACTATTTTATAACGATGTTTTCAGGTCTTGAATTCTGTTCATTTGTGGTGGGTTAACTGCTTCATGTAATTATAAGCTCAGCATACCTCAATATCAAAAAGGAAATGCACCTGCGGAATATTTCAAAGTGACTTTAAATCTCAATGAAAAAAATAGTTGCAAGGAAGATGATTATTTATAGTAGTCGACTGTTCTGGGGGTTTGAACATTTTTACACACAGAAAAACCTGTAAAGTGAGATGCCCTTTTTAGATTTCGACTCGTAGCTCACTGAATGCATACCATATGCTTATCTGTGTTTAATATCCACCTTTGACTCAACGGTGCTATATGTTTGTAATAAGTTGTATTTACTTGATCGGATAGTACTATGAAGAGGTCGTTTTCTCAACAAAATCTGCCGAGTCAAAGGCCCTTCAAGTTTAGGAAATGATGGTACCGATATTAAGGAATAAACCACATTTTGGTGACTATTATTTGGACAAGACCGTCGAGACTCCAAATTGGCAAAATAACGGACGAGGGGAAGCCGGGCCCGTTATGTTGCTAATTTGGAGTCGAGACGGTTTATGATACAGTAATGGTCAGAAGAAAGGTTTAACTCTATTCTAAATGTGTAAACACTCCATCTTTATCACTGTTTTTACGTTTATTGACCGTATGTAGTGAAATAACAGGTCAGTGTTCAACCAATCAGAATGCAGAATTCTCAACAACGCATGGCAGAGGCGGTAGAATTGAAAATTAACTTCATCTTTCTATGCATACGTTTCAAACTGAGTGATGGGTCAATAATTATTACAAATCTCAGCTAACTTCCTCTGTTCTTCCTCCAATTTTTGCTCCTCGGTGTTTTCAATTTTTACCCTTCCAATTCCTTTTTTCAATGGAATAAATGACTCACATCATTTTTTTAGATCTAGAAGGAGAAAGGTTGAAAGTAAAAAAGAAAGTACATTGGTAAAATCACATTGTGCACATATTACTGTTCTGTTCTATAGAGCCTGATATCTTCAGTAGTTTAATAGGCGCTGTTCATTATGGATTTGAATGATTTTCTTAAATTTCCTTGCATTGCAAAGTTCAGTTCGCGAAAAATTCTTCATGATTTGTTATTTGAGGTTCGCTATTTGTACCTTCTAAATCTTGAATACTTCATTTTATTCCACGAGCTTTAAAGGGTTTTTGTCCTGGGAACTCCTTTCGGCCTATGAATGCTACACTCCAGTTGGTTCCCTTTACCGAGCACATGGATCCAACGATAGCACCCCAACTTTAAAAGAAAAACGTTTTGATGTCATTGTCATTTTAAGATTTAAAGCTTTCCTTTTGATCCCCATCCATGGATTCACGTTTTGCTCTGAACATTCATGAAATCATATTTTTGGCACTATCAAACTATCATTATTGACGATATTTCACCGTACTATAGGCATTTAAAATGTCTAACTCCTTAGACCTTCCAGCCTGGGAGCTTCGCCCCTTGCACCTCCACCGGGGCTTCGCACCTGGACCCAACCAGGGGCCCGTAAGCGGAATTCTGGACCCCACGCCGTACCGGTACCGCTTGCACTATCGCGCGAGCATTGCTGCTAAAGCAGCAATAGCTTCCTTTTCCTCCCAAAATACGAATCCCTTTAAAAATTTCTTGTGACGCCCATGTACTGTTTAAGCCTTAGACTTGATGTACACTTAAAGAAAACCAGTTGAAGCCCTGCAGGCTGAACATGCTCTATCTTCATAAAAACGTTACAAGTCAAAGAAAACGTATGCCTATGTACGGTATATAATACGTTTCAGAATGTGTGAAATATAGCACGTTTCTGTATCTCCGCTATCTTGCAATCTTATATAGTCTTTTTTAAATCTACTTGAATGACTCAAATTTATAACACAGGGTTAGTATATAAAGCAATACTTGTCAGCGCATCCTACAAATATATCAGACATGAGTTCTGTTCCGCTGCAGCCCTTTTTGAAAAAAAAGCAAAGTGACCGACAAAAATGGCAATACAAATTTCGCACTCAGATTATATTGAATTTTCCAAATCTGTATTTTTTTTTTTTTTTCGTTCAAATATTCGGTCCCCGTAATGTCAGTACCCCCATGTTGGACATAAACAATCAAATATTATCTCAAGGGTAAAAAAATATACTGTGTTACATTGGGACAAATTTATCATATCAAAAGATGAAACTTAGTATCCTGAAATTTTCTTTAATTTCACTAATTCACGCCGTATTATTACATTTTTACGAGGTGTTTTATTTGCGAGCTAATAGGTCATTTCTATCTTCAGATACCATGTTTATCAGCAATTTGAGGTTTTCGCACTTTTACAGCAAGTGACCTCAAATGAACTTTTACCTCCACCAAGAACAATAGGTTTATTTGTCCCAGCATGACAAATCTATATATCAAATATGAAAACTGTCGGTCACTGCAATCTTGAAATATCGTGATTACTGGCCATTTTCAAGGCTTCGCAGTATTAGTGCCGGTGATATTAAATTACCTTTGCCCTCCACTACAAACAGCTGGGTATATTCTCCATCACCGTCGCGTAGATTCCTTGCCTGCAATCGGCAAGAAATCAAAATTGGAGAAAGAACACTATCTTGCAAGGACTTCATTGTTTAAGTAGTTACCTTGATGTAGAGTACAATAAGTAACTTTAATCTGTTAATTGAGTTACTAGTGAATTTTGTTGCATTTAAGAATAGGTTTCCTTTTGTTCTTCAGACCCTTGTGAAGACAAACATGAGTATTGTGGAGGAAATCCTGGATGGCCTGCGTCATGGTGTACTCCTGAGTATCCGTATGTCTTAGAAAACTGCCCTGTCTTGTGTGAACTCTGTTGTAAGCATCTTTGTTTTGTCATACTATTTTTACCAGTTTTCTTAAAATGAAACTAGGTGTAAAATTGTAGCTGTACGTTTAGTTAGATAGATTTTTACGGCACAGTTTCCAACCAATTGGTTCAAGTCGAGGCGGCCACGGCCTTTTTGTAGTTGTAGCTTACTGACTTGTTTTCCCTACTCCATTGCTTATGTTGAGCACCAAACACAATGACAATAGTTTCCGTTTTTAAAGTCTTCGGAATGACCCGGACGGGACTAGGGGTAAGTGTCTGAGTGAAGATCCCTTTGACTGCTTTGGTACCGCTTCTCTCAACATTCAGAGAACCGGTATTAAAAGCAAAGGGTATTGACAAAGAAATAACAGAGTGACGTATTCTCATTTTGATTTTAGAAAAATATTTCCACAGAAAAATTTTCTCTCTTGCACTGCGTATTCGATCATAAAAAAACACCAAAATGACCAATCACAACGATTCGAGCGTTGAAGGATTGGGGAGTTTTAAAACATTTTCCGTACCTGGAGTTAAAAAGAAAGAATGCCTCCCAATTTAGATCATTCCTGGCTGTTTGGGAAGGCCATTTTATATGTAATATCAGTTGATAAAGTTTGTTTACAATCCCTACTTTTTGAGGCAGAGCTGGAAATCTAATTCCGAACTTTCAGTTTCAGTTCTTAAAAATTCGACTACGATACTGGCTCCGCCAGTTGTTGATTAATACATTTAAATTGGATGTGCATTTCTCGAGACATCTGCAAAGAAATTACTAGAATGGCGTTTCGTGGTGGTTTCGAAGTGCAGAGCAAGGGTAATACATTACTACAGTACAATGACATGGTATGGTATCGCTTTTTCTTCTGTTTTTTATACATTAGTACAGCACAATGACATGGTATGGTATCGATTTTGCTCCTGTTTTTTTTTTTTTCTTCTTCTTCTTCTTCTTCTTCTTTTTTTTAGCTTTTTTAATATCTAATGTTTACCAATCTAATGTTGACCTTGAAATTAAAGGGAATACGACCTCTTCACGAGAAAGCACAAAATGTAAACTTCTCATACAAAATAATCAATTCAATTCTGATAACGTGGAAATGTTGAGAAGAAAATTGGTTGTAAAGGTCGAAGAAAAACAAAGGACTATTCATTTATGATGTAACATGCCCTTGCTTCAAACCTTTACTTTCTGTTGAAAAGTGCCAAAGTTTCCTGCCCATATCCAAACCACTCATCGGACTTCACCAAAACCTATACCGGAATGCGTAGAACAACTATCACCAATATATCAATATATTGTGGCATGACGATTGTATCCGATAGCAAAAGTTTCGTTTTACTGCGTTAAAGGAATATATTGCGTTTGTTTTACAAGGAAATTTCATCCTTTAAAAACCAATATTTATTGGCAAAGACTGGTAAATAATAACAATGAAGGAAGTATCGTGGCCTTGTTATCAAGAAATAAGTTTCCCTCAGATAAAAACTCAGTTGTTTCTGGCTCAAGAATAATTTTTCACCCAAACTTTCAACATTTCAAAAGATGCAACTCCCACAACTCTTTTGTGCATAATATTTTGAGCAGATGACGCTATTGCTGGGGTTCATTGTTGAGACCAAATGATTTTAAAATGACTAGAGCTGTTAAATTTAAATGCTACGTGGGAGCATTTTAAAACACAATATTTCCCTTTAATTTGCTTTGTGTCACCCAGTTTACTCCAAATGTAGAAGTAAATTAACACCTTAATACTTGTTTTCTGTGTTTTCTCTAGAGCGAGGGTCAGAGGTGGATCACGCAGCTGTCATTATCGTACTTTAGAGAGAATGTCTTGAAAAGTGTTCCTGTCTCCTGACGTTACACTCTGAAACCAATTACAACAGAATGAAATAGTGATGAGAAATCTCTTCCGCGTATAGAAGCCGTTGTCTACTCGAGAATTTCAAATGTAGAAATAAAATTCAAATATTTTTGTCAGTGACCCATTGGAAGATTGCACACTTTGCGCTAGAACACGTCCTTGAGGGGAAGTTTGGAATCACTTGGCAATTTCAGACAATTGTGTGTGTGTGGGGGGGGGGGGCGGCTAAAGTATTAAGGTCAGGAGAACTGGTACTGTTTGGAGTGAGAGAATTGAGCCTTTGATGCAAAAGGGACTTTTGATTTTCTGTGAAATATTCGGATTCTTCATCATTCTGAATATAATAGAACGTTGAGATCACTCTGATACTCATTCCAATGATAAGTTATGAATTTTAGATATATCAATTTCTGTCAAGTTGCCTCTTCGTTCAAAAATATGTAGTGAGCTCAAAATTTAACCTAATGAAACAAAGAGGTTCCAAAATGCATACTTTTTGTATTTAAATAACATTAAACGTTTTTATAGACAATCCAATTGGTGTAAAGCCGGGTGTGGTAAGTACAAATAGTTTGCCTTGTTTTTCAAAGTCTTTCAGGAACATGACCACAACAACAATCTTCATAGTTAATATTGTAAGGAAATTTAGGGACAACTAGTTGCTAGATAGGTGGAATTTCCTCATTTAGGTTTTAATTTAATTTTTGGTTGACAAAACTTTGATACGACTGTCGAAACAGAAAGCTGTTTTTATGAATGTAAATTTTTCTTTTCATTCACAGATATTTGAAACAAAAAACAAGTAAACCGAAAGGCTTTTTTAAGAACGATAAACAAAATTACTTCTGACGATGCCGCGCCTTTAAAACCCAACCCCCCCCCCCCCCCCCATGTTGAACTGATCCTACTAAAAATCTGAATTTCTTATACTTACCTGAGCTCTTTTTTTCTAGCTAAGGCCTCTCAACCTTCAAACCCACGGACTTTTATACATGGATAGAGCATGTAACACATATGTTCTATCCGTAGATGGTCGCCACCGACTGGGGCTAAAAAGGGCGCACCAAGATGGCCGCCGTGAAGCTATTAATCGTCTGATTTGACGAAGACTCGTTTATATGTTAAACAAATATTGAATTTTGGGAAACAATATGATATTCCTGCAATACGTGAACTGATTTTGACATTACCGTGCCATATTTTAAAAATATTTCAACTTTCTTGAAAGATCTGGGAATTGATTTGAGCAAGTCCAAACTCTTACACAAAATCGTAGTAGGTGGCCATCTTGGTGCGCTTTTTCTCACACGTACCGTGGCGACAATTTACCGTGCAGTATGCTCTGTCCATGTATAGGAAGTCCGTGTTCAAACCGCACTGAGGCAAATCTATTTATTTAACTACACCTCTATATGATCTGCATGCTACGGTCAAGGATTCTTGAATATGCATGAAGGAGAGTTCGACCTTAAAAAGGACGCCTTTCATTTCATGTCCCCTCTGCGAAACATTGAAGTGGAATTCTAGCTGCCTTTTTGGCAAATTTTGACGGTCTTCCCCAATTTGATATGAAATTTTGTTCAGAAGGAGAGTCTCGTTGTTTAATCTAAGGCCTGTTTAATGCAGAACACCATTTGAAAGGTGGATCGCTCCCTTCATTGCCTACGAAGGAATAATAACATCGTACTATTATCACATTCTTGAATTTGGCAATGAAGGAACTTATTTTAAATGTGGGAACTTATTTTAAATGTTTTGGGAATGTAATCTACCTACGAAGGAATAATAACATCGTAATATTATCACATTCTTGAATTTTGCAATGAAGGAACTTATTTTAAATGTGGGAACTTCTTTTAAATGTTTTGGGAATGTAATCTGCCTACGAAGGAATAATAACATCGTACTATTATCACATTCTTGAATTTGGCAATGAAGGAACTTATTTTAAATGTAACCAATTCATCATGTATTCACCTTAAACTGTAACATCTACACTTTAAGAGGTATTCGTTATTCAAATATACTAAACAAGCCCTATAGTCGTTCAAAGTGTACATTCTAAATTTTGTGAAACATGGATTATAAAGGAATTACCCTTGTCCAAGAGTGGGATTATAAAAATCTATGGCAATAAAATAAAAGATAAGAGAATAGTCAGAAAATACAAGATTTTGATTTTTTGCCCACCACTTTATTCCCAAAACACAATTCAACACAATAACGAAGTGAACTGGAATCTAGTAGAACTAATGAAAGAAAATTGTTCAACCAAAATTGATTTACCGACTTGATCAACACTTAAAATTTAATTCACATAGGTAAATATTACGTCTTCCGTTCAGAAAATTTCAACACAGGGAATACAAAGCCATAAGTCATGAACACACATTACAAGATTTCAAGTAAGGGCATGCCTACGGCCTCATAATATTGAAAAAAAAACATGGACGTTTTAACAAAAAGTCGCAGCATTATTACTTTCAATAGTTCATATTATTTGGTTCGAGTTATATTTTTGGAAGTTTATTTGAAAAAGGTCGAATGTATTAACGTTAAGAATTGACTCGATACTTTCGTGAAGTGCCAGATTTATGCAGACATAACATTTTCATTTTTAAAGGAAAATTAACGAGTTGTCCCAATACATTTACTTGTTACTATATAAATAAAAGAAAAATGACACAAAATATCAAGAACGATTAGGCAGAAAGCAATTTTGTGGTAAGATATGAGTCAAAAGGTAATTCAGGGAGCTTTTCTCTCCACCTAAAGATGGTCTGTAGAATCATTGAGAGAAATTCAACAGCTATATTCCACACCTTGTTCTAAACAGTTCTGAAAAATACATAGCTATGATATGCATGAGAAATCATTATACCGAATCCTAAATCTTGAAGATGCAGTTACCATGAACACACATGACTCTAAGCACATCGACCTAACGTGTTAATGCCGTCTGTTTTTCAAAATGTGTCCCAAGGGCTGTTGGTCTAGCCATTCACCCCTGTCGGTTATTTGCTTTGCATTACTTTTTGAAATTTTGCTGAGATTTTCCTAGCATTTCTTCCATTAAGATACATCTTCGAAATTTTTTATCATGTTTGTTCTCGGTGTGCACCACCAGCTGCGGTAGTGTGATTTGTGGATCCAAGAAAGAACTTGTTCTCTCATGATCGATATTAAAAAAAAAACCAATAACTGTTATTCCAGAAACCACACAGAGTGCTTAATGCAAACATCGTTGATGGCAATCACTCACTTTCAAACGTTTAGAATTTTACAAATTACTCGTAATCTGAATAGTATCATAGATTTCCCATGGAATTAGTAGAAGTCTGTTACCAAAGTGTAAACATGCCTCAGTTACGTATTTAGGATATGCGTTCACCATATGTATGCATTTAAACGTACATCAGTTGCACGATCAACATAAAAGAAAAAAAAAACTCAAATTCTATGAAGTTTTTACATAGAAGCTAAAGTAATAATGATGACTAACAAACGAGAGCACTTCACAATGATGAAACTTTTTTTTCTAAAACTACAAAGAGATCCATTGATTCTGTGGCTCCTCCTCTTTTACCCTGTTAGAACAAAATAACAAAGAAAGAAAGTTTTGAAAAAAAGTACTGCAATTTATTTGACGCAACAAGAAGACGATTGTTGGTAGTTGCACAATATTAATTATGCACCAATAGTCAATGTTTTGAAATATACTGGCAAAACGATATATTGCATTACTTTACGACTGGTAGACTGGAGGCACGTAAAGATTGCTTTGTGAAGGTTTCGTTTAACGTGTCTCAGTTTTACGTCTCCCCTATCCACGTCAGTAGCGTAGCCACGTGGAAGGGGTGGGGAGGGGGTTAGAACCCCCATGACCCAACCTTGCAATGCAAAAAAAACCTAAAAGAGCGGTTTTTTCTCTCTTTCCTTTGACTTTTTCCTCATGTCGTGCCCCAAAATCCCCATGACACCACCTCCACGACAGAATCCTGACTGCACGCCTGATCCTGGTGTTTAATGAGGTGGTGCCAACGGCCTTTTAACCATTCATGGATCACTAGTTTGTTTTCCCCAGCCTTCTGTTCAAAATCAAGTTCCAGACAAATACAAATTTAGGTGCCGTAACTTGTTTCTTGAGAAAAATTTGTAAAATCAAATTTTCCGAAACTAATAGGGTGTACTGAATCATCAAGTCTTATATTAATGTGCAATGTTCTAAGACGACAAAGACATTTAGCTAAGGCTGCTGTTGAAGCAGAATAACTTGTTATTTTCTTGCCGTGTGTGCTACTTCTAGATCAAATACCAGGACATGTTTGGAAGTATACCATCTATCTAATCACGGTAGCATGAAGTAGAATATTTATGTTTCTATTACTACGTCAAAGAATCCTTTTTGAAGCAGTTGGTGTAACAAATGTCATGAAATACGTACCACACATGATAGGGCAACCTTGCTGGACGAATGTATAAGTATTGCACCAAGATGCAGGCCAGCCAGGATTTGCACCGCACCTAGAGTCGTCTGTACCTGAAAATATTAAAAACCGAAAACATGTTGTGGAGATGAACCGAAAAAATACTGAAATTACAGAAAACTGTGGTTGGAGATATGGCCGTAAGCTATCAACGAACCTGTAGAAAGTGCAGGCTGAACGCAACAGCAAGGGTCAGTTAACTCAGACTAGTGGACACCAGTGTTGTAGTCGAGACCGGCATATCCGAGACCGAGACCAACACCGACACCAGAGGGTGTCGAGACTGAGACCGAGACCGAGACGAGGAGTAAAATTCGAGACCGAGACCAAAACTGACAATGTCCGAGACCGAGACCGACTGTACATGTTGCATAGGAAAATAAACTGTTAAAAAATTTGAATACCTCTTTACCTACTGTGACCTTAGTTACTTTATGCTGTAAAATGACATGTAGCACCAAAAGTTTATCATCATTGATTTTGTTCATGTTTAATCATATGCATGACTGTATGCGACGGGAGGCTGGGGCCGTTGCCCCCAATTAGCCAAGACTTTGCTTGCTGAATGGCCAGACTTCAGAGCCTCGGTGGGGCAGAAATTATGCCCTAGTTGGGGACCTAGTTAAGTGCAAAAGGTCACCACCCTTGAGAAAAAGAGTTCCTTACGGTTATGGTCATATGCCAAAACAGAGAGCTTCCAGTTACTTGACCAAACATAGAAGAAATGACTTTGAACACCAATCCAAGTTTTTTTTTTTTTCTGGCCATAATTGCCCTACAGAACTCTTTCTTACAGGGGGAGGCGACTATTTTCCGAATCCAGGTGCCCGACTAGAGCACATTCTCTGCGCCACTGAGGGACCAAAGTTCGCCCAATTTGGGAAGGTATTGGTCATTTATGGGGTGGCAGCCCACTACCCGGCCCCCTTTCAGTACGGCCCAGGTGACCCTGCTCATCAAATCAGAGCCAGTGGGTGCTACAGGTCTTAACTCACACAATAAAGATAAAGGACCTGTCCTGTTCCCCAACCTACATTTATCGTAGTAGTCCACAAAAATTACCTATTGGCTCATTTCTTTGATTCACAGCTAATTCAAACAATGCAGAGTATTAAAGCGGCTTATTCAGTTGGTTCATGAAATTCAACAAATTTTTCCAAACCTGTTATATTTTCTCCTCATAAAATGACACATGGTCAAACTAAGACAATCCATATACCGTACATACAAATAACTGTGTTATGAGTGAGTAATTAACGGTTCAAGTCCGTTTTCAAAAATTCGTGACCAGACTCTTTTTCAAATTATATGCAAAACTGTTACGAGTCAGGACATTAGAAAATTCAAAATTTAACGTTTTCTGTGACTTTTGGACTTGAAACTCGACTTGTTATGCTAACTTTAAGCACGTTTGTAGTGACCCTTTGAGACTCTCATTATCGATATCAACTCATTGAACCTCTTTAAAGCTTATATTACACAGCATAAACTGTACTTGAGTGTTTTGATTTACACACATTGCTCTTTTACAGTCACTCTGAAGCAATGAACTGAGATTGCAACTGGAAGAAGATGGATTTTAGACAATTGTAGGAGGGCATGACTAAGAAGTTTAGAAGAACTGGTGAGAGATTTGGGCCTTTAAGCCATTATAGACCGGAGTGTGTGCATTCATTACACGAGTACTTTTTTCCTCAAAGATTAGCCTATTTTTGAAAGCAATTGACGTTTTTGAAAGTAAACTCAGTCTATGAGTTTATAAAGGTAAGTTCACAAGGAAAGGCTCAGTGAAATAAGCATTTTTTTCTGTGAAGGGTGGGTGGCGTGCAGTATGTTGAGTGATTGCCGGTAGGGGGAGGGGTCTAAGGGAGAGGGTTTTCCTTTCCCCCTTGAAAATACTTGGCCTTTTCAAGGAGCTTAAATACCAAATGGTGCACGAGTTTTAATTTTACAGGAATAGTCCTGAAAGTTGAATCGTAGTGGTAAATGTGATAAAAATGAATATTTTGTGTCTTACATGCAATAAAATGCCATTTACGCTTCCGTTGCCTATTTGAAGAAGAATTTGTTTTTAAATTTGCATACTTTTAGGAGTCAAAATAAAAGAGCATCAGTGATGGGCGTAAGGGTAAGGGAGCATGTCATATTTTTATTTTTATGCACGAAAAAGTAATATAACCATAAATACAATCTATCTAAGTTGAGCTCCACCATCAGGTGGTGTGGAGAGGGAAAAAAATTGGGAAAATCTCTACTCCTCAGATGGTCGGATATTGTGTTATCGTGCTTTAAAAGTGCATTTGAATATTTTTTTAGCTTTTTAGCTTTCCTTTGCAATAATAAAAAATCAGCAACTTTCTAAGAGATCACAAATCTATCACAAAATGTACCGTAACATTAGATGACATGGTGTTTAATCTTCAGGGGAAACTACAACCGAATTGATAAGATGCTAATATTATCCTGTTGCAACTCTTGGCTAAATTCAAGATCCGCTGAATTGATGTATGTAACTGTCCGAACCCCCGACAATAAAGTTTTACTCCTAACAGCTAATGCATGATAAATGTAAAACTATTGCTCACCGCACCTGAAGATCCTCCAATCCCCTCCCCCTTTCTCGTACCTTTTTAATGGCTGCCGAAGGAGCCTAGGGATGGTCCTTTCCCCTTTGAATTTATTTGTAAAACTTGGTGCCTTTTCATGCAATCTGGTGCCGCATATTCTACCTTTTTGCAAGGTAGGGGGTGGGGGAGCATGGTCCAATGCCCCTCCCTGGGTACTTCACTGGTGTTGTAAGATAAAATTTGTTGATGTCCATCATAAAATAACAATGGACAAAAAGCAATCCCTTAAAAATGAATAAATGCATAAGTAAAGTTATCTATGCATCCTACAATGAATAACACTCCATCTTTTATTTATAAACATAATTTATCTTATTTAAATAAGAATTAAAAACAACAAATTTTTGACCGGTCTCGAAGCGAGAACAGGACAATTTCCGGAACCACAAGGGTCCGAGACCGAGACCACAGTGTGTGGAGACCGAGACCAGGAAAAACCGGTCTCGAGGACTGCAACACTTTTGGACACACTGATTTGCACATACGTTTGGGATCATTGGAAAATGATAAAGTCCTATCGTTGAGACCTTTTCCATGGTGTAGATTCTTCACAGACATTCGTTTGGCCTATATATAACACCTGATCTGGTTTTACTATGGAACTGGGTACCATAACTGATCATTACATACCGCAATATTACCATGATCCAAACATCTACGAAAATTGGCAACAAACACAATTCCCTCTCTTACAATTCCCCTGTCCCTTATTATTGTCAACCATTGAAATTGAGCCCCGAAAAAACCATAAATTCGCGGCATAATAATGCATCAAGGCATGTGACATATTTTGCGTGCCAAGTGTTTCTTACAAAGGAAAAAAGTCTCGTTAGAACGATTAGTTAAAAAAATGACGGGTTTTGTTGGCAGACTGTTACAGGTTCTAACTGTAATTTGTCAAAATCTTAAACTTAAAGAAAAACTGAGAGAACTTGAAAATGGCAAACTTAAAGCTCCTTAGTTCAAAAACGATTGGATAATGGATGATAGATCGACTTGTTACGTAATAAACCAAATCCATTAATACAAAGTCCAATTTGAAAACAATCTTTCGGTTTTGTGATAAATAAAGCCAATTATTGCAATTACCCTTGAATTGTTTGGGCTTACGGAATAACAGGTAGGCATTTTGGTCAACATTGACGAAATTGCGTTTTCACTGTGTGGTAAATCAGATTTGCGTATATAGAATTATGTATTCCCATGTAAAACAGTATGTTTAACGAGCAGGTGAAAACTTTTTTCGTCAAAAGGTCAATATCTCCCGCTTTTTCATTTGACATTTTGCCCAAATCCCATACCAAATCCTGTTATTTAACACATTATCAAGATAATGCAACTATTTTGAGTCTATTTATAGTAGATAGTTTTTAGTAACGCTGTAAAATTCTTCCAATTAAAAACTGTCGTATGTAGCCAAAATTTTCAATTAAGTGTGTTCAGCCATGATTATGGAGATTTTGTAGGTTAAAAGTCAATGTGTTAACTTTACAAAAATATATCATGGTGAAACCTTTATTCTTTCTTTTTGTTACATCCTCCTTCTCTGCCTGATAAACTTCAGGAAGGAAATGAAACTCACTACACACATACTTGATAGACAGATTTCACAGCTGATTAATTGATTGAGAGTAACAGATATGTTAAAATACCCAAAACGTTACGTAATATTTGGGTTTACCTAACATACCAGTCAAAAATGTGTAAATTCTTTTTGTCACAAAGTGGGAGCACGATGTGAGCAAAGTCCATTTGAGGGCACACTTCATGATGTAACAAACTCAGATACCAGTTACATTTCACAACGCCTTTGATCTACTGGGGTGTGCAAGTTGCTTTCTCAAGATGCGACGTCACAGCATGTGTTGTGAACAAGCTATTCTGGTAGTAGGCTCGTGGGTAATGTTAGTTTCCTTGTTTTCGAGAGGGAAGAGTTCTCATAGAGAAGAAAAGTTATCATTACAAGACTTTTTTATCAGACATTGTTTGCCTCAGAATTGTATTACTGACATGGTTTTTATGTATCTTTATTTGTTAGCATTGACTGAATTTAGGATCATGTTGACAAAAAATATATACTTGCGATAGCTTATTTCATGAAAATATGAAAAACACAAAAATTATCAGCATTCTGTTTTACCTCAAAATGACCAAATGATCCCAGAAAATGATTTTTAAAGTGACAGCCCTCATAGCACAAAAACATTTTTCAGGCAGATTAGATCTATCATTGCGGGCTGCTTGTACGAAAACCTACGTAACCTACGTAACTTAGAAGGGTCAAACCCTCTTAAGGCTATGGAGTGAAATCGTCTGTCACAGGCACCTTTAGTTGTAGGGAAGTCGACAAACACCCTTCCTCCTATATATCCTTAGGGTTGCTCGGCGAGTTCGGCATTTTGGGTGCAATTTTAAGAGAAATTTGTGCTCAAATATCTCCACCTAATGACGTTGCAACGTAGTCTACTTTACATGTTCTGTGAACTTGCAGCCATGTTTACATTGATGAGGCATTGAGCAGTAGGACCGACATTGAGAAAATAACTTTTGCATACCCTCAAGTGATTCGGTATAGATTTGAACTGGACCCGTTATACTGGCACGGAACTAGAATTTTCTCGAATGTGTGGTTAGATTGAGTACAATTTGAAGCAAAAGGGAATAATCCTGACTGAAAGTTTCTAAAGTATTCACGACTTTTTTGGTTGAGTACAGTGGCGTAGCCACGGGGGGCCTGGGGGCCTAGGGCCCCTTAGATTTTCTTCATGCCCCCCAGATTTTTTGCGTCATGATAAAGTAATTGAAATAACAAAATGTTTGAACGGAAATAAACTTTGAAGTAGTTTCCTTCAAAACAGTAAATAAATAAAATGTGTTAAAATTAAACAAAAAACATGGATGAATGGGTGTAAAACACATTTTGTGCGCACGTATGAAATCAAGTAATAACTTCAAAATGCCTACTTTCACTAAATTAGATACCGTTTGTGATCTGCACTGTCGTTTATTGCATTTCACTTCGAAGATGAAACGAAAGTCTCGACGACAAACTTTAATGTGACTTTGTTAGGTTAAGACCCTTTCTGCCTTTCGGATGGCTGATTGATTTACTGATAATAAGGCAATCGTACACTGGAGACCACTCTTACACGACCATTCCTATACTTTATCACACACAAAATATGCCGTAAGCAGGTGAGGGTAAGGTACTGCCTTCGGATAATTCTTCCCTTCCATCCTTAACAAGTAGGAGGTAGGCATATGTCGTGCCTCACTCCTGCCCATGACAAGTGCCACTGTAGGACGATTTTTTTCGACAAGTCTTCGTTTTACTATTTGGCACTGGCGTCCGGGGGATTTTTACTGATTTCATGTGTTTCCCACATGATCCATACTTCTGCTTTGCGGTTCAATTATTTTGAGAGATTTATTCGTAGTATTTTAATTTTGACTACGTAATGTACAGATGAACAAATACTGTACCATCTTGCACATTGTTTCTTTGGTAATATGTATATCTCTTGTAAATGCTCTACAAAACTAAAATTATTTTGATATTTTTCATGCTCCCAAAAAATAATCAGTTCAAAGTTTTGCCAAACATATCACCATTTTGCATCTAGGAAATCTAACGCAAAGAAAGTTTCTCCGAGGGGGACACAACTAATTTTGGTTTTCATGTTAAAGGGTAAGGTAACACTTAGGTAAGCTGAAATCTATTCAAATATTGCCGCATTTGCGGCTGGGTACATCCAGTTTAAAACACGTGGAAAGTGCGGTTTCCGGTCATCTGGAGGGGTTTTAAAGCCCCAAATTTTCTTGTACGCTCCGCGCCAACCGATGGCCGCGCTCCGCTTAGATTCAAATATTGCCGCATTCGCGATATACGTCCTTCTGAAGTTTAAAATTTTTTCCAAGGGAAAGGGAGATACCGCTTCCCTTTAGCCTCATCCCCCCCAGAAAGGGCCCAGTTTGGGAGTCCCTAAAAAGTGTATGTATTACCATTTTTCATAGATTGATTTTTTTATTCTCATTATTTGAGAAGTGGCAGACATGAGATTCGTATTTTAGGGCTGGGTACATCCAGCTTAAAACACATGGGAAGTGCCGTTTCCTGCCACCTGGAGGGGTTTTAAAGCCCAAAATTTTCTTATACGCTCCGCGCAAACCGATGGTGGCGCTCCGCTTAGATAGTCTTGCCGTGCCTGACCCTCGGAGGTACCAGCCCCCACCCCACTGGTTACCTACACCCCCCCCCCAACAAAAAAAAATCCCATCCTGGCTACGCCGCTGGGTGGGAACCAAAGTGATCATGTTTTCGTCAATTTTGAACCGGTGTGGAATTATTCCTTCTAAATGTAAATGAATTAAAGATGATTGAATGTAAGCTTACTTGCACAAGTCGGTCCACCAAAGTCTGCTGTACAGGTACAACTGCAAGCGGTGCTGTCTAAGGTGCCGCCATTCTGACACTCTAGCTCACACGCTGAAAGAATGAAAGGGTTGTAAAAATTTTCCTAAAGGTTTTAATTATATTAAGAAACGTTTAACTCATGCCATAGAAAATAATACCCTTATCCATTGCTGAACGCACTATGTATTTACCGTGCAGTTATTACGTGAGCCACAACTAGCAAATGGGCGGCTCGACTTGAACCAACAGGCTGGTAGTTGGGCCGTAAAACTCCATCTAACTAACTAACTAACTAACTAACTAACTAACTAACTAACTAACTAACTTACTAACTAACTAACTAACTAACTAAATAACCAACTAACTAACTAACTACATAACTAACTATCCAACCAACCAACCAACCAACCAACTACCTAAAGAATGCCCATCATATTTGTCCTAGATGTTTCTCAGAGATATGTCAATGCAACCTAGCAAGTTTGACATAACAACAGCGTTATATATATATATATAACAAAAACATATGTTTGCATTTGTGAAAAGTCTTGTTTCGTCGCTTCACTGGGTCGGGTAATATTCAGTACAATGAATATGATACGTCTGCCTAGAAATGTGTGTCCTTACTCGAAAAGATTGCCACCTTTCATTTAAGGGTAAGAATGCTACGATCCCAATCCACATGGGTTGTAACCGTGGGTATTAACATGTAATTGAGCAACAATGTACATGAAACTATTAGTTACCCTAAGATTGTGTGATTGTAGACGCTCTTTGTTCAGAAAGCCGCCATCTGTAGATCTTCACTTGGGTCTGGTAAACAAGACATGGGTTTTCTAGACCATGACATTTTAACCCGCTCTCAATAGCCTTTTCATTACTTTAGATATCTTACTCTTAACATTGTTAGCACTGAAACAAAAACTTGTGAAAATATTGCCTCTGAGAACTTATTTGACTGGCTAGAATATAAACTAGTCTATGTATTAGTCAGTGATCACAAACTAGTCAGTTAATTAGTAGGGACCACGAGAACTAATCCACTGCCTAGTTTGTGACAGCCGAACTAATACACTGCCTAGTTTGTGACCACTGAACTAATCCATTGACTAGTTTGAGAATGATATTGATGGTAGATTGATGTTTAAAAAATTAACTGTATTTGCCTAAGTATTGTTGGTGAATAAACCGTATAAATAAATAAAAAAAATAAAATAAAACTACAAATTTGGAAATGAGACGGTTTATTTACAAATCATTATCCGACAAGTATGGTTCACTCCTTTTTTACCACCAAAAATGTTCTTTTGGGTATACAGTTTCCCTAACTGATTGCGCTTCATTTGTAAACAATGTATGCCTAGTGAATGTGGTGCTGACGCCGTTGGACCACGTCTCAAACACTTAAACAACTTTGAATGTAAGATAGGTAAACTTACTGCACCCATCTTGACCCAATGTACAATCAGCTGCGGATAAAAAAATAAAATAGTTAAACAAAACTTAGTTAAATGATAGTGAATATAGTTTTATTCCAGTCTGGATGTAAAGTATCCAAAACTGGTTACAAATGCAAATGATACCATTCAGGGCTTTTCAAAATCCCAGGTGTGATCTCGAATGTCGTTTCATCCTGATTTGGACTAAAATGATCACGTGAACCTTGAACGTTTTGAAACTAAAATATGTGAGTTGTTAAAACCGAATTTGATATTCAGGCTAACATCAAAAAGGAACTCTCTACTGGTACGTTTGCAGTCATCCTGCAGGGAGCCTCGAAAACTGAATGGTCACGGGTAGAATAGTAGCCCTCTAGTCGCAAGATGAAATCGTAGAAGTTTATTTCGGGATTTGTCTTGTAATTCATCTTCAAGATTGAATTACTTTTTTTATCAGGAAGTCACCCGTGGTCGTGATCAGAAAGTACTATAGTGGTTATGTAAGTATGTATCACTGACCACATACATTTCAGGAGCGATGTTCACTGATTAACAAAAAATTTCCCAACTGGCAAACGATAGCCCTGCTTCCCACCCTAATCCCTAAAACTAATAAATAATTCAATCGATACAGTACAATGCAAACAGCCAACCAATGAACGACTTGTTCAACAGTGCACATCTACCAACATTTTAGGCTGAAACGTTTTTAGAAAAAAGAAACGATTTGGCAAATTTGAAAGGTTTTCGAAAACGCTTTTTTTAACTTCCACTCCGACGTGCATCTGGGGGGGGGGGGGGGTTAACAAGAAATAGTTTAATTTGCTTTTTGAATATTTTTGCAATGTTAAGAAGGAAGAAGCAGAAATCTCTCAAAAGGAATCGGAAGGTATTGGAACTTGTAACAATTCTTCAAGTCCCCTAAAGGCTCACGAAATCGGGCAACCTTTTATTGGATTCGAATTGGATTATGAGAATGTTCGTCCGGAAGGTATCAACCTCTCACGTAATGTACTTTGCTATTATTTCATAGGCACCTCTTTAGTACTTCGTAACAACGAATGTAATTGACACATGCATTGGACTGTTTTTTTTATTTCGCTCCCGGTGAGATTTTTAGACTTTCTGTTTGATTAAGTACACTTGTATATGCCCCCCTGAAAAAATTACCCTCACTCCCTTGGAAAAGCTTTTGTCTACCCTAGCTGCCTTGTCTAGCTACGGGCCTGGCCTTCGTTAGTGGCATTTCACACATTACTTGCTATGAATATGTGACTTGTCTATCATTAAGACGGCCTTTCGTCATCTAACTCTGCGATTTTAATTGTAGTTTATAGCTTGGAAATTCTCTGTTGGCACAGCTCTTTCATGGGTATCAAATTAGAAAGAAATGAAGAGTATCCTGCCTAACACATTAATCTTCCACAGTCAGTAACAAATGCAATATTTAAAATAAATTTCTTACGGCATACGCTACGATAGACGAATCCCAACGAATAGACAATTAGCGCTTGTTTTTAGTGCCTGTAGACAGTCTTTCGAGGGGTCCGTCAGCCTTTACTCGTCTTCATTTATTGTCTACGTGAATTTCAAATCCTCATATTCAGTGTAGTTGAGAAAATCAAGATACACATTAGTGTACAACCATCCATGGAACAGGTAAGTAAGGGAATTTCAAGTTTGAAGGTGATGGACCCCAGTGATGGACGACTAAAATCAGACCATCACAATCTGTCGGATTCGTCTATATCATTTCCCTTTCGAGGACGTTATAAATGTATGGACTTTCATTATTTCAAAAATTTAACTACTTACCACACATATCATTTTTGCAAAACTTGGTATCCCCGCTGCACGACGAACACGCGGTTCCACTTGTGTATGGAGCCGCATTGTTCATGTTACCACTGAAAAAAAATAAACCAGATACTTCGTACTTCTTATTTAATACAACATAATACTCATTTCAACCCCAAAACACCAACTATTCAAGTCAACTCAAACGCACAAGTGATAAGCTGTATATTACACATGTAATCACATTTGGTAAGGGTGAAATATGACAAATAATTAAAAAGGGAACAATGTGGTAACTGGTGGCTTTGGACCAATCAACAATCTTACACACATGATTACGATTTTTTTTTTTTTTTTTTTTTGCCTTCTTGCCAGGTAGGGAATTGGGCCCAAAATGTGATTACGTTTCTCGGGCTGAAATACGCAACAAACTAATAGGCAAGGTAGAAAATTCGTTACTTCCTGTTGGGTCACAAGGTCAAATGTTCCAAGGCAGCTGCCGGCCTATGTGGATACAATCATGGTTGCACCATACTCCACTCGAAAGGGTGTCTCAGAACTTCACATTCTTCATACTTTTTCTTTAGTCCTTCCGACCTTCAGCCAAAGGCCTTTCGGCGAAACCAAACAATAAACTGCATCCGTAAAAAAGTTACTACGTCCGTTCGAGGACAACACGTGACCAACCTCACGACCCTCACAGCAAGGAGCTGTTAGCTCAGACCATTTACATCATTGACCTGTCATGTATGGCTCCATTCTAAACTGGCTGAAAAGAACAGATACTGCACATGATCTTAGCCAAAACTGGCTGAGAAGCTTCATTGGTTATAACAGTGTGCGAATTTGGGATGTTGAACGAGCGAAAACTGAGGCTAAGGTGTAGAATCAACTCCATATTTGACCCCACTAGCCATGCATTAATGGCATGGTGCACATTTCTCAATTAAACACATTTAAATATTTCGAATTCCCATCGAAAGCACACATCCCTACGAATTTCCGCACATTTTCTTTTTTAACTCACTAACGAGTAAAAACAAACCTAAAAAATTGCAAAGGAAAGTTTTTTCGTTTCTTGTGTTTTGTCTACATCAATATTTTGTCCAACAGTCACCCTTGCCGAGACTTTGGTCTGCAGTGCGGCCTTACCGTACGTCATAGAGCTAAGTATCCAGTGGCGCATATCCTGGTCCTACTCTTACGTACTGTGTCTTTGCACTGTGCAGAGGTGGGTTTGGTTGAACTTGCTAATAACTTCATGAATGAATTTTAATATTTAGATCATACTGATTTCATAAGAATTGACAGGAACCTAAGGTATCAATAAATACTAAGGTCCAGGCTAAGTTGGTAGTCGGGCGTCTGTTTTTATTGATACCAAATCCTGTGATCTTTGTTTTTTATGGAAGCCACTTCCTGTTTTGAAAGGAAAACCAGTCTGGAGTAATAGATGACCTTAACTTTCTTTCCTTCTGTCGAAACAATGAATTTAGCCTTTCAGGGTAAGGCGTAATCGGCCAACTACATGTGACTATTACCCTCTTTGTTCTGTAGGGTGATGTGAATGTGAGAGCCGACATTCCCTCTTGAAACCCACTTGAATCTAACATGCGTCCAACCACAGGAAACCGACAAAATGGCTGCAAATAATTATTTAATGTGCCGTAAAATGTGGAGGTAAAGAGTTTGGGAACAATCCTTAGGTATAGGGCACCTACCAGCAGCAACCAACGCCCCATAATTCATGTATATATATATATATATATATATATATATATATATATATATATATATATATATATATATATATATATATATATATATATATATATATATATATATATATATGTATATATCACTAATTCGGCACTTAGGGGGAACGTTGTTGTTGAAAAGTCGACCTTAAGGGGAAAAATTTTGGGAGGCGAAATATAAGTTTTGCCGTAACGTTTCTACACACTTTTTCTATAGGAATACGTAAACGGACAAGGGCGCCCTCCTAGATTTCCAAAGTAGATGCAATTACTTCAAAGTTGCCAAATTTACGGACACCTAGCTGTTAACACGAACGGATGGCTGGCCATTGAAATAACGTTGTTTATATTTTTAGACGTTACGGCGAACACTTTTTCTTATGTATTTCATTATTATTTTTCGCCCTATGTACGCGCAGATATAACAATTTCCCCCTAAGGTGGGAATTAGCGATATATATATATATATATATATATATATAACGCTAATTCCACCTTAGGGGAAATTGTTATATCTGCGCGTACATAGGGCGAAAAAATAACAATAAAATACATAAGGAAAAGACTTGCCCTAACGTCTAAAAATATAAACAACGTTATTTCAATGGCCAGCCATCCGTTTGTGTTAAAAGCTAGTGTCCGTAATTTGACAACTTTGAAGTAATTGTATTTACTTTGTAAATCTAGGAGGGCGCTTTGTCCGTTTACGTATTCTATAGAAAAAGTGTGTAGAAATGTTACGGCGAAACTTATATTTCGCCCCAAAAATTTTTTCCTTAATCGACTTTTCAACAACAACTTTCCCCTAAGTGCGGAATTAGTGATATATATATATATATATATATATATATATATATATATATATTTATATTTATATTTTTTATATTTCACTAATTCGGCACTTAGGGGGAAAGTTGTTGTTGAAAAGTCGACCTTAGAGGGAAAATTTTTGGGTGCGAAATATAAGTTTCGCCGTAACGTTTCTACACACTTTTTCTATAGGAATACGTGAACGGACAAAGGCGCCCCCTAGATTTACAAAGTAGATACAATTACTTCAAAGTTGTCAAATTTACGGACACCTAGCTGTTAACACGAACGGATGGCTGGCCATTGAAATAACGTTGTTTATATATTTTTAGACGTTAGGGCGAATGCTTTTTCTAATGTTTTTCATTTTTATTTTTCGCCCTTTGCACGCGCAGATATAACAATTTCCCCCTAAGGTGGGAATTAGCTTTATATATATATATATATATATATATATATATATATATATATATATATATATATATATATATATATATATATATATATATATATATATATATATATATATATATATATATATATATATTTATATATATATATACTGTGGTGTAGCCTGGCGAGCTAGTGGAGGCAAGCAGCATGGGAGACACGTTTGGGGCGCCAAATCGAGATCACTCAAGTAATTTTCGGACCTACCATTTGTCATGAACATTTATTGACCAACCAATCTCATTCTTTTAATACGTGTAAGTGTTCACAGGACTTTCTCCTTCCCATCATTGACGTAGGAGCTCCAATTTTGGTCCTTGCCCGGGGCGCCACAAACCTAAGCTACGCTACTTTATATCGTAGGACGTTCTCGAGTTGCTAGTTAGCGTAGTAGCCAGCAGCTTGGTTTACCTTTGTTACTTATGCTTATAGTATTAGAGGGGTTCTCTTATTGAGGTTATTTCTCGATGTATTTCACCTCGAATTTTTACCATTATGTTGTCGCATTGGAGCCGATGGAGTCAGTAAGATCGAACTTGCGTAACAGAGTTGATGCTTTATGGCAGCATTAGCAGGGTTGCAGATTCCTCATGTTAGCAATATTACCGTTGATAAAGTGCTCGTTCTCAATTCGCTTGGGTTGTTTCGGTGTATTGAACATTCATGCATAAGTACATTCTTATTGGCTGGGGTATTCAAGGGTGAAATAAAAGAAAATATAATTTGCTATCATTATTGGCTGTTATTTTTTTTTTGTACTTTTTTATGGAAACTGATGGTAATTTTGCAATTTTTTTCGGTTTGAATGGACTTTTCAAACGCTGGTTTCAGAAACTTTTAATGTTTGTCCCCTTTGTGAATCACAAAGAATCACTTTAACAATGTTTTTCAGATTTTGACCCCGTGGTAAACCCAGATGATCTTTGACTTCACCAGAAACTAAAGCACAAATGGTGCAGTAACTCAACCCAGAAGTAAAGAGATGATCTTAGCGGTAAATCCTTTCATGTAATTTTAGGTGGCCGCACATTTTCAGTGGAAATAATTTATCACCATGAAAAGAGTAATGAAGCAACATCAGACCAAGTGTTTTCAAGGGCAGAGCCAGGAATTTGTCACTTGACAGATTCTCAACATAGTATCACCATGGGTTGGCGTGGAGTGAAAGAAGATTTTGTCAAATAATGTCGGTGACACTCATCCCCATTTATAGAGAGGTTGACTTGCACCCAATTTGAAATAGGTGATATGTACGGTATAATGAACCAATTTAATGACACTAATTAGAGGTTAATGAGATGTTAATTAGTGATCACAACAGAATATGTGGTCTTACAAGATAACTTACCTATCGTAAAACTTTAATACCTTCCAACATGGGATTCGTACTACCTTTATGATACAAGTTGAAGGTTATGAGTTATAAGACAATGACCACAACAAAGCATATGTGATAACTGGTCTAACAAGACAATTTTCTTAACCCCAGCGATGTCTGTCACTAAGGAACTATAGTAATAACCTCCAAAAGAATGCATTTCATGCTGCCACAAGGAACTTTGTATGTGCATGTACAGTTTCTTTAGGTAAGTATGCTAGGATAAGGGATTGTCAATTACAACTTACGCCAGGTTATGACTTATGATGCCAATAAAGTCATCCCTATGCAATGAGTATTCCAATCAGCACAGGGACTGTACTTGCCAGACAAGGCTGTTATTACTCCAACAAATGTATCCACAATTGAGATAGCTTTACGTTCTCTCGATATGGGGCTTGTATGTGCTACCAAGATTGAAAACTGTAACATATATCCCCATTTCGGAATACCTGCGTTAACGAGCAAGACATACATACATATAAACACACATCCATGAACACATACATTCAAATACACGTCATCGTGAATACACGGGTTTCTTTTATCACTGAAACCAAATGAATAAGAATCGATTTAGAACGTTATTTGAAATCGGGACTAATTAAAACGAGTACAGGACATGTATTCGCACCTGCGACAAATTGCACTAGAAGCTTATTGTTGATGGCCTGTCGTAAACAATGCAGTTCCATACAAAAATAATAACGTTAAAACACCATGGAGACGCTTCATGGTTTGCAATTATAGAAAAAGTGTCAACTGAATTCCAACGAAGCTCCATATTGTAGGGGAGGGGGTATAAAGAACTACAGAATCTTTATAGCGGTAACTTTACTCTTATCCTAACAGCGACTCTAACCCTAATCCATTAACCTAGCAATAACGTTGTCTCCAATTGGTTCAGTGTTATCTAACATTCTGCAGCACCGGTGATAGTGGGTATCACAATTTCGTTTCAGAACCCAGTGATTCTGAAAATTGGGGGATGAGAATCGAGTAACGGTCACCTTTCACCATAGAAGAAACAAACTTGTACGCATTGCAAACTGTTTCTCTCAATGTTTCCATGTGTAAAGCAGGAATAGTGTGATCCAAACGCATATTGGACATTTGTCTCAGGGAATCTTATCAATGACCACAGTCTTCAATCTTCAGTTACAACTCTAAAGGGCCAAAAAGCCACCACATTTAAATGCCTTGGACTGCTGGGTATGTTTATGATTATAACAGTGAACATTCCTGACGAAAGGGGTAATATAAGGACAGAATGGGAATGTTTAAAACGTTGTTCTGAATTAAGTTTGTAAGACGAATAAACATAAGCTAAGGCCTTACGTTGTTGCAAAGGTTGCCAAATAAGATTTTGTGAAATTTTGATGCAAGTACGGCAGTTGAGCTAGAATCAGTGTGTGTAAGAAGTTGTAACTAGGTGATCCTGGTAAGTCCTGCTCACAGGTGACCAATATCTTACAGCCATCGAATTTGCGCAACATTCTAAACAGAATGTTAAATAGCTATGAGATAGAGCTCACTCAACTGTGTCATAAAGACCCTGGGTGTAGCTTGGAATGACTTTTCAGGTACAGATCAGGTAAGGCAGGTTTATCTGTAATTAATTGTTTTTCTCCGGTCTCGCTATTACAGTAGCAAAGTTCAAACCGTGCTTAGCGTCTTTGAACTACGTCAATTACATATTCATCTTAGTGTGATGATTTCAACAAGTGGAAGCATAATAAAGACGAGGAATGATAATAGAAAAGTTAGCAGTTTAATTTTGGTTTTCTTTGACCACACGTGCAGGTTAGGGCAAATTTAAAAGCCTATTGGTCTTTATTACCGGGACACCTGTTCGGAGTAACTCCGTTTAGATCACAAAATTTAGAGGCAGCCATGGTCATGTGATACTTTTCTCTTTTGGGGCAAGTGCAAGCAACTATGGGGAACAAAGGAAGAGGAAGAAGTATTTTAGCTTCGCATTCAGAGACTTACACTTACATCAATAAGATTTACAGCAGGTTAAACGCAGCAGTTTACATGTGGAATCATTGAAGGCCATATGCTAAGTGATAGCCCTGAGTAAAACAGCATCCTTCAAGGTGACCCTTTAAACGATGCCTTGTATCCTTTAAAGTGCACTTATTTTTTAATATCTTTAATAGCCTATAGATGACGAACAAGAGTGGACCTGTCCTCCAGCTCCCCGAGTAGACCTAGAACAGTGTCTTGGAGCAGGGAGCTGGAAGGCAACCCTGACCTGACATGCCAGACTGACCTATGAGAGTAGAATGGGTTTAATCAAGAACAGCTTTCTAAGACATGTCTGTACTAACAAATCTTTCAATCGGTTAATTCAAGCATTCGTTTTTACCAAATTTCTTAATTGTTTTCTTTAAGAAAGAGACGTTGGAACGGGACATGTCAAATGCCTAGCTACAATGTAGATAGAAGACTGACATCAATCTGGCCCTTTCCTTTGTTGAGTTTGCTGGTCCAATCATTCCTATTTTCAATCAGCTGCAAATTTAAAAAACGTGCTATTTCTTAACCAAGTTTCCAAGTGGTTGTAATGTGGTAGTGATTCAAATGTGCCCACATCCTAGAGATAGCTTTCAAAGAGACTGGTCTATAGTTAACGGATATAGATGTATGGACATAAAGTCATGTCTACAGGATGTTGGCATTTACTACGATGACAAGACTGGGTAAATACAAGATAGAACACATTACCATGTAACACAGCAGACGCTTCGAGTAATCTAAGGGGCATGTGATCAGTACTACAAGTTTCAAGGTTCTAGCCAGGAAAGATGTCAAACCGGGTGGGAGTTAATCGACATTGCATCGTTCTCACATGATGTTGGCCATATCTCAAGATCTAAATGAATGTGTCTGTGGTCAGTTGCCTGATTTTTAGTTATTTCCAATATCAGTACAATCATTCAATTGAATGTTTATGTGTCTGATACTTAGCAGTGTAGCCTATGTTTAAAGTATGAGTGTGATGAAATTCACACTGGGCAGTGAGATTCAAACTGGGTGGTGAAATTTCAAACTGGGTGCTGACTCTAAATAGTAAATTCAAACTGGATGCAGCACCCAGTTTCAATGACCTGTCTAGAACCCTGACTTAGCTTTGTTAGAATTAATATTTTTGAACTGCTTCACGATGCCCTCAGCATTGAAGCTGATATCAGGCATATTAGAGAAACCGCTGGTAAAAAGGGGTAAGTCATATACTCATGGGAATAGACAGAACAAATCTGCTTATTTAAAGTATTAGCATCCCTAAGGTCAGAAGTTGCTGTAATGCCAGAAGTGGTGCTGAGAGTAGGTTTCCAAACATATTCCTTTCGACGAGCCTTGATATAAGATCAGAAAACCTTTGGATTGTCTTTGGATTACTCGCAATCTCAGAGAAATGAGTGGTATGACTGAATCACATATCCATAATTTAAAACATCCAACAAGAGCACTATCAAATTTAGCCTATCATATTTCCACATTGCAACCGACAGCTGCATCAAAGTCCAACGTAAATAAAAATCACATTACCATCGAGAGGACCAGTAGAAGTGGAAAAATATGATTTTTAAAAATGATAAACAAAAGATCTTTACCTTAAATACAAATTGGAAGATGCTTGCCAGCCTTTTGAAATCTATAGTATAAACTTTTTCAACTGATGTGATTTTTTACCTTGGTGAGTAGTTACAGACCACAGTCCACGAATCTGAAAAAGTTTGTGTACCATACACTAGAGTCGAGCAATGTTCAATCCCGCATCCAACTTCTCTTGTTTCAGCCCAAACAACCTATTAAATATAAAAGAAAAAATGAACGGGAAATTTAGAATTTTACAAAGAACAAATAGGATAGTGCAAGCCCTGGAAACTTAACCCTTCTCTGTTCAGAGTCCAATGCCCTGTCTCATTGGCCGCAAGACATTGGTGTTAGGGTTGTGGGTTTGTGTTTGGGCTTCGAGTTGGGGTTATGGGTTAGAGTTAGAGGTTAGGGCTATTGGGCGCACTCAGATGAAAACATATCCATAGGGAGGACCTATGAGACTGGTGACTTATGACCCGGGGACCAGTAAGCTAGGTGACCATTGAGATAGGCCATTTTAAAGTTTTGTGTGACTCTTGATACAAGTATCTTGAATCTAATTATGGCCATATCAGGCTTGATATAACCAGATATGGCCAGATATGACCAAAGCAGGGAATAATCCCTGACCGTTTTAGCTCTTATGATTTAAAACACCCTCCCCACAAGCTCCACTTACATAATGCAATGGCTTTCGTGTAGTTTATATATGCTAAAATAACGATTCTGCATTGATACTGCATTCACATAAATGTGGCTACCGACACATGTTCGCATATAGACACTGAAGTTTAAGCCTTCCTAGAAAATTCTTTTATTCTGCTAGGGAGTGTGTCGCAAAGAAGAAAGATTAGGGTAGCTAAGAGAGGAGTGCCTTTTACTGGCTAAGTTTGTTGACTAGAGTCCAAATATGTTACGAATAGTCAAAAAATGTAACGCATCTCAGAACATGAAAGTTACTCGGCATGCCGTCTACCGGTGGAACCATCTATCGTTTCTCTTGGTGCTCAACATAAGTAGTAGAGTAGGTAAAACAATCCAGTCAAGCACAATCAAATCTAAATGCATCAATTTGTTTCATCATCTCCTTCTATTACAACTAAGAAAATTCTATGAAATAATTTTTTGCAAAAACATCAAAACACATCTTGTCTAACCTGCGTATAATGACCGCATGTTTGGCCTGCCGCACAATGGTTCGCAAAATAGTCGTAATCGTCCTTCTCGTTTGCCCAGGAAGTAACTGCACCGCTTGGACTTGGGTGGTAACCAATACTGGCGTATATATTCTCACCAATAGAACAATGTGCCAGATTACAGTGGCTAGCACAACTTTGAGCCTTTTCTGCCAAAGTGTTATTCCATGTCTGTTAGACAAATTTAACATTTTAGTGTTATTTATCATTCATGTCATCATTCATGTGTTCCTTACCTCATCCATCCGTGCGTCCACCCCTCCATTCATTCAAAAGCGTTGCATTCTTCTTTCTCAATGCATCAGAATCAAGCGTATTGTTCCCAGGCTGAATGCGAAGACATGTTTATAATCTAGTTAATTTTATCTCGATAAAGGATACCCTCCTGACCCGCAGAAATCATCATGGCTTCTGGTAACAACCTGGAAATATTGATTTATAGACCTAAACTTGCAAATGAATGTGAACAAATGGCAATCCCCTCACTTCAAATCTCTTCCCCACGACATATGTCTGTGCTACAATATGTGCGAGAAGGGCAATGTTAATCAAAGCGACATCACGTTTACACAAACTATACGAAATAAATCAATAAGTTACCGCATGATCCATAGGAATCGATTGAGGGAGGGGGCATCGATGGGAGAGACATGTCCCCCACACGTTTTTGAGTGGAGGGGACACCAGCGTAAAAGTCCCTCACACTTTTTGTGACATGAAACTTAAAAGTAAGGCACAATCAAAAACACCACAAATGTAGGTCTTGAAAGGTGTTTTCTATCAATTACGATCAATTTTCAGTATAATGCTTTGGCGCCCTCCGAGACCTGTGATTGACATTCCTTCTAGAATGTTTGCTTTATTAATAACCAAAACTTTCCCGCACAGTCGCATCGATGCTCTTCTTAGCAGTTGCATCTCAGACATACTCACATTATTCATCGATCTCTATGATTTGGTCGATTGTTCGTGTGCATTATTTGAGGTATTTGCCTAAACTGGTTTAAAAGCTATCTCTCGGAAAAACCGGTTTTAAAGCTATCTCTCTGAAAGGTTACAATTTACAGCATTTAACAATGTTAAGTCCAAATGTCAAACTGTAAGATGTGGTGTACCGAAGAGCTCAATTCTTGGGCCCTTGCTCTTTATTATTTATATGAATGATATAATTTTGATTTCTAAGAAAGCAGAAGTTGTACTCTTTGCTGATGATGCAAACGTTTTATTCTCAGGGAATGACCTTTGTCAAGTTTAAAGCAGTGCTGTTAATGAAAAGAGCTTCTTCTCTTAGTGGTTCATAGCAAATAAGCTGTCTCTTAACATCAGTAAGACAAATTTGATGGTATTTAATAATAGTCATCATCATGTATTCAATATCTTCATAAATGGGCAAAAGCTCGATCCATCCAAAAGTGTAAAATTTCTTGACGACATTATTGACTGCAAACTTACCTGGCAGGAGCACATCAATCATATTTCTTCAAAAATTGCCAGAGGAATCTGAGTACTTGGTAGATTAAGACAAAGGGTATTCTGCGTACTATTTACCTTACTCTTGTGTATCCCCATCTTATACATTCTTCTGCAGTTTGGTCGTGTACAAAAACCTCCTACCTTCACAGTCTGGTCATTTTGCAAAAGAGAGTTGTTCGATAAATTTCCTTATCCGGACCCCGTGAAAACACCAGCGTGTTGTTTAAGTCTCTTAATCACTTGAAACTGTTCAACGTGATCAACCTTAACATTGCTTCATTCACCAATCGTTTCATGCACAGTCCTTTACCGAAATCATTTTCAGAATTTTTCACCAAAAATTCTTCAGTCCACAACTATTTTTCTCGTCAATCTCTTCTCCTGCATACTTTTGTTACCCGTACTTCATTTTCACAGTTGACCCTGAGCTACAACTCTATTAAACTGTGGACTCGTTACCTGATTCATTAATGAACAGGTCAAGTATTAATCTTTTCGAATAGGTTTCACCCAGTACTATATAGCTTTGTAACTCTAAAGTAGTCTTCATCACCATTTTATATGCAAGGTTTATTATGACGATTTAACTTCTTGGCTAACTTATCGTACTGTTCAAATGCATTCATTACATGTTTTTGTTACTATGCCCATTCTGTTTGTGGGAAGCATTTTGCTTTCATGTGTGGGAGGGGGAACGGGCTGGTAAGGGTGGGGTTTGTGAGGGTAAGTCCTGGTCTTGCGATCTTGGTCATTACCTTTTCTTTTAGTTTATTGAATTTTCCGTTGTTTTTTCTGTTCTATTCTTTTTTCTTTATGCTAATTTGTGTTTGCAAAACAGCTACTCTAGGTAACATGTTTTTGCCGTAACGGGGATTAAAACTCTCGACAAGCCCCTCAGGGTTTTTTGTTTCACTTCCATCTACTTCAGTGTTATATATGTATTCACTATTTTATGTACCAGTACATTTCGATGATGTAGAAAAACGAATAAACGAAACGAAACGAAATAAAAACAGCAATGCAGTTTATTGGACTGATGTGAATAAATGACTGGGTTTTTAGGGCGAGTGAACTGGGTTTTTAGGGAGGAGAATAGTCCCTAATAGACAAGTATGGCTAATACGGTAGTTTCCGTTTAACAGGTGATTCGACCCACTAGAATCTAACGGCACCATATACATTACGAACATGTTATTAGAATTTGTGGACAGAAAGATAATATCATAGAAATGACCTTAGTAGCAGAATCATTGAAACTCACAGCACCCTTTTTATACATTTTCTTGCCAGTGTCACTATTAGAGTATCCTGTCCATTAAAAGTGACGTCATGACTTGGCCGATGGCGTAATACCTGGACTATTTTACAACAATAGACAACTTAAGAAAACAATTAGCGGTCATTGGTCCATGTAATCTGCAACAATTTTACTTTTTGTTATTTGCGTAACAAGCAAGGACTTCAAGGATAGAATAAGATTCTCCGGGTTTCAAGGGAGTGGAGTCTCCAATGATACAAAGGCAAAGTATATCTGGGTCAACACATTTTCTCGTTAATTTTATTTGGTTTCCTTCGATGCTCTTTTAAATTCTTTGTCAGACAAGGACACAAAAATCACCTTTCTGCATCACAATAACTTAATGGTACCTTAGTTTATACCTGTATGTATGACATATACCTTGATGACTGGATATTATATTTTCACCGATAGGAATACAGTGGTAACTGTGATTTGCAGTCAAGTTTGCAGTAAAGTTGCAATTAAGTTGTAAATGGTTTTCGACCTCACAATGTAAAAATCGTAAGTATTACCTTTCATGGTACTAGAAAGGCATTTTTATAGCTAAGAAAGATTTTCATTATGTTGTATTATGCCCAGGATCTAGAAAAATGGAAGGTTATTGTACTAATTGTATAAAGTGCTGATAAAGCTTGATCCTTGAAACTATTTTACGATAAAATCTCATGAATAAATGGAGGAAAAAAGGTAACTATGATTTAGCAATACGTTTTATTTTCAATTCAATTTGTGATTTTATTTCTTATAATTTGAGTTAGACCATTCTTTTCTCATGTTGCGCAATTCGTAACTCAAGGAAGAGGTTTTCTTTGCCCCGACAGGGATCCTTCAGAATATGGAACAGCCTAAGGGGGTCCGAGAATGAGAAAATTTTGAGAACCTAGGTACTAAATTATGGTTTTAACAGACGTAGCTTGTAAATCTATTGCCTCACGGAATTGTATGGGATACACAAAATGAGCTTACCGCATGTTGTACGATGTTCCTTTTTTCGTACAGTACGTGCATACAGCACTTAGCAAAAATGTTGGTTCGGACCAACTCGAACGAAATTAGGGGTCACAGTTTTACTTTAAGGCAGCTTGAAATGTGAATTCAAAGACCCATACACTTAAGACCATTCCCTCCTTGTGTTAGGGATGGATTAAGAAAGAATGCTGTCACGAAATTTTCAAATAAACTCAAACTTTTGAGCACTTGTTGTAGTTTTTTCTAGACAAGTTGCAGGATGTGTACATGTGCATGTAGCCACAAAAAAATGCATTACTAAAATTCTAATATAAAATCTGAGTTATTCACCCATTTCCATCGCCAAGTTTGACAGGTTTTGTAATTTATTTAAACTGTCTTGGATAAAATGGTCATTGTTCGCTTGATAGCAATGAACAGAGTTCTATTCGTCAAATATGTTGGTATTGAAACACTTATAGAATAATTTTATCAACTGGATTACTATTTTTTATATCAATAGCAATTAGTCCGTTGTAAAAAATTGGCATATTCTTTTAGAACCTTACGATCACGTCTTGTAACTGATTTCAATTTAAAAGTTACGCGACTTTGGTCCTGACCCAAACTTGACACCATTTTTTGTACATCCTTTGTCTTTCTTAAACTATTGGTACTTAAATTCAGCTAAAATTTTGTCTCTTTACAAAAAAATTCAAGGAAAAGAAGTGGGCTTATGAGGGTAATTTCAGTGAAAAAGATTTTTTTTTATTAATAAAGAAGCCTGGAAGGAGATTTATAGAGGGTAGTATCATTGAGGTAAGAGTTACTTACCTTTAGTTGAACTCGCCCGTTGTTGTCCCTGCCAAAAGACTTTTATATTCAGATATTAGATATTAGATTCTGGATATTAGATATAAGATGTAAGATTCTCTGTTGTGACTGTTTTGTGCGATGCATAATAATTGCAACACCATTTGTTTTGGACCGACTCTTCTTTTTATGAAAAAAATGAAGAAAACATATGTGTCCTTCCGTTTCACACATAACGTACTAATTTAACCACATAACATTATAATTTCCCACATTACGTCTGGTAATACGGATGGTGAAAGGATAAAAAAAAGCAATGTTTGATGGTTTCGTTTTAAAATAAAATGCCTAGGCACCATCACAGAGCTGCATATTGCATTTTAAAATATTGGAGAGAAACATTTTGGATTTAAACCAAAATAACAACTAAAGAATTACTCCCCTAGCTTTTCGTGCACGTGATGAAACCCATTCATATTTAAAAGTTCAAATATTTGAACAGAATTTTCACTTACCAACAGGACCATGTCGCTCGCCTCAGGAGTGGCATTGCCTCGATATTGATTGTGTGCATTGAGAATGTCAGTTTTCTCTTGAGCTGTAAATTTCGACCCAGTCCCGGTCGAACCTGCAACCAAGACAACACTTGCAACGGAGATAAAAAATTTAGCAAGTTGTTTGACAGCCATGATGACACTTGGGTTTAAGTCGATGCTTCCAGTTCTTCAACACAACCGGAACTGATCTTTTTAATACTGATCTGATCTTGAAGTATGTACATTGCATTTGCTGCCAAGTAGACTAGGGAAGTGCAAGTGGACTAAATCCGTGCAGCTGTGTGTGACGCTATCCGTCCCAATCGCGCTCATTGGTTGTTTTTTTTTTCAGAACTTGTTCATTGTTTGTATACACTTCACTAACCTTAATAAAAAAAAAAATCAGATATTATGTTATTAGTTTTTGCTAGTGCTGGTGTCATACATTCTTTCAACCTTCCATCATGCAATCTCTCAGTTATTAAAATTTGCAGCAGGCCTACGCTTAGGAATGATAATCCGTAAGAATTACGAATAAAGGGTAAAGATAAAAAGAGTGAAGACAACGAAAAGAAATAACCAACAACGATGGTTTGTTGGGGGAACACACTAGCACGATTTCCTACGGGACTCGGAGGGTAAATATATAGTCAACTTCCTGTTGTCATCTGTGTGCATATGTTAGCATTTTACTCTTTTCCAAATCACTGTATCTGGAAATAAAGAGGTGAACGATTTGAACCCATCACTTTCAAGGTTCTCCCAATAAAAGTAACTGACACCGCAGACATTCTTAGTTTTTGCTGAGACCTCTAGGATCAGCTTTTATTGTCTGGACCTCTTCCCACGTGAAATGTTACAGTATATTACCCAGGGGCGTGTCTATTGGGTCATGCAGTACTGAGTGCTCGCAGGCCCTGTTAGGTAAGGTAATTTTCGGTTACATTTACGAACCGAATGCTATTCTAGCGCAACCTTGACATATCGTGTTAATTAACAAGTTTTTCAGACTTGGACCCCTGTTGACCTTAGACGATTTTTTGGACCTACACGTAATAGCTACCATAATGCATCTATATATTAAACAAGAAATTGTATCCACGATTTCTGTCTTGAGATATCGTGTTAACAAGATTATCGGACTTTGCAACCTGGTGACCTTAGATAAACCTTGACCTCACAATAAAGAATATAGGGACCATCCTCTTACTTTAATGCATTGCCATACGAAACATGGATTCTACGCAAGGTTCTTATCTTAAAATATGTTGTTAACGAGGTTTCAGACTTTTACCCGGCCCTAGTGATTCAAGAAGACCTTTGAACTCCTCCAAACCAATACGGTTATTTCTTTAAATATGAAGCATATATGTACCAATTTAAAAAAAAAAAAACCAGAAAGTCAAAAGGCTTAGTGATTCCTTGCCAATGAAATTGAAGCCTATCCTTTTTTCAAGGTGATAGTGCTTTGTAAGGTACTCACAAAGTATACATGCAAGGCATCAACGCTTCCTACAAGGACTGGGGTTCTGCTCATGATATCACATCCACATGTGTGAAATATTGCAGCATCCAAGACTCCAACCATGGAAAATTTGTGAAAATATGATATTGAGACTTTGACCCCTTTTGAACCAAAGTGACATTTGACGTCCACCCAAAGCTATGGGGATCATTTATTCACCATGCATCATCTACACTTCAAGTATGAGGACCATGCAATTAACTTTCTTGTAATTCTATGCAAGCGAGTTTGTCAGGCTTTGACACTGCTGAGCTCAAATGACCTTCGACCTTCACGAAAATCATCGGGGATCACCATCTCAATACGGCCAACCCACACACTAAAGATGACCTTAGTCACATGCATTTTTCTTGGATACCGTAATTACTAGGCTTTGATGTCTTGACCTCTCATGACCCCAAATGACTTTTGACCTCCACGAACATCTATACAGAACATCCAATTAATACATTCAACCCACACATTCAAAAATGATCAAAGTCACTTGCACCTTTCTTGAAATATCTTGTTTAAAAGGTTTTGACCTTTTGACCTCTAATGAACCCAAATGACTTTTGACCTCCACCAAAAACGAATGGGATCATCTACTCAATATGGTTAACCCACACAACAAATATGAGATTAGTCACACTTACTTTTCCTGAGATACCGTGTTAACAAGCAGTTTCTAAGGAATTTTGCCATTTGACCTCTCGTGCCCTTAAATAACCTTTGACCTCCATGAAAGTTAAAAGAGATATCTACCCAACATAACCAACCCTAAACGCCTTAAATATAAGATCAGTCACATGTACCGCTCTTGAGATATCGTGTTTACAAGGTTTTGACCTTTTGGCCTCTCGTGACCCCAAGTGACATCTGACCTACACCAAAAACAATAGGGATCACCTACCTAACATGGCCAAGACACACACTAAATATGAAATTAGTCACACTTACCTTTCTGTAGATACCGTGTTTATAAGCAAAAGGGTCACACACACACACACCTACACCCACCCACACACACGACATCACCATCGCATAGATTCCTTTTGCTGACACAAGGAATCACAAAAGCTATCAGCTATTTCTATTTTGAGATGTCGTGTTAACGATTGCGAGCAGAGCGTCACAAACCCACGCACTTTAAACGCACACGCACACACGCACACACACACACATAAATCCTGTCAAGACTTCATAAGTCTCTCCTACCATCGAAACAAAAGATTGGTGTCCTTACAAGCAATCTGGCGTCAATTATGCCACCTTTAGAAGAAAAGTTTGTTTTGAAATTTGCTCATTTTTAGGAATCAAAACAAAATGTCATCATTGGTGGCAGGGAGGAGTGTAATGAAGGGGCCTCTCTACTTTGTAAATTAAAAGACATAGGCGTCCTTGCAAGTATTGTGCGTGGTACCACATATGCGACCTTTTCAAAAAAAAAAAAATCGTACCTATCACATAATATCGATCTCTACACAAAAGGCCCGGTAAGGTCTAATCTTCCCCTACACCATGTGCAATCCCCTGCTCATATAAATTGTCTTAAGTGACTATTCAAGTAAAGTAAAGAAACAAAATCAGAGGAAGCGCTTAGTTTAAGCCATCTTAATCCTTTTGTATTTCTTATAAGCAATTAAATCATAAAAAGTATAAAACCATCTTCCCAATATTAAATTGATTAGGTCTGTATTACCAGCAGCTGCCATTGTGTACCAGGCATTCCTGTGCTTTTCAGTTCAAAGCTTTGATCATCTAGTGCAGTAAAGATATGTAAAATTGTTATTTAAGTGATCAACCAACAAAACAATGGGCCCAGAAAAACATTTTGTTTGAAAAAGTATTTCCAAAATAATAAATTTATGGACTGGCAAGAGCTGTGATTGAAAATTAAATATTAACAATAAATTTTGAGTTAAAAAATGTGGCTTCAAATTGAGGGCAAGAAAAGACGTATGAATCTGTGCCAAACCTGTGCCGAACCTGTGTCCAAATGGTTCCAAAATACGTTCAGTTTTTTTTTCTACTGGGAATACACATGATTAGCATCCTTTGCTTTTAAAACAAACCATCATGTGTGATAATTATAACACGCAGGTTGAAACACTCTTTGTTAAATCGCGGCATTTTCGAACATATTACATGCATATTCCTCCAGATCTTTTCTTTGAGGCCACGTTGCATTGCACAAACCGCACCCCACGCTTTTAATACTTAGTGTAGCAACAGCCTGAAAAATGCATGTTTTTATGTCCCTCGTAGGAGTATAATTTTTAGTGACGTAACAGTGAGGGGTGTCACTGGTTTGTTTTCGGTGCCAAAGCAAAAGACATTGTACTAGTTACTTTCAAGTCAAAATTAATAGTTGGAGGTACATGCAAAGGCAGTTCCAGTTTCAAACTTGCCTTCGTTTGACGTGTATCGTGATCTGACACCAGAAAAGCACATCAACAATGTTGCATATCAGTTCCCCACGTTTTACTGTGATTCACAAAAGTACTGTTGACAAACCTCGATGCGACGCACTTTAGATTACTTCTAGGCACTTTTTTTACAAGGTGCTCTTTACCACTTGTTTTCGTCGTTCCCTTTTGTAAAAAACGGCCTTTGAATTGTTTATTTAATTGTCTCTTATTTAATGTCATTTTCACGCCTAATAAAGGCCTGCTTTTCACGGACGAGACTCTTAAAGAGGACAACTTCAAAAAGTTGCTCCAACCTTCTTAATCCTAATTTTCCAGCCTGGGTAATTTTCATGCGGTAGCTCTCTGGAATGTGTCTTTTTCTTTTTACAATACACACACCTTTAAAGGGCACATACTACTTTGTATGAAACGTCGTTGTTAGGAGGATAAATTATTCTTTCCTAATCAATTTGATTGGTCCATCATCCCAGTGCCACAGGGCATGTAAAAGAGAGGCGAGTTTCAACAAGATTCATTTTTTGCTGCCATTCTTTACTTCCTGTATAAGTGTACCATGGAGCTATTACGTTATAGCTTAGTGCTTTCACCCAGACTCGCGTGGAATTCAGGTTGAACAAACGATGAGTCATACTTCTCCCACAATGTCAGTACTTTTTGCTATTTTTAAGTGTCACATATGAGGAAAACGAATTCATATGTTTAGTTTCATCCTGTCTTTAGAACTATATATATCTCGCAGATACTAACACCAGCTATTATATGTACTAGCAGAGTGAACACAAGGTGCACTGTGCACTTACACATGTGTAAAGACAAAACACTTTTTATTCATTTATCGTATACTTAAGGTACAATACATTAATAAATCTAGCTGGTGTGTATTTCTTTGACTTTGCATGCAGAGGATTGCACTGTCTTTCCCTGTGCCGCCGACGACAGAACTGTAGCTAGCTGAGGGAGTAAAACACCCAACTAGATCAGCGTTTTAGCTCTGACTGGGGCAGAAAATGTGTAGTGCCGGCAACTTAGCATTGTGGATCGTCCTCTCGTAAGCATGATACCAAGGTGGATTGGACGAAGGAATGATCACTCCACACCCAAAAAGAAAGGGATTTTTTATATTCAATTTAACTAACTTTTATTCTATTTTCAAGATGGGGGCTTGGCAATGTTAGAGCAGGGAGAGGGCATGATCAACTATACTGGTGTATCCTTATTTCCATTAAATCCATTGGTCCAAAATTTGATAATAAGTGTAGAAAAAATTTGGACATCTTGATATTATAACATCTTTAATATGTTTTATGAGGACGCTTGAACCAATGTAAGTGATAAATAAAAAGTGTGTATACTGATAATTATATCACACTTTATGGAAATCCAAACAATCACCCATTATTCCAGCTGTTGCAAATGTGTTTGGTACAAATTTTGACTTTTTGTTGGAAAAGAAAATAGTTGGAAGAAACGTTTGGGTCATTTTTTGTGCCAAACTAATGAAGAAAACGCTTCACCAACTAAGTGGGGGAATTTTGACCCCATGCGAAACCAACGATTGAATAACGTTTGGCCCAGGTTACTAATCATTTTGTGAAAATCAGCCTTTGTGATGATACGGACATGAACAGTCGCACCCCGCACACAAACCTACGGAAGCCGAGAGCGGCGGTGGTATGGAGAAAGCACGATGATTCCAAAGGGCCGTTTTGTCCATCCCATACAAGGAAACACGTGAAAGGACACACTGGGGTAAGTGATTTGTCCCAACCACTCTAACCAGAAACGTGAAGGGAAAAATCGAAGAAAAAAAGGAGGGGGCAATTCAGGAAAACATGTTTGAACATTGAAAATTATACACCCAAGCGAAATAAATGGACGTGCCCGAACATTACACGTTAAAGCGAATGTAACAGATGGCGCTGCTTTGCTTCAGTTTCTAGGTACGAAAACTTGAGTGTGGAGAAATCGTGAATTGAGATACGGTGGCGTAGACAATGATCACACATTTACAGGTAGTATAACGAAAGCCAAACACCGAGAAGAGATAACTAAAAATAGTGAGACGTTTAGCTTAGATGTAAATCTTCTGATAATGAAATGAAGATCAACGAATTGAATTGAATTGAACGTCAGGCATACGTCGTATTCAATACTCCTTTGATTTATTCCCTAGGCCTAGCAGTAGACCTATGTAGGCTGGGGATGTTATACTCACTGTGACGTTAGGCCTAACTTGTGAGCATAGGCTAGGCCTGTGGGCCTAGGCCTACTTAGTACTAACGTTAGGCCTAGGCTATAGGCCCTAACTTTGAACTAGGCCCTAAGTTTAAGGAGTAATCTACGCCTAGGCATAGGCCCAAGTTACAGTAGGCCTAGGCTAGGCCCTATGCTTATGGAATTTCCTGCCAGTTGTAAGCCATGAAGGGGCGGGTAGCCAAAACTAAAGGGAAACCTTTAACTTTGAATCATAGGCTAGGCTAGGTCTACTTGAACTTTTTATCGAGTTGGGCAGGTTTTTTTTAAAGATAACCTAGTCCTAAAGGCCTATTGTTTAATTGCAGGCAATTGGCTAACTTGAATCAGCAGTTGGTAAGACTCCATTTTGACCATGTGCAGGTGCTCAATATAATGGTTGGTTCAAAGTTCGAACAGGTTCTAAATTCGAACACCTAATTAAAATCATTTATATATCAGTCATAGGACAGTATTTTCTTCAATTACTTAAAACACCGTTAAGAAATAATTATGGCTCCATATGGTATGGTAAAACTGATTATTATTTTGCATCGAACAGTGAATGAATGTTTCCATTTAAATGAGATGTTCGAATTAAGAACCTGCTCGAACTTAGAACCAACCACTGTACTAGTATAGACTAGGCTTGGAGTCTGTGCCATTCTGCCATCGGTACTTTTTGCCATGGAAAATGTGCTAAATCTGCCATAGAAAAAGTGCCATTCCACCATGGCGGTAAGGAACTTAATTGCGGAATGAGAACATTATTCGATGGAAGGTAGGATAGGTTGTAATGTACCAGACTGCAGGAACACTGGCTATATGGATTTGAGAAATTTGTTGAAAGCATTATTGATTGGTGCTTCAGGGTTGAATGAAACATACAAAATCACTTTACTTGATTAGCTACATATAGTCAGTGTCAATATACACTAGCGTCTCTATTGAGTTCAAAGATAGTATAGTAATCCCCTATACACGTACACAGGTGCCGATGTGTGATTAAGTTGATATCTTTGCTTTTAAAGTCTGAAGACATTATTCAGTCACGGTTCATACATTTAAAAGAATGAAACTTTTTTCCCCATAGCCTACAATCAAATCCATTAGTATTCAAGTACACCTTACTTCTATTCAAAGTTCTTAATTTCTTAGCCCTTTACCGCTGTGCTCCGATCGGGGCATATTTGCGCGCCTCGGGAGTGGGCGGAAAAGCGGACGTAGTCCGCCCCGCATCGGCTTCCGTATGCCATTGACTACGTGACCTTAAACTATTGTCTCTCTCGTTGTTGTGGCCGAATTTTCGGGTAGCTACTCGCAGTTTCGAGAGCTCCGCGTGAAACAGTAAAGGTGGGTGACAGCCGAGCTCGCCGCATGGGTCCAAAAGGACCCAAACAACGGTAAAGTGGTAAGCCTTCTTTGCACTTCCATTCAATCTATCCAACGAACTATGTCTCTGTAGGTCCGAGGCCTATCATGGCGCCTTTACTGGTTGTCTGACCTGAACTTCTGAAAATGTTTCGGTAGTTGCAATGACAACAATTGCTCTAATTTCATAGATTTTTAGAAAGTGCCTTTCGCCAATAGGTTTCGTACCATTCCGCCATGGCAGAAAGGTGCGAAACCTGTGGTGGAATGTTTTGGCGGAATGTACCGATGCCCGAATGACAATGTTTTCCTGGCCAACATTGGCCTATACATATCCGAGGTCTTATTCTTAACAGCTTACGGAAATGGGAGACAACTCGCTGTTCTTGTCCGCTAATATCAAACACAAAAAAGGTAAGACCAAGTTTGGGCGCTTGCAGCTTGAACTAGATCTGGTTCATCACAATCACTAATTACCTGAAAAAAGTTAACAATGGCGTCTCTCAAGTTCAAAGAATCAAAGTTGGTCTAGGCCTAGGCCTTAGTACTGATTGATGTTGTAGGTTTTCACTTGATCATCATGTAATGCCTGTTGTAAGATTTTTGGTGATTTTCTCCTGTCTGGGCACTTTCATTCTAGCCTTGGCTAGTTTGTAAAGTTTGATGTGGTCTCAGGGGGTGTGCAAGAGGATATGAGGGTGGTTCAAGAGGAGAGGTGCAGGGAGAGATTCAATCAGTGGGGTTGGGGAAAGTTTGGGAAAAAAAGTTAGAAAGGAAGGCATCTAAGGGCCAATCCTCTCACCCCAAACTAGAAACGTCTTGTAGGAGGTTTCCACAGAAACTCTCAATTACAATTAGCTCAGCTTTTTCATTGAGCACTAATTCAAACAATGCAGAATACAGTATGAAAACTTACATTACACAGCATGACTGAGAATGTTTTGATTATAAACATACTCACCCTGAAGTAATGTAAAATGGGATTGTGTCTGGATGAGGGTGAATTTCAGATAATTTTTGGAGAGGCAAAAGTGAGAAAGTTAGGAGAATTGGTACTGTTTGGGGTGAGGAAGGTTTGTTCTTAAAAAGTAGCAGCTGGCAGCGAGTGAGGCAAAATGACACACTCTTTATAAGTCCCTCAGAAATCTTCAAGTAGCTCTCTATAGGAAAAATAGACAAAACAACAGCAACAACTTCAATTAACTCAGTTAAAACAACAAGAACATGAAACAGTTCACAGTCAGAAAAGGGAACAAAGAAAGTAAGAATGCACTAAATAATGCAAGTATAAAATTTAAGAGGCTGCATTACACATAGATTCACAGAACCAACACATTACTTCACTTACACAAGGCAACATGAAATTGCAGCAACAACTTCTGGATGCCTCCCAACAATAATTGAACACTGAAAATAACATGCAGAGACAAGGTCTTAAAGTGCACTGATTATTCAAACAAAATTAAAAAATCAAACATAAAAAGACAAGTTCCTCACTCACTGCCAGAAAGCTGAGGTACAGTACCGTACAAAACTTCTCTCCTATATGTATTCTCAGCAGAGATGAAAGCTTCAAAGGGTGTGTGTGGGGGGGGGGGAGGGGAGAGGGGGGTTAAACTGAAAGAAATTACAGAAGAGTACTACAAAAAATGTAAAAATGAGAAGTCTGAATTAGAAGCAAAACACCAAGAAGAGGAAAGTAACTTATTGAAAAAGATAAGTTACTATTTCAAGGGGAGAACTGGGGAAATAGGAATGTTGAATGTTGAATGACTTTCAAAGGAAGGGTTAATGTACGTTTTGTAAATGCTGAAGAAGTACAGTATAACTACTGTACTCATTTCCTCAGTTAAAAGGTTTTTTTTTTTTTAAAATGTGCTGGATGAGAATAGGTTGATGAAAGTTGTGCATGCTGATTGGAATGTGTTTATTTACAAAGTTGGAGTGCAAACCCATGGTCACAAGTGTGAACACAGCAATCATTCACATGAACATTGTGGAGAGCATTGAATGAAAAAGAATGCATACAGTATTATTGATATGAATGAGAAGTATGACTTATTAAAGTGTACCTCAAGTCAAAAAATTCAAACATATATATTCAAGAAAATGAAAAACAAATTCTAACAGTCCAACTCCCATCTTCATATGACATTCCTGAGCTGAGATATAAAATGTTGAAGTTTATTCACTTAAAACAAATTGGTCTATTATGCAATAATTTGTGACTTTCTTGTTCCACAACTCACATAAAATGCTTTGTTTTCCTTTAAAATTAAAAATGTGTTCATGACCTTGAACACTTCCTGTTTGCTTGCATAGCATGTTGCACAAGGAGGTTTTAATTAATTACATCACCTCATAAGAGTAAGAGTGCTATCACACCTTGGTACAAGGTGCAGTAATGTTCGGAAAAACAAAGAAATACAAAGATTGTAATTTCAGTAGTGCAAGAATGACATCACAAATTGTTGCGCAATGTACCATTTTAATATGAGTGAATAAACTTCAACATTTAATATCTCAGCTCAGGAATGTCCCATGGAAGCTGGACTGTAAGGATTTATTTTTCATGGTCTTTAATACATATTTTTGAATTTTTTGACTTTAGGTACACTTTAACAGAATGAAAGAATGGTCGAGTGAATGCTTCCCCTCTTATGGTTGGAAAGACTTTGTATAATGATGCAAGGCAGGAATTTGTGGATGAAGTATACAAGAGTGTGTTGGCCAAGGATGAAGCTGAAACTGTTTATACAGTAAGTATATTTCACGAATGCTGTGGGTATCTGGGTATCCTTTCCTTGCTTAGTGAGAGGATGTTAAGAAATCATTTAGGGTGTGGGGCAAGTTCATAGGATTGACGGAGCATGAGTTGAAGTATATGGAGAGTGTGCCTATAAGAAATGCAGGAGATGAACAAGATTTTGGTATGTTGGATCAGCTGGTGCAAGAAAAGCAAAGTGTCACAACATTGGCTCTGAAGAGCTAAAAATGTAACTGTAGAAAGGTACAAGTGCGCGCGTGAGAGTTGGTGCATAGGATCCTCTGCAGTCCAAGTCTAAAGTCTACTAAGATGGTCTAATGCTGAGCAACCTCCTCGTGGTGAGACTGGATAAGGAGACAACCTTTCTCCAAACTGATGTTCAGCACATATTTACCATTTTTGTATTGCAGAATATAAAGTACAGTATTAAAGTGCTCCTCAAGTCAAACAGTTCCAAAATATATATTAAAGGGGCTCATTTAGTTGATATTGATAACTAAATGAGAGTGATAAAGGGTCACTACAACATGACAATGCTTCTAGATAGCATAAAAAAGTCAGGTTTTATATCCAATAGTTACGGGAAAAGCTAGAATTTTTAATTTTGCAATGTCCTGACTTGTAACGGTTTTGTGCACAATTTAAAAAGGTGTCTGGTCACAAATTTTTGGAAAACGAATTGAACCGTTCAGTACTCACACATAAAACAGTTATTTGTTTGTAGGATTTGGGGATTGTCTAACATAGACCATTTGTCATTGGTATGTGAAGAAAACTTAACGGGTTTGGAAAAATTTGTTGAAATTCATGAACCAAGTCAATGAGCCGCTTTAAAGATCATGCAAAATGAATTCTTTCAGTCTAATTCATATCTTCGCAGGACATTCCTGAGATAAGATATACAGTAAAATACCGAAGATTATTCACTAAAATGAAAATGGCACATCGCAAAATATTTTTTGATGTTATTGTTGTACTACCCAAATTACAGTCTTTGTATTTCTTTGTTTTTCCCTTAATGTTACTGCACTTTGTATTCAGGTGTGCTAGCACTCTTACTAATATAGGGTGATTATAATTCATTAAGCCCTCTTTGTGCAACATGCTATGCAAGCAAACAAAATGTGTTCAAGGTCATTATCATTTAAAACATTTCCAATTTTAAAGGGAAACAAAGCTTGTTATTGTGAGGTGTACAAAGAAAAAGTCTCAAATTATTGTGCAATGGACCAATTTTTTTAAGTGCATAAATTTCATTTTATATCTTGGCTCAAGGGTGTCCTATGAAGATGGGAGTTGGACTGTTAGAAATTTTCCATTTTTCATGCTCATAATTTTTTTGGGGGGGGATTTTTTTTACTTGATGCACACTTTAATTTACCATCTTAGTTAGTAATAGCCTCTTTGAGCATGATTAGAAGTTGACTACTGTTCACAATTTAACCACAGTTACATGTATATGAACATGTAGTTATGTGATTTAACATACAAAAAGGGTTAACAAACTTCCTCGCAGGCCTTAATTAAATTTTGTAAAAATACATCATTTTTATCTAACTTCCCATTTGAAAGGTAAACGCATGTGATGAAAATTTGTAAGAATTTGTCTAGAAAGCATTCAGTGGATGAAATATATCAATCAATAAATTCAATGTCCTGTCCATGGGTTTAAAAACCAACAGTTTGGGAAGCTCATTGCAGGGAAATTTTGGTATTTGGAGGGAATTTTGACTACCTTTGTGCATGTAAACATGCAAAATCTTTGGAAACTTTGATTTGCTTGCAAGGAAATTTTCATTTTTTCCATCCTGGTCCTGTCAGACTCATGACACTTATGGTTTTGATGAATACCATCCAGTGGTCGACCCAGCGTTTTGCCCCAAAACAGAAATAGAGGTCACTAGTCAGCATCCTACTTCTTGCAAACTTTTCTCATTGATAATTTGGTAGACATGTGCATGAATTTGTTTAATCATGATTCCCCATCCCATAATTTGCATACAACACTGTTTAGAAACCACCTTACAGTAGCACTTTTGAAGTTAAAGATATCTCCCTTCTTGAAAAGAGTTGGAAATAGACAGCCAAACAGTAAGGATCAATTTTAAAAAAAAGTACAGCTTCGCCGCTTTTGCCTCAGGCTTGGCCAGTGGCAAAAGCAGCAGCGCTTGACTTATGTAATAGCCAGTGTTGGTCAGGCCCAAATGGCTCCCAGGGATTCTTCCAGAAACACAAAAAAGGAGGGACTAATTACTGCCAAACCCAAGTTCAAGTTGATCCTGGGTTAAAGTTACGAGTGGGTTCAGGAGTACAAAGCTTGCTTAAAGGCCCCTGTAGGGTGCAATTTGAAGGGTTTAGAGGCATTTTATTTGTTCAAGTTCAGACATTGCTGAAAAAGTGTCCCTTTTTAAAAAAAGGAACCAATATGTTGCGTTTTTTTTTTATTTTTATTTTTTTTATTGAAATGAAAAGGAAGGATTTTACCTACGTTTTTTTGAAGCTTATGGGAAGGAGAAATACCCACCCCATACCCCTTATGCCGGAAACACTGGTTCCGACTAGCATGATGACAACCATGTACCCAAAGGTCTTAGATTGGCCCAAGGGTAACGTCCCAAGGGGGTCTTGTGGACCCAAGGGGGTGTGTATATTTGATATTACTGACACAAGAATGAGACACTGTCAATGAAATTTTGATTAGCATCTTCTTCTTACATTATGGACTGAAACATGCAATAAATATAGTACAAAAATCCCATGTGACCAGTTTTGTCTTTTAGTAGTAAAAAACGAAAAGTTTCCTTTGATGCTGCAGTGAGTCTTTCATGTGGTATGGAAGCAAAGGTATGCTATGGGATGCACAGGGGGTTAGAAGACTTTTGTCACTCAAGCTGTCTTACAGTACAAACCAAAATAATTTGCTCACTTGAAAACTGAAATCTGTGTGCACAAAAAGTAGAAAATGAAAGAATCACATTATGGAAGACATTTGAATATGTGCTTCAATTGCATGCAACATTGTTGAAGTTATCTCTTATGGTAGTATTAGTTGCAGGATACATTGTAAAAGTTATCTCTTGTGGTACAGAACTACAGGTCTACAATTTTCACCCATTTCAGTTGCTCACGATGGACTATTAAGGAAAAAGAAAGAGTTCTACATCTGAGGTTAAACGGGGGAAGGGGTAGTTTTCGCTGCAACATTCTTGTGTCACCAATCCCAATTTTCATCTCAATACATAACATAACATGTATTGAGATGTTGTCACAGTCACACTAGCCTGTTGCTAGCTGTAGCTAAAATTCTTTTCAGTTTGGCCATGTTTCGTAGGTTTTGTAATACACTTTTATCATACTATATTATGGACCGTACAATTGTTTAGTTGTTGATGCAGTCAGAATTTTTACTTTCTTATAGGTTAATAACTTAGTTATTTTTTCTCAGAAAAGGGATTAAAGATAAGACTTTCTCGTTCAGTGACAATGGTCTGTCATTATCCCACATGGGCGTCTCCCTGAATTTTTTTTTTTTTTTGAAGACAAAAAGGAGACCCTTTTTCCCACCCACTCTGGAATAAAAGTTTGAATGAGAAAAGCAAGAAAAATTATAATAAAAATTTGGGATGGTTTTCTCCTTACTAAAAACTGTTTTGTCACACACGATCTGTGTGAAGGGAGCAAAAAGCAAAAAAGGTAATAGTAACCATAATAATAATAATCTTAGATGACTTTCTCCTTACGTAAAGTAAAACAAAGACCCTTTTCTCCCACACACTCTTGAAGAGAAATGTGAACGGAGATAAACAGTAATGATAAAAGTAATCATAATAATTCAGGAGCGTTTTCTCCATACCATTATTTGGAAAAATGCAGGAATCAAATGAAGACCACCTTCTCTCACCCAATTAAAAACAAAGTGAAAACCATAAATCGAGACTGTTTTCTCCCACCCACTCTCAAAGAAAGGTGTGCAGGGAGAAAACCAATAATGATAGTAGTAATAATAATAACAATCTTTGATGGTTTTCCCCTTACCATTTGCTGGAAAAATGGGTGTTGGGGAAAACAATAACTGTTTTCATCCTGCACTCTCAAATAAAAGTGTGAAGGGAGAAAACCAACAATACTAGGAATAATTATAAACCTTCATGGTTTTCTCCTTACCATTTTTTGAAAAAAAAAGGTGGGTTGGTGTAAATGAAGACTGTTTTCTCCAAAGCACTGTCAAAGATAAGTGTGATGGGAGAAAAATGATAGTAAAATTAATAATCATAATTCTAGATGGCTTTCTTCTAACCATCGTTGGAAAAACGTAGGAAAAATACAGAGACTTGTTTTCTCCCACCCACTCTCAAAGTGAACTGTGAAGGGAGAAAACCAATAATCATAATAATAATCTTGGGTGGTTTTCTCCCTTCCTTTTGCTGGAAAAACTCGTGTTGGGCAAAACAGTGACTTTTTTCACCCCGCACTTTTAAATAAAAGTGTGAAGGGACAAACCCATTAATGATAATAATGGTAATAATCCTTGATGGTTTTCCCCTTACCATTTTTCGAAAAATGTCTGACTGGTGAAAACAAAGACTGTTGTCTTCCACACACTCTCAAAGAAAAGTGTGAAGGTAGAAAAATGATGATATTATTATTATTATTATTATTATTATTATTATTATTATTATTATTATTATTATTATTATTATTATTATTATTATTATTATTATTATTATTATTATTATTATTATTATTATTATTATTATTATTATTATTATTATTATTATTATTATTATTATTATTATTATTATTATTATTATTATTATTATTATTATTATTATTATTATTATTATTATTATTACTTAATGAAAAAAACTGATTCAGATTTGTGTTCCTTTTGTGGTACGAAAGTGGAGACCCTTGAGCATCTTTTTTGGGAGTGTAATTTTACTGCTTCTTTCATTTTGGATGTTGAAGCATGTGTGCTTAAAAAACAATTTTGCTTTTCTAAAAGAGATATCTTTTTTGGCTACAGCGATAGACATTGCCATCCTTATAATTTTTTAATTCTCCACATGAAATATTACATTTATGATTGTAAAAGAAATGAGAAGAAACCCATAGTTGGAGAATTTGTTTTTAAGTTTAAGTTTGCCCTAAGTATTGAAAAATTTAATGATGCTAGGATTCTTCCTAACAAGAAAAATAGAGTTAGTTTTAGTGATCTCTATCAAGCGTTCTCCCCATGCTCAGATTTGTTCACGTGATTTTTGTTTGTTTCGAGGAGATAATTATGTTTTCCCTATGTAAGATTTTCTGTGCGTTTTATACACTTATCTGGAATAATTTGCATGTTCCAAAGATAATGTATGTATGCTGAAAAAATGTGGGTTTTTGTATAAGTATTTTCAGTTGAAGGAATAAATGTTGACCTCTTTTTATTTATTTGTTTTTTATGAAATTAATTTTAATAAGATCCTTATTATTTGAGGATATATTTCTGTTTAACAGCTGACCCCTTACGTCTTTTTGTTGCAAGATCTGTGGGTTTTAGCAGAAATATGTAATAGAATGTAAATATTGTATATATGGAAAGATCATTTCATGTTTTTGAGTTCAATCGTGTTAAAAAATGAAACAAAAGAATGAAATACACGGAGGAAAAAAAAAAAAAAAATATTATTATTATTATTATTATTATTATTATTATTATTATTATTATTATTATTATTATTATTATTATTATTATTATTATTATTATTATTATTATTATTATTATTATTATTATTATTATTATTATTATTATTATTATTATTATTATTATTATTATTATTATTATTATTATTATTATTATTATTATTATTATTATTAATATTATTATTATTATTATTATTATAGTAATACTAATTCCAGATGGCTTTCTCACAACCATCATTTGGAAAATTGCAGGAAAAATACAGAGACAGTTTTATCCCACCCACTCTTGAAGAGAAGTGTGAAGTGAGAAGACCAATAATAATAATAATAGGTGGTGGTTTTCTCCTTACCTTTTGCTGGAAAAACTTTTGTTGGGGAAAACAATAAATGTTATCACCCTGCACTCTCAAATAAAAGTGTGAAGGGAGAAAACCAACAATAATAGGAATAATAATAAACCTTGATGGTTTTCTCCTTACCATTTTTTGAAAAAAGGTGGGTTGGTGTAAATGAAGACTGTTTTTTCCAAAGCACTGTCAAAGATAAGTGTGATGGGAGAAAATGATAGTAAAATTAACAATCATAATTTCAGATGGCTTTTTTCTAACCATCGTTGGAAAAACGTAGGAAAAATACAGAGACTTGTTTTCTCCCACCCACTCTCAAAGTGAACTGTGAAGGGAACCAACAATCATAATAACAACCCAGGAGGGTTTTCTCCATACCAAATATGAGCTGGTGGTGTGATTAGCATCGTCATTAACACCCTTTGAAAGTCATGTATTCCTTGTCATGTTTGCACCCTGGTACCAAGGTACCTGACCATCAATGTCAGGACCAGGCTCTGAAATTGCTCAAAGTTTCAATAAAGCACAACTGGCAAGAATCCCAACTTGCTAATTACTTTTTCCTCACAACATTGATCATCCATTTATATGCAGGTTCTTAAGATAAAATTGTGTAATATCATCTCTTCATCTGAAACATACATGTCTATACCAATATAGACATCACATGGGCATTGTACTACAGTTTTATGTAGCTGTAAGCTCTTTCTTACAGTATACTTATAAGTCAACATTTGCTGACTTGAAAATATCATTTCATTGATATCTTCTCCCATGACACTGCCAGAACTGCATAGTGAATTGTACAGTATTCATTTGATTCTAGGAGCTACTTTTTTAGTGAAGTATACAGTCAGCATGCACTTTTTTCTATTTCTACTGTTGCACCATCTTTGAATATGTGGAAATACTGTTGCTGCAATTTCATATTCGTTTCAAAGGGGAAAACAATCACCCACTCATTGCAAGATTGGTTGTACCACTTAATCACAAGCAAACATTAGTGTTTGCAAGCCGTTGAATTTCAAAAATCAGAGGAACCCATGTGTGGGTTCTGTCATTTTTCACCAAGGTAACCCACTTTTGGGTTCTGTTACAAAATGCATGGGCGGTAACCATTTTGGGGGTTCTGTGATTTAATCATCAGGGGACCACCACGCGATGGTGAATAATCGTTCCCGTGAAATCTAACGGCTTGTGTTTGCTGTCCTCGTGGGCAATGATTGTTATGGAGTCGTTGAATTCACTTACAGTAATTTGTTGTTTTGAAAGTAATGCAGATAAGAAATAATAATAATAAAAAATAGCTGCATGGGATATTTGCATATTGCCTTTGTGGCATTAGTACAGATTTGCATACACAAATAAAGTATAAGACACATATTTTATCTCTGCATGAAAAGTTTATTACATCCATCTCAATTTCAATTATATTAACATGTTGAACAAAGTGTTTGGGTTGTATTGTAACTGCAATTAGTACACATATTTCTTTTTATTGTGTCATAAGTACTTATGAGAGGTTATAATATGAGTTGTTACTATCAATCGGGTTTACCCGATATTCCCAGGGTTCAATGTTCCTAAGGTCCAATGTTTCTCAATGAATTGGCGACGATTACAAGGTTTGTTAATCCTGGGTTTTGATGTTCCCAGAGATGATGATGTTCCCAAGATTCGGGAACAGCGAACCTTGGGAATTTTGACATAGCCCCCTATCAATCTATTTCATCTTATATAATGTTTCAATCTTATCTCTTTCGTGTTTTCACACTAACAGCACTACATCAGCTTATCATTATGGAATTTTTGTACTGTATTTTCACCAATAAACTTGAACAACCATCCATCCTACTTGTATACTTTGTTGTATTTACATCTGTTTATAGGCTTCAGGGTTCCCACCAGTTTCCTTTTTGGTGTTACTGTAGAAACAGAGTCAGTTTTTGTAGGTTGCAACTGAGAGTATAGAAAGAAAAGCGACAGGCATGCATTACATGTGTTGTATTGACCTCAAGAAAGCCAGCATGTTTTAGTTGCACATGTTGGGAATTATTCCTTCATTATCTTTTTTACGACAGTTACAACTCTCAAACTGGCCCGGGTGATAGAAAGCAAAATCAGATTTAAGCGGGGCGGTGGGTCTGGTTAGAAAGAGCTGTTAAGAACCCCAGTATAGTAAACAAGGACAGAAGTAGTCCCCCCAAAGAATATGCTGCCACCACTGAAAATGTTTTGCTCCTCCCCATTTTGATTGAGGAAACCCACATGGTAAACTGAGCCTGCACTACAAAGATCACAAAAGCCATTAAATATCTGTTTGTATAGCTTTATTACTGTAATGAACATAATTTTCTGTTTGATTTAGCAGTTTGTAAATAGTTTGCATTTCTGTTTCTGCCCGATACGGTTTGAGTTTTGTTTTTGTTTGTATGTGCCGTTTCAATGCACTTAAAGAGCACAAATTAAAGCAGATCATCGTGAGTCTTTGGAACACAAATCAAAACATTTCTGTCTGCCTAATAACCTTCTCTTCAGTATTGGTCAGCTCTAACTGTTGTAAAATCAGTGCTATATTATGAGAATCCAATGTGATGGTGTATGAATCATGTGCTTGTTTATACCAAATAACTGTTGCCATGTGGCAGTGGTGTTAGCTACATGGGCAGGGGGAGGGAGGGGGTAAGGGGAAATTACCCAGCTCGAAAAGCGATAATTTTGAAATTTACCATTTAAAATGACAGTCAACTACGATAAAGTGTGGCTTACCCCAACTCGTCCTTCATAATATTTCGAATTCTTTCTAGTAAAAGCTTCATATTTGTGATTGTTTGTTTTAAAAAGGCAAAATTTTCTGCGTACCCACCATATTGCAATGTTCTCTACTGCAGAAAGTGGTTGCTCATAAATCAGCCCAGTGGGCCTCTATTTCCTTACATTTTTCTTCAGTTGAGGATCTTATATGATTCATATTTTTATCTCAACACATGTTATGTATTGAGATACAGTATTGTCACACTAGCCAGTGGATAAAGGTTCTTTAGAGCAAGGTAATGTGACTTGATCAGTGGTCAATGTCGTTGAGAATTTGAGAGCATGTTTTTGGCCGGGAGGCAGAAGACATTTTTCACATAAAAAAGTGATGGTTGCTAAGTAATTTTTGCAAATTTTATGGTTTAACTCTTCAGTTGTCATGGAAACTTCAATTTTCCATGCACACAGCACTTTGGTTTCAAGGCACAGATACCTACTGGCTGAGAATGTTAACATTTTGTAGTTAAACTTTCAGATGTCAGAGGTTTGGTGTCACGTACACCTCTGCTAAATCAAGCATGAAGTAACTGTAAGATAATCTTGCTTAGTCTGACCATAAACAAAGGCTCTGTAAGCAGATATTTCCCAAGAAGTTATTTTGGGAGGAATTAGCTCCTAGAGTTGGATACAACCAACAGTGAAGCTTCGTAGTCTTTTTCTTGTGTCTAAGTTGAATTGGCTCTACCAGCTTTATTTACAATTTATGGAGTTACATTGTAGTGCACAAAAAGTGTCTAGGAGGCATGATCAAAGTGTCTGAAAGTTGTGATAAAAAAATAACCCCTCAAGAGTTGATTGAAGTGTATTTGTGGTTGATGACCTGTAACATATACTGTATTGAATGGGTGTTTTTCTACACATTTGTCATACAGTGTAACAATGCAAACACTCAAGCTATCAGCAGAGAAATAGCTCTCACCCCTTCAGAAGTTGTGAAATACCAAAATATTTGAATGAGACTGTGAAAATAGCATTAGGGAGATTGAATTGAGAGAAAATAGTGCAGAATGCAGGAGGAAAACAGCTTTCATTCGACTATTGGATTTATTAGAAGATGTCACTGATCTGCATATCTGGTTAATTATTTCTGCTTTACTAAGTTTCAGTATGAAGCACAATATTGTGTACCTCACATAGTGTTACAGTATTATTGTAAAAATTGTTCTCTATGAATGTTATCATTTTTGAGCATGAAATGCATCAGGATATTGGCAACAGATGGATAATCTTTTAAAATGCATAGTGCCAAAAGGATACGAGGACTGCATTTACAGTACATCAAATATCATCAGCAACAATATGGAAGCAGCATTGAGATTCTGCAGCATCGCTGCTCGTTTTCTAAAAAACCGACCAAATTCAAAAGCTTTAAGAATGTAGCCAGGAAGCCTCAATCCGCACTCGTTCAATTAGTGGCGTAGAACGATATATTAGAATATATTAAAGTGGGGGGAGGGGGTGGGCAGAAAATTTTTTGACAATGTACCTCACCCAACCCCATTGACCACATTTTTAATGCTTTTTTACGAGCAAAGACAATTTTTTTTAAACAAAAAAAAAATAAATCTGGTTCGTTTTTAAGGAGGAACACTACTTACAGTACTGTGTTAGGAATGTAATTTGTGGGCCGGGTGCACCAAAAATTTGGGTCGTTTCATACGTTTGTAAATATGGAGCTTGTACTGCACAAAATAGTGAAGATTCAGGGTTTCCTGTAAGGGAATTTGAATATTTGGGGGTGGGGGAATGTCGAAGAATCTGTGTTTCCTTTTAGCATATATCTGAGATAGCATGTTGACTAAAGATCATTGTTGTTACATGATAATGTTATCTAGGAGTGCTGATTGAGGCTTCTTAGTGACATTCAAAAAACTCCCGAAACTTTGTTGCCTTCTTAAGACAAAACATTTAAAAATTAAAAGCCCATATTGAAGAAATTTTTCGGGGAACGGCACTGTAGCAGCTCAAAAAAGTTTACCACTGACTGCTTTTGAGCGATCAAATACTGGATAAATGGTTCCAATCATTTAGGGTCCACGAAGCACCCAAAAAATTTTGTCTTTTACAATTGCAAATATGGAGCTTATATTAGGAAGAATTCCAGATTTTATGATGAAAAGTTTGGAAAACTGCATGTATTTGACTCATGGTGTCTCAAATGGCAAATTTCCGAATTTTTCACTTTTTGAGCCAGGGGGGCAATCGCCCCTGTCTCCTGTACGTAGGAATTTGAGGTTTTGCTCGAAAGAAGATCTTCAGTTGGCGCAGAGCGTACAGAAAATTTTCACAAATGCCCTCAGACAACTGGAAATGGCATTATAGGTCTATCATGAGCAAAGGAATTCCAAACATTTTACAAGTCAAAGAGGCAAGATAGCATTTCCAATCAACTCCAGGTCAAACTACTGTAATAGGATGAAAAAGTAAAGCAAAACAAAACATTGGCCAACAATGCGAATCCATGACATCACAGTTGCTTGCTTTTGGATCACTCTTTGTGGCAAGTGTGTCAACTTCAGTTTCTAAAGTAATATCATTAACATAACTGTCACCAGAAATGCATACAATGTTCCTCTGTCACAAAATCAATTTGGTTCTGGACTATTCTTTTTAAAAGCGGGAAAGCATCACACACATACAAAAATCAACATATACACACTGTCATAAATGCCTTGGTTACTCTTATCATTGATCCAAAAAGCAATAATTTTCTAAACCTAACAGAACATATACCCCAGCTTACACATGATCACAACACAATCACACCCTGCAATATTTCTATTTTTAAACATAGCGTCCTTCAAATTGGGCATTGGAAGGCACCATTTTACATCTCAGCCCTCTTTGAAAAGCAGAAAGTTTTTAATGGAGTGGGGCGCATCCGCAATCGCCCCATTTAGAAATGTAGATTTTACACTCTGCCCACTCCTCAATGCCTGTGACGTGCGAAAAGTGGACTGTACATTTTCATTTACTTGTTAATCCTTTCTTCACAAAGGGAACAAAAAAAAATAAAAAAGCCCACAGTGCATCATAGGAAAAAGGCCCAATTAGACATTCAAGTACACACGTATTTCATCGCAGAGGAGGCATTTATGGACAAGAGCTATACTGTATCTCTGAATGCTGTTTATGTAAGGAAGTATACTGTTGCGTCGCCGGCCTCCAAGTCTTCCTTCAATTGCCAACGAATGTGGGGGGTGCAGGTGCTTCTGGGTAAGCCCTGGGATAGGGGTAGTAGAGTTATGGTAGGGGTGTGGGGGTATTCTGATACCCCCTTGCAGCTGCCAAAACTAAAACTAAACATGACACATTGTGACTCAAATAAACCAAGAACAAGTATTTAAAGTTACATAGTCACTTCTTTTATTCAAGTTGTCGTTCAAGAATCAAAATCTTCACCAGCTTCTTCTTCCTCTCGATCCGTGAACAACGTACAAATAATCTCACGGAACCTCTTCTTGGTTGCAGAACACCCAGTGAATCTAGTTCCCTTCACTCTTTTGCCTGAAATTATGACCCTAGTTTTATCCTTAGAGCTTCAGATAAGCTCACTATTATTTTGACTGCCATACATTTAAAGCTTCCCCATCACAGATGTATTAAAGTCACTGGTTTTGGTTTCCAATTTAGCCTAAGTTCCAAAGCTGAAAGTCCCCTTTTAAAAGTAACAAAACTGAGCATTGCTCTGCTATGCTGACCTCACAAATTTGTCCCTAACAAAGAGCTATAAAATTCAATCTTATCAGGCCAGAGTGAGACATGTTAGTCCCTGTGTCATATTCTCTTGGAGTACTGAAATGAAAATATGCTCACCGAAGAATTCTCCCTAAAATTCATCTGTCTTTCCCTCCTGAAAATAGCCCAAATTGCCAGAATTGACAGACAGGAATTACGTACTTAGTCTATTTGCTTCTTCTCTGTCTGAGTTCTAGATCTTGAATGAACCCTCCTAAATTTCTAACTACTCAGCTCTACAACTTCTTTCCTCCACCATACTCTTAGACACAGAGAAACAAAACTATTCAGTCATTGGTTAGAGTGATATAAAACTTTTCTGATTGGCTGGGAAATACCCAGACGGCACTCATTTAGTGAACTAGGTAACTGAACTTGACTTCAACTGCATCTGCAGAATATTATTAAACAGTTTCTTAGAATTTCTCCCCGATTAGAGCAAGCCCCATCTGCATCAGCACAAAGTTAATAAACAGTTCCTTAGAACTTCTCCCCCAATTAAGGCAAGTTTTGCTTCTCATATGTCCCATCATCTTGGTTTACAAATACCGCCACTTCCTACCCTTTGATCTAAGTCAACAACAGAATTAATTTGGAAGTGATTCACGCTTTTTGTTATAAAACTTTTGGAAATACAGGATCTCTACTTCCAGATTCTCACAACATTTAACAGTTGTTTTGACTTACCCATCCTGTGAATCAGCCAACTTCTCATTTCACTAAGAGAGCAAAGACCTTTTAGAATTTTTGTAACAATACACAGCGGAGGTTTGTAATTTAACCAAGCCTTCACCTGCTTGTATAGCAGATATGATTGAACTAAACCATGCTTCTACTATTATATTAGGGGTGTACCAGATATCCAGTCTAGCCGGACCATCCGGCTCGATAGTAAAAACCTATCCAGTTCTGGACAGGCTTTTTAACCGGAAATGAAAAAAGAGCATTAGAGTTTCCGTGATACATTAATGTTCCATTTCAAATAATGTCATCATGTAGGCTACCATTATTGTATCACCCAAATGTGATAATGGTATATATGTTCAAAAACTGATTTTGTTATCACAGATTAATTTTGACCTCCACTTACAAAAATAGGGACCATCTACTCACCATAATGAAGGGAAGGGAGTGCATTCCTCTCACAAGAAGTTGTTTTCACTGTGACTAGATCTCTAGGTCTTACCTGAGACCAGATCTTCATTTAGGGGCTTCCCGCAGATATTAAACCTATCCAGCTCTGGTTAATCTTAAAAATACAAAAATCTCAGTGATTCTCGTGCCTGTGGGTCTCATGGTTGGAAAAATCAGCATATTGGGCAGTTCATTGCAAGGGAATGCAAAACTTATATTTAGACAGAAATTCTGTTTGTTCTGTACAGAACATTATGTAAAAACTGTAGGAAATGAACTCTTCCCAGCCCTGGGAATCCTTGGGAAGTTAGCTTGAAAATAAAGCAAATTCTATGTGAAAGATACTGTATTATTTGGATTGGATCCCACTAAATGTATGAAACAACAAAGTTTAAACTTTGTTGACATTTCCCTCCAAAATATGAAGTATATGTGGAAGCTCTTTTAATTGCTTGGGAATGGACATGAATGGAATACAGTCCTTGCTAGGGTTGGGTGGTACACCGGTACTAATGTTAATACCAGTACTAGAGGTACAGGTAATGAAAATACCAAAGATGTTTGGTGTGTTACTAACACCGGTTCTTTAAAAAATACCGGTACTTGAAAGCAAATTACCAATACTCATTATACTCACAGACAAAAATAACTTAAGATGTGTGGATGATTAAAATATTTAAACAAACATTTAGCGCAGAGGTTCTTGCACGGCAATGAACCCAATCAAAAACCCAGATGCATTAACGTATAGGATAACATGCAGGCCATGCATGGCTTAGATTCCTTCCCACCAGACTTCCCTACCATAGAGTTGAGGAGTGGTACTGCCGCAATACTGGTTCTGTGTGTTTTACAATACCGGTACCAAAATTTGTAAAGTACCGCCCACCCCTACTCCTCGCCAGGGACTGGTGCAGACAGTGAAATAACTACTGCGCTTAAATTTGCTTCATTTAAAGAATAGTCCAGACAAAAATGAATTGCAAAAATGTTATAAAATAAAATATCAGTAAACACCATTGAAACATTTATTATTGTTTTCAAGTTATCCATTCTATTTTACAAAAAGCTGTTAGCTCTTTATTGAAAGATTTAGGCAGTACTCATTGCCAAGTTAGAAGGATCCAAACTTTAACATTTGAATTTTTACTTGTTTCTGACTGAGCTTTCACTACAGCACCTAAGACATATTCAAATTACTAAATTGTTAAACCGTGCAATGCATAATGGGTGGGGCCATGGACCCCACGTGCCTGTGTAAGTAATCCATGTAAAATCAGATAGTCTGGCCTAAGCAACAGGCGCACACCCCTCACCCCATATTGTGAGTAATTGTACAAATATGACAGGAATGGTTCCAAAATTGACACCATTTTGCATCTCAGCCCAGGCTCTAATAAAGCAACCAGAATGTAAAAATGCATTGAGGTTTTGATGATATATACAGCACGTTCTGGGATAACCCCAGGTGAAATTTGACCTCTACCAAAATTAATAGGGTCCACCCATCCCCCTCATCATAATTCATCAACAAACCAAGTTTAAAAACCAGAATGAAAAAGTGCATTGAGGTTTCGATGATGCATACAAGTTCTTTTCAATAAAATGCTACATTTCTTGTTACACGATCCAAAGTGACCTTTGACTCCACCAGCAAGTAACTGGTTTTTCCTTTTAGCCAAAACTATACTCAAAAAGCCAAATTTCATACTGTGCCTTAAGATATTCTGCAAACAAGGTTTTCAGAGTTTAATGCCAGGTGATACCAGATGACTACTGACTTCCACCAAAAACAACATGTACAGTACTTTCAACTCACCGTAACATATCCAAATACTAATAATGAAATCCATGCAAGTTTCCGACCTTGAGATATCCCTTTGACAAGGTTTTCAAAATTTGACCTTTGCTGACCCCATATGAACGTCACACTTCACCAAAGACTGCAGATATCATCTTCCTACCATCACACGTCCACATACTAACTCTGAACTCTATCCCAGTTTTCTACCTTGAAATACAAAGTAAAATTTGGTTTTCAAAGTTTGACCTTGGGTAATCCCATATGTACTCTGACCTCTACCAAAATCAAAAGGGTCCACCCTCATATCATATTTCATCAACAAATCAAGTTTGAAAACAATCAAAGCTTCCTATCTTGAGATATCATTTAACAAGGTTTCCTGACTTTGACCCCCATTTGACTCCAAATGACCTTTGACCTCTACCAAAATCAAAAGGGTTTTTCCGTACATCATAATGCATCAACAATGAACATATCAAGTTTGAAATTAATCCAAGTTTCCTATCTTGAGATATCGTGTAAACAAGGATTTGGGGGTTTGACCCCAAATGACCTTTGACCTCCACCAGAATACATAGGGTTCTTCCTCATCTCATAACGAATCAACTTATCAATATTGAAATGAATCCAAGTTTCCCACCATGAGAAATTGTGTAAACACTGGTTTCGGGGTTTGATCCCAAATGACTTTTGACCTCCACCAAAATCAAGAGGGTTTTTCTTTACATCATACAGCATCAACACATCAAGTTTGAAAGTTATCCAAGTTTCCTATCTTGAGATATCGTGTAAACAATGATTTCGGGGTTTGACCCCCTGTGAATCCAGGTGACCTTTGAGCTCCACCAAAATCTTCAGGGTTCTTCCTCCCACTTTGGGGTATCTGTGTACCAAGTTTGAGGATTGTCAGATCTTCCTTTTTCAAGATATCATGTAAACAAGCAAAGTGTCACAAACACACACATATGCACATACACACGCACACCATCATAAATGCATAGGTTTCTCTTTTCATCGAAACCAACAATCCAAGTATCCTAAAATCAGATATCATGCAGCCAAGGTAATTTGACTCCCTGTGACTCAAGATGAAATTTCACCTCTACCAAAACTGATGGGGTTCTTCTTCCCATCATAATTAACCTATGAAGTTTGAAATCAATCCAAGCTTCCTACCTGGATATATCATGTAAACAAGGTTTTCAGGATTTCACCCCCTGTGACCCCAAATGACCTTTTACCCCAACCAAAAATGGTATGATTTTCCATACATCATAAAGCAACAACATGTCAAGTTTGAAATTAATCCAAGTTTCCTATCTTGAGATATCCTGTAAACAAGGTTTTCGGGGTTTGACCCCTTGTGACTCCAAATGACCCTTGACCCTTACCAAAATCAATAGGTTCTTCTTTACACAAAAATGCATCAACACATCAAGTTTTAAAGTGTACCTCAAGTCAAAAATTTCAAAAAAATATATCTAAGAGCATGAAGAATGAATTATATCAGTCCAATTCCCATCTTCATGTGACATTCCTGAGCTGAGATATAAAAGATTGAAGTTTATTTATTAAGACAAATTGGTCCATTGGACAATAATTTGCGACTTTCTTGTTGCACAACTCACATAAACTGCTTTGTTTTCCATTAAGCAAGGAGACAGGCTTAATTAATTTTACCACCCCATGAGAGTAAAAGTACTATCGCTGCCTGGTACAAGGTGAAATAACTTTCAGAAAAACAAGGAAATACAAAGATTGTAATTTGAGTAGAACACTAGAGATATCACACATTATTGGGCAATACACCATTTTAATTTAGTAATAAACTTCATCATTTTGTCTCAGCTCAGATATGTCCTATGAAGATGGGAGTTGGACTGTTAGAAATCATTTTTCATGCTCTTTGTTTGAATTTTTTACACTTTAAATCAATCCAAGCTTCCTACCTTGAGATACCAAGAAAACGAGGTTTTTGGAGATTGACCCCCCCCCCGTGACCCCAAATGACTTTTGAACTCTACCAAAATTGATGTTTTCCTTCCTATCATATTGCATCAACCTATCAAGTTTGAAATAGATCTACGCTTCTTACCCTGAGATATTGTGTAAACAAGTGACCCCAAATGACTTTTGAACTCTATTAAAATCAAAGGTCTATTCCTCACACCATATTGCATCACTGTATCAAGTTTGAAATTAATCCAAGCTTTCTATCTTGAGATATCATGTAGACAAGGTTTCCGGGGTACGATCCCCGTGAACCCAAATGACCTTTGCCCTCTACCAAAATTGACGTTTTCCTTCCTACCATATTGCATCAACCTATCAAGTTTGAAATAGATCTACGATTCTTACCCTGAGATATTGTGTGAACAAGTTTTGGGGGTCCCCCCCCCCCATGACCTCAAATGACTTTTGAAATTGACCAAAACACATGCGATTCTTCCTCCCGATATGGAGCATCTATGAACCAAGTTTCAAACCTTCCAGGCATTTCTACCTTCCGATACTGTGTTAATGAGTTATAAGTGTTTCGAGTGCTTTTACATTTCTACCTTCAGATACTCTGTTTATGAGTAAAATGTACCTGGGGTCACAAATGTCAAACATTTGTGACCCCAAATGACCTCCAAACTGGACAAAAAACTGATATTGTCCTTTGTCTTGATATGGGACATCTATGTTCCAAGTTTGAATATTTTCATGCATTCCTACCTTGACATAAGGTATCAATGAGTTAAATGTAAAGCGTTTCGAGTCCTTTGTGACCCAGTTAATTTGTATTAAACTGCCAAATAACAGACTGGTAGAATTTTTATGATCATCAAGTTGAGAAAGCAATTTGTTTCCACCATCATTTGTATGGTTGAAAACTCCAACATCACATAACAAGGAAAATTCACAACACACTACATAATTATGTGCATCAAGACTGCAAAAAACAAACCAGAAAGCCTAAAGGCTCAGTGATTCCTTGCTGAGAGAAAAATTTTGGACATCCTTGCAACTATACCTCTGGAGAGACCTCTTCTTAACCATACTGTATTGCATCTACAAATCGAATTTATTTTAAAATGTACCCATTGCAACCTGAAGGTATCTTGTTGACAATAATTTTTGACCAAACGTGACATAACCTTTCACCTTTTATGATTTGACATAACCTCTGCTCTTCACAATAAAAAGAAACATGTCCAGAATTTCAGTTTGGCTTCTTTGGACCTCAAAAATAGTGACTTTTTGATTTTACCAATAACAATATCATCTTCCTCCTTAACATAGCAAGCCAATTTATAAACATACCAAATGTGAAGAAAGGTATCTTTCAGTGCTGTCATTTACAGATACAAGATTGTCGGTTTTACCTCTGTTGAATACAGTTGTGTTCTTTCTTTCAATATTAATAAACTAAACACTAAATAGAACAAGTATCAGTCATTTGTATCAACAATAAAGCACAAAAGAAGAGTAAATATATATGATTCCAATTAACAGCAGTGCCTGTGTTCATTCATGCTATTTCTCTGACTGCCATACATCAGTTTTCATCCTTCTTGATTTATGTATGAATACCTTGATGGTATGAAAGTTGGTCAACTACTGTACGCCCCATTGCTTCCAGATGTTACAGAGATGTCCTGATGAATGGGTAAGGTTGCAGGAAAATGAACCTGGTGGTCCTGATGAACCTGCATAGAGCCAATCAGAATGGTGTCTCCGTGGCAACTGAGTGGTGATGTGCACTAAAGTTGAGGATGTTTGTTGTTGCTTGCATGTAGGGCCAAGGGAATCTTTTATTGGATCCTGAGTCTCTAGACCTTGGCCATTGCCTAGAGGTGATGGCTGTTACTGTATAGTGACAGACCGAACAATAACATACATACGAGCTTAAGGTCCTACATGTTTTGGAAATAAGGAAATCCTGGTACTGTAGAAAGAATTAATACACATTCGCTCCTTGGGCTGTCTGGGCAATATGAATCCAGAATCAAACTCCAGACGGTCATTTCACTGAATTCATTCAATTTTATTTAGCGGCCAGCAGTCAACTTATTCTTGGTACAGTATCACTTGGTACCTCTGATACTTTTACAGGTGTCATTCTGATACATTCTGGTACATGATCATAATCCTTTGGTTGCTTTCCAAATTTTTGCAAAAAAAACCTATCCAGAAGAGAAGAAAGAAACATTATTGTTAAAGAAATCACTCTCCCAATACAATATGATACCATCTCCCTGTGCATACCTATGCATAGGCCAAGGTATGCACTCGCATTTGGGTAATTCCAAAGGGTTGGGTCAAAACCAATACATGCGTGTATAACCTGCAAGAAATACTTGCTAAATCTTATGTGAATACACTGTACATGATCGATTTAAGTTTGGTAGGGGATGAAATGCATTAAACGTTTGCTTTTTTTATATTTAATACAACTGACATAACCCCATGAATTTTTGAGTTTTTTCCTATTTTTTGGTGGTGTCACATGAAAAATTGTTGAAAAAATTGTGACATAAAATGTTGCAGAAATTAGGCCCTTCCCATTCCCTTTACAGATGTAATTTTACCTTGACTAATCCAGGCATTTGCAAAACACAGGTGATACAACAACCTGTTATTACCAGACGATTACAAAGGAACCAACTTTTTTCTCAGTGTTTAAATGAAATTGGTCATACCTACGAAACGCACCGTGTCATTTTGTTGCATAGGTATTTTTGCTTCACATGATTTGCCACTGAAATTCTCTTACCACCACACTCACTCCAACAGCAAAAGGACAACGAGTTACAGTACCATGGTAAATAAAGAATCTAGGCTGTAGAATCGAAGTATATACTTTTAAAATGCCTATACAGATGAAATTTATGTATGGTGTCAACTGTTGCGTAGGTACAGTATTCAAAACCTTAGATTAGGGTGCACTTCCTTCCTGCTTCGAACAAAAAATACTAATATGTGAAAGTCAATTCACTCAATTGCAACAGTCATCCATGCAGATTTAGTAATAATTGGAAGCACACAGATCGTGAAAGTTGCGAGTATTTTCATGGTGTCAACATGTTGCATAGGTAAACTTGTTGCGTACATACTATGTACAGTAGTTGTCTTCCCACAAAAATTGATTTGGTAGACCATTTATCTTTTTCATGGAACACTTAAAACATGAGCTACAGAATTTGCTAATGTTGATGACATGTTGCCAAGTTAGATTATGGTTACTGTAGGTCAACCTGTTTGTACTGGAGGTCTGTAAGACCCGGTGTCGTCATTGCATAGGTAACATTGCCACAGTGAAACACAGGAGAAAAATGAAAACATTATTGTGTAGTGTGTATTAGCTGTATGAAGAAATTCTTCAAGGGTTCTTCCTTTTAAAATATTTCTTTAAGAAAAAACAATGATTTGCAGCAAATCTGCCATATTTAAAATTTGACATGAATGTCACACTTAGTTTGATGCCTCAACCTCATGGAATGACCCATTTATATATTCCCTAACCCCTAACACTATTCCTATCCCCTACTACGGTGCAAGTTTACGTAACCCTAAATCTCATTACCAAAGCGTATGTAACCCTATAACCCTACGACTGGGTACGGAAACCCAATTAAGCTAGCCTAGGCCTAATGTTAGAGCCAATATTTCATTGCAGTAACCCAGGCATTTTGTTATGCTTGTTAGAAATTCCAACTCCTAGGGTCCCTTAGGCATTGCCCCTTGATGTATTTCCTTGCCTTTAGGCCTAGACATAAGTAAGATAAGAGTATAGGATAGTCTTGACTAAATGCCTGGCCTAGGCTAGGCCTAAATGAGTATGAACTATGAATGATGGGACAATGTAAGAACTAAGTAAGATCATTACTTATTTCGAATACCCGGCCCTGATGATTAACAGTTGGTGGAGTTCTCCCGCTCATATAAGACTAGCCGATGTGAACTAATATAATCTCACACTGGGCCTAATAGTAATACTGTAGGGCCTGGGTTAGCCTGGGCCTAGGCTATTCATACTGTTACTAAATACTAGCGTTACACCTGGGCCCCTAGGCTAGGCCTAGACCTAGCCTAGGACCTAGCTGGCCGTTAGGCTATCCTTCATAATATTATTAAGGCCTAACGTTAGCCTAACTGTCTGTTTCTTTCTCAAAAATCTTCAAGTACTTTATAAATCTATTTTATGCTTTCCACTCTGACTAAACCAAACTGAAGTTTCAGCATATAGCTGAATAATACTTACGTATCGTCACTTCCCTTGAAAAGGTATCCAGGCTTTAGTTTTAGCCGGGCTACGTACATAATAAAGTCAGAATGATGTAACGTTAGTAATACTAGTAATACTACTACTAGTATGCTGCCATCGATCCTATGACGAGTTCTCTGTTCCATTTGGAATTCCTACGTGTCGGTGTAAACTAAAGTGAAACAGCGCCATCTATTACATTCGCCTTTTCATACAATGTTCGGCCACGACCATTTAATTGCTAGGGGTGGCATAATTTTCAATGTGCAAACATGCTTTTTTAAAGTACCCCCTCCCTTTTTTCTTCGATTTATCCTTTGCCTTGAATGGGATGGACACAACGGTCCTCTGGAATCATGATGAATTATCCACACCACCGCCGCTCTCGGCTTCCGTACAAACCATATATTGGCAGTTAAAACGGAACTTTAACCGCAGACAGCATGGTTCGGATTTGGATGAGCGGGTAGCACTATAAACCTACCACAACCTTTTTCCAATGAGATTCCAAAACGGGCGTCTTCTTTTGAAGACAAGAATGCAACTTTCATCGAAACACACAGATAACTGACTTTTCACCAGATCGAATACGACATACTCTTCGATGCGTACAATATCACCGACGAAACTTTTACCGCCCGTGGCACTACATAGCCGGCATCTACCCCTATGTGACACTGCTAATGTAGGTTATCAGTAAATGCGGTGCAACGCGTGCGAGAAAGGCAAACATGTGGGTCAAGCCGGCACCCTCTTAGACTGCAGAGGTAATTAACTACCACAAAAAATATCCTGGGTAAATCAATTAATCAATCAATCAAGAATTATTTTCCTCTGTCCAAGCATTTCAGTAGTATTACACTGAAAAATAAGTAGTGCTAAAAACAGCACTTGAAGGGCAGATTTTTTGCACTAGAGACCGCACCATTGGTGCAAACGACAGCACTCTCAAGGTGCTTATATTTTTAAACACTTGTGAGTTGCAGGACCTAAGCACTTGCAAGAGCTACCTTTAACTCAACCCACCATAAGTGCTACCAGACGGCACTAATAGGCGGTGCGAAAGAAACTTAAATATATTTAACTTAAAGCACTTAAAAGAGCCTTATATGGACTGCTTCGTTGGTGCTACCATAGCACTTCTTTGGGTGCCGCAGGGACAGCACCAGGGAAGAGCAGCAGTAAACAGCACTTGCAAGAGTTGTCCATAAATCTTAAAGTGCTGGATTAAAATCTTCAAGAATAATAATATGTAGAGTAACCTAGAAGTTTTTATTTGCCAAACTCCTAATTTGGAATATACTGTACAATTTTTTAAAGCGTTAAAATCATGAAATATACAAATTCAAATAATTATGAATACGTGTGAGCACTGTGCTATGTTAGTTGACAAATTCCTGATAAAAGTCAAAACCAAAGATACTGAAATTCTCCTAGAAATTTAGTGTTTTTGAACATTTTCCCATCTAAATAGTGCCGCCCACTTTTCTGTTATGACGGCACTATAAAAGTGCTGTATAATTAGCACTATAAAAGTGCTGAAAAGGCGTTTTGGGTTCTAATTAAATTCAGCACCCAGAAAGTGCTATCAAAATAGCACTTCAGTTTTTGGAGTGTACTCAAACCACTGTTTGTCTAATTAAATATATCTCCTACTCAATTCTAATTGAGGTACCCATCTGTCATTCAAAGACTAATTCAAAAGGAAGTGAATGCTAAAAACTATTCACATACCCACGGTCTCAACATTAACCTTGGTGTCTTCAGCGACTTTCGCTCCCGCCTTGCTTACAGGGAAGGTAATACGTACTATTTACCATTCTCACTGCAATTTTCACTTCTTTATGGACCTGTTGTTTGTAAATTAAAGACCCTGTACAATACAGCTTCTTGTGTGGTCTATATGATAGCTGATGTTAAGAAAAAACCAACACCATCACAAAAAGAGAATCCGATTGGTGTAGCCCCTGGAGACATCTTAAAATTAAGTTTCTGAGCTGTACTCAGATACCGGAAGTGAAAATCTCAATTTTGGTGCGTTCGACCGGGCGCCTCGAGTCTTGGCTCGAGTGACACTTTGACGTTAACAGTTTCGGTTTTTACGCATGCCTGTTAAGCCAGTGACGCGAATGGTAGCTTGAGTCGAAATTGGCTTGCTGGCTATGCACGTAGGTGCTAGCGCCATCTTTGTTTACATTAAGTATAGAATTACATGATGAATTAGCATTAAAATGTACGTTATACAGGCTAAAAGCTATATACACAAGGCTTAACACAGTTGTGATTCCATACAGGCCTATCCTATACGCAGGGCTTAACATAATTGTGATTCCATACAGGCCTATCCTCTAATCATCTCCAGATTGTTTTCATTTTGCGGTTTTTGTTGAAATAAAAAATGTCTCCCGTGTTCACAATTGTGCAACACATAGCCTACCGTGCTTGCAACGATGATAACTTAGATTTTAAATTCTATTTTAGTAAACAGCTGGACAACAGAAATTAGTCTACGTATCATAAGGGCTACTACTTCACACTTGTCCGCTGTTAATATATGGACATCAGCTAGATCATAACTCTTCAAATCTAAGAAAGCAGGCCTAACATGATCCCGCTAATGATAGGGCTATATATTTCGGTAATACATCTTACTATGCGCTGAATGTGCTTTCACTAATCGCAACCATGAGGCACTTCGGAAAAGAGCAATATGTACAGTACTGGCCTACGGCTGCATTTTTTAAAAACTGTACCACAAAGGTCTTCAAGCTGAAGAGCTGTTCCTTGGTTTGTTTAATAATTACAGCTAGCTTTTCCCACGAACATAGTTCTAATGTTTGCAACACCTGTGTATACGACAAACGTGATTTTAACCTATTGTGTGACGCAAATTACATCACTGGCTCAACTGGCCAACCTCTGGAGGCCGACCACTTTGGTCGGCTCGAGATGTGACATTTCAGTGACGTTTACTCCATTCGTATGACAACTCGAGTCACTCGGGCCACTCGAGTCGCCCAGTCGAACGCAATTGTTAGGTGCGTTCGACATTATGAAGTAAATGACAGAATGAACAAGCCAAAACTATATTGCGTGTTGTTGCATTGAGTGCAAACGCTGTTTCAAGGCATAGAGCAAAAATGGCCAGTTAATCGTCCTCGGGCTCAGACGAAATTGACCTTACCATGTGAGAATCTTTTTCACGTTTTGACGAAGAAAATATCCTTCAATATCAGATGAAGAAGAAAAGACAAATGAAGAATCGGTTCAAGGCATTTTGCCTTACCAGTTTGAGCCGCTCGCAAAAGAGGAAGCAGTTGCAGGCGATCGATTAGTCAGTTACATAGAGTTTTACGCTCCAGTTTCCAACCTATTGGATCAAGTCGAGCCGGCCACGGCCTCTCTCCAGTCGTTGCTCACCGGCTTGTTTTTCCTACTCCATTGCCTATGCGGAATATCACGCCAACGGCAGTAGGTTACATTTCTAGTCTTTGGTATGACTCGACCTGAGAATGGCATCCAGGCCTTCCGCTTGAAATACGGATGCTCATACCGTTAGACCAAACACGCGGTATGAGACGATCGAGTAGGCCTCTAGATGATGCCGACGGTGACGGCGAAGCAATAGCTTGGCTGAACGACTTGGAATGGTAACACTTTGTACCGATGATTGTCGTTTTCCCCGTGGTTCTCATTCGTGATGTACAATAAGTGTTACCCATGTAACAAATTTGTCGGTATTCAACGACATTCAAGTCATAAAGAATCATTTATCTCACATTGTTTCATAGGCTATATAGTAGTTGTCGATGTCGCAAGAAATTCGCGTTGTCGCTGACGATGAAAACAGTGTCCTCGAAATATATATTTTTTTTTCTATCTTGAAATGTGTTCTAACATCGGAATACCTATGGTAGTTTCTAATAACTATGTTTTTTCTACTTACATTGCTAGTCGAGACACTTGTACCCTAACATAACCATTAAAAGTTTTGTAACTTTAATTTAAATGGTGCTTCACTTTCGAACGAATTTCTATGAGGAAAAATTTAATGTATTAGTAGTTTTTCTAACATATCCTTGAGGAAATTAAGCGTTATGTAAGAATTGTATAAATAACCTCCACCCTTAATTAAAAACATTGTTATCATTTTTTGGGAGGAGGATTCAGACAAACGTTTGTTTACGTATATCAGTTTATTTTGCAATGCACGTTCCATGACAATAAAACAACTTTGCGAATATGACACCGTATTACATTTCTACTCTCTAATTAACTCGCACCAATACCGCTGTTATTATTGCAGATACCTATAAAAACTTGTCACGTTTTGGTGAACGAAAATTGGTTTTCTTTTCAACGAGTAAATTAAACATGTTGCGTGTGACCTAGAAAAATACACTTTTTCAAACAATAGCGAACTATAGGGGCGAAAATCTTTGGGGCGTCGTTCACTAAGTATTACTTCCCCTGTGACAATTAAAGTAACATATAGTTGAAGAATTTCATCTTTAATAGTTTTTAGCTTGTTTTCTTACCTTTGAAACTTACTATGATGGCAAATATAATGTAAAGTTGTATGTAGCTAATGTTGATCTTGAATGATTGACTGCAATATTATTCTCACTTTTACAGAGATAAGTGACTCTTATTCTACGAAGAGCGATGGAAAAATGGGTACTGTTATTGAATCCCAGGATCCTTCTTGGTACACCTTTTAGCATCTACCCGATCAGTCATTTTCTAACGGGAACATCATCAATGATCTTAGCAAGCTCCACAAGCAGCGTTCACAAGTGGCTGCCCATGTGAGCCCTTGATTTGTTTCAGTGTAACAGAGTAGTCTCGCCGGTTGAGTAAATCAAGGCGGTGATGTTACACTGCGGACCTTGCACTGAGTAAGTCATACGGGCAAATGCGTTCTATGACACTGTATCTCTATGTTGTTTTACCAAATAATGCGATCGGGCGCCCGTCCACGTGCTGTAGGCTAGCTAGCCACCTACTTAAGGCTAAAGCATTTCAAAGTGACAACCGTTTGAGACACCGCCCGTTTCTGAGAGCCAAATATCAAATAATTAATGGCATTCTTAGACCAAAATCTGTCCTGCTTTTTCGTGTTACTTCGTGACGCACTTCGGAGGGTCTGATTGAAAAAAATACGAATCGGTGGGAAAAGATGAAATAATAACCCATGCAATTACCACAAGAGATCCGTTTGGCCTATGGATCAAGAAAAAATAAGTAAAAATATTCAGACCTTTAAATTCAAAATCTCGCGAAGGTTAGATAGACACACAACTTCCACGTTTTGAGTATACTTTTCCTCAAATGGTACTAAAACTGCACCTGAAGACTCTGATCATGTTCTAAAGGCACTTTAATTATTTGAATTGCGCTTTAATGTAAAATTTATGAAAAGTTACACAAATTTTTATGATATTTTTGGTACTTGGGATTAAAAAAGGTAAAAAGATGTGGAAAGAAAAAGGACACTTTGTCGCGAACGAGGAACTGTATATGTCCCTGCTACGTCGGTTTCGCGCGTAACGTTAACTGCAAATGAGTGACTCGAGCTGGATACCGATCCAAATTGTGTAATCTGCTTCAGTCCGATCTCTGAAAAAAGAATAATACCCTTCAACCCATCTCTTATCATTTTTGTATCGAGGACCGACGAAATCTGGAAGGTGAACAGTACAAATACGGGCGAGAATGTCAAAAAGCTGTATTTCGTGTAATAGGTTCTAATAGGCACTGTCATCTGGGGGTGTGTTGATTTTCAAGTTATATGTGAGTAGTTGTAATTTTAATTCGGCTTTGCAGTAACTTACGTGCTATCTAAAAATCGTATACCGCTACAAACTTACTTAAAATTTGGTGGTCGAACTGTTATTAGCGGCTGGGAACGGTTTCCCTTCCGAAATATATCGGGATTCGTGTACTAAATTTTCTGGTCCCAATATGTGCTCAGTACTAGTTCCAAACTGAAAACGGTACACTGACCACATTTTGTAAAAGCCATCGGCCCTTTCCCAATGAAATGCTTGTTGTGACTTTCGACGAAGTAGCCATGTATTAAAGTTTTGATCTTTCTGGCAGAAAATCTCATCAGAAATTCCTGCCCCTGGAGACTGGGCGTCATGACATGGCCGATAGCTTTAGACAGGTTTAGACTGGTTTTTCAATAGAAAATCGCAAACACACCTTGGTATTTTTCATACTACTAGGCATGCAGTAGGCCTTTCAGATGGGGATAGGGAGGCTGCACTCCTCCCAGAGCAGGTGAAGTGTTTATTTCAGGGTCATTTACTGACACTTGTATGTATTTTAGGGCAAGGGGTAGCCTGCGGTAGTCAGTTCGGCCTGCAGCGGACCGTGTTTATATGCGGCCGGGCAAAATAAGACTTGAAAAAATATTCAGTTCACTGCAAACAGGATCCTCCGCCTCTCCTTAAAGATGTCTTCCCGTTACGCCTTTGTGTATTCTTTACCAAGTTTTCACAACCCAAGCTAACTTTGAATAGGGGTGTGCTTTACTGTTGAAAATAGGCCTTTCAAGATGATGGACCTACATGCTCAATACTTGTTAGTTACTAGGCATGTTAATTAACTAATTCGGAACATGAATGACGGTACGCGATATGTTTTTTTTAAATATATCAACTTGAAAAATTGGTCAGGGAGTTTTTACATTCTATTTCCGTTTTTTTAATCTAAGTTTTAGTTGAGCATAACTTTACTAAAGTTGGACCGACTTCCTTTGTTCAAGATCATTTGCTATCTAATTTTGGCTGAATTCGATTCTATAGTCAGATACAAATCAATCCTTGAAACTCGCAAGTTTGAACCTGATGGGGGTGCGGCAAAGATATACGGAAGGTCACATGCAAGCGCTACTCTGGATCCGATGTCCCTCATGCGGTCAAGGGGCAATGAAAAGTTGCGGATGTGAAATATTGCTCATTTGAATAAAGAGAAAGTAGTTTTCTTCTCTTGTAGGTGTATACCCAGCAGAAATTTCCAAATTCAATTGACCAAAGTTTCACTGAATACCGTCCACTTGAAATGGTTTCCATATTTTTGTGACTGAAAAGTTCTAAAAAGATTTGTTGTTGCCAGCAGTAAAACATAATTTTGTAAAACCTATACCGTTTGGGATTTGCTCAGTTTCCATCAACTTAAAAACAATGGCGTAGGCAGCAATATGAAAGTGGGAGGGCCGGGAACAACTTTGGACCATGCACCACACCTTACCCTCATTGACCAAAAGGTACATTTCCTTACGCTATTTTTTTTCGGTATTTTTCCTTCGAGCAAGAATAACTTTTTGGGGGGCGCCCTGGGCGCGCCAAAAATTTGGGTCACTTTATACGGGTAAATATGAAGCTTGTATTGCAGAAAGGAAAGGAAGTTTAACAAAATGTAAGGAAATTCGAATATTTGGGGACAATCGAAGAATCTACGTTTCCTATTAGTATATATCTGAGATAGCATGTCGACTTAAGTTCATTGTTGTTACATAATGTTATCTAAAGAGTGCGGATTAATGCTCAAGTTCTCGGCCACATTCAAAAAGCTTCCGACACTTTGTTGCTTAATTAAGACAAAAATTTAAAAGCCCAAAATGGAAGTAGAATTTAGGGAAACGGCACTGTAGCGGCTCGAAAAAGTTTACCCCTGAATGCTTTATGAGCCACCACTTACTGCATTAAGGGTTGCATTTTAGGGCGTGCAAAGCGCGCGGAAAATTTGCCTTTTTAAAACTAATTATTAGGCCTACATATATGGAGCTTCTGTTAGGAAGAATACATTCACACGGACTAAGCACGGACTGAGCACCAAGCACAATGGCAGTAGTTGTCTTTTACAGTCTTAAGTATGCCCCGGCCAAGACTCGAACTCCCGACCTCCCAACTGCAAGTCCAGGCGCGAATCCCCACACTCAAAAAGGGGGGCTTACCTAAGAGAAAGCAGGGGTGTGAGGGAGTTGCACGGTTAATTTTCCATATGTTTTGTCGTTGATGTGGCGAAAAAGGAATGGGGCCATAAACCCCCCTCCCCCTTATATCCGCGCCGGAGGTCGGATGCTTTAACCACTTGACCATGCCATCGGTTATTTACTCTCTCATAACTCAACTGCAAACTATTGTGAATCATCTCTTGGTATCCTTACTGGACGCATCTCTTAACTCTCTGGTTCTTGTTTTTCATGTCATGTGTCATTATTTTCTTCCTCTTTTCTATTCCAAATTCTTATTCTTGTTTTCTTCTATTTCATTTTCCTTCTCCGCTATCCCTTCGCTATCCTTTCTCGTTCCCGTTCCTGATTTGTTCAACCTTTTTCCTCAGAGAGTCGTCCTACTCCCCTGTTTTCCCCTCCCATCAATTAATTGATATAAAAGTTAACTGCTATCAATTTCACTGACCACTGCACTGTGCACTATGCACGGCATTGTATAGATTTTGTACGTGTCAGAAAATTCGTGGAACTAGTATATACAATGAATGTTGGCCACAAAAAGCCAACAATTCACCCTCAAATTTCTCTTCGTAGGCCAACTCGTTCGCTTGTGGTAGTTGATATTATGTTCAAAAGGTTAAAATTGACCTTCGTGGGTAATTTTCATGCCGATCCTCAGATGTGCGTCACGAAAGTCAAAAACGAAAGCACTTTTTCGTATACGGCCCGCTGCCTATCTCTATACAACTGAAGGGAAGTTGCGGATCAGGTCTCGTTCACGCCATAGCGATAACCACTGTAACTGTACCACTCTAAAACAGGTGTGCGCAATGATCAATGTGCCAATGAAAGGAGAGAGACATAAAGTTAACTTTCAAAAGAATGAAAAATTCAGTGTGATCGATGTCAACGGAAGCCTCTCATGTTCTGAATTAAAGGGAAAGTTAAACCGTAATGGATTGCGAGCAAGTGACTGGCGCGAATCCCAGCGTGGTATGGGTATGTAGTCGAAGTTGTGTGGCTATTTTGTTGGAAAGAAACCTAATATTATGTTTATTTTTTTTTTTTTTTTCAAATCTGAGTATCACGTCCCGTTTACGAAATAACAACGCACATTAGAGGATAAAAGTAGCAATGTATACAAGTATTTAGAGTTAAATATATTACGATAAATAAACATTTCACATTGCAGATATTTGAAAGCAAGAAAAAAAGGAGAAAACTTTTCCAATAAGAAAACTTTTTGATGACACGGTTTCTCTGATTCTTCGAAAGAATTCATTGAAATCTTATATAATTATATATATATATATATGTATGTATACATAAATATATATATATATATATATATATATATTTATATATATATATATATATACGTATATACATATATATATATATATATATATATATATATATATATATATATATATATATATATATATATATATATATATATATATATATATATATATATATAATAAGGTCGACTTCTGCGTAGCACTGGTAAAGTATGAAGGTAAACAGATTGGAATGATAAAAAGTGCTAAAATTCAGAAGAAAAATCCGCAACGTTTCGGGTATGTACCCTTCATCAGGCGGCAAAATAATAACTGATCAAAAAAAAAAACGATATTCAAAAGAAACAACAAACGCGTGCCGATACAACTCGATCGGCGCGCGTACAAAGGCAAAGCACCTACGTCAACGCGTTGTGTGTCTTGCAATGTCACCATCAACTCCTTACAATCGTTTCTAAGTCCCTGTAGTGCACTGGTAACACACGCACTACCCATGACAACATCCATCCAGCAAGCCAAACCAAAACGCGCCGACGTCAAGCGTACAACCTCTTTACAAAGGGATTGTCAATAATGAAATTTTTGCCTACTTCGGGACGCAATTTTAAACACAGCTAAACGACGCAACCGTGCAAAACAAGTTAATAGTGATGACGCGATAAAAATTAAAAGTAACAATAAATACACGCTAGGCCATTATGATGTTATTATGAACGGACTTTGTAAGGAAAATTGAACACGATCAATTTAAGTTCAAGTTCGGCAAGCAGTCCGTTGTAAAAAAAAAAAATTAACACAGTCTATAACAGTTCAAGTCTGACGTTCAGCCCGTTAGGAGCTAGAGTTCCTAGCCTTACTATCAGTCGATTTTCGGCAGTAAGACGATCACGGTCGGAACCTCTGCATGAGATGGCCGCCGTGACCATCAGATCCTGTATAGAACAGGTCGATGGGGGGTTAAAATGGTTGGCAACCGGGTAACCTGGAAGGTTTTGCCTAATAGATCTCAAATGTTCAGTAACCCGATCAGCTAATCGACGTTTAGTTTCACCCACATACATCATGGCACAGCGCTTACAAACTAGGATATACACTATATTAGTAGACGTACATGTAAAATGATGTTTGACTTCGAAGGAATTGTTGTTGGGACCTACAACAGACAGAAGCCTGTCTTTGCTAACAAGTTTACAAGTATTACATCTACTACGGTTACAAGGAAACGTCCCTGCCGGATGTATCATAAAGGGTTGGGGATGTGAGGCCCGAACCAAGTGACTTGAGATGTTTTGCTCACTTCTATAAAGGCCTTAATTGGCGGTTCGGGAAAATACTCACGGGTAGAAGGTTCTCTTCCTAGAAGTTTAGCGTTTCTGTGAATTGACTCAACAATGGGGCGAACTGAAGGATGATAAGACGCCACGAAGGGTATTCTGGAAGTGGATTTGACGATATTAGTCTTGGGGGCCATGATAGTTGCTCTGTCCATCCCTGGAACCCTCCCTAGTGCCTTCATGAGTACCTTACGTGGGTACTGACGTTTTTCGAAAAAGGAGATCATATCTTGAGAGACCTGTTTAAAATCCCTATTATCGGAACAAATGCGTCCAGCCCTCAAGAGTTGCGAGTACGGGATAAAGTTGGTACATGACCTAGAGTAAGTAGAAAACACCACAAATATGACAATTTTATATATATATATATATATATATATATATATATATATATATATATATATATATATATATATATGTATATATGTATGTATATATATATATATATATATATATATGTATATATCTATATATATGTATATATATATATATATATATATATGTATATATATATATATATATATATATATATATATATATATATATATATATATATATATATATATATATATATATATATATATATATATATATATATATATATTTTTCACTAAATCCCCACTTAGGGGGAAAGTTGTTATTGAAAAGTCGACCTTAAGGGGAAAAAATTTTTGGGGCGAAATATAAGTTTGGCCTTAACGTTTCTACACAGTTTTTCTATAGAAGTACGTAAACGGACGATCGCCCTCCTAGATTTACAAAGAAGATACAATTACTTCGAAGTTGTAAAATTTACGGACATATATATATATATATATATATATATATATATATATATATATATATATATATATATATATATATATATATAAATATATATATATATATATATATAAGGACTAAGGTACTGCTATGCACTGGAGAAAACAAAGGTCGATGCAAAAACATGGTAATACAGAGTGCAATATAATAGAACCAAAATTGGAGTTGAACGAAAAATAGAAATTACGACGTTTCGGGTTACATGCCCTTCAACGCGGTAACAGAAAGTCAACTGAAGTCACACACACGAGAAGTCAAAGTCAAGGATAAAGCACCAGTCAATAACAGGATTAAAACCCTTCAAGCAGTTATTCTAGCTTAGAATTAAGGCCATGATTTTTTACAACATAGCTTTACAGAACTGTTTCGTAAGGGCCAATAATGTTGGTCCTCACTCCTCGGAAGTCTGACGTAGAATGATGTCAATAACGTTAAATACGTATGTGTTCGCTGCTTTGAACGTGTCCGTTTTAAAGCAGGTATTTATTCTGTGTTCGTTGTAAACAGGCAAGAACGATGTACAGCGAGCCAAGATACATTAACTATTATAATAATTACACAGTAGATGTTTGTTCCTCTGTCTACAAGAGCTTATCAGTTCGTTTCTTTTATTTAGAGTTGCTAAGGAAAGTTTGAGTATAATGAAGAACTTTTCTTCCAGAGAGAGATTACAAGTTTTACATGATGTGGAGTATGCTCGAGCTTTGTTAATGAGTTTCCATTTTACGGAGTGTTCTACATTTGAATCCTTTAGTTTCCAGATGTATTCACTGAGAGCAGTTGCGTTTCTTTTGTCTTTGTGTTTGAAGCAAGACTTGTGAGCGGTGTATCTTGTTTTGAATGTGTTCTCTGTTAGACCAATGTATGTTTATTCGTTGTGATTACCGTGGCGTGTTACACATGCTTGGTACACAATGTTGTTCGTGAGGCAGTTGCCTTCCAATGGGCATTCGCTTTGCTTTCAGTTGCTTCGCGTTGCTAGTTGTGCTTCCTGTTTCGCGAGTATGTATTTGTTGTGGGCTGATATGATTTGGTCTCTGCTTGCCAATCAGCCGTAACTCAGTTTCACAAACTGAACAAACAACAGTAACAATTGGACACGACAAACATCAAATCCGAAGTGATCGCTGTAAAAACAGAACCGGACGAAAGTGGCTGTCAGAAAACATGAGTGCGAAGGATGAAACACAAATCAAAAAGGAAAAAGAGCGTCCTGGCTGAAAAAGTGCATGTAAAAATCGAACAAAGTAAGTTGTTGTCGCCTTTAAACACGGACAGACGAAACCCCTAATCTCAGAAAATCTATTTGTTGACGAAACTAACGGATTTAAAAAATACCTCTCACGTTGAAATGTCAGTTCCTTTGCCTTTCTCCTGTGAATAAACCCATAAGGGATAAATTGAGGACAACCTGTCGCTCAGATTTAGGGCTGTATTATCAGAACAATATTTCTCAAATTTTCCTACGGAGCTACTTGAATGGATTATGTATTGAGTAGCTGGTAAACATATCTTTGTTTAACTTCGTACGAAATAATATTACGTTGCTGTGGCTTTTAAGCCAGAACAGACAAAACTGATGCCGTATCTTTCTGGATCCATTTGTTGTGGAAACCAATCGAGTAAGAAGCTTTCCCTCAAGTAGAAATCTCATTTTTTTTTTTTTTTTTTTTTTTTTGGACTTTCTCTTGCAAAAAACTTTACTTCAAATTAAAGAAACTTATCACTCAGTTTTTCGATATATATAATAAGCAATATACTTCTAACATTTCCAGTACGAGGCTGTATAAATGCCCAATAATAATACGGGTACTTTGTCAACATATATTACTACTAGTTCGTAGGAAACATTAACAGTGGTGTGAAGGAGTTGCATTGATAATTTCACGTATGCTTTATGTTGTTGATGTGGCGAAAGGGGGAGGTGATTCCGTAAAAGTCCCCCCGCGGATCCGAGACTGCGATGCTTTATATTTTTTAAAGCTAATCGAATGAAAAGCTACTTCTTAAAATGTCCTTCTTTTAACTTTCCCTGGGTACAACATCACAAAAGTTGAAGGAATCTTATTGCAAAATTGAAGGTCGGCATCACTTAGCAATACTTCTTACGGTTTCGTTCGTGCGAAGATGAATGTATACTAATAATTTGATAGCTCGTAAACATTTATAAGTTCTACTTTGTACGAAACAAAATTAAATTGTCGTCGCCCTGCACTTGGACAGACAAAATGCCTTATTGTTACGAGATCTATCTGGCGACGAAACCAATCGATTAAAAAACTACCTCTCAAGTTAAAATGCCGTTTCTTTGGCCGATCAATCTCATTCAAAATGAGGACAACTTGTCGCTCAACTGCAGGTCTTTATCAACAATGCAAGATAAGTAAGTTGTTGTACGAGATCTTTAGGTGTAGCTCCAAACAAAAAGAGTTCTATTTGATTTCAAATGATTTTATTCGTGGATTTGACTTCCAAAAAGAATTATCTCTTAGTTATTCGGCCGGCCTAATATTAATCAAATATCTACAGGTTACTCAAGTGCTCCTCGACTGAAGTCTTATGCACGATTGTTCAGCTAGCGGGCTCGGTCTTGGGAAACCTCGTGCGAGATCCAAACACCTGCTGTGCCCTGATTGGTCAAAAGTTATGACGCACCAATGCAAATGAATGTAATGATATAGGTGACCAATGAGGCGGCTGCAAAGGGGGAAATGGCCACACCTTGAAAATATGGGTTACAGTGTGCACGTGGAACTAGGGCGATGTGATATGTCACGTCCACCGGTAACACGTGACGACGAAACAGGAAGGGCCCTGGGAATCTAGAACAAAGGAAGGGCGAGTTGCTCGTAAACAACAAGATGGCGTCTGGTAAAGGTCAAGGAGAGTGCACCATACTACATAACACTAAACATCATTTTTTACAGTTTCTTACAAAGATTGCGTTCATGCGTATAAAAGTTTGAGTCGCTCTCAAATATATATCGGTACTACTTCGTAGGAAACAGAATTAAATTTAACCCTGGTCGGACAAATTCCTCTTCTTACTGGATATATTTGCTAAACAAACCAATTGAGTGAGAAGCTACTACAATAGAATGTTTCTTTTATTTTAACTTTCTCTCGGGCGCAACATCACATAAATGGAAGGGAAATTATCGCTCAACTTTTGGTCCATATCAATAAAGTAGTTCACACACTTTCGTACGAAGAAGCTGTGCACAGGCGTAATATTATTTGGGTAGCTCGTAAACATTTATAGTAACTGTTTTATTTTGTGCGAACCAAGCTGAAAATCATTCGTCTTTAAGCCGGGAAAGACAAAAAGGTTTAATCTCGTTGGAACTTTTTCTTGACAAAACCAAAACCAAAATTGAAAACGTACTCCTCACTCGTTGTGACATTTATTTTGACTATCTTGCGTGAACAATTTAAAAAAAAAACAAAAATGGAGACAACTTGTCACTCAATTTAGGTCGTTATCGACGGTTTGGGTGAAAACAAGCATGGACTAACCATACACCTGTTTAAAGGGCCCATCGAGGCCAAATGTAAAGGACCTTGAAAAGTTTCGTCATGCTCGGATACCACAAAATGGGTGTTGGGGTATGAAACGGCCCACTCCCACAAGTTACAGAAAGGGTCTAAATGAGCGGGTTTTCCATATAACTCTATTTTTAGAAGAAAAACTCATTTTGAGGTTACGTACGTGGATATCCGCGAGAATTTGTAAAATATATTTTGAATGGGTGAATTCAACAGTGTATATTTATGACAAGATATATCTTCATTTTTGTATTATACTTTTTACGAAAAGAATATAATTCCTCGTCGTTCGCTATATGCATTGGTCTTACTTGATATATTTGTCTTTTTCAGTAAAACTCTAGGTACCCCATTGGACTGGAGTGTCCAATCGCTCATTATAAGTTTGTGCATTGCGTTATCTCTCATATAAATAAAGCCAGCTCACCGTTCAGTTGTAAGATCAATATATCAGAATCAATACTTTGTGTGGTTCCGTTCGAAGTTGCATGCATGTCTAAAAATAATTTCAGTGGTTTGTAACATATTGAAGTACTACTTTGTACGAAATGAAAGATTTTTTGTTTAATATAATAATGCCCCCTGCCTTTTCTTTTGAACCGGTGCTATAGCCGATTGGATAAAGGCGGTGGCATTTAAAACGATGAAGCTTAGCAACCGGGAGGTCTGGAGTTCGATTCCTGGCCGGGTCAAAGTAAGGTGGGTTTTCCATCCAAGCGCAATCTACGGTTTTCCCATCTAAACTGGCCTTTCAAAAAATGCCAAATTTGATCCAAATTGTTGAGTTGGTTGCCACCCGAAGGTAAGTTGTAATTCATAAGCCAACGGCTTCTCCCACATTCGTGGTCGCTTAGCGTCGTAGAACAACTGCCCTTCAAGGCCCGATTATTTTTATATTACAGTATATCTATTTGTTTGTTGAGTAGAAAGCAAATCCGCGTTGTAGTCAGCCTTTTTAAGACCTGGACATCACATGAAATATGTAAGTACGTTTTCTTATGAAGCTGTTTGAACGTCCAGTATTTTAATTGAGTGTTTGCTAAACTTTCGTAATATGTTAGAACTTGTGCGAAAATATGTACGGCACTATGCTAAATGAACTTCAACTTTTTGTTTCCTTCGTATGACGTCATTATGATGAATAAACCAATAAATGAAATAAACAATTTTTTACAGTAATGTCGGTAACATATTTAATACAAAACTTGCATTCTATAAATAAGATGCATGTTCCAACAATGAACATAGTTCGTTTCATGAAAAGAGAGAAAACTGCATGTGGTATACATACTGTTATTACATAAACGGGACGTGACACTCACATTTTCTGCTGGTGCAACATCAAGAAAATTGAAAGAAACTATCGCTAAGTTTAAGGTCTTTATCACTGAGCAATGTTTCGTACAGTTTCGTACGAAGCTGAATACATGGATAATGATAGGTTGAGTAGCTTGAAAAAATTATTAGCTCGACTTCTTACAAAACAAGGACAATAATTTTTCGCCTTTATCCGGAACCGACAAAGTGTGTCGTTCTTACTAGATTTACTTGTTAAACAAACCAATTGAGTGAAAAGCTACCCCGCACGTTGAAATGTCGTTTCTTTGGACTTTCTCTCGTGAGCAACTTTTCTTAGTTGCACTCACTTTTTAGACATATATATCGTAAGCATCACACTCCGTACATTTTCGCACGGAACTGTATGAATTCGTATTTATTATTTTATTATTTTAGTACTTCGTAGGATATATTAGCATGGAATGTTCTACGGGGGTAATGGTGTGCCCCTTTATTTTGTTAGCTCCCCCAAAATTGGACAAATGATTTATGTAAACTATCAGTAAGAGACAAAGATAAGCTTTTAAAATGTTGTTCATGGTACTACATGGAGTAGAACGTTTTGTTGCATGGCATTGCAAAATATAATATATTCCTGTAAAGGCATGTTGCTGAATTAATGGAGTTAATTTTACAATCGATGTCGCTAGTTGGTCTGATGTGACATCGAACACACATTCAAACAATCAACGTAACAAAAACGCATGACAGAAGTGCGCTCTTTGCACTAGAAATGTTCACATAACCGTTGTTAGACTACAGGTACTATGCTACAGAAAACTTATAGTTCGACAACATTTATTTGAGTTATTCTCTGGATTAACAACACAATTCAAAAAATAATACAACGAAACAAAGCTAAAAAGAAACTCAGGAGGAAACTCAGAAAAACTCCATAGAGCTTGTAAAAGAGCCCCCCGGAAAAAAGCTAAAACAAAATTAACAAAAGGAAAGAGGATACAGAATAGCAACAACAGGAAAATCATAGAGAGGAAACTAGGAAGAAGGCAGACTGAGAAGAAGAGTCAGCTACGTTTACTCATTAGAAACAATTTTAGGGATTTCTTAAATAGGTTTAAGGAGTGACACCGTTGAATGTTAAGTGGGAGGGAGTTCCAAAGATTGGGTCCAGTAAAACGAATTGTTTACTGCGAAAATGCCAGTCTAAATGAGGGTGTAGAAAGAGGAATTCATGAAACGTGTAAAGTGTGTGTGTCTCATGTCGAAAGTGAAACATGGATTTGAAGATATTTAGCAGAATATTGTTACACCAGGAGTACATAAAAATACCAATTTGATGGCGATGAATTTCGTAGACATGGAAAATGTTGAATTTTGTAAACAAATCACACGAAGTTAGAGACGGATGATAATTAGCTATCAGGCGAAGAGCTTTCTTCTGAAGACCTAAGAAGGGGTAAATCCTGGAGTAATACTTGCCACCCCATAGTAGAGTACAACAGGATAGATGTGGATGAACCAGACTATTATACAGAGTAAGAAGGATTTTACGAGGAAGATAATGCGGCCATGATAAAAAAGCTTATGCCGCCATTGTAAAAAATATGAGCGTGGATCCCCCCCCCCCCCCACTTTCTCAAAAAAAAAAATCTCCTAAAAATATTTTTTTTACAAATAATTTTTTTTCTAATAACACAATTTCTTTTCTTTGAAAAAGTAACTTTTTTTCTCTAAGAACAAAATTTTTTTCCCCTTAAAAAAAACTACGGAGTCCGAGACACGTGTGTACCTCATTCCATTTAAACACAGTTGTTTTCCAGTATTATCCAAACACAAAGTGTGCCTTTTCAGCGTAATGTGTTAATGCATTAGCGTGTTCTTTTTCACAACATTGAGAGCTATACCCTTCGTTGAACAGTGCCAAAGTATGGGGTACCGTGCTACTGCGGCTATTCACCTAGGAATGTAAAAGTGAATTAAATAATACATCAATAATTTTACTAACCAAAATCATATCATACATTCCCTCTGTCTTAGACGTTTTCTACCCTGCAACTATTGCATAATAGCAGGGGCGTGGGCCTCCCCCCCCCCCCCTTCCAAAAAGGTTGAAGTTTCTTTTACTCCATAAAACAAAACTAAGGCCCTATTTTAACTAAAATCGACTTATGTTGTGTGTCAGTTTTGCTTAATGACGCCCCTTTTGTTATATCCCACGACTTTTCCCCTTTCCACACCAAATAACACTTGCAATTTTTCGGCAAATGCCTAATCATTTTGCACTTAGTTGTTCTTTTTTTTTTCTTTTGGTTGATTTACAGATTTCATTGGGTAATGAATGTTCAAAATTATTACTGCTTTAATTTCTCAATTTCTTAGGAATACTTATTTCGACTGTCCGAGGGGTAAGGAATTTTGGAACACTTCACTCCGACTAATGGTGGTGCTTCGCTCAGATAGTCTTTCAAGCATATGCGTGCAAGGCGGGCAGCGTGGATTGTTTTCAAACTTGGTATGTTGTGCATTATGATTGGACAAAGTCACCTATCGACTTTGTTAGAGTTCAAAAGTCATCTGAGGTCACAAGAGGGTAAATGCTGAAAACGTTATACTTTATCTCAAGGTAGGAAGCTTGGATTGTATTCAAACTTTGTATGTTGATGCATTATGACGGGGAAAAGAATCCCATGGATTTTAGTAGAGGTCAGAGTTCACTAGGGGTCATCCAAACTTCCAAAACAATTTGGTGTGTGGCTGTGGGATGGTAGGAAGATGGCATTTGTAATCCTTAGTGGGGTTAGAAGGTCATTTGGGGTCATCATAGGTCAAACTCTGAAGACCTTGTTAATAGAATATAACTCAAGGTACCAAACTTGGATGGATTTCATAATTAGGATGTGGATGGATTATGGAGAGTTGAAAGTCCCTGTAGTTTTTGGTGGAGGACCGTAAAACTCTAACTAACAAATCAAAGGCACTGTGTGTTTGGATCATCCTAGGAAACAACAGTGTTTAAAGTAATGAGGTACACACATGTCACTTCCTGATCTGCGTGGTTTTTCGTGTTTCGTCTAAAATTGCTTGTAGAGAATTCTTCTTTGCTTTCAGAGAAAGATTTGTTTTTGTTTTTAGAGAAAAAAAATTTTGTTATCAGAGAAAAAATTTTGTTTTTAGAGTATAAAAAATTGTCTTTCTAGAGAAAAAAATGTTTGTAGAGAAAATAATTGTTTTTAGGAGAAAAAAAATTTTGTAGAGAAAATGGGGGTCCTACGCTCATTTTTCTTTTACCATGGCCACATAAGTCTTCTGTACTATACACCATAGTTGCAATTAACAAAAGAAAAATATGGTCCCGGTATTCTACAGCAATTTTCACGGAATTAATTACTACCCATGTCACGTAAACTTAATTTTGAAACTATAATTTCTTTCACCGTTTAGTAGAAGGGCGAATAGAACAGAGCTTTAAAAAGTATCGCCGTCTATTCTAAAGGAATTGTCACGGAATTAGTTACTACCCATGTCACGTAAAATTAATTTTGAAACTATAATTTCAATTTCTTTCACCGTCACCGTGTAGTAGAACGACGAATAAAACAGAGTTTTAAAAAGTAACGTGGTCTATCTTATTTTTCCAAAGTAGAGTCTCAAAGATTATTCGTGATTTTCAAGAAATCCACAGAGATCTTATACCCAAATTGTCACCGAATCAATATTGAACCAAACATAATGAAATATACTCTAAAAGTGTAATGTTTACTGAAAATTGCATGCGTCTTAAGGGTAATTTTTTTCCGTTTCGGCAGCGTTTGTCGTTGCCGTTACCGTTACCACACTGCAAGTGTGAACTTGGCTTAAGAGTTCATTTTCTGCTGCCAAGATGGCAAAAACGTTTTGAAAATTTTATAACCTCAGACTCATCCCAGTGGAAAGACTGAGTTTGGAAGCAAACAATGCAAAGAGAGAACACCTTGTAAAGTAACGTGGACAAATTGAGCCCCAATATATCCAGATAAAATTTTCTATTTTCTAAAGAGTTAGTTGTTGGAACACGAGATAAATAAAGAGTCTCTGGATGAGTTTAGCAAGGCCTGACAAGTGCCATTTCCTGCAAACTGGGAGGCTTTTTTTGGCAAAACTTTTATTGGTACGCTACGCGTCAACTGATGGCGGCGCTCCGCTTAGATAGTAAAACGTGAATTAGCGCCCCAATAATGTCCCTTGAATCGCGCCTGTTTATCAGGGACGTCGATTTGGGGGGAAGGGACAGTGGGACATGCCCCCCCCCCCACTTTTTTGAGTAAACCGTAAAACGTAAAAGTCCTTCCCACTTTTTCGACGTGAAACTTAAAAATTAGATATTACCAAAAAGACTTTACATGTAGGCTATGAAAGGTGTCCGCTACCGATTACGATCGACTAGCTTTCTGTATCGATAATTCCACATGTTTACTTTGCAGATCCCCAAAATTTTCGAGCGCTCCGAGCGCTTGCAGTCTCATTGATGTTCCTTATTAACTTAAATGTCAAATGTATATTATTCATCGGTCTCTATGTTGATAGATATGTTATATAGGACATATGGACGGCTACTCTCCGCGTTTACGGTCCCCACTCACGATTTACGGTGATGGCCTAAACGTTGACTAGCGACTTATCCCACATAAAGTAATAATAATTTTTTGGTCCACTTCGACTTTACTCACGGTGGCCCATAGGAACGGGCCCTCCATGTGGACAGTTGATTAATATGAAATAGTGGAAACCTGCGAGGGTACACTCCATGGATTTACGGGTATGGTCCACTCCCACAAGTTTCGGTAAGCGTTCAACATTTGAATACAACGACGAAATACTAGTTTTGTTGTTTCTTTTTTTTTCTTCGAAAACACTCCGCCGCCTTGGCTTAATCTTTCGAAACAGATATCCGCGGCACAGTTCTTAGCATTCCTGTAAATTAGTGCAATGTTTTAGCAATGGGAAGACACCTCATTAGCCATTGTAGCCCTTCACACAGTCAGAGTAATGATAATGGTTTTGTTTCCATCCTATACATGCCGGGATTTTTTCCTCTTTTTCTTTTCCCCTTTTTTAAATCGGAGTGTTGGTGTTCTTTATTGCAAATATCGTGAACACAGAACTAAATTAAAAATTCGTATTAAGGGTAATATAGCACACGCCAAATCCAAAAATTGCATTGCCGTCTTCGTCGGATGCCTTCATGGGGAACAAACAGAGGAAATGGGTAACGTGCATGGTATCACTGAGGCCGGTGATGGAACATTTTGAAAAGCTTGAAAGTCCAGAGTACACCTACCATGAGGGATAGGGAGAGAATTGCAATCACCACTTCCGCCATTAAAATTCATTGACTCTTTACGCCGAGTCGAAAAAATTCAATGCTCGTCGTGGTAAGAGCCCCTTCGTATGAACTCGGGATGCTCAAATTTGAACTATGCGTATCCCAAACCCCGCATATGGATCATTTTGTAACGTTTCACCTGTAGGAAGACCAAACCTCCACTCTCAGTCCGCTGGTATCAGGAAGGATAAGGCGGGTACGGTACCTACTGTCTCCAAATTCGACGAAAATAACAAATAAGATTCCAAATTTGAAGTCCTTTATCCCGTTGACGACTGTGTGAGCCCTTCAAAAGGGCCCACCCAGGGGCCAAAGCTGATGTTTTTGCAGCATAAATCCCTAACAACACATGATATAAAAATCAGACTTCAGATTTGGAATCCGTATATAGGATTATTTTGATCAAACTTGGGTAACATCGACTTCACATCCAAATTCAACCCCAGCGCTTTGGTGTAAAATGGCTACCCCCTCGGACTGGAACAAAAGTCTTAGAATGTGGGTATTCGAAATATTCTTTGATTCTTAATGTGATGTTTTAAGCGCCCTCATTCTTACAGCTTGTCCTTTATTTGGCTTTCGAAATCAAACATTGGCCCATTTCATTTTCCTTTTTTTTAATTAAACATGCCCTATATTTTGGCCCAATTTCATATAACAGATAACAGTTGCTCCATTTTCGGTACTTTTTGCTAGAATAGAGCAACGTTTTATCCTTTAAGTATCATCATTTTAACCAAGTAGGGAGTGGGGAATGGTGTCCCTTGCCACGAGGTTGAAAGGCTGGTTTTTCCCATATTCCGTACCACTAATTTTGAGGTCCACTTGCCTCCCACCGTGGCCAAGAGGAAGAGGACATGCAATCCCCACAATAGCCTACTGGATTTGATGTTTGATGTCCAGCATGCTAGGATCAGAGGGCTCTTGTCAAACCTGCTAAATGACAGTTTCATTTGGTTGGCTCCAATGTTCGTTGAGAATGAAGACCCAAGACTATGCTAGACACGGAGAAATTACACTGCTGAGTTAAAAAAACATATATATAATATTGGTAACTAGAGTATGAACGAAAATATATATACAGAAAACTGACGTCATGCCAAGTCGCTTCCACGTTCTGAGATGCGTAACATTTTTGGACTATTCGTAATATATTTGGACTTTTTTAACAAACTCAGTCAGCACTAGGCTCTCCCCTATTCGCTACTGAATCGCTGTTCTGAGTTACACGCTCTCTGCAGAACAAAGGATTTTTTAAGATGGTTTGAATTAACTGCACTGTCTATAAGCGAGCATGTGTCGATACGCACATTTTTGTGCACACAAAATCAACGCGGAATCGCTATTATAGCATAGGTATACAGCGTAAAAGTATATAAACTACACGAATGAAATTGCATACAAGTGGCGCTTGTAGGGATGAAGAGCCAAGGTTCCAAAATCAGGAACCGTTTTGGTGACATTTAATCGGCGTACCGCTTTGTTTGACCGTTCGACTCAGCATCGTGTATCACCTTCTCATGTACCGTATGAAATGACATGGCAACATGGATAAGCATGAAGCACAAGATGTCTCAAAACACTGTACTATCCAAACGTATGATCTAAAAACAAGAAACTGGTATCAAATGGCCAAATGACTCTTAATTTAAGAGAAATAATTACAGTAGTATAACATGGGCCTAGTGTGCCCACAAAAAAGAAGTATCTTTTCAGTAAGCTGGCGCCATCTGACATCTAGTGGTCTCTTGGGTTTGTAGGGGCCACAGCAGCTGCAAAGCATCGGACGTCCGGCATACAGAAATGACAAAATAAAATAACTCTCCTTCACAATGTGATTCCAGATACTGTTCAGAACAAGTCCCACATAATGAACACAGAATTGAAGGACAGGTTACTCTGGTGCAAACGAGGTTCACTCGATACAGTTTCTCGTACTGGATATTATTTCTATGTTCGATATGAAGTCGGAGGTTAAACACTATAAATAATAAATTTTGTAACGAAGCATCATGCACAAATGGAACATCCACAAGGTCCATTATATGATTAAAGAAATAATCTAGTTCTCTTCCAGTCCAGTATAACAACCCTTACTCCAAATCCAGATATGAATTAGATACGAAATTTCAAATATGGGCTAGATATGCATTTCATATCTGGCCCATATCTGCTGCAGATATGGGATTTATATCTGGGCAAGATAAAAAAAACTGGGCAAATATAACCTTAATCTGTACCAGAACCAGATCTAGTCCATACATGGAATCAGTTCTTTGTCTGGAACAGAAATGGACCATATAATGCAATACCATTTATGGTTTAAATAGAGCTATTCCATACTGGTCCCATACAAAGCAGTGTCATATCTGGTTTATATAAAGACTTGCTGTATTGATCCCATATAAAGTAGACAAGTATGGTCCATATATGTCCCACATCTGGACCATATATGACTGGACCAAAATTTATGAGTGCACTATCTTTGTGTAAAGCGTATCAGAAGCCTTCTGAGCCCTTTTTTTTCCCTAAAAGTCCCATCGACTCTCTGGCGAAGAGCCAAAGGGCGAAAACTAAACATTTGCTCCCGGAGAAGTTCTGCTCCCTAAAGGAGCTAAACGTCCCAAATGGACAATTGCGCCCTCAAAGGGCAAACAGCATAATGTAAAAGGCTATCTGAACATCTCTAACAAAGTTTTATGTCCATTGTATAACATTGACTTAAGTATTTGAAGTTGTTTAATTACTAAATAGTGAAGAAAAAACTGCTTTGAAATTCCTACTTTAAAATTTTTACACTGCATTGTTGGTTTAAATTATTTTATGGGGCAATATTCCAACAGAAATTTTGTTGAAGGTTTTATTATTTTTCACATTTTACTTCCTTTATCACAAAAAAGAAAATCAGGGCCCTAAATTCCTGACCCCGCACACAGTGGAAAGTCATCTGAATATGTTAATATAATATGGCTGAATATGGTTTGAATGTTATGATTTTGGTTTGCTGATACTTAATTGATACTTTCAGAGAAGGCCTTTATTTAGGACTGGTACACAAAATTAAAACTAAAAGTATGGACCATATAAACGTTTTTATGTAATTCTGGAAGGGTATTTTAATCTGTTATATCTGGCTTGATATGACCATATCTGACTTTATTTGCATATCTGGAAAGACATTTCATCAAGTTATATCTGGCTTGATATGGCCATATCAAACTTTATTTGCATATCTGGGAAGGCATTCCATCAATTTTATATCTGGCTTGATATAACCATATAAAACTTGATATATAATTTCCAGGCATCTAAATCTGCCTGTATATCTGGCTTGATATGGCCATATAAACACTGTATTTAACCAGATTTATCCAGATATTAATCCATATCTGGATTTGGAGTAAGGGAATGCGATAATATTAATAATGGAGCTGCACAAAAATAATTCTAAAGCTTTTCTCTGCCTTAAATGGTGCCAGACAAGACCCGGGTATATGCAGAGGTTGAAAATAAGATTGCACACATACAGATCATTCCATTTTTAAGAGAAAATATTCAAATCTCTTTTAAGAGCTGGGTACAGTAGGTCACATAATTATTTTTAACAAATATGTCTTTACAGTTTAAAAATGCAAGATATATTAGATTTTCACCATGGATGAGAGGTAGAAAGTCACTTTACTGTATCACAGATAAAAACTTGTAATATTTTCCTCCTTAAATTTGAAGCCATAGCAACGTCTCCACGGTACAGGTCAATAAAGTATAAAATTATTAGGCAATTGAAAGAACTCCCTTTTTGCTTGCAACCTTTAATCACCAAAACTCAAGTCTCTCTCCTCTTCTTCTAAAACTATGAGGGAAACCCACCATCCACACACTGAGCGCAAAGCGCGAGGCTCACCGGATAGGATCCAGGGGCCCCCTTAGGATCCCTGGCGGGGTCCAGGGGCAAAGCCTCTGTGGGGATCCAGGGAGCGAAGCCCCCCGAAGCTCCTGGGTTTTGGCGTGTTTGTGGGGTATTAAAGACGTAATTTAGGGGTAATTTTACTGACTGAAAACTGGTCAAACAATCACCTCGAGGGTAACTTGAAATAAGCTTTTCGGTAGAAAAAAACACTGATGTAACTACCAAGAGCGGATCCGGCTGGCATTTTGAAAAAAGGGGTAGATGATCTATAGAGAAAGAAGTTGATGGGCGCTTCCATGTTAGTCTTGGTGGGGATCCAGGGGACGAAGCCCCTGTAAGCCCCTGGGTTTTTAGCGTGATTGTTAGGTCTTAAAGTTGTTTTAAAGGGTTGTCTTTACACTGGCCTCGAAATTACACTTACAGGAATAACGCTAACGTTAGTGAAACTACTCTCAATAGCGGATCCGGCTGACATTTTGAGAAAAGTGAGCTGCATTAGGAAGAAAAGGAAAAAGTTGATGGGCAATTGAATGTGATCCTCTGAAGAAACAAATGTAGGCCTAATCGTGCTTGAAGTGTTAAGTGAGCTGTGCGCCACCTTAAATTGACGTAGCCGGAAGTATGAAGGAAATTTTGGAAAAACGTTACCTCACAGACAGCCGAAAATGGTATTTCCAAGGTTTTCTGCGATATTTTCATGTTTCATTTGGACAACATGAAAATTTACTGCCTTTTCTTTTCAAGAGAGGAACTGAATCCTAAAGAAGTCATAGTCACACTTTGACTACAGAAGACATATTATTTTAAATCTCAAATATCTCAGTTGGGGAAAAATCACAAATTTTTCTCATCAGAATTAAATACAATAAAACCCGTCAAATGCCATTTCCAGCCATCTGGGAGGTGTTAAAATCCAAAATTTTCTTTGTACGCTCCGTACAAACCGATTGTAGCTCTACGCTTTGTGGTAAACTCTAGCCTCCCACAAAAGTTCCGCCTCCCCACCTCCAAAAAAAGTAACCCACAGTGTCTGTTATGTGATGAATGGGGAAAGTATTGAATCTGCGTGCCATTTATGGACTCATCGTGCCCAGCAACCCCCCACGACATAATGTGAAGTATCATATTGCATATTCGGAAACCTTTTTTCACCACCCCTTTATAAGGAAGCAGTGGGAACTTTTCAGCTCGGAGATTAAATTTTTCAAATCAGTGCCCCGAAAACCTTGGACACCTGATTTTTAGTCGCATCGTATAAATGTTTGGGAACAGGGCGGACCCCCCCCCCCCCGGACGAAAATGCTACAAAATAACTTATTAGGTAGTATTCATTCTGGGAGATGAGACGCGGATACCCCTGGAATTGGGACCCTCTCTCAACAGTTGCAGTAAGGGACCGGAAGTTGAAACGTGGGATTTCTCATCATCATACCGTTACACTAATTTGGAAGTTTATTCTCGATTTGCCATTAAACGGCCTCCCTTGGCCAAGGAGGAGGAGTCATTGAAAAAGTTCGTATTTCTTTGGAAAAAAACTAGACCTGTGGTACACCAATACAAAGCTAGTCTAAGACACACACACTTGCTTCAGTTCCGGATTCAAAGCTGTGATGCTTTTCTTCCTTCCCAACACCCGATGAGCAAACTTAAATGTACCGTATTTTAGCTGGAAACACGTATGCTAGTTCCTTTGATCGGTGATTTAACGACACCAACAGGAATGTGTTATATAGTATCAGTCAACTTGGTAACAAGTTCAAAGTTTTAATTTATTTCCCAGTACTATCACGTTCAAGTTCAACTTTTGTTTCCCTTTAGTCGCCTCTTACCAAAGACGGGAAATGCATATCTTATAACCGCCAACCTACAGGTGTAAAAACATGTATGACGCAATGTTATAACTTCCTGATTCTTGTACAAATAAAAACTTGAATGGAAGTTTAACCCTCATGCATGTAAAGAGCCATGCTTAACCTGTCTAAAGTGCGAGCCAAACAGAGACAAAGTTACAAAACTGGCGTTAAAGGAAAGGTTAAAGGTCATATAAAGTTTCATTTCGTTGGAGATGTACTTGTTCTAAGCATCCTGGTGAAGTTTGCATGAAAAGCTGATGTGTGGTTCTCAAGATATGAACAAGTAAACTTATCACATTATCCATAAAGAGTAAAATCGAAGCAAGCATCTCTTCTATCGGTCTCTTATTTTTCTTTAAACTTTACATCCATATTTTCTTCTCAATAATATTTTTTTCAAAATGTGATTACATAAGTGACATGAGATTTTCCCAAAGTTTGATACCAGGGAGGTCATAGTCCTTTTATCTTCAAGGTCAACCCAACAGTCTGAAAAACAAAGGGAAGCACATCATTCCTTATCAATGTGAGGAAGTGATATTATCTCTGTTGCCCTAAGCTCATTTTGGGACACAAATCTAGTAACTTCATTTGGTTATATTTTGAGAAATGTGTCCAATTTTGAATGCAAATTTCATCACACTGTTAACATTTGGTTTCTCTGATGAAAATTGAATTTTTGCTTAACCCATTGCCGTTGTTCGGGTCCTTTTGGACCCAGACGGAGAGCGCGGCTGTCACCCAGGTTTACTGTTTCACGCGAAGCTCGAAACTGCGTGTAGCTACCCGAAAATTCGGCCACAACAACGAGAGGGACAATAGTTTGAGGTCACTGGGTCATTAGCCTACGGAAGCTGATGCGGGGCGCGCTACGTCCGCTTTTCCGCCTACTCCCGAGGCGCGCAAATATGCCCCAATTGGAGCATAAAGCTAAAGGGTTTAACTTCCCCTTTAACATAGTTCCATGCAAGTGCTGTGTTTCAAACATCTGGTATTTTTATTCTGAAATTTGTGCTAACCTTGACGGTAATATATATTTCATTCAACAGCCTGACTGTAAAAACCTCCAACGCCATATGGTCATAGCGACATTATTTTCACTCTTTCCGCTACATTCAAATTTCTTCGATTTACTTCTATCGCTTTTCGTCGGGCGCGTATTGGATTTCTCCCTTTTCCTATAGCATGTCACACTTTTCTTCGAATTTATGCCTGCCGTTTAGAACATCAATTGCCGGGGTGATCTCTCCGGCCGGTCATATCACTACGGCATAACTTTAACCGGGCAGTTGTTTCACTGCGGGGTAACTTCCCCGCCCGGCGAGACTATCTAGGGGCGAGACTTCTCTGCTGCACCAGCTCCAAAATTAATAAAGCCCTTAAATGTCCAGAACCTGTGTCATTTATTTTGAAAAGATCAATGCTTTCACATTGAAAGACACCATTTTTCTTTAACCTATTTTTTTATGGTAAGCATTTTTTCAGTCCCCGAATGCTTCTATCCTAAATCCTCCCCCATTCCAGTCACACTATTCACAATCCGCGCGCACCATCTCACAATTCCTGCGTTCGCCAGATAATTGAACTAGTAGCACATCTCACATATAGATTGAAAAATGAATTAACCTAATTCTGTGTCTGTCAGATTGCATACATGAATAAAAAATACCGCTTCGTGTCAAAATCTTCCGAATGTGGAGACTTAGTCTTCGCAGACATTTTGGCTCAATGCTACACACTCGACTTTGTTTGTGAACGAAGACTTGCTGCGGGGTGAATGGATCGTAACGCAGTTACGCAAAACATAGTTGAACCCCTTCGAAACCCACCTTTAGAAATCGGAGAGCAAACTCTCCCCCTTTCCACGGGAAAATTACGCGCCCCCTAGTGGTCGCAAATATTGGCTTACGTATTTTATACATTTGATTCCCTCGAGCAATTTTTCTCTCTTCAATACATTGTCTTCCCACGGACCTGCCTCTCATATTACATTGCAACAATCACTTAAAAGTGAAACGAGGGGCGGGGGCCGGGGGTGTTAAAGGCTTAATCAGAAGTTTCAATTCCAAAGCAAACGTGAGCACCATATCTCGTGCTCAGTAGTTAATGTCTGCTAAAGAAAATTCCTTCTAAGAAGGCGAGGATTTACTCAATGCCGTAGTATAAAAGGGTGCATACTTAGACCTTATTCGTTATTTGCAAAGCTGCAAAGTGAAATAAAACCTTCCTAGACCGTCGAAGAAGCTACATGTGGCAGAAACCCCTTTCTGCAATCTTGTGATGGGAAAACCGAGAGCTACATAATCTGTGCAATGTTGACCTTGTAACTGTAATCAAATGTGGAAAGGTTAGTTTCAAGTTCGTATCACAGGAAAAAATTATACTAGTCGAAAAACATTAACCCTATTAAAAGTTTAAAACTTTATTCCAACTGCACCGTCACTTTCGACCAAATGTCTATGAGGCCATGTGCGGCTAGTTTTTCTTAAATGCTCTTGAGGAGGTTTATTAATATACAAGCTTTACATAAGAACTGTACAAATGACCTCGGCTTTTAATTAAAAACATGTTGTTTTGCATTCGGACATCCATTTTCGTTTTATTATAAGTTAAATTTGAAATTCACGTTTCATTAACTGTTGCCATGACACTAATACAAACTTTTGCGAATTTGACACCGTGTTACATTATAATCTACTAGATATCACACTCCAGAACTGTTTCTACTTGCCCCTATTATTAATAAAAAATAACACCATAATACAAATATATGTCGCTATTATGAAACCGTCTTACTTCTTTTAGCCGCTACCTTAATTATCACCTACCAAGTCCGTCTTGTTATTATTAAAGATACCGACCCCTTTATTAAAAAAATGTTGCGTTTTAACGGATCATTTTTTCAACAAGTAAAATTTAACATGTTGCGTAAGACCTAGAAGAATACGTGAGCATGAAAAAAAGAAAAGTATATGGAAACTGAGAGATTTTCATCACCCCGGGAAATCCAATTCTTCCTACGTACATATACTTCTAGCCCCTCCCGCAAGTATAAGAGACTCACCTTTATTGGGATACAATCCTTAATTTATTGCTTAATGGCATATCCTGATGAGCATAAAACCGTAATTTGAATGCAGAACACTCTCAGTGCTTGCTTGGGTAATATGAGCTACTACATATTTTTAATTCCAATGGAAGAGTTGCAGTACCAATTAAAAATTTTCGGTGGATGCACACTGTTTAACAAAGTGTTTCTTGATTGGCTGTTGTCGTTGTAGTGTATGGATTGTTTTCTTTGTTAGGAATAAAGATTAGGTTTAGGATTAGGGTGATCGTTAGCCAGGGTATATTATAATTTGAGGAAACGAGTGACAGCCGGTTATGCAAGGAAGGAGGCATGCCCCAACCTGTGGATATATTCGGTTAAAATCAACTAGTCGGAGGAAATAATCGGAAGAAGTCTTACAGAGCAAAAGGAGGGCGCCTCTTACGGCCGTTTTATCTGTTTGCCAGCAAAATGCTTTAAATTAATACCTTCCAAAGAAAGGACCAATTTCGCATCTCTGTCATCCTTAAAAAATAAAAAAGGCCCAAAGGGGAGGGAAGGGAACAGCCTCCTCAGAAACTTCCCCATGGACAGATAATACACAAACCTTAACCTCTGTTGAAAATGATTTTTCCTTATCAATTGTTATCCATCAAACAAACAGCCGTCAGGCTAACAACTCCCTCAACATCCATATTGGTCATTAGCAAACACCATTTTGCGTTCAGCCATGTCCGACTGCTGTCAATTTTTTTTTTCGATGCACCAGTAGAACGCTATTCATCTCCGATGGGGACTTAACGTACTGCCACCACCCCCCTCCCCCCCCCCCCACACACACACCATTCGCACATCAATCTAATTCCCGCACATGCCGTTGTCATACTTGTTTTTTCATTGTTGTAAGTTTCTAAAAAGTTTATTTCCGACAAACTGTGTTGTTGATTATCAAAAACGTTTGACACAAATTTGTCAGAAATTTCAATTCCAAATGTGAGCACCATGCATGTCTCGTGCTCATTGGTCAATATCTGCTAAAGAAAATCCATTAGAAGAAGAGGAGGGTTAACAAATGCCACAGTAATATAGTGTATATATTTAGACCTTATTCGTAGTGTTACTCTTAGACAATTCTGTATTTAATTACATTGCTCCCAAAGCTGTAAAGTGGAGTAAACCCTCCCCAAACCGTCGAAGAAGCCACATGTGGCAGGAACCCCTTTGTTAGATATTGTGATGAAAAATACAAACATTATCCCAGTACCTAAAGCAACATGCAATGTTGACCTTGTTACTGTATACCTATGTGGAAAGACATTAAGTTCGTATTACAGAAAAAACTTCAACTAGTCGAAGTACACGCACCCTAACATGATCATTAAAAGTTTCAAACTTTATTCTCAATGTAGCGTCACTTTCGACCAAATGTCTATGAGGCAATGTGCACAGTTTTTCTTAAATGCCCTTGGGGAGGTTAATTAATATACAATCTTTACAAATAAGAACTATACAAATGACCTCAGCTCTTAATTAAAAACATGTTGTTTTGCATAAGGACTTCCATTAGAGTTTTTTTTTTTTTTTTTTTTTAATTTGCAATACACGTTTCATTAATTGTTGCCATGACAATAATACAAACTTTGCGAATGTGACACCGTATTACATTATAACCTACTAAATATCACAGTCCGGAACTGTTGCTACTTGCCCCTATTATTAATAAAGACACCACAATACTAACTTATGTGGCCATAATGAAACCGTTTTACTTTTTTAAGTCTCTATTTATCTCCCACCAAGGTCGCTTTTATTATTAAAGCTGCAGACCCCATTATTAAAACATGTTACGTTTTATCTAATAATTTCTTTTTTCAACAAGTAAATTAAACATGTTGCGTGAGACCTAGAAAAATACGTGAGTGCTCAAAGTATACATGGAAAGAGATTTTCATCTCCCCAGACAATCTATACTTGCATACTTTTAGCCCCTCCCGCAAGTATTAGAGACTCACCTTTATTGGGATACAATCCTTAATTTGTTGCTTAATGGCATATCCTGATGAGCATAAAACCGTAATTTGAATGCAGAACACTCTCAGTGCTTGCTTGGGTAATATGAGCTACTACATATTTTTAATTCCAATGGAAGAGTTGCAGTACCAATTAAAAATTTTCGGTGGATGCACACTGTTTAACAAAGTGTTTCTTGATTGGCTGTTGTCGTTGTATTGTATCGATTGTTTTCTTTGTTAGGAATAAAGATTAGGTTTAGGATTAGGGTTATCGTAAGCCAGGGTATACTATAATTTCAGGAAACGAGTGACAGCCGGTTATGCAAGGAAGGAGGCATGACCCAACCTGTGGATATATTCGGTTAAAATCAACTAGTCGGAGGAAATAATCGGAAGAAGTCTTACAGAGCAAAAGGAGGGCACCTCTTATGGCCGTTATATGTGTTTGCCGGCATAATGCTTTAAATTAATACCTTCCAAAGAAAGGACCAATTTCGCATCTCTGTCATCCTTAAAAAATAAAAAAGGCCCAAAGGGGAGGGAAGGGAACAGCCTCCTCAGAAACTTCCCCATGGACAGATAATACACAAACCTTAACCTCTGTTGAAAATGATTTTTCCTTATCAATTGTTATCCATCAAACAAACAGCCGTCAGGCTAACAACTCCCTCAACATCCATATTGGTCATTAGCAAACACCATTTTGCGTTCAGCCATGTCCGACTGCTGTCAATTTCTTTTCGATGCACCAGTAGAACGCTATTCATCTCCGATGGGGACTTTACCTACTGCCACCACCCCCTCCTCCCCCCCCCCCACACATACCATTCTCACATCAACCTAATTCCCTCACATGTCGTTGTCATACTTGTTTTTTCATTGTTGTAAGTTTCTAAAAAGTTTATTTCCGACAAACTGTGTTGTTGATTATCAGAAACGTTTGACACAAATTTGTCAGAAATTTCAATTCTAAATGTGAGCACCATGCACGTCTCGTGCTCATTGGTCAATATCTGCTAAAGAAAATCCATTAGAAGAAGAGAAGGTTTAACAAATGCCGCAGTGATATAGTGTATATATTCAGACCTTATTCGTAGTGTTATTCTTAGACAATTCTGTATTTAATTACATTGCTCCCAAAGCTGTAAAGTGGAGTAAATCCTCCCCAAACCGTCGAAGAAGCCACATAAGCAACATAACCAATGTTGACCTGGTTACTGTATAACTATGTGGAAAGACATTAAGTTCGTAATACAGAAAAAACTTCAACTAGTCGAAGTACACGCAACCTAACATGATCATTAAAAGTTTCAAACTTTATTCTCAATGTAGCGTCACTTTCGACCAAATGTCTATGAGGCAATGTGCATAGTTTTTCTTAAATGCCCTTGGGGAGGTTAATTAATATACAATCTTTACATATAAGAGCTGTACAAATGACCTCAGCTCTTAATTAAAAACATGTTGTTTTGCATAAGGACTTCCATTAGAGTTTTTTTTTTAATTTGCAATACACGTTTCATTAATTGTTGCCATGACAATAATACAAACTTTGCGAATGTGACACCGTATTACATTATAACCTACTAAATATTACAGTCCGGAAGTGTTTCTACTTGCCCCTATTATTAATAAAGACATCACAATACTAACTTATGTGGCCATTATGAAACCGTTTTACTTTTTTGAGTCTCTGTTTATCTCCCACCAAGGTCGCTGTTATTATTAAAGCTGCAGACCCCATTATTAAAACATGTTACGTTTTATCTAATAATTTCTTTTTTCAACAAGTAAATTAAACATGTTGCGTGAGACCTAGAAAAATACGTGAGTGCTCAAAGTATACATGGAAAGAGATTTTCATCTCCCCAGACAATCTATACTTGCATACTTTTAGCCCCTCCCACAAGTACGGTTAGAAACTCACCTTATCGTGATACAATTCTTACTTCACTGCTTTACGGCATTTCCTGATGAGGATAAAACCGTAATTTGAATTCAGAACACTTACAGTGCTTGCTTGGGTAATATGGGCTACTCTGTATTTTTTGTTACAATAAAAGAGTTCCAGTACCAATAAAAAATTTTCGGTGGATGCGCACTGTTCAACAATGTGTCTCTTGATTGGTTTTTGTCGTTGTATTGTATCGATTGTTTTCTTTGTTGGGAATAAAGATTAGGTTTAGGATTAGGGTCATCGTTAGCCAGGGTATACTATAATTTGAGGAAACGAGTGACAGCCGGTTATGCAAGGAAGGAGGCATGCCCCAACCTGTAGATATATTCGGTTAAAATCAACTAGTCGGAGGAAATAATCGGAAGAAGTCTTACAGAGCAAAAGGAGGGCGCTTCTTACGGCCGTTATATGTGTTTGCCGGCATAATGCTTTAAATTAATACCTTCCAAAGAAAGGACCAATTTCGCATCTCTGTCATCTTTAAAAAATAAAAAAAGGCCCAGAGGGGAGGGAAGGGAACAGCCTCCTCAGAAACTTCCCCATGGACAGATAATACATAAAACCTTAACCCCTGTTGAAAATGATTTTTTCCTTATCAATTGTTATCCATCAAACAAGCAGCCGTCAGGCTAACAACTCCCTCAGCATCCATATTGGTCATAAGCAAACACCATTTTGCGTTCAGCCATGTTCGACTAATGTCGATTCTTTTTCGGTGCATCGGTAGACTGCTATTCATGTCGGGTGGGGACTTCACTGTCATACCCGATTCGCAAATTAATTAAATAACCGCCCATGCCACTGTCTCACTGGTATTTTTCATTGTTGTAAGCTTATTAAAGCTATTCCGACTATGTTTTTGATTATCATCCAATACACATTTAAATCAAAACCTAAGTATGAAAGTTTCCCGAAAGGAGGGAGAAATATTTCTTTAGATGTGGGCAGTCCAAAACAACCTTCAGTAGCCTAATTGCAAAGTTTTTCTTTGGGCCTAAGCTGTGAAAAGACTCAGTAATAATCTATTTTTTCTAAAAGTCCCCTCGACTCTCTGGCGAAAAGCTAACGGGCGAAAACCAAACATTTACTCCCGGAGGAGTTCTGCTCCCCTAAGGAGCTAAACGTCCCAAATGGACAAGTACGCCCTCCAAACGGCAAGCATGTGTGGTCCTGCTCTACACTGGCTGAATATAACAGAAGCCACACCCTCGATGCAGTTTAACATCATGCCATGACACAGTAATAACATATACACTACTACGATCCGGTTAAAGTGACGCGACGAAATGATTCAACGAAAGTCACGCATGTGTTGTCACTGCGATAAAGAATAGAAAGGTCGACCGGATAAGTGACGTTTTAGGAGGTCCAGGTGTCTTCTGCTTAAATCATAGGGAGTAAAGAGTGTATCTTGGCTAAAAAGTTCCTAACAATTTGTACCAAAGGTATTTTTGAAGTTTTCAAATGGGAGACAAATCTTTAACAATGATTTAAAACAATATTTTGTGGAAGTATTGAAGTATAAATCAACATAAATGTTAGCCTCCATGCAAGAAACACGGTAATACTTTACTTTGCACTCTGTTGATTAAGGTCACAACCACTAACTGCCCCGAATGCATGTATTGTGCATGCTATTACGTTACTGCGGTCGAAAAGCCAGCCGGACGTGTGACCGTTCAGACAGTACAATGCCTTCCACTTAAATAATTGGAAGTAAAAGCTGCATCTTGAACTAAAAAACCTCACAATTCTAATTTGCGAGAGCATCGATGTACCGTTTACCATGCATAACGATTAGTAAAATTATAATTCTAAGCAAAAATATTGACAAAGTAATGGAAAAAAAATGATCCTCTCAAGTTCTCAACCCAATCAGGTCAAACCTCCTGACCTACTTAGTATACATAAGCCCCTCCCACAACAGTGTAAGATTCATCCTCCCGGTGAAACACTCTCAGTTTATAGCATCAGGATGAGTATACAGGAGCCCAATTTGTAATCGAGACACAGTACAGTACATGCGGTGCAAGATGAAACCTCCCTTCTTACTTTTTGTTACACTCTCCTTTTCTACTTGATTTCATTTTATTACCACATTGGGAAATGAAACACAATATACACTTGATATATTCAGGTTTCACAAAACCGATTGACAGTCCTTGAACAAATTTAAAAGTATTAAAATACACTTAAAACAACATACCATTTTGTGTTAGCTAACGGGCAAGTCGAGCATGTGATAGTTGCTTTTCACGCAGTGTCAGCACAGTCGGAAAGCATGACTCATTTGAGGGCACTGATCCTGTAACAAACTCAAATATCATTCACACCCCACACCGCCTTTGGTCTCCTGGGGTTTCTACGTGGCTTTCTCAAAAGACAAAGTTACGGCATGGAAATATGTTGTGTAATATTTGATGTAATCTGCAATTTTGTGACCTAGCTGTCTTTCAAAGAGCTGTGCCAAAGGCCGGGAAAATTTCTGATGACTACTTCACAAAATGAAGTTCGGGTGAGTGGATTAGGCCTTTAATTTGTGCTCACTTTCGTATTTGTTCTTAGCTTTTAGCTTTCCTCTTAGTTCTCCGCCTTTTGCTTCTCCGTCGAAATGCAAATAAATCGTATGAGAATGAGACCGTAGTCGGTAAAAACAAAGCTTGAAGAAGTTCGTAAAGTTGACAATTTGATTAATATAACATATAGCCGTTCTCTGGAGGTCTATTATATTTGATATTTTGATATTATTTGGTTGTTATTGGTTAATAGTGGATAAAATTTATCATGTTTGCCGACCGCTGAAGCGTTCTACTTCATAATTTTCATATATTGTCAGGTGAAACTATTTGTTCAATGTTGTATCCATCGTGAAAACTGGGAAAAGGCTTGAATAAACGAAAAAAAATCAAGTGGACAAAATTTATATCAAGAAAGGTGGTCATTACGGATTGAGCCCCCTTGAAACCTGGAAAAACTTGTCATGTCTTTGAAATCCTTGCTTCTTACACAACTGACAAAAAGTCACATTGTCAGACATTACATGGTCTAGTGAGCGCCTATTGTTTGCGGGCTCCTATTGCTAAAATATCGGCCAAGTGATGACAACAGCCAAGTCATGACGTCCACGTTTCAACCCAGCCAACATGCCCAACTGTTATTGAAGCGGGGCCCAACTGGGCTTCATGTGGGCATCAGCTGGGAAAGGCTAGCCCAGTTGGGCCCAACGTGGGAACACCTGACAAACACGAATGGACCCCAGTCGGGACCCAGCAAGTAGCCCAGCTGAAACCCAGTTGGGGCCCAGCTGGACATGTTGGCTGGGAAGGGGCATTATCTCTAATGTGACGTCAGGGTGTCCTCAATGCATATGGTCTATTGCTATATAGGCTCTGACCACTGTTTTGCGAAATCAGCTTGGCATGTGCCGGTACAACTTACCGTATTGTGGAAAGTAGAAACGAACTAGAAGAACAAAGACACAGCAAGAAATATCAATTGAAAAAGGAATAAGATTGCGAAAATACCATTGCCTGTATATAAATAAAGCTGTCTTTTTAAATTGGCGACAATTGCGTCACTTGAACGGTGGGTGTTTATACTTTAACCTGACTTTGATTTTCTAATCTAACAAGCAGTGGCGTATTTTTGCGGTAAACCATAAGAATTTCACTTTAAAAGATTATGAAGGACTTTATAATTTCCATGTTTAATGTGGCAAGATTCGAATCGGCCAAGTCATGACGCCCAGTTTTTATGGTGACAAATTTTCTCATGTGAAATGTTATCACTAAAAGCGAACTATTGATTCCTGAGAGTAACATGCCGCCAATAGTTACATTTAGCTCTATAACATATGCAACGAATTGAACATAAATTACAACTAGGAAAAAGCGACACATTCAGAAGGATAATGGTGAAATTAACAAAACACTGCACAAATTCGTATTAGCGTAAATTAAGGAAGCAGACAAAAGGACATACTTGTTCAGGCCATTCCCGCAACGATAAGCTGTGCGAAAAATCCCCCCTTCCACAACGCGAGAGCCCGCCCCCACTACTCATGCGGGCATTAGTCTATCACCGGCGTTTGGTTTCTGAGAGAGCGACAACTCTACGCCTCGGACTAGGGAGGTCTAATAACACCTCCCTGGTCAATACCACTGCATACCCGCGTCAGTGGTCAGTATGTACAGTGCAGTGCATGTCAAGCACGTACGTACAGTAAGTTACAGCTGATTCATTCAGAGAGCACATCACCATAAGCAGAATAGCCTGCTGTAAGCAGGCTATTGTGTTTGGGTTACAATTGCAAACAATTGCAAACAATTGCACTCAAAAATAAAAAAATCTTACTTTCACTACTGTAAATAATACTATACGAGTCTTTCAACGGCTTCACCGCACAGCAGTCGACGTTTCCAACTAAGTTACATGGCATATACATACCGCATACAATAGCCTGCCAATTTTCTAGCGAATCTCATTTACGACCATCAAAATATGGCGTCACCGACAAAAAATAAAATACTAAATTATATCTCGCGTAATAGGTATGTATCGAACGCATGGCCTGGTACACATTTTCCACCTACAAAAGCCAATAAGGTTGTTCGCCTTTCGTTGTATCAGTTGTTGATACCAAAATACACTATTCATTCTTGTTTCGTGCACCACATGACCATCTCATGTTTACTAATTCGTCCCTCAATATGCGGGATTCCCGAAATGGAAACTGGACGAAGGTTTCCAGACTCAGTATATTATACTGTTTAGAGAGGAGTATTATGATTTTGAGAGAGCGCCACCTTTCTGCTACTGCAAAGTCTGCTCCGCAGGCTATAAGCAAAACGACCTTGGCGGGAAAAGTAGTTCCAAAGTACACCATCAATTTTAGGTCCTCTTGAAGTGTGAACTGCTCAAGTTAAGCTAATCAGATGTGGTTGCTTTTTTTGGATATGAAAGATGACGGGTTAATGTGTGAGTGTTGCCAAATTGGGAAAAATTGAAGGTGATTTACGGACTGTTTAAAAATTTGGTGTGAAAAAGACTTCTTTTCCGTCACCTTGGGGATTAATAGGGTAGGGTGTACAGACTCTAAACTTTATCCCCTTGTATCTCAAAATCTAAACGGTCATGCTATGGTGAATTTGTGATGCCATGATTGGCCAACTAACTGGCTTTTATTTGAGTGATAGCTTCAGTAGAATGTGAACTTTGACTGGGCTGTGTGGGGGGGTGGGGGGCTTTTAATATAGGCAAAATAGTGTGCAATTCAATTGAGAAACCAATGGTGGTGTGTTTCCTTCATATATTGCGATATTTGGTGCTACTATTCCGCGCGCTGACACGCCCTTCCTCAAGTTCCACGTACGTGCTGCAGTACAAAACTAGAAGGTTTGTACTTGCAGGCAAGTACTGATCGAAGCCACGGAAAATGGCCTGAAACGAAACGAAAAAGCCCAATATTGAACCACTTGATTACAAGGCTAGAGCTAGTGAATAATAATTGTTGTACAAAAATGAGCAAACGGCCTACCACGCTCACTTTCTCAGAAAAAAATCTTCTGCCGCCAACACAACTTTAACCATTGTGTCAGGAACGTGCCTTTCACGCAGGCAACATATAGGCTGTAAGATGTTTCTACCTCTGATTCGGCATTTGCACATGCGCAGATTAAGCTGATACGTGCAAACGGACTTGTAGCGGTTGACAAGCGTGTTTAACAAACGGGGATTTTCGATGGCGTGGTCGTGGAGTGCTAGCGTTAGTCTGCGAAGCGGCGTTCAAGTCTGGGACTATTTTATGGGAGTCAAATCAAGTAGACCTATATAAAGAAAGTTAATAAAACTGCGTAACGGTTTATCGTCCTTCGAAAAGAAGACTTCCTACGTGCCTCAAATAGGCTGATTATTCTATTGGAACACCGTCAAGTTGGTGAAATCGGGGAAATAGTCGAAATTCCCAATTCATGAAAAAGTCGAAATAACTGGAGTGTGCGGCAGATGAAGAGCTGTATAACGTTAGAATTGTTCTTGTGTAAATAGAGCAGCATCACACTGAAGATATTCATACGCCGAGCCAAGAAAGAAGACATGAGTTCACTTGACAAACTGAGCAAATCCAATAATCGAAGCTGTAGGCTTCGATTAACCAGAGAGTTGTCTGGATTAACTAATAAAAACAATATTTTATGGACAACATTAGGTGAAAACTTAATTAGAATGCAAATAAAACAACTGATAGGCGAAATTGTCCCTTTTACTTCCCTAATAAGTAATGATAACAATATGAACCTTCGAAATCCTGCACTTGACTCTAAATAGATGCCGGCATTAATTCCAATTAATGTCCGCATCACTAATAACTTTTACGTAGACATAAAAATGAATGTCGATTGGAAATGATGACAGCATTAAATGAAATTAATATCAGCATTATATTCGCGATTGTTGTCTTTTGCTCTGTTTGTACATTTACAGAACATAAAATGAAAAATAATTTCTGCACCTGTAGAAAAAAAACATAATATTGCAGACTTTTTTTACAGTGTACACAATGAACATTTGAAGTGTTCTTGTCTCCGGTAAAAATTTCAGTCGAACCCAGTTGACCAATTCAACTGGGTTCCAGCTGGTCTTGTTCCAGATCCCATAGCCTATAAAACCAACTGGGTTGAACTGGGTTACCAGCTTTCAAATGGATTGACTACGTTCAACCCAGTTGAATTTGTTCCAATTCCCATATTAGATCAACTGGGTTTAACTGGTTTTCAACTAGTTTCTAACTGAGTTCTAACTGGATCCAGTTGAACCCAGTTTAACTGGGTTCAACTGGAATTTTGACCTGGTACACATGGGCCTAGCCAGGCGTGTCAGCGCGTGGTTTAGTAGGACCTCTTCTCTTGGTAGCGGGCCACTAACTCCAATACTCATGTCCAGGAAAATGTTTACTGACAGACAAAGCGCCATAAAAAAAACTATGGGATGTTGTTTTTGACTGTGTAACTTACAAAATATGATCATTTTTGCATTTGGATTTTGTAGACAATAAGTTGAAATACATGCTGTGTAAAATGCAAGGCAATGTGATCAATTTTAGTGCCATTTTTTATTGTATTACTCCGCTCTGTGAAATGCCGTTTTTGAGTAGCTATCATGGTGGGAAACACATCCCTATCATTCAAGGCTCTCTAGCTCAAAATTTCAATGGTCATGGTATGGAAATTTGAAAGTGCCATGAAAGTCGATATTGTGGGCTTCGATCAGAGGGGTAGCATGCCCTGGTTGAAAACTTCTAGTGGGAGCTAGATGGCACGGAAGTAGCCTAATTTAGTGTGTAGGTCAATGGGACTTTTAATTAGTGGCCCGCTACCTCTTACCCTCTCGGTCCTACTAAACCACGCGCTGACACGCCTTGCTATGCCTTGTGTACCTGGGCATGCGCTGACACGCGCTGCAAACACTAAACCGCACGTGATGTCAAGCTATCACAACTTCCTGCTATCATCAACATAGAAACCTCCCAAAAAATGTCAAAGAATATGTTACGGCAATGTATGCATACACGAACACTTTGGAAGTTCATTGTCACGATGTACAATCTGAAAAAGTGTCTAATATTAGATTTTTGTATTACATGTACAGAAGAAGAAATAAAGAAATACAAAAATAATACATGAACAATTTCTGCAAATTATGAATTGACAACACTTTTTTACTTCGTTTGTTTTTCATTAAAGTTTATGTTCCATAAATTTACAAACAAAGCAAAGGACAATAATCGCGAATAAAAAGCTGATATTAATTTAATGCTTTTTTTAGTTATCTCCGATCGAAATGCATTTTTTGAATTTCGATGACCCTTTTTTTATTTTTTTTTTTAATTTTTTATTTATTATTTATTCATTTATTTATTTATTTATTTTGATTTTTATTATTTTTTTTTTGCTTTTCTGCACTTCAGTTTTTGGCGGCCCACTCGTCGCTATTCGAATTTTTTATTACCTTTTTTCTTTATTATTTTGCTTTGACAACCACTTTTTCTGCCACGGAGGTTGGTGTGTGGTTAAGGTTTGGATGCTCAGTGTGTCTCTTCAAACTTTTCCTCTTCCTCGAACCCGTAAATCCACTGACCCCGACAGTGGGTGATTTCCTCCGACTGACTTTGGAGGTGGGTGGCCTGTGCCCTCGCCCCCCCCCCACCCCACCCCCTTAAAAATGCTACTGCATCTATTTGCATTAATTTTAAAAGCTGACTTACATTCAATTTGTTGTGTTCATATATTCGAATTCAATCTTTCAAACTTTGGCTGTTCAAATGATTTCGTGTCAAGCAGTTCGTGTGTGTTATTTTAGAAACGCCAGTTCCATATGAACCGATGTTGAAAAATATGGCCACGTGCACGGAACTCACGGCCGGTTTATACCGACAGATTTATAGGCCCTATGTTTATAGGCCATACGTCAGTGGCGTAGCCACGGGGGGTTTGGGGGTTAAAACCCCTGGTCTCAACCTTGCAATGCAAAAAACACATAAAATAGCTTTTTTCTTGCTATACTTGAACGTTTCTCTTATGTCGTCCCCCCCCCCCTCCTTTGACATAATCCTGGCTACGCTACGACTGCCCTATGTTACTTGGTTATAATAAAAATGGCTTAAATGAGATATGGCTCTGAAAACTTGAAGTATGCACATGCCACACGTATTAAACGGAGTATCATGCAGGGGTAAAAGGGTCTCTATCTCGTCAAGTATTAACACCCTAAAAACATTATCTAGGAAGTGAAATTTGAGCGTTTGATTCATTTCATTCAATATCCCCAAATCGGGTCGACGATCAAAAACCTTGAACAGCGTTCTCTGCTCCCTACACCCTAATTACCATCATGCCTACAACTGAAGCTGTTTGCATCTTATGATTCAGGACTTTTAGCAAGCTATGTTCTTCTGTATACGTTGATGTCCTCCGGACGGTGATGAAGAACCAGCCTTCTCTTTCACCAAAAATATGACTATTTCCGGCATGCATTTGTCTTCAAATTTGGGACACGATCTTCTAAATACTGTAAATGTGGAACAATTGAGGTGGAAAGAATCATAACAAGTACGGGGACAACTAAAACATAAAACTACGGTATTAAGACGGGACACTAAGCAGTTCGCCCCGTTAGAGTGCGCTCCATGAAGCTTAACCTAGAATTCTTTTCATCAGGATGACATCATACGCCTATGCCCCTACCACTTTCCGATTAAAGGAATATGACATTTTATTTTCGGATGACTCATGACATCCCGATTTTTCATTGTGTACAATGTGAAAAAAGTTGTTAATATTATAATTTTTTTGTACAGGTACAGAAGAAAAAATTAAGAAAACCAAAAATAATACACAATGAATTGACAGCACTTTTTAATTCGTTTGTTTTTCATTTTTGGTTTCACGAAAGGGAAATCCTATGGACTCATGCAGACAAGACTTTTGCAAAACTTGTGTATCGTGCATCGTGCATTTTAGTGTGGGTGTATATACTATGGCTCATCGACCTTCTTAACATTGGTGCACAAGTACGCGACTACATAATTGTTTACTGTCTGAACTTAGCCAAAGACCTGGAAAATAAAGAAAACCTTAAAAAACGAAGGAAACATAAAGAAAAAGAAGGAGAAAAAGTGACATCAACATTTCTTAGCAGTTCCCTTAGTGTTTCCCTATTTAAATGCGGTAAATAGGCTTCAGAAATGCCTTTTCAGGGATCTTAGAGGCATTTGGGGCCAAAATTTTCTTGCGTTCTGCCCCAACTCATGGTGGCGAAAAGCTTTCCCCCTAAAAGAATTCACCCCCTCCGAATTTTCTTCTGCGAATGCCCATGGATAGAAAAATTAAACATGTTTTACTAAAAAAACTTGCTAAGGAGAAATGACTATTAAAGTAGTTTTCTACCAGGTGCGAAAAATCAAATGGAAAATCTGAAAAGCCGTGGCTTCGATCGTGCTGAGGCTAAGGGTATTAACTCCTTCCAAGCGCCCTTGTAGACCATTTTCGCCCCCTCTGACCGAAATCCCTAGCTCCGCCACTGAAGGCACGGGAGTGAATTCTAGTGTAGATAACAAAATTATCTCTCATTCTGTGCAACTGAAGTTTGGTGGATTTTGAAAACATCTGTGAATTTTGAGAAAATTTGAAAATTACCTTACAATACCCATTGTAGACTAAGAGTTAGAGCTATGCCCTACCCTAGCCCTAGGCTAGACTAGACCTTGCCTAGGCGCTTGCGTACAACAAATCAGCAATTGGGATTTGCCTGGTTTGATGGAATCTTGGTTACATATAGGGGTCTACTATATTTTAACTCAACTAATTTAGAGCTGCATCATTTTTGTCAAAAACTCATAAGATAAGAGAGCAACCCCCTATAACCCGGAAAATGTTTCATTTGATGGATAAAACATTGCTCTTCCTCATCAACGTTTTACCACAGTAGTCGCATTCTCGTGAAATTTTTCATATTTTTCAAAATCGTGACATGATTCGAAAATTCGTGATTTCTCGGTTTTTTTAGTAAAGATTAACAAAAAATCAGGTGGCCGGGAACTGTCTATAGAATGGCCAAACGATAATCCGTCCTTCTCTTCCGCTCATTCTAAGCTATCTTCATGTGGCGAGGCTTTATCTCGATCGATGACTATTTCATGGAAATACTTCGGAAAAAACCTCCAAAAATTATGATTTTTCTCAAAATTACCTCTTTTTCCCTCTTATCAATGAAAAAACCGTAGTTAGCCCAAAATACGACCAATAACCTCGCCCGACCCCTCATGCAATAACCGGGAAAACCTCAACCTAGCCACGAAAAACACAATACTTGGTACACCAAATTTGTCCAAATCTTATAACAGGAATAAGTCATTCCATCCAAGTTGTGTTTAAGTGCCAGTAAAACAGTTTTAAGTAGTCCCCGTGATCCCGTCAGGACATTGGTTCATAATCGTGGATAGACTCATTATTGGAGGAGTGAACCAAAGTAGAAACCGATTAAATTTTGAACTGTGAGTGTTTGATACTAATACAGTTGCAATTGTATTAGGGTTCAAATTTATTTGTGAGTCAATCATTCATATGTGATTTCAAGGACACTATAATGATTACAATTATCAATCACCCTCCCAGACATAGTTAATCCTACGTCTGAATTTCCTCTATTGGTATGAACCAGATTGCGCCATTTTAAGTTGAAAAATTGCAAAGTTCCCTACCATGGGAAGGAGCCCATCCCATGCGCACCCTCCCTTCCACTTCGTGGCTTCGTCCACAACAATTTCCTCACTCACATGCTCGAATTTCAAAACGCACTCCCCTCTTGAAAAAGCTGGTGACTGCCCTGTGATGTTAATTTAGTTAACGATGATATTAATTTCATTAAATGCTGTTATTAATCATGTTATCATTACTGATTAGGAAGTAAAATACAATGGACCTTTTTGACAATTTTTCACTTATTTTGTTCGCAAAATGTTGCTTTTCATTACATATGTTAGGAAGGATCCCTAAGCTTTCCATTTGTTCCGCGCCACTTGTTCCACCTCACGCTACGCGCTGTCGTACAACTCAAGTGCCACGCGCTGCCGTACAAATTGTACGGCAGCGCATGGAACTTGAGTCAGGGCGTGCCATCTTGTTTCAGGGCGCGGAATAGTAGGACCCCGTCAAGATAGCTAGCTGTATTACCACATGGATATGCACGAACGCTTGCGCTTGTTTGACTTTGACTTGAGCTTTCGCAGTGTCGGGACCAGATCAGCTTGTCTCCTGCAAATGCAACCAACAAAATTCTAATTTGTCGCTTGAAACTGCTCACATTTTACTGACCGTCCACCATCAGAACACCAGCTATGGCCGTTTCACAGTGTAAGCAAAACTACCACGAGGAATCCGAAGCTGGAGTGAACAGACAAATAAACATGGAGCTACACGCATCTTATGTGTATCAGTCCATTGTAAGTCTAAATCATAAAGGCCTACAGTACTGTACAGTACAGTATCACATTCACAGTACAGAATGACAGCACAGGTTGTGGGTTGTCCTAGCGTTTTATATTATTAATTTGCATTGTGACTATTCACACGAAATTTTCGTGTAAATAAGAGTACTTGTAGTCACAATTCACACGAAAATTTTCGTGTAAATAAGAGTACCTGTAGTCACAAGTCACACGAAAAAAATTTGAACCGATTGGCGGCGCTAGCACTTGTACAGTATATGGCCATTGACAGCTCTGTATATGGCTCTGCATACATGTACAATTTGTGTTTCTACTGCTTGCGCGTACATAAGATAAAGGTTTACGATGTGATATCGATGCATATGTGGGTGAACCTGGCTTTGGCCAATGCCCTGTGCAATGTGCATACAGTAGCCTAGGCTACCCTCACGACTTTAGTATACTTACAGTACTAGTACAGTAGTAGGGCAGAGGCTAGGTTAGAACACAGGTCGTCCTAGTGTTATATAGTAGTGAGCTTTAGATTTCACACAGATACCTCATCTACAAGTAAGTGACGTCATAAATGCTTACGCCATTTTTAAGGCAACGCAAAATAATGTTACAAGTCTACAACAAGTTGTAAAATGTCATGGGTAACGCCGGAGTGATGTCACTGCTTTGCAGACGACATCCCCCTGGTGCAATCCAAAGCTCCCTAGTACTGTATATAAATGCTAGGACGGCTATATGGGCAATTCCCATTCCGTAATGTGACGTCAGGAATTCGAGAAGAGCGATGTACTGTAGTTTGTCATTAACATTGAATCAGAGTAGAAGATTTTTTGCATTTGATGTGTGGTTTTTTGTGTAAGACAACTTAAAGTTTGTTGTGTTTCTTAAGAAGAAGATGATGGGAAGGTTCTTGAGAGATTTGAAGGGGTAAATGTAGTATGAGGTGAGAAATCACGAAGAGTTTTGTGCGAAGCACTGTGTTGGTGTTGTGCGATGTGACTTACCTTTTCCTTTTTATATACTATATAACGCTAGGACAACCTGTGGGTTAGAACTGCCCAAGGAACAAGTAGGCGTACAGTAGCCAATGACTGGACTGACTATGTAGACTGTTACTGTTATAAACATGGAAGATACAGGTATAAAGAGTTTACTGACTTTGAAGAGCTTTCTGTGTATGTTCAAAAGATTTTGTTTCTAGCATCTAGAGTCCAACTCACGTGTCAGGGACCAAGGAGCTGGGGTTAGTGTGAGCCCTGTAACTGATGTATTGCTAGTACTGACAGTTCCTTTACTACGATCCAGAAAATAGTGAGAGAAAGCTTAATTTGACTTGGAATTTTCATTGACATCAGTCAAATGAATAAATAGCCCCTGATAGTGGTATATCTGCCATATGTGTGGTGTGCGGCTATTTTCACTGACTTTGTACAGTTATGTACAGATACCTGCGAAGCAAGCTACAGTAGTCCTTGCCACCTATCAAAGGGAACAACAGATGTGTTAAGCGACTTAGCCTGCTCTGTTGGAGAGGCGTTTGTGAGTCTGCCATACAGTTACTGTAAGTGCAAAACTTGTTTCACTTGTTGACCTACCCTGCCTAAGAAAGACAGAAAAATTGGTCAAGTCACTAAGAAAGCAAAATAACCAAATAACATAGGTTGTGCACTCAGCACACTATACTCAAGTAACTACATTGTATGGAGTTTTTCAGGGCAGTGTAAACCATACAGTAGCAAGGTAATTTTCATTGTTTTTGGGGAGTATATTTTCAATTGTGAAAAATACACATAAGGGTAGGATGTACAGTAGTTAGAAAAATCTTGAAGACTGATCATATTATTGTATGGATGTACTACAGTACCTGAAATGGATTCATTATCGTGCAAAACAAAATGCTGGATGGATTCAAAACAGTAAGGCTTGTTAACCCTTTACCGTTGCGCTCCGATTGGGGCATACTTGCGCGCCTCGGGAGTGGGCAGAAAAGCGGACGTAGCACGCCCCGCATCAGCTTCCATAGGCCATTGACCCCGTGACCTTAAACTATTGTCTCTCTCGTTGTTGTGACCCAATTTTCGGGTAGCTACTCGCAGTTTCAAGCTCCGCGTGAAACAGTAAAGATGGGTGACAGCCGAGCTCTCCGTATGGGTCCAAAAGGACCCAAACAACGGTAAAGGGTTAAAGTAACATTGTTACAGTGATAGCAGGAGATTTCCCTTCAGGGTCCCACCAATTTGGGGTCTTTAGTATATAAAAAGGAGAAAGGAAGACAGATCGCAATACACTAATGCATAACATAACATAAAATAACATACTGTAACAGGTTGAAGGGCAAAGGAGGGCCAAGGCCCCCATAAGATGCCCTGAAGTCCAAGCCCTAATCAAAAGTCAAACCACCAAAGCTTGACAACAGGGCACACAATCAGATTCTACCACAGTCATGGAAAAACTTGTCAATGTTAACCTTTAAGCACTGAACTGACAGGGAGTTAACAACCCAATCTGGCAGACAATTCCACTCGTTGACAACTCTATGGGAGAAAGCAGCACTATGCACAAGACTCTTCATGATTTCTCACAGTATACTACATGTTACTCCTTCAAATCTCTCAAGAACATTCCTTCATCTTTCTCTGATGAAAATTAACAAATGTTGAGTTGTCTCAAACAAAAAACCTTACATCAAATGCAAAAAGTCTTCTCCTTTGATTCGGTGATAACCCAAATTTACAGTACCTGTAGATCACTTGTGGCCAGTTCATGACGTCACATTACAGTATGTAATGGGAATTGCCCTGTACGAATCCGGTTCTCCCATTGGATAGTTCAAACTACTTTCAAATCTGTCAACAATGGGAAAACTGGATTCCCACACGACCTCGGCTTTACGGGACTGAAGGTTTGAGAGACCAAAACTTTAAATGAGAATCAAGGGGTCGGTGAGAGAAGATCAGTGGCTAAACCAAAAATAAGTACAGCCCGTACATGATGGGCCTACCTACGTAGCTTAGGCCTGGGCCTAGATATAGTAGGCTAGCTAGGCCAGTCTTGTAATTCACTTATTGAGCCTGAAAATGAAAATGCATAGCCTAGGCCTATTGAGGAGGTTAATAGGGTAAGCGCTTGTTTTTAGTGACTGTAGGCAGCCAGTAGTGGGGTCCATTAGCCTTTAATCTTCTTCATTTACTGTATCTACGTGAATTTTTGGAGCATATTCAGTGAAGTTGAGAAAATTAAGATACACTTCAGTGTACTTTACAACCATCCATGGTACAGGTACAGTAAGAAAGAAAATATAAAGATTAAAGGTGATGGACCTCAGTAATGACAGACTTAAATCAGACCACCACAATTTGTCCAGATTCGTCTATAGTTTGGTACACCTGTAATAGTACCCTGACAATAAAAGACCTCACTTTGAATCCGGAGACCCAGTCACAGTGTAACTGAAACTAAAAAAGTATAAAATAACAAATTTAGAAACAGTACAGTATTTTGCAACTGTGCCTGGAGGCTCAGTGAACTTGGGTCATTCCATGTCAAATCATGGGAGGCTGTTACTCCACTGACTCTCTAAAAAATTTGTATGTAGAAAATGATGAAGAAGGCATACGATATCCTGGAAATTTTAGCGAAATTTCTCAAGTTTCTCAAAATCAGTGGCAAAATCTCATTTTGGCCTTTTTCCACTTTGAGGACCCATTTCTCAGCAAATACTGTATGTAACCCACCAGCCTGTAATGATAAACATAATAAAACTACTGTATCCCATAAAACAGGTTTCTGTAATAAGAAGCTTTTCAAATGTTGTTTTGTAGAGTTGTGGCTCCCCTAAAGTGGCCCAAATTTACATTTTTGACTATTTCGTCACATGATTGGCCAAGTTTAGGGATCAATTACTGTGGGACCTACTCATTAAGTGTATACTGTAATACCCAGAGCACTGGAATTTCTTGAGGTACAGTAGTTGTGTGGTACACAGAGAATACAGGATAAAATTTTCAGGGATTGGTTTTGTTTCACTTTGAAGAAATGTTGCCTTAAAAGTGCAACTTTTTACAGAAATGGGGCTGAGCACTTTTGAAGGCACAACTACTGTATCACTGACAGAGACAAGGAGGGTCAGTGTATTTTTAGTTGTTGATTCCTTGCCGAAGACAGGCAAGGAATCTATGCAATTGTGATGTTGTGTGTGTGTATGTGTGTGTGTGCGTATGTGACGCCTGCTTGTAAACAGGATATCTCAAGAAGGGTAACTCTGATGGATCTCAAACTTGGCAAGTAGATTGCCCACATTGATTTGGAGATCCCTATTGTTTTTTGTGGAGGTCAAAGGTCATTTGGGGTCACCAGGGGTCAAATGGTAAATATCTTCAAAATTGCTTGTAAACATATCTCCAGAAGGAAAAATGGTAGTGATCTCATACTTACCATGTGGATTGTCCATGTTGATTAGATGATCCATATTGTTTTTGGTGGAGGTCAAAGGTCATCTGGGGTCACCAGAGGTCAAAACATCAAAACTTTGTTAACAGTATATCTCAAGAAGGGTAGCTGTGAGGGGATCTCATACTTAGCATGTGGATTGTCCATATTGAGTAGATGATCCCTATTGATTTTACTGGAGGTCAAAGGTCATTTAGGGTCATCAGAGGTTAAACCTTGCACATACTTTATCTCAAAAAGGGTAACTGTTACAGTATGGTTAATATTCATTGGTGTGTAGGTTTAATAGTTTTGAATGGCATGGGTAATGTAAGATGCATAGGTAAGCTTTTGGAATCCACTTGATCAAGTTGGGTAATTTCAAAATATGTACTGAAGCAATCTCACTGTATTAAGAATGTCTAAAGTGCATAAAAGTGCATTTGATACAGTATTTATGTTGATTTTGGTTTGAAATTTTACCCTATAACATTTAGTGTCAGTATTAATACACATAAGAGTATTGGGTAGAACAAAATCTGAGAAAGTTAAAAGGAAAAAACTTTTCTTATGCTGACATGTTAATTAATTTATCATTGTCATGGGTATGCTGATTTTGGCCTATAGATTTTCATGAAATATATTTCCTACTCTTAAGTGGAAGTTTCTAGCAGTGTCTGGATGGAACATGTGAGTTAAACAAATGCTGTATGAGGGTTATTTGGGGACATCGTCTGAACATATTGGAGAAATCTTCCATGCCCACAAAGCAGAGGGATTGTTCACTGTATGTTCAGTGTTAACTTTGAACAGATCAAGTGCTCTGTGTGATGCCCAAAGTTTCTTTTAGAGCATACAAAATACAAACATTGCTTCTTCCATAACCCTAAAGAAAAAAATGAAGATAACATTAAATTTAGTATCAAAGATTGTTAAAAGTTACAGACAAACCTTGTGCCTTTGTCCTGATAAGGACATGTAAGTGGGAACTAGATAATTAAATACACCACTGGTAATTAGTTAAGCAAAAAAAACCAAATAACTGATCATTTGGATCAAATACCCTTGAGCATGCTTGAACTGAGATTGTCTAATTGAATGAATCAAATTGTGACTGACCCACCAGAAGCTGTGAAAATTTGCTTGTCACTGTTATCTTACCTAATTTATCACATTTGACTGCCACAGTGTGCTGAGGGGTTTTCTCATTGAATCATACAGCTCAATGGATTTAACCGTTTCCTACCTGTCTAGAGATAGTGTCTGACACTTATTTTAGCCCTCTTAGTAAGGCTTGTTTTTCAGAAAGTACAGTTCATGTAATCAAAACAAGCATAATAGTATCTACAGTACTGTGTATCAAACAAAGAACAGTTGACTTGTACTCTGTACTCTGTTATGTGGTGTTCCTACAGTACAAGCAGACAATTTCAGGCAAATTACAAATCTTGTTAGATTCTGGAATAATAGGGTTTGCATTTTTTGTTTATTTTCAAGGACATCATAGTCATTAGGAAGGGCTTTACACCAAAAAACAAATACAAAAGGAACACCACTAATAGCCAAGGTTACACCTTTCTGTTGAGATGTCTCTACTGTATGTTCCAATTTATGGATGACTGTTAGTATTAGGGCTTGTTCTAACACTAACCTCAATGCAGTCAACTTTTTGGATCATAGAGACATCTTTATATGGAGAGCCATCCTCAGTACTCGAAATTTTGATTTAAAGGAGCATGTTTCAAAAATATCTCTCTCTTTATCATGTTAATGGACAACATAGGTTACCAGCATCATAACTGCGTGGAAGATTTCTCTTGTTAGTGGAGGTCAAAGGTTGGGGTCACAAAAGGGCAAAACCTTGTAGTTATGACATTTTCATGTGGTTATTGAACTGTGGAGGGATCTCATACTCAGTTTGTGAATTGCTCATATTTAGCATGTTGATGGTCTTTTTAGGTAGTTGCTCCCTATTGTTTTATGTGAGGGTGAAAGGTCATTTTGGGTCACATGATCTCAAAAGGTTTTGACCTTACTAGTATACCTCAGTATTTGTGTGAGCGATCTCATGCTTGTCATGTGGGCATCCATGTTCATTATTACAATGGCAAGGAATCACTGAGCCTTTTGGCTTTCTAGCTTATTTGGTACTGTACATTTTTTGTTCTTTTGTTGTTTTATCACCTACCAAAGTTGTTTCGTTGCACAAAATGGTGCTTCCTTGGGGTCAGAAAGGTCAAGGTCAAAGATATATCTGTCATCTACTGTATATGAAATAAAAAAAATCCTGAAGGTTAAATTCCTAAATGTTTTTTAAAAATTCCTCAAAGTCTGTAAGTTTTGCTTTTTACAGTATACTGTACATGTGCACGTACTGTACCTACAGTAAAGTACAGTACTGTACTGTCTACAGTATTGACAAAGAGGCTATACACACAGTACTGTACTGTACCCATACTCCACTTACACAGCCATGTATTTTGTAGCCTTTGGCAATGTTAAGAAGTTTCTTATCTCAGTACATAACATGTATTGAGATATTGTCACACTAGCCATGTATTCTGTAGCCATTGGCAATGTTAAGAAGTTTCTTATCTCAATACATAACATGTATTGAGATATTGTCACACTAGCCAGTGGATGAAGGTTTTTTAGAGCAAGGTAATGTGACTTGATGAGTGGTCAATGTCTTTGAGAATTTGAGAGCATGCTTTTTGGCCAGGCCAAAAAGACATTGCATTTTTCACATTAAAAAAGTGATTTTTGCTAAGTTATTTTTGCAAATTTTATGGGTAAACTTTTCAGTTTTCATAGAAACTTCAATTTTCTTTGCACACAGCACTTTGAGTGCTAATAACTGTTGGATAATCTTGCTTAGCCTGACCATAAACAAAGGCTCTGTAAGCAGATATTTCCCAAAAAGTTTTCTAGATAGGAATAAGCACCTAGAGTTGGATGCAAGCAGGGAGTTGCTAGAGAAGGAGAAACAACGAACAAATTTTTTCAGACGACATGCACTTCAAACGGATATCTTTTGAGGTGTCACAATTTGATTGACAGGTCCCTTTTTTTCTATTGTTAAATTCCTTTTCGACTAAGCCCTTTTAACGAAGATCTCTTCCATTCTTTCCCATGTAATCCCTAAGCAAAGGCATTGTCTGTATATTCTTTGACCTGGAGGTTTCTCTCCACCAACGGCAAAGCTTACAATAAGATTTTCTATAGAACAACTGGAAACAAATGTTTATAATACTGTTTTGTTCAAGTGATTCTATATTTCCTTCAGATTTAAATTATTTTGTCATCATCAGGAAACACATTTTTGAAACTAATTTTTAAGAAAATTTGCTGCTGTCTACAAATGAAATGATACAGTACGTGGTGTCTTGGATAGCGATGAATGGCCCAAATTTCACAATTTTGTATGACGGCTGGCAACGAAATATTAGTGAGCAGGGTGTAAGAGATTTGTCTCTTCATTGGAATTTCGATAATGCATCACTAATCCTTATTGATTCAAGCATGTAGATAAAAATTTGGCTGATAAAAGCAAGATTACCGTCGGAAACGAACATTGTCTCAGAGAGACTATAGAGTGTTGTGCCTCCTCTTCTGGAAACTCACTGACATGGCTGGAAAAAACCAGCAATTTGGGAATGTCATTGCAGGGAAATTTTGATATTTGGAGGGAAATTTGACTACTTTTGTATGTTAACATGTGCAGTCTTTGGGAAATTTTGATTTGCTTGCTGGGAAATTTGATTTGCTTGCAGGGAAATTTACATTTTTTCCAGCTGATACAAGCAACAGAAAAGCTTGGTACATAGTCTTTGTTTTTGTCTTGGCTCTACAAGCTTATATGGTAGTTAACAAAATGTGTCTGCTGAGGAGGCATATAAATCAAAGTGTCTCTAAGTTGTGATGAAAAATTAACCGATCAAGAGTTGACTGAAGTGAATGTAGTGAATGAAATGTACTGTAGTGAATGAGTGTTTTTCTAGACACTTGTCATACAGTGAAATAATGCAAACACTCAAGATAACAGCAGAGATATATGTAGCTCTCACTCCTTCAGAAGTTGTGAAATACCAAAATATTTGAATGAGACTGTGAAAATAGGATTAGGGAGAGTGATTTGAGAGAAAATAGTGTGGAAAGCAGAAGGAAAACAGCTCTTATTGGACTGGTGGATTTATTAAAAGATGCCACTGATCTGCATATCTGGTTATTTTTTTCTGCTTAACTAAGTTTCAGAATGGTGCACAATATTGTGTACCTCACTTAGTCTTAGTATTACAGTATTATTTTAAAAATTGTTCTTTATGAACTTGATCATTTTTGAGCTCATGAAATGCATCAAGATATGAACAATAGATGGATAATGTTTTAAATGCAAAGTGCTAAAAGGAGAACTGCATTTACACCAGATATCATCTGCAACAATATGGGAATTTTACATCCGCAAAGTGTTATGATTGTGCAGCATTGCCGCTCCAGTTTTTCCTTATGGCCTCTTCTATGTACAGTACATTATTGGCATGTGCAGGGGGACCCAGCAGGCCATGCCCCCTTGTTGATAGGGGAGAAAAATGAGAGAGGGAGAAAAAAGGAGGAGGGAAAGAAAGGAAAGAACAGAGTTAAAAGAAGGGAAATGAAGAAAAAAGATGGAAAGAAAGTAATGCAGATGTGAGCAAGAGGAAAGCTAGCCATTTAGATGCTGTACAGTATCTACCCAAATTGATGGCTGTACAGCCATAGTTCTTGCTCCAGTGTTTGGATTGATTTTAAAGTTGGTATTTCAGGACAATGTTGGTTCAGATGCATGTCTGAGTGCTGGGGAAGTGATAGTTTCCTGCCATTAGGAGGATGTACAGGTATTTGGTACTGTAATTTAAAACTTCCCCACTCATGCTGATGGTGAAGATCCACACCAAGTTGTACCTCTCACATGGTTCTAAGTACTTTATTTCATGGGACCAGGAAACTGCCTTTTGATGGTGGATGCATTTAGAACTTGGTTTTTGCCTCAATGTATTGCATCTTAGGACCCTCAAATATCCAAAAAGTTTCCTAAGAGAGGGCGCTGTTTGGGTCATACTGCAAAGATATTATAAACGTAGATACCAAACTCCTATCCCTACACTGTTAGACGCGCTGACTCCTCACGGAGGCTCCATCGGAGGGGCGGAAGTGTTTATTGGACATGCGCACAGTTCTATTCCGTGATCTGCGTGCATAACTATGGATACATTACAGAAAATTCCATTGTGACGAGATGTCAGCATGCGTGCATTTTCAAAACGAGTTAAATATGCGCAAAATACTTTTCTCGGTGTATAGTCCGGAGTAAAAGAGACGCGCACTTCTGCGTGCTGGGAAAATGAACGCAGTGGTTGATTTTCCATTGTAAGCGCGTACAGTAAGAATGTGAACGCGTGTATAGATGCGCGCTTGTAAAGATACCATAGAAACTGACAAATCAGTAAGCCAATGAACTTCAAACCAGTCGTTGTGCGTTAATGTTCAAATGTTCTTAAGTAGGAAGCTGACGAAGAAGCCTAAAACTGTTTCATGTACTGTAAGTGTAATTTATTGAAGAACCGTGTTAGTTAGAATGGCAATGTTTTAAAATCACACGTATTTACACCACCGGAAGATATCAATTTACAGTTAGATTTCAAAACAACTGATCAGTGATCAGCACTTCCGCCTCTCTGATTCGGCCTTCGTGAGGAGTCACCGTGCCATTTTAAGTTTGGTATCTATGTTTATAATATCTTTGTCATACTGTTCTAAAGACTTCAAAACTGAGCCTACTGTACATGCCATTGTGCACGCTGTTCCTCATTAGGCGTAAAGCCCAATTTAAACGGCAAAACAGTGATCTAGAAAGCAAGTTGCAGTACTAAAGCTTTGATGTATTGTACGCTGCTTGCAAACTGCTGTAATGGTGGAGCTCAGCATACTGTAGATAGAGTAGTGGGCTTTCTGCCATGCACTGTACTGTACTGTACTGTACTGGTATTCATATTCCAAATTTTGTCACCTCTCATGGAAACTCCTGGACATACTGTACTGTAGGTCTGCCTGTGGTTGCATCTTTTAAACATTATTTTTCCTTCAATGGAAACTTTTTAAAGGAAAATAAAAATAAATGATGCAGGTGACGTGGAGGTGTACAGTAGTAAGGCAGACATGTAGCCAGGGGTCAGGGTCAGAGGGGCAGGGCCCCCTATTAGCATATTTTTGATATTCGTGTGTTTATTTTTACAATATTGTGTACTGTACAGTAGTTCATAAAATGCCCTTCTTAAGCATACATTATGCACCAAATCACCTTTTTCTATTAAAAAACTTAAAAGCCTTGTATTGTGTGAGGGGGACCTCCCCCTCCCTTTTGCACAAGCATGCTCGAACTCAGTCACATCTCTCCCTTGCATCAGTTTTGGCCCTCCATAAAGAAATTTTTAGACACACCAAAGCAGTACAGTATACTACTGTACTGTACAGTATATTCATTTTTCAATTATTCATGCCATTCACCTTTCTCTACATGTAGGATGATTTTTTTCTTTTTCTTGTTTTTTTTTTGTGTTTTGTTTTTGTTCCTGAAAGGGAGCACCTACAGTGTACTGTATGTGGGTATTTCCATGAACTAGGGGTCCAATAGTGTGGCATTAGGTCAAAATTTAAAAAAAACATTTTATGTGGTTGAAATTTACACTCTGCTGTAGGTAAAGTATAGTCTGCAGTTATGAAAAATACAAATATTTTTACGAAGAACATTATGTGTGTGATGGGACTCCTTCAAATGAATGATGCCATCAAATTTACCAATATAACATGGGACACCAAAGCAGTCTGCAAAAGAATGAAGAAAATCCTACTGTAGATGATTGAAAATCCATACTGTAGTTGAGTGTGATTTACAGTAGGATCCTTTCCTGAAAAAATATGTTAGAAGTTTGAAATAATTCTCCAAAACTTAAAAAAATTGAGTGTCATTTTTGTCAACGCTTTCAGGCATCAAAAAGTCCACACTTTTGTATATTTTGGACAATTTTGACAATTTTCAACCATTGTTAAAGGATATATTTAACAATATATATATATTGGTTAAAGAGTCTTAAGTTTACTCTTTACCTTCTGAGACTATATCTTTTCATGTAACTTAGTTGACCCTAAAATTAGATGGTTTGTGTGCGTAAACGGTAGAGCAACAAAATTTGCCAACACAACTCTCTGAGGGGGACGCCAAAATACTGCCGATTATTAAAAATGACATACCTGTGAAAGATGCTTCTTTTGATTTTTTCTTTAGAAGTGTGCTACTCTCTGAACTCTCTGAATGAGTTTATACCAATTCTGGAAAATTTCTGCCACCTGAGAAAGATCACAGTGGGTCAGTGATGAAAAGGAAATTAGAAAACCAACATACTGTAACGAGGGGGACACCAAAGATTCACCGTATGTTGGTCAGGGCATTTTCTATCATCTTGCTTGGAAAGTTGGGTGAAGCTGTTATAATGATATTTGGAAATGATGATTATTAAATGATATCCTTATCATGATAAATGAGCCCAAAAAATGCTCAGTTTTAATATATAATAAATATGCTTTTCAGATGAATCAAATTTGTATGTCTGAATGTCAGTATGTCACAGCTATGTCTGTACAGTAGTCACAGCTGGTACCCCAAAATCGGGGGGGGGGGGGAGGGGGACAAGAAAGCAAAGGAGACTATTTTCTAGAAAATGCTACTGTAACCATTCAATATTTAATATATCATTAGAAACTTACATTGGTAAGGTGTAATAAAATACCTGAATCAATGGTTTGTTGTATTCCCTGTCTTTAAAACATAGCATTACAGTACATTGACAAAATCAGTGAAAACCCCATTGGACCCCTAGTTTATGGAAATACCCATGTACTGTACAGTAGTCATGCAGATGTGACCTTTGCAAAACTTAGGGATTGTGCATTGTGGTGTTCACATATACTGTCATTCATTCACTTCCTTAAGGTTGGCATTTTTACCTACTACTGTATATGTACTGTACTGTACTTTTAAATTAACTCTTGAAGAAAGTTGTTCCTGGCTGAAGTCTATACTGTGTTTCTTTTGATGACTCAGTCCAAGTGTAGGTAGTACTGTAATTTTTAACACCCATGAGCGAGCAACTGTGCCTTTTACTTCTGCAAATGTAAGGTACAGTATGGTATGGAATTAAAAGAAGCCGAAAGTATTTAAAAGTAAATTGCTTGTTTTTGCTCTGTTTTTGGAATGTTATTTCTGAAGGGCCACATGCTTGGTAGAGTATACATGTGGGTGCACCATATTAAATGCATTCTAGACTTTAAAGATGGAACCTACTGCTGTTGTATGTAGTGCTCAGCATGTACAGTGTGCAATGGAGTAGGGAAAATAAGCCAGTGAGCCACAACTGGAAAAAGGGCTGTGGCCGGCTCGACTTGAACCAACAGAATGGAAACTGGGCTGTAAAACTCTATCAAACTAACCAACTATAATTTTTGGTGGAGGTTAAAGGTCATTTGGGGTCACTAGATGTGGAAGTGTTATTTTCATGTAGCATCATCAATACACTATTTAAACTACTATTAAATGTTTTTAAGCTCAAACGTTTTAACCACCCTGAGAGTGTTCACTTCTCCTTTGATCAAAACTTTGGAACCTTTAAAATTATGTAATGCTGGGATACTTTAAGGGATATAAAAAGCTTGACAGGTTGGAGATGCAGATCCATTAGATGATCTCTGCTGTTTTGCAGAGAGCAAAGGTCTTTTACGCTAAGAAAATGCCTGGAATTACTTTTTCACTGACCAAAAAAACCACCAAAACTCTCAACTTTTTTTTTTGGGGGGGGGGGTGGGTTTAAAAGATAGTGGCAGTTAAAATATGAAGTTTGTATTTATTTGTGTCTTTCTACACAGGCCAACTACTTCGATCAGGATGATGTCGCCCTCCCAGGTGCCCACAAGTACTTCAAGAAGGCTTCTGAAGAGGAGCGAGAGCATGCTGAGAAACTGATGAAGTTTCAGAATCAGCGAGGTGGCAGAATCAAACTACAAGACATTAAGGTACAGTAATTAAAAAACTCTTGAAAATCCATTGGGAGTGTACCTGAACTTAACTTGGGTGTTGAACCAGAATGTTTCCATAGTTTTAGGACTAGCATTCACCTCCCCCTCCCCCTCCCTTTTAAGTTGGAAGACTGCCTCTGTTGAGATGGCATTAAGACATCCTTTAAATGAGAAAACCACACTGCTGTCAGTCACTCAAAGGATCTGCATTGTGTCACTCCAATAATGGCATGCAGTTCCTTCAGGAACAACCCTGTGATCTCCTAAAATTTGTCTTCAAAATATCCAACTTTTGAAAAAACCATTGCCTGATTTACTTTAAAAATCACTTTTTTGATATTTCCCTTGTGTTAGAGAGCCTCAAACTTGAAGATAGAACATTCTAACGTTCTATAAACAAGGGTTACCGGATGTTGAATGCAATGCATCCCCTGAACCTCTGTGTTGCATGCAACCCATACCCCTCTGCTGCATGCAAACCATATCCCTATGTTCCATACGTGTACAACCCATCCCCTGTACGTGAATGGTATACTGGTGCCACTTCTGGATAAAAACACAGTCTTCCAAGGAAAAGGCACTGCCTAGTCAAGGCAAGCAGGAGGAAGTTGGTGAAATGGGAGAGGGCATGTGGGAAGTCACCTTGTAATTCTGTTGAATCATTTATCATGAATCATGAGATAATGAGGAAGAAATGAATCATTTCTATGAATGTTAGAGAAACTTATTTTCTTTTCTCAAGTCAAAGGGTTGATTTGTTCCAAAGGCTTTATAGCTTTTTGTATTTATGCACTTGGCTGTACTTTCACACTTTTTCAACATAGAGACCAGAGAAAGATGAATGGACCAGTCTGCTGAGTGCTTTCACCTTTGCCTTGGAACTAGAAAAGAAGGTCAACGAGAGCCTTTTGAAGCTGCATTCTATAGCTGACTCTCACAACGATGCACAGATGTGTGATTTTATTGAGGGCAACTTCCTCACAGAACAGGTGGAGGCCATCAAAGACAAAGGAGACCATATCACTAACTTAAAGCGTGTCGGGACAGGCTTAGGGGAATATATCTATGATAAGGAGACCCTGCAGTAGGATGACTAAGACTGTCTTGCCTGACTGTGAACCCATGTCAGTATAAGATATAAGGTATACAGTAGTTCGACAATCATTGTATCAGACGCCTGCATTCCAATCTTTTTCCAAAAGACTTCAAAATGAAAGAAATCCTTGTTTGCATTACATACAGTATATATTTTTCACTTGTGCAGAGTATCCAACATTCACCGGAAACTTTCTTAAATTGTTTGTAGAAAATATTTGTATGGTGTCTTTCAGTCAGGCTAGCTGAAGACGTTTTGTACCTTTTGATAACATTAACCTTATTTAACAGTATTTGACATAAAGGTGGACAGGTTCTGCTAACAAACAAAACAAAACAAAATAAAAAAGGAGAAATTTGTAGAAGAAACTTTTTGATCTTTTTATGCTGTTCAGTAGTCCAGTATATTCCACATTTGTAATGATCCTTACCAGGGGGCTTTTATCAGTCATGAGGCGAACCCCTATGATCATTGTGTTTGTTTGTTTCTCAACCTTCCGCCCTACAACGTACCATGGCATTCAGTTTGTCATATCTAGTTGAAAAAAATTCCATTGCAAAGTTGTTTCAAAGATATTTCAGTTAAAAAAACTGCCTCCCAATCTGTTTGGGTGGGCATTGGTGGGCATTCAGTCCTACAGTACCACAGAGCCCCCAGTGGCATTCAGATTGTTATATCTAGCTGATTGAATTGCATTGCAAAGTTGGTTCAAGGGTATTTGGGTAGAAAAAATAGAGTGTCGCCCTATCTATTTTGGTGCCTGTCTCTTGTTCTGCCTTCAGTCCTACTGTATCAAAAGCCCCTTTTCGTCAGCCACACTTTTGTTGACTGTTGTGAGTACTACCACATTTGACAGAAGTACTATACCATGCCTGACCGACCTTAACACTTAATTGGAACAGACGGAAAGTAAACTTTAGAGAAATTTTTGGTATGACTGCAACATTTGATGTTGTTTTCATCAAAATTAAATTAACCGTTTCCCAACATTGCAGGTTTTTCTTTTTCTTTTGGTGTGAACACTTTATAACAACGTTCGTGTTGGTGTGTCGTTAAAAGCCCATCTAACAAACTAGCCCTATATTTGGGTGTCCGTCTCTGGTTCGGCTTTTGGTCCTTTTGTACCACAGAACCCAGTGTCATTCAGTTTTTCATATCCAGCTGAATGAGTTCTATTGCAAAGTTGGTTCAAGGATATTTGGCTACAAAAAGATAGGGTGCCTCTCAGTCTATTTGTGTGTGCGTCTCTTGCTTGGCCTTTGATCCTACAGTAACACAGAACCCCCAATGACATAGAGTTTGATATTTCTTGCTGAACGGATTTTTTTGCTGAGGTGGTTCAAGGATAATTGAGAAAAAAAAATATGATGCCTCACTATCTAATTTGGTGTTTCCGCCTCTAGCTCGGCCTTTGATCCCACAGTACAACATACTGTAGACCCTCAAGAGCACTTAGTTTGTCATTTCTAACGGAATAAATTCTATATTGCAAAGTTGGTTCATAGATATTTGGAAAAAGGTACCGTAGGGCCTGTAGGGGTCTTTAGGGATAAAATGGATATGCGACCAAAGGTCCTGTTGAGCAAAGGTGTGTCGTTTTTTATTCTTTGACGAAGGCGGGCTAGGAATATATGCGATGTGATGTCGTTTGTATGTGAGTGTGTGTATGTGCATTTGTATCACTTCTTTTGATCGGGATATCTCTAGTTATTGAAACAAAGCTTTTTGATTGATCGAAAAGAATTTATTTGGTGATAAAGGTGTTGTGTTACCTAGAGCACTGCATGAAGGCAAGAAGCAGCATATCATTGCTCCTTGTGTTAACTTCTTTATAGAAAAAACAAAGCATGTGGTACATACTGTACTATCTAAAACGGTACACCGCTTTAGTGTCATTTCATGTGCATTGAGGATACTCTCCAAACACTCGTTACACATGTCTGATTTCCCTTTCTGCAAAATGTCTGTCCACACCTTTTTGCTTCAGTGAACGAAAATCAACAAAAATCAGATAAGAAATTGCCCTACTGCTTGCCCTTCACACCTTGCAAGCAGTGGCACATCTGAACCATATTATTCTGAGTTTGTTTACATCTTCCTCAAGCTGCCTCTCATCGAGCTTGTGATTTCCTTGAGCGTATTTGAGGAGGGAGATGGAGAGCTCTTCCAGTTCCTTGATTTGAGTGACCAAAGGAGGATGTCAGGTAAAATTTTATTGCTCCACCAAACCTCGCTTTTGATGGGGACTCGGTAGAAATTTCGCATAGGTTGGATAATTCGTCATGCAGCGATTCTCAGCCTCTTAGCCAGACGGACCATATGTGACCTTTGTGCCTCTATTTGTATAATCAATCGGCTATAATACGTTCATCTTCAGCTCAGGCCAATCATTTCATCATATTATAGGTTAACGGATGTTTTTATGTGCTTAGTGCAAGAGGACAAGCGTACACCCATAATGTTAAGATCTGGAGTAGCGAAAACAAGCCCGTGAGCCACAACTGGGAAAAAGGCCTCGACCGGCTCGACTTGAACCAATAGATTGAAAACTAGGTCTTTAAATTTCATCTAACTCACAAATCTGTGCTAACCATCTTTGAGATGCTTTATTTAGTTTTCTGATGACTAGACTTTGATTCGGAAAAATAAAGAATAAACTGCATTTGTCGGCCCAGGAGTATTGTTGGTGAATAAACCGTCGTGACTCGCCTCCGTTATTTCTTTCAGATTTGGAGTCGAGACGTTTTAGCCTAGCAAAATGCACACGAGAGTTCGTTGTCGCTCAGGTAGTTGCAGGAGTCAAAATGACCAGTCAGTAGAGGTGGTATAATGCAGTTCACTAACATATATTGCCATAATTTGTACCTGTTATCCCGTCAAAATTTCCATACAAAGCACAATCATGAAGGAATAATTTTAATTAGGCCTAATTACCAAGATCGCACACAAGACTTCGCAGGTGGACCGTAAGAGTTGCCAACTACTCGGTCCGATGTTGCCGGCATGCCAAACATGGCGGAGGTCACAAAGAACTTTTGAAAAAAAAAAAACACATTTTAAAGTGATGCGACTTGCCAAAATGAATCAACATCTTGATAGTCTTGCTAAACACCGTGCGATCCTCACAGTGGCATACTGGGAGATTGATGCCTAAATGCAACTCCACATATACAGCTATTCTCGGATCAAAATGTATGTTATATTCAATCTGGTTTATAAGCTAGAAAGTTAAGAATTTTGTCTAGCTTCCCTTGTCGTCGAAGTAAACATGGAACACTCAGATTACTACGTGTTATGTTGTTTTTAGTTTAATCGATACCCTTCTCCCAAAACAATATGTGACCATCAAGCACCGCCCTGTCCACACTATGCGACGCGACTTATTGCAACAAGACTGTCTTAATTGTGGTTAGCGACTAACAACTAACACAGTTTCCAAATAATGCCTTTGAGGGCGCCCTTGTCCGTTTACGTCAAAGATATTATAAACATAGATACCAAACTTAAAATGGCGCGGTGACTCCTCACGGAGGTCGAATCGGAGGGGCGGAAGTGCTGATCACTGATCAGTCATTTTGAAAGTTAACAGTTAATTGATATCTTCCGGTAGTGTATATATGTGCGATTCTAAAACATTGCAACTCCTGGAAACACAGTTTTTCAATAGATTACACTTACATGAAACAGTTTTAGGCTTCTACGCCGGCTTTCTACTTAAGAACATTTGAACATTAACGCACAACGACTGGTTTGAAGTTCATTGGCTTACTGATTGGTCAGTTTCTATGGTATCCTCACAAGCGCACATCTATACACGCATTTACATTCTTACGCGCTCACAATGAAAAACCAACCACTGCGTTCATTTTCCTAGCACGCAGAAGTGCGCGTTTCTTTTACTCCGAACTATACACAGGGAAAAGTAGTTTGCGCGTATACTGTATAACTCGTTTTGAAAATGCACGCATGCTGACAACTCGTCACAATGGAATTTTCTGTCATGTATCCATAGTTATGCACGCAGATCACCGAATAGAACTGTGCGCATGTCAAATGAACACTTCCGCCCCTCCGATATGGAGCCTCCATGAGGAGTCAGCGCGTCTAACAGTGTAGGGATAGGAGTTTGGTATCTACGTTTATAATATCTTTGGTTTACGTATTCCTATAGAAAAAGTGTGTGGATTTTGCCCAAATCGCGACCTACTGCTTTGTGCTCGAATTGGAAGGGCGAGTGCACCCCCGCGTCGTTCGGCTATGTTGGTGGACTTCATTACAGAAGTCCGTCATTGTTGTCGGTTGCACGTTTTAGTTTCGTGCGACCGAACATGTTTAGTCGCATGAAACTGGGTTGAACGTCTGCTGGCAACTAGTTGCAAGGCGTTCCGTCACTTTGCAACGCGTCTGAACAAATCTCGTTGCAATGAGTTGCGTCCCGTCTAGTCGCATAGTGTGAACGGGGCTTACGAGTAGGACTAAATCACTTGAGTTTGAATACCACAATAGGTTTGATCCAACCCGAGTTCCATTGTTTCATCACAATATTTGCAGGTTAATTATGGCTTTATTTGCTTATTGAAAACAAATAGTATTGAAGGAAAAATATGTGATTTGGTTCATCAGTTGTCCTTTTACTGTGGTCCATTAAAAAACAAGATATCCCCTTATCGACCTGTCCTGCTTATTGCATGAACGATAAATATTTAAATGAACCGCATTTCTGTTCATTATTTTAACACGTTGAATGTCGTTTTCACAGTTCTTTGTGTTCGTCTCGTTGTCCTCTACCCCTATCAGTTGTTGATTTACTAGAGGAGGAAACAAAAGTAAGAACATATTAAGTAGTTCAAAGTCGGCTGAAAGCAATAATGCAGCTGTAGATATTACTTTCATAAAATATCTGAGTAATAAATGTGTTTAAGAAATCAAATGTTTCAGAATATATAAAAACTTCGTCAGATAATGGTGCGATTACCTCGGTAAGAAGGAATCAACAAATTCATCCCACTTCTGCTGCCAAATGATGAATGCATCTTTCTTCTCATCCTCTGTCATGGCGCTATATCTGTTTTGAGGAGAAAATTATTTTCTAAATAAACGAAACAACCTTTATAGTTATTTTTCACCTCTCGTCCAAAGATGTAAGAACTTACCCGTCCTGTGTCTACCTAGCAAACAGTCGTCATTTCGACAGTTTGATAAATGTGTGTCGTATTCAAGTACAAGGTAATTGTTCACTAAAACGCAGAACGATATCACAGGGAACTTTCAACAATATATACGAACACGGGTGCACGAACGAATCACTTTCACACCTTCCCGTGCGAGTCTAAATTAAAGCTTACACTCTAGGTAAATTGTTGCCTATCTCAAAAAGTGCTCAGTGAACTGCAAAACAAAATCCGACTTTTTTGTTCTCCTAGCCACAAAGGCTAAAATGAAACTGAAAGATCAATGCACCATAAGTAATCAATCCCATTTTGGCCACCACTTATTTTGGCCAGCACCTATTTGAACCCATGGTTGTTGGGCCTCTATTGAACAATAATAGTAACCAAAGCTGTTGTTCACTGAAGCGCTATGGGTGTAATGAACCAGTGATCGGGAAGTTTAATTGGGAACCCGAATTTTTTTTCCCCAAAACAGGCTATAGTTATGACGGATATCCTGAAAGGTTAATATTTGGCCATGAACGTTCTTTTTCATGGTAGCAATTTGAAAATGGCGCCACCCATGGTAGGTTTTTTCCCAATTGGGTGAAAAAACGAAAAAATGTTCTCCCCCCGAAAGCGGTTATACCCCGAAGTGTCAGTTTTAATTTCTCATTTCCTTCAAATATAAAACTGTATTGAATCGAATTACCCTCATATAATAAACTTGTTCACTTTGGCCTTATTTGGTATCTCAAGCGATAAATGAATAAAACCCTCTCTCTCGATTTACTCTCGATCGCACTACAAAAAAAGAAAAAAACATGCATGCAGTTGTTGACTTCTTGTAGAACCATGGAGCAACTGGTAGAACGCGGTTTCTTCTAAACACGCAGCTGCTAACGGAATCAACGTTAGCAGCAGAAAATTACATTGTGGTTGACAAAATTCACTAAGCCTACGCTATTAATGATAATCGAATCCTTATTCTCCCTATAATAATTATCTCATAATTTCTCATCACACAGGTTACGGTTTGTTATTTAACACTGATGATTATCAAAGACACATTGCAAAATAAAATCGTACATAAAAAAGTGCAATTAACGTGGCAACAGAATGTTACAACTGTCCCTGAAATGGCACATCGGAGGCTAATCCTAGAGAAGACAGTCATACATGCAGCCTATGTATATCTAGTCATAAATCTAATTCAACGGGCGTGCAGCTATTGTTGTCTTTTGCCTTTAAACGACAAGCAAAACAAGCCAAGAAAAGCATTAACCATAGCATGCACCGCCCTTGGCAGCTGGTGATTTGCATATTTCATGTTTACTTATGCATGCAAATTAGCCATTTCTCTGTAAAACGATCTATTTTTGTGAATTTGGAAATGACGATGGGTAATAAGGATAATTTAAGTATCATATCAAAGTATACTTAAGGGTCATCAAATATACAAATATCTTTCAAAGCCGCCTGCTTTGTCCCCTCAATAGGTGTAAAGAATTTACCATTACAAAATCTATTTCACTCCTACTTACCTCATCTCTTACACATATGAACAGCTCCATCTATCGCGGAAGATGTACTGACGAAATAAGTCCTACAGAGGGCGTGCGCTAGTTAACCCTTGACCCGTCCTTGCTTTATCGTCAGCGGAACGATGTACCTCGCGTGTTTTTTTGCTAGTTTCTTTTTCGGATTTTGGATTCTTCTGGAGCCTCGCCCGTTCTTGTCACCTACGATCTTGACGCTGTTGACGTTCCGAACCTTCCCATCGAAGTTTTGATGAGTATCCTTCTTTTTAGGGGTGGTTTCTTAGATCGTAGGTTTTAGGCTCAGTTTTCTCGTGTTTCGTTAGGGTTAGGCTGGGCTGCCTCCCACTGTTAAGTGTTGGTTGTTTGTGCCATTATGTATTATGCATTATATATATTATGTAATATGTATTCTGTATGCAACATAAATTCTGTTGCTTGGTTTCTGCTCCGAGACGCTGTTATGTTGTCGCAGTCTCGGTTTCATCTTGCATTGCTACTTTACTGTTTTAGCGGTTTTTTTCTGTAGGTAGTTAGAGTTACTTCCTTGCTAGGCTTTTAGCCAGTCTAGCTGTTACGTCATTTTCTAGTTGGCTGCTACAAGCTAGCGGTCACGCTTGGCTAGGTCCGACCGTGCACGGTGTTTGTGCCCGGTATTGTTCCCCGGTGACTTTCCGAGCTTCCACTAGCACAGCTAGTGGTCACGCTTGGTTAGGGCCGACCGTGCACGCTGTTTGTGCCCGGTATTGTTCCCCGGTGATTGTTCCCCGGTGGTTTCTTTGTGAGGATTCTCTAGGTGTTCCCCGGTGATCTTGGTGTGAGCTTTCAGGCTCTTCCCCGGTGATTGTTCCCCGGCGATTGTTCCCCGGTGGTTTCTTTGTGAGGATTCTGTAGGTGTTCCCCGGTGCTCTTGGTGTGAGCTTTCAGGCTCTTCCCCGGTATTCTCCGTGTGAGTTTCTTCTTCCCGGAGTTTACGGGGCAGGGTTTCTGATTGTTCCCCGGTGATGGCTGTGCGGGATCTCCTGGTGTTCCACCACCTCGGGTTGTAAGGGTTTCCCGGGGTTTTTCCCCGGGCCTTCCAGTGTGGGTTTCCCGGTTCGTTGGAGCGGCCCCGGTTACCCGGTCATGTGTATTTATATGTTGTTATTTTTCTGTGTATGCTGCATGTTTTTCGTAGCCACTCTCAGTATTATCCTTCCTTAGCTAGGGCTTCAGACATGAATTCTCTCTGTCAGGTTTGCCGCAAGTTCCGGCCTTTCAGAAGCTGGGATAAACATTCTAGCTGCCCACTATGTCGGCCGTGCGGGAAGGACAGGACTTGTGATATCTGCTCAGACTGGGATGAGACGTCCTGGGCTTGTGTGAAGAAGTATGTCCAATCCAGATCTAAGCCCGCTTCCAGTGATACCCCAGTACAATCTGATATTTCAGTCAGCGACCGTGGACCTACGGCGCATATGACTCAAGATGACCAGGATTCAGTCAGCGTCCGTGGACCTACGGCGCATATGACTCTTGATCCAGTAAGTGTCCGTGGACCTACGGCACGTAATACTGACCGAGGAAACAAGCCTCCTGACCCTACCAGGGGTAATAAATCTTCTGCTAACCGGACTCCAGCGAGGCTACCCGGGCTCGAGTTCCTCGAAGGGCAAAGCCCCGGTGAAAGGCCGGGCAAAATCAAAAATCTTCAAGCTCCAGTAAACCAGGGGATCACCCTTCCGGTTCAGGTGTTAGTCGATCCTCGAGCTCACAGGCCCCGGTACCCCCTTCCGGGGATTCTCAGGGAACTACTCCCGCTACACCAACCCTGCAGGCTGGAGAACTTTTTGGTGAAGATTCCTTTTCTGGGGATCAGAGAGATTTCGAAGGCGTCGGCCTTCATGAGCTGCTACAACAGACACAGGACGATCCTCCGTTGAGGCGAAGTACTCAACAGTTGGCTACTGGTGTTCAGTCTTCTGCCACCACTCACAGGAGAGAAAATAGAGGTAGAAAAAGAGGCCTGGGTGACAAGGACTCGACAGATTTGATGTCCGAACTGCTTTCTTGCCTCCGCCAAGTCTTGGAGCCACAGCGGGGAGGCCAAAAGTCATCTCGAGATGTGGACCATCGGTCCCCCACGGACCCGGAGGAGGAACCTCATTACCCTGCCGATGAGAGAGATTCTGCGGAAGAAAACGTGGGCGAGATTCCACAACCCCAGCGATCTGATCCTTTTTACCCAGAGATTTCGGCCTCGGAAGAATGCTCCGGTGATGAGGACCTTGTGACTGGTACAGATATTCCGACTGAGGCTTTTCAGAATGCAGTCGAAGTAGTAAGGAGGGTGCTGGGTTTTGACCTTCCCCCGGAGCAGCCCCGGTCAAGAAATCGAAACTGACTCTCAATAAATCCAGCCGTCCTCCGCCTGCAGCTCTCCCGGTGGATGTGGAGTGTATGGAACGCTTTGAAGCCATTGCCGGGAGTAAGAAATGGACGGCTTTTCCTAAACGCTCGTCTACCGCTTTTAGGGTGGAAGAAGCTGAGTGGAAGGAACTATTTTGCACCCCTCAGATCCCTCCTGCGGCTAGAGATAAACTTCAGTCGGCCAATATTGTAGATTCCAAGGGACGCTTTTTCTCAAAAGAAAGGAGAACTTCAGAAGCCGAGTTGTCCAAGATTGATATGGCGGCTAGAACAGGGATGAAATTCTCGTCGTCCTTATTACTTATTGCTGAGATTGTCAATATGGCATTTCGCCAGTCTCAGGAGATATTGGTTTCCAGACGGGACACTGGGGTGTTGATCAACCTTCTGGGACCTATTTCTCGTTTAGTTTTTGATCAGTTTGCGAGGGTTTCTGTCAAGGCTTCTATGCAGCGAAGAGCTCTTATCCTGAACAACCTTACCTGGCCTTCTGACTCAATCAAAAAGAAATTTGAAAATGTTCCCCTCCTTGGCCCGGACTTGTTTAATGGGAAGTTCGAGGAACTTTTGCAACAGGAAGTTAAGCGACATAAAGATATGAAGGATGCAGACTTCAGGCCTAGGTCTTCCTTCAAGCAAAGGCCTTCCTCTAGGCCCTCAACTTCTACGTCGTCGACACGCTTTATCAGACGTTCGGATGCCCGGCGCCCTCTACATCAGCATCGCCCGGCCTTTCCTGGCCCAGACAGGGATTTCTCTCGGCAACGCATGAGGTCAAACAATCGTCCCCCTAGCAGACAGGCAGGCTCTTGGAAACCTCAACCATCCAGACCTGCGACGGGAAAGTTTTCCAAGCCCTAGGGATGCCCACCCCACCGGTCTGCTTCCGACGGTGGGGGGGGGGAGACTAAAACAATATGCACAAGAATGGGAAGCAATTCAACCCAAGGCTTGGGTGCTCGACGTAGTGACGTTTGGTTATTTGATAGAGTTCACAAGCGACCCTCCAGCAGGAGGGCTTTCGAAGATAACTCAAATCCCGACCGATCCAACCCAAAAACGGGCTCTGGAACAGGAAATCACAGATCTTCTCCAGAAAAAGGCCATCCGGATCGCCACACACGAGGAATCACCATTCCTCTTCAGATCATCCTTCTTCCTCACGCCAAAAAAGGCAGATACGTGGAGGCCCATTTTAAATCTGAAACCGCTGAACAAAGCTTTCATTCACCCGAAACGTTTTCGCATGGAAACTCTAGCATCGATCATTCCTTCTTTACATCAGGACATGTGGGCCACAACTGTGGATCTCAAGGACGCCTACTTGCACATCCCAATTCACCCAGACCATCACCGCTTCCTGGCCTTCTCTTACAACGGAACAGACTACGTGTTCCAAGCTACGGCTGAGGTGCCTCGGGTTGATGGCAAGCCTAGTAGATGCTCTGCTCCTGTGTCACCTAAGAATGAGGACACTCCAGTTTCATGTCCTCAAGCATTTTGTTCCCAAGTTGGACAACCCAGAAAAGCACATCCCGTTGACAGAGGATGTCAAACCTCATTTGACCTGGTGGATTCACGACGTCAGCCTGACCCAGGGCAGACCACTTCAGACGCACCGACCCTCGGTGACTATAACAACGGATGCGTCCCTTACGGGATGGGGAGCAACCTGGGACCATCGAACTTTAGCAGGGAAGTGGACCCCTCAGGAGGCAACCCGTCATATCAACGTCCTGGAGCTGGAGGCGGTGTTCCAGGCAATCAGTCATTGGAAAGACCTCCTGGCAGGAAAGGCAGTGACGGTCATGTCGGACAACGCAACCGTAGTGTCCTACGTCAACAGACAAGGGGGCACGAGGTCGGAGACACTGTGCATAAGGGTTCAGAGCCTCATCCTACCCTGTCTCAAGGCAAACATCCTGCTGAAGGCCTCACACCTAGCGGGAAAAGACAACGTCGTGGCAGATGCTCTCTCAAGGGGCTGGTCTGTGGATCACAAGGAATGGTCTCTGTCTCAGGTCTGGGCGGATCACGTGTTCAGCTTATGGGGACGGCCATACGTGGATCTGTTTGCAACCCCCCAAAACGCCAAGCTGCCGGTATTTTGCACAAGATTCTTCAACCCGTCAGCGTGGACGACAGACGCTTTGGCGCTGGATTGGTCAAACATGTTCCCGCCCTGGAACCTCATCCACCTAGTACTGGCCAAACTCCGCCGTTGCAACGCCAGAATGATACTCATAGCTCCTTTTTGGCCGAACCAGCCGTGGTTCCCCCTCCTTCTCAGCATGCTGGTGGACGAACCATACCGCTTCCCAAGGAAATACAGTCTGCTGACTCAACTTCAAGGCAGAGTCTGCCACCGGGGCCTTCAGACTCTTCGTCTTTCTGCGTGGCTTCTTTCAAGCATCACCTCAGAGCGAAAGGCCTTCCTACAGACATTGTCAACATCGCCGAAGGATCTAGGAGAAGATCGACTATTCGCACTTACGATACCAGACTTAACAGATTCAGACAATGGGCGTCAGACCATGGTTTCAATCCCGTGGAAGCTTCCCTTCTCCAAGTAACGGAATTCCTGACGGCCTTAATCCACGAGGGGAAGCAAGTCAGTACAATAAGAAACTATAGATCTGCCATCGCCGCAGTTCACAATGGGTTTGAAGACGGTTCTGGCGTAGGTGACAACCAAACTATTGTCCACCTACCGAAAGGGATGTTCAACCAGAGACCACCTTCTAGGCACTTACCTCCGTCCTGGTCTATCAACTCTGTTATCAGTCGGCTATCCAGCTCACCTTACGAACCACTATCCTCAATCAGTCTAGAACATCTGACTAACAAAACGGTCTTTCTGCTGGCTGCGGCTTCCGCAAGGAGAAGGAGTTTCCTACACGCCCTCACAGTGAAGGAGGGCTTCATCCGGTTTGACCCGAACGGCGTGAGATTACTGCCAGATCCCGCTTTCCTAGCTAAAAATCAGACGATCTCCTTTAACCCTTCCGAGACGTACGTCCCTGCCATGCAATCGGTTTCCTCAGTACAAGAGGATACTCTGGTATGCCCGGTGAGAGCTCTCAAGAAGTACATTAAGAGAACTAGACACTTAAGGACGTCCGACAACCTCTTCCTAATCCCGAGGAGTCCTTATAATTTAGCTTCAAAGGCTACAATCTCCAGATGGATCAGGGACTACATCCAGCCCTTTGCACTACCATCAGAACGCGTAAGAGCCCATGATGTCAGATCTCATGCGACCTCTAAAGCATGGTTTCAAGGTGTCCCCTTGGAAGATATCATCAAGGCGGCGGCGTGGAAGACACCGTCGTCCTTTGTTTCCTGTTACCTCACAGATACAGTTTCGGCTGAGGGGTCTTTCGCCAAGGCAGTGCTGAATCACCACAAACAATCTTCTTCCAGACAGTCTCCTCTATCGGCTCGGTCTCCGGTCCCAGCCGTCCCGCCATGCAACCGGTGCTAATCTGTTCATATGTGTAAGAGATGAGGTAAGTAGGAGTGAAATAGATTCCCCAAAACTTACCTGGTTTGGGAATCTATAAACCCTACTTACCTCATCTGGATCCCGTCTCCCCGGCCCCACTCTGGAACCTGAGAGAGATCTCGCCTAGGAATCTCGTCTGCACGGTGGCTTAACTTCACCTACTATTGTTTATTAACTGCTGTGCCTGCTGATGATGTCTCGACCTTCTGTACACAACCTGAGCCATTCTCCGTAAGAATCGGTAAGTCCTGTGGACTTTTTCCTCTTGCATTTAGTGTTCTCTGTTAATCAAGTGATTTTGTTTCCGTAGTCATTTGGTGGTTTACCCATTGGTACTGCACTGGTCTAAACGTTCCGAAGCGAAGTCTCTCGGGTTCCGCTGCCGCTAAAGCAAGGACGGGTCAAGGGTTAACTAGCGCACGCCCTCTGTAGGACTTATTTCGTCAGTACATCTTCCGCGATAGATGGAGCTGTTCATATGTGTAAGAGATGAGGTAAGTAGGGTTTATAGATTCCCAAACCAGGTAAGTTTTGGGGATTTTGCTCGTGAAAAGTTTGACAAGTCTGTTTGTCCTCGGTTTCAAGAAGAAATCCGGAACACAAACATTTTTGTGGTTGACTCACCGTCGATGAACAAATACATCAGTGCATTTAAAAGAAAGCCCGATTTTACATTTTTAACTCTGTGATTGCTAAAAAAAATCTGTGGACAAATTAGTTTGAAACAAACCTTGAAGCAGTAAAATCGGCGGTTACGAGTTCTTGAAAATATCGATGAAATTATCCATGGAAAGTGCCACACAGCAATGGGCGGTTGCAAAGCATACAAGCCTAAGCAAACAAGTCATCCCGGCAGCACCAGTAGTTTTGTGACGTCAAAGTTTCGTCAAGTTTGAAGTTTTATCACCCAGTTCCAAGTGGTTGCATGAGAAGCGATTTTCTTATGCAATTTTTCCAGAAAACATTTGCAGAAATGCGGTTCAAAATTTGACTTCTCTCCCTCGTCATCACAATCCCTTACGACATGACGTCATTTTGGAGGCGAAACAATAAAGAATTCATGCACACTAGCAAAGAGGGGCAGACTCTGGTAGATGCGAATTGTTTAACAAGATGTTTCTTGATTGGTTGCTGTCACTATGATGTATTGAATTTATTTGTTTGGGTTCGGGATTAGCGCTATCATAAACCAGTTAGGACTTTTCTTTTTAACTGTGCGCGTAGCCACGCATAGCCTAATATGCACAAGTATCAGACCGGGTTCACAAATCAGCTATCTGCACTTGTTGGGATGATATGCCCTTGCCAATATGGAAGGCGTACTTCTTGTTCTGTGAAGTCATTTTCCTAAATTCTATTAGGCACTTAATTCTTTCAAGAAATTGTAATTAAATTGTTGAGGTGAAACTGCTAAGCGATATTAATATGATATGAAAGCAGTGTGGTACACCAATGTTGACACTGCACTGGGCTCTTTTGCAATTTCCAGGCTGCTCAAAGTAAGCTATGTGAGAAAAAACCCAAGCGTGAAGTAAAATATCTAAAAATGTGGCCGCCTCATTTTGTGGGAACTTGGTTCTACATCATCTGCTTATACCTCACCACTTTAGTCACCTAGGAAAGACAAGTTCTATTTTCAAAATGGATTTCCTTTAATATCTATCTAGACAGCTCGTTTCGCATAACTTATTGCCTTTTTTGACAAAATTGTAGCCCAATACAAGGTCAGTAAAAGGACCGTTTCCTTGTCACATGTGCGACAAGGAGTTTTAATATCATTTTCAAATTGCCATTTTCTCAGGCAAGGACAGACTCCTTGTCAAGGGTGCGCCAAGTTGTTAGGATGCGTGGACTAACTACTTGCCAAATGTGTGACAAAAAGTCAAGGATGTTGCCAAGTTGACCTTGCCCAGTATTTGTCAATATGAATCCCAAAGAAAACAGACATATTTGATAAAAATGGCGAGAAGACGTGGATTTTGGAAATCCATTTTGAAATTAGAACTTGTTGAAATCTTTGCAGTTGAATGTTTAATTCAGACGAAGGGGACACGAAGTGAATTTTGAAGTGGGGGATAATCATTAAAGTGGCCCAATATGTTCAACAATGTAATACCAATGTAAAGCTGTCTAAAATGCCTAGGACAGAAAGGCGTTTTGGGTAGAGTCGCTCCAGCCTCCCCTCGTCTCCGGGTCCATGAGACGCACGTAAGTTTAGATGGAGAAGTCCTGCAGGGAGTAACAAAAAGCTTCCTGGATCAGCAATATGGTTTTCTTACTTCTGAGAAATGTTGCTACCCTGCAACCTACAGTTTCAGTATTCAAACGGGAGCTGTGGATAGACCTACCTACTAGATTTTAATGTATTTTGCGTCGCGTATGTAGTTATGGCCTTTCGATATCACCTTATAAACTGCTTGTTTCTGAATAATGGTCTCGCTTTTACCTACATTAAAATTGCTTTTGCATTTCAATAATGCTTACAGAATAGAAAAGAACTGATAAGAGTTTGATATAAATAAGAACTGCTCACTTTATTCCGTTTCTTGACATTTCTTTTAAAACTTCTAGTCCGTCTTTAGCTTTGGTAAACGCCATAAAAGCTGCATGGTAATCGTATGTTAGACCACTCGTCTTCCATGTCGCTGGATCATCTGAACAAATCACTACAGGTAATCCTTTAGCAAAGAAAACCGCACCGGGATGATTGCGAAGATCTGACACAAGATTTAAAACCTAATTGAAACGAGACGTCGTAAAAGGTACAGCAGAGTTGAAATCCGATCAGTGAAGTGATGGTGTGATTAAACCTGCCTTAACTGAAGTCCGTCGGCTTTATTCTTTCCAATTCTTTGCATAAATGTAAGATGGATTATTCTTCATTAAAATACAGCTCGGTTTCCTCAATTCTCTGAATACACTTAAAAAACAGTGTGGTCAATCATAGCATACATCAGCATGTGCTGGGCGCGCATAGTGATCTGACACGGGTGTAGCAAATCAACAGTGGCTGTTTATTAGTTTCTCCCTCCCTACATAAATGTATCTTACACTAGCAACTTTCTAGCACAGCACAATGTACCCTAACTGCATTGTGTAAATACACATAAGTAACGACAAAAGACTATTCATCCATTCATTTGGCGTATATACAGTACGATATAAACCTAGATGAAAGCAGACTATTGTGCTCTCTTTCGTTGCGCAGTGTGCGAAAGCGCCGTAGCTCTGTGGGGGATTAAAACACCGGACAAGATCTGCCTTTTAGCTTTTACAGGCGCAGAAAAATTGTTGACTCATGGTGCCAACTCCGCAATGGGCATGGTCCCCTCATGTAATTTAAACATCTCACACAAATCTCTTAAATAGCCAATGACCTTATACAGGTAACCAATCGCATTTGGAAAATTTTTCACCTGGGTGAGATGCTTTCCATACTGTGCAAGTGGATAAAGTCCAGTATGAACGTACATGAAGAATATTTTACGGAGAAAAAAATTTCCATAAAATTGCAATCTTGAATCACATAAACTTCCTTAGCAGTCAAGATATGATTTCATTTGACGCCAAGGTTAGTTTGAGCAATTCCGTCCACACTGTCTTTCATACGCACCCTTCATACTCCATCTTTCACACACATTTCGGTTGGCAAGATATGGCCACTGAAGTTTTAACGACAACGAATGGCAGCGGCCATTTGGAAGCCCAAATCGTATACTTTAGATATTGAGTAAGCATGAAATTTTCATTCAACACACGTTATGCCAAATTCATTATTAGGCTTTACCAATTCGTCGCCATAGGTTCCAAATTGATTGTCAACTCCGAATACCGTCAATTCTGGATCTCTTGCACCATCTCCGCACGAGACACTTGACCTTTGTGCGTGCCTATATGTTCTGTCTACACCCCTTCCATATCAGATAGTACTGCGTTTATTTATTGCATAAAACCACTGCTTGTTACGTTGAAGATTCAAATTTCTCAAACCTTTGTTTGATCTGCACATTAATTCCCAAAACATAAATTTCAAACCGTGCAATGTTAAATATCTTTTGACTATACAAGAACCAATGATTGCCTCACCAGAACCAAATGACTGCCTCCCCCCCCCCCCCCCCCACTTGCAAACATGGATAATAATACTACCAATAGGATTGCTTATTAACTTTTACATGAAAGCTTCTTCGATGACATAATCTTAGTTGCTCTTCCTTAGTTACTTTTTTACGAAACTTGAAAGCCCACGTCATGCCAAAGAATGTTTCATTTAGCTCTTACGAATTATTGGATCGTAACGAAATAATAATTTGGTCGGAAAAATTGAAAATCCGTAAGAAAGAACGAACAAATTTTGACACGGCATTAAAAAGTTTCCGTACATGTCTTACCAAGGATGTTTTATTCTAAACATTACAAGAGTAGCACGTATTTTTGAGCCTTTATAATGTCAAAGTAACAATTTATCAAATTGTCTTCGTCCATGCGCAAATGAATTTACCTGGTTTGAAATAGGGTTGACTTCGATGGCAATGTCTCTTTCTTTCACCATGTCCATCAACAAAGGATGTTTGGTTAGGGCAAAGGCGTGACCAATGCGAGTAGAGTTCAGCAAAATGGCAGAGAGGATGTTTTTGTCAGTATTACCGAATCTATCTGAAGTAAGTAAGAAAGTAAAAACATAAAAAAAATTTGATTCCCGGCCAATATGAGGTCCTCGGCCATGCAACCAGCTTTTAAAGCGCAAAGTCTAAATCTGTTTCTTGCTTGGATTATGTAGAAGCTAGTCGTAACTCTTTCGATCAGCTCCACTGATAAACTAGGGGTAATGGTAAAAAAATCACACCTCCTCTCCGTTTTATTTACAGGTCTTGTTCATGGCGGGGATTGCTATGTTCACCTGTTTATGTATCACATTTATTTTTTATTGTAATTTTTGAGTTGCATTCAATGCTTCTGAAAATAAAACAGCCTTACTTGTTTCTCCGGCATGGAAGAAGAACGGCAGATGTACTCCATGTTGAGAGGGAATGAACAAAATGTCCAAAAGTTCAGTATAAGGTGGACCTCGGTTCTCATCTTTAACCATGTCATATCCTATGAGATATTTTGGATACTTCTTGTGCAATTCCATTGCCGTCCTAATGTCTTTCTCCAAGATGTCCTTAGACATACCCCTGAACAACGAAATGAAGAGAGACGCCATCCACATCACTTCCAACTGACGTGAGAGACTTATCTAAAGTAGTTGTGATGGAAGCGAAACTGCTGCTCAGAAGGTGTTAACTTTCTTTTCAAGTTTGGGTAGACGTATGTATCTCTTGTTGCGTTTCTATATTACTTTAAGTCCGTGACCAGTAAAGAGTAGGAAAGCGTTGCCTAATGCAATACTGATATGAAAAATATTCCGGCCATAAAGATAATTAAATCCCTCTTAATTAAGCACTTGTCTGACTACAAGTATACATTACATATTCTGTTTAAAAAAAGTTTTTTGCTTCCAAAAGGGATGTATGACTATTTAGGTTTTTCGCTGCTTATACCCAAAGAATGTCTGATTGACCTTAAACAGTAAACGCAAACTTTTAAATGGCTTTGATAGAATCATTTTAAAAATTTGCACCCTGCACTGGAGTCTATTCTCAAATTCACATCGAGATGTTTTGAAGAATAACTATGTTTATTGGTGAGTCAGTTTAATTCCTTTCACTACTGTGTACCCTACCAAGAAGTTTCATAACTTTACAGTTACCGGTTTCCTGTCTTTAATTCTTTACTGTTTGTTTTGAAAATGTACAAACATTTTAAACCAACTTTAGACCTACACTTAAAGGTTCAATTTAAAATTGTATATATCTTAATCCCCTACCTTATTGAAACGAAAATAAACTTGGCACCTACGAAGCCAGGATTCTCCCTTTTAAATTCTTCAGCGACTTTTATGAAATTCAGTAGTGTATCTTCTCGAGAAGACAGTCTTCCACTGTTGCTCAAGATCTAAATAGAGAACAAAATGATCCCGTCGATCGTTGTGTTCTTATCGACATCAAATAAGGCCTAAACGTCAACAAATCACCTGAAAGATATTGAAAACCCCAGATAAGCTAGTCCGGTAATTCCGGCGCGTGGAATTGTGGACCACGGCCTGAGATATGCAAACCGAGCTCAGCACATAATGTATGACGTTCCCTTGTTTTCGTTTAACACTAAGCATAAATCCAAATAAAAAGGGGAACCGGACATTACTTGACAGCCGATTAAAATGCATATTTTTAGATAAAGAGAGCAATGTATATAGACAAGTTCACCTCACAGAATGGCACTTATGATTATATTTTGGTGGGATTACGATACAATGACATCGACATCACCAAATTTTCATATAAGCTCCATGTTTGGATTACATGTTGTAGGTGGGACTGGTTTGTTCATCCCGACAATTTGGAGTCGATACGTCGATGTGCGCATGTGAACAACCAGCAAAACGAATTACCGAACTCGCTTATTCGTGTTACACTTGAAAGGTAGGAACTGAAAGAGGCACCTTAAAATAAATCTACAGTCCTGGACCTACTGTGTTGTTCTTACAGGTCACAAAATATCCCAATGAACATGTGCTTCTAACGGAAGCTTGTAACCAAAAAGTGGCAAGGATTTCCCTAAACCCCCTAATATGACGCACCAGGATACAAAATAACGTTGGAGAATAACTATTTATGCGGTGTTGCTGAATTTTAGTTGATAATTGTCAACTTACCGGAGACATCAGAGTGCGCACTTCAACATACATTACATGGTCTTCATATGATTCCCTCAAGGCTTGTTTGACGTAACGACTGAATCCGATTTCTGAATACATCAAGTCGGCTATACAAATAATTTTACCAACAAAATTGTCCCATGCTCCCTGTGGGCCTAGGTCTTCTCGAACCATCGTCATTTTGTGATACAACCTGAACGAATCAAAACAAAAACCACAATCAATCCAATTAAAAAATATCATGTGACTTTAAGAATTGAAGTGCGTCCCTGCATGATAAATTCTTTATCACTGACCAAAAATTGATACACATGCAGCAAATCCTCCGATAGATCGGACTGCAAGTTTTCTGAAACCACCCTATGTTAATTTTTTTAATAAGTTTTAACCTGCTTTTTCTAAAGTTCACCGACACTCTGGCAAAGGGCCGTTCGGCGAAACGTAAACTGTCACCTGCAGCAGTCTAATTTCCACTTACGCAAGAAATCTTTGATCAGATCGAAATCCATACTAACCCTTATACGGGCCAGATATGGATTTCATATCTGGCCCATATCTGCTGCAGATATGGGATTTATATCTGGGCCAGATAAAAAATTGGGCAGATATAACCTTGATCTGTGCCAGAACCAGATCTAATCCATATATCGGCCAGATAAAATTTTATCTGGATCAGGTCTTTATCTGGAATAGATATGAACCATATAACGCAATACCATATTTGGTAACGCAATACCATATTTGGTAACGCAATACCAAATTTTAAATATGGTTTATATAAAGCTAGTCCATACTGATCCCGTATAAAGCAGTGCCATATCTGGTTTAAAAAAAGATTTACTGTATTGATCCCATATTAACGAGACAAATTTGGTGCATATATGTCCCATATCTGGACCATATATGACTGGACCAAAATTTATTAGTGCACTACCTTTCTGTAAAGCGTATCAGAAGCCTTCTGAGCCAGCATATTTTTTTTCTAAAAGTCCCCACGACTCTCTGGCGAAGAGCCAAGAGGCGAAAACCAAACGATTACTCCCTGAGGAGTTCTGCTCCCTTAAGAAGCTTAACGTCCCAAATGGACAAGTACGCCCTCCAAAGGGCAAACACTGAGTGGTCCTGCTCTAGACTGGCTGAGTAGAACAGAAGCCACAATCTGGATGCAGTTTAACGTCATGTCCGGGACAAAGAGCCAAGCATAATGTTAAGGGCTTTCTGAACATCTATAACAAAGTTGAATGCACATTCTATAACATTGACTTAAGTATTGGAAGTTGTTAAATTACTTAATAGGGAAGAAAAAACTGCTTTGAAATTCCTACTTTTAAATGTTTACACTGCATTGTTGGTTTAAATTATCATATGGGAAAATATCCCAACATAAATTTTGCTGAAGGTTTCATGATTTTTCACATATTACTTCCTTAATTACAATAAAAAGAAAATCAGGGCCCTAAATTCCTGACCACGCCCACATTGGAAAGTCATTTGCATATGTTAGTATAATATGGCTGAATATGTTTTGAATGTTCTCATTTTGGTTTGCTGATACTTGTTCGGCTTCCAGAGAAGGTAATTTTGTAGGACAGGTACACAAATAAAACCAAAAAGGATTAATAAGGCTATCTAAAAGTTTATATGTAATTCTGTAATGGTATTTTAATCAGTTATATCTGGCTTGATATGGCCATATCAAACTTTATTTGCATATCTGGGCAGGCATTTAATCAAGTTATGTCTGGCTTGATATGGCCATATAAAACTTTATTTGCATATCTGGGAAGGCATTTCATCAAATTATATCTGGCTTGATATGGCCATATCAAACTTTATTTGCATATCTGGGCCTGTCTTGAATCAAGTTATATCTGGCTTGATATGGCCATATAAAACTTGATATATTATATCAAGGCATCTAAATCTGGCTCTATATCTGGCTTGATATGGCCATATAAAGGCTTTATTTAACCAGATATATCCAGATATCAAGCCATATCTGGATTTGGAGTAAGGGAATGAGCTCGCGTCTTCAAGTATCCCACAAATTTCGGTCCTCTAAATGTGCCTCTTTAAAAATTCCTGTCCGACTTTCAAGACTAGCAAGCCCATTCGTCTTAAAGAAGAAAACGGAACGTCCTTCGGAGGTTTCTAGCTCTAGCTAGGAAAAGTGGCAAACTGGGTGGGAATTGATCAAAACTGCATCATTTTTACATGATGTTTGCCATACCTTCATGATCTAAATGGCATTGTTTCTGCATGGTCTCTTGCATGATTTTCTGTCATTTTCAACATCAGTACAATCATTCAATTGTGCTATGTGTCTGACACTATGTAGCCTTTGTTAAGAATTTGAGGGTGATGAAATTCAAACTGGCTGTGAAAAACTGGTTGTTGACTTGAGAGGGTAAATTCAAACTGGGTGCAGCACCTATTTTGAATGGCCTTGCTAGACCCCTGTTTAACGGCCAGGTCAAACTACAGCAATATCAGATCGGATTTCGCTCCGATTTTTGTGAGTTTTAATCATCATTTCCTCCATGTTGGGTGGGAAAGAAACAAAAATTTTCCATCCTGTGTAGATATATAAATTGCATCGCAGGATTACGGTATTCTAAGTTACACCAATTATTCCGTGACGTCACATCCTCAGACAGCTTTTATCGGATAGGCGTAGTCCGATAAAAAGCATTTGTCAATGTGACGTCACGAAATGAATAGTTTATATTTCACTCTTGTGGTCCTGTCATACTGATCATATATTTACACAGGATGGGAAATTTTTGGTAAGTTCCAACAATGGATGGAGAAGATTTTAAGTAAAACTCACGAAAGTTGGATAGTTATTCGATCCGATAATGTAGTCTGACCTGACAGTTCGGGGGAAAATTGTTTTCTTCCGATCGAAGGAAAATCCTGAAGTGGGGTTGCGCCATTTTCAAATTTCTCCCATGATGCTTTGCGATCCTACTGCGCAACTTCCACGGAAACGAACGTGTTAAACACATGGAAATTTTCCTCGATCATAGAACAGAGAACTTCTCACTTATTTAGAAACTTTGTTGCGAGGAGAACAAAAAGCTGAGGCATGCTTGGTAGTTCAACGTCAAAATTTTGAGATATCGAGCAATTTTGCGTGTGTTCTGTCTTAAGCTTAACTTATAGTCATAGGCTCCACACAGCCGCAAGATTTGTGCAGTGTTTTCAATAGAAAATTGTGTAAGTGGCTGGCGCTTGCATATGTTTTCATTAAACACGTTGTTGAAAGTGTCTTGTGATTTCAGTGCGTATTGCAAAACGCGGTTTGGATATTAAAGGATTAGAAATAATTATAACTGACTGACTGAAGACAAGGCCATACGTTACACAACCTTTGACCCGAACTTTTTTTTACATTTTATCAAACTGCTCAGGACCAATCTTTTCTCTCCTTTCCTTCACAGAGATCCACGAATCGTCACAGAATTCTTCCCTCTCTGGAACCATGTCAGAATATCTGAACCTCAAGAATCGACCACCTTGCGTGCCACAGTAGTAGAGATTCGGAAGGTATGTCATTTCAGTTATCACCCAATTAACATTTACCATTGAAGTGTCATGGAAATGCAAATTGCCACCTATGAACAGAAAGAAAATTGACTATCAAATGACCAGAGTTAAATGGGCATTTTTCACAATTTTCCTTTTCTTTTTCAAAATTGCCGTAAGTGATACTACAAGGTCCCCCATTATTACTTTAAGACAATGAATGACTATATTTACATGGATGGGGATTCTCCTAAACATACCAAAATATCCTTCCGAATGGATGAAATATTGTTCGACGCTATAGTACAGACTTAGACGCTAACAACCTTAAAGTTGATTTAAACGATTGCGTCAGTGTCTACAAACTTTGCCTTTTCCCAGAGCTTAAAACATGATTTGTTGTTTGGTTGTTAGAGTCAACTCATATTCCTCTAAACTCCTTATTTATAACCTTGTGGTAAAAGTCTATAAATGCATGCATTTGAACGCATTATTTGCTAAATAATTAAACTATCCTTTCATTTATTTTAGTTGTATTTTATAGTTGTTAGGGTCATATCTGTCTAGATGCGGTCAATAAGTGTGATTTGTATGGGACAGAACGTTGATTGTTATCTGAATAATGCCATACTGCAGGATCCCGTTATTTGTTTTATTCCTTAAAGGCCGGCATAAATTGCAAAATATGAAATTGCCTTGTGTTGGGAGTTACCAAAATTTTGCTAGACAAAAAGTCTTTCCATTTTATGCCAGGAAGAAACTGGCGAACATAAGAATTTTCATAGCATTTCACATTCACTTACAACCAGGGTATTCAAAGGAGGTGATTGCCGGATCGTGGTAAGTAACAAGTCGGTTTAAAATTAAGCCATGGGAGTTCAAAGGAAGTTACACAACCGAAAAGGGCCACAATGTTACAGATTTTAAGTTGTTAAAACCTTTATTTGGTCGTCAAAGTGTTACTTACCTTTCAGCAAGAACCATACCTTTAGGCATATTACGAATAAACTGGAAGACCTTGCTCTTTTCTGAGAGCTGATGACTGTTTAAAAGTTCTTCCTCCTTGATCGGAGCCAGGATATTGTTGTTGACCATCTTTTCTTTTTCGTTAAGTCTGACACTATTTCCAGATGACAAGGAGTCCTCCTCTTGGAGGATAACTTCACTAGACTGGAGTACGCAGTTTCTGTCAGAACATGTCGGCAATTTCATCACACCTCCAAGGAAGTTGGAGAGTAAAAACAGCTTGATCAATATCAGACATCTTAAGATCCCAATGCCTAGGGAGAAAATTAATCAAGCAACAGTGAGTGCAGGATTTCTTCTCTTGAATGATTTAAAGCATTTTCCATGAGGTCTATTGTAGACTTCCTTTGAAACGCCTTAAGAGTAACGACACAACGGAGCTTAACCTACGGAGATTCACATCTAGTTTCTCATTCAGATGTGTTGAACATATGCTTTTCAAGTAACAGTCGCTCGTCATATCCTGGAGTTTTAGCGAGTCTTTTTAAATATCGTCAAAATTTGGGGCTTCAGGTTCACGTTCTGCAGAGAACTTGACAACATTTAAAATGTTATATCTTGCGAGCCCACTCTTGCAAACCCAATCTTCCGTCTCAATACTCCCCACATTGTAAAAGGATATGAACTCGGTCATCAAAACTTGAACTGACCTTGGACCCTTTTTCTAGGTAACTTTACATTTTAAAACTCGGTTTTAGGATGTTCTCATGACCTGACTACATGACCTTTCATTTAACCTAATTGAATTATCAAGATATTGATAGCATCATTTTTTTTTTTTTTTTTTTTTTTTTTTTTGTGCTCAGTCAAAGGTCGAGAGTTCTATCTTGCACAATCACATTGTTGTTCCAAGTCCGTAAGTTTTTAACCAATTTCCTATACCTCCCAAAACATTGGCGCGCTGCGTGCGCGTTCATCTTCAGTTCTACCTAGCTATGACGCCCGCCATTTCACACATACTGGATTAGTTAACCGTAAAAGACTCCACAAATAATGCAGTTGTTATTCTATTAAAACACGAAAATGCAAGGTCAAGAAGGCCTTGCCTCTTCATTCTTTATTTCGGAAAGACTTCTCTTAAACGTTACCATGGTCGCAAACATATATAGGCTATTTTGTAAGAAAAAAGGATTTTATCCAGTTTTGCCTGAGATCCTTGATGGGTAAGATAAAGAGAGTACTCCCACAAGAAGACCATGAAGTCGCTCAATCAAAATTCTTGGTTTGTCTTTTGTAGGGAAGATGCATTTAAAAACTTTTTTTCACTTTTTGTCAATCAGAAAAAGATGAAATCTTTTTTAGTACAAACCCCATTTTTGGCCCGTGTCTTGAGCTTTATGTTTTGATTTCTGCAAAATTTCGGCAATCCATTGCATCTTTCGTGCCTTAAGAGTAGCCGTCCTCCAGTCAGGTTGCTTGACCCCTATGTTGGCAAATCCAAGCCGCACCCCTGCTTTACCTACATGCACTTTTCCTTTGGGCAATGAAGTATACCCACAATTTTCCAAGTACCCCAAATGTTTTAACACGAGAAAAGGAAACAAATTTCAGGACAGATCTTGCCCTACCTTCATAAGCAAATCGACGCCCCTGCAACATGGTGTAACGATTTACAATCTATAATATACTAACTTATTCAGTTTTTATATCCCATAAAAACAGGGTGGCACTAGGGCTTTCCAGTAGGGATGTCGTGAGCCGATTCTTCCTGGATAAAGGAGACGATAATGAAGCTCCCACGACTTTGCAGGTGGAACGAGAAAAAAATAAGTTTACATTAATAAACCTATAGTTCCAAATATGCGGTTAGTTTAAAAACACATTACTTCAACATTCATTTACCCAATAGGCCTGGCAAAGTTTAAATATGGAAGATAAGGGTTTTTTCAAATAACATATCTGTCTCCACATCATTTCTAACAGTCTAAGACCTTCGAAGTTTTGTTTTGCATGCCTTTAATGTCTTCAACGACAGATGTTTATGACAGTGAACAACTCTCCGTTTGAAAGTCTCTTCAAGAAAAACAGAGCACTTGGGCATTTAAAATGGTGCTGTTTATATTTCTATCTTTTACGGTTTTTATAGTTTTATTTTTCTGTTCGGGGAGATAAATAAAAGTAACGCTGTTCTGAAAAGTTAACTAATAATTATCATATTACCGTTTTCTGACCTTGGTAAAAAACGAACACGCTCAGAAAAACGACTTCCAACGAATTCTGCGTTCCCACGAGTTGTGAGTCAGACGTGAAAAGTGTTGAAAATGAGGTCCTCGAAGGAGCCAAAAAAAAAAGCCACTCCGATCCAGGTTCCTACTTGTATTTTTCTCTTCATTTACTGTCATTCGTTCATTAATGACAATTTTAATTTCTTATTATATTAACAGTCAGAAAATTACCCAGATGACAAATTACGCTTAAACAAGTAGTGACTGTCGGCAATCGTTTGTGAAAATAAATAATACATAAATGATATAATCAAAGTTTCAACAATACCTCTATAAAGTACTAATCCTAACACAACTTGAACCAGGGCAACCAACAACCCCCCCCCCCCCGACACCAATGTTTGGAATATTATTATTGTTGTTGTTGTTGTTGTTGTTGTTGTTGTTGTTGTTGTTGTTGTTGTTGTTGTTGTTGTTGTTGTTAGTGTATGAATAGAACATCCCAGTAAAGGTTATTTCCTCCCTCTCCTATGGATCAGGTTCCAAAGCTCTGTCTACAATGTTAGCTTCTTGCAAGCGAAGTTTCATCGATTGCCGAACATACAGACCAGATTCTGAGTAGGCTTAATGATAGTGGCAAAAAAGGGTTAGAAGGCGAAAGTTTGTAATATGCATCATTGTGTAATTTACGATTCTCGACGGCATTTCAAGAAACTTATCAAAAACAAAATAATTATGCCAAAATGCATGCGATTTTCAATTATTCAAAATTCAAGTTTTTATTCTCCAAACACATTTCAAATTAAGGTCTGCATTTATCAAAATCACTATGCCAAAGAATTCTGCCAGTCTGGAAATTTTTTAGCCAAGACAGTCTGGTGTTACTTTTGTGTTTTCCAAACTTGATCCTACTTTATTCGGATCATCCCCATTTTTTCCGGTGGTTCTAAACTTAATCAAAGACGGGCGTAGCCTATGGTCTTCCTGCTTCCCCCCCCCCCCCAAAAAAAAAGGAAGAGAACGGTAACGTCTGGTTTAGTTCTCGTTGCTTATCTACTCAGCGTTATGCACAAGATAGAGTCGTCACACGAGATTTAACGACACATCAACACGAATTTGTTGTGCAGTGTCAACTAGTTACAAGGTAAAGTTTCAAATACTAAGCAAGTCCTTCCTTTAGTCGTATTTTACGGGAGGAGGAAAATGCTTTGGGCGTGTTGAGAACCCCCGGCCTACATGCAGGGATCATATGTACATGGAAATACTAAGTTACTGAATAGGATATACGTAAACATTAAACATGGGAAGAATAATCTTTGGGGAAATTATTCAATATATATCCTAGCTTGCTCCGGTGTCCCCTGGATAAAATATCTGAGGTCAAAGGTACGAAGGAAAGGTCAAGGCCTTGACCGACGCGCCAAGGCCTAACTTGAACAAATAGCCTCGAATGTGACTCCACGAAGACTCAAAAACTGTTGAAAGAGTAGGTACTTCTTCTGGACTAATTTGCGATCTGTTTACGTATAGTCCCATCACTATATATGCAACGAATCTAGGCGCCGCTTCATCTTCCTAGCTCCACATTTCGATTTGCACCTAGGTCAAGTATGGGAAGACTGCTACAAGTACACCACGACTTATGAAATCCTTAATCCGAACCATTAAATTCCGACCTTTTGTAAACTTACCGTAGTAATGTAGATCAGAGTTGAACATCAGTTTGTTCAGAGTTTGTTCCATCGCTCCTCGTATTGGTATACTGGATTGTATTCAACACTGAAAATTGCGTTAGACCCAGTGTACGCCTAAATCATATAACAGTACGGTATCCTTCTTCGATTCTTTGGAGATACTGAAAGATATTTGTTCATTCGAAAACTGACTCGCCACTTCAAATTTCAACAAAGAAAAGTATACCAAAACTTCAAACAAATTCGATTGTTCTAGACCATCGGCTATATTTACATGTTGTAAATCATTTTGTATTATATGTACTTTGACTCTTGCCATTGCAAATAAAGCTTTAGTGTACTCTTTGCCGTCTTAACAGCGTCGTAGTACGATATTTCTTTCTGTTTGTACATTAATATCTTTGTATGTATTGTTTTCTTTAATATATACACATGCAAGATCTTCACTGCATATATACCCACCACCCGAGACCCTTGATTTGAACTTGAAACATAGGGGACTGAATATTAACCCGAGATGCTTGCATTTGCGAATGAATGAATGTTACATTATTCCGAAAAATTTGTTCTGGAGTAACTGCAATTGCATTAGAAGTGTAAATAGACAATAGTGTATTACAGCAAAATATATGGTGGTGTTAGATAGCTGGTAAAATTAGTTGCTAATTAAACAGATATGAGCAATCATGCAGTGATTTGGCCCATTAATTGTGTGCACTGAAGGGTTAATCCTTCTGCTGGCAGTGTTTTTGGTAATTAACTTTACCATGAAAATTATCACAACCTACTGCGTTTTACTACCTTTATTCGACAGGGTAGTTTGGCCGTAATATAGTCTGACTGAGGCACTTGCGGTATTGCTGTGGAGAGTTTGTGGATGGGAAGGCCGAACTAGATGGCTAGACAATTTTTGACTCATTTTTTAACTTTCAAGATGGGTAGGGTTCAGAGAAAACGTCACGGAATGAAGGGTAGTGTCCGCGTGCCGTGACATCTCTTCTTGAGAAAGCAACATAGAAACCCCAGTGCACCAAAGGCAGTGTGGAGTGTTACTGATACCTGAGTTTTTCACATGATCTGTGCCCTAAAATGAGCTAAGCTTTCATTGTATTTACACTGCGTGAAAAGCAATTAACACATTCTTGATTGACCTGTTAGCTAACCTCAAATGTTGCGTATCTGTTTGTGCATTTCAATATATCTGTTACTGTCAATCGATTAATCAGACGTGAAATGTGACTATATCAAGTGTGGGTGTAGTGAGCTTCATTTCCTCCCTGAGGTGATAAGAGTTAATCAGGCATAGAAGGAGAATGTAACAAAAAATAAGAAGGAACGTTTCATCATGAGGAGCCTTTAAACATTATTGCAAATTGGCGCATTTAATAGTAGACCTAAAGTTGATACGTATTACCCGGGATACTGGTTCATTGGGCTCCGGTAAGGGAATTCGAATGATTATTGTCAAGATACTGGAGTTTTTCAAAGAAAGATAAAATTTAGAAATAGTCCTCAGAAAAGTCAGAATTCCTTCTTGTCATAGCATTCATAACAATCACGTAGCGCTCCTACCCGTGCGCACGTGGAAGCACCCTGTAACACAGGGCCTTGCATAGGAAACTTACTGTACATGCTCTTACTTTCCTTCTACCTAGCTGCCTACCGTTTTATACAGCAAAATATATACACAGTAAACGTGTGTTATCATAGGGACAATGCACCGGCTAATTGGGATATGCTCCCCTACAACCTCCTCCAACAGGTTACAAAGCTTGGGAAAATATATACCCTGCATGCTTATTGTTTTTCTTTGAAATCATAAACATTTTTTTAGTTTTTGTGAAAGAGCATCCAAATCTACACAGTGTGGTGGAAGTTCCATTGAAATCGGGCATACTTTTAAAGATATATCAATAAATGAAGTCAGTAGATTCGTGTTCCAAAGCGAGTTTGAGGGCAGCTGAGCTTATGACACTTCCTCACATTGACAAAGAATGCTTTGCTTCCCTTTAAGGTAGCTGACCACTAACTCCAATGCTCGTGCCTATGAAAATGTTTACTGACAGACAAAGCGTCATGAAAATGTTATGGGATGTTGTTTCTGACTGTGTTACTTACAAAATATGATCACTTTTGCATTTGGATTTTGTAGACAATGGGTTGAAATACAGACTGTGCAAAGTTCAAGGCATTCTGACCAATTCTAGTACCTTTTTTTTTTTTTTTTTTGTGTCACTCCGCTCTGGGAAATGCCGTTTTTGAATAGCTTTTATGGCGGGAAACACATCCCTATCATTGAAGGCTCTCTAGCTAAAAATTTCGCTGGCCATGGTATGAAAATTTTAAAGTGCTATGAAAGCCGAGATTGTAAGCGTCGATCAGAGGGTTGCATGTCCTTGTTGAAAACTTCTACTGGGAGCTAGGGGGCACTGAAGTGGCCTAATACAGTGTGTAAGTCAATGGAACTTATAATAAGTGGCCCGTACCTTATTTTATCAGACTGTTGTGTTGACCTTGAAGTTAACAGGAATAAGACCTCAACGTGGGGAATGCAAAGTTTGTAAAGTTCCCATGCCACTTATGCAATCACATTTTAATGTGAGACTGTTGAGGAGAAAGTTTAAAGAAAAGCAAACGACTGTGGATATGATGTCATAATTATGTGCTTGCTTTCGGTTCGCTTTTTGTTGAAAATGTAAAATCGTTATGTCATCATATCCTGAGAACCACACCTCGGATTCCAATGCAAATTAAATTTCACCAAAATGGTTAGAACAAGTATCTTTCTAATACACTACATTCTGTTGTGACCTTAAACCCTTCTGCTAAGTCCCCATGCCTCCCCGCTAAGTGTTCATTCATGCGAAGACGGTTACACATTCGAACTTGCCGTATCGTCGTCTGACGAGTATCGCCGTCTGGCACGAGCACAGCACATTACCAATGGCTCTTTATTTGTTTCTTCAAGTTCCTCCCTGCAGAAATAAATCTAACGGCCTACTAGCATAGCACAGTGTACACTCACTGCATTGTGTATGCACATATGTGTGACAACAATATACTTTCCATGCATTTAGCGTAGATAAAGGTACCATGCACAATAAATATAGAGGCAGTGGGTTTCACTGACTTTGCAGACTATAGTGCTCATCTACTTCGTTGTGCAACAAGTGGCAGCTACACTTAAAGTATATGGTAGCGATGCTAACCAGTCTTTGAAATCTGTTGTGCACTAATTTCCGAACAGTCTCCAAAACGTAACTCCCGCCCTGTGAAACTCTGCTCTTTCTGGATTGGTCGCCTTCTTGCAGCCTTGAAAATTCAAAATCAGAGCAAGGGACAGACAAGATGCTGACACGTTACCCTTCTGTGACTGGCAAATACGGGAAGTTGTTTTTTCTTTGGCCACAAAGCCTAATAAAAGCCTATAGTCATGTTATCTGCCCTCAGTTCTGAGTCAACCTTTCAAAGAATATGTCTCTCAAGAACTCTCAAAGGGTTAAACCAACAGCACTCTGAAAAAGCCGGAGATGAATTAGTTAGTACAACACTTGTTATTATCATTTTCATTATAATTATTATTGTTATTATTATTTTGACAGGAAGCGATAGAGACGAAAGAGACGGGGACAAATATTGTAGGACATGTCACACTGTAATCTTTATTAACCATGGAAACATGAATGTACATAACAAGCGTAAAGTTGTGTAAGGTTTGACCCGAACTTTTCTATATCAAACTTACTGTAAGGTTCTTTGATAATATCAACTGCGTGGAATGTTTACATGTTTGAACATCTAGTATTCGAGCAAAGGTTCACAAATGCGTTGTCTGCATACGCTCGGAAGTATGTTTGGAAGTAAATTTGATGCCATCTGAACGGCGGTTGTTACAAGTGATACGGTATGAATTAGCCTTAAAAATGCATTGGGTTTAGTTTCGTATGGTAGAGTACTTGAGGTTTTCTTAGTGGAAGCGGAACAACTCAGTGGTGTTACAGTAGCACGCCTCCTATACTGGTCTCCCAGCGTGTTGAAAGATTCTCCAACATTTGACAAATATAAACCTTTGGTGTGACAATGGCTGGTATTTATCAAGGTTCCACCCCTTTGTTGAAACGTCCTGAATACCCCTCTAACTTTGACCATTAATGCATCCTTCTGCCTCATTGTCTGTGACAAATTCATTGTTACAACACCACACTTGAATATCAATTGAGTAATTAAACGTACACTCTCCTCTCCTCTTGCATGAGTCCATAGTCGACAACATATTTTAAGAAATGGTCACAAAGAACAGGTCCATATCTTTCATTTCAATTTTGATAGGCAACGGATCGAGGAAACAGCACCGGGTTCAATCTTGTATAGATTTCATTCAAAACTTCCAACGAAGTAGTGCCGTCTCTGGGTAAAGAATACCAAGCGTGGAATTCAAGCCCGTTGTTACAAATCGTCGTGCTGTGATCGTTGACTTTTATCGCCACTAGAGATAGTTGTGGAAAAACAATAAAGGTTAGAATTATTGTACACTTACAAGCTTTATGGGATTAGAATGCCCTTTTAACCAAATCGAGATAAAATGCCTAAATTCCTTTTTGAAATATCGTCAACTAAGGGCATCTTAGCATCCTCAGTCAGTTTATTTGGCCCCTTTCTTGTCACTTTCTTTTCAAATGGGGAAAACAATTGTCGCAAGTAAATATGAAGAGTTAAAGGGTCAACTGGAACCCGTACAACATTCTTGCAAGGTCAACGCATGCTGCGAGGTGTGTAGAGGTGAATTTAGTTTTAATCTCCTTAGGAGGAAAAAAGGTATCTTCCACAACTAATTTTCCAGTAATAACGTCACAACTGGTATTGTTCGAAAACAGAAAAACAAAAAACTAAATACCTTCAATTGGTCTTTTACTAGCGGATTACAATCTACAAATTAGACTAACGTTTTTGAGATGCGCATTTTAAACCCTGTAGTGTATTATTTTCAAATCCGATGGAAATATCAACGAATCAAATGCACATTACCTCAGTGAGAAAGAATCGATAAATTCATCCCACTTCTGTTGCCAGATACTGAATGCGTCTTTCTTTTCATCTTCTGACATGGCGCTATACCTGTTTCGAGATCAATGTGTTAAAAAAAATGATTATAATGCAATGAGTCCAAAGTTTTGTTTCTCAAGCTCCATTATCCAAATGTTTCTATACGTGTTTTGTAAAATTCTTAAGGTATGTCAGTATTCGTGCGAAACTATATTCTAGCAAACATATGCATGCACATGCGTGGTATTGCAAATGCTAAGTGATTGCAAGAATAATATCAGTATGGAATACTTTTGTTAGTAATGTTATGTAAACACTTTTCAAAACGTTTCTTTGGTTGATACAGAATAGGCCTGCGATTTCAAACTTAAGCGCAATCAAAGGTTTGACAAATTTCTTGTAAAAGTAGTCGAACAAACATCTACTTTCATTGTGACGACAATGATATAGACTTTGTGCATTGGTAAAACACTGACGTCATCCTTGGAGGCAAACAATAGAACATAAAACAAGTGGCTGCACACATAAGAATTAGACCTACCCGTGTAGCAGACTTTTCGCGAATTCGACTGGTTGACAAATCAGCTGTCTGCATTTGTCTCCGGTGGTTTGTTTTGTCCCCAAAGGAGGGCGTCCTTTGCGTTCTGTGACACCATATGCATAATGTCTATAAGTTTTTATTAGGGTCTTAAGACAACGAAATGTAGCCGATGTAATGAGTCGATTTCGTCCACTTAAGATGGTCATCAATTGAACACAGTTGCGAATTCAATTTAGAATTGGAGTAATTAATGACTCTCTTTTTGTGCGTTTTTCGCTCATTGGTAAACAGACCCATTCAACAGTTTAGAAGATTTCGGGTGAAAATGTAAATTTTGGCGATCGGGGATATTTTTAGCATCAATATTAATGACCACTTATTGTTTACCTCTTCACAATCATCGCTGTGTTTAATAAATGCGTTTGCTTTTAAATATGAATTTTACCCAATAAAGCAAAATTACGAGGCATTTTTAGCAACGTAGGTTGGGGAACAAAAGGGCTCGCACGTTTCAACTTTTCATTAAAAATAATTTCACTAATCTTGCGACTGTGTCGAGTCTATAATTTAAGCGTAGAAGACAAATCGTGGAAAATTGCTCGGTATCTCAAACGTAAGCGGGGAATTACGGTATCAAACCGTGATATGGTGTTATTCTCCTAGCAACAAAGTTTCTTCATAGGCCAGAATGTCATAGGCCAGAATGTTTCCTACAAATTTAAAGGTGTTCTGGTCGACCGTCTCCATTGAATTTGTGGACAGGATCGGAAAGCATCATGGGTAAAAACTGAAACGGGTGCCACCTACACTGGGTTTTTCTCCTTTTAGGCGACAACCAACTTTTAGGACTTCAGTATTGCATAGTTATGGTAAGCAGTTACTTTAAGTAAATTTCCAATAAAAGGAGAACAAATATTGTCAATATTGTCACATGACTCGCAAGAACAAATCATGAAACAGGACAGTCTACTATACACTACTACTGTACAAATATATTAAGTTGAATGCCTGTAATTCCCCTCTGAACCAAAAATTCCATGTGCGCGCGTAAAACAACATACATGCGTAGAGAGTATAGTTATCCTTTAAAATAGCGTAGTTTGACGTCGATTCATGAAGTCTTTAGTATACACCAGCCTACATAGCATGTGCTCGAATTCAATACATTTCTTCTGAAACAACATACGCTGCAAGGAGAATAGAAAAAGTATGTGGGATACTTAAATTGATCTTCTCACTTTAATCCGTTTCTTGACATTTCTTTCAAAACTTCTAATCCGTCTTTAGCTTTGGTAAACGCCATGAAAGCTGCATGGTAATCATACGATAAACCACTAGTCTTCCAAGGTGCAGGGTCATCTGAACAAATCACTACAGGTAATCCATTGGCAAAGAAAACCGCACCGGGATGATTTCGCATGTCTGATATAAAACCTAGCACCTGATGGAGTTAAAGTGAAATGAAAGAATATTACTTTAATAAATTTGCTTATCACAAAACAGATTCTGTTGAATTCCCCTACAATACAAGGTAAGTTGTAAATCCACCTAACAAGACTTGTCCCTTTTTTTTAGAAGAAAATTATTGATACTTAGGAAACACTGAAACTATTCTTCCCAGAATGAGTAACTACCAGAAAGGACGAATCACATTTCTTACAATTCTCAAAGCATTAAGAAAGATCGTAAACGTACTTTAGTATGTCCAAACGTAGCACAAAAAATACATAGTAAAGTATACAGTAATATTTCTCGTTACGAAGGGGAAACTCTGAAATTTCGAAAGAATTTTTTTTTTTCAAATTATAAATGTTTCAACTCAATATTTTAACTCTGTTGCTACTTAAAGACAAGTTGGCTACATTCATACGAGCTTGATTATTGTTTCAAAAAGTCAAACAATGATTTGAGGGTGTTAGTAAAATTTCATTTCTTCCAAATATAAACAACTGAAAATCTTGTCTTGAAAATCTGCATAACCTATTAAAGGTAGGTATTCTTCAATCCAGACTGTTCAAAACCTTCCGCGACCTTCTTTCTTCTCCGACTTCCCTCATTAGTCTAAAAGCTATCCGTGTCTTGACAGAATCATAATTTATTATGTCAGACAATATCCTGGTGAGCATACGTGCTCCTACGTGTAATACGAACAGAGGCGTAACCAGAGGGATAGAGGTGGGAAATCTGCCCATGTCAAACCTCTTGCCCCACCCACCCCCCCTCCCCCCCCCCAAAAAAAAAATCAAAGCCTTGAAAGTATGGATATTTAGTGTAAAGAGATACTGAGAAGTGCCATTTTCTGTAATCCAAGAGGCAATTTCGCCAAAAATTCCCTGATGATTGGAAATAATTATGGCTGAGAAACTGAATGTGAAACCCAGCTTACAATTTCCGATAGGATATTTAGAGGAAGGAACATTTTTGACGTAAATTTATGCGATGCACAAGCTAATGTCTTAATGATTATAGCTAATTATAACTGGAAATATAACTGGAAATTTTCTGACCATAATGAAGTTTGTTCATTTTTATCGTTAAAGTGAAAATTTTGTTTCTGAAAATGACGACTGCTTAGACTTTACTTGCAGGCCTACAAAATACCATTTCTGGCTTCTTATAGGAATTTTTAACATTTTCTGTACGCTCCGCCATCTGATGATGGTGCTCAACCTAGAAATGTCATTTCTCCTTTCCCCCTTCCTTCCTAGCCCCCCCCCCCCCCCACCTTCTCTGAAAAAGTCTGGTTACGCCACTGATCAGAATTACAACGCTCTCAGAGTGTGATATATCAGTAATATTGTATTTTGAATTACTCTCTATTTTTTTAGTTTGAAGTCAATCAAGGAGTTATTCCAGTGGAGAATTGTAGGCATGATGAAAAATTCCTTCTTACTTTTTGCTGCATCCTCCTTTTCTGCCTGATTACCTTTTATCGCTTCGGGGAGGAAATGAAGCTCACTACACGCGCACTTGATATAGCCATGTTTCACATCTGACTAAGTGATTGACACTAGCAAGTGTATTAAAATACACAAACAGTTTCGTAACACTTGGGGTAGCTAACAGGCCAGTTAAGCATGTGTTGATGGCTTTTCACGCAGTGTGAACACAATGAAAGCATAGCTCATATGAGAACACAGATCATGTAACAAACGCAGATACCAGTTACACCCCACATCACCTTTGATCTGCTGGGGTGTCTATGTTGTCTCAAGAATCGACGTCACGGCATGTGTACCGAGGGCAGAACATTCACTGTACTTTGGGGTGACGAGTGATACGGTAGTCTTTTACTTCTATTACAATGGAACAGTGATTACCTTTTTTTAGTAGAAGAGCAACGGCAGAAAAGAAGGATTATCTCTTATGCATGGACAGAAATGCCGTCATACGCAAAAGTTGTCCGTTTTTATTTTTTCTTAATTATTCAATTATTTAACATTTTTCATTTCAGCACAGATATTAAAAGCAGAGATTTCGACCGAAAAAATAAACTTTCAATTTCTGAATTACAAATTTTATCCATTGAAATAACGATATTTTACTACCTTGTTCGAAATGGGGTTGACTTCGATGGCTATGTCTCTTTCTTTAACTATTTCCATCAACAACGGATGTTTGCTAAGAGCAAAGCCGTGACCGATGCGAGTTGTATTTAATAGCATGGAGAAAAGGATATTTATATCAGTAGCACCAAATCTGTCTGAAGGTAAAAATATAAAATAGGCAAAAATATTACTCAACATTCCAAATTACACAACTTGCAGATTATTAGTCGTCTAAATGTTATTTTTTCCTTTAACAGAGCTGATTTGCTCTGAATGAAATCATTGGGTTAATTTAGCCCTTTAGCCCAAGTTACACTCCGTTTGAAACATTTGTAGATAGTCTAGGCAGACATTTGTACGTATTAACTACTTCCATGGCTTAAGTTTAAGTGTACCCCAGTGCTTTAATTCCAGAAATATATATTTTAGAGCATAAAAATGAATGCAACCGGTTCCACTTCCAGCTCTACCGGGTAGCCTATTCCTCAGCTGGGATATAAAAATGTTGATGTTTATCCGCTCACTTTAAAACGGTAAATTGTGCAATTTGTGGTGCCATTGGTGTACAGCTACTCAAAATACAGGCTTATTATTTCTGTTTTTTTTTTTTTTTCTTCCTGAAATCTACTATTGGTTGTGTTAATATGTGAAAGCAATCTGTCATGGGGCATTAAAATAAAACAAACCCTGTCTCTCTTTGAACAACATGCTATGCAAGAAAACAGGAAGTGTTCAAGGTCTTATATAAACATGTATATATTGCAATGGAAGACAGAACAGTTTATATGAGTCGCACAACAAGAAAGCCACGGCCAATTGCGAAATGGACTTTTGATGTAAGTGAAAAAATTCAACATTTAATTTTTCAGCTATTATAAAACAAACCACTGCGATGGGAACTGATTGAAAACTTATTTTGCAACCCTCACAATAGGGGCCCATTTAAAACAATCATAAACGGCAGGTGCACTTGAAAGACAATTTCCATTTGTTGACACAAAATGAAGAATTGACTTTTTCCATATCTTTTTCTTTCTTGTCAAATCCTATAACTCTACAGTTTGGGCCTGTTGTCACATTTATGTATGGTTTAATTGGAACCGCGGTATGTTTTGAGCTAACCACGGGAAATTCTAACTCGAACGCGGGTGAATTCGATATTACTTATAGATATAGATAAATTACTGATAAAGCATACGTGTAATCTAGGCTACTATGGCGTGTAAGTACTGTAATAATAGTCCCACTCCACACGTAGGAGCAATGCACAAAATGTAAAGTCGAATCCTAGCAGCTGGAAAAGTCGTCTATTAGGGGTCCATCAGCCTTGAATCGTCTTAAATATATTATGTACATGCCATTCTAAACCATTGTATTCAGTAAAATTGAGGGAATCAAGGGCGGCGGGTACTTTAGTGTGTACCATCTATGATACAGGTAAGCAAAGGCATTGAAAGACTGAGTGATGGACCCCAGAAATGTCCGACTAAATCAGACCATCATTTGACTGTTCGGATTGGTTTCTACAATACATTACAATTTTGGTGGTTCATACGCAATGCAAAATATGAAGCCTTCGGTGGACTACGACTTTTAGTCATCAGTTTCGCCTTAAGCTCTTTGGACGATTTTGGTAACAATAATTGATGCTTTCCGAAACAACAAATCATGGTGAAGAAGAAAAATCGGTCAAGTCGTTGCGCTACCGGCCAAGTTATGACGTCTTCAAGGGGAAGAATTCTCTAATGTTACTCTATTATAACCCCAAGAGAACTGGTAAACCATCTATCTTGGGCTTGGGTCATGCTTTTATCGATCGAAGAAGTAGACTTACTCGTTTCTCCCGCATGAAAGAAAAATGGCAGATTAACTCCACTCTGGGCAGGAATAAATAAAATATCTAAGAGTTCACTAAGAGGTGGACCGTTGTTCTCATAACCGACTAGATCATATCCTATAAGATGTTGGGGATATTTCTGATGAAGTTCCATTGCTGACCTGATGTCAGCCTCTATAGACTCCTTGGGCATACTCCTGGTGAAAAATCAACATGTGAATGAACTCTTTAATGTAATTCATTTTTTATATAATAGAGACTTCAATCACGTGACATCTGCGTGTTTTGCATGACATGTCCATCGCTATGGAACTTATGCATATGATGTCACAGAGCAAAACGTACGCCCTCAGTGGGGGCAAAACAAACCCTTCACCGACAAATGCAGACAGCTGATTTCTTAACCAGTGGAATACGCGCGCGCATCATCTGCTGCACTTGCAGGACGAATACGTATGCGTGGGGCCACGTGTTTTATTGTTTTGCTCGAAAGGATGATGATGGTGTGTCGTCGATGCATGAGGTCTATACAGGAGCTCCAGAATCGACATGACCTTAACCACAGTATACATTTTTTGAAATAGCCATTGCAAAAGAATTTTTTCAGATTTTTTATCTTGGTTTTGTTGATAACTGGCCACAGTTTGGATCAACCATTTGACCATGGTTTGGGTCGCTGCATATGTTGACCATAGTGTTTTTCGAGTGTGCCTAAAAGTTCCGATGTCCACAACTCAATTCCACAATCCTTTGTCATTGCTACTTCGAAAGGAGTTGATATATGTTTGAAGTAATGGACGCCTGGTTGTCGAAATTACCGAGAAACAACTGGACACAAGCACACCGCTTTCATGTAGGTTTTATAAGCTCAACGCTGTAATGTCGGTGAAAACCTCAACAATTTCTGAGTACGTCAAAGTGCTGCGATATAACACGGTTCATGCTGCAACAATGGTTGTAGATGTCATAGTATACAATAGTGAGCTTTAGATTTCACAACGCGGACCTCATCTACAACGAAGTGACATCATTTGTGTCTATGCCGTTTTCGAACGCAACGTGAAATAACGCTATACGAAGTAGTGAAATGGCAGAGGCAACGCAATAGGTGACGTCATTGCGTTGTAGCTGACGTCCGCGTCGTGCAATCTAAAGCTCACTATTGATTGGATCCGTTACGTCGACTGTCTCTCAGTATCGATCATTACAAAATTTTTCCCCTTGAACGCTGAGCATTTATACTTTGATCTTGATTTCCGAATACAGCAATGCATACAATGACATATTTTGAGATACTAGGCATCCACCTACAAAAATATTCCTGAGGATTGATTTGTATTTCTGGTTACAATGACTGGAATAGAATCCAGTAATTAAATTACAAAAATGAAAATAAAAATCAAAAATCAAAACATTACAAAATGAAACTTGAACCTTGTAAATCTGTTTAGGTTTAGTTATGTCATGCACGGAAAGAAAATTACAAGATGCGGTATTCCAAAGGAAATTGCTTCCTATTCAATCTGTCAGATTCATGATATTTGCGTCAAAAACATATCACGTGGGTACTTCATGTTCCAAAATTAACGAACAACCAACGAACGTGATAATACAGAACGAGCATTATAACTTGATGTTTTTAGCAGTAAGGTACACTTCTACACACTCTTAAATGCATCTAGTCAAATGGGGCAAGAACTGGAATCTTGTCAAATATCTGAGGAGATTTGTTTCAAAATTGAGTAGAAATGGTTAAAAAATGAACCTATTCGTTTCATTTATGATTCGAATCTAGTCGAAGATTTGACAAGACATTGGTGCGGTCCCCCAATTGATTAAATGCTATTGAAATTTGGTTAGAATTGTAGTCTTTCTTTACGCAGTGCAAACCTGGTAGAAATACCACGGTCAATTTGAAACTTGCAGTTTCTATGGCTCTCAGATCGACCAAGCTATGCATGCATGACGCCAAGTGTCAATGTTAGAATTTTTTAATGTTTGATGAACCGGGAGGGAATTACCCTCCCCCCCCCCCCTCCCTTTTGTGTAAAATATCGCATAGGCCAAATGCGAAATATACTCTTTTACGATTGTAACCACCCGCCTCTCCTCCCCAAATCATTTCAATTAAAATTTTACGGTTGTCCCAAACAACTTGGTTAGGTCCTGTTGGCAAATTTCATTTTTCAAGGTGGTTAAAAGTAATGGCAGCTCTATATTATCGGAAGCATATCTTACGGTTTGATAAATGGCTCAAAATGTGTAATAAGTTGGCAAAGAATGAGTTCGCCCTCTAAAAACTTTCGCTATAATAGATACAATTGATAAGGGAATATTATGCTTTTGCCTATTTCATAAGCCCCCTCCACAAATGCAATATTATATCCTCTCACTTCCCACCCTCTCCCTTCAAGAAAGGTATCGCGAGCACTAGATTTGATAGGGCAGAGAAGTGCTAAAACACCAGACTGGATTAGCTAACCTTGATCAGTTGAAAGTCACAGTAATATAGATTCACACTTTGTTTTATTCTGTAAACGTACTTACCTTACGGAGAGTAAAATAAACTTAGCACCTATAAAACCAGGGTTCTCGTCTTTAAATTCTTCCGTGACTTGTATAAACCTTTCTAATGTTTCTTCTCGAGGAGAATGTTTCCCATTGTTTTTCAAGAGCTGGAAATATGTACAGAAATGACATTCATTATTGATACTGTGAGGTCGAAGCTCATTCAAAGTTTTGCATATTGTTATCTGAGTTATGGTGTACATCATATGCAAATTAGTGAGTCCTAATTTCCGAAAAGTTCGTTTAATAAAGCGACGGCACACACGTAGCCTACTCTTGCTCTATCTTGACTTATATTTTATCTGTACCAAGTTTTATCTGTCCCGTCGTTTCTTGGGAACTAAAACCAACGCTACAATATTTCTGGATAAACTTTGAAAGGCACTCGACCTTGATAACGTCTACTTCAAGGGCAGTCATCCTAATTTGAATAAGTATAGTAATCTATCGTATTTCATGAATGGTTCTTGACAATCACGTGACAACATTTTTCTTCCCTTAATGTGAAATTTATGAAGAGTAATTCATTACTTTACCAATTAACTGTATATGCAATATTTAGGTCCTTACACATAAAGAGAACCTTAGCTATTGTTTAAAATAACTGCTGCAGTGCTGCTATGCCCTTCATGGAACAGAATAAATTATAGTTAACAGAATAGTCCAGAAACAAATTAATTGTTTGATGTGTTGAAGGTAGTGTAACATGAAAATTACAAAATTAGATATTCGATGTAAAAAAGAATGAAAACCCAAGAAATTAGCCATCAAATTAGCGCATCAAAATTCGTCAAAACTTTACCAGTTTACACGGTAATTAGTGATTTGAACTTAAACATTAATAAATATGAGCTCAATATGCAAATCATGTGATGTTAAGAGAGGGACATACCATATGTGGCTAATGTTATCCCTTGATTTTATAATCTTCAATTCGACTAGTGTGTCCTGAGATTTTATTTTTGAAGTTTAAATTGTGTCTTTGAAAATCTTTAGTACCAATTGCCAAACCATAAACTATCTGATGATTAAATAAGAGGTAATTATTAAAGGGTTAATAAAAAAGTTAACACTGTGCGACATCTCACATCATTTATTTTGCATATTAAGCAGCAACATGCTTCAAAACCGTACAAAATTTGAAGAGGACATATCTGGAAAACCGAAAACGGATTTTTCCTTAGCAATAGGAAAGATCACTGCCGAACTACTAAGTGAAGTCTGGGTATTTCGCTGATATGTCACGCTACCTTTAAAGGAAAAATATTCTGATCAAACTGGTGGAATTCTTATTCATTCCCCATATTCGACTCTCGAGATTTTAGTAACTGAAGGACAAATTTTCATGCATACACAGGACAGTGGTGCTTTTTAGAATTTATTCCAATGGTCACCTGCTTGGCCAATCTGTAGAACACTTATTACGTGAAATATAAACCAAAGCAATGTACTTACTGGAGTCATCGCAGTGCGCACTTCAACATACATTACGTTGTCATCGTAAAGCTCAGTTAGAGCTTGCTTGAAGTACATGTTAAAGCCAGTTTCGGAGTACATCAAGTCCGATACACATGTAATGCTATGAATGAAACCGTCCCAAGCCGCAGTTGCACCTTGTTGTTTGACATCCACGGTCATTTTTTCGTACAGTCTGACAGCAGGATATAAAAGAAACGCTTACTGAGTAGGTCATTATTTTGGAATAACAGTTTGTTAAAAAACGATTAATTAAAGTTAGGGAAATATTTCGTTTATGATTCTAAAACGTTATACACTCTAAAAACAGGTAAAGTAAATACCTACAATGGTCAGGTACCGTATGTTACAATACTGAAATTGGGTAAAACCTGTCCAAAATTGTAATTTAGGTGTGAATTATGTGGTTTAATACCACATCATTGAGTAGCCTGCCACTTGGCTGAGAAATTTTTGAAAAAAGTTACCCAATTTCAGTACTGTCACATATGTGAGCAGCGGTTGGTGAACATTTTACCCAATAGTTTTTTGAGCGCATTTGTATATGTTAAACGATGGGTGACAGATCTACATTCTGAGAATTCAGAATAAGAAAATTTCGTCACTTTTTGTTTTTTACTTTTACGACAGTTACTGTAATTGGTAGTCAATACCAATTTTTCGCGTCACTAGGCTAAATTGCTACTTTGCGAATACAGCTCACTGCAAACTAAAATTAGTCAAAAATTGACTGAATCGACCAATCATATTAATCAACAACATTCACTAATATGTGACCCAGTTGAATTAATTTCTACCAAATATTAAGCCCATGAGTAAGTTTTGACTAATATCCTTTAGTTCATTACCACGAAATCAGTCAGATATCACCACAAATTATTCAAACATGAGCGGCTAACGTGGTTAGTCTATTCAGACACCACTTCAATAATTTGCATTGACAGTGAATTTGATGTTAACAGTGGTAACATTTTTTCACGTTTTCACATAATTTTAGTCGAAAATGACTCTAATTATCATAACTTACCACACCATTTTTTATCCACGTATACAACTTGCAACCCAAGATAATATATGCATGAATTAAACAGCCTTTCCCAGCAAAATGAACTAACAACACTAGTGGGCTAAACATACCTCCGTTGAGCTGCGTTTTTTATTTATTTTTTAAAGGATCTTCCTGTAGTATCTCGACATGTTAAGAGTTTTCAAATGTTGCTGCAGACAAAAAGTTATGACGCCCCTGCAAACTTTCGGGGCTTGTACCCCGCCCTCGCGAGCTCCAAAGATCACAACGCCTCCGTGATCATGCAATCGCCAGTTTTCTCTTTACCCCAATTAGAAGAAATTTTTCAACAGAAAGGCCAAAATTTGGACGACCCCACATGTAACATAAAAGACAAATAGTAATTACCATGTGCTTGAAAGGAGCCAATAAAAGATAAGAAAGACGATGAAAGCAACCTGATTCAAATTGGGAGACTGCATTTTGAATATTGAACGTCCCTGTCGCAAACCTCGTGTTTTCTGAAGCATGGCTTTTTCATCTTCACATGTTCAACATATGTGTCCGTGATACAGACAAATCCGTGCGGTTCGTGAAAGCCGCCATTCGTGGAGTCCTTCAGCCATAGGCATACGAGGATTAATTTTATGGGGAGGGCAAGAGCAAATTTTGCCCGAATAATGACAACCTTTATCAATGTTTTGCCCGAATGAACCAACTTTTTGCCCGCATTGGAAGAGTAAGGACCTCCCGCACTGCACTCCGCCTCGAACACCTGTACCCTCAGCTTTAAGTCGTCTTATTTTATTGTTTATATAAATTTCGTTACCCTCATATTCAGTGAAAGCAAGGAGTATTTTAGTTTTAAATCATCCGTGATACAGAGAAGCAAAGAATTTGAAAGATTAAAGCTGATCGACTCCAGTTACGCCCGACAAAATCAACCCATGACTGAATCATTCGGATTCGCCTATGTGAAGACCAGAAAGTAAAAATGCAACATCAATTTGCTTTTCACACGCGCTCTGAGTTAACTCTGCCAATTGATTTTTTTTCTTTTTCTTTTTACGTATAACAGTATCCATTGACTCGATGAATAATTTTACATTTTATCAAACTCCTCAGGGCCCATCTGTTTTCTTCCTTCCGTAATAGACATCCATGAATCGTCGCAGAAATTTTCTTTCTTCGGTCTGTGGTCAGAATATCTAAATCTTACGAATTTACCATCAAGCGTGTCGCAGTAGTACAGATTTGGAAGATAAGTCATCTCAGAAATCACCCAATGAATATTGACCATCGATATGCCATGGATATGCAAATCAGCACCTATGAAAGAAACAAAAGTTCAGGGCACTGTTCAAACATTATTTAATGTTAGTTCCTAATTAACAGACGATTTTACATAAATTTAGGAGGACAGAAGTTAGTAGAGTTTATAGAGTGATGATCAACATTTAACTTTAACCAGTTGAGGATTAAACTTCGCATGAAAGACTCATACTGTAGGTGTCTGAACCTTACGAGGTTCTTTAAGTTCAGTTCCGTTCTCGGCCCTCTGCAATGTTCACATGGGAAGCGACATATTCTACAGGATAGTTGCGTCAAATTCTACGAAATATTGGGTCAACTGTGTGACGGAGGGGTGCGTCAATTTCCAAAAATGTTTGTCTTTCCTAAAGAACATTGACCGACATTGTCCTGGAGTCAGAGTGCCGTGCGTCTCAACGTTGATGGGTGCATTAACCCGCTCTCTCCCAAACTTGTCTAAAACGAAATATTTCTTTCAGAAAAAGACATCTACGACTTGAACAGTTTTTACTGAACAACTTTGACGCTACATGGATGTCAGAGTCTCCTTTAATTAAAAATAACCTACGCTACTTTTGGTTAGAAGCTTTCTTACCAATTTTCTACCGCTCTCCGCTAACTTTTTATATATTCATAGAAAGACTATTTTCGAAATAAATTTAAAGAAGTTTATTCTGCATGTATTTTTTCTCATACTCGTGGGTATCGATATCAATCAATTACCTACCTTTTGGCATTTTATGAATAAACTGGAAGACTTTGGTCTTGTTTGAAAACCAATCATTGTTAAAAAGTTCTTCCTCTTTGACCGGAGCCAAAATCTTGGAGTTGACGAAATTTTCTTTTGCGTTTAGTTTGACGTCATCTCCTATCGACAATGAGTTTTCTTTTTTAAGGATAACTCTACTGTTTTGGAGCACACAGTGTTTGTCTGCACACGTCGGAAATGAAGTCCCACTTGCAAAAATGTTTCTGATAAAAAGAAACTTTATTAAAATCCGCAATCCTTGGATCATAGTGTCTGTGGAAAAAATAGATATTCGTAAATTTTAATTATTTCCCGAGAAAATTCTTTCATGGATCTACTGTTTAATTCTGTGAAGTTTCTCAGCTGCTATACATTAAGATAAATGTATGAGAGAGTTCCCTATGGCCCAATTACCTACCGCACTCACAACATGGACCGTATTCATATTTGAATGAGGAGAGCGGTGAATCATTGTTTTGTTTTTCGGCGACTAGTATGAACAAGATGAAACTTCCCTTCTTACTTTTTGAAACATCCTCCTTTTCTGCCTGATTACATCTCATTGCCTCGGGAGAAAATGAAGCAAATCACATGCATTCTTGATGTAGCCAGGTTTCACGTCTAATTCAGTGATTGGCAGTAACAAATATATTTAAATACACAAAAGTTACGTAATATTTGAAGTAAGGTAACAGGTCAGTAGAGTATGTGTTCATTGCTTTTCACGTAGTGTGAACACAATGGAAGCATGGCCTAGATCACTTGAGGGCAAAGATCATGTAACAAAATCAGATATCGATTACGCCCCATGTTGTTGCGTTTTTGAACAACTAAGATTAAAGGCCAGGTCACACTACAGCGATATCGGATCGGATTTCGTTCCGATTTTTCTGAGTTTTAATTAATATCTCTTCCATCGGTCGATAAGAAACGAAAATTTGCCAACCTGTGTAGACATATGAATTGTATCGTAGGACTACGAAATTCTAAGTTATTCTAAGTATCCCGTGACGTCACATCCGCAGACAGTTTTTATCGAATACGCCTAGTCCAATTAAAGCTTTTTGCCAATGTGACGTCCCTTAATAATTAGTTTATATTTTATTTCCTCGGTCCTCTCATACCAATCATATATTTTCACAGGATGGCAAATTTTTGGTTCATTCCGACAATGTATAGAGGAGATTTTAACAAAAACTCACCAAAATCGGACAGTAATCCGATCCGATATTGCTGTAGTGTGACCTGGGATTAACGACACGACTTTTTGTTTCTTCTCGCCCCTGTTCCGTCCTTTCCTTTCCTTTCTCTTGACGTTCTGTTTCAAAAATAAATTTTAACACGGCGCAGAATAACAACGTATCCCACGCGAACACTTTGGATTAACCATCAACGAATTCCCGACCAAACTGTTACGTCATAGATAGGGATGCACCGGATGTCCGGTCCGGCCGGATTATCCGGCCGGATAGTGAAAAAATATCCGGTTCCGGTTCCGGCCGGATTTTTTTTAAATCCGGCCGGAACCGGATTTTTCTGTAAACTTGGGTAGCATTATGTACATGAGTTAAAACAAACATGAAAACTGTGCAGTAACTGTCTCAGAATTAATTTAAAGCTCATAGATTATAGCTTATCAGTGCATGTTACAGTACCGTATACAACATTTGAACACCTTTATTTAGCCCTTAAAAATGACTGAACCAAGCAGGCAACAAAGTTACAAAAGTAACTGATTTCCATGTACATGTAACAAATATGACTTCAAATTCCTCCAACTGTGTGAAATAAACTGAATGGATGAAAAGACCTTTCATGCAATTTAAATAAGTCTACTGCATCGCACAGTAGTACTGTACAAAATGGATAATCCATATTACAGTTGTACCTGAGTCACATCATTCAAGGCAGTGTTTCAGTTTAATTGCATTGGGTTGTCTATAAAATACACACTTGAACACTTCACTTTACTTTTCTTTACTTTTTAACATTACTTGCCCATTAAAGTTGTGTAGTACAAGCAGGAAATGTGTTTCATCTTGAATTTCAGAAGACATTACTCATTACAAATTAAAGTTGCCTATGGGGTCAATATTAATGTTTTCTGTCCCTAATAATTCATCACACACACTTAAGTATACACAATATGATTAGTGTTCAACTGATCATCTGTTAAGTAATCGACATCTAGCCGATTATTCCGTCATCAGTAAATAATCGGCATTGGTAAATTTCTGCCATTCAACCGATCATTGCCACCGATTATTCGCAAACTGGAAAAAAGGGGCTAAATATACTTGAAAAAAGGTTCTTAGTTTCGTTAAAATCCCCGTAAATACTCAATCCATTAACTTCCCGCCAAAACGAGATGCATTGATAATCACAAACGTATAAATTTAATCCCTGCCATGGGAATGATTGTTTGATATTTTCCGCTATAACCCGTTTGTTTTACCTGAAATTAGATTAAGAATTGCATTCAAGGTGTATTCCTTGCTGTCTCTCAGAAAGCGCTGCATAAGTTGCTGTACAAACTGTTCTGCACAATACGCATACACTGTTAAAAATTTCTGTAAGTTTACAGACTTTTTTTAACTTAAACTTTTTGTATTTTACTTTTAATAGAGATTTTCTGTATCTTTACAGACAGTTTGTATTGCTACAATAAAAAGAGGTTGTTTAACATGTATTTTCTGTTTATTTGAAAAACCATTTCTGACTGCTTTTTTAACCAAATTTTACTGCTTTGTAAAACTTTTTCTGTAAATTTACAGAAATTTAAACAGTATTTTGTATTTTTCTGATTTCACATAAAAATACTGTCATTTAACAAACATTCATTTTGTTTTTAAGCTGAAAAAGAAACAAAAATAAGCCCAAACAAACAAATAAGAAACAGCCAGAAAATTTTCAATATATAACATGCATCGTTCTGCGAAGTTTCAGTTTAAAAAAAAAAAATTGGCAAATTTATCGCCCTATTTGAAAATTAACTTACATTTATTATAAAAGCATACCTAGTTATTACGTTCTTAGTTATAAATATCATACAACTGGTGTTTTGTCACACATTTTTAAGTAAAAAGAAATTGTAAGGCCCTAATTTCAGAGCACTGACAATTGGTTTACTGATGTCAACTCATCGCCACAGGCGCTCATGAACTTGATCGGAGCAAATTAAAAACGTTTCACAAATTTACTTGAAAGAGTCTGTAAATTTACCACTTTATGACGTAAATCTCATTTTGCATAAATGGGTGGAGCTTATTTTGTAGGCATTTTCCTAACAAAAGGATTGCTGTTGCTTTGAATAATATCTTCTTTGGCGTTTTTTAATCAGGAAGTGATAAACTTATTGTTTACCATGTCTGGAAATGTTTGCAATCAATGTATTTGCATTCTTTGTCATATTTATTTTAAAAACAATTATTATATTGTACAAAAAATGTGACTTTCCAATTACAAAGTTCCTAGAGATAGCAGTCTACTTGACAACAATATGACAACAAAGCATCCTCAATGTGTTTTGATTGAAAACAACTTCGTATCGACACATTACGTTGATAAGCAAATACCTGATCTACGTAATGATGGAGTGAATGTTACGTAATAACATATGAAAGGTAAAAAAGCGATATTATAATAAATATAAAAACGTCGGGAATGAAAACAGTAGGCTGTAAATTCACATAAAATTAAGGTAAACAAAACAGAACAATTCTGTTATTCGATTTTACAGTAGACTTTTGTAAAAACTGTAAAGACAAAACAAACCCTTAATGTTTTTTCATGATTACAGTCTGGCTGTAAAAAAAAACATTATTTGGTTGGAAAAAAATTTGCCATAAAAATTATGTAAATTTACAGAGAAATTTTTTAACAGTGTAGAACAGACTGGCTTATATAGCCAGCTAGCGAAGCTGGGCGAGTCCCATGCTAAATTCACATAGAAACGGCACCACAAATATCTGCCAATGTGGATTATGTGGGGATCTGACTTTCTTGCATTTCAGTTGCAGATTCTTTTTAAACAAGACATAAGTTTTGGAAGAGAACTACTAAAAATATACAGGGATATTTATATCTAAAAGGAACCATAAGATACATTAATCAGGTGCAATTTGTTTGCTGCCCAGAACTGCTAAGATTATTATGATTGCTCTACATGGAGTTGTTTAAGACGGGAGCTCGAGAGTAGCTACAGTACATTAAAGCAACTACAATCCAGTACAGTAAAAGAATGGAAATGTCACGACATGATTGGAGGATGAAAACTAGACAGAGCACGATGTTGGCCTTGGAACTAAATTATCAAAGGGCATATGACATCGACTACAAACAATTCTATTGTATTAACAGTTGATTTGTATCTTCACTTTTGAATTGAAAATATTACCCCTACAAAAATGATATCCCGTTCGTGAAACGAACGGAACAATTCCCAATATTTTCTATCCTAAACTGGTTGTGGTATACACGATGTGCACAAAGCAAGGGGCGCGTACTATAGAGACAAACATGTGATTTCCCTCTTTCTAATAATCGGTAATCGGCATCGGGCCGATTGTTTAATTAATTAATCGGTCATTGAGTATTACCGATTTTATTATAGCATAATCGGTAGACCACTAAATATGTTATCAAACATGTAATACGTAATGTCAGAATGTGTGATACACAGTATCTCTGCCAAAAAAATTATTAATGATAAATGTGCTTCAGTTTTTTGATATCATGGCATGCATGCTTAAATACTAGAAATGGTGTATAAAACTATGATGCTGTGCATAGTTAAAAACCTTAACCCTAGAGTCTTTTCACAGTACATATGAGCTTTCCGTTCAGTGATCACTATGCAAGGACTCTCTTTGTCAAGTATTACTGGTCTACATAATTTGTACATTTTTTTTGAACAAGTGGTGATGTACTCTGGTTCAAACAGAACAAGCTGATATGCAAAAAAACTTTCAAGATTCCCTCAGGAGTTTTCTCTACAAATACTCTTTTAAGGAGGGAAAATACAAAGAGCTCTTACTTGCCCTGCTTTGCAACAGTTTTGCTGTACTTCTGCAGGAACAGTTGTTCATGCCTTTTTCCTATTATATTGCATTTTTTGGTTAAAAAATTTAGTTAAATACACTTGTACAACACTTGAAGACAAATTTATAGACATTTCCCATTAGTCCTTCACAAACATTACATCACAAAGCAGTAAACTCCTATCCCAGAGTTTCTCTGCTTTCTTGGATTTCACATTATTCATCTGCATTGCAAAAATCCGGTTCCGGCCGGATTTCAAGTAATTGGTTCCGGCAAAATCCGGTTCCGGCCGGATCCAAAATTTTGGTTCCGGTGCATCCCTAGTCATAGACGCAGACAGCTATAGCTAACTAAGCGTGCAAAATACAACTGCAGGCGAGCGCGCGCCGTACAGCAGTATATACAGTGGCCGCCTGGCCTGAACTCGCAATAGAGTATACAACGTAAACCATCTCGTTAAAACCAGTACATTCAAGTGCACCACATAGTCGTAGCTAGCCGTCTAGACCTACGTCATAATATTCTACAACAGGCTTGTTCTAAACACCCCACACCGCCTTTGATCTGCTGGGGTACCTTTGTTGCATTCGCAAGGAGCAACGCCTTTGCATGTGAAATGCTGGGAAGAGGGTCACGCGATGTAGGTTAGTTTACAGAAACCGTTTCAATTCACGTAAGATTTCTTTCCTAGAGTCATTTAATAAGGTCAAATCATGCCATTGTCAACGAATTAATTCTTACAAAACATTTTCTTTGCACGCGGCCCCGTATTTTGAAAAAAGGTCAATTTTAATCAAAACGTAATGCGAACCATGTTCATGTCACGGCTTGCCATTGCCCGATAGTCATGTACCTTTGCAACGTGGCACGCGTAGTTTTGCATTTCTTCTTAACCAATTAAGTTGTAAAATTAAATTTCGCACTAGACCTATAATTTTTATTTGCAATGCGCCAATAGGCCTAAAATGTAGTCCGTCGGTCGGTCGGTCAGTTAGATGGGGTTTCAGGGCCCAGATTTCAACGAATTGTTTCAAGTCGAGCTGGCCAGGCCATTTTTCAGTTGTAGGTAACACAATGGCGGTAGGTTGTATTTCATTCGTCAGTATGAACCGGCCAATTACGACTGGAAATCCCTGCCCGGCCTCCCGACTATGTTAGATAGACTACGATAACTTGTTTTGCGTAACGAGTTGAATTCGCTGGTTATTTTGTTCGGCCTCAACTTCCACTAGTTTGTTACTCTGTTGAGCCGCCCGGTTTTCTCAGCTTCTCAGCTTCCAATTGAACAAGGAATATGCCGTACGTACATCCTTCTACGCAGGTAAATATTTTCTCAGATCACATATAAGGAATAACATAAAAAGTATAAAACTGTAACATAAATAGTACTGCAACTGAACGCGTTAGAACAGGATATAGTGATGTATCCTACGCATGTTCTAACACGCACAGGTGTTTTACTTTGCACACTAAATTTACCGGCATTACTGCTCGGCAGTACTTTGAATGGAAACGAAAGTAAAACATCCATCCTTTATGTAAACAAATCCCGCCGTAACCTCACGTGACAGCTTGAAAATTAAAGGAAGTGTAGGAATCGACCCAAACATATTTAAAAAACGATTTTAATATTTATATATCTTTATTTTTTACTTCATTTTATTTATTTGTTTTATTTGTTATTTATTTATTTATTTATTTTTTGCATTTCATTTATTTATTTATTTATTTTTTTGCATTCAAATAAAGTGGCATTTCCTAGGTTTAAAAAAATCCTTATATTGGTTGGAGTTCAAATGAGGAAATGTTTTACATTATTTTAACGAGCCTAGAGTTCCTGGTGAACTAGGATACCCCCATAAGGCATGCCTATATTAACGTCATTTTATCATTACCCTACAATGCATTTTTGTATAAAGTGGCATGAAAAATCTCAATTGGTCATTGATCTTTATTATCTGATATCAAAATTTGATTCGAAAAACGCAGACGGCAGATTACGTTCACCCGTTGAAAACAAGGGCTTTGGAGCAAAATGGGGTTGATGACTTCAAAGGGTATGCTCAGTTATTACAAGAAATACAAATTGCTTAGTTGAGATACTTGAAGCTGTCAGTTTGACAAGAGTTGCTCTTTAATTCACTGCATGGGTGATTGCATTTCCCTTTATAAACTTACGCGGTTATTGAAAACTGTAAAGGATATTGAAAGGTTTATAACCTACATGCTAGGTGACGCCTACGCGGAAACATTGTTTTATAAGTAGCCTGTATATGACAGAAGGGATAACCACTAATTTTATTGATTACCCCTATTTAGAAATTTAGTGTTGCATACAGCAGTAGGCCCATAAGTTTGAACTCCACCATTATAAGATCCTATAGGGACTATAAATTAACTAGGCCTACATGGAACGGACTAGATCACGCCTAATATGAACGCGCTGTGGTAAATTTTACCAGACTAATGGTAAGTCCCCAAACCTCCGTCGTGGTTAAAGCGTCAGACTTGCAGTCGGGAGGTCAGGAGATCGAATCCTACTCTTTTGAAAAGCATTCAAAATGTCACATGCCTTTTATCATTCATGACACAACGACTCGTGGAAAACATATTAGGTAAAGTATCAGTCAGAATTACTACAGCTGTATATAGCAACACAAACTAGACAGTCGACTTTCCTTGCCGGTCGGCCGAGCGCGTAAGTCAATTTAAACAAAGTCACATGATGTTAGTTACATTTTGTTTTATACACAATATAAAATAACATAGCTCCCAATCATAAAGGTCAGATTGCTATCATTAGGGAATGAAAAAACAGTACAATTGATCAATTAAGCTATGTAGAGTATGGAATCCCTGCTCAATACAACCCTTGCAAGCTCCATGTACCTGTCTTAACCCCAGATTTACACATTGTGTGTTGTACTATGTGTGGCAGATGGACGCATTCTGGCATGAACTTCTAACATATGTTCCCCTGCCGAAAGGGTAGGTTATCCTGCTTATGTGGAAAGTGTGTTGTCACGCATTTTAAGCCTAGGCTAGTCCAAGTTCTTCGAATTTAATTACGGGCTAAGGAAGCAATAATATACACGACAATGTACCCATTGAGTGACTGTGAACCTACAGTAGGCCTATATGCTCATGCAGAATGCACGACTGGCAAATGCCTCTGCAGTATCTTCTTAATTGAATACAGCGAAGGTATGATATTCCAGCAAGAGTATAATCAAAATCTTTGTTCCGCAGGGCAACTACCTATAGTGTTACCTAGATACGACTGCTAGTCTCACTACTTAAACACACGTTACACTTACCGAGAATTTGTTCCGCTGTACTCGTTAGATCTATTAGGTAGGCTACATCCAGTTGATCAATTTAATTTGCATTGCTTAATGGTAATTGCTCTAGTGTATTCCGCTAGAGTTTTAACACTCCTGAAATTTGAAGTCAATGTTACAACAGACGACTTGAAATCCCGTTAACACTGAATCACATGGGTACTGCATTAATGTTGCACATGGCGTGTATCGTTTGTGACATTATAACTTCCTATTTGAAAAAATGATACCGTTATATATTTATAGGAGTCTTATCAAACCCAGCAGTCAGAGGTTGTTTACCATTCAGCATTCCATTCGTACACCGTTACTAGTTTAGTGGTGGATAGAAACATGATATTAATCGATATATCATAAAGATATTGCTGCCGTAGGACTATACCACTTCGTATTTTTGGACTTTGTCTCTACACAAACCATACGCCCGAATTGATATACGGAGCTCGCCTAGTGTCATAAATAAATAAGACAAAAAAGAGATGTCGAGTTTCACAACTGACATGTCGAACTGCCAAATAAAATGTTCAATTCCAAAATGACATGTTGAATTTGAAAATAACTCTTCGAAATCAACAATGAAATGTCGATTTTAAAGCTTCACAGTGAATGGAAGACGTTACTCAAAATAATGCCATAAAGAATGTGACATATAGATCAAAAATTAGTAGGTTTCGGAAGTACTGAAGTACTCCGCTAACTTCGACACGGTTTTGGCACTGTGTGCGAGTGGAGTGCAGTGTCGGATATCGTATATCGAAGATTTCAAAATGAGATGTGGAGACGGTCCTATCAGTGAATGCCCGTGAATGCCCGTAAGTATAATGATTGCCCGAACTTTGACAATGAATGCCTGTCTCTGAGAATGGATGCCCGTATAGTAGGTTGCCTCCATTTCCACGCAAGCAGTTCAACAAATTGTCCCCTGTGGTCTTTTGAATTTTTTCATCAATCGAGATGACTTCAGCATACCTGAGTTCTTTTCACAGACAGACAGACAGACGGATTGGCGGACAAACGGACGGACAGAGAGACAGCGGAGGCTTTACGGCTCAATTTCTAAAATCGAAAAGTACGAAAAATTCTGATCAAACTTGTGACTCTTCATGGCATAGCCTATTTCGTGGCATTTCTCTCAAGATTGGCCTTTTTTTGCCAGTTTTGTCCAGGCGCGGCCATTAAAAGAAAAAAGAAAAAAAGCTACCCCACTTAGTTAAAAATATAGGCCTAGTAAGAGAAACCTACCGCAAGGCCTATGGCAATTTAAGTCGACTTTTCTTTACTTTAGCCCACATCTGTCATTTGAAAAATGACATCTGGCAACCCTCAGCAACTTAGCAGTGACTTATCCTACTTCCTATCACACTCGCGCTCATCGGCTCTCCCACGCCCCCCCCCCCCCCCCAACCTCGATGCACTAGCAAGTAACCATGTTACATACCAAATGCGTGGGCTATAGCTCACACTGCTTTTATGAACGTTTTACTGACGCAATTGAATTCTATTTCTGTCAGCGAAATTCCATTGAAGTGAAATTCAATAACACTTGGCGAAATCCCTTACGCACTCTGTTTCACATAAATTCCCCCTTGGCGGAATTCTATTGCTCTGAAGTGATGTTGGCTATCATGGCTTTTGTATCTTTCCTGTTCCTCCTACAATTGCTCCAGACGTGTTTGGAAACATTTTCCGTTGAAGTCATCGTTTCAAATGACTAGGATTGTGGGCGCATGAACAGGTTTTTCAAGACCGAGTCGCTTAGTGACACGCTTAATCATACAAAGAGCGCATTGTTTTGGTTTTAATTCTGCTAGTAGAACGCGTTAAGCTGGCGAAGAGTTTTCATTCAAGTAATGGTGATAATTTTGCTCGGGTCCATTAGCCTTAATTTTCCTGATAATATCTATGTATTTACCAATATCACAGATGTCTTCAAATTAAACAATCCAAAACCTTGTAAAAGCAGAATGATGAAATTCAGGTTTATTATTCATGATACACCTAAACGAAATATATTGGCGACAAATCTCAAGGTGACTTCGTCACCGAATCAGGGAATACCCCCACCCCCCTCCCCTCCTCCCCCGAATTTTCAGTTCTTTCTTTGCCTTAAAATCAACATGGACAGCTGGAGATCAAAGACATTTGTCTGTTGGTAGACAAAACTTGCTAAAGGAATTCATCAAAATTGTTCTTCGAATTTTGAACGTTACTTTCAGGAGATTGTTATTCCGGATCGCAAATCATTTATTTTTGTCAAATAAATGGACCCTTTTGTAACATTGGGAAATGATTAAAATTCGGCTGTGATATTCGAAAATATCTATTTCAGGAACATTCCATCATCGTAGCCCCCTACTTATAGGCCAACCACCTAATAACTCATGCAAGGATGGGGTGAAATTCGCATTCATCTAAGATCAACTTTGTGGATCAGCGGCGGTGACGGACTGGCACAAGTGGGGGGGGGCTAGGGGGAAAAGGACAATGTTGGGGGAAATGGCCCCTGGGAGTTATGAGGTTTTAGCATGTCCTTGCACACGTAAAATGGTCAAAATGTTAAGTCTCAAACAAGAGGATTGTTTAATTTATGTTTCGGTTGACCTAACTCCTAACTGATCTACCCTGTGCATGACAACTTGGGGGCAGGGAAAAACTGCCCACCCTTTTCCAAGCTTACTTACTACATACCTAGCGTGGCATACTTTTTCTTCTACGATGAATCCGGACGTAAACATTTTCCACTTGGGTAAAATGTTTATTAACCGCTGCATGCTCACGTAGGTGACAATACCAATATTGGGTAAATTTTTCCTAACATTCGTTAGTCGTGTGGTGCGTTACCCCCCCCCCCCCCCCAAATGGTATAAAGCTACATAATTCACCCCTTAATCTAACAATTTTGGACAAGTCACAACACAGCGATCGATATCGTATGGATAACTACAATCCGATTTTCTCTGAGTTAAAATCTTCGCCAGTCTCCACAGTGGAACACGCGTCAAAGCCCAGGTCACACTACAGCGATATCGGATCGGTCGAATGTCCGATTTTTGTGAGTTTTAGTAAAAAATCTCCTCCACCCATTGTCGGAAAGAACCAAATATTTGCCATTCTGTGTAAATATATGACCGTTACGAGAGGAACACGGGAATGAAGTATAAACTATTTATTTCGTGACGTCTCATTGACAAATAGCCCTTATCGGACTACGCGTATCCGATAAAAGTTGTCTGCGGATATAACGTCACGAAATGATAGGTTTGACTAAGAATTTCTTAGTCCTGCCATACAATTGATACATCTTGACAGGTTGACAAACTTTTGTTTCTTTTCTCCAAAGTTGGAGGAGATATTAATTAAAATTCACAAAAATTGGAGCGAAATCCGATCCAATATCGCTGTAGTGTGACATAGCCTTAAGCCTGCCATCCATTCGTACGTGATGCGTAATCCGTTTCCGCGTTCGCGTCCGTGCATACGTGAAGTGAATATCCATTTATACGTAAAAACTTGTCCGTGACCACCCACATTGCTAGAAGAATGCTATTTTCTGCTGCCCCTCTTAAGTTTACTAACACCACCATTAATTGCTTACGCGTATGGCAAGCTAAATGTGTAATAATTCGATAAACTGAGTTTTTCGCCGATAAACTCGGTTTTTCGATCGAAAAACTGAGTTTATCGCGAAAAACTCTGTTTATCGACCGAAAAACACAGTTTTTCGATAAACTTTGTTTATCAGGCGAAAAACACAGTTTTTCAATAAACACGGTTTTTCGATAAACTCAGTTTATCGAGCGAAAAACTCTGTTTTTCGATAAACTCTGTTTATCGACCGAAAAACAGAGTTTTTCGATAAACAGTGTTTATCGAGCGAAAAACACAATTTTTCGATAAACACGGTTTTTCGATAAACTCAGTTTATCAGTCACGTGTTTGATAAACTACGTTTATCAATTACGTGCTTCCGGTCAGTGTATGGAACGCAAAAAGGGCAAATATTGTCGACAGCGGCGGTTACGGGGTGATTTGTATCTATGCCTTCTTAAGTAGTAACGGCAGCTTTTGGTAGTGAAGATGGGGTTTGAAGTAGTAACCCTCTGGCAGGGGATTATTATTACCATCTGCCCAGTTTGTCTGCGTCCATGGACACTCTGTTTCATGTTTTACCGTCAGCTAAAAGTGTCTGCACGATAACAGTTCCATGCGCCAGACATACTATGGCAAGCAGTGCCATACCCAGGATTTCTCTGAAGGGAGAGGGCCATGCAGTATGTTGCGTGATAGCCGTCCGGGGAGGGGTCAAAGGAGACGGGCTGTCCCCCTCCCCTTGAAAAATTTGGAAAATTAGGTGTCCTTGTATGCAATCTGGTGCTACATATGGTACAGTTTGAAGTAAATATTCTGTTAAAATATTTACGTATTGTTAGGAACTACAGCAAAAATTGGCATCCGTGAGGGGGAACATGGCCCACTCCCCTGTGTACGCCACTGTAGCTCTCGTTAAAATTCCAGCAACCCTAAGCTGACCAGAACCGACGCTTTGCTTGTCGAAAGAATGCCGAACGCAAAAGGTTGGTCCCGAAGTTTCGGAGGGGTCTAGGGGGCCATGCAGTACATTGTGCGATCACCGACCCGGGGTGGGGTATAAGGGGAGGGGCTTTGAAAATTTCTGAAAAGTAAGGTGTCCTATCTGGTGCTATTTATTATACATTTTGAAGTATAATTTGTGTTAAAATATTTACGTATTTTTAGGAACAAAAGAATAAAACTGGCATCAGTGAGAGGGGTCTAAGGGAGGGGGATCCATCGTGCTTCACCATGTGACTGATTAAGACACCGCATTGATATAGTGACATACAGAACCCCGCTTTAAAGGACACCCAAGGGGCCTGATAAAGTGTTCTGCCAATTAAGCGGGGTTGTCCTGATAAGTGAATCAACTTAACATTACGTTTTTGTTTGGGGGACTTTACAAGGTGGCCTCCTAGATGAGTGTCCTTGAAAGCGGGGTTGCACTGTGCATACATATACAGTGATGACGAAACCTGAGGTTTGGGGGCTCAGAACCCCAATGAGAAAAGTGAGTAGGCTAAAGCTATCTTCAGACAACCCCCCCCCCGCATATTTGCCAAGTGCAGAAAAGAGATCCATATTTCAAGGCTGGGTACATGCAGCCATCTGGAGGGCTTGTAACGACAAAGGTTTTCTTCTGCGCTGCGCGCCAACCGATGGCGGAGCTCCGCTTAGCTTCCTGGCACTCAGACCCCCACCCCCCAATATCTATTCCGTTCCGTGAGCCCGTACAAATATTTCATAATTATTTTCGTGCCTACAACTTTTGAAATCCTGGCTACGCCCCTGGAAAACCTACTTACGTTAGCAATGGAATAAGCTATGAAGATGAGAGTTGTGTGAATGGGATTTATTTTCAAGTCTCTAAAATATATATTGTTTTAAACATGAATAAGGTACACTTTAACCATACCCGCAAACACATTGCCGAGGTGGGTAGCCTATATTCAAAATGTTATCTACTGTTTATTAGTCACACAAAGGGGGGGGGGACATTGGGCCGTCGCCTGATTTGCAAAGGCTTCTTTAGTGGCCAATTCATTAAAAGATGAGTTGCTTTTGGGTTGACGACAGCTGTACACTGCCACCTTACTTAACACTCACCTTACTAAACTGCGACGACCCTAAATCCCCCCCCCCCCCTTCCCGACTTCACTCCAAATATTAAAGAATTTGGTATGTACAAAGAAGTCGAAGTTGAACAGGAGTGCTACTTCCATGCCGAAGTCAACCTTACTGTTGTAGCAGACAAAGGAAAACGGTTACTCTGAGGTAAACTTGACCGGAGTGCCACGCGTTAAAATGCGTTTCCAGATGAGTTTCTTTTTTCGTTTTATGCTTCATTTTCCCACCTGCTATTTTTAAAACTTTCATGGTGTACTTTGTTTTTGCTAAAGATTACCTTCAAACGAGGGTTATGAGCATTAGCGCATTTGGGGGCCACCAGGCCATGTCCCCCCTCGCTGATGTCTAATTAGTAATTAAAATACGTAAAATTTCGATCGCAAATTTTACTTCAAAAGGTAGCATATGTAGCCCCAGATTGCTTACAAGGACACCTAATTTGTCAAAAAATTTTCAAAGGGGGTGTTCCTTTCCCTTACACCCCTCCTCGGGCCAGTGATCACATAACGTACTGTATGCCACCGACCCGGGAGAGAAGTCCTGGCTACGCCGCTGCTTATGAGCTGATCTTTCTTGACAAAGGCATTCGTGTCATTCCTGTCTAGAGTTCAGCCCTATTAGTCGGGAAAAATCTCCAGCACCCCCACTCCCCGATCCTTGGGACGCCCCTGGGCAGGCGGTAATACGGTAATAAACGGATACTTTCCGCTGCCACATTGTTACTACTTTAAAACCCATCGTCACAACTAAAAAGGCTGCCGGTACTACTTTAGCAATCATAGATACAAATCACGAAACCGATGTTTTCGACAATATTTGCCCTTTTTGCGTTCCAAATATTGGCGGGAAACACGTGATTGATAAACGCGTGGTTGATAAACAGAGTTTATCGAAAAACTGTGTTTTTCGGTCGATAAACAGAGTTTATCGAACAACCGTGTTTATCGAAAAACTCAGTTTTTCTGTCGATAAACAGAGTTTTTTCGAAAAAACCGAAAAACACTGTTTTTCGGTCGATAAACAGAGTTTATCGAAAAACCGTGTTTTTCGCTCGATAAAGGGAGTTTTTCGAAAAACAGTGTTTTTCGGTCGATAAACAGAGTTTTTCGGTCGATAAACAGAGTATATCGAAAACCGTGTTTATCGAAAAACTGTGTTTTTCGCTATATAAACAGAGTTTTTCGAAAAGCAGTGTTTTTCGGTCGATAAACAGAGTTTTTCGGTCGATAAACAGAGTTTATCGAAAAACCGTGTTTATCGAAAAACTGTGTTTTTCGCTCGATAAACAGAGTTTATCGAAAAACTGTGTTTTTCGGTCGATAAACAGAGTTTATCGGCGAAAAACTCAGTTTTTCGAATTATTGAACATTTAGCTTGCCATATACGCGATGTCGAGTTCGCTGCGTCAATCTTCTCGACCACAAATTCTTTTTTTTGGGGGGGGGGGTCACCCCATGCCCCTGCCTCGTACGCCACTGCATATGAATGCTGAAGGGCATGCCTTTCACAACGATTTGTCTACCATGACCGCTAAAATTTTAAGCTAGAAGGACCTGTATAATAGAGTAGTGGTTCGTGTTTTTTGACTCATTCAAATGCCGTTTTGCATCGCGGAAGTATATATTGCAAAAAGTGCCTGAAATGCCTTCATTTTTCTTTATTTTTGCAAAATGAGTACTTCAACTCCTTTACTACCACATAGAGATCACAAATTGAACACATCTCTCCGTTAACAGGGTCTAATATGCCCCCCCCCCCCCCCAATTTTTCTATAGGGTGTTACATTTCGTAGGGTAACCTCCTTCGCTGGTATTCCCATTGAATTAGTGGTGTCCTACCTTGTCTTCACTACAAAGTCATAAATATCAGTTTCGCATCCGTGTCCGTGAAAAAATCGCTCATCGAGCGAATCCCAGCGGACGCGCGCACGGACACGGACATGAAACGGATGAATGGATGGTTCGTAATGTTTTTTTCTACGTGAGCAATTTTCACGGACGCGGACACGGATCACGCATCACGGTCGAATGGATGGCAGGCTCAGGGCCGTCGGAAGCGGGCTGGGGGGCTGCAGCCCCCCAATAATTTTGCCATATATAGTTTTATTTTAATACAATGAAAACGTCAAAAAAGTGAAAGACAAAAATTAAAAGTAATGAATATCACTCTAAAATTACATCTCCTATTAGTCATCCGTGAACCGGCGATAAACAAAACAGAAAAAATCAATTCGATGGATCAGACAGCCATAGAACTTGGCAGTAGAAATGATCCAAACATTACTTGATCACTTCACCTACGCTGCCTCAGATCGAACAATTCGTAGGCGAACAACGCGGGCAACATGTATGGAAAGTCGTCTAATGTAGCAAAGCAAAATTCCTTCCGACGGCACTGCTCCATTAAAGTTGAGAAGTCTCGGGATTTTGCCTGTAACTGAAGTTGCTCCAGTTTATATTCATCATGATCTGATGATCTCATGTTGAAAGTTATGTAGTAAAATAATTTTTGGAATACGTATACAGGCTCATTTTCCAATGATTAGCTTTTATACATTGCCTTACCATTTCATAAACTGTTACAGTGGTACATTTTATTTGGTACTTTTTTATCATCTTGCCATTTGCTCATTTTTTTTCTTGATTTTTGAAGTGAACATTTTATTACAACGAAAGGTCAAAATAACGACTGCTTAGATACTATTAACAAGCCTGGGAAATGTCATTTCCGGATGTCTGAGGGGTTGCGATTTTTCAAAATTTTCTGTACGCTCCGGGCCAACCGATGGTGGCGCTCCGCTTAGTTGGTCAGCCCGAGTCAGCCCCCCCCCCCCCCCCCCCAATCGAAAATACCTTCCAACGGCACTGAGGCTTAAGTTCTTTTGAAAGCTGCCTGTCGATGTAACGTGAAAAGACATATATTCACCAAGGTTGGCAAATTTTGGCCCTTTCCCACCAGATATCGGTTTGACCATTTTTTTTCTAAAACTCTCAAAAATAAGACCATAATCGATCGGATCAGACATCCCTCTAATGTGACCCAATCTTAGAATTTTATTGAACATGTTTCATTAAAGGCCGCTGCCAAAGTGTAGCTTTTTATCGTCTTCTTTCCCCCTTTTTCAGAATAATTTATTCGATAATAGTGTAGTTTGTACCAATCTACACTGTTAAAAAATTTCTCTGTAAATTTACATAATTTTTATGGCAAATTTTTTTCCAACCAAATAATGTTTCTTTTACAGCCAGACTGTAATCATGAAAAAACAATAAGGGTTTGTTTTTTCTTTACAGTTTTTGCATGTAAATTAGTTTACAAAAGTCTACTGTAAAATCGAATTACAGAATTGTTCTGTTTTGTTTACCTTAATTTTATGTGAATTTACAGCCTACTGTTTTCATTCCCGACGTTTTAATATTTATTATAATATCGTTTTTATACCTTTCATATGTTATTACGTAACATACACTTCACCACTACGTAGATCAGGTATTTGCTTACCAACGTAATGTGTCGTTAGGAAGTTGTTTTCAATCAAAACACATTGAGGATGCTTTGTTGTCATATTGTTGTCAAATAGACTGCTATCTCTAGGAACTTTGTAATTGGAAAGTCACATTTTTTGTACAATATAATAATTGTTTTTAAAATAAATATGACAAAGAATGCAAATACATTGGTTGCAAACATTTCCAGACAAGGTAAACAATAAGTTTATCACTTCCTGATTAAAAAACGCCAAAGAAGATATTATTCAAAGCAACAGCAATCCTTTTGTTAGGAAAATGCCTACAAAATAAGCTCCACCCATTTATGCAAAATGAGATTTACGTCATAAAGTGGTAAATTTACAGACTCTTTCAAGTAAATTTGTGAAATGTTTTTAATTTGCTCCGATCAAGTGCATGAGCGCCTGTGGCGATTAGTTGACATCAGTATACCAATTGTCTGTGCTCTGAAATTAGGGCCTTACAATTTCTTTTTACTTAAAAATGTGTGACAAAACACCAGTTGTATGATAAGTATAACTAAGAAAGTAATAACTAAGTATGCTTTTATAATAAATGTAAGTTAATTTTCAAATAGGGCCATATATTTGCCAAAAATGTTTTTTTTAACTGAAAATTCGCAGAACGATGCATGTTATATATTGAAAATTTTCTGGCTTTTTCTTATTTGTTTGTTTGGGCTTATTTTTGTTTCTTTTTCAGCTTAAAAACAAAATGAATGTTTGTTAAATGACAGTATATTTATGTGAAATCAGAAAAACACAAAATACTGTTAAAATATCTGTAAATTTACAGAAAAAGTTTTACAAAGCAGTAAAATTTGGTTAAAAAAGCAGACAGAAATGGTTTTTCAAATAAACAGAAAATACATGTTAAACAACCTTTTTTTTATTGTAGCAATACAAAGTGTCTGTAAAGATACAGAAAATCTCTATTAAAAGTAAAATACAAAAAGTTTAAGTTAAAAAAAAGTCTGTAAATTTACAGAAATTTTTAACAGTGTAGTCGGGATTGTCTTAGGGACAATTGGACAAAGGGCGTGGCCAGTCCGACATTTGGTTGGAAACTAGGCAGTAAAATTCCATCTAACTTAAACTTATTCCTGCACAAACCTCCTACGGACCTGTTATATCCACATCAATTTTACATACAAAAGCTGAGCCATATGTAACAATAGCCAACACTAACGCGACACACAAACACACGCACTGCGCACGCAGGTTTTTTTTCTACACAACCTGAGGACCCCATTGTGTTTTCCTTTGTTCCTGCTTCCTTAACCCTAACCTTAACAATAGACTGAATGGTTGGCAAGAGATTGGTCGCCATTAATTTCTAAATGTCGAGAAAATGTTTTTTAAAGGGCAGGAGGAGTCGCCTCAAACCTATTTTGAAGAGAAAACTTACAAAATCTCAAACGTTTCATCTTACTTTTCTTCGAAGTACCTTTTATATTTTAGGACTGCAATGTTGCATATGCAAGCAGTTACTTCTTGTAAATATAACATGTGAGGAGGAAAAATATTGTCACATGACGTTGAAGGGCCAATCAAGGACTAATCATGAAACATGACAGTCTAATGCTCTACTTCAAGTTGAGGGACACGATTTCGCCTTTAACGGTTCCCTCTGTGTAAAAATACTTCAGATGAACTGATATAAGTACAATTTGTTACAAGGTTCGTTAGAATACCTGCATAGCGACAGTAGACTACTGCTTATACTGACGCCTAGAGACGACGATGTGTTTGCAATATTGAGAATACGTGCCCATCCCTTATCCCGTGACAGCCGTCAATGGCGATACCTAAACTTACACTTGCATTTCAGTTACGACTGATTGGCAAGACTACCGGTAGCTGTTGCTTCAAAATAAGCATGGGATAACTGATATTGCCCTTTAGCATTACCCTCACAGCTAAGGACCAAAATTTATAAAGTGGCGAGACGGGTGAGCTCATTGTATCCTAAAATTGGCAAAAATAATGCAACTTTATCGGAAGGTCTCCTTACCGACAGTTAGAGTGTCTTGAGTCTTTACTCTCTGCAACATGTAAAATATATACCCATTGGTCGATCGCCTTTTGTTTTATCGCTTCTTTATCATTTTGAATCTGATATTCTGTATCACATCATAGACTAGTAGGCACTATTGGAAAATTCTTGCACCACAGTTACTAAGCTTACCTATCTCTGTGATATCTAGTAAGCTACACTTACGTCATTTCGTTGCTCTTGCAGACTACGGCTGCTATTGTTGTGATATAATCTCTCTACAATGCTATCGATTTTTCATATCGAATTTTCTTTCCTCTATAACAATAACATTAGGTCACCTCGGTTGCTGCACGATTCTGAAGCTGGCCCGAAGCTACACACCTCTATGGCTAAAAAGCTACGTCACATTCCAGCAGCCTCCGCGCGAAGGTGCCCCAAACGGTGCCGATCACACCAGGCTGAGAACTTGGGCGGCACAGGCCCCTTCATTTTAACGAAAGAGATAACTATGCGACTCCCTCCCCTTAATAAGTCGAAGTTCCACGTATTCCCGTTTTTAAAACTTAACCTCTATTGTTATTCTAGTAGAGTGTCTCGTGTTAAAACTGACTTACCAGAGGGTAAAATCACCCCCTCAAAAACGACGAGAAAAATAAGAGCATGGTTATTGAAAAGGGAAAGAGCACCCGCCGCCCCCCCCCCCCCCCCCAAAAAAAAGAAAAAAAAAAACTGAACGTCTCTTGTAGTCTCTCCGACTTTCTGATTGCACGAACAATGTTTGACGTCATACATAATTGACAGTAAGACTGTTTCAATTCAAAACCAAAGCAGTACCCATTGGTGGATATTGGTCACATGATATTGTTTACAAATATTCGAACGCACGGTGGTTTATATACACATGCAAGCTGCATCATGGCTGAAGTTTGTTTGCTTGGTGCAGAGAACAAATTCTACATTTATTACAGAAAGCCGCCTTTGAGCTTGGTTATGGGAATACATGTTAGTTGGATGAAGTTTTAGGGCGCAGTTTTCAAGTCGAGTCAGCAAGAAATTTTTTTCCCAGTTGTGATCCACTGGGTGGTTTTCCCTACTCCATTGCTCATGCTGAGCACCAAACATTTTTACATGTTACTGTCAACAAGTCTTTGGTATGACCGGGCCAGGACTCGAACTCCCGACATCCCGGTTGCAAGTAGGATGCTCTCCCAACGGAAGTGCTTCCTCCAAGTAGTACGTTTATGCTCTAACCACTTGACCATGCAGTCGGCTATATGAAAAACATTACAGATAAACATTAAATGAAATTCTGAAATCAATTATATTACCTAAGTTTCATTTATTGAAAACAAAGGTTTCATAATCAAACCGCACAGATAATGAATTCGTCGAGTTTATTATATACATATTCTATTAAATCTTTTGCGATATAATTTATTAACTTGATGCATATGATCAATAAAGATATACCACGTGACCATTCCTAATCCTATAAATGTCCTTGTACAATTCATAAACACAGTAAGTCGGAATTCTATGTAGAGACCGCTTGGAGAATAAAGGCGAGTTGGTGTTACAACCTCCCTAACCTAACCCATATGGCAATAGCTAAGTGAAGTATTTCACCAATCAGACCAAAACCCATCAACCTATATAGTTTCATTTCAACGAAGACTTCAAAGTGTTCCTCATGTCTTAAGTTTCAAAAATATATACTACGGAACAAGAAAATGAATTCAAACAGTTCAACTCCCATCTTTACAGGACATTCCTGAGCTGATCGAGATATATAGATAAATATAGATAAATATTCACGTTTATTCACTCAACATAAAATGGTACATTGCACAATAATTTGCGGTGTCATTGTTGTACTACTCAAATTACAATCTTGAAGGGGTGTTTTAACAAAAATGTAATTTTCACATGTGAAAGAGGAACCAAATCTACACAGTTTGGTGAAATTTTCATTCAAATCGGACATGTATTTCTCGGGATATCGGAAAATGAAGTGAGTAGATTTGTGTTCAAAAGTGAGTTAGAGGGCAGCAGAGCTTAAAATTATCACTTCCTCACATTGGCAAGGAATGCTTTGTTTCACTTTGTTTTATCAGACTGGTGTGTCGACCTTGAAGTTAACAGGAATAGGAACTCCCTGTGGGGGATGCAAAGTTTACAAAGTCCTCATGCCACTTATGCAATCACATTTTAATAATGTGTGATTGTTGAGGAGAAAATCGAGTCTGAAGTTTAAAGAAAACAAAAGACTGCGCACTAACGTGGGGATGTGATGTCATATGTGCTTGCTTCAAGTTCACTTTTTGTTGAAAATGTGACAACTTTACATGCTCATATCTTGAAAACCACACTTCGGATATCAATGCAAATTTCACCAAAATGCTTACAATGAGTACCCCTCTAACATACCAAATCCTGTTGTGACCTTAAACCCTTCTTTTAAGGCGCGAATCTAGATATTCTAAAAAGGGGGGGGGGACTGACCTAAGAGAAAGTGGCGAAAAGGGAGGGATGACGCCTTAAACAACCCCCCCCCCCCCCCCCTCTGATCTTTTTCTGACAGTTACTGCACTTTGTATCAAGGTGTGATAGCAGTCATACTCTTATGGATGTTGTAATTTACACAGTCCTCTCTGTGCAACATGCTTTGCAAGCAAACAAGAAGCGTTCAAGCTAATGAAACATTTTTAATCTCAACGAGAAACAAAGCAGATAAAGTGCGATGTACAACAAGAAAGTTACAAGCCTTTGCGCAATGGACTATTTTGAATCAAGTAAATTAATTTCAACATTTAATATCTCAACAATGAAGTGAGCTATGGCAATTAGAGTCGGAAGAATGAGATTCATTTTGCAATCTCTAAATATATATAACTAGCCCCTAAAAATGTTTCCATGCAAGTAACCATGGCTACCAGGACAAGGAACCACTTACACCTTCCATACGTACGTGCAGTAGCTAGATATTCCATCTTGAGTAAATTAGAGAGGTAAAGGTGTCACGGACGGATGAAAACAGATCATGTACTTTCGCGCACAAACATAGTCCAATTAGCACTATGACAAATTTACATACTTGAAGATTTCATATTAGGGAAATTAATCCAATATCCTTTAAACTGAAAAACAGCGATGTGAGGGTCGCTAAATTACACCGGAGTCGGACGATAGGATACTGAGGCATGAAACCCTAGACTCTACAATTTCACAATAGAAAACAATGAAAGCTCAGAGACTTTGTTACATTAATGATGAAAACAATAGGGTAAACCAAGAACCTTGACCGTTTGCTCCATTATTTCCTACGAGAAAAACTTGAGTGGAGGGGCATGGGGTTGGAATCCCATACGCCTCTAACCTTCACCGGTGTCGAATGAATACTCTCTTATCTTTTAATGTGCCCACACTACTGATATTGAGTTAGTAAGATAGCATTTTACGGCCCAGTGTCAAACCTACTGGTTCAAGTCGAACCGGCCACGGCCTTTTTTCCAGCTGTGGCTGACTGACTTGTTTTCCCTTCTCCATTCCTTATGCAGAGCATCACTGATGTTTAGAGTACTGCCAATTAACGTGAAGAAATAAAGTAAGGAGGGAGTTGTTATTCCAAAAAGAAATAAAAAAAATAATTAAGAGTTGAAGAGTTATAATCAAAACTAACCTAAACAACTCCCAGTGCTACCAGCAGAAGTCAAGATGCCATAATAATGCTATTTTATCAATGTAACAAAGAAATAGGATACCTTATATAATTTGTTAGGTACTCTGTCGCAAACAAAGCATAAGTGTTGCTTTCACAAACAAATGAAACAAAGCTTTGTCGTTTACTTCTCCCACAAAACCTCTGACCAACAATACGAGGAACGAGTATAATGCATTATTTAAAATTAGAATCTAAAATTAGAATAAAATTAGAGCTAAAATTACAACCCTCTCATGCACACTGTATCGGTGGACTAAAAGGCAGTGAGTGAATTTGGGTAGATGCGCACTGTTTCCCAAGGTGTTACTTGATTGGCTGTTGTCATTGTATTGTATCGAATATTCTTTTTTAGGGTTGGGATTTGGGTTAGGGATTAGGGCGATCGTTAGCCAGTTAGGAAATTTCTTGCTAAACAGAGCGCATCGCCACGTGAATGTACGTTTTTTATGAATCTTCCTACCGGCAACTACATCTTGCTTATGTTTTTTTTTTTAGTTGCCAAACAATCTATAATATTGGATTAAAGGTATGATAGTTTTTGGTGCTGCAAACACACAAAATTCCTCAAGTTTATACACATGAAGACAGTTAAAAATTTGGAGACCAACTCAAAATTTGTTGAAAATAAAAATACTATGCAAAATTGATGACATGATTTCAATAAGGAAAATTTCAAGTATAATACTACATTTGAAACCTCATACATAGCTATACGGTTTAAATGGGCAAAGTTTGACAGTGAATATTAACATTTTGTTTCAGCAGTTGGCTTTCCCTTTGGAAACTAATTCGTTTGTTTACAAGAATCAACCGACATAGAACAGAAGTTTCAAATGACAAGGAACGTCAATTCTGTGTTAACTTCTTTTAAATCGGGAGAGGGGATGGTTTTTCTGTCTACCTTTAGATTTTTCCCTCATGTCGTGCCCCAAACCCCGCCCATGACACCAACGCCCCCCCCCCCCCCCCCATGACACAATCCTGGCAGTTACTGCAGATAATGCATTTGAATACAAAAACATGGAAAGAACATAGCTTTCATCCTTTTCAAAAAATTCAGCCTCACCATTGACTCCTAATCAGCGTATCACACTACAACGATACCGGATCGGATTACAGTCCAATTTTTGTGAGTTTACTTAAAATTTTTTCCCTCCTTGGTCGGAAAGAAGAAAATATTTCCCCAAACTGTAGAAATATGCGATTTGCAGTACTAGACAATGAGAATAAAAATTAAGTCAATTCTTCTGTGGAGTCACATCCAAAGACAACTTTTATCTGATGTGTGAGGTCAAATAAAAGCTGTTTGTCAAGGTGACGTCGGAAAATAATTACTTTACATTTCATTTCCATTTTTTCTTATCTTTCCATCAATGGATTGAGGAGATTTCCATTAAGAAAACTTAAATTCGGAGCCTAATCCAATCCAGTGTCGCTATAGTGTGAAATGGGCTTAACAATAGCTTCATTGCATCAAAGTATTGTGATTCCACAGTTATTGAAGTCACACCATATTTGAATTGTGTGAACAAAGTATTCCTGAACAGCAAATAATCGAAAACCTGCTATCTGTGAGAAAATTATTTTTTGAAAAGAAGACTACTTGAGTGGCCTACCTCATTTAAAGTTATCTTACATTCTGTACCTACAAATATTGGGTTCATACATCTAAACTTTTTCTTTACAAAAAACAAACACAATATTTTCATTCAAACATAGAAAATATGCATTGAGCAGGATCTATATTTGTTTTCAATTTGCTTCTCAACCTTTCTAGTGAGTACAAACACAACCCTACTGTAAGTTAGTTAGTTAATAAGGGATTACCTGAGCTAAGTCAGTTACAGAGTGGCATAGCAACAAACCAGCAGTAACGAGTTGTATACAGCATTAGCCAGATCTGTAAAGTACTTAACCCTTTACCGTTGTGCCTCAATCGGGCATATTTGCGCGCCTCGGGAGTGGGCGGAAAAGGGAACGTAGCACCCCCGCATCAGCTTCCTTAGGCTATTGACCCTTACTGTACCTTAAAACATTGTCTCTCTCGTTGTTGTGGCCGAATTTTCGGGTAGCTACTCGCAGTTTCAAGCTCCGTGTGAAACAGTCAGTAAATATGGGTGACAGCCGCGCTCTCCGTCTGAGTCCAAAAGGACCCGTAACAACAGTAAAGGGTTAAAGGTAGGAAGTCAATGTATCTTTCAAGTTAAAATACTGTTAAGTCCTTCCATTTATTCCCTTCTTAAAACAGGCAAGAAATACTGTGTGTATGTTCTATGACCCTAAACCCTCATTTATCTGTAAACTAACATGTTCAAATCCAAACATTTAAAAAAGTAGGGACTGAAAGCACCATTGAAACCATTTTTCCTAGATTAATGTTATGCTAACTTTTGCTTGTTTGTTATTGTTCTGTTTATTTGATGTTCATGTGGGAGAAAAGGGGAGATGATTCCAAGGGCTAAGGCCAGGAAAAGCCCCCATGGGTCTTAGCCTGGCTTATTTAATACCATACAAGGACTAGTAAACTAAAACTCTAGGTAAGGCAGTGGCATAGCTATTCCTCCTGCTGGGAGGGGCAGGCACTCAAATTTTCTGATTTTTTTTTTAAATTGTGACCGCCACTATACTGCACTGCACTGATCTGGTGTCACCTATGGCAAATTCCCAATACTGTCATATGCAGAGCTCAGAAGGGTTCACCAAACTGATTTATGAGCAACCATTATTGCATTAGGAATTGCAATTTACAGCCTGCCAATCACACAAAAAGATTTTGCATTTTTTTACAAATAATTGCAAATGGAGCTTTTACTGGAGAAAATTAAAAATTTCATGAAAGATGAGTTGGGAAAACCACACTGCAGTTGACTGGTGTAACAAATGGCAACTTGTCAAATTTTTCATTTTACAGAGCCAGGCAAATCAACCCCTGCCCCCTCCTGCACCTCTGCATCTAAATAGCAATAAACTGTAAGTATGAACATTTATATGTGAAGTTTTGACATTCTTCCAGGATATCAGGAATTAAAGAAAGTCAACTGTCACCTCAAACACAATTTTAGGCAGTCCACAGAAACCTTTACCTGACAAAGCTCTTGATTGACAGCAAGTTCAAAAAATGAAGATTACCAAAGCTCATATTACACAGCATGTGATGTACTGAGCGTATTTCCATTGCACACTAGGGTCTTGTACACTCACCCTTTAGCAATTAACTGAGATTGTGTCTGGACGAGATAGAGTTTTACACAGTTGTGACTAGAGGGGCATAAATGAGTAGTTTAGGAAAGCTGAGACTATTTGGGGTGAGAAGGCTAGACCTGTCAAAGACAGTTTTTAGTGGGAGATTCGTATAAAGTTTTTTTACTTCACATATTCCTGTGTTCTAGTTGTACATAACAGACCAATAAGCAGGATGTGTGCATATTAACCCAAGGTTGCTGTGATGAACTAATCAAGTCAAGTTATCATTACTATATGATGAAGTTACAGGGAGTAAGGACAGACAAAGCAAAAGACTAAGTACTGCAAGACCCACTTTTGAACAGACCAGATTTCCACTTCAGGTCAAAACAGATGTGCAAACATTTTGGAGCCCAAATTGATGTTATTTTGTCAGTGTGTATTTGGACTGGGATTTCTTCTCCATAATATAAGAGTCACTATTGGACTAGTGGCCAGGAATATGACAAGTAGATTGATAGGCCTATTACTGCAAGGCCAGAAATATGATGTGACATGGCATCTGGCAAAATTTGACGTGACAACCAGTTAACCAGAGTAACAAGCTCCATCTTTTTCTCTGGTTTAAAATTCAGCTAAAATTTCACATAACTTTGTTAAACTCTCTATATAGTAATCAGGAACCAGTTTCTTCGTTTCTTCATCAGTACTCTTTGCATTTTCTTCTACTTCTGAAAGCTTTGATACACCGGTTAGCACCATAAGTGTTTGCAGATCGGAATTCTTCCCGAGAAGAATGTCTGTGTTTAAACGATCGCCCACCATTACTGTCCTTCTCGGGTCTAATGTGTACCTGTTAAAATAAAGAATAGAATTTCTATCGTTGAGTGGAACGAATGTATTGCATGAAAGGTCATGTGACATGAAAATAACAAAGTTGGGTACTTGATGTGAAAAGCATTAAAAATCAAGAAAACTGCCTCAATTTCCACCAAAGTCCTATAAAAACTGACCCTTTTCAAGGTTATTTCAAGGTAATTTCCTTATTGGATTCAATAAAGTTTACTCTACTCTACTCTATTTCTAATTTGCACTGAATCATGGCTACTGTAAACATGAGCTCAATATGCAAATCTTGTGATGTCTAGGGAGGTAAAAGCCATTTATGGCTAAGGCTATCCTTTGCTTTGCTTTTGCAACCTTCGTTTCCATGGCAATTGTAACAATAGTATGTTTTAACGGTCTTCATTTGAAAGTTTTAATTCTGTCCTGAAATCATCACTAGCAATTACCAAAACAGTAAACTATCTGATCTGCTATTATGAGATAATTATTTAAGGCTTAACAAAAGAAATTTCAACACTGTGCAACATTCCGCATCATTTTTTAAGCATAAGCAAAAAGTCGCTTCAGAGACATTCAAACTAAGCAGTATATTTTGAGAACGATATACTGGCACAATTTCAAGAGATGTTCCCCAGGAAGGCTTACTCCTTAACTGTCAAGTAAAGTCAAGACTTTTTGCCGTCATGTCCCACTACCTTTGGAAGCAGTATATCTTTAGAACCATATACTGACACAATTTCAAGAGATTTTCCCCAGGAAGGCTTACTCCTTAACTGTCAAGTAAAAGTCAGGACTTTTTGTCGTCATGTCACACTACCTTTGAAAGCAGTATATCTTTAGAACCATATACTGACACAATTTCAAGAGATGTTCCCCAGGAAGGCTTACTCCTTAACTGCCAAGTAAAGTCAGGACTTTTTGCTGTCATGTCACACTACTGTACCTTTGAAAGCAGTATATTTTGAGAACCATATACTGACACAATTCCAAGAGATTTTCCACAGGAAAGATTACTCCTTAATTGCCAAGTAAAGTCAGGACATTTTGTTGACATGTCACTCTACCTTTAACAAAAGTATAAAACTTCACTAACACATTAGGTGTGACCACTGCATTGAAATTCCAGTATTTATACAACACGCTAAAATGGAAATAATATTTCAAAATTATTATAGTAACTTGGTGCACTTAACCAGGTCTTTACATTTACACAGCAAGACACATTTTTTCCGGGGCACCAAGCCACATCTGAATACTAATTTTCGTAAAAAAAACCTGATAATGTGTGAGACATCCATTGGGACTTATAAATAACTATTTTAGACCTGCTGGCTTTGAAAACAACATTAGGACCAAAAGCTGGAGTTGTTCACCAGAATTAAGAAACATTGAAGAGGTCTTTCCAGTTAAAAAAAATCATTAATTTTGTGTTAATTTGTGTTGACTGAAAATTTCTGCATATTTTCAGTTTGAAAAAATTATTCAAACAGATGATAGACTAGGAAGTCTGAAGTACACTTTAACCATTTATAAACTGTAGCTGTATATCGATACTATGTATAATCAATATTTTGTTTTGGCAACATCGCTACTGCTTAACCATTCATATAGACCTATTTCCAAATAGCAATTACAATGAATTGTGGGATAGGGTTTTGGGTGTACGTCAATTTTCACCACAGTAAAATGCCATTGACAAAAATCAACACAAAAACTTTATCCCACAATTCTTTGTAATTGCTATTTGGAAATAGGTCTATTGTTAGACTATGATCATGGATCCTTTTTATGTTGTTGTATTTTTCAGTTGAGACACGGTCTTACTAACTATAACTCAGTTAATACACCAATGTGGTACAGAATTTTTGGTGTGGAAAAATTGTAAAACAAACTCTAATAGTCCCTTTATGACCGCATGTTTGGTCTCACAGTAAGAGCATCTGTCTCACACGCGGAAGGCCCACGTTTGATTCCCAGGTCAAGTCATACAAAAGACTAAAACTGGAACCTACTGCCATTGTGCGTTATGCTCAGCATGAGCAATGGAGTAGGGAAAACAATCCAGTGAGTCACAACTGGGAAAAGGCAATGGCTGGCCTGACTTGAACCAATGGGTTGGGAACTGGGCCGTAAAACTCTATCTAACTAACTAACAAACTGATAGCCCCTATAAATGAAAACCCACATTGCCTTCAGCTGACAACAAACTTCCAAATTTCTAAGAAATATCAGCTTTCATTTTTCACAACTACACCACTGTTTTCATCTATATCCATAATGACCGACTGCATGGTCAAGTTGTTAGAGCATCTGACTTGGACTTTGAACTTAGGATGTGGAGATTGGAAGTTCAAATCCTGGCCAAGTCAAACCCAAGACTCTAAAAAAACAGAACCTACTGTCATTTTGGTTGGTGCTCAGCATGAGCAATGGAGTAAGGAATACAAGCCAGTGATCCACAACTGGAAAAAAGCCAAAAGGCAATGGCCAGCTCGACTTGAACCAATTGGTTGGAAACTGGGGCCTTAAACTCCACCTGACCAAACCTAATGAATATCTATTAATGGCATAGAAGTTTGAAATTAATAGTTGTCTACTAACATTTACAAAAGCAGCTTTGTAGCTTCTCAGAGAGATGTAACTGATTGCATGCTTGTGACTGGTTACCTCTGTAAGCTTTCCACTGACACCAATGCAAGCCAACACCTCCCTATAAACACACAAACAAACACACCTATACACACACACACTGACACTGATAGACACAAAACATAAATAGGTGGCACATTAAATGCAGTGCTTCTGCTTTAAAATAAGCTCAAACTGAATTTCCTGAAGGCTAGAGTCATCTGTACATCACAATGTTACATTTTGTTTTTTCCACCCGTTGAATTTTTTTTTTTTTAAATCTGCATGAATTATTGAGTTGCTCCTCTTGGCTCCCTCATTAATCTACCTGGTGGACTGCTTGTGGTAACTTAGCCATTCAGAATATTCAGTAGGAGCACACTGGATAGAGAAGTAGTAATCTGGTGACTGCTGGGGAGCAGAAAAAGCTATGCACCCTTAGATTAAAACAAGAGTATTTGAAGAATGACAGAAGTTCCCAACAGCTCCGTGACTATGGAGGGGGGTGGGGGTAACATAAGACTACGGATCTTCTATTAAAATCTCCCAACCCAGCACAATCCAGGGTTTTTTATTTTTTTTGTATATCTCAGAACGTGAGCCTTATGGTTCAGCAAACAAATTCCCACAATACTTGACACTCCCACCTACTCCATACATTAGGGAACAATTTGTCCAGTATCGCATCGCAATTTAATACACAAACAGGCCAAGTTGCTACACAAATAAATTTGTGTGCATAACCCTTGCATTTTCACAAACAACATGTGGAAGACCTCAAAAATCTTCAAAATCACGATACTGTAAATCCCCATTTTCCCTTCACAATACCCACCAGTCATGTTGTAGTGACACCATTGTTTACCATAATATATAAGAACAATGAACAAAGAATGTTTTGTCTTACTTTTCTCTAATTAAGTCAACCATATACTTGTGTGGTTTTCCCAGGACTAGAGGTTTTCTCCCAGCAGCCATTTCTACAGCACTAACAATTGCACCTGTACCTGTGAAAAGCAGGAGAAACTACAAATTTCAATTTGCATGACAATTCTGACATACAGTAGTCTCTTTGAAACAGACGTGTTTGTAAAGGGTGAGGTATTTTTCAAATATAAAGTTGAAATGATTTAAATTACTTCACATCAATGAAGAAACAAGGTGTAGGCCAACAGTATATCCCAGTTGCGTCCTCTTAGACCTTTTAAAAACCAGTTCTGCAGATCCAGATCCAGATAAAAACTGCAGAAAAACAAATTCATTACGTGTTCTATCTGAAGGGCACTGAGTTTGCACCTTCCGCTTGTCTTCACTAAACCATCTAATCAAGCATGTGCTATCAGACAGATGATCCTATATAATTAGTCAACAGTTCCCCTGGTAATGAGTTAGCAACTTTGCTGCCCCAGTCTGTCACAGAACAGTCCATTCATTGTCTTGTTGAGAACAACCTCTGATAAGAGAACTTTCTCCACGGACACTAGACAGTTTAAAAGTTTCTTCACACTTCACAAGTTTTGTAAATGGAGATGAGCTGGTGTGACCAGGCGGGCAGGATCAAAGAGCCGTTATCTAGTTCTGTGGTATCTGACTCAGTATTGTTTACTTCAAAAGACCATCGGTCAGCGGCATTTGCTAGAGAATTCCACATCGGTCTTAACTCGTAATGTACAATTTTAAGAACAATTCGAAATGAATGAATTGTACTTTTTCCCAAAAATTTCAAGTTCAAAGAACCTTCACTTTTCCGTGGCAGTGCAGTTGAAAAGGACTCTAAAGCATGTTTTTCATTTTGGGATATGTGTTTTTCTATGAATATTTTGGAGGATGTCCAAGTCTGCATAGTCACAGTGACTGTTTATGAATGCAAGTTGTTTCCTGGCTAGTTAGCAAGGCTTGACATTAGGCCTACCTTTAGTGCAAGAGGACCCTTCAAAGCTGCATTTTGGGTATAATTGTTCCAAGAACAGGACCATTGTTTAGATGCTTATCATCACCATGAAGAATGCAAGGCCACATTTTACAATCATGCAATATTCGATCGAAACAAGGTAGGGATAACCATTCACTGCAAAACAAGGCTAAAATGGCTTTTTAAAAGCCATTTTTTTTTTAATTTTTCTATGGGTGGTTACCATAGGAAGTACAAGATCAAGTTAATGAGGTAAGATGAAAGATAAACAGTTTAAATGGTTACAAAACTAGTCTCTGATTGCACTGCCACGTGGTTAGTACATCTGGGAGGTTTAAAGTTTAAGTCCTTGCCAGGTCACACAACAGACTTTAAAAATTCAAGCTACTGTCATTGTGCTTGAGGCTCAGCATAAGCACTGAAGTAGGGAAAACAAGCTATTGAGCTACAACTACAAAAAACCCTGTGACCAGCTGTACTTAAACCAACTGGCTAGAAACTGGGTCGTAAAACTAATTATTTGGCTAACTAACAGGCCCTTGGCCAACATTTCATTTGTTGTATAAACTTTGGGGACTGTTAATAATAAATGTTGGAAGAGTTTTAAAATACTCAGGATGAGCAATTTGTCTAACCAAATATTCAGTTTGCCTAAAGGAAGTTTACCTGGTATGAGATAGCCTGAATCCCTGACTGGTAGACAGCTATCCATGTTGGTAGCTATAAAAGGTATGCTTGGATCCCTAAGATATGATCCAGCTTTTACGAGTTTAGCATAACTCACGTCCCGATCAAAGCCTACCACCACTGCTCCAATCTGAAATGAAACGAAAAAGAGAAATTTCAGTTTACCTGATTCAACTGCTCTGAAAATGCGGGATGGGTGGCGCCCTTCTCTGTCAGTCACTACAAATGGGACCTCTGGTTTTAAAAGATATGATGAAGCCAGCAAAAGTTTTCTGTAGCTAAAATGCACATCCTGTCCTATCACCACAGCATTGATCTACAATAACACAAAAACAAAACCATGCTTTTTTTTAGTCCATTACCCTAGCACTGTGGTGTTTGCTTGAAATCTGGAATTTTGACAATAAAGAACACAAGCTTTAACAGGAGTTTAGGCCAGCAGGTTTCCAGTAGCTGTCTACAAGGATCCCATATGCAGGGCTATGGGAGGATTTCAACTAGGGCTGTGACGGTTAATCGGTTAACCGGTTAACCGACCGACTAGTCTGTTACTCGTGCGTGATTCCTCTTCATAGATTAACCGTTTTTGTATTGCCAACAACCCAGTCGCCGCCGCGTGGCTTTGTTAGTAAACTGTTACACAAACATCGCGCAACAAACAGTGTCAGTTTCTCACAAATTATCACTCAAACAATGACTGTAAAAAGAGTTTTAAAATCGGCCGTTTGATTGAACGGATTAATTCCGCGGCAGCTCCCCGAATTAAGTACATTATGATGAGTGACAAGTGGCGCACCCATTGTTACTTTCGTTGGCAGAACTTCATGTGCTCGTCTCCTAATCCCTTCAACAGCAACACCCAAGCACAACTTTAGAAATTAGCGGCATGTTTGAGAGATTACCAAACGAAAAGAAAGCTACAAGACAAGCAGGGGGCTGTAACAAAAGTGACCATGCCCTGTATTTCTATGGCAATTAAACCTCCGCGAGACCATGATTAGGGCACAAAAGTATATTTGAATAAGTCTTCCCACTGTAGCTACTCGAAATATTTTATCATGCTACATCTCCGTAAATTTCATTATTTTTCATTGTTAGTACTAACACTGCTACTTAGCAGTCTTTGGAAAAAATTTAACCCGTAAAAATACGATCGTAAGCACCAGATAATTCCCGCCATTTTGTTGTTTGCCCAATATCATATAAAATGGTACATTCCTTTGTTGACTTTTATGAATAAGCATAAGCAGTTCGTTGAACCAACTGGGTTGTAGTTGCGATAATGTACTGTACTGTAGAAGTCAACCCTACGATGCACGTAAAAAATAACGATCTAATTTTTAGCGGTCTTGGACAGCAAAAAATGGATTCGATTAACGCTATCTTATGGTTCCCTCTTGATATTAATATCCCCGTATTTTTGCCACTTCTTGTCCAAACCTTAGGTCTTGTTTCAAAATAATCAGCAAATGAAATACACTTAAGTCAGACCCCCAAAAAATCCAAGTACGCAGAGATTTGTACTGCCGTTTCTTGGTGAATTTAGCACGGGGCTTGGCCGGCTGCACACGCCAGCTATGTTAAGCCTCCGAAGTGCGATCGTCATAACGCAAACTCAATGGGGAAATTCGTTCGGAAGTCTGGTATTTTCACACACTAAATCCCATAGGCGATGGCGCGAGTTGTGATTGGCTGGCTCAGAATCAACGTATTTGAACCAATCACAATGCAGAGGCAATTCAAATTTTGCAATAGATCGTGTGCATATGATGTCATAGAGCAAAACATGGTCCCTTGTTTTAGTGGTAAAAACGGATACGCACGCAAGTCTACTGCATGCATGGGACCACGTGCGTTATTGTTTTCGTTCGTAACGACGTCATATGATAACATTCCATAAGTCCTACTGTAGTAGCGTGTTCGATTACTCGCCCGAGTTAACTCGTGTCTGGCACGACTACGTTCGATTAGCTAATGACGTCAGTGTTCGCGCTTACTCGCGCCAGGCCCAAGTGAGCGACCCTTCGAGTCGGTTACTTAGGTAAATATCCCATCGTGCTTTGGGAAAACATGGCAGCTAAACGAACAACATGCATTCGTGAACAATTTCTGAGCATGTAAATACAGTGGGGTAAACATGAAACTTCTGACTTGTGAAAAGTGGTTGATGTCGAAATTAGTGAAGTCACTCAAGTGTTATTTCTCGAGAATTTTCTAAATGGGCATTGTTTCGAGTCTACGTTCATCGTACAAGCGAACCGCATGCAATACGTACGTACCAGAGTTCGCTCTGCCATCCAGCTACGGGCTCTGCCATTGGCTATTGTGAACCAACTTCTCCAATAACTACCGTAAAACGTTCGTTTATTTCACCCAACTGTGCATGACCATCGTAGCCCTAGCTCGAGACTCGAGTAAGTCAAGGGAAGCAAATCGAACACGCTTTAAATAACTTTGCGGTGGGAATGCTGGGAATTCCTTAATTTATGCAGGATAACAGGGCTTGGTTGTGCTGTCTGCGGCTGGTGGGCCGTTTACGGTGCAATTGTACAGATCGCTACTACAGTATGACAAACACGTGAGCGCTGTACATGTATTGAACACTGACTGCATCGCAAGCAAGCTGCATCAAAACAGCGGTGTGGGAGTGTTTCATGAAATAACTGACAATATAACATAGGGTCAGGCGGTAATACAACTGTTGGTGGAATTTTAAAAAGTGCACATGGTCTGAAGAAAGCTTCAGTAAATGCGGGATGGGTTTTTACTGTGAAAATATGATATAAAATCAGCGCAAAATACCAACATTTTTGCCACATACTTACTTGGGCGAACATGACTTACGGCGCCATTTTTAGACTTGTACTTTCCTGTACACAAGTGATGGCGCTCTTTGGAAATGTTGACTTTCTGTTGTTGTGTGAACATTACGTCATTTTCGGTTAAACGGTTAACCACCGGTTAATAAAATCGCTTAAACGGATAGTGAATTAACCAAAAATGCACAGCCCTAATTTCAACCTTGTCCCCCTCCCCTTTGACATCCCAACATTATTTGGTGCCCTCAGTCCCCCCCCCCCCCTTCCTCAGCCTTTACACTAAGCCGCTGTGACCTGATTTTGACCGAATGGCTCGTTGATTTGACACACTGATATTGTGGGAAAAAAGAAGGTTAAATTTTTTCCCATATTCAATGTGTGTACAGTTCCACAAAACCTAATTTTCCAATGAGTCAAATTTTTCTCTTACTGAGTGTATCGACCCAATGAATAATTTCTGAGAGGGAAAAAAAAAAAACCCTACCCATCCAATTTTGACATTCTGGTGCCATCACTGTCTGGTGCCAACTCAAGATAACTCAATTTCATGGATGGTTACAGTCATTTTCCACAGTTCTCATAAAGGTCACAAACTGTATTAAAGGCATTTTCCAGTAGATTTTCATTGAAGGGGAAGTTTAAGCACATTTGTAACAGAGGAAATAAATCTATTACAGTAGGTTGGAAAAACTCACACACAAATGGGACATGAATTTTTTAAGATATCAATTTCACTCTTTGTTGAATATATGACAACTTGACATGTCCACATCTTGAGAGCCACAAGTCGGGTTTTATCGTTAATGCTTAAAATAGGCAATTAGTTCCAAATTCCCAGGTTTTCACACGTTTTTTCCACGGGTTATCACAGGTTTTTGCATGAAAACCTTTGTTTTCCCTTGAAATTGACGCAGGTTGATCATTCACTCCAGAAGTCTTCAACAAAACCTGTGGCTTGATACAGTACAGTATTAAAGGCAAGGAAACGTGTGCCAAACCTGCATCAAATTTGTGAGTAGAGGGTTCTAAAACACAGGTTTGCCACGCAAGGACACACATGATTTCCTTTGATTTGTGTGATCACACATGCTGCAGACACAGGTTGACACACCTTTTTTTGTAAGGAGCTCAAACATACCTAAACTTGTTTTGACCTCAAGCAATGTCCTCCAACACTGTTGCAATTCCTTTCTTTTAACTCTAACCTTAAAATTAGTTATTTTTGTTAAAGTGGCAATTTAAGCAAAAATTTAATTTTCATATGCGCAATGGAACCCAAATCTACATGGTGTGGTAAAAGTTCCATTCAAATCGTATATGTACAGTATTTCTCAAGATATCAGTTAATAAAGTCACCAGATTAATGATCCAAAGTGAGTTTAAGGGCAGCAGAGGTTGCATTACGTCCTCACATTTACAAGGAATGCTTTGTTTCCCTTTGTTTTTTCAGAGTGTTGTGTTTACCTTGGAGTGTAAGGGGATCAGACCTCCCTGTGGGGAATGCAAAGTTTGTAAAATATTAACATGCTAGTATGGAATTACATTTGATACTATAGGATCGTTCAGGAGAAAATTGGTTGTGGAATATGAAGGGGAAAAAGAATACCCATTTATGTGAGGATATGTCATAGGTCCTTGCTTCAAGTTCCCTTTTTGTTGAAAATGTTCCAACTTTACCTTCTCATATCTTGAAAACCACTCATCAGATTTCAATGCAAATTTCACCAAAATGCTCAGAATAAGTGCCCCTCAAACATATCCAGACTTCACAAGACCTTCAACCTTTCTCTTAAAGAATACCTCCACTATTCAGCAAAGCCACAGCAACTTCTGTAATGTGGGCACTTTGCTTTGTGTCAGATTCCTTTTTGATTTTCTTTTAATTAAACCTCCCTTTTTCGCTAAAGTTTGATAAGTTGGAGTGTTTTAATACAATTTCTGCGAGCCTAGCATTATATAACCTACACCTTACATAAGTTAGATGGAGTTTCACAGCCCAGTTTCTAACCAATTGGTTCCAGTCGCATATGAGCCACAACTGGTTCAAGCCAGTTGCGGCTCACTGTATTGTTTTCCTTACTCCATTGCTTATGTTGAGCACCAGACACACTGTATGTGAGTTAGTTATTTAGGTGGAATTTAACAGCCCAGTTTCCAACCAATTGGTTCAAGTGGAGCCTGCCGCAGGAATTTTTCCAGTTGTGGATCACTGGCTTGTTTTCCCTACTTCACTGTTTATGCTGAGCACCAGACACACTCAATGTGAGTTACTTTGATGGAGTTTTATGGTCCAGTTTCCAACCAATTGGTTCAAGCCAAGCCAGCAATGACAATTTTTCCAGATGTGGCTCAGCAGCTTGTTTTCCCTACTCCATTGCTTACAGTATAATAAGCATGAAACACAATGGTAGTAGGTTCCATTTTATAAGTCTTTGGTATGATCTGGTCAGGACTGGAATTTCCAACCTCCCGAATACGAGTCTGATGCTCTACCCACTGAACCATACAGTGTGTGAGGTATTACTCGAAATGTTGCTTGATGTTCCCTGCATTAGCATCAAAAAGGTAATTAAATGGTATGCAATGGTGTTAAATAAATCTCTTGCAATGACATCACAGATTTCCCAGACAACCTAGCAACCACAAGAATTTAAGCCCTGATAAATCAGCTACATGAGAACTGAAGCTTTGTATTCAAGGAATAAGCTTCTTATTGAAGAAAGTTATCTGCAGGTGTCACAAGAATCATTTATTGGTCCACAATTCCAAAATTTTAAATGATGCAGCTTCTAAAACCTTTGCAGTGAACTATACTTTTGGAGATACATGTTATTATATTGCCTGATATTACTAAAATACTGTAAATAATTCATGTACATCCTTCATAAAAGGGTTCTTAACCTGTATGAAGCTACTGCCCACAGGACATATAAACATTAAGAGAAAAAAAAAAGGGGGAATTGGGAAAGGGCAACTGCATTGCTTTTGTGTTTACTAATGTACAGTGGTTAATGGTCAAATAAACCTCACAAGTAGTTAAGACATTGGAAACACTACCTCTGGGTCAAGTGGTATTTTAGTCCATTCTACATCCCCAGTCACTGGATCTGGCTGTGAACAGAAAATGAGAATGTAAGGTAAGGTAATTTTAAAATATTAAACGAAGTTGAGTAAATCTGCAGAAAGTTACCGGTAATAGAATCTATGTATAATGATGATAAAACGAAACAATGATATTTTAAATACAATTAATCTCTTAGCATTTGCTCCCTTTAAGTAAGCAACAACTAGACAACTTTTCTTTGTATGACAACCCCCCCCCCCCCCCCGGCCAAAAAAAATAAAAAGGGAACCCTGAAAATCACTTGCTATTAAGGGTTTGTAAGGAGCTGCATCAAGTCTCAATTGAAACATCTACAGTAGAAAATTTATAGCACAACCCTACTGTTTCTATGTTTTTTAATACCAAATAAGTGTGAGCTTTTTCTCAGTTCTCTGTAGGAGGAGATTTGAGGGGGGCATAATTTCTGACTGTCATCCCTAGGGAATATTCTGAAGCATGTATACATCTCTTTTCAGAATTCTTTTGGATATTTGAAGGCCCTTACATCCAACTTGGTATGATAAGGGAAATTTTGAGGTCTGTAAGCAATGTCTGACCATGTGCAGGCAGTCATCATGGCAAACGGAGAGCTGTCAGAGTTCATGGCTAGACAAAGAAGTGCATGCTGGGTTGGAAGCTTTAAACCAATCAGAATCATACCCATCAGCTGCTTGTAAGAGAACCACCTGATACTGTACAGTATTTAGCTGATGGACTGCTGGACTAGTCAACAACAGTCCATCAGAGGACTGACCATATATTGCTATCAGTTGATTACGTTTGCACGGAGGGAACAAAGAAGGTGCTTTGGTATTTGAATATTGGGTGGGGCATATAAAACTCCCTCCACCATTTCATTAGCAGGACTATTCAGGGAGCTTGTCATTTTCTCCACAACTTCTCATAACATTTTACAAATGAAACCTACCATATCTCATTAAAATCTTCCATACATCAAAATTTCCTAAAAAGGATCCAAGTTCCCAAGTTTATAGTCAGTTATATGTGGTTTTACAGCTCAATTTCTAACCATTTGATTTACCTCGGATGGAGTTTTACTGTTCAGTTTCTATCCATTTGGTTTAAATTAAGTTATGGACTGTCTGCACCTTTTTCTTTCCAGTTATGGCTCACTGACTTGTTGTCCCTTCTTCACTGCTTTAGCTGAGCACCAAACACAATGACAGTATTGTAGGTTCCATGAATCCCTTTAGAGTACAGTATAGACGAATCCAGAGAGCAAGGGATGGTCTAATTTTAGTTGGCCATAACTGGGTCTATCATCTTTTAATTTTTCAACTTCCTTGCTTACCTGTACCATGAATGGTTGTAGACTGAAGTGATTTTCTCAACTTCACTGTATATAAGGGTTTGTAATTCATGTAGACCATCAATGAAGACAATTCAAAGCTGATGGACCCTACTTACAGTATGGCTGCCTACATTTGGCTAAGTACTGATCGAATTCATCTGTAGTAATTCTGTAAGCAACTTACCCCAGTTCCTGTATAATTAATGTTAAATAATTTGAATTCCTCTTCAAGGCCAGGAGATCCCATCAAGTAAACTTTTCCATCAAACTTGAGGATGTTTCTCATGTAAATAGCAGCTAAATATGCAGTGCAAAATATTTCATTCTGAAGAAAAAGAAAATGAATGAAGACTGTAATTTACAGTACAATGAGGAACTTCTTCAACATCAAAAAGTGAATGGTTATAGGCTTCCCCGACTAAAAGCTGACATGGGGTCATCACAACTTGAAGTAGAGTAGGGCAGTAGAGTACTGTACTGTTTGTTGATTGGCTCTTCAGATTTAAGAGCTATGTGACATTTCTCCCCTTTTATACCCTGTGTGAAATTTACCGTGAGTAACTGTTCACTGTACACTGTTTGCTTACCTAGAATATGGAATATAAATGAAGTCCTACAGTCAAATAGTATGAAAGATACTTTTAAATTTTTAAAGTGGAATAACAAGAAAACTGAGAGATTAAGCTGTTGCTTCCAGATAAGTTTGGGACAACTCTCCTTGCCCAGTAGAGGGGAAACAAATCATGGACATACAGTATATTAAAATGAAAATTTTCACAAGTACACTAAACACTACAGTACTACTATAGACATTTTATTTCAAACTCTCTTCTTTTGGGTTATGCCAATGTTTCCAGGGTTCACGGTTGTGCCCATACAACTTCTAATTTTCACAACTTGGAACAGCAAACCTTCAGGATGTGAAAATTTCTGGAAACATCAAACTCTAGAAATAATGAACCTTGTAATGACAACCTTTGCAGCAAAAATAAAATACAGAAATGGGGAATATCCAACCTTGGGCACATTGAGCCCAAGGAACAAGGGAGGAGAAGATATTATGCTGTAGGAAGTGGAACTCTACAGCAGAAGTGTTTGGTATAAAAGTTAATCAGTTAGATGAAATTTTATGGTCCAGTTTCCAACCAATTGGTTCAAGCCAAGCTGGCTGTGGCCTTTTTTCCAGTTGTGGACCAATAATCAGAAGTGGAAAGATGGTATTTGAGCTTAAATTTCTCAGGAAAGATGTCACAGTTCTGGAAATTTAAAGGGAACCTCAAGGCAAAAGCTAGAAATATATCAAAGAGCATGAAAAATGAATTCTAACAGTCCAACTCAAAATGTTGAAGTTTATTCACTTTGGGGTATTTCCATAAACTAGGGGTCAAACAGTGTGGCATGAGGTCAAAATTTAAAAAACGTTTTAACTGGTTGAAATAATTCTCCAAAACTTAAAAAAAATTGAGTGTCATTTTTGTCAGCACTTTCAAGTATCAAAAAGTCCACACTTTTGCATATTTTTGAACAGTTTTGACTATTTTTAACCAGTAAAGGATATTCAAGTTACAAATTTTCCTCTATGGAAGCTGTAGACTGTTAGACTTGTCATATGGTGTCTTATCCTTTACCCTTTTACGGGAATATGTCTTATTTGAAAGATATTTCACTCTATTTTTGAACAGTGTGTAATGGGGACACCAATACTGTGTGCCCCCATTACTTTAAATATGAAATGTGCTAATATAATTTTTAAAGGTTAAGCTGACCTGGAAACAGTCAAATACAATATAAATCACTGTTTGCAATAATAACGTACAACAAGATGTCTCTGTTTCATTAAATTTTTGTTTTTCATTACCAACATAACTTTGAAGACAGGGGTAGACCAAAAATTGGATGGGGGTACTGTAATACTGCAGGTACAGTAATAAAACATGTTAGATGACAGTGTGTCAAGAAATGATCCTGAATTTTACCTCTGAAACTTGAAAACCCAGCTTGTTGAATTTTTCAATATACTGCCTCCTGGACTTAGTACTGTTGTTTGTAACAAACAATGGTTGTTTCCCCTGAAAATAAAGCAAATCAATACAAAAATATGAAAATGGTTAATACTTGTTATTGCATTAAAAGCAAATGGGGTCAGAGATAATAAAAAGTGGATAATGTGAGAATTGTTACCATAGGCACCAAAAATTTCACTGCTAAATGTCCTTCTCCTGAGATACTGCAGTTTTACTTGCTTTATACCATTAACTCGGCAGAAGCCCTTAACTCTCACTAAACCCCAGTCCCCTTTCCATTTGATTCCCTGCACAGTACATGGTTCTACCATATGGATAAAGATTCTGTTCCTATAAACTTACCATGTAATATACTGTACAGTACCATAATCATGTGATACACTGCAACAAACTTTACAGGTCTAACAGGGACAGTGGACAGTGGAGACAGGTCGGCTCAGAAAGGGGGGGATGGGGGCAGCAGCATTTTATTGCTATTAACTTGCTGAACATATTGGGCCGCTTTAGTGATTGCCCTCCTCCCCAATTTCAAAATTTGCGCTCAGTCGTTGTCTGTAGCTACACTCTCCTCTTTTGTCCAGGAAAATGAGTGCCACCTACTATAGATAGATTGTAGTTTGTGCTTCTTGCAATAGTGGCACAAAGAGGGTTTGAAAGGGACTTGTGCAACTCCTCTCCCCTATAACAATGCCCTAACAAATATACTAAACACACCTACTGCAAATCATGTGACTTAATTTTTACCCACAGATAACTCAAATCTCAGAGCTTCAAGAGGCTTTCCCGCCTTGACCACCAACAATTCTTTGCCCCATGTTATCCAACAAGGTTCATGCAGGCACTGGACCCCATCTGCTACTGCCACACTAATAATTTTCCACCAAGAGCTTTGTCACAGAAACCCCATCAATTCTTTGCAGCACATAATTCGGCAGAAATTGTTAAGGTCATGGACCCCATCTGCTGAAGCAAAGTATAGCCTACAGTATTATTCAATGACTTACTTCTAAAACCCCAGAGCATAAAGGGCCAAACCTCTCACCCCAAACTGCAATTTTGGAACCCATGTACCAAAATTATCAATTGACTCAGCCCTTTTATTGACTTCTAATTCAAACAATGCAGACTACCAAAGCTTATACAGTATTACACAGCATGGATGGTACTGACAGTGTTTTGATTATAATATAAATTGAGTTTTTATATACTGTACTCACCTAGAAGCAATAAAGTGAGATTGTATCTGGATGAGGATGAATTTCAGACAATTGTGGGAGGGGCTTAAGTAAGAAGGTTAGGAGAATTGGTACTGTTTGGGGTGAGAGAACTGGTCCTTTAAGGTTTCTTTTCCCCTTGATCTCATTCCAGTGCTGCTGTTCACTACATGTACGTAGCTACCATACAGTAGGTGGTCACTGGAAAAAACCCTCTTGTAACCATACATGTTTATTGTAGTTTTAAAGGCCTCATCCTGTCACCCCAACCATCCAATTCTCCTCACCTTCTTAAAATTGTTATTCCCCTCCAACAACTGTCTACATCCATCCTGATCTAGACATAATCTTAGTTTATTCCTTCAAGGTGAGAATAGAGTACAAGAGCCCAAGGTGTGTAATAAAAACACTCTCAGTATACTACCTGCTGTGTTCATATATGTGCTTCTCTGAATTTTTTGAACAAGTTGTAAATCAAAGAGCTGAGCCAATTGAGGATTTTTGTAGAATACTACCTTTGTGGTGATAGGACAAGCCCTTTAATTTCAATTACCATCTGTGATCTAAGTGAGAACATGATATTCTTTACTCGTATTCTAAAATTGACACAAAATGTACCTTCATGGAAAATTTTTTTCTACTTATTGTGGGAGTCATACAGTATAATACTGACCTACTGTATACTGTACAGCTACTGTATGCCTACCTTACCTACAGTACATGTTCTTGAAGTCAAATTGAACACTGTGTGTGACTACAGCAGCTGATGAAGACATTTCTTTCCAATCCTGTCCCATGGTGTCTCTTGCCCTCTTTTTTCATTTGTCTTTTCTCATAGCTCTCTCTTCGCCCCACTCCAAGAAAAATTTTCCATTCTTCTACCACTACTGTACCTCATTGCCCTCCCCTCAAAAAATCAAGTCAAAGTGGTTCTGAAGTTTAGACAAGGTTTTTGATTTTCCAGGTGCCCCTAAAATCACACTCTTCTGGGAGCAAAGAAATGTGGTACTATATATGTAGGTGAGCTGTAAATTACAGCATTACTCTTGCTTACACATTTGACATGAGTTCCTACAGTATTCTTTACAGTACAGTTTCTAAAGTAGGAGTACAAAATCACACTCCCAACAAAGATCTGAGGTGAGTGATGATGTGCATTTCACACCTCAAAATCTAAGACTTACAAGTTGATAATTTACAGTAAGTACTATACCAAGCCCTTCAAACACACTCTCCCAAAAAGAGCCTCAATTTTCAAACTCTTGTACTGCTCTCTTCCAATCCTGTTCACAGAGATCTGGAAAATTCCAAAAATTTTTTTACCATATCTCGTAGTCTTCTGATGACATCTGGGGCTTTGCTGATTACCTCATTGCCTTGCCAAAGGACTCCTGTAGAAAAAAACATCAAAGCACAGTCAGTGTATGAGCAAAGCGGGGAAAGGGAGATATCCCCCCAGCCAAGTTTCCAAAAGAAGGTGGGTAAAATCCCTCCCCCCCCCCCCTTTTAATCCCCATAAAAATTAAACTAGAGCAGCGATGCCGAAGAATCTCAATACCTTTTGGATGTTAAGGAGACAAAGTTTCCACATTGTTGCTGATGATATTTGATGCATACGTATGTACAGGTACTGGATGCAGTCCTCCTAGTGCTTTGCTTAAAAAGATTATCCATTTATTGTTAATATCCTGATGCATTTCATGCTCAAAAATGATCAAATTCATAGAGAACAATTTTTACACTTAATACTGTAACATTAAGTGAGGTACACAAAACTGTGCACCATTCTGAAACTTAATAAAGCAGAAAAAATTAACCAGATTTGTAGATCATGTTCTAATAAATCCAACAGTCCAATGAGAGTTGTTTTCCTTCTGCACTCCACACTACTGTATTTTCTCTCAAATCACTCTCCCTAATCCTATTTTCACAGTTTCATTCAAATATTTTGGTACAGTATTTCACAACTTCTGAAGAAGTGAGAGCTGTTTCTCTGCTGGTATCTTGAGTGTTTGCATTGTTTGAATGTATGACAAGGGTGTTGAAAATACACCCGTTCAATACAGTATGTTACAGATCCTCAAATACACTTCAATCAACTCTTGAGGGGTTAATCTTTTCATCACAAGAGACACTTTGATGATGCCTCCTAGACATATTTTGTGCACTACAATGTAACTCAATAAATTGTAAATATGCTTATGGAGACAAGACACAAAACAAGGACTACCAAACTTGTCTTTTGCTTGTATCCAACTCTATGAGCTTATTCCTCTCAAGATAACTTCTTGGAAAATATCTCATGAGGAATTTTGCACCATGAAAAATCAGCACTCAAACTGGGCGATAGTGCTTCAAACTGGGCGATTCTTTGCATCATCCGACCGAAAGAGACTAAATGACCTTGGCTGGCGTAAACTCTAGTAAAAGCAGACCGGAAGTCCACTGAATCACCCCATTCGGTCTGAAAACATTAACTTTTAGTCATTTACTATGCAAATATGAAATCTATGGAATTTGTAGTACCATTTTGATCTGTTTCCTGTCTTGATATGTACAAAAACGACAAAATGAGGAATTAAAATAAAAAGAATAAATCTCATCGAGATCTGTTGGCTTGCAAAATCTGGCAGATTTCGCTTTGAAATGTGATCGTTATTTTCACTAAATGTTGACAGATTTTTCCTTTTCAAGGTTTAAATTAGTGTCAACTCGTTACGAGATTTGCACTTTTATGGTTAAAAATGCAAAAAAAAAGAAATTTTAGGTCAACTCTATCCAGCGCAGTGACATGCGCTCCGACTATGTAAACCGCAAGAAGTCACCAAGATCAGGCTTTCATGTCGGTCTCTGAACTAAGGCGTTGGTCCAGATTTCATGCCAGCGTTATTTCTAATGTGCTAACAGAGCCTTTGTTTATGGTCAGACTAAGCAAGATTATCCTACAGTTACTTCATGCTTGATTTAACAGAGGTGTGACACCAAGCCTCTAACATCTGACACTTACAGTAAACTACTGTACAAAATATAATCATTCTCAGTCAGTAGGTACAGTATCTGTGCCTTGCAACCAAAGTGCCCTGTGCAAAGAAAATTGAAGCTTCCATGACAACTAAAGAGTGTAAACATAAAATTTGCAAAAGTAACGTAGCAACTATCACTTTTTAATGTGAAAAATGCAACATATTTTGGTTTCCGGCCAAAGAGCATGCTCTAAAATTCTCAAAACATTGAACAGTGATTAAGCCACATTCCCTTGCCCTAAAGGAAGTTCATCCCATGGCTAGTGTGACAATATCTCAGTCAGGGTTCGATTCACCTGGGTGCACGAGTGCACGAGTGCATGTAGAATTTCCTTTGTGCATGTAACTGTGGAGGACATGCACTTCGTGCATGTAGACTTCAGACCTAGCCTAAAAACTTCATGGTCAAATACATGTTACAAGTCAAGTTGCAGCACAAAGTAATCCAAATATAGCTGTCCCAATTGTCCCTTGCATCGTTATTTCTTGCATACTGTCAGTTAGACAATCAGACATTTCACCAAAAAAAATTGAGTGTGTCTCCTTTCGTAACGCGACATCAGTTTCAATGATCATCACTCTGCACATGTACTTCTCCAAGTAATGTTCATCCTACCGGGTTTGCATTAGCAGCGGGATTGCGGATATCATGCACAAAAAATATTCAGAATAGTCAAGCTCAACAAATGCACACTGCAAGTCCGTGCAGTAATGCACCTATTAATGGATGTACATTCCGTACGTAAATCCCAAGAACGCTTCTTGCATGCACTGTCTAGTTAGTTTATTGTTGTGCTGAGAGAGCTTGCATGACACTGGTGGTACAATGTAAACTCTGTGTACAGTTTGCATGTGGCTGCTTTCAACTTGAAGGTGACTTTTAACGTTACAGGCTAGACTTTCCAAGTATTCATATAGACAATATGTTAGGATGGTGTGTGAGCTGGTGCCAACAGCTCTAAAGAAAAAAGTATGGTACATCAAAAGTAGCATAGTAAAAGTTTTGAAAATGTTGTATTTTACACATGCCTCACACATGTTTTGAGAAATAAATGCCAACAATATAATTCTGGCACCCTGTAATTTTCACGATGTGGTTTGCTTCTAAGACTGCAGCCTTTCACATTTAGTGTGTACCACAGTGGCATTGAAATCTGAATGGACTTGGATGATCGGAGACTTGAACTTTTTAAACCACATTGGCAGAATTTTAGTTGCATGTTAAACTGGCAAAACCTTATAATCAACCTTAAAAAAGAGTTGAATAACTTAAAAATTGTGTAAAATTTTAGCTGTAGCTTGTAATGGATTATTTGGCGATAGTTGATGCAAACTCTAGGCTTGGGACCTCAAGTACAGTATATGGCCTGCACTTATTTGAGTAAGGTCACTTGCTCCCTTGTGTCGGCCCAATGTATTTTAAAGCTTAGCTCTGCTAAATATAGTCTATGCAGAAAACATGAGCTTTCCTTCAGAATCAGTGCTGATAGACAAGGTCTGGTTGTGAACTTGTGACGATTACTAGTAAATGGTGAAAAGGTCAAACTGGCTAACTTGGAGTTGTACGTGCAGTAGGAAGAGATGGGGAGGGGGGGCTTGGGGGTATGCATGGGTTATGTACACTTGTGTTGTAACCCATTGCATGTCATTTTTTCCAAGATTTGACTCTGCTCGAGTCTCCCTGCCCCCCCCCCCCCAGATTCAAAATTTTTATGCAAGGGGGGAGTACTCCCCTGAAATTTTTGAGCTGGAACTAATCCTGGCTATACGATTGTTTCATACAGTGAGGTAATGGGGAAAAAAAATTGCTCGCAGCGTGCGAGCTTCAGTTTTGCTGATAGAACAGCCTCTATGGTGGAACATGCCATGTAAGAAAAGGGTTCAATGAAAATCTTCACATTTGCTTTTACTCAAAATAGAAAAAATGCAAATTGTGCTTTTAGACCCTTCCTTGGCCTATAGCAAAGGTGTTTTTCTCGTAGGCTTTTCCTTAAATTTTCAGATTATTTGGTGCATGTAGAAATTTTGTTGTGCATGTAGATTTTTGACCTACATGTACAGTGCCAGTGCATGTAGAAAAAAAATTATAAATCGAACCCTGATCTCAGTACATGTTCACATATTGCTCGAGTTCTTATGCGGGAGCCAGTTAGTGGTTCGCCTAAAAACCTTAGGGCGGAAAGTAATGTTTGATCTGTGTTTTACAACTTTTAATTTTAAATTTCAAATCCAAGTACAAAACAACAATGAAATTTGTTGAAAGGCCTAAACCTTTTTTCAGAATTCTTGTCGAAAAGAATGAATTTTAAGATCTTTTTGTACACATCAAGTATCGTCACATACTTCTATTACAGTATTTTTACGTATAAGTAGTCTGTGTGTCTATACAGTAGGTAGACTTATGCTGAATGTGTGAACAATTGTTTACAACACTCAATATCGTATACCTGTACGTAAGTACGTATTAGTATACTTAAGTCTACCATGAGAATGTTGCTTGGAAAAACATCAACATGGCAGTGATGGGTGTCGCATTGAATAGAAAAAGACATCGACAAAGTTTGAAACTTAAAGGAAAAGTTGATGGAAACTTCATTTGACAAAATTGCCCCTCAAAAAGATGTTTTCTGCTAAAAATGAAGGTCAGAAAACACCGTTTTGGAGGGGCGAAAAGTAGCGAGGGTGGAAACTAACTGTAACCCTGTTAGTTACCCCAGTCAGGGAAAAAAGTTTTTGTTTTAGGCCAAGGCCTAGGCCCACTTAAAAAGAAAAAATGTTTTCTAAAACTGAAAAGTTTCAGTGCCCTCTTTTTAAGTTGTGAAGTCAGTTAAACGGGTACGGAAAACCCAATGAGTAAAAAAATGCCGTCTCTCGCAATTTTGAGTCACTGTAACGTTTAGGTTTCTGTACCATTACATTAGTATCAGTGTAGCCTAAGTAATGGTAAAGGTACCATGGTAAAGTAGGCTAGGCCTAGTCGAATTTGTATTTGTATTAGGCTAACGCTAGGCCCCAGAATTGAACGATAGGCTACACACATAACGTTGCGGTAGCGTCCGAGTTACATAATAGAAAAGACCTAGCCTACCTTGAGAAACCGTTATTTGGACACAAAAAGTTCTTAGACTGTCTACAAAATAACTTATGTCACTGTACTCACCATCACAGTCAAACAATATCGTATCAAAAGACTCGATAAATTGACGGAAAATTTGCCGGGTGAGCTCCTTCACAGACATGGTTGTGGGGTAGCAGCTTCATAAAATGTCGATCGTAAGGTCTTAACGTCTCATGTGGCTACACCACTCACGTTCAGATGTTCTAACGTCAAAAAATATTGTCTGAAAAATAAAGTCAGCTAAAAATTTTAGGGTTTTTTTTTGTTCTCAGTTCTAACTGTGTAAGTTATGGATTTATAATCAAATTTTCAAGAAGATTTGGCTCAACCGTTCACGTTTTGGCAACTTGACCTGAGACCCCGCGACTGATTAGGCCTACCAGTACCATACTCAATTTGCACACAAGTAAACTGATGCGTTAATTCTCTTCTTCTTTTCTTCTTTCAAAATACGGTGAGTCATCCGGTTAAAGCAGTCAGTGGCGGATCCAGGAATTTTCAGTGGGGGAGGGGGTGGGAGATCTGCAGGTGGTTGGGTATTACTGAGCGAAGCGTCACCATAGGTATCGATATGTTGTTTAGTCTCTGATGCCTATAAGAATTCAGGAAATGGGAAATGGGGTGGTAGGCAAGCATCCAAATTTTACCATATGTTTTTGTGTGATTACCGCCGTACTGAGGGGGCGCTGAAACTTTCGCCCATTTCAAATATTTGAAAATATGGTGCTTGTGTTGCACAAAAGTTTGGATACTGGGTTTCTTGCAAGGAAATTTGCACACTTGGGGAATTACTGAAGAATTTGCATTTTCCATCGGCAAATCTGAGGTTGAACGGCGACCAAAGATCGTTGTTGCTGCATTAAGTTATCCAACGCCTACGAAATGAGGCTCTACAGCGAAAGTTCCTTGAGCTTATACTGGAGAAAATATGAAATTTTATTAAAAAAACGTTTATGAAAACAGCACTGTTTGTAGTTAACGGTGTCACTTGGCGATCTGGTGTCACAAGTGAGGCAAATTTCCGATTTTGTCACACCCAGAGCTCGGAAAAGTTTACCACAGTGAAGTTATGAGCGAGCACTTCTGCTAAGCCTGGAATTGCAATTTGCGGCGCGCGAAGCTCGCGGGAAAGTTTGCTTTCTTGAATCAAATAATGACGAATATGGAGCATTTATTAGAGAAAATTGATTGGAATTTTCGTAATTTCATGAGTTGTCAAAACCACACAGTAGACTGGTCTCACAATTGCCAAATTTCCGAATTCTTCATTTTCAGAGCCCCCTGTCCCGCCTGGGTGTCTAAGAAAAGGGGGACCGATATGCAACATGGTGCCAAACGTTTCAATATTTTAAGCCACTATGAAACTCCCAAGCTTTCAAAACATGGTCTTGAAAGTGTGGGTAGTACTTCAACGGACTATACGGTCAATGTGAATTTAATACCGGGTGTACTCTATTAACATCACACGGTTTTAGGCTATGTCAGGTGTAAACTGTAGGTAGCGTCATGTAGTATGGTGTACCCTCCTTGACCTTTAACAGGAACTCCATCTTGTTATTTACGAGCAACTCTCTCTTCCTCTTGTCCTAGATTCCCAGGGTTCTTCCTGTTTCCCGCCACGTGTTACCGGCGAACGTGACAAACTACCCCGCCCTAGTTCCACGTGTATGCTGTATCCCATATTTTCAAGGTGTGGCCTGTTTCACCCTCTACAGCCTTTTCATTGATTATTTAGATCAGTACGTTTCTTAATAATTATCTAATTTGGTGCGTCACAACTTTTAACCAATCAAGGGACTGCATGGGTTCCGATTACCCTAAGACATGAGAGCTCCGAGCATGCAAGTTTTGGTCGCACTCACACACTGGTGCAGCAGACCGCAGACGACGAGCACCTTCGTCAATCTGTATATAGTTAAATTTTAATCTTTTTTTGCCGGCAGTTAATCGAACGAAATAAAAGCGCCAATCATCTTGAATCAGAACTAAATCTTCTCATCTGTTTATTAGGCTCAACTCGTATCGCCTACACACTCTGCAACATCCCGGAAAAGCCTTCGTATCAACGATTGGCCCATTATTCTACAGTAGTCGTAGTCCCACGTATTGACATAGGCACCCATGCGATGTCACTAACAGCGTTACCAACGGCCGTTGGCGGAAAACGCTGGATTTAGAATTCGTCATTGCGCAATGTGTTAACAAAACGGGAATTTACCAAATGATACGGAAGATAGATACATTATAATTTACATTTTCCATTTTATTGAAGAATATGACACAAAAATACGGTAACCAAATAATGTAAAAACTATCACTGTATTTCTAAAAAGTAATTAGGCCTATAGGTTACAATTAGCCTCGCTATCTATACAATTTTTACCATTCCGGTGGGGGGGGGGGAGCGGTATGCATACCCCCATCCCCCCTCTGGATCCGCCACTGATTTTAAGTTTCGAAGAACTTCACTCTGTAAATCGAATTCATATGGGGCCCAAATATAATTTTGTATTCAAGATCATTCCCCCCCCCCCCCCCTCTAGATCCACCACTGAAAGCAGTCACTCCAAACTTAAATTGAAGAAAAAGCTTAATAGCACAGTTCGTCTTATCTCTCTTCAAAGTGTCTTTCATTACATTTTATGACCTTACTATTGCATATACAAGGTAAACCAAGAAGTGATTCCTAGTAAATTCCACATTTGAATGGAAAAAAACTTTAATTTGTCACATAACTCCCAACAGCCAATCATGAAAGAAGACAGCCTACTACACTACTTCAATTTGGGGTTTGGAGTAACTGCTCTTGCCCTTTAGGGACATTACGGTACACCACGTACGCGCCATGAGGTCGGTCAGGCCCTAATAGAATTGGTTATGAATTCTACGGACTTAGGGTGACTAATGACCCCCTCGATATGAGACTGCCGCCTGGAAAGATCACTCCAATCCCGAATAGTACTAGTTTTGGAGATAATTAAAGCAATTTGTCCTAGCAGAGAGGAAACGGTAGTGCAAAGAATGCATATTACGAGTACTACGGGTGGGTTTACAAAGGTCAGACAGTAGTGGCGGAGCTGCCATATGGGCAGGGAACGGTCGTCCCCCCCCCCCCCCCCCCGACGGACCGAAATCGTCTGTCGGCGCCCTTTTTAGGTTTTTAACATACTTTACTCTTACACCATTATTGGCAAAAGACATAATTTAATAGCGTTGTTTTAAGGCTAAGATAACGAAATGCTCAAAGAGCCACCAGTAACCGTGCTACCTCCACTTTATTCTGATGAAAAGGGTCATCATCTGTAATATAGGGATAGGTTTTGCCGAAACGTACCTTCATGCTTTATACGCACTTATGAATGTTGTCGCTGTGCTAAGTTAATTGCTTCCACACCAAGCTTGATTTTAAGCTTAAAAAATACACAGACTGACTTTAAATCACCCTCCCGGCCAATAAAAGATGCTGCAAAGGGCACAACAATAATTGTAGCGCAAATTGCCCTCTTGTTGTCGGGGATAATTGTCAGCATAGAAAATAAAAAGAGTTTATGAAGATACCAAAATAGCTTCCACAACATTTTTCAAAATCATTTGAAGAGTTAATTCAGGTTACAATAAAATAAAAACGTGTAATCATAGTGGTAATGGTTAAAGAGCAGGTTCCATTTTGCTTTTCTTCAAGTGACCATTCTCATGATAAATGGCTATTTCTGACACTGCACGATAATCCAATGAAAATGCTTATTTCTGTACTTTCGTGGTCTCAAAGGCCAGAAAATTGCATCTAATAAGCCTAGGTTAAGGCTACTTTCATGCATTATGAATTCGGTATCTAGAGAGCCAAGCAGGCCTATTGCTTGGCTATTTCTTGCTATGTACTTAAATTTTTCGTGTATTTATCTTGATTTCCAGATACCAAAAATATACACCTAACGGTGATTAACTTCCAAAACTTTTTCCCCTGTAAGATTGCTTGCTATTAGATCTAAAGGGTTTACACTAATATTATCTTCACAAAGTAGCCCATTATTACATTCAAATCTTAAATCGAGACCTGACAATAACACATAATATAATGGCCGGCTCCATACTAGTATGTGATAGAGGGGGATAGAAACATGGGCGTCCGCAAGTAGGGTCAAGTCGGGAACTTGCCCTCCCCTGGAAGGTAAAAACCCTAATAAACGAAGAGAACGTAAAGAAAAAGACGAGAAAAAGTTAACAACAGCATTACGGTACTTGACAGTTCACTCAAGTTCAAGTTCAGTGTTTTCCTAATTTATATGCGGTAAATAGGCTTTAAGAGATGCCATTTCCAGCGGTCTGAGAGGCATTTGGGGCCAGAATTTTCTTGCGCTCCGCGCCAACTCATCGTGGTGCGGAGCTTTTTCCTCCTTAAAGAATTTTGTCTCCCCGGCTTTTCATCTGCGGAGGCCCATGGATAGAAAACTTACACGTGTTTTAACGGAAAAACATGCTGAGGAGAAATGGCAAAGTAGTCTTCTACCACTGCGGGAAATCAAATGGAAAGTCTGAAAAGCCATGGCTCAGGGTATTTACTCCTTCAAAGCGCCCATGCAGACCATTTTCACCCCCTCTGACCGAAATCCCTAGCTCAGCCACTGTCAGACAGAGGGATATTAGCTTGGCCGTAGATACCTTTGGCGAGGATTTGAAGTCTTCAACGCATGCGGCGATCAGAAAGCATGCCAAGACCGAGATCTTTCAAAAGGGTAGTCACTGATCCAACATCACGGGAGTAGTACTCATTGGCTATAAACAGAACAGATCTTCTTTGCACTCCCTCTAGTTTATCTTGAAATGAAACCTGTCAGTGATTTGGATCCCAAACGGAAAAAGCATACTCTAACGAAGGTCTTATCAAACCTTTATCAGCTGCAAATTTAACTTCCTTGGAACAAAAAGAAAAGTTCCTGTAAAGTAGACCGACTGAGGACCTTATTTCCTTTATTACAAACAGACTGTATGTGCTTAATCCGATTGAGATTCTTTGTAATGGTCACCCCAAATACTTAATAAAGTCCACCCTCTTCAGATAAGCACCATGGGCAGTATACATGAAAATTCTGGGATTATGTTCCCTTGTAACAGACATAACATTGCACTTTGCCTGATGAAATCTCATGCCCCAGGTTTTGGCCCATAGTCCCAGGTGAGCAATGTCTCTCGGTAGAACGCTGCAGTCATTTTGAACTTCGATGACTCTATAACAATTAAACACAATCATCAGCGAACAACCTAATTTCAGAAGAAGCAGCTTCAACAATATCGTTTATATAAGACAGAAAGAGAAATGGACCTAGAAGAGGCCCCCGAGGAACACCAGAAAGAACCGGAGCAGGAGCAGGTTTTGTTTTTATTCAAGGCCGAAGCCCAATCATTAATATCAGACACCAACTAAGTATCACAACTGTGTTTTTTCTGAAAGCACGCTGCTAAGTGGAAAGGGTTTTATTCACTTGCATGATTGTGATCCATCAAATTTGAGCAGATGATATGCTCCGACAACTTACAGCAAATACAAGTCAGAGAGACAGGACAATAGTTGTGTTCTCAGTTCTAACTGTGCAGGTTATGGATTTATGATCAAATTTTCAAGATTTTGCAGAACCGTTCACGTTTTGGCAATTTGACCATGAGACCCTGCGACTGATTAGGCCTACCTTACTTAATTTTGTAAACTTTGTTTGTGACCTTTTAAAAGTTTTGATTTATCTATTGTTCGAGAGTAGTTTTTTTAATAAACATATCTACAACTTGTTACCAGTTTGACAAAGTACATGTATGTAGGTAGAATCATGGTAAAATTGCATAGGGTGCAGGCATCAAAGGCAAAGTGTGCTCGATCAGTTGATCAATTCGTGGCTCAATGGTACCGGTAGTGTCAGTACAGTGATAACATGTGTTTTCGTAGTTATTTAATTTGCATAATTTATTTGTGTTGACAGCACTGCTCTGTATGTAAATGTTATTTCTGTAATTTATGTCCGTTGTACTAGTATATGTGACACTTTGATTATTGTGTTTGAATGGTCTTGATCGATGTTGCTGGCACTCCTTTGCCGGGCTTCGACAAAGAAGCATCCACCGTCAAAATTCACAGCACGCCAAGCACGCAAATTATCGTGTCTTCTCTTCTCTTCCCTCTCTCTCGCATCTCCGGCCAACGCCCTAATCCGGGCAGCTAGAACCCTTTAACGCCGTCGTTAAACCCCCGCGTTACAGTAGGTCTCAGAGAGTTGGCAATGGCAATTTTTCTTCTTGGAAAGAAGTCTCAAGCGGAAAACAACAAGGTTCTGTTCTTGGCTTACTTTTTTCTTAATTTTCATAATGATATTGATAGCTGTATCACTTCCAGTAGAAGAAAGTTTGCTGATACTAAGCTCTATAGGAAGGCTGGGAAAAAGGATGATTCCCTATTGCTTCAGAATGATTTGGATAGGTTATTTTCATGGTCTCAGACTTGGCAAACGTCATTTAATGCTGAAAAGTGCAAAGTCTACCACTTTGGGTCTAAGAACCTGCTATAATTATACTATGAATGGTACCAATTTGAATAAAGTGACTTCTGAGAAATAAGACCTAGGTGTAGTTATTACAGGTGATTTCAAGCCATCTAGGCAGTGTGCAACTACTGCTGCAAGGTCAAATGGGGTACTTGGGTTGATCAGGAGGAATTTTTAGAGTTTTAGTTAAAAGATCGTGCTTAATTTGCGTAAGCGTTGGTTAGACCCCATCTTGATTATGCTGCACAGGATCGGAGCGACTATGCTACTGGGTGACTTCTTTGAAAAGGACAAATGCTTTTAGAGCAAGTTCAGAAGAGGACTACTCGGCTCTTACCTGAGGTTAGAAATCTACCTTATCCCGGAAGGCTTACACTCTAAAATCAAAAGAGTGAACTTAGTCACTCTTTGATCGAGTGAAAAGTATAAATTCACTCCAGAAGAGTGATAATTCACTCCAAGAGAAGTGAAATTCCCTTCAAAAAGAGTGAAGTTCCCTCCAAAAAGAGTGAACTTCACCCCAAAAAGAGTGAAGTTTCACTCTTGATGGAGTGCCCACAGTGATCGCTCTTAAAAAAAGAACGATCATTGCAGGCACTCGTGGAAGAGTGAATTTTCCCTCTTCCTCTAGTGAATTTCACTCTTTTTAGAACGAACTTCACTCTTTTTGGAGGGAACTTCACTCCTCTTGGAGTGAATTATCACTCTAATGGAGTGAATTTACACTTTTCACTCGATCAAAGAGCGACTAAGTTCACTCTTTTGATTTTAGAGTGTAATTAATGGCTTAAGTGGGCTAACTACAAGAAGGAGCTGAGAACTTGGATTAGGAAGACATGCTTAAGGTTTTCAAATTTCTTTCAGAAGGGAACCCTTCGTTAGCTTGTAGTTATTAAAAGGTTCTAATAAATCCTCAGGTTGAAGGCCAACGTCTTTTGCTAGACTTGACATAAAGTTAAGTTTCTCTCATAGCTAGGGTTTTTTATGAGTGGAATGGCCTGCCTGGGTGGGTTGTTAACTCCATATCAGTGCGTGCACCGCTTTAAGGTAAACATTGACAACTAGTTTTTTCATGACTGTAGAAGAATCTAGTCTTTCTGGCGGGGCTCATTAGGTGTTAGTGGTTTCCCTGTTTTCTGTGTGTGTGTCGGAGGGAGGGGGGTTAGTGTGGGGGGGGGTAGGTTGGATTGGGCACATTATGGGGCCTTTATAGCCCTCTTTTGCCCATTATCCTGTTATGTTATGATATGTTATGTTGTGTTGTGTTGTGTTGTGTTGTGCTGTGCTGTGCTGTTCTCTGCTGTGATGTGTTGGCATATATCTCTTAGGAAGTAAGATACAAAACTTCTCTTCACTCTCTTCAAAAAGATTTGAAATGCTCACTATTCACTTATTATCATTTCACTAGGACCCACTTAAAAGTGGAGCACTTCAAGGGGTGGTTTTGGGGGTTGAAACTCCCGGCCCTCATACTTCCCAACCTTGAAATGCAAGAAACATCTAAAAAACAGTCAGTTATTTCTCCTCTTAGCCTCTCCCCTGTATCGTGCTCAACTTCCCCCCCCCCCCTCCTCCTTTCATGACACAATCCTAACTATACGCTACTACTACATAACAGTCGTGGCCTCATCTGTAGTCTGTGTATTGTAACAATTTATAGTAAGACTTAATCTCATCTTTCCCGATCGATCTTTTTTCTCTCAATTCCCTCTGTTATTTTTTTATCATATAATCTGGATTATATTGTCTTTACGTAGGGTATGTTTCAGCTGTGTGAAATGCTCATTCGGGCCGACGACCGAGACGGATTAAAACTTACCTTTTCACACTAAACTTAGGGCCCATAAAGCCAGGCCCAAAATTCAAGAATACCAATGTCATATCACTGGCAAGGCATCGAGATTTTCTTTCTCTACACTAATCGGAGGAAAAGTTAAATCTTTTGCTATATTTCACAAAATGGGCCCTATGCTGCACCTTGGACCTTGGCTCTCAAATTCCTGAAAAACCCCTTTAACTACCTTTTGAGGAACCATAATATTGTAAAAGAGCACTATGTAGGAGTGATTTGTTTCAGAATTTCAAAGAAATGGCCATGTGGCCCCTCTGGGTCTTGAACTGATTCTTCCAGAAAACCATTAAAAGATTATGAACGAAACAAAATTATGACAAGGATTCAAAAGTTTAAAACTAGTTGAATAGGGGGTAACCGTTTTGCAATTTTTCACAAAATGGACCTTGGGGTACATCTTTTCAGGATCTTGGGTCCAAGGTGTATATAAAGCCTCACGGTACTTCTGACTGAGTAACAAAAGTGAAAAGCCATCAACAATGCATGAAGAAAAATTTGGAGCAGAAGAAGTATTTTGTAAAACTTCGTGAAATGGGCCTAAGGGCCCTCATGGGACCTTGGACAAAAAATCTCTGAAATGTTTCATATGGCTCACGGTCCCGAAATCCATGAAGCATCCATTGTATGTGGTACAAGCTAAAACGGGCTGAAAAACACTGTAAATTGCATACAGAGTTCTCAAAAAGACTCCTGCATGTTAGGTCCGTGTCCCACCGGACCACGTTTCCAGGGTCTGCACTACAAAAAAATGAAGGGGCGAAAATGATTCTTAGCAAGTTAAATACATAAATTCCAATCTCCGCCCGGACAACTGGTTGGACTTGACTTCTAGGTAAATATTACTGGTCGGACACTTTTTTTTTTCAGGGACATGATTTCCTTTTACACCCGACCTGAAGTTCCATTGTCGGGATTTCACCTTTTATATTACCTAATACCTTGACTATTGGTCTTGAAACTCTCGGAAAATATGGCAAATTTTAACATTCAAGACCATGATTTTTGTCTTCCAAACAGGCCATTTTTATGTCATTTATATAGCAAAGTGCCAAACTGAACATGACTAGCAAACATATACAGGAAAAATGTAACATCATTTGACTTTGTCGTGAAGGACTACCGGTGCATGAATGAGGCTACCAATACTTTACAAGGCAGTTAACTCTCACCCCAAACTAAAATGTTTGTAGTAGCCCACAGAAATTCTGAATCGGCACAACTTTTTGATTGACAGCAAATTAAAAACATTTAGAGCAGTACAGTTCAAATAACACAGTGGGAACTGTACTGAGAATGCTTTGATTGCACAGTAAGGTCTTGTACATCACTACCCCAGCGATAATTGAGGTCGTGTCTGGATGAGGACGAGTACACTGTTAAAAAATTTCTCTGTAAATTTACATAATTTTTATGGCAAATTTTTTTCCAACCAAATAATGTTTTTTTTTTACAGCCAGACTGTAATCATGAAAAAACATTAAGGATTTGTTTTTTCTTTACAGTTTTTGCATGTAAATTAGTTTACAAAAGTCTACTGTAAAATCGAATTATAGAATTGTTCTGTTTTGTTTACCTTAATTTTATGTGAATTTACAGCCTACTGTATTCATTCTCGACGTTTTAATATTTATTATAATATCGCCTTTTTACCTTTCATATGTTATTACGTAACATACACTTCACCATTACGTAGATCAGGTATTTGCTTATCAACGTAATGTGTCGTTACCAAGTTGTATTCAATCAAAACACATTGAGGATGCTTTGTTGACATATTGTTGTCAAGTATACTGCTATCTCTAGGAACTTTGTAATTGGAAAGTCACATTTTTTGTACAATATAATAATTGTTTTTAAAATAAATATGACAAAGAATGCAAATACATTGGTTGCAAACATTTTCAGACAAGGTAAACAATAAGTTAATCACTTCCTGATTAAAAAACGCCAAAGAAGATATTATTCAAAGCAACAGCAATCCTTTTGTTAGGAAAATGCCTACAAAATAAGCTCCACCCATTTATGCAAAATGAGATTTACGTCATAAAGTGGTAAATTTACAGACTCTTTCAAGTAAATTTGTGAAACGTTTTTAATTTGCTCCGATCAAGTGCATGAGCGCCCGTGGCGATGAGTTGACATCAGTATACCAATTGTCAGTGCTCTGAAATTAGGGCCTTACAATTTCTTTTTACTTAAAAATGTGTGACAAAACACCAGTTGTATGATATTTATAACTAAGAACGTAATAACTAAGTATGCTTTTATAATTAATGTAAGTTAATTTTCAAATAGGGCCATAAATTTGCCAAAAATGTTTTTTTTTAAACTGAAACTTTGCAGAACGATGCATGTTATATATTGAAAATTTTCTGGCTATTTCTTATTTGTTTGTTTGGGCTTATTTTTGTTTCTTTTTCAGCTTAAAAACAAAATGAATGTTTGTTAAATGACAGTATTTTTATGTGAAATCAAAAAAATACAAAATACTGTTAAAATTTCTGTAAATTTACAGAAAAAGTTTTACAAAGCAGTGAAATTTGGTTAAAAAGCAGACAGAAATGGTTTTTCAAATAAACAGAAAATACATGTTAAACAACCTTTTTTATTGTAGCAATACAAAGTGTCTGTAAAGATACAGAAAATCTCTATTAAAAGTAAAATACAAAAAGTTTAAGTTAAAAAAAGTCTGTAAATTTACAGAAATTTTTAACAGTGTACGTTTTAGACAGTTGTAGGAGGAGCTTATGTGAGTATTATAGGCTTGGTGAATTTGAACCATTTGCTGTGAGAGGATTAGGCATTTAAAGGCTGTGGGCGAAAAGGGGCTCTTGCTTCCCTTTTTCCGAATCCTCCAGCGCTTCCACTTCGATAGAACAGCTGATCAAACGCGGTAAAAAAAAACTAGCATTTTCGAACAAATTTTCGTTATTCCTATATTTTAGGCCCAGTGAGTGTGTCGGAAAGGCAAATTGAGGGCAGTCAAATGGGGCATATTTAAACACTGTGGGATTGTATTACGTGTTGTTTTAGTGCTTACCAAAAAAAATTGTATTCAAGTGAACATATTTTCACGATGAAAAAAAAATACCTTCAACTGTAAATTTGGTATGAACTTCCAAAAAGATAAATGTGAGCTGTTTTATTCATTATGTTTCAATTGATTTCCTTAGCATATCTAACTATTAGATTATTACAAAGACAGTACGTTCAATCCATGCCACGCATGATAGGCTAATGCATCTGTTTGTCTTTAACAAAATATTACTAAGGGAGGGGGAGATGAGGACAATATTTGCAATACCATAGAAAAGGGTGGACTTATAATCTCGCCGCTTCAAGTAAGATTTGATTCCAATCTCCATGAAAAGGTCAATCACTGTAAATACATGATTTGCATCTGACGTCTGTGAAGATGAAATGCCACAGATTTTTCGTGTCCTTCACTCCGACATATATTTTTCATCGGGCAGTGTAGTATGGGTAAAATCTGTCTGTGGATGTGACGACACGGAATAATTAGTTTAAATATAAAAAAATCATAGTCGTGTTGTACATGTCACATATTTGCACAGGATGGAAAATTTTTTAGTCTTGACGACCAGACATGAAGGAAATTTCAACAAAACTTCTCACATATTGAGTCAGAAACTCGACATTAGAGAATTCTGCTTCTTGAAAGTGGACGTCATAACTTGGGTGAAAGCGTAACGATTTTACAATAATAAAAAGCCGCATATAACAAACGAATTTGTTGTAGTGTGAACGCTGTTCTATACGCAAATGGTATGAGTCAATCAACTACTATCCTTCCTACGAACATTCTGAATAACAACTCGTTACAACATTGATGTTAACTTTTAAAACAAAGTTGTTGTTTTTTTTTTTTTGTTTTTTTTTTTTGGTGACGTAGAAATGTTTTCCACATATTACATGAACTTGTTAAAAAGGAAATATAAAAAATGCAAGTTCAGCTTTAAATTCTTGTTTAAGTATCCTAATCGTCGATAAATTCTAGTAATACTGGACATAGGCGTACGGGGATAATTTTGTGAGGAGGGCAAGAGAAAAGGTTGTCCGAATAATGGCACCATTTATCATGTTTTTCCCGTCGAATGGACCAACAGCTTCGCCCGAATTGGGAGGGCTAGTGCCCCCTGCACCCCCGCCCCGTGCGCATATGATACTAGATGCGTGGTATAAATCAATGTGTATCATGGACGACCGAAATCGTATGATAGCATTTTCCCCTCAAATTTCAAGTTAGGTCAGCTTGGAGCGTCAGGTCATCCGAAAAAACAAACAATATACCTCTCCTGAGATTTACTTTTCAACAAGCGATATAGGCTCAAACCTCAGAGTCTCTGGACTCGCACATAGGAGCGTGCGTTCCGCTTCCGGTTTCCTTCTGGAAGCGAGAACCCTCCTCCCAACATTTCCCTTTTCCCCCGTGCCCCCTCTCCTTCACTTTTACCGAAAAGTACAAAAATATATATTTTTTACGAGGAATACGTATCAGAGTTGAAAGTAATTTATCCAAGGAAAGGTGAGAAGATGAGAAGCACTGGAGGAGACAGCTACCCGAAGTTTAATTATTTTCAACTATTTGCCGGACTTAACAGATCTCCTGGTTACAAGTTACGAGTAAGGATCTGCTTAGCAACGTTATTCAACATTTAACGAGAAAGAGCACTCTTCCCAACTTACAGTAGTGTAGACAACTGTCATGTTTCAGAGCTGGCTCTTCAGAGTCATGTGATAGTATTTTTATTCCTTCTCAAATGTGAAATTTGCTGGAAATTTACTGCTTGGTTCATCTTGAACATTCAAGATTAAAGTCCAAAAATATAACAAGAAATACTTTGGAGAGAAAATGAGAAGAAAGGTGTGAGATTTCAGAATAGGATTGGGACGACTGCTGTTGACCTTTAAACAATGTTTACTAAAGGTACACGAAGGAGCCATCCTGCACGACTTTGGCAAATATGCTACAAAATAACTAATGCATTGTCACGTGATTAAAAGGAGTCATTCCTAAATTTATATGACGGGCAGTACACTTATATTCATCTGTACTTTCCCTTTAAACTTACAAAAAAAGCAAGGTTGGATTCAAGTTTCTTGACAAAACAATGACCGACAGGTGTGGACGCTATTTGTTGCGCCCAAGGGAAGATTGAACGCGGGAGTGGGATTTTCTCCCTGGGCGAATTCAATACAAACATACTGCAACGTTGCACCGGGACAACCCACGCCGTGTGTGTTTAGTACCGCTGGTACCTCGGTAAACAGTAGGTTTTGCCCAGCTATAAGTGGTATCGCCTTGTGACTCTCGTTTAATATATCTGGCTGGTATTGGGACCTTGTCATTACACCTTCGGTTGCATTGGATAGAAAAATGCCAATTCTCCACAGATCGTTGCCATGAATACTATCGGTGTCGGGACCAGGGACGATGTCCACAGCGACGCTTACGTTGTATGCACCGTCGGGGCGTATTGCCTTAATGGTGAGGTTCCATTTGAGGTAGTTTAAAAGGGCTGTTGGTGGAGCCGGCGGCAACGCTTCTCGACCTAAAATATTAATTAAAAAAAAACATTCGGTCAAGTCTGCTTTCACGTTTATACCTTCAGAGTAGACCTTTCTTAAAAGGCCCACTATGGTTATTCTAATGGATTACCGACGATGTTGTAAACAATGAAGACTGTCCAATTTTCATCGGAGGAGGTCTCTCTTTAGGAAGGAAGGAAGGGCGGAACGAAGGGAATGGCTGATGTACGAACTTGAAGTTGTAGCTGATACAAAGCTATCTTTCAGCTCTTTTGTGCCTCCAAACCCTTCACAATTAGCTATCGAGGATGGTTACATCTCTATGTTCTGACAAAACGGTGCCAAGGTACATTTTTCATTGTCGCAAAATTACATTTCTATCGGTTCTTAAGTACATTAATGTCGGCACCAAAGTACATTACTGTCGGCGCTAAAGTTCATTTTGTCGTGCGCCAAAGTACACTTTGTCGTTACCAGAGTACATTATTGTCGGAACATAGAGACGTCGGAACATCATAGAGATGTCAGAACATAGGGACGTCCCCATCAAGGATTATATGTCTGTCCATGGATCTATTTTAAAATAGTCCCATCTACCAATGGTTTGCCTCGTAACTGCTCTTCCAATGACACAAAAGAACTACGACACTATGCCGCACAGTATGGAGGCTTGGCAATTACTATATGGATCCGCCGTGCCTGGGGACAACCATGTCAAATGCACGTGGCTTTGTGCTAACGCACTGCACGGCCTCCACTGTGGTTGCGCAGTGTGTACACATTCATCGAGTAAGCGCACAGAGTGTGGTCTTCTACGCAGGGAGGTGTTATCCTCCCTGTTCTACGTAGTTCCATTTGCTCAAATATCGCCGGGGAGCATTATGGCGTCATATGAGAAACGTCTATCGCTGATTCTACGTCTTCAGTCACATCAAGATCAAAGGAAAATAAAGATATCCATCTTTCTTTAAAGACAAACACTCATAAAACAAATTACGTTTTGCTTCTAGGGGAAGTAAAATTAATTAAAGCCTTTTTTTTTGGACTGACGTCAAGTTCAAAAGATGTCGAGTGGCCCTTAAATTAAAGCAAACCATGCACATGGTGTGTTCTAGATATTAAGGCCTGGAATAATCACCCTGCAGGCTGTTTCCTTACGCGGAATCATGCTTGCACAAAAATAGTTCTGCTGTAAGAAGGGCAATTTGTTATATGCCAGTGGCGTAACCACGGGGAGGGTTGGGGGTTTGCCTCCCCCCTTCCATGACAAAACCTTGAAAAGATCGAGTAATTGCAAAGAGACGTATTTTTATCACATATGTGGCACAAACATTACCCTGTTTTCATATGGAAACAAAAATATTCGTTTTTTCTCCCTCCCCTTAGACATTTTCCTCATGCCTTGCTCCAATACCCCCCCCCCCTCCATGGTATAATCCTGGTTACGCTTTTGTAATCGGCAGTGTTGTAGTCAAGGCTGGAGTGTCCGGCAGTTTTTAACTTTTCAGGAATCGAGAATCGGAATTCGGACTCTAGTCTCTGTACTTTATCTATGGAGAAAATATCAACCTTTATAGCCGAGTCCTTCAAATTCTGGAATCAAGAGTCCGGTTCACTTGTGTTGAAAAACGCGACACGTGGTTTCTTGGGAACTACAGATCAGATTTCATTGAATGAAAATCATATAAGCCTAAGAAGCGGGGCCGAGGGGCGACATCCACCAGTGAAAAGTGAGGGCGGAAGCATGCTTTCGCACCTCCCCACACCCCGCCTCCTCGATCAGAAAACCCCCTTTTCATTTTCCCAAACTCAGGAAAAAATTGCGACGCGCGAAGCGTAATTTTATCATCAAATAGCGACTGCTCAGATCCCCTATAAGCCTGGTAAATGTCAGTTTCGAATGTCTCAGGGGTCCGATGTTTCAAAATTTTCTGTTCGCTCCGCGCCAGCCAGTGGTTGCACTCCGCGTAGATAGTCTTCTCAGTAGAATTTTAGTTCCAAATGAAATTTTTTGAGAACGGAACCTCGAAAAAGCGACTGCTTAGACCCTCTATAACGTAGAAAATGACATTTTTGACTGTCTGAATGGTCAGATTTTTCATAATTTCCTGAAAGTTCCGCCCCAACTTATGGTGGTGCACCACTTAGACCGCTCATAGCAGAATTTAAGTTTTAAGTGAACATTTTTTGCAAAAGGAAACTGACAATAGCGACTGCTTTGATCCCCTATAATCCCGGGAAATGCCATTTTCAACTGTCTGAGGGGTCGGATATTTAAAAAGTTTCTGTACGCTTCGCCCCAACTAAAGGTGGCGCTCCGCTTAGTCTTTATGGCTGAATTTTAGTTTGGATTGAACGTTTATCTTCAATTGAAACTGAAAATAGCGACTGCTTGGATCCCTTTTGTAAGCCGGGGATATGTCATTTTCGACTCTCTGAGAGGTACGAATTTTCAAATTTCCTGAACGCTGAGCGCCAACCAGTGGTGGCGCTCCGCCTTGACTGTCTTACGGGCAGAATTACATTTTTCGTGCAAAAATCTTCTGCCCCCAAAGTAAAATGCTCCCCTACGCCTATGGAAATACCTTGGCCTGCACTGGGACAGCTGCTTGCAACATACAGCAGAATTCCGGATTTGCAATCCTAGGATACACAGTCCAGTGGATTAATGAAATGAGCTAATCATTTTCTCAAAAGTGTGTTTGAATCATAGAAAAATCACAAATTTTTCTCACCAGAATTAAGGACAATAAAACCTGGCAAATGTCATTTCCAGCCATCTGGGAGGTGTAAAAATCCAAAACTTTCTTTGTAACGCTCCGCGCCAACCGATTGTGGCGATACGCTTACATAGAAAATTCCACCCCTCCTACAAAAGTGTCCAGTCCCCCCCCCCCCCTAGCCCCCAACGAAAAAAATCCTACCTGCGCCACTGAAACTATTACCTGCAGTACAAGCTCCCTAGTTTCAAATGTGGGAAAGGGCCCAAGATTTCGGGGCACTCCAACCAATATTTGTAATTGTATGTTTAAAGCAACTTACTAATACACTGAATACGACGGCATGATACCACCTTCCTTTTATTAACGTTGTTGGTGATTTCGAAGTCCGGATTAGCATCGGGTCCTCTGGCGAGTACAACACACAGATGTTGGTACTCCCCACAGCCAATGGCACTTATATCAAACTGAAACGATATGAGCGGGAAAACGAGCGTTTGACCTGGTATAATGTCGGGAGAGTGCAAACTATCGGATGCACCCAGTACTTGTTGGTTAAAGTGAAGTTTTTCGTCTTCCTCTCCGTTTTCGTATCGGCTACCGTAGACTCCAATACGCCATAGGTTTTTGCCACCTATAATCTCTTCACTGTTTGGGGCGACTTCTACAGACACATTGAGGATGAGGTCACTTGGCTCGTCGAACCTGAAAAAATCAGCTGCCACATTCCACCGAATGTTGTTGAAGAACAATAGTTTCTTGTCGGAAGCTGTGATTTAAGGATAAGAGGAATTATAATTAGCATTTAGGATGGACGGTGGGAGGAGGTTGATGAATTTTCCCAGTTACTTCCAGCTACTAGACGCCCAAGTAAAAGATATCTTGACAACCCTGGGTACACCACAAGTTTTTCTTTCTACGGTTTTGTTTGATAACCGACTGGTGATATCAGATGTTTATTACGGGAATAATGGTTTCATTCAGGACGACTGCACACCGAAAATCCAGTCTACGGTATATTTCTTTAAATTTATGAAACGTCAAGATGAGTATCCTATACTTACTTCCCGTCCTCCACAACCTCGAGATCAGTGGGCCACAATCAACCCGGGGCTGGTAAGTGCAAGATCTGGCTCTTATCCCGTGCCTCACCTCATGTATTTTGGAATTGTCTTAGGAAAATTGGTCTTGGGGGTCCTCTTCGTCCCCGATCACTTGACCTTTAGGTCTTGCTACTGATATGCCTTCACTACCTGTATATTCTACAATCGATCGCCGATGTAATTATGTTCTTGATCTTCAGACGTCAAAGGCCCAGTTCTCTGACCCCAAACAGTACCAATTCTCCTAACCTTCTTACTGAAGCCCCTCCCACAATTGTCTGAAATTCATCCTCAGTCAGACACAATTTCAGTTTATTGCTTCAGGGTGAGCATAGAAAAACTCAATTTATATAATAAAACCACTCTCAGTACCGTTCATGCTGTGTAATATAAGCTTTGGCACTCTGCATTGTTTGAATTAGCTGTCAATCAAAGAGCTGAGCCAATTGAGAATTTCAGTACCCGGGTACCAAAATTGTAGTTTACGGTGAGAGGTTTGGCCCTTTAAGGCAGTAAACTGTCACCCCAAACTACAACTTTTTGTAGTAGTTCAGAGAAATTAACTTTTTACAGCTCTTTGATTGACAGCGATTTAAAAAAATTGAGAGTACTCTAGAAGTCATATTACCGTCATATGATGTACTGTACTGAGAGTCTTTGATTACATGGGGTCTTTTGTACTAACCCTGAAACAGTAACTGATATTGTGTCTGGATGAGGATGAGTTTTAGACAGTTTTAAGAGAGACTTAAGAAAAAAGATGAGGAGAAAAGGACATTTGGGGGTGACAGGATAAAGCTGCGATCACACTACGACGAATTCGGATCAAATTTATCCAAATTCTTCGGATTTTTGTTAAAATCTTCTCCACCCCTGGTCGGAAAGAGCCAAAATTTGTCAACCCTCGGACAACGTAGTCCGATTAAATTTATCTACCTATGTGACGTCACGAAATAATTAGCATAAATTTAATTTTCATAGTCCTGTGGTACAACTTACACATCTACACCTGCTGAAAAAATCTGGCTCTTTCCGACCAGAGACTGAGAAGATATTAATGAAACCTCGAAAAATTTTGATTGGAATCCGATTTGAATTCGCTGTAGTGTGGCCGCGGCTTTAGGCCTTTTAAAGGTTCATGTATTAGGTCGATAAAAACTTACGTGGAATGCAAGGAACCTCCCTGCAACTGATAATGTTCCTCTCTCCCGATGTTCGTCGCAAAATAAAACGAGTTGAAGCTTCCGGATTTCTTTTTATTTCCAGACAGAAGTATCGAACGTTACCACAGCCAATGGCAGAGGTGTTATACGGTACAGAAAATTCAAGTTGAAAGGGAAATCCCCCTACTAAAGTGGTAGACGCAAGACTTGGTTCCAGGACCTGCTCGGCGTTGACATGACGAACGCCCTCCCCTTGATCGTTCTCGCTCCCGAAGAGACTGACCTGCCATAAGTTGCTGCCCTCGATATTGACGCCCTTGTTGTCATTAAAAAGTAAAAATTGAATGGATAGTAACGACAGTCTTGGGTTGTCGACGTTTGTTCTTGCGTTGGCGGTCCAGTACATTCCTGAAACGGTTGCCTCTAAGGAAGGTTAAAAATGATATGAATTAGAATGTTTCGTTCAATTGAATAAATTGTCGGAAGAAGAAGGCACAAATGTAAACCGTTTGAATTTAAAGGAGTTGAATAGTCGTCATATTAAAGTAGATTCTTGGACTCGTTGACTACGTTACGTCACATCCGGCTTCTTGGTTTATAGATTGGATCACTTACGTACTTATCAAGGCCACACATGCACTGGGTATAGTGTAACACTACACTTGAGCGTGTTACTGCTAACAGTACTAATGATACCCCAACTACTTAACCTTTCGTTAGCGCAAAGGTCTACAACGAAAACAAACTCATTGATCGGAAAAAAAAACTGTAAGAAAAGAAGGGTAACGACCATGTCATAAAGAACGGGAGTTGACAAAAACTATAGAAAGGGCTTCTGAGAACCGTATAGTCGTTCCAAAAACCATGTGATTGAAATATCCGTCAAGTAACATGCCTCAACGTGTAGTGAAACCAGAGACATCTTTTAATAAATTATCTGTTTTTATGGTTGACGCCTTTTAATTTACAAACACTCACAAAGTAACAAAACCCACAAGGTACGGATTGAAAACACTGTAACAAGTCCATAAAGCGACTGCTACACTCTAAAATCAAAAGAGTGAACTTAGACACTCTTCGATAGAGTGAAAAGTGTGAATTCACTCCATTGGAGTAATAATTCACTCCAAAAAGAGTGAAATTCCCTTAAAACGAGCGAAGTTTCACTCTTGATGAAAAAAGAGTGATCATTGCAAGCACTCGTGGAAGAGTGAATTTTCCCTCTTCCTCTAGTGAATTTCACTCTTTTTGGAGTGAATTTCACTCCTCTTGGAGTGAATTATCACTCTAATGGAGTGAATTTACACTTTTCGCTCTATCAAAGAGTGACTAAGTTCACTCTTTTGATTTTAGAGTGTATGCTTCGCATTCGCTCGTAAAAAGTTCTAATACCTTCAAAATAGACAATGCTGGTCATGCACATCCTGCAGATAATGCACGAAATAAGCGCGTGTTTTGCCACTAGTAACACATTCACACGCGAAACGTTACAATACACCAGGCTACACCTATGTACGTTGTGAGTTGTGTGTACTACTGCTGGGGTAGATGATTTGATCATAACCGACTGACCGATACAGGTGAAAATTTTTCGAAATTACTGGTGCCAGAAGAAAAAAGTAACGAATTAGAAATCCCAAATATTGCATTTTACATATTTTTAAAATAAGCGCCGCACATTGGATTATCATGTCGTTTATAGTTCGACGTATTTGTTTTGGAAGTACTACACTATCGAATTACTTTTAGCGACAACCGAAAGTGCATTAGGCCTACTTGCTTGGTTGAATCACGTGAAGTCTAGACTTATACCCAACCTGGGTGCATTCAAAATATCAAAGAGTTGTCAACTTTTTTTGTTTATCGGAGGAACTTTCTTGCAAAATATGCAAACTGACACGTTGGAAGAAGCATGTCCTATTTTGGACGTCTCATATGCCATAAATGCGTTTGTGCTTTGATAAAGTAGAAAACACGGGTAAGGTAAAGATTGAATAATTCGGGTGTCCTCGAGCATGGCGAATCCGTGAGGTAATTGCAAAGCCTCTACGTGAAAGAACGATTTCCAAACTTATTATCTGGAAAAAGGGTATATTTTGGCGATAATAGCAGATGTTCTGCTACCCCGTATAGAAAGCTCTCATTTTTCGCAGCTCCTCAGAAAATTGAACAAGGAATATGCCGTACAGCATCCCGCGCAAGCAAATATTCTGCCGGCGTACTGACCACGACACAACCATTACCACCATCTCGCAAAGACACTATACGTTGATTTAACGTTTACTCCAACTCCCTTGCAAAACAAGTTACTACATACCAGGCAGACATTCGCCAGGATAGTCAATCTCCACCTGTGCGCCGTGACAAAGTGCTTGTTTGGTCAGTTCACAGAGACTCTCGTACTGCTGTCCATCTGAACCACAGACGGGTCCGCCTGCTCGTTGAGGGGAGGGACACGCCTGAAAACACGTGGGAGGCAGCTCTTCTAGTGAACAAAAAATCAAAATTGATATATAATGCTAATGGATAAAATCAATACAAGCGGAAATTCAAAGGAAAAAGTTTAATTTTCATAAGTAAAAGAGGAACCAAATCCGCACAGTGTGGTGAAACTTCAAAATATAGGGAATTCAAAGAACCTTAATGTGGGAAATAAAACGTTTTTAAAGTCCTAATGCCTAATATTGCAATCACGTTCTGATAATATGGCTTTGTTGAGGAGAAAATTGTATGTGAAGTTTAAAGAAACACAAAAGACTCGGCCCACTAATGTGCGGATATCAAATCATTTGTGCTTGCTTCAAGTTCGTATGTTGTTAGAAAAGTGACAAATTTGCCTGTGGCATATATTGAGCACCTGACACATCAGATTTTAATGCCAATTTCACCCAAATCCGTAGAATAAGTACAGCTCTAACAGGTCATAACTTTATGTGATCTTCAACCCTTTTTAAAGGACAATGCTTGTCTTTCCAGACAGCAACTAACTTACCATGCTATCTGTAGCTTCTCCTGCAAAACTGTTCAAGTTTTAAACAGTTATGGGAAGGACTCCCAAACCATAGGTGTACGGGGGTAATTTTCTATGAGGGGGCAAGAGCATTTTTTGGCCAAATAATGTCACCGTTCATCATGTTTTGCCCATGTTTTTTCCGAATGGACCAACTGCTTTTGCCCGAATTGAAAGGGCGAGTGCCCCCTGAACCCCGCCTTATACGCCTATTTCCCAAACAGTTCCAGTTCTCCTAACCTAATTACTTAAAGTGCACCTCAAGAAAAAAACAAAAAACAAAAAGATATATTACTCACAATGAATTCTACAAGTCCAACTCCCATCTTCATAGGACATTCTTGAGCCGAGACATAAAATGTTGAATTTTATTCCCTTAATTTAAATCAAATAGTCCATTGCGCAATAATTTGTGACTTTCTTGTTGAACAACTCAAATTACCTGCTTTGTTTTCCTTTTAAGTAAAATGTTTTCATGACCTTCAACACTTCCTGTTTGCTTGCATAGCATATTGCACAGGGAAGGAAGGCTTAATTAATCATACATCACCCAATAAGTGCTATCAAGCCTTGGAACAAGGTGCAGTAACTTTCAGAAGAACAAAGAAATAGAAAGATTGTAATTTGAGTAGTTCAGTAATGACATCTCAAATTATTGCGCAATGTGTCATTTTAATCTGAGTAAATAATCTTAAACATTTTAAATCTCGGCTCAAGAATGTCCTATAAAGATGGGATTGTGCTTTTAGAATTAATTTTCCATGAAGTTAAAAGGGCTCATTCATTCATATATCTTTGAATTTTTTGACTTGAGATAAACTTTTAGTCCCTCCCATAACCACATAAAATTCGTCCTCATCCCGACGTAATCTCATTTTGCTTCAGGGTAAGTATACGAGACCACAACGTGTAATCAAAATACTCTCATTTCACTGTACACGCTGTGTCATATGAGCTTCTGTACTCTGCATTTGTCGAACTTGCTGTCAATCAAAGAGTTGTGCCGATTGATAATTTATGTGGACAGCTTCAAAAATTGTAGATCGGGGGTGGGGGGGGGGGGGGATCGGGTTGACCGCCTTGAAGTAGGTTAGGGTTATTGTAACTGTCTGGGGTGAGATAATTTGGCAAAAAGCTGAGCTATTTTCTTTCGTTTGAAGCCAGCGTTATATGTACCCAGTATACCAAGCGCGTGTAGCCAGGATTGTGTCATGGGTGGAATTTGGTGTCGTGGGGGGTTGGGGCACGACTTGAGGGAAAAGTCTAAGGATAGATAGAAAAACCGATATTTTAGGTGTTTTTTGCATTGCAAGGTTGGGTCATGGGGGTTCTATCCGGTAAATAAAAAGGTAGCGGTAAAATAGCAGTAAAATTCTGGACGAAATTATTTAAAGAGCAATGGTCGTATAGAAATATTTTTCAATACTACGCAATCAATGGTAGAAGAAATACAAATTCACGATTGAGTTTGACACTTCAAACTCCACACTTCACACGCCACTGCCCAGTACACTTCTAACATTACTGATGTACAAGCATGCATTCATGGGGAGATCAGCGCAATTCGGACCAGTCGGACACGGATCTGACCGAAGTATCCCACACTTTTTCGAACCAATTCGAAAGGTTTATTATATTTACCTTCTTCTGGAGTAGGGCGTCGACATTCAAGCTCCTGACATGTAATAATGCTATCCAACATGATACCTGCACGAAGTTCAAAATCCACCGTTGAAGCAGGATTTTTAGCAAGCTCCACGCAAAAATAACGAAGTTCGTCGCATCCAATCAGGCTAATGTCAAATCGAGCTCGAATATTTTTAATTTTTAGAGGTTTTCCCTTTTTTGGTCGTTTAGAAGCCTGCTTGGTTGTTAAAATTTGTTCTCTGTAGCCCACTTTGTCTCCGTAGCCGTCAACATATCTGCTTCCAAATATACCAACCCTCCAGAAATTTTTGCCACTGACGGAATCGCTCTCGCGAGCTATTTCCGCTAAGACGTTAATATTAATCGCGCTCTTAGCGTCTATTTTGACTTTTGGTGCATCTATTGTCCATTCATACGAATCCACCATTATGACTTTACCTGCAAAAGAAGAGCACTCGGGTGAACAACGGACATTTTAAAGTGCAATTATCTATTTAGAGGAAAAATAAAGTTTCCCCCTTAAAGTGTACTTCAAGTCAAAAAATTCAAAATTATATTTTCAAGAGCATGAAAAATGGATTCTAACGGTTTCATTCCTATCTTCATAGGGCATTTCTGAGCTGAGAAATAAAATGTTGAAGTTAATTCACTCAACTTAATATGGTATATTGCGCAATAATTTGTGATGCCATTGTTGTACTACTCCGATTACAATCTTTGTATTTCTTTGTTTTTCTGAAAGTTACTGCACCTTGTACCAAGCTGTGATAGCCTTCTTACTCTCATGGAGTGATGTAATTAATTACGCCCTCTCTGTGCAACATGCTTTGCAAGCAAACAGGAAGTGTTCAAGGTCATAAAAACATTTTTAATTTTAAAGAAAATCAAAGCAAGTTATGTAAGTTGTACAGCAAGAAAGTCACAAATTATTACGCAATTGACCAATTTTTTTTAGTGAATAAACTAAACATTTTATATCTCAGATCAGGAATGTCCTCTGAAGATGGGACTTAGACTGTTGGAATTCATTTATCATGCTCTTAAATATATATATATATATATATATATATATATATATATATATATATATATATATATATATATATATATATATATATATATATATATATATATATATATATATATATATATATATATATATATATATATATATATATATATATATATATAACACAAATCGTAAAAACTGGTAAATCAAGAGCATATATTTAGCTTTCAGGACCACCGGCCCCTTCCTCAGAAACGTGTTTAGACAACTAAAAGGCAAAACGAAAAACAAACACTATAAAACGGATGAAAGGCAAAAAGCACTTACTAGAAATCTAAAAACAAACCCAACCCAACACAAAAGATAAAATGTAAAAACTAGGACCCTACAAAGGAGATAAAAGCTAAGTAGAAGCAGGAGGCATAAAAGGGGATAAAAAGGCGGCTACAGTCTACGAGCACGTCGTTTTTTGGCTTGACAGTTAAAACCATCATTTATGTTGAGACCCTTTGGGTAGACACAATCCAAATTCCAAATCCACTCCCTCTCCTTTTTATCCAAAAGATTATCCCTATCCGAATTACGAGAAGAATGCACTACATCTAAAATTTGAAAATAGAACTTGGTAGGGGAATGTGCCTTTGTCTCTTCTCCATTGTTCTTCACTAATGAAGCGTGTTATTCCTCACCCCCTGTTGTTAGCTTCCGTCAACCCCCCAATCTCAAAAAATTATTAGTCCGGGCTAAACTTAAAACTCCTCCCAGTCGGGGACCCCCTGCGCACCTTGTAATAAGAACAAGACCAAACCCTGTCAGTTGTGCGGCCTGCTTATTTGTAATAATTTTATAGTCAGTACTTCTTAAGGTAGGAAGTTCAAGTGCAGAAATTTTAATACTTCTTGTGATGCTAAATTGGTTATTTATTGTATCTTTTGTCCGACTTGTAATTATCAATATGTGAGTCAAACCAATAACTTAAGAATCCGTATGAATGCTCATAAGTCAGATCTTTCAAAATGTGTTAAGGGTGGTTCTGATTTTAAACATTGCACAGAGCTTTACAAGCATCTCAAGGCACATTCCCCTACCAAGTTCTATTTTCAAATTTTAGATGTAGTGCATTCTTCTCGTAATTCGGATAGGGATAATCTTTTGGATAAAAAGGAGAGGGAGTGGATTTGGAATTTGGATTGTGTCTACCCAAAGGGTCTCAACATAAATGATGGTTTTAACTGTCAAGCCAAAAAACGACGTGCTCGTAGACTGTAGCCGCCTTTTTATCCCCTTTTATGTCTCCTGCTTCTACTTAGCTTTTATCTCCTTTGAAGGGTTCTAGTTTTAACATTTTATCTTTTGTGTTGGGTTGGGTTTGTTTTTAGATTTCTAGTAAGTGCTATTTGCTTTCATCCGTTTTATAGTGTCTGTTTTTCGTTTTGCCTTTTAGTTGTCTAAACACGTTTCTGAGGAAGGGGCCGGTGGTCCTGAAAGCTAAATATATGCTCTTCTTTTACCAGTTTTTACTATTTGTTTTATGTTTTTACTGGTGTGGTGCTTTTCCATTTGGTTTATATATATATATATAAATATACATATATATATATATATATATATACATTTATATATATATATATATATATATATATATATATATATATATATATATATATATATATATATATATATATATATATATATATATATATATATATATATATATATATATATATATATATATATAAATTTGAATTTTTGACTTGAGGTACACTTTGAAAGTGAGTATCACCGAGCAGCAAATGTTGTTTTATGTTACGACGTTGCAGCGTCCTTGTAATTCAGTAAAGGCCTGATTGGTATTCTGAACGCCTTGTACCAAAAAAAGTAACAATTAAGTAACAAAAATAGTCATTGCTGAACTATATAAGGTGTGCATTTTCCAGAATCGGGTGATAGGCGGCATTTTCATTTAAAATGCAGTTAATGTTTTCTTCCTAGTATATTGCAAGCTAAATGCCTGATAAGTCGAAAAGCATGCATGTATTGCAATATGTCGTTTGAAAGGTTCTTCCTGATATTAATTTCCATATCAACTTCAATCGCACTCGTCAGGATTCCTTGGCCCTGTTGAGTCAGATCACCCTTTAAACAGACTCTATACTAGTCGTACAGTACTACTCGAGTAGGGATTACTCGTACCAACATTTTCTGTGGTTCGACAGACACCATCAAGAAATGTTAACGTAGAATGAGGCAAGTAAAGAGATTGCAGATAGCAAGCAAGTATATGAATGTGTACTTAATTGCATGTAATATGCCACAAATGAACGAATAACCCTAACAAGGGCTACATAGGTCTCCTTAACAGAACGGAATACTCTGTGCAAGGGGGTCCACCTTATAATTATGTAGAGGGTTAGCTTCTCATTTGCTCACATGACATTATTACAATATTCCTCTTGCGATATCACGATATTCATGCCGTGACGTTTTTCTTGAGAATAAAACATAGACACCCCAGTATATCAAAGGTGGTGTGGGGTGTAATTGGTATCTCAGTTTGTTGTATGACCTGTGCCTTAAGTGATATGTACTTTCACTGTGTTCACACTGCGTGAAAAGCAATTAACACATGCTTGACAGGTTTGTTAGCTATAAGCCCGTGTTTTATATTTTTGTGTATTTTAGGTGCATCTGGTACTTCCAATCTATATATCAGATGTAAAATCAGACTATATCGAGTGTGAATGTGGTGTGCTTCATTGCCTCTCTGAGGCAGTACGATTTAGTAATGCAGAGATGGAGATTGTTTCAAAAAGTAAGAAGGATCGTTTCATCATGTTTATCTTGTAATATTACAACATTGGTATTGTTCTAGACATAGAGCTTACACCAGCGGTGCGAAACACAGCCCGTCTGGACCAATGGGACATATCGGTAAACACATTTCTGTGCCTCTACTCAAAACCAAAGTTATGGTCTCAACATTAGCGCAAGAATGCACGTACATAGGAAAATAATTGTACATCCCTGAACCCCCAACCCACCCTAATTGTCTATCGCTCCCTACATGCTCATTGGCTGACCATGGATCCGATCCCATGTTACATAAACATCATTCACTCATAAGGATGTAACCAAAGAAATCCTCAGATTTAGCTGGAATTGGTAGGAGCGTCCCACAACGACAAAACAGATCACGCACAAGGGTTAGGCCTATGTGCCGTGGGAATATCATGTATCGTTCAGTTATTAGCCTTTCACACCCTTTTTGCTGCGTACCTAACCGACTATGAGCATACTTCTTCATGAAAAGGACGTCATTTTCTAGTGCAGGTGTTAAAAAATAGAACATGTCCAGCAGACTGGTCCATCCTGAAAGGTCACGATATAAATGCAAGGGATGAACGTATGTGGTAATCATAGAATACGCTTTCTGTAAATCATAAGCCTAACTCGTCTCCCTACTGCACAACCTTCAGGCTTGACTAGTGTTCCATTTCCAGAAGCATGCTCAAAGCAATGTCACATTTCACTTAGAGAAACAGGGCTTTGTACGATTGCGTTCGATTTGGGTGCGTAACAGTGTGATAGCCCCCCTAAAACTACATCCCCCGCACGTAACCCAATTCGCTTACGTTTTGACGCGCACATTTCCTTTGTCGTGCTTCTTCCAGCTTAAGCTTACGATTTCTAAAGGCGATACTCACTGTTTAACAAGAAATATCCTGACTGGCTAACGCTGGCACTTGTTCCTAACTTAATCCCTAACTCTCACAAAAAGTACAATCGGATGTAATACAACAGAAACTGTAGCCAATCAAGAAACACCTTGTTAAGCCGTGCGCATCTACCCAATTTCTATGGATCTAATGCAAATGATGACACAACGTCCTTCTTTGGAGTAATAACAAACCAACACCAAAAAAAAAGCAGACAGCTGATTGGTCAACCAATCGGATATACGTAAGTATATCCGATTGTGTGACACACGTGTAGCGATTTCTGAGTTCTGCACAACGATCTGTACATGTCCTACACAAAGATCAGTGAAGCAGCCATGTGCACATTGTCATTCCTCCAAAATGACGTCAACGGTGACGTCAATAAATATGGTGCAATAAAAAAACGTATTTTTTTACCTACTCCACACGGTCGATCTTTCACCTTAGTAACACCGTTGTTCTTACATACTGCTACCCCGTGCAGCTCGCAAACATTGTTGTAAGTTTTGTCGTCTGATCCGCAAACTGGAGCGTATAAACCAGGACAATTAATTATGCAACCGTCGACTGCAAAAAAAAAAGTCATGAACTATTATAAAAAAATTTGGTTGTACCGTATGTTCTGCCGCCCACCCCCACCCCTCACCCCCTACTCAACAAAACATTTTGAAGTTAAAGATAATATGCACAACAACACCATTTATGCGAAGAGCGATTTTCACACCAAGACTAAAGTCTGGAAGTGTTTTGGAAAATCGGAGAACTAAAACTGTAAAAGATATTGGAATTTAATAAAGAATTTTGTGAGGCCTGCTCTTTGCTTTTCATTCAGCAATCTTTTTACAATGACTGCCTTATTGAAAAATGATGTATTTCCGTTCCAACATGTTTCCAAGTGATATATGGAAGTTCTGTAGCAGGTTAATGAACTGTTAGTCACATCTTCATGGTAATTTGGTAAGTTAATATCCTTTTTGAAAATAATTCCTTGTGTAAGACGTAAATATTTGCAACATAAATTTCTCCTACTCCGTATCTTTCCTGAGGGGGGCAAAGCCCTAAAAATTCATGCACATTGAGAAAACGGGCAGAATAAACGAAATATAACATTTTAGCATACAGATGGCTTTACAGCTTCGAGAAACTTCCTTCTTAGCATATTATCAACGTAAAAATACTGCAATTTTAATGAGCCATATAGCTGCCTATGTTTTGTGGTTATTCGTGTCAATGTGTATACATATACGTGAGCAGGAAGTTGTTACGTACAGCTGAGCACTTGCGTTCGTGTATGCAGGGAGCTGTTACGGAGCCGTAACAGCTTCCAGGTCTTTGACGAGTGGATTGATTACAGCGGAATCCGGTCCAGGACATGATTCAGGCTTCCGGTTGTTGGAAAACTTCCTGCTTCCAATCCAAAAACCAGATCGACGCCCTGCCAGGTAATAGCCAAAGTTAAACCACGGAGGTATTACATTCATTGCGACGAATAACGACGAAAGTGTAAAACTTCGTATGTTTTCATGACGACTGGCAACGAAAAGTTAACGAGATACAACGTAAGGGCGTATCCTCCCACTGGAATTTTGACAATGTATCACTGATCTTAATTGGTCTAGGTATTGGGATAAAATATTTGGGAAGAAAAGGAAGATCATTGTCGGCAACAAACATTGGCTCAAAGAGACAATAGAACGTTGTGTCTCCACCCTAACACCACGGAGCTGTTATCTGGAAGGAGGCAGAACGCTTTGAAATGAGGTTTATGCCGCCAAGGCCACTCAGTAAACCGTCTTTTGTATCGTTCTAGGCATTTCTATTATGCTTGTACGAGATTATTAAGAAGACAAAAAAAGGAATTTGTCGTCTGCTGCGGTAAGAGTAGGACCGGCAGGTTTTTTGCACGGCCACAGCATTGCCAGTCGTCAGGTAAATAAAGGTAAAATTCGGTCTTTCGGATCTCGGATACGCGTATGAAAAAATATCAACTCGATCGTATGTCGAAATCTGAACAAGAATTTACATCTGGCTTTCTCAGGAAACCTCGGGAAACGTCTGATATTGTTTTCAAAAAATTAAACTTTTCAACATACAACTTATATGCTTATCATTCCATCTAAAGGGAAGGGCCAATTGAATTCATTTGTTTTCAGTTGACCAGTCGTTTCGAGTGAGATTGTATTTGTTTTAAAACTGTTGGCGGTACTAACCTACCTATCAAAGCATTGTTCTGCATGAGCCACTTGTCTAAGGATTAGTTGCCTTCAATGAGATGGTGTCCCAGGAATGATATTGAAGCAGCGCCGCGAGTAAAGGGGAGAAATACCTTGCTGCAATTTTACACCTTATCTTCATTCCTTTGGGTGTGCCTCAAAGTATTAGCATAAATTAAAATTTCCGTCACATCTCCTTCCAAATAACAGTTCCCTGCTAACACCTCCCAGGTTAAACGTACCACAGAGGAGTCCTAATATTTCTGTTCACTTCGCAATTGCAAAAGGGGTGTTCTAAGAAGGCAACTACCAGTCCTGTTCATTTATTGCTGAAGACCTACAAGAAAAGGGGAACGCCATCACAGTTAGCCATGAACAAGGTTCAAGTACGTCGAAATAAGAAAAAAAAAAGAAAAGAGGGCCGGGTGAGTGCCAGCAAGACTTTCCAAAAGTAACGCCATCTGTTAGCGCCGAGTGTAGAAGAAAAGTTTGGGTTGAGTTTACACCCTCCCCTTAGATGGCCGGAAACGGCACCGACTTCCTGGGTTTTCTTATTAGCTGCCCGAGCATTGGACTAATCAAACGTGTGTACACCTTACCATCAAGTACTACGCATCGTGCACATCTTACTACACGGCAATATGCATAATGCGCATCTCACCATGTGGTATTAATCACCATGCGTATCTCATCACCAGATATCGCCCACTGTGCGCACCGCATCATGAGGTATTACACATTATGCGCATCTCATGATATATTAATTATCATGCGCATCTCACAATATGGTAGGCCTATAACGCATCATGCGCATCTCATAATGACGTATTGCTCATTGTGTGAATCTCGTCATGAGGTATTACCCATCATATGCACCTCATCATGAGGTGTCAGGCATCATGTGCATCTCACCACGCGGTAGTATGCATCATGCCCATCTAATCGTGAGCTATTACTCAGCACACGCACTTCATCATGCCGCAGTACGCATCGTGCGCATCTTATTATAAGGTGTACCCATCATGCACATCTCATCATAAGGTGTCCTCCTATTGCTGTAGAATTACTAGAATCTACTGATTTTCTAACACTTCTCAAGTCAGTTATTCATTGCAAACAACATAAAAAAATACGACTTTTGTAATGTTTTTTTAGTTCTTTGGGGGGGGGGGCAATTCTGTAGTGATATTTGGATGTCAGTCTAATAAGCATTGATGTACAATATATATAATTCTCATTACGTAATTATCCGGGAACTTTGATGAAGCCTTGGACTGTCTTATCATGCTAGTAACAAGTTGGCGAGGTGCAGTATGCCATAGCCGATATATCTCTAATACTGTTTATCGCTTATAACTTTCAATCACTCAAAACTTTGCCAAATACAACCATTCGAAACTGAGGCCCTCCTTAAAGGCCCTCGCGGCAAATTAATTTGAAATTACATTGAATTTTTTTGTTATTTCCATGCTGCTGCAGTGAATATTTTGGGGTTTTTTTATACCCAAAATATGACGTAAACTGTAGAGTACGGTAGCGCTAAACCTACAGGAAAAGCTACCGAAACATTCTAACAGCGTCAAATTTCAAGGACAAAGATGACATTGAATAATAAGGAAAATAACGCGGTGAAGGATCAGAAGGTTAATACTTTTTATCTCTCGAACTGTGTTTGTCCCTTTAAAAAACCATTGATTTGCAAAATAGAAGATATTACGCTTAATTATGTAGTAGTGAAAATACGAAAGTACACTAACCTACTCGACGGAGTCCGAGAACAGACCGAGGTATGATGGCCAACAGTAACGCGAGCAAAACGTTCATTTTGTAGTGATCACCCAGCGGATCTTCGTGCAATTCTGAGGGACTCTACCACGTTTTCAAAATCTTCCTCTGTGCGACGTACTAGCAGATGGTTGTAGTTTGTCTGCAAAGTAATGTTATACCTCTGACTTTATATATACACGAATTCACTTCTAGTACACATGCATGCGCACCTGTTTTTCCGGGAAGGAAATTATAAAATCATATACATGATTCACGATCTTAACGAAAAATTAGTCAACGATCAATGAATGTAGCCCTCCAAGGCTATCTGTTTGACATCTGACATTTGTTAGTTCACACGAAGCTCAAAAAGATCAAACAGATAAAAAAAATCGCAGATCATAACACATTTAGGAAGTGTATCACTTAAAAGAAACAATACGGGTAATTCTTCGATATTTTTTTTTTTCAAATCTTGGGAAACACAATGCCCTTAATGGCTGATTATCTTAGTTCTTTCGACCTTTACAAGATAAACAACAGACGTTATTTTCAAAGCAAAGTTTTCAAAAATAAAAATGATAAAAAGATTTGGGAAGCATTCGAACAGCTTATGGAAAACCTTTTTCCTCAGACCAACTGCATAGTGTACTCTTGCAAAATCTTTGCAGAACTGATTAAATGTTCGAGCGAATGTTGCAAAAAGTTATGGGATGCTTCCAATTGCTAAATTAATTACACGGACAGACGCAACATCCAATAGGCCTACAGTTTGCCATCTACCCCACCCTTACAGCCAAAACTGGTAACGGTAATGAGAATCGGGTACATTGTTTTTCAACTTCATGATGATACAATGTGAGAATGTCTCTCCATGGTATGCATGAAAACTCATATAAAACCACCTCGTAACGTGACAATTTTTCATAAGGCGTCAGAAGTAAAATATTTATGGTCGAGAGTTCGGACAGTCACATAGACAATTGAATGAAATTCATTCTAGATGATGCACCCCATTCTGTAGATCTCTGGCAACTCTTATACACACGCCCTCTTTACGCGTCCGCCTTGTATAGATGGCCACAGAAAGAAGGAGGACCCACAGTACCGAGAAGAGCGACGACTGAAGGTGTTAGTATAAAGGGACTAAAATTATGACTTGGTGAGGTCGTGGAAGTAACCACATTTCTGTGGCAAGATTATCCGAGCAGACTCGGCAGAGTCTAGCATCTAAGCCCTTCGAAACAGCAAAACAATTAAAGCTCTCCTTCCCAGAGGTTGGTCAGGAATGGGGACGATTGTGTACTTTGTCCTTCTCTTAGCAACAACGGCTACGTCCAAACTATTTCCTAGTAGTTTCTGATCACTTTGCAGTTTATCAATATATTTTGAATTGATCATTTTATGGCAATTAAAGGAAAGCTAAAAAATGCCGACTGCTTAGAATCTACTTATAAGCCTGAGAAATGTCATTTTCGGCTGTCTGAGGGGTCCGATTTTTCAAAATTTTCTGTACGATCCGCGCCAACCAATGGTGGTGCTCTGTTTAGCCTTTCGGGGAAAGAATGATTTACCTTGAACATGAAATATTTAAGTCCTAATTTAAATACAAGGGGCCGTTTTCGCTCAGCAAGGACGTGCGGGACGTACGGACGGGGGATGCATCCTCCTTGTTGGCCAAAATCTCACTGAATCGGATAGACTTCATTGCCTCAGTCAGACAGAAAATGGGACTGAGGTGGGAGCTGGAGTTGGGCAAAATGGGACCGACTGGTGACCTGGGAGAAAGAGTCCCGGTAAGACCATGGCTCTCAGTATTGGGGAAAGTGTGGGGGGGGTGAGAGGTAATCCCATAAAAACTGCGAACATCAGTCAATGGGCAATTTCTCAAATATTTCGGGACACGTTCCTCTATCCGTCCTTCCCCTGGCACTCGATCGCCGTCCATGCTAAAATGTTTTGAAACATCCTCTACTTTCAACTGAGAAACAACAAGAAACGCGTGACATTTGTGCTTCTTTGACGTGTTTTGTGTTGACGTGTTTCTTTGTAGAGTTTCAGCTCCTTATTATGAGTCATGCACCCAAACATGATGATTACTGGCTTTAAAAATATCACAGGGGTGAATATTTTCTGTTCATCAGATAGTCAGACACAACTGCACAATGCAGTAATATGACGCCTGTTGTATGCCCCGATTTCGAAGAAGAGAAGACGGAACTGTGTGTGAGACTCACTGAGGATTTCCTTATAACAGTATGATTGATTTATTTTATTTCATTTTATTTTATTTTGCAGTCAATTAAGTCACGCTGAGTTCAAAATTATATAAGTAAATCTGTTCCAAGACATTTCAACAGGTGAGTCACCGATGGCCGGGTCGTGTTACAAGGATGGTATCTATCTGCCAAACAGCCAAATACATCAGTTCGATAATACTTTTTACCCTAAACAGTTCCAATTCTAATTCCGCTTTCCATTGAGATTGGTGATGGTCAAGTGGTGCATTGGTGAAAACGGATGGCTATATACTCTTGAGCAGTAGGAACTCGAGCTGCTCCAAACAGTCCCAGTTCACCAGTACACCAGTTCAGGAGTTGCAATGGAACGCCTGTCACCGCACGAGTTCAAGAGCTCAATGGGACGCCCTGTAACGTACTCACAAGCCCCTCCCACATCTCTCAAAATTTCATCCTCTCCTAGACACAATTTCAGTTTATTGCTTCAGGATGAGTATAAAATGACCCCAGCTTTTAATCAAACTCAGTAAACTACAGTAGTGTACTAGTGCATAATGTGTAATACGAGCCACAGTGCGTATTTTAACTTGCTCTCAATCAAAGAGCTGCGCCAGTTGAGAATTTCTGTAGACTACCACAAAGATTGTAGTTTGGGTTGAGAATTGACTGCCTTTAAGTTGAAAACCAGTCGTCACCCAGAACATTTGATGGTCACGTAGAAGCAAAGTACTATGTACTGTATATGAAATATACACACGACTGATATACAGTTGAATTAGATTTCGTAAAACTCAAAGCGGCTCATTGAGTTGGTTAATTAAATTCAACAAATTTTCAACCTGTTAAGTTTTCTTAACTCTCGGCGATGTCATTCCCCCCACAAAAATCAAGAGCTTTATCCGCAGTTCAAAAACTTTCCCTATCCATCCTACCCCTGGCACTTGATCGCCGTCCATGCTAAAATGTTATGAAACACTCTTCTTACTTTTTCTAAAGTCCTCCCCATCCTCTGGCAAAGGACCGTTCGTTGAAACCAAAACTATCACTGCTTCCCAAAGAAGCTATCACGTCCACTGAAGGACTGACTATACGTGACCAACCTTAAGGCCCTCATCAGACCATCTACATCAATGGTCTGTCATATATTGCTGCATTCTAGACTGTTAAAAAGGACAGATGCTACACATGATCTTAGCCAAAAGGTCGAGAAGCGAAACACTCTTCTTAGAAGAGATACAAGAAGAATCGTGTGACATTTAGCTCTTTCTTTGTAGAGATTGAGCTCCTTATCATGAGTCATGCAGCCACAGAATTGTGAAACGTTTCCCGAAAGGATATAATCAAAGGCATATTCCGGAGACAAAATTCATTAACCTAAAGATATGCAGAAACGTTTCTTTTTAGGAGTTAAAAACTGCATCTGTGTTGTTTGATCTACAGGCAAAGATATTTAAACATTCCAACAGTTCAAAATATCAAAGACAAAAAGGACTTTAACTTATAAAGAAAAGCAAAAGGAATCAGGGACAATGTGCCCACATTACATAACTTTTGTGGCTTTTTTGAAAGGCAAAATGTATTTTTAACAAAAACTACCAATCTTTAAAATGAGATTTCGCGAGTTAGGAAAAGGAATTGCGACAGGGTTTGAAGGACACAGTGTGGAATAATTTCCTTTTTTGTTTTACAAAACCCAGGTGAAAAGCCACAAGAATGCCTTTGTATAACTGCTATGTCTTTGTCCAAAGTGAAAGTGCGTATGCCTTCTTTCTGTATGCTTTTTCTCGGCTTCCATACGTTTTAAATCTCGTTGGAAACTCGATAGATAACTATTAAAAAACTCAATGCCCAATAAAGGTTAGAAACATTTCAAAGGACTAAGTAAAAATACTTCTCTCGTCAAAAGTTGCTGTTATGCAAAGTTAAAATTATGAATTAAAAATCTAGTTAGCATAAAATGTAGAAAACGAATCAATCAGAATACAAAGTTTTCAGGCCTTTTTTCAATCCCAAACAATACTATTTTTGTAGAAACAGAGCACACAGTTGCCCACGCTAAACAGAGCACACAGTTGCCCACGCTAAAAGTGGTCTCGTCTGACTGAGTCATCAAAACCAATTTTCGATAAAACAGGGTACGTATCAGCTTCAGACAGTGAACAATATAAATATATAGCCGTCTACTGAGTACTTGCCCAGCAACTTGATGTTAAGAAAGTCGATGAACCATAGTACCCGCCAACACTAAAATGCACGATCCTTCACATGTTTTGCAAAAGTTCTGTCTGCACGTGTCCATAGGTTTTCCCTTTCGCGAACCAAAAGTATCAGGGGTGAAGATATTCTGTTCATCAGATAGCTAAGAACAGTGCGGAGTAATTAATACTGATATGCCCTAGTTTCGAAGAAGCGAAGACGGAAACTGTGTGTAAGATTCACTAAGCACTCCCTTATGAAATATGATTTTTTTTTGTACATTTCATTTCGTCCCCGCTAGGGTCAATATTATTTACGTAAATCTGTTTGATGCTATTTCGACGGTGAGTCACCGATGGCCAGGTGCCGAGGAGTCTGTGTTACTGATGGGATCTGCCAATGCATTTATTTGGCAGCTGTCAGTGACAGTTCGATAATACTCTCACCCAAACAGTTCCAATTCCAATTCCGCGGTCTACCGAGATCGTATAGTGGTGAAGGTCACTTGGTGCATTTGCACCATGCACCGTGACTGCACAAATTGTGAGAAGCGTTACGTTGGTGAAAACGGACCCCTGTATACTCTTGAACAGTAGCATGCAACTATACGTAGCCTGTGTGTCAGAAGAATGCGTAACATAAGACTGTTCGACGAACAGGCATATCCATCATCTAAATTACGACATAACAATATCAGTCACCAAATTATGATTTGCTTGTTCGCATTTACAACTTACACCAGCTGGATTGATTGTTCATCGTCATTAGCTACGTCAGCCATTTCGGAACTCGAGCTTCTCCAAAAGTTTCCAGTTCACCGCAACAGTTCACCAATTAATTCACGAGTTGCAATGGTACGCTTCTCACCGTAGGAAGTTTACGAGTTCACGAGGTCAATATAACGCCCTACAACGTAGGCCTGCCTACTTACTTACTTACTTACTTACTTACTTACTTACTTACTTACCACTACTCACTTCACTTCACTACCTACTTACCACTACTTCACTTACTACTCACTTCACCACCACTTCACTTACCTCACTCACTCACTCACTTACCACTCACTCACTCACTCACTACTACCACTCACTACCACTCACTCACTTCACCTCACTCACTACCACCACTCACTCACCACCACTCACTCACTCACTACCACCACTCACCACTTCACTTCACCACTCACCACTTCACTCACCTACTTCACTCACCACTACTCACCACCACTACCACCCACTCACCACCTCACTTCACCACCACCTCACCTCACTCACTTCACCACTACCACCACCACTTCACTACCACTTCACCACTTCACTACCACCACCTCACCACTCACCACCACCACTCACCACCACTTCACTTACCACTACCACCACTCACTACCACTACCACTTCACTCACTCACTTCACTACCACCACCTCACTTCACCACTTCACTCACTCACCACTCACCACTACCACTTCACTTACCACTTCACTACTCACTACCACTTACTTACTTACTTACTTACTTACTTACTTACTTACTTACTTACTTACTTACTTACTTAAGCCCCATATTAAAGGGAAGATTAAGCAAAAAAATAATTTTCACATGTGGAAGCGGAACCCGACCTTCACAGTGTGGTGAAATTTTGATTCAAATCGGACGTGCATTTCTCTAGACATCTGTAAAAGAAATCAGTACATTTGTGTCCAAAAGTGAGTTTGAGGGCAGTACAGCTTATATCACTTCCTCACATTTACAAGGAATGCTTTGTTTCCCTCTGTTTCATCAGACTGTTGTGTTGACCTTGAAGCTAATAGGAATAGGACCCTCCTGTGGGGAATGCATAGTGTCTAAAGTTCTCATGCCACTTATTATGCAATCACATTTGAATCATGTTGGGGAGGAAATCGATTCTAAAGTTTAAATTAAAAATTAAACACTGTACACTAATGTGGGGATATGATGTCATATATGCTTGCTTCAAGTTCACTTTTAGTTGAAAATGTGAAAACTTTACAATACATGTTCATATCTTGAAAACCACAAATTGCATTTCAATGCGCATTTCCGAGAATGCTTAGAAAAAGTACCCCCTCTAAGATACCAAATGATATGGTGACCTTAATCCTTTCTTCTAAATTTCATCCTCCTTCATAAACAATTTCAGTTTATCGCTTCAGGATGAGAAAAAGACCCCAATTTGTAATCAAACTCTCAGTACAGCACTAGCACACTTAGTGCTTGTTGTGTAATATGCGCTACAGTACTCTGTATTTTACCCGGACTGACGTTTGAAGACCTTTTAGCGGTATAGTATTATGCATTACGTATGAAATATATACACGAATGATACAGTTGAATCAAATTTTGTTCAACTTAAAGTGCTTCATTGAGTTGGTTAATGAAGTTCAACAAATTTTCCAAACCTATGAAGTTTTCTTAACATACCAATGACAAATGTTCAAACTTACGCATTCCCCATATCCTACATACAAACAACTGTTTTATGACAGATGGCGGATCAAAAATGTTAGAATTGGGGACGGGGGAAAACTAAGGGCAAAGCATAATGCTGTGGGGAAATTTTCGAGTGCAGCGCGAAACCGAGCCCAAAACACCCATTCCTGCGGTTGGGGTCTAGGGAGCTCTGAGGTTTCAGCACATTTGTGGTTGAGATAATAAGTGTCTATATTTTCGGTTAACCCAACTCCTAACTGACCTAACATGGGGGGGGGGGGGCAAGATGAAGAGCAAGGACAAAATCTGGAGGGAGGAAAATGAGCAGCGCACCGTAGGCCTACTTGTACACTCGGCCACAGCATTGGGGCATTTGCTCTATGTTCTGAAACATCGGGAAAGATACACCATTAGAAGAGAGAGATGATGTTAAAGCATCCGTGAACATAAATGTGCCGGTGAGGAGAGGGAAATATTCAAATATACCACCCAATCGGGCAACAGTAGACCTTATGCACTGACGACAAACTGACGTCATCCATGGGCGGGGGCAAAATATTGGAGCACGTGCAGCCGCACACATGAGAATTCTCCCTGCAGGCGTAGCAAACTTTGTACGCATTTGACTGATTGACAAGTCAGTTGTCAGCATTAGTCTGTGTTGGTTTGTTTTTCCCCTCAGGAGGGCGTACTTTCTGCTCTGTGACATCATTTCTGTAGTTCATTTCAAGTTCTATAGTTGATCGGCCTTTTGCGGGTAAGGTGGTAAACAATTCTTTACGTGGACAAAAACCATCCTTCCTCTTCCAATGATATTTTGGCTCCGATTCTCTCTTCGAAGATTTAAGGCAGTAGCGTCATCCCTTAATCGAACGTTGGTGTTTGTGGAGGGAGGGGGAGTGGAAACTTCCTTCAAAAAAACTTTGTGTCCGAAAACGTTGAAAGTGTGTACAGAGAAGACACAAGAGCCAACTTGTGTCGCAACATTGGTCGCAACTTATGTTCGCTACATGTATGTAGTGTACACTGTAAAAAATGTCTGTAATGTTACCGAATTTTTGTACAATTACAGAAGAAAAAATAAAGAAATACAAAAAGAATACATAAAAAGTGCTGTCAATGAATTGACAGCACTTTTTATGTATTCTTTTGTTTTTCTTTATTTTATTTTCTGTAAATGTACAGACATTTTTTTACAGTGTACACAGGGGCAGAATATCCAGGTTTGTATGGTCCCCAGGGGCCTGACAAGGAGTTTTGGAATGAACAGTTTGTAAAAGATTTATGTACAGCGCCTTGATCACTGTGGATATGTGCGGATATCTGAGGTATTATTATTATTAATGTTTGTGTCCAGTTTTGTCAGACCGCGCTGCTTGGTCTAACGGTAGAGCATTCGCCTATCACGGGGAAGGCCCGGGTTCAATTTCCAGGTCGAGTCATAGTTCTAATAATGGAACCTACTGCCGTTGTGGGTGATGCTTCCACTACTGGGAAAAAAGCCAAGGCAAATAGGTTGGAAACGGGCCGTAAATTTCCATCTAACTAACTAACTAACTAACTAACTAACTAACTAACTAACTAACTAACTAACTAACTAACTAACTAACTAACTAACTAACTAACTAACTAACTAACTAACTAACTAACTAACTAACTAACTAACTAACTAACTAACTAACTAACTAACTAACTAACTAACTAACTAACTAACTAACTAACTAACTAACTAACTAACTAACTAACTAACTAACTAACTAACTAACTGTGTCCACTTGTGTCATAAACATGTTGCGATGCATGTGTCCTGAAATGTGTATACTTTAAATTTTCCATAATGCGAACGTGTGTCCCCTGTACCCCAGGATTGCAGCTCAATATTCAGTTTATAGCTACAACTGCAGCACTCTTTTTTTCTTGCTTAATGTACTGCCTTCTTCATATTCATATATCTTCTTATTTTGTCTTCATATGGGAACCGACCCTCAACCGACCCTGTTTAAAATAAATTTTCAAGTTAAACCAATAGGTCAGTATAACATGTTATTAAAGTAAAGGCGCGGTTAGGCGGTGACAAATACAATGCAGAGTAGGGTCTGAAAAGGTACGACGAAGGAATCTTTTTCTATATGGAATAAATAGTTCTATTGTTTATCGGTGGTGAACGTGACATCGTGACTTTCACATTACATTTTTATTTAGGATTTATTGCTGAACCTTTGCCATCGGGTGTCAATGCACGGGTCTTTAACAAGTTAAGGACAAGGGGGGAATAATATAAGAGCAATTATTCGGTAAGTGTACCAGTGTGAGAAATTTACACCTACTACCAAACCAATAAACAGTTCTTAGTATCGCACAGTGACGGCAACTTACACACAACAATGTTAAGCGTATGCCTATAGGACGGTCAGAGTATCCCAGAACGAATATCGGTAAATCGGTTTTTTCAGAACCTTGGGTCAAAATGAGGTCTGGTGTTATTTTTTAGATTACATGTTTGCTCGAACCGGGAATACTTCGCTCGTTCGTTCAAAATCCAGTGTCAAAGTTACAAAAAGGATCTAAAATCTGTCATTTCTCAGTTTAGGATGAGGCCTGTCTCAAAACAAATCGTCCAATAGCATGATTTGCCATAATTCGTCCTGAGAAAAAACGGGGGCGACTATAATGACGGGCGAAGTTTCCATCTATTTCTGAGGAAATCTGAAGTCTTTAACGGCTACCATGCCTTCTTCTCATTGCTCATCCAGTTATACGAACTTTGCATCTGATGGAAATTTGGTAAGGGTCTCCTTGTCGTTAGGAAACGGGGTTACATTTGGTTTTCCACTATTCTCATGTCGAAAAACATGATACGACCTAGTTATGAGTAATCTAAAAGAGGTAATAGGTTACGGGTGTGAGCTCCATAACTGTGTTTGATTTTTACTGAAGTTAGCTACCTTAAATTTAGAGAGCAGTCCCCCCAAATTTAATGGGGAAGTTTAAGCAAAAATAAAATTTTGATATGTGAAAGAGGAACAAAATCTACACAGTGTGGTGAAAGTTTCATTCAAATCGGACATGTATATTTTGAGATAACAGTGAATGAAGTCAGTAGATTTGTGTTCAAAAGTAAGTTTGAGGGCAGCAGAACTTTTATCACTTCCTCACATTGACAAGAAATGCCTTGTCTCCCTTTGTTCAATCAGACTGTTGTATTAACCTTGAAGGGAATAGGAGTATGACCTCCCCGTGGGGGATGCAAAGTTTGTAAAATTCTCATGCCACTTATGCAATCACATTGTAATCATATGGAATTGTTGTGGGTTGAGGAGAAAATCCAGTATAAACTTTAAAGAAAAACAAAAGACTGTCCATTAATGTGGGGATGTGTTGTCATATGTGCTTGCTTCAAGTTCACTTTTTGTTGAAAATGTGAAAACTTTACGTGCTCATGTCTTGGGAACCTCACACCAGATTTCAATGCAAATTTCACTGAAATGATCAAAATAAGTACCCCCCCCCCCCCCCCCCCGCCCTAACATACCAAATCCTGTTGTGACCTTAAGCCCTTCAATGAAGTAGTTTAATAGACTGTCCTGTTTCATAAAGTCTTGAGGGTTATGTGACAATAATTTTTATCCTCAAATGTAAAATTTACTAAGAGTTACTCCTTGGTTTACCTTGAATGTCGAATACTAAAGTCCTAAAATATCATAAAAGATACTTTGAAGAGAAATAAGAAGGAAATTGTAATATTTAGCTTTTGCTTCAAAGTAAGTTTGGGCGACTGCTCTTGCTCTTTAAATAGAAATTGTCTCCTAAAAGAGTCTTTAATTTAGGACTTGTGACTCACTTGTTTCGATCTGTTGAATGTATTTCCATAAAATCTATAGGTTTGACATTTTTATCATCTTTCCATGAAGAGAGGCTGGAAAAATAGGTACCTGCAGTCTATTAATTCACCTATAACTGTCTGTAACAACTTTTGCCATTCCATGAGGGGTCAACTTGGAGTTACTCTTTAACTCTTTACCGTTGTTTGGGTCCTTTTGGACCCATGCGGAGAGCTCGGCTGTCACACATCTTTACTGTTTCACGCGGAGCTCGAAACAGCGAGTAGCTACCCGACAATTCGGCCACAACAGCGAGAGAGACAATAGTTTAAGGTCACGGGGTCAATGGCCTACGGAAGCCGATGCGGGACGCGCTACGTCCGCTTTTCCGCCCACTCCCGAGGCGCGCAGATATGCCCCGATCGGAGCACAACGGTAAAGGGTTAACAATGAATCAGGTAGTTCCACAATATAAAGTAGGGATGCATGGCCCACCCATGGCCATACCGGGCTCTATCTCTTGGGGGTGACTTTGTGCCCGAATCCACATTTCCAACCAGGGCACATGATAATCTCAGCCCGACTGAAGCACCAAAATTCTGCCCGATTCAGCAAGGTTTGGCCAATGGGGGGGGGGGGGGACTGCATACCCGGCTGGCCAAGCCCCTCCCCTTCCTGTACGGTCATGGTTCACTTACCTGCACAACTCCTTCAAAACTATACGAGGGCTAATGAAGTAAACTTTCTAGAATCGTCACGTTTTCCTCTGCGATAGCGCATGGACAGAGCGTGCACTGGTCAGCTTGTCATGTAGTCTCTTCGACGCAGTTGCGCGCGTTGTCAAAAGGACCAAGAAATATTTCAAGATACTGTATATCAACTAACTGATCAACAAACTATAAATAATTGCGTCTTTCTTTAATAAAGATGAAGGGGAAGGAAAACACTTCCCTCATCTAATTTATGCACGGTCAGTTTTTTTATGCACGGTCAGTTGGATGTCTTTTCCTTTTTCTTCTTTTACGGAAGGACACGAATAAGACGAAGGATTTTGAAGTATTCCGCGAAATCCTAAAGGCCTTCATTATCATCACCTGAAATTTACTGTCGGTGAATATCTCTGCCAAAAATGAGTTCATAAGAATGACCACAAAAGTTCATGATGATCATAATCACGCTCTAAAAATGTGTTTAGGAATTTAGTATTTTCTCAACATTTTTGTGCCCTATCTTCGCAAACACATGTAGATGCGAAACACAAGTGTCTAATTCCTGAACATTTCTCATTTAAATATTCGCATTTAAAGGCAGCCCCGTTAAGGCAATTGTTCTGTTTAATCGCTAAACATGGTTAACATTAAACGTGTTTACAAAGTGGGGGAAAATAAGTGCCGGTGTTTTTTTTTTTTTTTTTAGATATATATGTATATCGAACAAAAGACTTTTTCCCACTTTTTAAGAGTGAGCACTCTGGAAATGCATACCGCGCATTGTCTTTTTCTTAAGTGCTCCCGACCCTCTGGCAAAGGGCCGTTCGGCAAAACCAAAATATAAACTGCTTCCCGAAGAAGTCCACTGAAGGACAACACTTGACCAACCTCACGGCCTTCAGGCCATTTACATCTTTGGTCTGTCATTTATGGCTCCATTGTAGACTGGATGAAAATAATAGATACTACATATGGTTTTAGCCAAAAGGGGGCGCATTGAATATCATCCAATGGGTCGCCGACGAGAGGGGACAGGGGTATGTCACAAATATCCCGCGGCCCGACACAATTTCAGCCTAAAAATTAAGTCATGGAGTGATGTAAAATTATCGCTGAAAATACGACAGAGTTAAGAAATCGCAAAGACATTTTTTTATACTTAATATAATTGTACGTTTAGCCGTTCGTCACTTTTACAACCTGGCAACCCTGCTGCATAAACTTCACGGTTTTTTCCTTCTTTTTTTTTGAAACAACGACGAACTTTAAAAATATGTAAGTACTAGTTTTTTCAAAGAGTTCACTCTGTCAGAGGGGTGATTCTATTTATATCTGTTTCAAGTTCTTACTGGAAGTTTTAGAATTAAATTAGATACATAAATATACCGTTACCTTAATAGCCAGCAAGTCACCCTGCCGCGTTGAGACGTGTTTACCACTGTGCTTCTTGAAAATGAAAAAGAACAGATTAGGAAAGCACGTTCGCTGACAGCAGGGTTACCCTGGCATTAAGTGGGTGACAAAACACCGAGACAGACTCTCACGGTACAGTTGCACCGATACAAAAAAGATCGTGACAAGGAAACTTCCAACCATTCGCGAGAACAAGTTCATTCGAGAATCGGGTGACAAATAAAGTTCACATATTTCCCAAATGGGTCTCAATGTTCATGTAGGCTACTGCGGTTCTGGAAGGCTCTTTCCAAATCAGAGATTTATGGCGCTGCATGATTTTAGGATTCAATAACACAAATAGGCCACGTGCGTGGAATACCATTCCCCCCCCCCCCCCACCCTGTGGACTTGTGCACATGGTACACCGGTTCGTTTTTGTGCATGCACAAAAGCTTTCCACATTTATATTAACACAAATCGAGGATATAATTTATTAGTACGTAAGCTACGTATATACATTCCTTTAAGCTGTTTAAATGCATATTAACATCGACGTTAGACTTGCCCCAAGTCTCTCGAGATGTTCCCTAGCTCACAGCTAAGTTGCAATTCTCCTCTGTTAGACGTTATTCCCTCTAATGTTGCTCCGTAGACCTCTCCTTATGCACCGCTGCAGAAAAACCAACTTCTCCCCCGACAGACAAAGCTTTCCAATTCGACTCATTGCAACGTCAATACACACGGTGCATATCAACCCACAGAGACCACAACACGCCTCGACCGGTTGTGCCCGCTAGCAATTTCTCACACTCACCGCTTTGAATGTTTCTGCACAGTGGCGTAGCCACGGGGGGGCCCCCCAGATTTTCTTCAGGCCCCCTTCCCAGATTTTTTGCGTCCTGATAAAATAATTGAAAAAAAAATAAAAAATAAAAAAATGTGTAAAAATTATAAAAAAAAAAAAATGGATGAATGTGTGTAAAACACATTTTGTCCGCACGTATGAAATCAAGCAATAACTTCAAAATGCCTACTTTCACTAAATTAGATACCGTTTGTGATCTGCACTGTAGTTTATTGCATTTCACTTCGAAGATGAAACGAAAGTCTCGACGACAAACTTTAATGCGACTTTGTTAGGTTAAGACCCTTTCTCCCTTTCGGATGGCTGACTGATTTACTGAAAATAAGGCAATCGTACACTGGAGACCACTCTTACACGACCCTTCCTATACTTAATTATACACAAAATATGCCGTAAGCAGATAAGGGTAAGGTACTGCCTTCGCATAATTCTTCCCTTCCATCCTTAACAAGTAGGCCTGTGTCGTGCCTCACTCCTGCCCATGACAAGTGCCACTGTAAAACGATTTTTTGCGACAAGTCCTCTTTTTAGTAGTTGGCACTGGCGTCCGGGGGATTTGTAAAATGTCCACAAGGTCCGGATTTCATGTGTTTCCCACATGATCCATACTTCTGCTTTGAGGTTCAATTATTTTGAGGGATTTATTCGTAGTATTTTAATTTTGACCACGTAATATACCGATGAACAAATACTGCAACATTTGGCACATTGTTTCTTTGGTAGTATGTATGTCTCTTGTAAAATCTCTACAAAAACTAAAAATATTTTTATATTTTTTCATGCTCCCCAAAAAGGGAAAATCCGAAAACTCAGGCCTATAATCAGTTCAAAGTTTTGCCAAACATAGCACCATTTTGCATCTAGGAAATCTAACGCAAAGAAAGTTTCTCAGAGGGGGACACGACTACTTTTGGTTTTCCTGTTAAAGGGTGAGGTACTGCCTTAGTTAAGCTGAAATCCATTCAAATATTGCCGAATTTGCGGCTGGGTACATCCAGTTTAAAACACGTGGGAAGTGCCGTTTCCGGCCATCTGGAGGGGTTTTAAAGCCCAAATTTTTCTTGTACGCTCCGCGCCAACCGATGGTGGCGCTCCGCTTAGATTCAAATATTGCCGCATTTGCGATCTACGTGCTTCTGAAGTTTACAATTTTTCCCAAGGGAAAGGGAGATACCGGCTCCCTTTAGTCTCATCCCCCAGGCCACAGATCAGAAGTGCCCAGTTTTGAGGTCCCTAAAAAGTGTATGTATTACCATTTTTCATAGATTGATTTTTTATTCTCATTATTTGAGACATCGCAGACATGAGATTCGTATTTCAAGGCTGGGTACATCCAGCTTAAAACACATGGGAAGTGCCGTTTCAGGCCATCTGGAGGGGTTTGAAAGCCCCAAATTTTCTTGTACGCTCCGCGCCAACTGATGGTGGCGCTCCGCTTAGATAGTCTTGCCGTGCCTGACCCTCGGAGGTACCAGGTCCCCCCACTTGTTACCTAGGCCCCCCCAAAAATCCCATCCTGGCTACGCCACTGTTTCTGCACCGAGTGTAACGATCGTGCTTGACAGATCCCTGTTTATGCGCCGTGCATATATCAACGAGCGAAGATCTGGCTTGCTCGAGACTACTTGTATCTTGTGCAGCTGGTGACGTAGCATTTTAGACGGTACGGTTTGAAATCACAAATCTCTGTAGCCAATAAAAACCTTCAATATGTAAACAGACAGAACGACGCAACGCTTATTACACGATGATCTTAGTGAATATCCAACAAATGTCGCACAATGCCTAAGCGGATTGGATGATACAGTAAACTACCTTGGAATCCATTCATCCGAGTTCTGGGATGTATACGAAACTATGTAAGTTAAAAATGATGACGTAAACAGTTGCAAAATATACAAGTCCCCACGGCAAGCCGCAGGTTTGTACTAGCCGCTCAGCAGGTGTCTGTGAGCACATACGCTCTGCTGTGCAAGACTGAACGTTGTGAACAAGCCTAGTGTTTCGGCGCTAGCGAGTGGAAGGTGCAGCAACCGTTGACGAGCAGTAAGAAGAAATCTGAAAGGTTGCGTCGCAGCACAATGGAATCAACGCGAGGAGAGAGAAATAAAATGAAAGCTGGTGGAAAGAAAACACGAGAGACTTAGGGCAAGTCTACATCGGCGTGTTTCGTATGTACTACGTTCACTAGTCCATACTTAATTGATCACATACATAGAAACGTTTCACAATCACCATGCAGGCCCAATAGATGGGATGGGAAAGCTATTGATCTCTTACCTGACATTAAATTTTACAAGGGCTCAACAATTTAACTAATGGATCCGCCATGCTGAAAGATATTTATGAAAAGTAGCCTACGTACGGTTTTACGCTACACGTACCACAGTTTTCACTGTGGTTCACACGTTTAATACACCAAAGCGTGACGAGTTTGGTCTGCTACGTAGTTACATATTTAATACTCCAACATGGCCACCAAGAATTATTATGATGTCCTAAATCCTATCTCCACCATCAACAATTAGTGAACTCGCTTTTGCTTGTGATTAACAGGTGAAGTGTCGTGCATGTCATTAATTGTTTCTTTCAAGTAAGGAGACCGTGTTTTTGGTCTAACGGTGAGAGCATCCGCTTCTCACTCGGAATGACAGGGTTCTATTCCCAGGTCGATTCACCCCAAAGACTCTAAAACTAGAACCTACTGCCATTGTGCATGATGCTCCGTATTAGCAATGGAGTAGGAAAAACAAGTCCGGCCGGCTCGACTTGAAACAATAGGTTGGAAACTGGGGGCCGTAAAACTCCTCCTGACTAACAAATTCAAGCAAGGAGTACAATACAAACGTCGTTCCTAAGGTAAATACAAAATGGCACGTCCCGTAAGTGAGGGATCTCGGAACGTTGTGGGTCCGAAAGTGTTCTCCTCCTTAAATAATGCAAGCCATCGTTGCTCAAGAAAAGAGGTGTCTTCTATAAAAGCAAGGGCGGATATAAGGAAATTTGTTTGGGAGGGGGGGGGGCAAACTCAGCTTCAGACAAAGACGTCTCAAATCAGGGGATATCGTGCAAAAATATTTTTTTATTTGGGGGGGGGAGGGGCATGAGAAGTCGTGACTGACTGCCCGAAAGACTATCTAAGCGGAGCGTCACCATCAGTTTCGCGCGGAGCGTACAGAAAATTTTGAAAAATCGCGACCTCTCAGATAACCGGAAATTGCATTTGCTAGGCTTGTAAGTAGAATCTAAGCAGTCGTTATTTTGAGCTTTCCTTTGCAATAAAATCTTCATTTTAATAAAAAGAAAATCAAATTGCAAAATGATCAGAAAATTACCAGATAAAATTTACTGGCTCCTTCACAGGACGATGTGACATTTTATCATTTTCTTTGTCGCAAAAATAAAATCTCCATTAAAAAGAATAGACCAGAACCAAATTTTTGTTTATTATATTAAAGACGAACATAATCTAAGCATTCTGGTGAGGTTTTCATTCATTTCTCGTGTTCGGTTCTCGAGATATTAGCAACTGAAGTTGACACATTTTCTACAAAAGGTAAACTTGAACCAAGCAGGTGCTATATCATGTATTCATATTGATGGTCGATGTTTTGTTTTTTATTTATTTTTGATCCTGCTGTTTGATCTTGAATTGATTAGGAATGCTATTTTGCCTTTAAGGCAAATTAAGTTTTTAAAATTCCATTGATCGGGACGCACTAATGGTTACAACATATCACAGTTAAATTGTATAAATATGGTGTTAAATTTTAGAGAAAAAAACTAAACATTTACATCAATCTGCTTCTTGCAAGTTTACTCTTTGTAGAAAATATGTCAACTTCAGTTCTAATATCTCGAGAACGAAACATGGGAAATGAGTAAAAATTTCCCCAGTAAGCTATGCCTAAAATATGTTCCTCTTCAAAATATCAAACATAAATTTGTTCTGGACTTTTTTGTTTCAAGGAGCTTCACACCGTTGGAAATAAATTGAAATCATAAATTTTCGAATCATGTTAACTCATATGACCAGTGGTCGAATGAGCCTGTAAACCTGAACCGGCCACACAGAAGCATTGGTAGCGCTACCAGCACCAATAACAGTACTGATTCAGTATTGCTATCGGTGCTGGTAGCGCTATGAACGCTTCTGGGCGGCCGGTACTGGGCTAAAATTTTGATACAATTACGAAGTATATCCTTGGCAATTACGCATTAGTTTATACTTTATAAATAATATAGGACATTTGTATGAGAGAGAAGGCTGGGATACTTTGCCCAGATTAAGAAAAAGGTTACTTTTTATTCATGTCATATCGAATAACGTTATTTTTGGAAAATTGAAGACCATGCTTTGGAAATGTTGGGGGGGGGGGCAAGTGCCCCCTCCCGTGCCCCTATGGCGAGCCGCTAATGTATAAGAGATACTGTCCGTACGCTTAATACGCTGGACATTTCGGCGGAGACTCTTTTTTCCCAGTTTGAGTATCCATGGTCACTTTACGATTAAGTGTGTGAGGTTTATATTGGTAAGCAATTCTTATGGGGAACACATGGACGGGACACTGGGGAGTGATCTGAAATTGTTTCTCATTGGCAACCAACTGAAACATTATTTTGCCCCGAAAACCTCATTTGCCTTAAAATCGACACCAATTTGCCCCTTACGGCTTGGTCACTGCAAAGGGTCCAGATGAGCCAGCTGGAGGAAAATTAATGTAGGATTTAGAAATGTCCTTAAGAGTGGAGGCTATATGCCCTCTGGTAAGAGACAGAGGGTAAACTCACATGAAGAATGATTCAGTTCATTGATTTGAGTCCCGTTTGATCTATAGGCTACCTTTTATCATCTCTGTCACCGTACGGGCGGGATGTCAGTGTCCTAATCATATCCGTCATCCTTCTCCAAGCATACTGATCACTGACAGCTTAAATGTCAAGGAAATATCATCCACCTGTTCAATCTAATAAAATTATTATTACCGTTTATTATTTTTGGTTTATAATTTATTTTATTTTCCTTCGTTTTCACATCACAGTTCCACAGAAGTGAAATAGACATCTGTGCTGGAAAGCTACTAAGTGAAATGAACGAGTTATAAGACACCCTAATTCAAATAAAAGTCAATACTATCGACCGCAAATAACGCAATAAACTGGGTCTGGCATCGACCCGGAGTGCAAGTCCCTGTTCCAAATTATGCCGTTGAACCCTTGTGAGTGAGGTTATGGTTACTCTGCGGAGCGGAGCGATTTTCGCTCAACCCACACATCATGGATTTTCAAATTATGATATACGGTAATTGAAAAACAAATATTAAAGGGGAAGTTTAAGCAAAATTTTAATTTTCACATGTGAAACGAGAACAAAATCTACACAGTGTGGTGAAGGTTCTATTCAAATCAAACATGTATTTCTTGAGATATCAGTATAAATGAAGTCAGTAGATTTGTGTTCAAAAAAGAGATTGAAGGCAGCAGAGCTTATATCACTTCCTCACATTGAGAAGGAATGCTTTGTTTCCTTTTGTTTTATCACACTGTTGTGTTGACCTTGAAGTTAATAGGAGTATGACCTCCCTGTGGGGGATGCAAAGTTGGTAAAATTCTCATGCCACTTATGCAATCACATTTTCAATAATATGGAATTGTTGAGGAGAAAATCCAGTATAAAGTTTAAAGATTAACAAAAGACTGCCCATTAATGTGGTGATGTGATGTTATATGTGCTTGCTTCAAGTTCACTTTTTGTTAAATATGTTAGAACTTTACATGTTCATATCTTGAAAACCACACATCAGATTTCAATGCAAATTTCACCAAAATGCTCAGGATAAGTTCCCCTCTAGGGTACCAAATGCTGTTGTGACCTTAGTAGCACGTTACGTTGGCAAGGTTGTGGATTTTTCCTTTGTCGACAAGTAAGCCGGTCAGGTAACTTGAAGGTGGAAATTGGATCAAACTCACCCAATTCAACATTACAAGAGATCTGGTCGACAAGGCTACCCCTCCGTCCAATTATTGCCTGCATGGGGCTGTATTATTTGGAATACTTTGACTCTGCGTGGAAGACATTTTCATCTAGTGACTGCTTGGAGGGAAAGAAGACCTCCCCAATGCACCTGCAACAGAGAATTGCTCCTTATCTGAACTCGGCATAAAATATCTTTCCAAGAAAAAGTCACAAGTTTTTGTAAGAAATGTATATGCTTTATTAAAAATCTTGTACATGAGGAAACTGATAGTTCAAGTTGTGTAAATCTGTTGAAGATCGTGGGTGGATAATTTCAACGGATATAGATGGCACACAGTAAAAAAAAAAAATTTCAATGATGTTTGGGACGTTGGGGGTTGGGGTTGGCAATTTCCCCTGTCCAGACAATTAAAAGGACGCTCTTAAAGTTCGGAAAATTTTTACCTCTTCCTAAACGTACTCTTTCACTTTTTAAGGGCGGACCATCATGAAATTAAATACGAATGGAAGAGTACGACGTATAGGAAAAGGTAAAATTCATCCGACCCTTTAGGGCTTCTTTTTATTTTCAGAGTCTGAAAAGCTGATGAACGTACTTTCTGTAAGTTTTCATCCTTGTTTTTTATTTTCTTTAATTTACACTGTCCAGTCTTGCTAGCTGAAATTTACACACTAGATTACTAAATGTTGTTCACAATTGTTAATAAGTTATGAGTTTAAAATCAAACGATTCAATCTTAGTTTTGTGCACCTTCGATTCCCATGACACAGTGCCTTTGTTACACAGTTCAAGTGCTACTCCATGACTCTGTCTTATAAGCCGGAGACTACCGATTGCATTGTCAGGTGGTTGAGGTTATCTTACTTGCAGTCGGCAGATCGGCACTTCGAGACCTGACCGGGTCATACCGGAGACTTTAAAAATTGGAACCTACTGCCGTTATTTTGTTTCGTGCTTAGTATAAATAACGGAGTAGAGAAAACAATTCAGTGAGTCACAACTGAAAAAAGGCCGTGATCGGCTCGACTTTAGCCAATTGACTAGAAACTGGCGCCCTCAACCCGCCCCTCTTAATGAAGAGTCTTGCTCTCACATTCTTCTCTCTTTCAGTCATTGGTCGCTTCGGATCATGCGAATGAAGAAAGGGGATCCTGTATTTCACCATTTCTCTTCGTTACAGAAATATTATGATACTCCTAAAACTAACGCTAGATATCTTTTTACGAACATTAAAGAATTATACTACGCTATACCACGATTTATTCAAAATTGAAATCACTGGGATGGATCCCCAAATGCACAAATTCGAGTCTTACTGTAACTTTGAACAACGTGAAACGTTTGAAATAAGAACACTGAATTTACTTTTAGTCATATACATAGGGCCGTTTCGGATGATTTGACGAGACAAGTTACACCTGTCGAACTGTCGCTATGTAGATTCCCTATTATATTTCCATTAACATGATAACATTCGACATATTTATAGTAGGCCTTTAGAATAGCACTAAGATAATGTATGGGTTTACTACTATAGGTACACATGATCTGACTACAGGCCAATTTTCAGGATGCCTTCGAATGACTATACCAGACATTAATGCCGACAGAGTGATAATTAGCCAAAATACCTGCTACCGCTTGCCGGTGCCATGTATCCAACGCTCTGTAACAGGTCATATAGTATACGATTGATCTTTGTCTGTAGTCTCTCCACGTTTCCCCTTTTCAGTCAATCTAATTTGAGCTGTTCTCTTTTCTGTTCGAATTATCTATTTTTGAGTACACCGATTTCTTCCGGTAATACAATGATCGAAGTTTCACAGGACGATTATACCCATTACTCAGTGCTCGATATGGGCAATACCGGAATGTTATGGCGCTCGATCGTCTGCTATTATCTCTCGTTGTCCACTTTTCATGAAACTGACAAAAAATACGACTCCCCAGGGGCCTCGATTTGATTTTCAAAGTGGGTGGGGGGACATCTGCCCTAATTTTTTCTCCGGTCCTGGTAAGGTGTCTACAGCGTCGTAGCTAGACATTTTTGCCAGGGGTGGCAGGCAAGCATCTAAATTTTACCATATTTTGAAGTGTGATTACTACTGTACCAAGGACAGATTTTGCGGAGCGCAAAGCGCGCTGAAATTTCGCCTTTTCAAAATATTTGAAAATGTGGAGCTTGTATTGCAGAAAGTTCCGATTCTGGGATTCCAACAAGGAAATTTGAGCAGTGTTTGATTGGGGATTACTAAAGAATCTGCATTTTCGGAAATCTGAGTTTGGGCGGCAACCAAAGATCGTTGTTGCTACAAAATGGTATCCATCGCCTACGATATGAGGCTCTCCGTCGAAATTTTTTGAGCTTATACTAGAGAAAATATGGAATTTTATGAAAGAACACTTATGAAAATAGCACTGTAGTTAACGGTGTCACTTGATGATCTGTTTCACAAGTGCAGCAAATACCCGATTTTGTCACTTCCAGAGCTCGGAAAAGTTTACCAAAATGAAGGTATGAACGTCGAGCACTTTGGCAAGGTTTTGCAACTTGCGGAGCGAAGCGCGCGGAAAATTTCGATTTCTTGAGACAAATAATGACGTATATGGAGCTTTTTTGAGAAAATTGATTGGGAATTTCGTAATTTCATGAGCTGTCACAACCCCACAGTAGGCTGGTCTCTCGATTGGCAAATTTGCGAATTCTTATTTTCAGAACCGCCTGCCCAGCCCGTGTGTCTAAGAAAAGGGGGCCGAGATGCAAAATGGTGCTAAATGTTTCAATATTTTGAGCTACTTCGAAACGCCCAATCTTTAAAAACATGGTCTTGAAAGTGTGGGTAATCATTACTATAGGCCTACGGTCAATGTGAATTTAATACCGGGTGTACTCTATAAGTAATTAGAATCACAGCGAAAATTGTGATAGTTTGCGAAGAATTTTGTGTCTTATCTAGCAAACGTCAGTGTGATTTTACTTCTGTGATAATGGTCTAAGTACCACAAATGATGGTCGAATCGCTATACAAATGAATGATATGATCGTGTCGAAATTTTGCATTAGTAATCATGTATTTTTCTGAAAAAGTTGCATGCAGACTGTGCGCCGAGACATAAAATATGTTTGCCAGTTTCAGCCTGCAAGGTTGATGATTCACTAAAGGTTACACAATTCATTAAAACATAGTAGGGGACGATTCCGCTTCTTCAAATTCCTAAATATTGTGCTCCCTCATAACCATACCTGCTGCTCTATACACACGAACAATCGACATAATCATAGAGACCGATGAATAATGTATGTTTGATATACAGTACTAGTGACAAAGAACATCAATGAGACTGCAAGCGCACGGAGCGCGTGAAAATTCTGGGGATTTGCGAAGTAAACATTTAAGGGATTATTGATACAAAAAATCGTTTGTAATCGGTAGAGGACACCTTTCATTACCTTCATGTATAGTCTTTTTGGTAGTAATTAACTTTTAGGTTTCAGGTCACAGAAGTGTGTGTGTGGGGGGGGGGGATTTTTACGTAAGTATCCCCTCCACTAAAAAGTGGGGGAACATGTCCCCCCTGTTCCCCTTTAATCGACGCCCATGCGACTCCCTGCACATATTATCTTCCGGGTCCGACGCAAAGCTAGGGAGCAGATGAAATACGTTCAAAGTTGTAGACGTCCTCGGTATAAGGTGATATACGGGTAAAGGTGAAACATTTGGGGCCTATGCACAATTCGATGTTTGATGATGACGTTTCGGCCATGCTGTCGTACCCCTCCCACCTCCTATATATTGGCAGTTTATTGGTAAAACCACATTCAGCTATAGGAACAGTTTTACAAAGTCCGCGAAAACATCGAAAGTCTTCGAAAAGGTCAATGGTCAATGCTTGTAACAACTGGCTGAGCTTTGGATTACCGCTAAGATCTTGAGAAATGTTAGGCCAACATGGAAGATTGGTTGCAGAACTTGTACTTAGTGTCCTTGCAGTACGTACGTTAGGAAGAATGCACAATAAAGAAACAAGTTAGATAGAAGTGGCGAGATCATGGGGGCGGGGCGAGAGGGGGCACCTGCATTCACCGAGCTGTGCTCCTAGCTATATGCTTCCCCTCTAAAAAAATTTTTTAAATGTCGATTAACTTTTTTAATGAGGAATAGAATCCGATCGAGATTTTTTTCTAAAAGTCCCCACGACTCTCTGGCGAAGAGCCAAGGGGCGAAAACCAAACGATTACTCCCGGAGGAGTTCTGCTCCCGTAAGGAGATTAACGTCCCAAATGGACAAGTACGCCCTCCAAAGGGCAGACACTGAGTGGTCCTGCTCTAGACTGGATGAATAGAACAGAAGCCACAACCTGGATGCAGTTTAACGTCATGCCATCCGATCGAGATTGCACCCCTGTTCAGGACCCCAGTTACCCAGTGCTAAAGATAACAACTCCACTCGTAACGGTACAAAGTATTCTGGTGTAACAAGCTAGTGTGGCGTGGAAATAGCGACACTACTGGTGCACTATTTTACACGTGTAACGACTTAAATTAAAGACCCTGGAAATTAAACAGGTATATAGTTTCTTACAAACATACAGTAGCCTATACAGGTTACTGATATACCCCTTCGCTAAAACCTATCATACTATCATAACTGTACCCTAAATCTTAGCATTCTACCAGCTTCAAGCCAAATATATTCTGAATGAAGGCAGACAACGTTATCACAAGTTATCATGTAAAGGATGTTTCCCAGTGGTGGGAACTTCAAAGAGACAAAGAATTGTCGAGGGGGACGAGTAACTAAATTTGTGGACGTCTGTACTTCTCTTTGTCGTGTGGTGTACTAGTACTGGTGACCAGTCTTTGATCTATTATAGAACTGTAATTGCTCAACTGCCCCCTCGGACATTTTTGCGTATTCAACCCCTACCGAACATGTGTACTTTATACCAAAAAATATCAAAACCTCACACACTGAGTTACAAATAAGAGAGCCTGCAACTTACCCACATGCACATTTAAGCGGTCCCGAATTAGCAATATACTGTGTAGTTTTTCGGTGAGTTAAGGAAGTTGTTGGGGTTGTTATTAGTAGTTTAACAAGAAGAACAGGAGAAGAATGTCGAGATGTCTCTACGTGGCATGAAACTTGTGATTCCTGGATCTGTGAACTTGTGCGGCAATGTGCAAGGTCTGGTGAAATATACTTTACATGGGCCAAGCTTGTCTCAAACGATATGGAAGCGTAAAAGCACCTGAATCTCCAAGTTTGCAAAGGAAAGGGATTCGGTCTCGTGTTAATGTATTCGATCACTATAAATTCTTCAGTAAAAAAGCTTGAGCTGTAGTTTTCGATGTTTTCAACAAGAATAGCTCACACGCTCTAAAAGAAAGGTGCTAATTAACACTTTTCTAAACACTTTTTGCCCTTTTGTAAACACGTTTCAATGCTAAACACATGTGTTAATAACTAAACATTTTTTATCGCTAAATATTTGGTGTGGTGTTATTGGGTGCTAGTTATGTTTAGAACTTAATTAGGTCTATGTATAGTGTGGAAAAAAGTAAAATAACATGAAATTTGAATTAAATCTTAAAATTTTTCAAATGTAAATGGAGAGAACTCTGAATTTAAAGTGCACGGAAACGGTTTATGCTTTCTAAAGGGTGTGATATTCTCCGCCTACCGGTGTAGTATTTGATCATGGGGTACTTTTAATACGTCATTTTTACCATGCGGGTTGGAACCTCAAGCTTCTTTATCGAAAGGTTTCTCACTTAAATTTACTTCTAAGCATGTGTCCATTGTTTTGTAGACCTAGGCCTATGTGATGACCAACATCGACGTAACCAGGGCAGTACAGACACTTCGGGTACAGGTGCCACTTACCTCCAATAATTAATCAATAAAGAATGAACCAAAATTTAGACAACGGTGCTTACGTGCTTCCGTACTTTCTTTCGTAGCAGTTGGTGGTTTAAATTTGAACTCTCAGGAATAAGATGTAAACAAAATTTTGCTGCAGACTTCAGAAAACTTCCCAGCGGGAATTGCTTAATGATCCCTTAGGGTTACAGAGTCACGAGCCAGGATGTTACTATCATCTCGGAGGTGATAATAAAAGACAGATAGAATATATAAAAATATTTTCAATGAACAATTTACCGTGACGCGCGACAAAATTGATAAAGTATACTATCAGTATCTGAATATATCTACTTTAATTCGTTTTGCAGGTGTTAAGGCCGCTTGATTGTGTACTTTAAGATTTGTAAGAAACATCTGGGCTTTACGTACAGGAAGAGAAAACTGTATTTATAATCATGCCAACTTGTGAGCTTTTGTGTTACACAGGCCGGAACATAGCGAATGTAATCTGGTATCTTTCTACTTTATTTGTAATTAGTGTAAAGATGCCAAGAGCCAAGACATAAGGGTAGACGGATGTAATAACACGACCATGAAGATCATAATATGCGTAGGAACAGAAACCATGGCTAAGTTCGTGGCCGCAGTGGCATCGCCAGATTTTTCGTTCAATCTAGGGGGCGCTAGACTGGAGGGGAACAATGATTTTGCAGGGAACACTGCTAGACACACTTCATGGATGATGGCCGAAGTCCTCGCCTTTTTAGAAGGAAGCGCGAGACCTTCAAGTGTTGTCAAGGGGTCCGCCTTGGGGGTCTCTGGTGGGGTCCAAGGGTAAAATTCTGTGGGGTGCAGGGAGAGTACCGGAAGCTCATGGGATTTGGGGTAGGCCAACTTGTGACGTATTCAAGGGTAATTCTGTTCACTAGCAACTTATAATACATGAAGTAGCCCTTACTAAAACTGCCTACCACTTAACAGTATATGACCCGACTTTTGGGTGGTAATTAAGTCGGGTTTTTAATTGATATTAATATCACTGGCGGCGGAAGCGGGGGGGGGGACACGCCCCCCTAAATTTCTTAGCGAGGGGAAGTCCCCCTAAAATTCTTATCGAGGGGACGCCCCCTCCCAAAAAAAAAAAAAAAAATCAGAGAAGAAGTCAAAGAAACTTGGGAGCCTTGAACCAATTCAAAGTTGAGACTATAGTTAACCCACCACCGAACAGAGAAGCCGAAATTGACGTAGCCTATGTTCTGCCATTGTTTGGCTGAATCTTGTCACGGTCCCCTGCGACCATGCTCTATGCCTGTGACCTAGTTTTTGGCTACAAATCATAACAAGAATCTGGCAACTTCGCCCGGTCCGCAAACCAGGTGTATGTAGTATATCACTTGTCCAGTGAAACCGAACCTTTACTGTACTAGTATTTTCCCTCAGCGAGAGTGAAGCATTGCCATTGCGATCACGTGAGCGAACAGTTGACCAGTATTCACTCATCCGTAGGCGTACGAGGGGGTGTGTGCAGGGGGCAGACTGCCCCCCCCCCCAAATTTCCCCTAAAATTCGGGCAGGGATCTAGAAAAATTCGGGCAGCCGTTTGAGTGTCAAAACCTGGTTTGTTTCTACTTACACAGAAAACTCCTAGTCGTGCCCGAATTCCTTCAAACACTTGGCCGAAAAATAATAAAAAAAGCATCACAGTCACGGTACAATTTTCATGAAAACTCTAAAAGATACCAAAATTTGCGACACATTCGGACAACTTATGAAAAAACATTTTTCGTCAGCCTCACTTCATATTCTTGAGCAAACCTTTGCCCGAAATGACACAAAAGTTGCAAAAAAGTTCTGGGATATTTTTAATTGCCAGATTACAAGGGGAGAGAGGATGTATACAGTCCCCCAAATTTTGCCCGTACAAATCAATCAAAAGCTATCTTGTGACGCACCATATCTCTAAAAGACAATCACCAATAGTCACCAGAAGGATGAAACGTACTTGGTCGAGAGGTATTTGGGCAGCATATGAATGAGATGACGATTTTGACTTTTTAAAATGATCCTCTTAAAATTGTGAACTTTTTAACCTGCAGTGCTGTGGAACCGAATTTCGAGCAATGGTAAACAAATCGGCGTAGCTTGTTTTCTCACTCATACGAATTTAGTGTGAACAAATCTGCAAGTAAGTCTGCCCACAAATTCATGTAAAAATATCTAGCAACGTGACAAGCCGGGTTTTTCTCAAACGGCGTCAGTAGAAAAATAATTTATATAGTCGGGAGTTCGGGTCGAGTCATATAGACAGTTGTATCAATTCAGTGGAACTTGAATTCGGGCAAGAGTCGCAACAGAGTCACAGACATACGGCATTCATGTTTTTAATTCCGTTCTACAGTTTTCCACAGAAAGATACAAGACCAGGTAATGTTTTATACATTCCCAGGTGCGGTATATCATTATATTATGAAGCCTTCGGATTTTCGAGGGTTTCTGAAGTTTTTCAATTTTCAAAATTATATTGATGATAATCTCATGCTGCATGACGTAAAATAGTTTGTAGAACGCGCAAGCAAACTCATTTTCCAATGATTATAGCTTAATGTAGTCATCCAATGGTTTGTGGTACATTTCATCTGGGAGTTTTCTGACCTTTTTGTAGATTTGCCAATTTTTGGTGAAAATTTTATTGCAAACGAAAGTTCAAAATATCGACGGCTTTGTTTCTGCTTATAAGCCTGGGAAAGGCCATTTCCGGCTGTCTGAGGGGTTGCGATTTTTCAAAATTTTCTGTACGCTCCGCGCCAACCGATGGTGCCGCTCCGCTTAGATAGTCTTTCGGGCAGAATTACATTTTTCGGGCAGAGAATCCTCTGCCCCCCCCCCCCCCAAACTGAAATGCTCCGGTACGCCTATGCACTCTTCATAGGTGAGTCATTTACTTACAGTAGGCTATTTCCACTACATTTGTTCATCCAATGTAATGTTGCGTAATTGATGTCACATGCTTAGGCTTATGTCGTTGCGTTATAACTCGTTCTGTGACAATCAGGTTAGGCTAGGTGAACTCGGACATTATTTGGCCTAGCCTATACGTAGGCCTTTGTTAAATTCTGCGTCGGTCAGGAAATAGCCTATAGGCTATCTGTGAACGCAAATATTTCGCACATTTTTGTTCATTGAATTCACCGTAAAATGTTCCACAAACGGCTTAGATTGCACGAGAGAGCTTGTAGAATCTCAGAGCTTCCAGGGCCCTAAGGCGGGCCCTGGACCCACGCCAGTGGGACTTTGCGCTTCGCGCTCGTGATGTGCGCTACGCGCACATAGGGTTCGTTTCACGAGTCCAACCATTCCATCTTGTTCACTGATTGTCCCCCCCCCCCCCTAAATATTTATGCTTCCGCCGCCTTGAACCAATTCAAAGTTGAGACTATAGTTAACCCACCACCGAACATAGAAGCCGAAATTGACGTAGCCTATGTTCTGCCATTGTTTGGCTGAATCTTGTCACGGTCCCCTGCGACCATGCTCTATGCCTGTGACCTAGTTTTATAAAGATAAATACCCGTATTTACAACCCATTGAGAGTGCGTATCGGGACAGTTAGTACGAAGGTATATGGAAATATTTTTTTTTATTTCACAACGGTCACTTTGAATTGGATTGAGGGTTTTCGAATAGGACAGTCGGAATGACCGTCTGGTGTGCTAATGGCTGAGACATCCATTTAGCGATTCAGGAGTTGCTGCATGGTTCCAATTCTGCTTGGTCCACCGCTACATTGTGCCCTTGGATAAGACACTAGTTTTATACTCCATGCAGGGTTTAAGTGCATACTTGAAGGCCCATACGTAAAGATTCGGAAGGGGCCATGGGGAATTTTTCCAGCCAAACGTGTAAACTTATATTAAGTCAATGGTAAACCACTTCTCAGGGGCGAAAAAAATGTCCATGTCCTCAGTGGCGCAACCAGACGGGCATGGGTGAGATCCTCACTGGTTAAATCAGTGCCGTCGGAAGGTATTTTCGATTGGGGGGGGGGGGGCTGACTCGGGCTGACTATCTAAGCGGAGCGCCACCATCGTACGGCGGAGCGTACAGAAAATTTTGAAAAATCCCAACCCCTCAGACAGCTGGAAATGAATTTCCTGGGCTTGTTTATAGTATCTAAGCAGTCCTTATTTTGACCTTTCGTTGTAATAAAATGCTCACTTCCCCCCCCCAAAAAAAACTATATATGGCAAAATTATTGGGGGCTGCAGCCCCCCCCCCCCCCCCGCTTCCGACGGCCCTGTAAATGCCTTGCCCCCACCTCGCTTGCCTCACAAATAAAATTCGACGGGAAAAAAATATATCGGGCAAAGTGCGACTAAGGCGAGAACTTCAAGATCAAGCCTTGAAACTGTTGCAAGTACGTATTTTAAATGGAAAGAGACACTGACTGACTAAGAAGTGTCGGTTTCTGCAATCTGAGGCACAGTTTCTCTGTTAATTTATCTGTTCATTTTCTGTCCATTTCATTTTGCTAGTGTTGAAATGAAAATTTTGGAAACGAAAGCTCAAAATAACGACTGACTAGATCATTCTACAACAAGCCTGGGAAATGCCATTTCTGGCTGTCTGACTCTTCAAAATTTTCTGTTCGCTCCAAGGCAACTGTGGTACCGCTACAGATATTTGTTCTTGTCCCACAAATGGAACACTTGTCCCACGTACTCGGCCCTTGCGTCTGGATGCGTATGTCTTAGATCGTTGTGAGAAGGACTGTGAAGTAAGTAGTTTGGGGGGGGGGGGGGGGTGGTAATATTTTTGATGATTAACTGCCTTTAAGACTGAGCTGAAAAGGTAACACCAATTTTATTTGGTTGCAACGAAACGGCTGGCCAGTAGGCCCCCGAAAAAACTTTCGCACCCTGTAATTAATCTCAAATAGCCATGAATTCCTACCTTAATACCCTCCCCCCTCTCCTTCGAAAAAAATTGCTGCTTTCATTCACATATTCCCACTTGACCAATGCCGTAGAAAGCAGGTAATTTAATTCCCCTTTACTTCAACTACAGTAGCAAGCCACTGATTGATCAAGTAACCAAGGCATGGCCTCATCTAACGGACTCTCCCACTATATCTGAGAAGATCATGTGCATTTGGCATAAAGAGACCTCAAACTGAAGGTCAAATAATCAGGGCTGTCAGCTGAAAACACCCTGAAAAGATGGAGCACATGATGAAGGCAGCTGTCAGCAGGGGCGGTTCTACGAAAGGGGGGGATAAAGTTAACTAGCCCCCCCCCCTCCCAAAAAAAATGGACAAAAAATTTATGTAAACTACCAGTAACACAGACAAAGATAAACTTTTAAAATATTGTTCATGGTACTACATGGAGTCGATCATGTTTAGCCACATTCAGGGAGGCATTTTTGGCAAAAATTATCTTGGAACACTATGAGCCAACCAATGGTGGTACTCCGCTTTGAGGGTAAAACGTGAATTAGCCCCCCACCCCCCCCCCACCCCCATCGAAAATAAAAGTACCTAGAACCGTGCCTGGTTGTCAGGAGCACACATTATGCATGATGAATGCTGTTTTCTGGAGCACACAACATGGATGATCAAGACAGTTGTCAAGGTCGGTATAATTCACACATGTTCAGAGAAGACTACGAGCACATCCAGCCAAGGCGTAAAAGTTCCCGGATTTGTTTGGTACACAAATCAGTTTATTGCCTGCATTTGCTGGGTGAAGGTAAAATGAAACCAGTTAGGGTTTACGCCCCAACCTACCAGCTTCTGGTTTAATCATCAGGCGCCGCAGCCTTCTTTCCAGTTGTGGGGCACTGGACTGAGGTTCCTTCATCATGCGGAGTATCATGAACAATGACAGGGAGTTCCAAATCCTTCGGTATGACTTGGCTTGCGGCTCTTCCCAACTTGCTCAATAAGGGTGCAATTTCTGCATAACGACATTCTTTGCACAATGTCAAACATTGTACATCACTTAGCAGGTTTAAATCAAAATCCAGTCTCTACATACTCCAAAGGCAAACGAGGGTTTTGTTATAGATTAGGAACACATTGTCTGGCATTTTATCCCGAGCCTATGTCCTCCCCTTCTTGGCATTTGACTGAGTTAATCTGTGGTATATGTTCATTCCAGTGGGTCAAGGGGAGTCAAGGCTAACTTCCTTATCCTGTCAGGGATTTGACTTCTCCAGGAGCAGAGATCTTTTTCTGGGGTATTTGTTGTTGTGTTTTGTCTCTTGCCTCTTTGTCTGAGAGTTCAGGGGACTTTGTAAAAACATGAGGGTTGTACCTGGATGACCTCAGCATTTGGGACAGGTAGGCTTGCACAAAGCCTTGGAATCTTCACATCACCTCTGAGAGAACTGCATTTTGCTAGTAATGTATACCATGGCCACAAAATTTCCTTCTTTCTTTTCAATTCACACCAACAATAAATTTCCTAACAGATTTAACAATGGGCTACTTGCGAACATCGAAAGTCTGGAAATAACTAAGGGTGAGAAAAAAGATGACAACTGGTATTAGGAAGTAGAGTGTAAAGCTTTTTACACTTTTTTTTTTCAAAAAAAAAAGGAAAAATACTGCGGTTTGGTTACCTTCAAATTGTAAACTACAAATTAGGAAACCTTATGCAGTGGGTAAAAGTACACAAATAAAGCAAGAGAGAGATACCATTCAATGTATGAAGCCTTTATTGTGATTGTTCTGACCTTAACAAAGCACAAAGGGGGAAAAGTGAAAATCACTAAAAATTAATGTGAATATGTACATCATTTCAAACAGCAAATGGCTTACATAGTAACATGAATGAAACTGTTGAAAAATGACACTTACCTACATGTGCTATCTCAATGCATTATTTGTAAATGAATGGCTGGATATTGGGGGACAAAAAAACACACATTAAACAGAGTCATTTGTCACCCTTAACTACAATATTAAAATTGGTATGCCAAAATTCCCAATTTGTTTCAATAATATTAAAAAAAAATGCAGGGTAGCTCATATTACTCAGAATGCACTCAGAGTGTGCTGATTTACACTTGTATGTTCGCCAGATTATGTACCCTGATAGAAGAGATTTTGACAGCTGTAGGAGACCAGGAGAGGTCCAAAGTAAGCAGCCTGAGGGAATTGGAACTGTTTAGGGTGATAAATAACTGCCGTTAAGGACACATCTACAGTATTTTCATGCAATGAAGAATCAACTTACTGCGCCAATAAGACATCATGCCCATAACCAGCCAACATTCTATGAATGATTTAATATCTTGGAATTTTGTAAAAACTTTTATTACTCAGCATTTAGTGAACAAATACAAATTCAATTACAGTACTTACCTATCATGCATTAAGTATATAAAATTTGTCTAGGAATAAAGAGGCCCATGCAGGCTGATGTCCATCTTATCAAAACTACCCACTCCTTAAAACTTTTTGGCCTTCTGGAAACGCTCCTCCTGTCGCTATCCCCACCATCTTCTAACCCCTCCCTTATTTCCCTCCGTAGACTATAGCACCTTGCCTAGCAATGGGTCACATGTGCTCAAATGTAGATATATGAAATCATCTTTACTGCATTACGGATGCACAATTTTGAAATTGCCTCAAAAGACTCTCAATAAGTATATATTAACAAAGCTGTGAAAAAAAATTTCTCAAGCTTGACCCACAAATCAGAAAAGATTTAAATGAAAACTTTATTCACCAAGGAAAAAGTCATCCATCTTTTGAGTAAACATCATTGCTCGTTTTAACAAAAATTTCTCACAATTTCTCACAATTTCAAATGGAAGCTGAAAGTTTATTCAATTAACTGATTTTTAGAGTCCCTGTGGGAATAGATTTGGTAACACTTCTGGAATGGCTGCAGTAGTACTTGCAGTGTGGCAATACAGAATCCTTTTGAAGGATCTTCCAGTCAGGACGTATGATAACCTTTTCCACTGACTGTATTTTCTAAACTACACCATTTTCCACAGCAGGTCCATTACTAGAATGTAGCGATGGAAAATGGCACCATTTCCCGTCATTTCACATCACTGAGCAGCAACCCCAGGAAGAAAAGGGGTAAAACTATCCATCCAATTGGTGGACAATAGTCATGTTTAACTGCCTCAACTCCAGCCTGCTTTCCTTTACCCATCCAAACATCCTTAAGCCCCTCCCCTGACCCCTCCCCTAGACCTATATACAAATTCTAAATTAAACATAACATGGTAAATCTTACTTTTCCCTATTGGTTAGAGTTACACAAACAAGAAACACAGAAGTGGTATCACACTCCCTCATACAAATGTGATTCAAAGATGACCTTAATAACGACCCTCCTCTTCTTGACCATTGGTCTGTCCCTCTTCCATCTGACCCTCATAATCGTCCGGCTCCTCTTCCTTGGGAGGAAGATCTGGATAATCATCAGGCTTCTCCATCTTGACCCTGACCCCACTTTCATAAAGGGCCTCTTCCAACTCTTCTGCAGTTGGCTTTCGGTCCTCATCAGCATCTCGGCCCCTATCTCTATCCCTGCTTCTGTCCCTCCTCCTACGGTCCCTGTCACGGTCCCTGTCCCTGTCTCTAACCCTATCCCTGTCACGTCTGCGGTCCCTTTCTCTGTCCCTTTCACGGTCCCTTCCCTCCCTTTCTCTCTCACGTCTTCCTCGATCCCTACTCCTGCTTCTGCTGCGGCGTCTCCTCTCTTCTCTAATCCCATCTCTTCCTCTCCGCCTGTCATCATCTCTGCAAAACCAAAGAGGGTCCTTAATGTAAAATTGCATTCGTACATGTGTTGAACCAAAGTTGATTTTGACCAGTAATTTTGAAAATCAAGAACTTTTTATCAGTATAACATCACTCAAATTCATTTCTAGAAATTTCGGTTCTCCCACAAAATCTAGCTGAATCACTTCAACAGGACATACCACAATTGTTATGCTATATTACCAGATACCTTAATGCTATCTTATGATCAGTTTGAAAAAACAAAATTTCAGTACTTTACAGCAGCAATATGAGTTTGCATAAAGAAATAGCTAGATCTTTACAAGTATTGATAGCATGAGAGCCAGATAAGTGAAAAACTGATAACTTTTTAAGAGGTTCTACCATACTAAGAGGAACACTTTAAGCTTCTATCGAGAGTCATCTTCATCCAAAATAGAGCTGTTGAATTCAATTTGCTAAATAAAATTCAAAGTACTTTTTAGTAATAAGCCCATCAGTCAGGAGTATGAACCAATGAAAGTCTATTTGTTAATGATTATTTACGAATATAAAACAATAGGTGTAATGCATATATGTGCAACTGAGAGTGAAATGGACACATTTAAAAAATGCAGAACACAGAGCATTTGTTTCTACAGGTTTAGCTATAGACAAATCTGGATAGTATGTAATTGTCTGATTTCAGTCAGCCATAACTGGGGTCTATCACCTTTTAATCTATCAATTTTATTGCTTATCTGTATCATGGAGGTTGCACACTAAACTGCATCACTGAATATGAGAGTCTGGAATCCAAGTAGACAATAAATGAAGATGATTTAGGCTGACGGACCCCACTAATGGCTGCCTACAGTCACTCAAACACAAGTGCTTATCATATTCTTCTACATAGGCAAGTGCTGTAGGCTGAGCAGGGCTACAGAAGTCACTACAATATGGCCTACTGTACAGAAAGCTTGAAGCAAGCATCTAGTTATATCACAAGGATGAACAATGTTTTATTTTGGTTGTTCCTCAGTCTCTTTTTTCAAGGCCTAATTCTCTCACCACACAGTTCCAATTCTCGTTAGCTACTTACTTAAGCCCCTCCCACAAGTGTCTAAAACTCATCCTCATCAAGACACAATCTGTTTCAAGGTGAGGATACAGTCACCTCAATGTGTAATCAAAACACTCTCTCTCTACAGTACATGCTGTGCACTCTGAATTTTTCCAACTTGCTGCTGTCAATGAAAGAGCCGTGTCAACTGAGATTTTTTGTATATTACTGCAAAACTTGTAGTTTGGGGGTAGGGGTTGTTGGCTTAAACTGTGAAGTTGGTTGATTGATTGGCCACAGCTTTTTGTAGATAGCAAAATGAATATCTCAAGAATGTTTTCAAGAATTCCAATAAATTTCTTGAACTGGTACATATTTTGTGCTTTTGATTAGAAGGGGGGGAGGGATAATGAAAGCACCGTGATCAAATTCATCAAAAAACACTGCAAATGCAGTGCCATTTGGCATGCACAAGACATTCTTCAAAAGAATAGTCCAGAGCCAAACTTTAATTTTGATATATTAAAGAGGAACAAATCCCAAGCATTCTGTTGAAATTTATTTGTTTGACTCTTAAGATACTAGCTATTTTGAATATATGACAATTTTTTTTTTTCAGAGAACAAACCAAAAACAAAAATGTGTGATGTCATTGATTCACACTTTTGACCAATTTTTTGTTTAAAATTATTGGCCAAAAAAAAAAAAAAAAATACCACCAATTTTCTGCAATTTTTAAACTCTGTTGTATTGACAACATAGGTGCATCCTGAACAATAAAATTTTAAAAACTTTATATGCCTTTGGGGCAAGATAGGGACACTTCAAGGTCACACTAACAGAATGCAGAAGTAAAGAAAAACAAAACATTAGCCATCAAATATGCATCCATGACATCACACCTGCTGGCATCAAGTTCACCTTTTATAGAAAATGTGTCAACATTTCAATTATGGATATCTCTTTCACCAGAATGCTTAGAATATGTTTCTCTTTATCATAACAAACATATGTGGTTCTGGAATATTCTTTTAAGATTTATCAAACAGAATCGTTTCCCTTTCAAGTTGTAGCAGACATACCTTCCGATAGTTCCTGAAGGGTCTTCCCTGCCAGAGTGACGAGTGTTCTGATCTGGTCCACCTCGTCTTGTACCACCAAGTCCTCCAGCTGTGTAGAAAAGATATTCAGAGCCATTAATGGTATTTGTTGCAAAAAAGCCAGTACAAGGAAACGTAAGCTGAAACATACCTCCACTGCCGCCTCTCCTCAACACTGCCACCTCTCCTCCCCACTGGTACCTCTCCTCCCCACTGACACCTCTTCTCCCCACTGACACCTCTCCTCTCCAATGACACCTCTTCTCCCAACTTAGCATTTTTAAACCAATTCCAAGTTTCACAAGTTTTCAATTTTCCAGGTGTGCTTTGAATCACACTGTCTCTGGAAATTAAGGAGTGTGGTAATGTTTATTTAGGTCTGCAAAAATGGCACTGCTCAGACGGACTTGAGGTGAGTGATGGTGTGCAATCGCACTGGCACGCTTCAGAATTCAAGGCCCCTCGGTTTCAGCAGCTTCAAGGAAATGGCATGTTACAATCTATTCCTAATGAAAGACCTACGACCACTTAAATACAGCAGAGGACACCTGGCTTTGTGTTATTAATTTTCAAGGTGTGCTAATAATCACACACCTCCAGAAATTGAGAAGGTAGAGCAAGCTAGGTGTATGTTTTATCAAACATTTACCTTAGTTCCCATTCTAAGTTTAGGTGTGCAAAACACTGTACCCATCAGAGTAATATACAGTAAGTAATTGTGTGCAATCTTACTGACATTTCTCAAAATTCAAGGCCTGGTATGCATAAAACATCACTTTCAAATTACTTAAGCTTTACATAACGAAAATATAGGTTGTGCACATAAATGTGAAAGGAGTTTGCGGCATCTCAGGGCTCAAAATAATTGTCAGCACTCATAGCCATAGCTATATGGTGCCCATAGTATGACCCTAGTGCCCCTTAAAATGTCCTATTTGAATAGCATCAAGACCTAAATCCATTTTGCTAATTTTGGCTGTGCCCATTTTGAATACTACTTCCAGTTCTGGTATTCTTACTGTACAATATTCCATGATATCTTCTAACAACAGGAGAACTTTCTCCCTTACAAAATCCAGAATTATTTCCTAGATTGAAGAAGAACTAATAAAGTTAGGGAGCTCAGGTGTTCCTTCCTGTTATATTTTGGAAACTGGAAGGAAAGTTGGGCAATCGAGGGGTTTGAAGTTTATATATATATATCTACCCTTGTGTTGGTTACATTTCTTATCAGGCCAACTGGTAGCAAACATCTAAGTGCTGCACTGGCCACACATAGCATACTGCTTTATGTGTGTTGACATCCCCCATCAGTTTAAACCCATGTGAAGGTGTTACCTTTGAAAGTTGTCAGCCTCCTTCACAGGACAGTTGAGTATTTCGAGGGAAATTCTGACAATTGGAAGGACATTTGCCTACTTTGTACTTGGAAACTGAAGGAAAAGTCAGTGGAAATATTACTCCATCCATCCCTAGGGGATAATTCTGGACCACTATACCTAATATCAAATCGCACTCATATAAACAAATACAACCAATTTGGAATGTTCAGACAGAAAGTGTGAAACAACAAGACTTCACCATATTGTGTGAGCCCCCACTCCTCCAACCCACACTCAATAAGGGCTTCTTGATCTCAGGATGGTAGACAAAGAGGGTGGAACATGCAGCAAAAATTGGACTGCGCATGAGTCGAAGGGAACATCACTCCTGTCCTGATGACCGTCAACTGATTTAAAATTCTGTCTGAAAACAGGATGGTACGATGGTTCTCATGGGAAATTCCTTTATTTATTACACTTGCGCATCATGTCATTATTGTGATGTCATGGTCTTGACATCTCCAAAACCCAAACACCTGAACAGTAAGGACAGAACGCCACTTGGGCATGTTTTAACTCACTATTCTGTTGCTCTAGCATGCCTGAACCAAAAAGTCTCTAATGCTACATATTTACACCCCACTCCTCCATATTTCCTGCTTCTGCTATGTCCTCTTTGGCCCCTCTGTAATTATTGATAGCCCATAAAGAGATTATTATCCAAGCTCTGAGGACTATTGGTTGAAACTGTACACAATTGTTTTAATACAAATCCATATACTGTAGTAATGGAAGACCAGTCTGAATTCTTACCCAATCTTCTTGGGAACCATCCTTTCACAGTTCTGGCCCTTTCTACATCAACCAGGACCCTCCGTGAATCAATTTTCTTGCCATCAGCATGCTTATACGCATCTGAAAGAAAGATTGAAAAAGAAAAGTGAGAAATGAGCTCCACCACGCTGTGTAGGTGTCATACCAAAGACATTGCAGTCTTCTTGCTACATTGAAAAGAAGTGGATCCCCCTTTCTCTCACAAAACAGCAATTTTTTGAAAACCCAACACTCCCTTCCCCCTCCTATAAAAGCCCATCCAAACCTTCCCTCTTCTCTTCCTCCCACCTTATGGGACTCCTTACTTCAAATATTGAATGATTTCTTTTGAAATGAGCTCCTTTTGTAGATACATTCAAAATTAAAAGTTTAGCCAGGATATTGAATTATCCATTTTTTCAACACCAGCATAATCTTCTTTTTTTAATCTTTTTTTTTTTTTTTTTTAAATGTAACTCTCCACATGACTGCAATACACTCATTATTTGGTCAATACTCAGGGGAAAAAGATAATTATCGTTTTGAGCTTGATAACTTCTCTAACAGTGTATTTTCTAGCTTTGGTTTTATCTTTGAAGAAATAACAACTTATTTGGTTAAAATGCACAAAGCAGTTGCTAAGTGTACTTGATTCATTACTGATTGACCTGTGAAAGCAATACATACAACATTGTCCCTGCCAACACAATGAAAGTAGAGTCAAAACTGAAAAGTATCAGAGATGTAAGCCCAGCAGTGGTCAATTCCCAAAAACTTTGTTATTGAGGATTGTCAGCAGTCTAAGGGGAAAACCTCTTTTGAGAAAACTTTTCAGAGGAGTTGCAGGTAAAAATCACCTTTCTCTATTTTTCAAGCATATTCATGCTGTAGAAATTACAGCCGACCCATGGATTAAATGTTTTTTCAAGCGAAAAGAATTTCTTGAGAATTTCGCTGAAGCTTTTCAATTTCTTTAAATAAAGAAAATTTCTTGACTGTATCTTTGAAGTATTTATATTACAGTTTTTAACCATTCTTTGCAATGTTATGAGAATCAAAACCTTCCGTCAAATGAGTTGTGTTCCAAATCTTGAGAACAAGCAATTCCTTTGAGAGGCCTTGGTGCAGCAGGCACCTGCCCATCAAAAAAGTAGCATCTCATTTTATATGGTGTGAAGTGACCTCTGGTACATAAAGTACATAAATATGAAACACAGTTTGTAACAAGATTTACTGATGAACCATCAGGTCACTTATAATTAGGAAAGTTAAGGTCAACAAATTATTCTTGAATATCCAGCACATAGTTTCTTTTTTGGAAAAGCATTTTTCTTGAAGTAAAGGCAAAGACAGAAGAATATAAACCAGTCTAATATAACACTGAAGCTGGAAAACAAGTTGATTTTCTCAGAAGGGAGTAAAATTTCCCACAATTCTTATATTTTCAACTACAAAAATTTCCATCCAATTTTCAAAAGTTCTGTACTCCCAGCTTTCCACCCATCATCAGCAAATTCAACTTGTTACAGTCTCTACTTTTCTCATGGTAACAGGGACGATGTTTATACTCACCATCCCATTTCAACTCCATCATCAATTCAGTTCACTAATTTAATTTTCAAAGCAACACACACCAACCCCAAGACAATTTCCAACTGTAATACTGGGTTCATACTTACTGTATGAAATGATGAAGTGCAGTCGTTCTCAGCAATTAAACACCAACAATGTCAGTATTCTTGATACTTCAATCTTGGCCTCCCCTACCCCCTTACCCTTTCCCCTTCCAAACTTACCACATCATTGCACTTGGACAAACCAAAAGTTTCCCTCGAGGGTTTAGAACTCCTCCCTTTTGGGTGCATGCCCCTTCCCCCACTCAACTCCTCTGCCTCTTATAGAAGAGACGAAAACCATCCTGTGATGGATTCAAGCTCTACTACCCACCAAAGTGCTTACATAATCAACACATTTTTAATAATAACAGTAAACTGTCAGTTGAGGAAGTGATCAGCAATGCCCCACATTTCATTGTTTTCAAAAAAAAAAATTCCTAGCCAAAAGGAGCTACAAAATTTCCACACATTGTGTGAACTTTTCAGCTAGAGTTGTAGTTTCAGATTACCCAGATCCCCCCTTCCCTTCCCTTACCCAAAATCTTATATCTACATTTTTCAACATCACTGAAATGAATGAATTGCAACCATGGCATTAACTTCAACCACTGTATGGCCACCTTCCAATAAGACTGGTTCATATACAGTATGTCAACACTTTGTTTAACAGTTTAAAAACCTCCATACATGTTTTGCACCATGCCGTAAAATGAAAACTTCACAACAAAATTGTCTGCACCCAACCCAATTGTCCTGTCCCTTCCTTCTTCACACATGATTATTTCATGTTCATTACTGTACATAAATCAGGCATTGTTTTTTAAAGTGGCTCATTGAGTTGGTTCATGAATGCAACAGATTTTTCCAAACCTGTTTTCTTCACATGCCAATGACAAATGGTCAAACTTAAGGCAATCCTCATATTCTACATACAAATAACTGTTTTATGAGTCAGCAATTAATTTGTGACCAGACACTTTTTTCAAATTATGCACTAAATCGTTACTAGTCAGGACACCAAAAAATTCGTAATTTTTACTTTTTCGTAACTATTTGCTATGAACTTGCTGGACTCATTTTTCTAACTATAAGCATTGACATGTGGTAGTGTCCCTTTGGCACTCTCATATCAACTCAATGAGCTCCTTTAAGTGGATCAGTGATCATCCTCATGATATGTAAATCCAAGTCCTACAGAGAATAATGAAATTCCCAACAGCTCAATCAAACTGAACTCTTGGAAAATTTAACAAAATCATCTGCCTTAGAACATGGCAAATGATATGTAGAGAAAATAAGCTACCAAGGATTGGCAGATCGACCATAAGAATATTCCAAGTCACAAATTTTCATCACACAGCGTACAGATTTATGTGTGAATAAGTTGCAGTTACAAACACTGTACATGGTTCTATTCCATACCAAAGGAATGTTTTCACAAAACAGGAAAAATTTAGACGAAGACCACTATCACTACTTCTTTTGATGGCTTCCAGAATAACTAACATTGTCCAATATTTTCAAGTCATATACCCCTCCAGAGGGCGCTCTTGTAAATCAAAGTCAAAGATATTATAAACATAGATACCAAACTTAAAATGGCGCGATGACTCCTCACGGAGGCCGAATCGGAGGGGCGGAAGTGCTGATCACTGATCAGTCGTTCTGAAAGCCAACAGTAAATTGATATCTTCTGGTGGTATAAATACGAGTGATTTTAAAACATTGCAACTCCTGCAAACACAGTTCTTCAATAAATTACACTTACATGAAACAGTTTTATGCTTCTTCGTCTGCTTTCTATCTAAAGACATTTGAACATTAACGCACAATGCCTGGTTTGAAGATCATTGGCTTACTGATTAGTCAGTTTCCATGGTATCTTTACAAGCGCACATCTATGCACGCATTTACCTTCTTCTCCCTTACAAAGAAAAACCAACCACTGCATTCATTTTCCCAGCACGCAGAAGTGGGTGTCTCTTTTACTCCGAAGAATACACAGAGAAAAGAAGTTTGCGCGTATATAACTCGTTTTGAAAATGCAGGCATGCTGAAATCTCGTCACAATGACATTTTCTGTCATGTATCCACAGTTATGCACGCAGATCACGGAATGGAACTGTGTGCATGTCAAATGAAAACTTCCGCCCCTCCGATTGAGCCTCCGTGAGGGGTCAGCCCGTCTAACAGTGTGGGATATGAGTTTGGTATCTACGTTTATAATATCTTTGCTCAAAGTCACAAATTCACACAGGAAGAACACTGATTGCTCTTCTAAATAGAGTTTTATGGCAACTGCAGTTTTCAAATCTTGATGTGATTGACACATTTGTATTGTGATCAAGTTTTAATCCCTAATAACTAAAATTAAACAATAACTGGGACATCCTGTAACTGTAACAATCTCCAGCCAATAAGAGTCAATTACAGGATACTTACAGAGTAGCTTCAAACAAGTCAAACCACTTACTTTTACTGTACTGCCAGTGCACTAGAAGAGTACAGGAAATATTATTATCATAAGAAAACAGCTGCTATACCTGAAAAGGATATAGTTGAGCTTTTTGTCCTCCCTATTCAGTTCAAATAACGATAAAAGTAACGATCTTGGACAGGGATCGGTGGAGAAAGGGGTAAAGGCAGGGGTCATGTCACCATCCAATAAATGAGAAATCACCTGGTGACTTTTATTCTTCGCTAAGGAATTTTTTGCACATGAGGTAAGCCCCACCCCCTTCCCCTCCCCCAAAACAAACAGTAAAAAATTGCTGAAAAAATTCCCTGTTAATATATCTTTTATAACAGGTTTTGCACTGTACATGTGTTTTGTTCTGTATTTCAGCTACACAGCTCTGCTTTAAGTATACCAGTAATTCTTAATGAGACCATAGGCCATAAGTTCCATAAGTGCTCTCCATCCCACTCTCCTAAGTCAAGGTCCACCCGATATTCCCAGGGTTGGGCGTTCCCTGTTTTCGTATATACCAATGATTTCTGATTCGAGGAAGCAAGGTTTGTTATTCCCAGGGTTTGACATTCCCAGAAGTGGGCACATTACCAAGATTTGGGAAAACTGAACCTTGAGCACAGTTAACCCTGGGAACATTGACACAGCCCCTCCCCCCCAAGTAACACATACACAATTACACACCCACTCACACCATTGAAAACTGAGGATACACTTACATCAAGGAGGCAGCAAAAAGGAAACACACAAACCAGAATGAAACTTCACACCTTAAAACCTTCAAGAGTAACTCTAGTTTGAAAACAACTTTGCCAGCAAAATACAAAGCTACCCCTGAGCAGTCACAAACTAGACCAACAACTTCTGGAAATCATTTCACAACGGAACCTACAAGTGCAAATTGCAATGTTCTACAAGAAATACAGAAAGGATACCTTCAATGCACTGTACAGAAACTTAAGCAAGTCATTCAACTCCATTTGACGAGAGTTGACGAACAAATGTCAGTCTTAAATTGATTATTTTTTGTCCAGAATAAACTGATTTTACCTGATTGAATTCTCAAGGGGTAAAATTCTTTTGGAATTAAAACTAAGAATTACATATATCCCCATATAAATCTAATCTATTACAAGGATTCATTCCATCTTTGGAGAAGCAAACAGCCATTTTTCTGGAAGGTCCCCAACTCAACCTCCCCATTCCTTAATCTTACCAAGCTTTTTTCCTTACCAACCTGTCTGGCAGTTTTTTAAACACAGTCAGCCATACACTCTTCCAACAGTTAGGTAGTTCCTGGACTCCTTTAATGAGCAAGCATTGCCAAGCAAGCATGCATCATCATCTAGACGCAGGCCTTACCAAAGCCTTTCAATAGGGCCTTACCAACCCACTCCCATTCTTATAAATGTTCAAAAAGAAAATGTGCCTTTGCGATCAAAGTGCATTTATGAAGAATCTCCTATCGATTTTTTTAATCTCATTTCTGAAGCTTTTTACCTTTCAAGAAATTAGCCATTTAATAAGCATTTTGCCACAAAACAATTCAATTAATAGTCACAACATACCCCCACGCCATCCAACCTTTCCTTCCTATCTTTGCAAATCTCATTTTTCCCCAAGCAGCCTGTACTCCAAGAATTTGCAATACACAGGCAACCTGATGCCTTGTGCACAATTCTTTAGTATCATGAGTAGGAACCTAACTCTTCATCTAAATTTATTGAAAATAAAATCCACCTTGAAAACCTTCAGATGTCACCATGAATTCAAAATTATCTCAACTGAATTGTTACAGTTCATGTGATAAGACATAAATTATTAATCGGAGACGTCCTATTTCATAATTTGGTTTTGACCTACACTGCATTTTAAGCGCAGGTATTATAAAGTTTTTCATCTTAATTTTTCTTCTTCCTTTTGGCAACTTTTTGGCAGCTTGATAAGATCTTACCTATACAATACTGTACCTCCAAACTTACTCATTCCATGGCTTGAAATATCAAGGTCTTCAAAATTCCTCAGATTGAATATTGAAGGGTAGGCAGGTCTCTTTGGGCTATTCTCCAATTTTGACCATGGCCTTACCTAGCCATTTAAAAACACACAATACTTACAATCCACTCTACTGGTGTAAGGTATGTGGCCTTACCAAGCCAACAGCAAAAATCTTTAAATTTTAGCTATAAGCTTAAAACATCTATCTCTTTATCTATCCTACAACTTGATGAGCATGTTCTAAATAAAGCCTATGCATAGTTCCATGCTGTGCGGCTAAAATTCACATCCTTCTTTCTACTTTCAATGATTATGCAATTAAAAATTTCTTTGTTTGGCTACACTTCCTGATTCTATTACAAATCTGTGAATGGTAACTTTTGGACCTAAGTAAGCATGTTGCCCACAATAATCAAGACACTAATTAACTCTATTTTGCTTTAAACCTTTTAAACTTGCCTAACTTTTGATGTATACTGTATGAGTATTCAATTTGGGACAAAGGGTACCTAGCACTTGTCTTATTCAAATAACAATTTGGGCAAATCAGAAGGCTATTTATTCCTATCTTGTCATCATTTGGCTTTGATCAAATTCCAATATTTCACAGTATCAAATATTTTCTCTTCCCATAATGCTTTCCTAAAACACAGTTCCACACAAATCCACTTCTGAGCAATACTTTAAAGATCCTATTTTTTTTAATTTTGGGGTACCTCTAGGAATTTTTGTAATCAGATCTGATCAACATGCAATCAAGGTGACTTTCTGAATAAATATTTTATTTTGCAAGTTGTTTAAGGACTGTGGAACTATTTCCCAAGTTAGGGTTTTTTTTCAGGATTTGGGTTCTTTTGGAGGTCTTAAATTAAGTAATTCTCACCTACAGTACAAAAGAAAACTTCTTACAGTAAAAGTTTCTGCTGACAAAACAGACTACAAGCACCTTACCAGAATGACCCTACCGGGACATTCTTACAACACACTGCTTACCAAGAACCCATACAAACCTAAGCCATGATTTTCTTTAAAACTGATTGAATGGCACTGTGTGCATGAGAGGAGTTGTGCAATTTGCCGCCCTCAACATCAGCAGACCACGTTATAATTGTCGTGGCTGTGTTGGGAATGACAAAAAAAAGAGAGAGTGAATGTTTGTGGTCGAGTCAAAATGCAATCGACATTTAATCACAAAAACTGTTTGGTAGTGTTACCCGTCACTACTTTTAATTTTTAAGTCAGAAAAACGAAAAGAGAAAAAAAAAGCAAGGTTCTTGACAAGAATGAGCCTACCAACTCTTCCTCCCGAGCCAACAACAGGCCTTACCTCTCAGATGACATTCTGCATTCCACCGACAAAAGAAACAACTTTTCAAAGACTTTGCTTCAACTTTGAACAAACTCTGTTCTATTTAAAAGGCTTGGTGTTCTAACATTATGCACATTTCATCTTTACAACTTCCTACAGTATTTTACTCTTTCAATCAATACCATTTTATTTCAAAATGAAATAGATTATTGATATTGTTCTACAAAAGTTTGCAGCAAACAATTGGAAATATGCAAATATGAGACAAGTTTTGGAACAAAAATGGAAGCCAGGGGGAGAAAAATCCTTTACAAGACAGGACACTAAGTGACAGAGAGTAACGGGACACTTGCCTTGTAAGGAATGAGGTTCAAGGCTGTACTGTAGGCATTTAACAGAAGTACTAATCTAATAAAGCCCTATCTACACAATCATACATTTGGTCAAATACACTGGTATGGCCATTTTGTCAGACAAATGTACAATTGTGGGGACTGCTTCCACAACAAATATGAACCACTCGGCCACTCCCTACCTACATGAATAACCCAATTGGTTAGAAAGTGAGCCATAAAACCAAATCTCACTAGCTACAAGAATGAAGGCATTCAAACTTTTGTTTCACCTTTTCTAACAAGTTTACAAATATTTGAGTGAAAATGTTCGTTAACAAATGTATGATCATGAAGACAAGGCTTCAGTAAGTTGTGTCCATACTGAAAAACAACAGTATGTAACCAGAGATTGAATTTTAGACAATACTACAAAATGATAATCTCATGCCATTCTGAATTCACATGACCACATAATGGCATTCGTTTGGGCTATGTCAGGTGCCCATTAAGTGAAGATGAACGACTATCAAATTGAATTACAACATTTCTTTCAAACATCCTTAAACTTGATGTAAGACAGTTCTCTTCTTGACACCAAACCAGTGATTTACAATCATCTGGTGTGACATTTCTCTAGGAAGAGTGACCCCGACTTACCATGCATGTCCCTCTCATGTTCATACTCAATGAAAGCATATCCTCTGGGTTTGCCAGTTCTCTTGCAGTGCACCATGTTTATCTAAAGAATGGAGAAAAAAGTGGTTTTGTTTTTTCTTGATCTTTATGAACTCCTCTCTTAAAATTTGGATATTTTTGAAACCATTTGAAGTGTCCATCTCTTATTTAATCTAATTGGGCAGTGTCTTGGACCTCAGGCTGAGATAACCACAAATAAAAGATTTTATGTACTGGGAGTTCACCTGTTGTGTAACCAGCAAGCTTAAAAGGAAAGTTCCTCACTGGCCAGGGGTCAAGTGTAGAGTAAGTCTAAAAGTGATAGCGATTTCTTACGACATACAAATTTCACTGACAAGTAGAATTTTATTACACCGCATGCTGGTTTTATCACCACTTCTTCCATTCTCAAATCTATAACTAGCTTACCTTATCCAGTGCAAAACCACTTACCATTCTTATTGGCCCATAATGTTCAAATTCTCTTCTGAGTTTGGATTCTGAAGTATCATAGTTCTGTATTAATAAAAGAGAAAAAGCTGTAATAAGAGAGAAAACTTCTATGCTGTCACCAGTCCATATGCTGCACCTAGTCCATGACAAGGTATAACTACAGAAGTCGTTAACCAGGGTTTTAATGTCACTAGACCAGTTTAAGTGGCAAGCTCCCAATAACAACAAGGTTTGATCTCAGGCCTGTACTGAAGCAGGTTTTTCTTACTTTTTTTTTTCTTTTAAAGTTTACATTCTTACTTTACAATGTGTATATATACTTGGTGTACTATACCCAGAGTATACGGAAACATAGAAAAAGGTTTATTTCCTTCCCAACTTATTCCAAAACAAGGTGAATCAGTGTTCCTGCACTTAAAGAAAAAAAAAATTTCATAACTTTGCAATGACTATTTCATGCCTTAATGTGACTATTTTGCAACCACATTGCAAAAACACCTACTGTACAATCTCCTTTTTAAGAGGACATATGAAAACTGATTGTGACAAATAAACGGGTAAATTTATTTAGTGTACAAAATTAAAAGGATTCATCTAGGAAAAATTTCACGACTTTTCCAAGACATCATTTTTAAAATTTCCCTAGCTTTTCCAGGCCTGGAAAATGAAAACAGAATTTCATGATTTTACAATGACTTTTCAAGGCCGCTGGAATCCTGTTGAAAGGATCATAACAATGGGAGCCTCATATTAACAGTACAGGAAGTAAGTGGGCAGAAAGTATGGTAAGCATCAGCTGATACCAGGCCTCATTACTGTAACAATTTGGGTAACAAGTTTCTGCCAAGGTTTTAAGGAAAACCCTCCCCTAAGACAGCCAACACTCTTTGCTTACATAGAGCAATATCTACATCTATAGAGCAATATGAAGAAGTGTACATGTACAGTACTGTTTGACAAAGCACACTGTGACATTGCAGGGAATAATTTAGTACTCTGAGTTTCTGAGCTCCATATCACAAAATCTTTACAACCCATATTAGGGTTTCGCGGTACATTGGTACTGACTTTAGTACCGGTACTAGAGGTACAGGTTATGAACATACCGAAGATATTTGGTGTGCTACTAATACCCGTACTTGAAAAAATTACCAATACTCATTATATTGGCTAACAAGAATAACTGTTAGGATGTTTGGATGATTAAAATATTTACACAGACATATAGAGCTGAGGTTCCTGCATGGTTATTAACCCAATCAAACACCCAGATGCATTAATTTGCAGGATAACATGGGGGCCATGCTGCCCCTTTCTGACAAAAAGAAGTAACCCACATTTTCAATATTTTGAGTTATTTACCAAAACACGTTACCTTAAAGCCAACAGAAATGCCTCTACATGGCACAAGGACACCTGCTATAAGTAACTGAACAATTTATAACTTAAACATTGGAAAATATTTTTTTCCCAAAATCCATTGCAAAAGCAGACTAATGTGGTCTACTTCCTTTGGTGAGAAAACAATATCCATGTGAACACGTACACTTTTCTGACAGATAGAAGTATGATCTATAATGTTTAATTTCAATATTCTGTCATATTTTTTCAAGAGAAAATGTTTGGTTTTGTTTTGTTTTATACCGGAGATATTGTAAAAGTTGATTACCAAGATTTTCAATATGGATTACTTCTTTTTGTAAGGAAAAATCAATTACAATATTCCTTACAATATCTGACAGAAAGAAGTACAAGCCACTGCTTCTTTTTGTCAGAAACAGTTCGGTCAAAATAATACTTGTATTTTCTGACAGAAAGAAGTAAAAGCCACTGCTTCTCTTTGTCAGAAAGAGTGCAGTGAAAATAATAGTTGTACTTTCTGACAGAAGGAAGTACAAGCCATTGCTTCTTTTTGTCTGAAAAGAATGTAGTTTTCCATGTGGGTTACTTCTTTTCTTGGCTGATTATCTCAGGAAGTAGACTACATGTTAGAATATTAAATATCAGAGAATTTAAGTTTCAGTAAGAGAAAAAAGGATATGAAATAAAATCAATTTTGAAAAAATGTGGATTACTTCTTTTTGTCAGAAAGGGGCAGCATGCGTGGCTTAGGTTGCTTCCCACCCGATTTCCCTACCCGAAAGAAATTTGAGAACTGGTACTGCCTCAGTACCAGTTCTGTGTGTCTTACAACACCAGTGCCAATATTTTCATGGTACCCCCCCAACCTTAAGCCATATACTTTGTACAAAATTTGCTATTTTGCATTTTGACAGGAATTTGTCTGTTTCATGTAGTAAAATGCCATGCAGTACCAGATGAATTATTCTCTGCATTGTGCTCAAAGGCCAAGAGCAGTTGAAACAACTTGAAGTAGAGTAGCAGACTATCCTTTTTCATGATTGGCTGTTGTGAGTCATGTGACACCACTTTTTCTCCTCAAATGTGAAATTTACCTGAAGTACTGTAATTGCTTGGTTAACCTTGAAATATGAAATATTTAAGTCAGGATATTGAAGATACTGTACTTTGAAGAGAAATGAGAAGAACGTTTGAGATTTACACCACTGTAGCTTTCGCTTCAAAATAAATTTGGGGAGACTGATCTTGACCCTTGGAAAAATTAATGAGCTATGCACATAATAATACTTTAATAGTAGTAATGCAACTTACTATTCTGCCCACAAAGAGAGTTTTGAATGCATCTGCTGTTGCCGCAGCATTGGCATGGGCATCCCCTGCAGGATATGAGAAATGTTAGATTATTAAATTTTCAATCCTGGAACACATTTCAAAGGGAAATATTTCAAAAGCTATTATACCAGCCTTACCGGGGTGGTATACCTGTTAATGTAATCCTTTTGTGGCCTTGTGACTAACTGGCTTGTTTTCCCTGTTCCATTGCTTATGCTGAGCACCAACTACTATGGCAGTAGGTTCCATTTTAATTGCTTGGATGGACAAACAAACTGGACAGTTTGCTTTCTTTTGACATAAATTGTGTCCATGTACAATACTTATAGTCTTGAAGAATAAAAAGATGTGATGTTTGAGAGACAGATGCATTTGAAGTCTGAAATATGGTACAATGCAAAAAGTCAAAAAGAGTTGGTCAGTCAGCAGTATTTGCTTTCTGTCCTAGAGAAAATCAGTTGTCCATCGGACAACCAACCTTTAACTTTTAGTTGCCCATATGAAATTTTAGTTGTCCCGGACAATCGACAACCATGAAAATCGAGCCCTGCCATGGTACCCTCTCTTTCCTCCTCCCCCATAACAAATTCTTACAGTCCCTAAGTGTTTCCCAAACTGATTCCCCAATACATTATGCTACAGTGTGGTACTGTACTTTAGGCCTATACAGTAGGTCAATGAATGGTGTGTGCATTATTTATGTGTTTGCAATTGATAGTTTTTAAATAGCATTCTCTGCTAGCTGATCTGCTCAATTGCACCACCTGGAGAAACTCTGGAGGGTGTGTGTTAGCACTTCATCTAAATGTTGCCAGCTACACGAATCCTTGCTTGCCTGGACAAAGAATATCTCACTTTGTTTAAGAACTTGCGCAACTTAAACTCTCATTCTGGTGCACCATTTTGCATCCAGCCCACCTTACTATGTTAGTTTGTTAGTCTGTTAGTCAGTTAATTAGATTGAGTTTTACAACCCTGTTCCAACCAATTGGTTCGAGTCCAGCTGGCCAAGATGTTTTTTCCAGTTGTGGCTCTTATGTGAGCAAGGAAAATGACCAGTGTAATCTGCCAGTTCACACACAAGAATGTAGACAAAATGTGGATTCGTGGAAAACACTGTTAAATATTTCTACAGTGTACCATGTGGACAACTCATCAATTAAATACAATTTGGATAGAAAGGAAAGTGTACTTTTTGTCTCTCTGAGAATTTATGAATTCAGTATCATTTTACAAATCTTACTGTAACTACTGCTGTACAAGCTGAGTCACAGTTAAGCAAGATGAACAACCACTTTTTGTACTGTAACTTGTGATAGCGATGGGTAGTTTTCAGGAACAGTGGAAGCTTGATGATACTGTACATTTAACCAGGGCTCGATTTTCGTGGTTGCCTGATTGTCCGGGACAACTAAAATTTAATATGGACAATCCAAAGTTGGAGATTGGTTGTCCGGCAGGCAACCATTTTTTCTCAGACTGAAGAAGTTTAAACTTCTGACTGACCAACTCTTTCAACTTTTACCATCATACCATATTTCAGACTTGAAGTGTTTCTGTCTCTCTAACATTACATTGCTGTATTCTTCAAGATCAATAATAAATGCCCACACTTACTACTCTGTAATTTTAAGAAAAATGTTTGGGACAACCAAATTTCCTTGTGGACAACTAAAATTTCTGGAATGGTTGCCCGAAGGACAACCATAAATTTTTCTAAAAGTCGAGGCCTGATTTAACTGTTAGGAAAGGGGGTGGGAGAAAAGATACATCCATCCCAAAATAGGTTATACAGTACAGTACTAACATTCTGCCCTATCAACTTCAATTCTGGACAATGCAGCTTCAGCTTTTTCTCTTCTTTTCCGTTCTATCCTCTCTGCTTTTGTTTCACCTCTTGTTGGTGGGGGAGTATCTTTTGGATCCTACAAAGAAATAAAGAAATTTCAAAAACATTGGTTGAATGACACACACGAACACAAACATCTGTGGGTTACACTGGTGTGACTGTATAGCATAAAACAGCACTGCACAGTGCATCAGAATATTGCAGAATATACTGTACAGTATTTCATATATTTTCCTTGCCATAAGGATGCGAAATTCATGCAATGATCAAATGTTACAAGGTTGACATCACAATACTGGCAAAACTGAATTATGTAAAATACAAAGCTATGGAGACAGGCCTTGGCCTTCCTGTAACCAGTGTTTGCCGTAAAGTGAAGGTTTGTGTGAATTGCTCTTTTGGCTGCTCATCACATACCTGAGTGCATTTAGTGCAGCTACTGTACTGTATACACCAGAAATTTTTCACATGGATTTACAATTTTGGTCGGTGTGACAGCTCAGAAAATAAATTTGCCTCCTTGTAGGCATAGGAAATACATTGCCTGTGTACTTGGCAGCACAGCAGCAGGCAAACAGTACTCCCAGCAGGCTGAATGGGTCAACTCCTGTCAATTTGTTCAAGTACAGTACTGTGCTATATACTGTACCTTTGTACCAATTGGCCAATGAATGGTGTATGCATTACGTACATGTATACATACGTACGTACAATCACTTATGGATTGCTACTGACAAGTATATGCTGTACCTGTATGTGCACTGCCAATGAATGAAATTAGCGGTCGTCCGACCGTCCCAGATGACCTAAATTTCCGTCGGACCACAACAATGCACCAAAACACGCTTGCGTGGTCGTCCTGCTGACGACCAAGTGCACAAGGTAGGCATAGTCAACAGTGCTTTCTGTGAAAATATTTACCGCAATCCTGATGTTTTTCTGTGTAGAAATCCGTAGCAAACAAGTGCACCGAGTGCTTGCTTGTTGTGTCCTTTCAACAGTTGTGTACATCTATACCACAGTGCATGCACCACAATGCGCAATCTATAGGCAATTCAGTACACAAATCCAATGTCCGTTTACGTAAGTCAAATACAGGCTTGGGGCGATTACATCTCAATGTAATCGACTACGATTGGGATTACTTCATATTTTACGATTGCAATTATGATTACCATTACAGCTAAAATTGAAAGTAATTGATTACGATTGCGATTACATTGCAATGTAATCATGATTGCAATCGTGATTACATTTTGTTTCCACATACACAATGTAGTAGGCAAGACAATCCAGTGCTCACAACTGGAAAAGGGCCATGGACATTGCAATAGATACTGTATGTTGCCTAACAAAGTAACATACAGTAACAGTAAAGACGTAGGCCTACTGTTAGTTAGGCTACGTTAGGTCCGCCTAGGCTAGCCTAACACGACGCATGTCTTATTTTTATTGTTAGGGCTCTAAATCGGACTAGGAAAACCGTAACATGAAAAATGTACGCATATTTCGATTAAGGCTACGTGAAATGTTGGTAATGATTGATTGATGTCTCACCTCGAAAAAATTTAAATATCGACCGACTCCTTCGTAGCCATCGGTTTTCTTTTCTATCACGAGCTTTGTTGGTGGAGGCAGGTACTTGATTGGATCTCGAGGAGCGAACAAGGCCAATAAATTAGGTGGTAAATACTGCGTCATTTTACGTATTTGAAGATAAAATTTAGCACAGGAGGGAACAATAATATTTCACCTACAAAATCATTATACAATTTTATTTTACTATCAGCGACTTTTTCGGAAATTTGTCCTATTTTGCGAGTACCTGCTAGAACCTTTCAGTTTCCCATGTTGTGACTTGTGAACCTCAGCTCATGGCGTACCGTACCGGCGCGGTACGTACGTGTACGCTGTACGTGAATGCTCAATCATGCATAGAAATTAATAGTGAACTATACATCTGTATGGCACGCCGTTTGTAACATGTCATTATGCCGTCAAAAATTATCACCCAAATTTATTCCGTCGTCCAAACTAATTATGTTGCAAAAGCCCTTATGCCGTCAAAATCTATTCCGTTGTCAAAACTATGTAAGTCTTCAAAACCAACTCCGTTGCCAAAATTGATTCCGTTGTCAAAATTGATTCCGTTGTCAAAACTGAATCTGTTGTCGAAACTGATTTTGTTGTCAAAACTCATTTCGTTGTATTATACAAGATAGGCGTTGTCCATTTTGACCAATGACAGAATCCGATATATTTAAAGTGCAATTAAATGAGTCATTTCGGTAATTCGTTTCGTGACCGTGCATATGCGCACCAGTGGCGTAGCTACTGGGGGACAGGGGGAAGGGGTAGTTCCCCCTCCCCGGAAAATAATTTGGGGAAATTTGATGAAATTGGGAAATTTTATGAAATGATATGCCCTTTTCCCATTTCTCAAAACTTTTGTTTGAATAAGAAATTTTGAGACATTCCTCATACATAAGTAGTACTTTCATGCGACAAATTGACCCAGATTTCGTCAGTGTCTCATCAACCGGCCCGACTCGCGTTCCACGGAAATGTTCTCGTCGCACGGCACTTCTCTTGTATACGCACGGATGTTATGATCAGTGCATTCATGGAAGTACTACCTCCATGGTGCATTCCAGGAGTTTAAGGACAGCTGAAACATAAGAACAACTAACACTAAAAAAAGGTTGTAAACCCGTACTTAAGAATTTAATTGATCACCTTGTGCACAGTCTCTGGGTTGTAGACTTTGGGAATTCAGGGAAGGGATGTAAAAACTGACAAATCACTAACGTAGGCCCCGAGGTTATATTGTCCTACAAGCTAGTAGCGGATGGGGTTTACACTATACCGATTTTACTCTGTGTACATACCCATGGATGGGGCTAATACATAGCCATGGATGGGGCTAAAACAATCCATGGCTTACGATAAACATAACGTTAGTCTAGAAATTAGAATCAACGGGATCAATAGACCCATTTCCAAATAGCAATTACAATGAATTGTGGGATATAGTTTTGGGTGTGCGTCAATTTTCACCACAGTAAAAAAAGATTGATAAAAGTGGCAAACACCAATACTCTATCCCACAATCCTTTGTAATTGCTATTTGGAAATAGGTCTATGGGCTTACTTATATAACGTTACTTAGCCTAATCCTTGGATGCTTACAGGCTAGTTCGGGGAAAATAGCTTTCTGCTCAATCACTTGAGGTCAGTGGCGTAGCCAGGATTTTTTCACCAGGGGGCACTGGGGGGGGGGGGGGCACAGACTCTTTATAGGGCGGCACATCAAATAACTCAGGGATAACTCTGGTGAGACTATCAGAACTACATTTTGTTGAGTCTGACTGACAGCCAGTGGCGGCTCGTGCAGTCGTGGTCTAAATATATGGAGGGGAAAATTTGCATTGGTGGGAATAAACCAACGGCGCCCGAGGCGCCGTGGGAGGGCGAAGCGCTCCCACCTACGGCGTGGGGTCCAGGGGCCCGCATTAGGGCCCCTGGTGGGAGTCCAGGGGGCGAAGCCCCCGGAAGCTCCGCGATATTTACAAAATTGGGGTTATAAAACGAAGCATTTCTCTGCCTTCACATGACATTTAATGAGCATTAAACTGACTGCAAACTTCACCATTATTTCATTGAATTTAGTCTTACAACTGGCTCGAGGTTCCCGTGGCTATGACAATGCATTCGTCTTTCTTTGAGATGAGCAAACATTCTAATTACACGTTAATTAAAATTTGAATTTTCTCTTATGAACTTCTTTTCAATTGATAGCATAGCTAATTAGCGTTTAATCTATCATCATTCGTACTTAGTGTACCAGCTGGGTGAAAACCTACGTGAAGACGATACAGGCAGTATTTGCGGCCTATGTGGTCCTAATCGTTTGATTTCCAATTTTATTTCAAGACTCCTCTTTGAACAGTTGAAAATGGACAAGTTTGTAAACTTTTGACAGTATTCATGTTGCATTCATGTCTCACATTGAGAGGGTTTTGGGAGCTAGATGAGACTGAACAGACGAATGAGCCCCCGAGCACGATTGAGTGCACAGTCATGTATACCCAAGTTGCAATAAGCATTTTGACCTGACTCACCGTGATTTTGTGAGACCGCAGCACAGTTTTCTACAAAGGATACACACGTGGCTGATTAACGCGTTCTTAGTTACCAGTGTATGCATACAGTGCCACTAAGTGAGACCAGGGAGGGCAAGTGAAAGGCTGCCCGTAGTTCGAATTGAAGAAATTGGCCACTCACCTTTCATCATTTCACCAGATAAAATGTAAGTGCGCATGCTCACAACATGTTGAGCGGGGCAGATTGCAATGGGATGGGGGCACCTGGCGGCACAACTTTGCTGTGGGGGGCACGTGACATCCCCCCCCCCCCACGTGCCACCCCGTGGCTACGCCACTGCTTGGGGTCTAACAATAAAAGGGTCCATGAATACCTTGTCCTAGCTAGGCTAGAACTTACTCGGTATACGTAAATGTAGCCTTCTAGCATTGTTCTAACAGGATAACCTGTGTGATCGAGCCACTAGCCTAGGCGTCCTTTCAGAAGCGTACGAAAGGGGTGGGGGAGAATGGGGCACGCCCCCCCCCCTCACGGATGCCATTTTTCTTTTTTCTTTTTTTTTTCAATACGAAGCCATACCTTAATAAAACATATTTTACTTAAAGAGATAGCATATGTGGCACGTACTAGATTGCATGTAAGGCCACCCAATTTTTCAAAAATTTTCAAAGGGGAAGGATTGTCTCTGCAGGGCCCCTCAGTGAGATGCTATATTTTTTAATTCCTATAAATAGGCAAATTCTGTCAAATTTCAATTTTAACTTAAAAAAGGTAGCCTCTGTGTATCCCACTGGTGGCACCCATTGCCTCTAAGGACACCTACTTTAAAAGATATTTTAAAAGGGAGAGCCCACCTCGTGGACTCCTTCCCCTGCCGGCAAAGACTTACAAGACGGGAGCAGGGGAGCAGAGGGTGTTCAGGTGCGGTGAGAAATAGTTTTCCATTTATCACGCAAGAAACATTAGGGGTAAAACAGATGGGGGTTCGATCAGTCACAGAAAATTTCATCAATTCAGTCAGCGTATCTTTAATTTAGACAAATTAGTTAGTTAGTTTTGGAAACAAAAGCTAAAGATAAAAACTGCATGTTAAGATTCTCTTTGCAAGCATGAATACGCAATTTCCTGCCATCTGAGGGGTCTGATTTTTCGAAATTTTCCCTACGGTCAGCGCCAACCAATGGTGGCGCTCCGCTTAGTTAATCTTTAGGGCAGAATAACGTTTTGTGACCAAGGAAAATCGCAAATTGAAATGATCCCTTTCGCCTGTACACCGATCGATGCCCTTTTATTTTGACTCCTAAAAGAATGCAAATTTAATGACTAGTTTAACTTGGTAAGGTGGCGTAAATGGCATAAGAATGCGGCAATGCGCGTAAAAACACAAAAGGTTCCGTTTTATCCACATGAACCACCCCATTCAACTTTTAACACTGTACCTGTCAATGTCGAAAATCTCTCACCATTTTGCATCTAGGCTCCTTGAAAACGCCAAAAAATTTCGAAGGTAATATTAATATTATTATTAGGTAATATTATGTAAGGACATGGTAATACTGTTACACTTGTTAATTTGCATATTTTATATAAAATATATACACCCTGACCCGGAAAAGCTTTGGGGAAATCTCATACCTTTGCCCCCTCTGGAAAATGTCCTAGCTACGCCACTGATGCGCACATCCCCCAAATCGTTTGGGATAAACGAACCAATCCCGCACGGACAACACGTAGGCCTATTCCAAAATTTGAGTTTACATGGAAATTTGGGGAAATAATTCTTTCTCAATCCATCCATAACGTAAGGAGGGGTCTCATGTGAGGTGTTGTGCAATGGATTGTGTCTCAATGGTCTTTTTGATGTAGTAGTACTGACTGTGAGACCCTATTTTCGTTCAACTTGGGCAGATACTTAGAAAACTGGTTGTATGCACGTACTGACGACAACAAAGTGGGGGCGCTACACGCACGGTGTGTATATCCCACAATGTACCCCACAAATCCACGTGGCAATGAATTACCGAACTCTTAAGGAGCCAAACCTCTCACCCCAAACTACAATTTTGGTACAGGGGTACCGAAATTCTCAATTGGCTCAGCTCTTTGATTGACACCTAATTCAAACAATGCAGAGTACTAAAAGCTTATATTACACAGCATGGACGGTACTGAGAGTGTTTTGATTATTAAATTGAGTTTTAAATTTCTTTACTCACCTTGAAGCAATAAACTGAGATTGTATCTGGATGAGGATGAATTTCAGACAACTGTGGGAGGGGCTTAAGTAAGGAGGTTAGGAGAGTTGGTACTGTTTGGGTGAGAGAACTGGGCCTTTAATGTCCGCACACACCGTACATGCCCTATAAACATATCTATGGCGCCCTGTATATGTGCAATGTTTTTATGCCGTCCAAAGCTGTTATGCCGTCAAACTTCCATTCCTTTGTCAAAAATAATTGACAAAACTACAGGAGAAGATCCGGCAGACATTTAGAGAAAGGGAGGGGGTATCTGAAATACAGAGGAACTGGCAGATGATTGGCAGCTTAATGTGATTCGTGTGAAACATTATCATGAATGAAAGGCTTCCTAAGCTGAGCCGTGCCTTCGATTGGCGATGGCCAAGAGAGTACAGACATATTTAAACAAAAACGCAGGCTCTTAAACAGCCGAAAATTACATTTCCCAATTGGTTTGGGCGATCTCTTTTTGAGGAAGAGAATAAAGAGAATAAAAATTACTGCCTTTTCATGCCCGAAGAAAAATCAATTTTCAGGAAACCTGGTATACAGAAGACATGTTTACTTTGAAAATCCCAAATCTCATTGAAAGGAGGCACACGGGGACACAAGGTCTTTTAGGAGGCAAGTTCCCCTTAATTAACACCTTCCTTATCCATGGCGACACCACTGTCTGTGATTGCTTGTTCCTTGGCAAATCAGTGACCATGGGACAGTTATTTATTTGTAACGTCGCATATGAGTTTGATATAACCCTATATATTTTGGGGGATAATTGTTACCGTAAAAGAAATGTTTTCTTCGTAAAGTGGCTCCTCAGATAGGGAAGAGTCTAACTATCAATTTGAAGCAACAGCCAATGGCGACTCAAGAATAAGTCAAAATTGAGGGAGGGGGAAAACTTAGGGAAAAATGTTTGCTGAGTAAATATTGGGTGCATTGCTAAGCCACCCCAAAGCGTCAGTTGTTGGCCAGAATATGTCAAATTGGGAGAAAGGGTCAAACTTTGGGGAAAAATTTTTCGGGTTCATGTCTAAACCGACCCAAAGCGTCTGCCTTAGTGTGGGTTTGGGACTAGGGGTCAAAGCCCCTGGAAACTCTGAAGTTTTAGCCTAAATACTTCTGGATGAAAAAGGAGCAAAGAAATACCACTGGCTGATCCAGAATTTGCAAGAAGTGGGACCGGGCTAGTTGTGGCGGAAAGGATAAATACAGCAGGACTATCTCAGCGCCACCATATTGGCGCTGAGCGCATAAGAAAATTTGTGCACAAACCTTCCAGATTAGGGGCGTTACCAGTCCTGGCCATCGGCGGGCGGACAAGTTGTCCCCTGGCCACCCCACTGGTTACACCACTGCGTAGTACAAATGGCCGGAAACTGCACTTCCGGAAAAAGAATAATATCAACATTGGTGCAAATATTTTTGTTTCTTACGTAGAATGACTACATAAAATTGAATAGAAATGTCACAATTTAAGAACACAACAGCACCTACAAGTGTCATTGACACGGAACGTCAACATTGGTTTGCGCGGAGCGTACTGAAAATTTGGAAAAATCGTATCGCTCAGACAGTAAAAAATGTCATGTCCCAGGCTTACGTGGAGGATTTAATCAGTTGCTATTTTGAGTTTTTGTTTGCAGAAAAAAGGTTCATTTCCATTTATATTTCAGCCTTAGAAGACCATCTAAGCGGAGCGCTACCATCAGCTGGAGCGAAGCGTACAGAAAATGTGGAACAATCGGACCCTTTAGGCCGACAAAAAGGCATTTCTCAGGCTTATAAAGGGGATCTACGCGGTGGCTATTTTGAGCTTTGGTAGCAGAGCATGTTAACTTGAAGCTACTTATTCTGCTAGGAAGATTACAGAGCCAATATACGGCTCTGAATTAGATTACTTTAGAGGAGCGCCACCATTTGATGAGAACCCTGAGACAGACGGAAATTATATTTTCCAGGGTAAGGAGGAGGATCTAAAGAGTTGGCTCTTTCAATCTGAAAATTACCACATACAACATGTACATGCAGTACCATTGGATAAAACGGACTTGTTACTTTTCGGAGGGAAAAAACTTTATAACTGAATTGAAAACATGCTCTTGCATTTAACTCCCTTGAGAATTTTGGCTAAATTAATTAATTAATTCATTCATTAATTAATTAATTCATTCATTCATTAATTCATTCATTCATTCATTCATTCATTCACTCACTCATTCATTCATTCATTCCATTCATTCATTCATTCACTCATTCATTCATTTCATTCATTCTTTCTTTCTTTCATTCATTCATTCATTCATTCATTCATTCATTCATTCATTCATTCATTCATTCATTCATTCATTCATTCATTCATTCATTCATTCATTCATTCATTTGATTTTTCACAACGCAGACATTAACAAGTATAGCATTATCACATATATAAGTAAAATGGTGTGATGGGGAGTACACTTAGAAAACCTTTGGGGCATATCGAGAATATCACTCCCTAAGAGAAACAAAAAAGTAACAATACATATTGAATGGATGAAATTTTCTACGTCACTGCCCGAGCTGCCGACTTTAAATGGTTTTACTTCTGTTAGTAACACTTTTTGAAAAAATGTCATGTTGCGAGATGGGTTTAAAATGAATTTTCAGGGAAGACTTATGAGAAAACATTTTTACACTGTGTTATGTAATTAAAAAAACAATCTATAGATCCCATTTTCATGACCGTTGCCCGAGTTTTAGCAGTAGGGGAAGGATAGATAGCAAGCAACTGGCACTGAACTCCCTCTCGGCTGTCAGTACTCTATGATTTTTGTGGCAATTGAAAGCATCCTCAGAACTTTTTTCAACCTTACCAAATTTTACCATTTCGGGCGAAAGTTTTGGAAGATATGAAGTTGCGTTGAGGAAAAACTTTCCTCACAAGCTACCCGAAAGTGTCGCAAAACTTTCTTATCATTTAATTTTTCATTAAAATTAAAATTTGAACGAGTGTTTTCTGTTTTTCGGGCAAAGATTTGGAAGTAGTAAAATCGGCCATTTCGGACATAATATCGCACAAGATCTAAAAACAAATACAAGCTAAAGAATATTTTTCTTTTTAAGCGGCATGCTTCCCAGATGTGTCCCAATTTGTTTTATCTCTTTGATTTAGAAAATATATATTACCCTAGCTATGATATTTTTCTATTTTTCGTGCAAATGCTTGAAAGACTCGACTGTTTCGGTCATTGCGTTGTGAAAGACTGTGCAACTAAAATTCACGTACTTGCGGTACCAGATGTGTGTCGATATTTTGGAATCTTCATGATTTTTCAAAACATTTTACCACGGTTATGACGTTTCTTCCCTTTTCGCGCATATCTTTTTAATATTTCGGGCGTGCTTAGGAATTTTCTGAAAAGGACTTTTTTGAAACTCAAGAGATCCTCCGATTTTTTCGAAATTCCTGCCCGAATTAATTTCCCAAAAGGCTGATCGAATATTGGAGATTTTTGGGGGGGCGGAGTCTTCCCCCAGTCTTCCCGCCTCGTACGCCGATGCCTGAAAGAATATCTGGGCGGAGCGTCACCATCAGTCATCGCGGACGCGTTCAAAAAGTTGGATCAGATAGTCGGAAGTGGCATTCCCAAGGACTAATAAGTAGGTTTTAAGCAGTCATTATTTTGAGGTTTCTTTTTGCAATGAAATTTTGAAATAAAAAAAAAGGAATGAAAAAGTGAAAACGATTAGAACTTTACCTAACAAACTGCAGCGGTTATTTGCTGTGTGGAAGTGGAAATTTTCGAGGGATGTAAGGGGAGGGATGTCATTAAACAAATATGACACATCACATATAGGCCGATATCAGTTGAAATAGGGCCTTATTTTCAGTTGTTTTATGAGGCAAGAAAAAACTTTAGCCCTTTTTTGGAAGGAGGGCCCTGGTCTCACTCCCTTAATCCGCCTAGGCTGGAAACAAAGCATTCCTTTTCAATGTCACAGACGTAGTAGTGTTACACTGCACCCTCTGCCCTCCGCGCCAGCTAATGTTGGCGTTCCGTATCAATGACAATTGTAAAGGTGCTGCTGTGTTCTGAAATTGATAAAATTTTTATATTATTCTTTTTCGGGAAGTGCAGTTTCCGGACATCTGTACTAAGCAGGGGTGTAACCAGCGGGGTGGTCAGGAGACAGCTTGTCCACGGACGCCCAAAATCGAGAAGGGTGCATAAACTTGGGAAAGAGAAGGAGAGCAGGAAAGAGAGGAGAGAAGGGGACCCGTAAAAAGTCATGCCCCACCGCCGACGGCCAGCACTGGTTACGCCTCTGATCTGGAAGGTTTGTACACAAATTTTCTTATGAGCTACGCGCCAGCCATTGTGGCGTTCCGCCAGTCCTGCTGTAATTATCCTTTCCGTCACAACTGCGGCTTTGACGTTACTGAGGTGCTGACATTGAACACTGCAACTGAATCTAAAGAAGCACACCTTGTTTATCTTGAAAAGACACCATCGTAATTCAAGATCAACATTACGTACTTAACAACATTGCTGTATTGAAATTTTACTTTTTGTGACCATAGATTTATATTGCTTCAAAGTCTTCAGAGTTAGGTTTGAAATCAGCAGCATGTCGTTGGTTAAGTGCGACCCGATCAATTTTTCATTCCTCAGTCTGGTCCGTTCAATCACCTCTCCCATGCTTGATACATCTTGCAAATTCATTTAGTTAAGTGACACCTAACCTACGAGGGAGCATATCCCAATTAGCAGGTGTATTACTGCGTCCATTTGTTCGCCCTCAGATAGAGTCCCTAAAAGGAGCACTTTTTTGATATGTTATGGAATGAGCTGGGGTTTCCTGTAAGTTTCTTCTGAAAGTATATTAAATGAAGTACCATTGGTGAAAAAATGGGCTTAATTGAAGCAATTTTGTGGAAATTATGGGCCTTAGAAGCTGGCGGAGGCATACCGAGATTTTAGTGAAAAACAAGGCTTGGAAAAGGTGGTTTGAACTTTGAGGTGAAATAGCAAAAAATCTTCACGGTCATGATATGGTAAATTGAAAGTGCCATGAATGGCCAACTTGTCAGCTTTCATATGAGGGGTAGCTTGACCCTGGCGAAAACTTTGACAAGCTTTTAGAGGCCCGTTTACTTTTTGAATTTAGTGTGTAAGTCAATGGAGGAATTAATGGGGATATGCTCCCACGAAAGTTGGTGTGTCAGCTACAAACTTCGAAAGTTACCGGCAAAATATCAGTTTAACTTTTGCGAAATAATATTACGTTTAAAGAATCGAATCTGTACGTTGGTATTTCCGGTAAGAACTTCTTTCAAGTCAAACTGAAGGTTGATTATATCGACCCATGTGATGGCAATGATTCGGGATTTGTGGGCAGTGTATTACATTACGATTGTGTGTTGTATTCATATGTGGTACTAGTTATGCGAAATTTCGAAAGAAATGGGGAATCATGACGCGTTCCTTCCAAATTGCACTGAGATTTTGTCTTCAAAAATTTTTGCCAATCGTTTCAAATGAAACAGTACTTACATGAAGCGTTCCATCCGGAGGGCACTGAATTTTATCTTCACAAAACTCAAGCATATTGTAGGCTATAGCCTAGGTAGGGGGCCACTAGCTCCAATACTCATGTCATGTCCAGGAAAATGTTTACTGACACTGACAGGCAAAGCGCCATAAAAAAATTATGGGATGTTGTTTCTGACTGTGTTACTTACAAAATGTGATCGTTTTTGCATGTGGATTTTGTAGACAATGAGTTGAAGTACATACTGTGCAAAATTCAAGGCAATCTGACCAATTTTAGTGCCATTTTTTATTGTATTACTCCGCTCTGTGAAATGCCGTTTTTGAGTAGCTATTACTGCAGGAAACACATCCCTATCATTCAAGGTCCTCTAGCTCAAAATTTCAATGGTCGTGGTATGGAAATTTGAAAGTGCCATGAAAGCCGAGATTGTGGGCTTCGATCAGAGGGGTAGCATGTCCTGGTTGAAAACTTCTACTGGGAGCTAGGAGGCACGGAAGTAGCCTAATTTAGTGTGTAAGTCAATGGGACTTATAGTTAGTGGCCCGCTACCTATAGCGTGCCTACAGTAGGCCTAGACCTAGGCTAGGCCCTATGCCTACATGCAGTGTAACACTTGTCAGTTAGATGATCCTATTTAATTAGCCCACAGTTTACTTGGAAATGAGTAAGCAACTTTGCTTCATCAGTTTGTCAAAGAATGAACTGTCCAGCGTTTTGTTTTACACTCTACAGTACAGGAATCTCAACTGGAACGCTGTTTGATTAAATACCACAACTTCAAAAAATGTAGTGCCAACACTGGTCCGTGCATAGGCTAGGAACAGTACTGAGGTCTGCAGTGCAGGTACTGCACTTTCAGGCTTTGAGACTCCCTCAACCATGTCTCAAATACACCACACACCATATAATTAAAATACTGTAGTGTGTGGTATATTTGAAACATCGTAGAAGTGGCCTGTGCTTTGGCCTAGGCGCATGTGTGCCACACTGAAAAGAAGGGCCTTTCACAGAAAAATATTTGGCGTACAGAAATGTACGCCAACAAATTTGGTGTACGGCGTACACTGCTGCTACAGGGAAAATTACAATAGTTGGCATACAGTTGCAACAATTGGTGTGGCTTATAATTCCAAACAACTCCACCTTGGCGTGTTACTTAAGTTGGCGTACTGTATGGCAAATGTACTTCCGGTGTGGCATGTGTGGGTCATGTATTAAATGTCATAGCAATAAACTGGGACCAGTTGTGGGAGCCTGGGTTACAATTACAAGTAATTACAGCAATGAGAACTTCAACTTCAATGTCCAGTACAAGCATACTGTACAATAAAGGTACAGAACCATCCATCTCAAAAATTGGGATTAGCCTTGTCTCTTTTTTTATGGAAATGTGAATGTCCCAATCGTTAATGCAAAACAATCATTATGTGAAAAAGCCCTCACTCAAATCAACTATCACTTACAGTCTAAAAGTAAAACCTGAATTTTGGGTGGCAAGATGGGCTTCTACTTGATGATTGCAAATTTACAGTTTGTAGCCATCCCAACCATGAAAACAATAAAAATGATAGAATCCAATGAGCCTGTGAGGTGATTATAAACTTTGGGTGCTATGTACAGTAACATAAAGAAAACCCCAACTAAGGCATACAGCCCAAAGGTCAGGTTTTAGGCAATATGTAGTCAAGTAGGGCATTTGAGCAAGGGCTATTTCACCTAATGTTACCTTAAAATAAATACACTGTAGCTGGGGAAACAGCAGGACAACAATAAATCAGATCATTTACCATACTGTACACTACCACTCTGGGCATACTGTAGTACTGTAAGGACTGACACAACTTGCATAATATTATTTTATGATGTGCATACAATACGTGTGGTTTACATTTTTTTGAACAGTTTACCAGGCTAGTTGCTACTGTAGCAGATACCAATTCAGTGCTAGCCTAATAACCTGAGTGAGAAAGTGAACATTCGAAACTGGCTGCAAGGATACAGTACAGTACATCCATAAATGGGTTGTTGGTGTATCATCAAGTTGTTTCATATTTATGGAATTCCAGGGCTGGAATCATTCAAAGACCATGAAGACCATGGCCATCATATTTTTGGCAATGGCCTTGTTGCCCTATAAAACTTAATGACAATCAACTCAATTAATTAAAGCTATGTGGCCTCCATTGGCCTACATGTGAGCAGGCTTGGGGTAATCCTAACCAGTAAACATAATCGATTGCAATCAATTACACATTTTGAAGTAGTTGTAATAGCAATCGATTACTTTTGTGAAAATTGCAAAGTAATTGCAATTGTTATCGATTACAGTACAGTGGCAAAGTAATCGCAATTGTGGTTTTATTTCTGATTACATTGAAGTTGAATTGAACAAAGAAGTTGAGTTACTAAACAATTTTTTCAGTGCTTGGTTCTTCTGTTGGAATGAAAAAATTTAGTTGTCCCTCTTTCTTGGATGTTCCAGCTTAAAATGAGTGAGAAGTGCATGGGTTTGATAATCTCTAATTTGGGAGGACTTGGTTCTGTCCGCTCTTATCTAGAGCAATGTCCATGGCCTTTTTTCCAGTTGTGGGCACTGGATTGTTTTGCCTACTGCATTGTTTATGTGGAAAGAAAATGTTATCACGATTGCAATCATGATTACATTGCAATGTAATCGCAATCAAAATCAATTACTTTCAATTTTAGCTGTAATCGTAATCGCAATCGTAATGAAGTAATCGCAATCGTAATCAATTACATTGAGATGTAATCGCCCCAAGCCTGCCTGTGAGATTACATTGTGGTCAGTACAAAATTACAGTACTTGTTTGACCTGGGTGCCCTCTCAGTTCACAGGAAATGCCCTTCAAACAGAAGGGGAAATGACCTTGCCCTGCTGGAACCATACTGTAACTCCAGCATTGGAAGTCCCATCAGACACACTTCAGACAAATTGTGCCAGTACTGTAGCCTTCGTGGGCACAATGCAATAATAACAGCAGGTGGATGAACTATACAGACTCTGGTCTGTGCAGTGAATCTGATGCAAACCCATTGGGGTTACTGTACATCCATGAATTTTCCCCATATATACAGTAGTACGATCTATTTTGCAAAGCACTTGGAATACTGTAATTGAAATCTGCTCCAAATATTGCACCCTTTAATGGCCTCTAGACATGTATTAAAATCCAAATTTTGAGGTAAAGGGAGGGGCTGGCAAACATACAGAATATCCCCTCCTCATACTTTTCTTCTATAGCCTAAAATGCCCCACTTTACTGTAGGCTAAGAAAAATATTGCAACCCTAGTCAGACCTTTGGGAATGGGGGAAGGGTGGGAAGGAAGGTAAATTTCCCCCTTCCCCCTAACAGAAAGATGGTGGGCAAATCCTCCTCTCTCCCTATTTCATCACCACAAAAAACAGAACATTGTGAATATCTTGGTTTCTTACAGTACTGTACTGAAAAGGAGGGCACCTTTTCAGCAAAGTTTGAAATTGCATACGTGTGAATATACTGTAAAGTGGCCTTTAAAATCCTTCAAATTGCACCTTACTGTACAGTGGGTAACTTGTCATCTCACCCCAAACTGTAATTTTTGTAGTAGTCTACAGAAACTTTCAATTGGCTCATACAGTAACAACTCTCTTGAAAATTTTCCTTCACAGTAGAAGTGCAATAACCTGAGCTGATGCAACAATTTCAGGAAATCACCTCACCTGTATAGCTTGTGCAGGTATTCTTGTACACTTACTGTAGTCAACACAGCAGACAGCAACAGGGCTGGTTTAGACAATGGAACTTGGCATACCTCATTAGAAGTAAAAATGGTAAATTTGTTTTCAGCAAGCCTCCGATTGTGCAAGTATGCAGGAATTCTCTACTGCTGCTCACACTTTGTGAAAGAATACATTGCTGACCTGACCTGGGTAAGTGCACTGTAAATTTAATGTTTTGCCCTAAACTGGAACAACTTGTACTGTATCAGTGATTCCAATTTTAATAATACAACTTGCTATAGTACAGAAAATTCAAATATGTCTGTTTGAAATCACATTGTACTATAAACCAGCTCTGTACCAAATTTCTGTGGAAAGAAATCAGTAGTTTCTTGGCCTTTAAGCTAAGATCATGTGTAGTATCTGTTCTTTACATCCAGTCTAGAATGGAGCCATACATGACAGACCAACAATGTAAATGGCCTGCTGGCAGTGAGGTTGGTCAAGTATTGTCCTTCAGCAGACGTATAGCCTTTTTGGGAAACAGTTTTCAATGTTTGGTTTCACCAAACGTTCCTTTGCCAGCGGGTTGGGAGGACTTTAGAAAAAGAATCTCTTATCTACCAGTGCAACTATGGTTAGATCATCCAACTTGGTGTTGGAAAGTCTGGAAGTTGACTCTTTGACAGGTCATCGCAAGAACTTTGAAACTGAACCTACTATCATTGTGCAAGACTTGAGCTAACTCTTCTTCCCATATTAATTTGCAACCAAAGCTGTTTCATGGCCAGGTTTGCAAGTTATTATTACTGTGCATATTTGTTTAATTTGCAAACCCTTGATGTGGTCTTTTTAAATAAAGACAGTGGCATTTGAGGTAATGAAACCCTCTGTGGCAGCAATAGGGGGGTTTAGGGTTCAATTTCTGCCTGGGTCAAAGACAGGTAGGTTTCTCATCCAAGAGTTTTTTATGGTTTTTCCTTTTGAAAAAAGGTGGAGTTATCTAAAGGTACCAGATTTGGTCATAAGTATTGAATTGGTGACCATCAATGTCAAGTTTTAATTCGTAAACCTTCTGAAGGCTTCTCCCACATTCATAATCACTTAGTTTTGTTAAACAACTGCCATTCAAACATGCCGTATGTGGGTTACTTACCTACAGTAGTTCTCCGATGGATATTAATATTTAGTGCTATAGGTGTACTAGTAAGAATTTAAAATTTACTGAATGATTGCTATCATCATTGCCTTCTCAATGCAAGTTATATGAACACAAGCCTTAGAGTATGCTGAATGTTAATTCTGTTTTGCTTTTATTTCTTACAGTGTACTGGTCCATCTATGCTACCAACCATTGAAGATGATTACATTCTGTTCACAGAACATGTGTCTAGTAGATTTCTATACAAATATAAAAGGTATTTATTTGCAGGAAGGAAATAAATAATTCAGGCTGGTTCATGCATGACTTCACACTTCAATTTACGGTATGTAGCTTTTTAAACAAGGCCAAAATAAGTGCTTATGGTATCATCTTCAGTGATGGTGCATTGGACAACCACTTGGTCCCATTAAAATTTCTGATAAATGTAAAGATTTAGAAATTTCAGGAGTAATTTAATAGTTCACCAGGAAGTTCCTCATCAAGACATGAAAACATATGTGTGTGTAGGCTCTTTGTGCAGTGTGTGACGCAGGTACTGCCCAATTGCATGTAAAAACTGTGATTATCAGTGATGCTATGACTAGGGGTAAGCAACTGCTATGTCTCAGCGCAAGCATGTAGCTACATACAGGGGAACTGTACAGTACATTGCCCTCAAACATGGCTGAAATATTCCATGGGAAAAACTGTGACATCATGTGAGAACTATTCACTGTGCCCAGATGGGGTTTGGCCAATTCAGAAGAAAGTTGTTTTCAACTTGCCTGTCCCTCCAAGAGCTCAGTAATTCAGAGCAGTGTTACAGTACATGATGCAAAAAGCAAATAGCAAGTTTTAGCCATCCCAAGCTGGCAACTAACAATATAATCCAGAAGCTATCAGAGAACTTCCCATTCAGCTATCTTGAGATCAAACAAGTTAAAGGCGTTTGCCACCTTCCAAGATTATTTGCTCAATAGAGCAACAAGGTTGGTTTAAACGGGGTTAACTGCTGCAATAACAGAGACAAGCTTTGCCCAAGAAAATGCCTTTTTCTCGGGTAAAATTGGCTAAAACATCTGATTCAATTCTAGCAGTATAATTTATGAATAAAGCACCATGTACTAGTACTGTCTTTACTTTTCAGTAACATGGTTTTCCAATGATAGTTTGATAGAAACATTTGGCTCATAGCAGGATTTTTTTCATCAGTTTAAGGAAAGGCTTTCATAGTGAATTTTTACAAATTATTTCTTTTTATAATGGCACTGATACAATACTTACTTGCTAGAAGAGATATGTCCAATGGGGATCGGCGAATGTCAATGGTGTTGGGAGCTACTCTATCAGAATGATATTGTCTTCTGCTACCTACCTCTGCTGCTATTGCCCAGGTTGAACCAATAGTTGCACTGTTGAAAATTGTTGTGAATTAACCAGTCAACAAAAAAATGAAAAGACAAGCAGAGATTAGAGAAAAATATTGGCAAATATATGCCAGTATTTTCTGTTATCTGTGTATCTCATTATTTTTTGTTCTGGATATGTTACAGAAAATTTTAACAGAGTGGAAGTAAAAAATTACACCCAGTCCCTCTCAAAGAATATGTAAAGCATAAAACTTTTCCTTTGTCCTATTTACAGGGGTGATATTGTTGTGTTCAAATCCCCAATGGATCCAGAGACTTATCTATGCAAGAGGGTAGTAGCTTTAGAATTAGACAAAATGCCAGAAGAAACATCTTGGAAATATCATCAATTAAGACAGTATGTAAGTATAGCTGAATTATTTTTTTTTAGTCATGCAGTACAAAAAAGTTTTTCAATAGAATTCATGAGTAGTTTAATTGATAGTGTATTAAATACTGTAGTGTGGGATGGTTGGAAGAAGTTCTTAGAAGGTGGCACAGTCTTGTGCTACATTGTGTGGGCACAATTGCTGTTGAAGTATTGTAAAAGCAAACGTTATTTCATCAAGATCATTAGTAAAAAGATACAAGGCAGATGAGTAAACTTTACATTAAAAGAAGTCAGTCAAATTTCTCAAATCTAATTTTCCTCTTAAATATCTCCTCAGCTGGACTCTCTGATATTCCCCCAAGTTCTTGGCATTTAGAAACTGATAACTTATTTACAATTTAGATCCAGCGAACTTAAGTTCACTTGACAAGGGACGAGAGAGTGATCTTGGCAACGTTTACCCTTCTCTTCCCCCTATCCCAAGGAAGGCACTGTGTGGTAGACCCTACTTGCACCTTTGTCCAATACTGTGTAAACTGTGCCAGCTAAGGCATCAAATGGATGTCACATGAACCAGACAACATTTTTGGTTTCGATGATAAGAGAAACCAATGCATTCATGGTGGCCTGTGTGTTTATGTATGTGTGTATGTATGTACTGTATGTGTGTGTGTGTGTGCGTGTTTGTGACACTTTGCTTGTTAACACAATATCTCAAGATAGGAATGTCCGACAGTTTTCAAACTTGGTACATAGATGCGCCATAATGAGAGGAAGAACCATATTGTTTTTGGTGGAGGTCAAAGGTCATCTGGGGTCACCAGGGGTCAGAGCCTGAAAACCTTGTTAACGCGATTTTTCAAGGTAGGAAACTTGGATGGATTTCATATTTGGTTTGTAGATGCATTATAGTCAGTAGATGGTCCCTATTGTTTTTGGCGGAGGTCAAAGGTCATCTGTGGTCACCGGGGGTCAAAGTCTGAAAATCTTGTTAAGGTGATATCTCAAGTTAGGTAGCTTGGATGGATTTCATATTTGGTATGTGGATGCGTTATGGTCAGGACATGGTACCTTTTGTTTTTGGTGTATGTCAAAGGTCATCTGGGGTCACTGCTGGTCAAATCTGAAAATCCCCTTTATGCGATATCTCAAGATAGGAAACTTGGATAGATGGGTATGTGGATGCATTATAGTCAGAAGATGGTCTCCATTGTTTTTGACAGAGATGAAAGGTCATCTGGAGTCTCGAGGGGTCAAAGTCTGGAAACCTTTTTAAATATGATCTTTCAAGATAGCTGTTTGTCCATCTGTCTATCTGTTGTTTGTCTGTCTAGCTATGTTTGGCTTTTATGGAGGTCAAAAAGGTCATCTGGAATGACAAAATTATTTTTTGAACATGGCATGCTAGTATAACATTTGAATGGGAAGATTATAGTGGTGCATGATGGCACTCTTTGAAACGGAACATTTATGTATCATCGAAACCTCAATGCATTTTTGCATTCTGTTTTATACACAGACCAGTATTCCATTTTAACTTTATCAGTTGAAAACTGGTCATTACCTCTTTTAAAGCATAAGGCAGTGCCTTAAAAAATAACCTGAAAAATCATAATCTGTTACAAAGCTCCTCTTACAGTGTGGTGTTTGCCTTAATAGTTCCCTCTGAAATATTTTGAAGGTAGCTATTACTAACCAAAAGATATAGTGAACAGTTTTTCCCTGCAAAGGTTAAAGATCAGTAATAAGATAATTGTACTTGATCCAAAACAAGCCACCCATGAATTAGGCTGACATGATAATACTAATTCTGATTGGTTTAGTTGCACTTTCCCTTCAAAGTGTGCCGCAAGTCAAAAATATGCAAAAATGTTCATTAAACAGCATGAATAATGAATTCTAAGAGTCCAACAACTCCCATGTAGTATAATAGAATACCAATATTTATATGTAATTTTTATAAGTCATTGATACTATAGCTTAAAATGTTACAGATATATGAAGCAAGGGCTACTGCACTTCAACACTTGTCTCAAATTACTGTGAGAAGTGTGGGTTGCTTAGTTAGTTAGTTGGATGGAATTTTATGGCAGTTCCCAACTAACTGATTCAAGTCAAGCTGGCCACTCCTTTTTTCCAGCTGAGTCTCACTGGCTTGTTTTCCTTACTCTGTTGCTTCTGCTAAGCACCAAGCACAATGGCAGAAGGTTCCATTGTAAAGTCTTTGGTGTGACCCGGCCACGAGTCAAACTCCCAACCTCCCGACCAGCTGGAAGGAAAGAAACTAAGGAAAATTTATCTACTGTAAGTTTGATAAAAAGGCACACCGACCAGACCTCTTTAATTTCCTGTGGAGTGTGATGTATATGTAGCATAATGTACCTTGAAAATAAAAAAATCAGGACTTGTTATTTGGGGCTTTCTATATTCGCACATCATGTTCACTATTAAGTAATTTATCAAAGGTCTTTTGAACAGCAGAGCTGTAACCACTACTAGATTCCTTCCCTTGTCATCAGTTTCTCTGGAACACTGTTAACCACACATTTGGAGAATAACACATTTGGGTGAAGACCCAGGATTTTTATCAATTACTTTAATGCAGCTGAGGTCACCCAAGCATAAGCAAAGATAAGGAAATATTGTTCTTTTAGCTGAAGCATGCGTGAAGCAAAAGATAATATTGGACTACAGTATTTTAGATTAGTCATGGTCTGTAAACTTCGTAGCCTTGTTTGCTCATCTCATGTTTGTGTACAATGTCTTCATATTATTTGTTACTGTTTGCTATATTCTCATTTTCTTCACCACAAACACAGGTCCCTAGAGGTCATGTCTGGGTTGAAGGGGATAATAAGGAGAATTCAATGGACTCAAGATCATTTGGTCCGATCCCTCTAGGTCTGATTAGAGGGAGAGCCACCTTTACGGTTTGTACATGTTTGTATTCTGTAAATTGCCTTGCCCTGCTGGAACCTAAATTTCAGACCTGCCAGAAAGAGTAAAAACTTACAAATCTTGGGGCCGTTCCACAAAGAGTTACGCACAATCTTAAGTTTGATTCACCATGCTTAAGCCAACAGTAAATCATACTTAAGATCGTGCGTAACTCTTTGTGGAACGGGCCCCTTGTCTTATCCTCCTTTTATATGGTGTTTCATGGTAAGAAACTTGTTTGTTAAAGGGAAATATTGCATTTTTTTTGCAAAAAAAAATTCATCGTTTTGAAATTAATATTTTTTGATACAGGGTGATAGATTATCAAAAATAAGGCAGTATGGTAGTCTTCTTTTCAAGAAATGAGTTTCCTACAGATAGATATTCAGTGGCTTGTTTCGCAAGAATAATTTGTTCTCCCAAACTTTCAAAATTTTAAATGATGCAATGTCCTTGACTCTTCTTGCACATAGTATTTTGAAGAGATGTAGCCATTGCTGGGGTTTTTGATTAAGACTGAGTTGTTGGATAGCATCTGCGCCATTTTCTTTGTACTCTTTGGTGGAGCATTTTAAAACACAATATTTCCTTTTTATAAATATTAGTCCGTGAACAAGGGATAGCTTCCTCCTCCCTCAGCAGCTACATGCTGGACTTCGGGCAAAACATAGTAGTTGGAAGTAGTTGACATTCCATGTTTAGAGAAAAATCTATGTGGTAACTGGTTTGCCAATTACTGCAAAACTTGATAGCAAAATCTTAGTGTAGTAAGACCGATTTCTGATCGGATTGATTTAAAGTAGAAGAATATTTCCAAGATATCTATAAAGATTACACTTCTATTTCATTGACAGGTATGGCCCCTCAGTGCAGTAGGGTATCTATCAAACAGGTGACAAGAAAAAGCAAGGATGCCAAGCATGACAAAGTCAGGACCTTATGACAGAGGGAGCTGTTCACTGAGGGCAGTGTTGATGGAGGGTGTTAAAATCAACAGGGACAGTGGAGCTTTAACTTTGAGAATAAGTACTCAGGATACCAAAAATATTTTGCTACTGTTTGAAATAGAAGGGAACTTGTGCATATGATATCACAAAGTGAAAAGTATGCCTTCCTTTGGGGGCAAAACAAACTAACTCAGATAAATGCAGACAGCTGATGTGTCAACCAGCAGAAGACGTGTGTAGGGTGCTACAGGTGCAGGGCAAATTCTTATATGTGTGGTCACGTGTTCTGTTGTTCCGCTTCAAGGAAGGCCTCAGTATGTGGTTAAAGCACAAGGTCTATATCCTGTCATGTGGGTTTTCTTTGCAAATTTTTGACTCTCTCCATGGTGAAAAGATTACAAAAAGATGTGGTGCTGTTGGATGATGGTTTTGTATGGCAAGTTATCACTGTAGTTATCTGAATGAGACCAAACAAGGCATAGACGAATTTGTTTTGCATTACTTGTTCACTGGGCTAGCAGATGTCCTCTCAGTCTCCCTCTCTTTCAACCATCAGGTCTGCAGTTTGACGCCTGGCCGAGCAATCATTACCAAAGACTTTCAAATGGAAGCAACTGCCTTTTTGCTTGATGCTCAGCGTAAGCAATGGAGTAGAGAAAATGAACCAGTGAGCAAAAACTGGAAAGAAGTCAAGTTCAGCCCCACTTAAACAATTGGTTGGAAAATGTGCCATGATTGAAACATCATAACTACCTCATCTCTCTTCTCATTTAGAAAATAAAGTTCACCACCTCTGCCAAATTGTAGCCATTGAAATCTTTGAGACTACAATTTAGAATTGTTGGTTCACTTGTACAAATAAGTTGTAACTTTGCTCCAGACTGTTGGATGAAGACTTTTTGAAACCTGCCATGTAGAGTGACTCATTTTGTCTCATGAGGGATGAGTGCTAAATGAAGAAGTAAGATTCCAGATGAATCTTCCTGTATGTTTGTTGCTTAATACTACGACCATTATCACACAGTTCATGAAGAATACAAAGATGAAAGAGTTCAAGAAATTCGCTAATTAAAAGAAATTGGAAAACTTGAGCAAAATTCTCTGGAAATTGATTTTGATGCTCATTAAATTTTGTCCAAGGGTCTGGTGTAATTTCCATTGCATTAATTTATTTAAAAAAGATAAAATGAAACAATTTCACATGTAGACCTCCGTAGCAAAGGAGAACCCTCCTCTCAAGCAGGTTACTATCCTGATTATCAAAGTAAAAGGAAATGAACCGTCTGCTTTGCTTACATCTCACAGACTGTGGTCTCATGTACCAACATTCAATGTAACACCATGCTACCTCAAGCTTGAGCAACGCTGAACTCACATGGGTGTTTAAATTTGGGTGCACCTCAGATCACACGGTTCTGTGGTTTTAAACACTGTGTTTGTTTTAATCAGCACTGAGGTCACCGATATTTATGGCCCTAATGACAGGTATATTCTCACTTTTTACAGTGATTGGTATGTGAAAGATTTGATCTCATTACTATGGTAGCACTATCTGATCAACCGAACTCAGGGTATGTGAGAACACAGACTGCAGAACACAGGACTAACCTGCAGTTTTGCCTTATTGTACACATGAGGTAACACTGAGTTTTGCATGGTAGATGAGACCAAGCCTTAAGCACACTGAAGATAGCTTTTATGTGGGTTGCTATTTTTGGTTTCGATTAAAAGAGAAACCTATGCATTCATGATGGCGTGTGTGTGTATGTATGTGTGTATGTGCGTGTGTATGTATGTGTGTGCATGTGTATGTGTGTGTGTTTCTGACACTTTGCTTGTTTACACAATATCTTGAGAAGGGAAGATCTGACAATTCTCAAACTTAGTACACAGATACCCCATACTGAGAGGAAGAACCCTATTTATTTTGGTGGAGGTCAAAGGTCATCTGGGGTCACAGGGGGTCAAAACCCGAAATCCTTGTTTACACGATATCTCAAGATAGGAAACTTGGATTAATTTCAAACTTGATTCGTTGATGCGTTATGATGTAAGGAAGAGCCCTATTGATTATGGTGGAGGTCAAAGGTCATTTGGGGTCAAACCCAAAAATCCTTGTTTACACGATATCTTAAGGTAGGAAACTTGGATTAATTTCAAACTTGATACGTTGATGCGTTATGATGTAAAGAAGAACCTTATTGATTTTGGTGGAGGTCAAGGGTCATTTGGGGTCACAGGGGGTCAAACCCCCAAATCCTTGTTTACAGGATATCTCATGGTAGGAAAATTGGATTAATTTCAAACTTGATACGTTGATGCGTTATGATGTAAGGAAGACCCCTATTGATTTTGGTGGAGGTCAAGGGTCATTTGGGGTCACAGGGGGTCAAACCCCAAAATCCTTGTTTACACGATATCTCATGGTAGGAAAATTGGATTAATTTCAAACTTGATACGTTGATGTGTTGTGATGTAAGGAAAAACCCTATTGATTTTGGTGGAGGTCAAAGGTCATTTGGGGTCACACCCCGAAATCCTTGTTTACACTATATCGCAAGGTAGGAAACTTGGATTCATTTCAAACTTGATATGTTGATGCATTATGATGTGAGGAAGAACCAGATGTTTTTTCGTGGGAGTCAAAGGTCATTTGGGGTCACATGGGGTCAAACCCCGAAATTCTTGTTTACACTATACCCAGGTAGCATTCCCATGTGGGCCCCATATACGTCAAACCATATGGGTCCCATATTATTTTGCACCCAAGACCCATATGGGGCCCATATGGGCCAGCCCGGTATGCCCTTATGCCCATATGGGATAGTACTGGGGCCCACATGGGGCAATTGCCCAAATGGGTCCCAGCACTATCCCATATGCATCATATGGGTTTCCTGGGCTGGCCCATATGGGTCCCATATGGGTCTTGGGTGCAAAAGGTATATGGGCCCCATATGTTTGTCGATATGGGGCCCATATGGGAATGCTACCAGGGTATCGCAAGGTAGGAAACTTGGATTCATTTCAAACGTGATATGTTGATGCGTTATGATGTAAGGAAGAACCCTATTGATTTTGGTGGAGGTCAAAGGTTATTTGGGGTCACATGGGGTTAAATCTGGAGATCCTTGTTTACACTATATCGCAAGGTAGGAAACTTGGATTCATTTCAAACTTGATATGTTGATGTGCTATGATGTAAGGAAGAACCCTATTGATTTTGGTGGAGGTCAAAGGTCAGAAGGGGACAAATCCTGAAAACTTTTTAACACAATATCTCAAGGTGGGAAGCTTGGATTGATTTCAAACTTGATATGTTGATGCAGTATGATGTAAATAAGAATCCTATTGATTTTGGTAGAGGTCAAAGGTCATTTGGGGTCAAAGGGGGTCATACTCTGAAAACCTTTACAGGACAGCTCAAGGTACGAAACCTGGATGTATTTCACAATTAGTGTGTGTATGAGGTATGGTGAGTTGAAAGTACTGTACCTGTTGTTTTTGATGGAGGTCAATGGCCATCTGGTATCACCTGGCATCAAACTCTGTAAACCTTGTTTGCAGAATATCTTAAGGCACAGTAGAAATTTGGCTTTTTGAATATAGAAGTGTTTTGGTTAAAAGAAAAACCAGTTACTTACAGGTTGAGTCAAAGGTCACTTTGGGTCACCAGTTGTTACAACAAATGTAGCATTTTATTGAAAAGAGCATGTATGTATCATCGAAACCTCAATGCATTTTTGCATTCTGGTTCTCCATACGAACGTCACCTATTTCCACAAAGCTTCTTTTGCTATCCAAAATAATTGGGCTTTTGACCAGACTGGCAACAGCTGCATATTGTTGCATTGTTTGTACTTGTGGGTAGTAAGTCTTGCAAATGTTGAGGGTATGATCAGCCTTAAGACTCACTGCCTTGCTTTCCTTACTCCATTCCCTGGTTAGACTCTACAGACATTCTAGAAGTACAAAAGAATAGTGGGCATTTTTGGAAGTCAGACACAATTCAAAAAAGGTATAAATAGGCCCATAGACAAGGTTAGTTAGTAAGTTAGACAGAGTTTTATGGACCAGTTTCCAACCAAGTTTCCAACCAATTGGTTCAAGTCGACCCGGCCACGGCCTTCTTCCCAGTTGTGACTCACTGGCTTGTTTTCCCTACCCCATTCCCTGATTAGACACTCTGCAGGCATTTTACAAGCAGCAAAGAATACAGGGCATTTTGGGAAGTCAGACACATTTTTAAAATAGAAAAGTAAACAGGCCCATAGACAAGGTTAGTTAGTTAGATCTAGTTTTACTACCTAGTTTCCAACTGGTTGGTTCAAATCGAGCTGACCTTGACCATTTTTCGGGTAGTGGCTCACTGATCGTAGACAAGGTACAAAAGGGAGACCAAGACCTTTCCAGTGTGCAAACATTTTTCCAGGGTTGCCAAATGTATACAAATGTATACAAATGTATTTAGTCAAAGGCAAACTTCAAAGTCTCTAGTCTAGGGTGTGAATTTTTTTCAGGGGGGCTGCCTCCTTCCGTGACTATGGACCTGAAATGATAAAAAAAAAATACACGAAAAGAGATAAGGTAAAACAGTTTATGTCAGAATATAAATAGGTTGCTCTCGGAAGAATTTCTTCTCAATGCAAAAAGTGCAGTTGCATCAGGGTGAAAACAAACAAACATCAACAAATGTGGACAACTGATTGGTCAACTAGTCGAATACTCGTAAATATTCCATAAGAGTGTGGCGAATTCTACTGCATGCAGCCCACGGCTCCTTATATGTCCTACCAAAAATTAGTGGTGCGACCCCGTGTTTCATTGTTATTCCTCCAAAATGAAGTCACCGTGTCATCAATGCATAAGGTTTATTGAAATAAAAAAGGATGCTTCAGTTGATCACATCAGGTGTTATTTACACAGTGGAGTAACTTGGTGAAACTAAACCAAACTACATTCTATACTTCAGCCTGGTATGAAACATGGTTATGAAGTCTGCCTAGAACTCGAGTAACTCCCATCTGGTGATAAGAAAAACATCTTAATTGAACATTTGGTGATGGGCAATTGAGTTGGGTCAGAGGTACCTAGGTTTCTCGATCAAATGACTTTCAGCAAGTTTAATATACAGTATTTGTATGTGTAACAAAGAGAAGGTGCCTTATGCAACACAGTGGTATGGTTAATATCATAATCGAACTTGAATTGGACTGCTGGGAAGTGTTGTAGGGACAGAACTAGTATTAAAAGAAGGGTTTAAGGTCACAACAGGATTTGGTATGTTAAGGGAGTACTTATTCTGAGCATTTCAGTGAAATTTGCATTGAAATCCGATGTGAGGTTCCCAAGATATGAGCACGTAAAGTTGTCACATTTTCAACAAAAGGTGAACTTAAAGCAAGCACAAATGACATCACATCCCCACATTAATGGGTAGTCTTTTGTTTTTCTTTGTACTTCATACTGGATTTTCTCCTCAGCAATACTATATTAATAAAATGCGATTGCATAAGTGGCATGAGAATTTTACAAACTTCGCATCCCCCACGGGGAGGTCATACTCCTATTAACTTCAAGGTTAACACAACAGTCTAATATAACAAAGGGAAAAAAAGCATTCCTTGTCAATGTGAGGAAGTGATATAAGCCCTGCTGCCCTCATACTTACTTTTGAACACAAATCTACTGACTTCATTTACTGATATCTCAAGAAATACATGTTCGATTTGAATGGAACTTTCACCACACTGTGTAGATTCCTCTTTCACATATGAAAATTAAATTTTTGCTTAAACTTCCCCTTTAAGTAGGTGTTTCCATGTCCTGTGTCATTCGAGTAATTTTCAGCAAAAAATAATATTAGAATCATCAGCAATTTTAAGGAGTATTATTTTTTTTTTCAAATCTTGGGGACAAACCATTCATTTTTCTTTCTCTTTCATGGCACAGGTAATGCATATCTCCCTTAGACCTTTATCGTTTTTTGCAAGTTCAAGTTCACTTTCCCGCCAGTTCAAATTTGTTACAAACGGCGTACAGGATGTTCGAATTACAGAAAAATAGATTCAAGTGTCATGACATGCACTTCTTGATCCTTTTCACTACGTTTTTGTAAAATTGTGGGGACACTGTTTGTATATGACCTTTACGTAAAGTCTTTCATAAAAATGATGATTGCAAGTGGCAGCCAATAAGTAGTAATAAATAACGTTTAAAGTTAGTAGTCTGATCATGTGAGTCTTCACTTACTTTCGTGTGATAATTTAGTTTATGAATGGCTATTCAGATTTCAAAAATGTCTCACACTGCGATTGGAGCAAGTCATTGGACCACTAGTATTGGCAGTTCAGCATATAAAACAAGAAAAGGTGCCTTTGTTCTTCTTTTTCTTAGGATGTGCAACGTTTTCTGCGATTTGTCATAGACGATGTTTATAGGATTCCAACGGTAGGTTTTACGTGCAGTAACATGCAGTAGGCCTAACTGTTTGAAGGGATTGCCACATCAGCGGCAATGTGAACATGATAGCGGGACTGAGCCAATGTGCTTGAGGTTCAAGGCCCGCTTCATGACCCAAGCATGCAACGTATTTGTAATTTATGTCAATGACATAGCCCAAGTAAGAAACATCGGCCTCAGAAACGATTTCTTGTGACAGGTTTTGAGGAAAGACGAGGACAACTACCGCATTGACGAAGAAGAGTGGGTACATAGACCAAAACAACATGGCGGAGAACCGTAGAATTGAAAGGAAGGAGTTTTGGTGGAGAACTTTGGATGAAGCTATGTTTCAGGCCAGGAATAGAGTAGTTGGGAAAAGAGTGTGCGGGCACCTAATGTGTCACTGATACGAAAAGGTAGGCTTATGTGAAATAAGCCTACCTTTTCGTGAAAGTTTTTTTTAATTTTTGTGCTCATTTTGTCTTTAATACTCGCTGAGGAAAGTCCCAGGGGGACTGAAAATTTCGAAATATATTTGTAATCTTTCATACTCCTAAAATCAACCAGCCATGCCCTTAATTGCATATTTTTTGTTCCTTATTTATTTCTCGGAGTATGCGTGGAACTTTTCTGTTTTAATATATATATATATATATATATATATATATATATATATATATATATATATATATATATATATATATATATATATATATATATATTTAATTCTGAAGACAAAGATCGTGTCAAATTTTCTGAGGCAACAAGATGTTAAAATACGGTAGTTCACAACTTAAAAGTTTTAAAACGGCAAAACTCAGTTGTTAAAAACGCACTACGTTTCGGGGAGATACACTCCGGAAAGCGAGCCGTCCTGGGTTCAAATCCCGCTTTGCTGAATTTTCCTTCTGGTCTTTTTTTATATTTCTTACCTTGTTCAAAAGGCAATGCCAGTACTTGGGTTGAATAAAAATTCATGACCGAACCATTATCAATTTTTCGACCTATATGTATGTATATATATATATATATATAACGCTAATTCCCACCTTAGAGGGAAATTATATCTGCGCGTACATAGGGCGAAAAAAAAACAATAAAATACATAAGTAAAAGAATTCAATTTCAATGGCCAGCCATCCGTTTGTGTTAACAGCTAGGTGTCCGTAAATTTGACAACATTGAAGTAATTGCATCTACTTTATAATTCTAGGAGGGCGTCATTGTCCGTTTACGTATTCCTATAGAAAAAAGTGTGTAGAGACGTTAAGGCGAAACTTATAATTCGTCCCCAAAATTTTTCCCCCTAGGGTCGACTTTTCAACAACAACTTTCCCCCTAAGTGCCGAATTAGTGATATATATATATATATATATTCTTCCTTCCTTCCTTCCTTCCTTCTTTTTTCTTTTTTCTTTCTTTCTTCTTTCTTCTTTCTCGTTTCTGCTTTTTTCTTCTTTCCTCTGTTTCCTCCTCTTGTTTTTTTTTAAAGGAAAAAACCACACGAAACACATGAGATAATATTACACATGTTGGAAAAGAACTATTTTCAAGTAGTGTTCAAATCTGTTTTGTTTTTTGTTATTATTTTAATTATTCGATAGGCTAATTTTAATTTGGAAAACAATTTCAGTTGGGGACAGTCGTAGGTTACTCACTGTTACTGTTGAATGACAAAACGCCGCCACCTTGAAGATCCAGTTCTCTCCCCACAAGTAGTACCAATTTTCCCAACCTTCTCTCTTAAGCCCCTCCCACATTTGTCTGAAATTCATCTTCAACCAGACACAACCTCAGTTTATTACTTCAGAGTGAGAATAGAAAAGTTCAATGTGTATAATCAAAAACTCTCAGTACCGTGCATGTTGTGCAATGTAAGCTTTGGTACTCTGCATTGTTTGACGTTAAACTGCATCCAGGGTGTCGCTTCTGTTCTATTCAGCCAGTCTAGAGCAGGACCACACATGTTTGCCCTTTAGAGGGCGTTCTTGTCCATTTTGGGACGTTTAGTTCCTTTAGGGAGCAGAACTCCTCCGGGAGTAAATGTTTTGGTTTTCGCCCCTTGGCTCTTCGCCAGAGAGTCGAGGGGACTTTTAGAAAAAGTTCTGCATTGTTTGAATTAGCTGTAAACCAAAGTGCTGGGCCTGTTGGGAAATCCGGTAAAACCCTACCAGAATTGTAGTTTTGGGTGAGAGGATTGGCCCTTTAATTTCACCGGACAAGGATAGAAAGCTTAGTCTCATCAGTTTGCTATGCTTCACGTGCAACCCATTTTTATCTTAAACACAGCAAAGACGATATTCGTTTGAGAGCTGGGAATACCTACAATCCTGGCCAAAATTATTGGGACACATTAAAAAACAGCGCAAAGATTTTTTTAGCTTCTGTCATGCATGACAGGCGCGTATATCTGTTTTTTTTTTTTTTTGGGGGGGGGGGGGGATTGGGGAAAGGCCGTAGCTACGGGGGGAGGGGCATGGTGGGCACGTGCTACCCCCTCAAAAAATATCAGAGTAGAGATCTATTATTAATTCTTCAATTAACCTTTCCCCTATGGACCTGCCTTCCAACCTACAGAATGGCGTTCAATGTATCCGGTGTCCCCTAGAAAACAATCCTGGCTACGGGCCTGATGGGGGAGAGGGCAAAAATTTTCCAAAAGCCGTAGAACCCTGGTCCCGAACCGGAATCGTATGTTATAGCAATCCACCCATACGAACCTGAGCGCAAATGTATACACATGCACTGTGCAACCGTGAGTTGGTTAAATGGAGTTTTACTGCCCAGTTCCAAACAACTGGTTCAAGTCGAACCGGCCACGGGTTTTCTTCCAACGGTCCAATGGCTGGTTTTCCCTACTCCATTGCTTTTGATGAACATCAAGCACGATGACAGTAGGTTTCATTTTTAATGTCTTCGGTATGACCCGACCAGGACTCGAACTCCCGATATCCCGACTGCAAAGTCTGATGCTCTAACCATTCGATCATGCATCCTGTTGCAAATGTCTAGCTATGCAATTGCACCAGGGAGCTGCTACTTGGCGGGTAGCAGCTCCCCTTGGCAACATATAGTGTGTCGCGGGAAATTTTTCCCAGTAAATTGTCGGCCTATCTAGGACGGTATTGCTGGCGACGGAACCGTCAAAGTAGTGATAATCATTAATTTCTGCCAGCGTCACCACTACCCACCATTCTTGTTCAACCTAGAATCCAAAATGAAACAACCATGCTCAGAGTACTTTAATTATGTAAACAACAAGAAAATATTCGAGAGAAAATATGAGTTTCGAGACACTTGATTCCAAGGCATTGGTTTTGATATTGAGTGGATTCCAAAATATAGACAGGGTGGATCGAGGTAGAAAGTTTGATCCCTCTCCAAAAAAAAGTTTTCTTAAGAACCTTCCGGGAGATCTGTTAGACCATGGAGCTTTTACGTAATAGCTCCATGGTAGGGCTGATAGATTCACTTGTTTCCACTAGGCTTCATCAACTTCTATGACCAACGAGCTTTGGTAATCCAATGGCAAGTGTAATTCTGGCAAACTGCTTCTAGTTACTATGTGCTTATTCGTTCCCGAATTCCTGGTGGTAGATCCATGATATGACATCATAAACATCAACAGAAATATGTTGTAAAAGATCATTAAGTTGAATGGGACTATTCCTCGGTGCTCTTTGCTTTGCTTTGAATATTCAGAGAGCCTTGTTTATTTCATTGTGTTTTGAGATCTTACCTAGTGCGCTTACACTACCCTTGTAAAAACGGTGGACTAGCAGTCGACGCGTTTATAATCATCAAAATTGTTCATGGTGACAACATTCAAAAGCCTGGATTCCTAATTATAGCTGACCGAAGGGAAGATATAAAGGTATAAATGTTTTGATGATTTCTTCAATCTTTCTTGAAGTATTCAGTTTGGTTCACAATAACATCGAAGCTTTGTTTTATTTTCAGTTCTGTAATTTTTCGTCGCCTTGTTTATTGTCAATGGTTAAAGAACCGTTAGATTACATGGGTAAAGTTTACACTTAAGTTTGTGACGTTGTAACTCGTTCTACATGGGACAAAGTAAGCGACACTTCGAATATCATGTCACTTAACACCTCAGGTCCATCAAACAAAATCCTCAAGGCTCCCTGATGGCCTCACATTTCAACCCCATCAACCTCCATGCAGAAATAAGCCGTTACCGTGTAGCCATAATTTGCCGTGGGTCTGACCGTGACCGTCTAACAACTGGCCTGTCATGAAGTTCGGTACACCCTCGCCACATGTTTTCAAGGTCACGTAACCGTACACGGTATGAAATATTCCCTCCCTCTTCCCCGGTTTGCTAAATTTCAGCAGTTTTACTAGATTCGTTGAAATGTTCATACATTTAACCACACACAGTCAGAGAGTTATGTTCGTTCATACACATAACTCTAATATATGGCAAAAGTACCCTACCTTACTGATCTACAATTCCTTAATGACAGTAAGTAACCCGGATCATGTACTCAACCACGAAGTTTTATTAAATAAAATAGAAATAATTTGGTTTATGAATGAAGGGCAAGCAGCTGATATGTACCAATTTTTCACAGTATACCCAATATACATGATGAAAAATAAAACCAACTCATGCTGTAAAAGCTAATACAATCTCAACTTAGTTTTTGCGCTAATGAGCATTCTTCAAGAGCTCTAGATCACTGTGGTAAATGATCAAAATCCAGACTTTAAACTAATTTGCTTAGGTGAAAGTATTAAAAAAAAGGTTCCCGTCTATTTCCTCCAACAGAGTACGATGGAGCCCTTTGGGTCATTGCATCGACACTTTCTTAGAGGACTACTCATCATGTCAATTGTCCATGACAGGGCGTGGTCAATGGAGATGAACGAGGGAGAGGAATCAGATTTTGATGTACTCATATCACCCAATGAGACTACAACGGTTCTGTTTGTTGGTTCCACAGACACTGTAACTTTCACCATCATTGATAGGGGGACGGAGGAAGAGTTTTCTGTTGCTCTTGAACATTTAAATGACGGCTTTGATCTCTCTTTCGACTACCTGGAAGAAACTTCATCGGTCCATACGGTGAACGTGACAATAAACGTCAACATAACGGGTAAAAACCTGGTCATTTCGGAGTTCAATGTTTCAGCGACGAAAAAGAACGGGAGAAAGACCGTTTTATTAACTCACTACGTAAAAGTGAGACGAGCTCCAAATCCCGTTGCTCGCATTGTTCGGTACGCGGTTACTCTTATTGGCATCATTTCCGTCTGGTTAATCGGCATCACATCAGAAGTTGAGCTGATTCGCGCCGTCCTGAGACGCCCGTTTCCTTTAATCATAGGTGTCATCTGCCAATTTGCCATTATGCCATTCAACGCATGGGCACTTACAAAGATTTTTCAAATCGATGACGCAGCTGCTTTGGGCCTTGTCCTTTTTGGAACTTGTCCCGGGGGTACCAACAGCAATCTTTTCAGCGTCTTACTCGATGTGGATTATGTCCTTAGCATAACAATGACCCTTTTTTCCACCATTATGTCTCTAGGCATGATGCCCCTCAATCTTTTGATTTACGGATCTTCTTTTGTAGCCGCCGGCGAGAAGATTCGTACCCCTTTCTTGGAGATATTTTTGCAACTTGTTCTTCTCGTTGTTCCGTTAACCATCGGAATATTTATAGGGTGGAAATGGCCGAAGGTTAGACAATCTGTCGTCAAGTACATAAAACCGGTAGCCACTGTTTCTATCACTTTAGGCTTACTCTTTGATTTGCCATTTAACTTATACATCTTTGATTCACCATGGCAATATTATATTTCGTCACTGCTCTTTCCAATTACCGGTGCTGTCATTGGTTTCTGCATCTCTAAAATTGTCAGATTTCAAACACGAAAGGCTATAACAGTTGCCGTAGAAACGGGTGTTCAGAATGCTTTAGTGGCCGCAATCATTCTGACATTCTTTTATCCGCAACCTGAGTCAGATCTCGCTATTCGTTTACCCTACCTTTCCCTCATTTTCACGATATCCGAAGGATTGACGCTGTCAGGAATCTATGCGCTGCTGAAGCGTTTTTACTGGCATGACGTTCCATACAAAGATGATTCCGTAGATGAGACGGGAATTGACTTAGAAAAGTCTTCTCCAAACAATATCACACCGAATACAACATCAGAAGTTGCTGCCAGTCCAGATTCTGGGGTAATTCTTGTCTCCACCGTCAGTAGCAAGGATGACTCTATCGGACACTTCAACTTTGCATTAAACAAAGGCGAATGATGTCAGTTGGGCATACACTCCGAAAGATGTGTTTAAAAATTATACCTTTTTTCTGAACTCTTTTTCCCCCACATTGTAATCTTATTCTTAAACATTTCGCTTTGAAACAAGTTTAGTTACTAAACGTTTCATGTTTTTATTGCTAAACATGTTTAGAATTTAATCGTGTTTACAAAGATAATAGGTTGCAGTGAAGAGATTGATGACGTACTGACTTTTCCAGGGTTTGCTTATAATTAGTCACTCGGAATGAGAGACATAGAATAAATACGGGATTAGGGGGATGTATAAAAGGTACAACTCCCCTTTCCGTTTCTTTAACAGAAAACGTAACTTCAGCATTATTTCGGGGCATTTAGTATTTAGAAGATGGCGCGGTGAGAAACTTGGGTCTTGAAAAAAGAATTTAACATTTAAATTCATTTTTGAAAGCGTTCTTGCAGGGCAAAAAAGGCCCAGTTCTCTCACACCAAACAGTGCCAATTCTCCTAACCTTCTTACTAAAGTCCCTCCCACATTTGTTTGAAAATCATCTTCATCCAGATACAATATTAGTTTATCGCTTCAAGGTGAATATGGAAAAACTCAATCTATATAATTAAAACACTCTTATTACCGTTACTGCTGTGTAATATAAGCTTTAGTACTTTGTATTGTTTGAATAAGCTGTCAGTCAAAGAGATGAGCCAATTGAGAACTTCGGTATCCCCGTACCAAAATTGTAGTTTGGGATGATAAGTTACGCCTTTTTAAATTGAGTGAAAGAAAATGTATTTTGAATTGTTTTACACAGTGTGAAAGTAAAGTCAACATCTTTTGAAGGAACTACAGATTCTAAAACACATGGTCACACATATTTTGAACATTGTAAAAGGCTTAATTACTTGCAAAGACACCAGTCTATGGAATGCCATGGGAAGATCAAGGGAGACAGGACTTCAATGAAGCTGGATAATGACGGTCCGTTGGTAAAGTTCAGAACGTTTTACCATGATGTTTTTATTGGGAGCAGTTACAATTGTAAGATGTATGGTAATTTTTTACCTACGGAGAGATCTTTTCGGGTAGTAGGTTTGTAATGGTGACATACGGTACCAGAGAGACAGATGACTGTTTTAAAGGTTATTTATTTAAAAGCTTTACCCTTTGATTTTCACATTAATTCGTTGTACTTGAACATCTTGAAAATAAGAGCTCACCCGGACTGTGTGTTAACAATGCAATTATGTTTGGACAACTTGTTCAAGTTTAGCATGAGTGTTTATTTGAAGGGGTATAAAAATGTGCTTCCAATAGCATCGTTTTATTATTTCTTTTGAACCAGATGTTTTAAAACATTTCTAAGCAAATATATCCCCGCAAAGATTACCATCAGTGCGTAAGGGCCATTTATCTGCAGTTAGTGATAAGGCAATCTGTTATCTGACTTTAGTGGAGGGGTGCAACTCGTTGATCTGCTGATTGCTTTTTTTTTTTTTTTTTTTTTTTTAAGATTGATGTTGTTCATAAGGCATGAAGCATAAAAATTGCGATAATACAACTTTTGGCAAACGAATATGTGTATGTAGTAATTAGAGAAGTCGCGATATGACAAGCAAGTCCATACCTAATTCAAAGTAGAACTAATACGGTTTTAGCAGGGAGCTGCCATTGACAATGGCAGCTCCCTGGTTTTAGCTTGTCTCTAGTTTGATCGGGAAGGTGCTCGAGTACGCAAAGCACAAATTATGTTTCCACATTAGGATAAAAACATTTCCGGACAAATATTCACCTGGTAAATAATCCCTGGATAATACCACCTGGGACGAATGACCCCGGTAAAATTGCCACCGACTTACGAATACCTTCTTAAACAACCACCTCAGAGGATTTTCTACCGGGGACTATTCCACTGGGACAAATACCCTCTAGACAAAAATTAAGGAGTCAGGCGTGTGACTGCTTTTCCCCTTGAAAAGGTTTGATAAGGTAATGTGCCCTTGCACTACATATGCTATATATAGTGTCAGTAATGAAAGTAGTGAAAGTAGTGAAAGTATGTTGTAGATTAACTTCTCAAATTATCATAAAATCAATTTCAGGCGAAATTGTCGGCCGGAAGGCCCAACAATCGCCGGGAGATTTTAGGTCACCCTTTCTGAACGATCGGCGAACGGTCACAAATATGTCCCGAAATCATCCCGGAGCTGTCCAACGATGACCAAATACTCCCATTTAGTCACGAAATATACTTTTTCACATTTGTTTGTTGATAAATTATTCCGACTTTCCTGAAGACGATAAATCCCGCTTGTTTGTGCTACGAATTTGTTTGCAGTACACCTGAAGTTAGTAGGCCATCCTGAAACACAATGCGTGATGGCAGCTATAGCATGCAGCCATGGCCGTCGCCAGGGGGTACCGAGGATCCTCCAGACCCGCCTGAACCCGAAAAAATGGGGGAGGGGCGTCGCCGCCGGGTGTGGAGTGTCACCGGGTGTGGAGATTTTTTTAAAATGTGGTCGGAATCGTGTATGTAACGGCCAATCAGCAATCTTTCCTACGTTTTACTGCTTCTAGTCTATCACTATTCGCGTCTGTGAATCCAGGCCTGTATTTCCATCAGTCATTTCCGTTCAACCTTTCTCCCAGCCTAGGCTTCGAGTTCGAAGCATCGCAGGCCACAGTGTTACTCTAGCACGGTATAAGTTCGCCTCAGATATAGTCAGTTTGTAGCAGTAAGGGTTGGCGTTTAACGCTACCGAATCCTTCGCGAATTTAGCAGTACAACACTGTGGCCTAGTTATAGTCTAGCCCAGGTGCCAGTATTTCGTATAACAGGAATCAGTCATTTCATTCAAGTTGTGTTTTAGTGTAAAATAGTTTATAGTTCAGTCGCGGATCCAGACATTTCAAACAGGGGGCTCAACTTAGAGAAAGGGGGTAATAGGGACGTACGGTGATTCTCTGTCTGTATATCTCTTATAAAACTGATGATTACAAATAGGGAGCTTTTATGAGGAAGAATTCGGACTTTTATGAAAGAAAAGTCGTCAAAACCGCACTGTATTTGATTGGTGTCTCAAATGTCAAATTTCTGAATTTTTTCACTTTTTCGAGCCAGGGGCAATCGCCCCTCTTTCCTGTAGCTAAGTCACTGCTCTTCAACATTGATCATTGATAAAATTTCGACACTTCAATAACCAAAGAATCAGTCTACACAGAATACTCAACTGACAGGGTGGAAGGGTATCTGATGATAGGTGTATTTGAGAGCATAAATCACGACCCCTTAGACAGCCGGTCTCGGGTTTGTATGTAGTAGCTAAGATTTCTGAATTTTCTTTCAAGTGTGAATACCACTGTATCAGGAACGTATTGCGTCGCGCGAATCTTGCCGAACTTTTGCCCTTTTTAAACAAAGATATGTAGATATGGAGCTTGTACTGCCGAGAGCTTTGGATTCTGGGTTTCCTGTTAGAGAATCACTGAAGAATCTGCACTTTCTTCATATATTTTTGACATATCTGACAATGATTGCACGACGACTGACTCGTGTTACTAATATTATCTAAGACCTGACACTCTCCGATGACATTTAAAGTTTTCCAAACTTTGTTGTCCTTTTTAGAAAAAATTATTTCAAAATCAAGAGCTGTCATTCAAGAAAATTTGGAATTCTTTGAAAGACAGTTACAAAAGTAGCAATAGCTGCCCGTGTCTCTTGATGATGTGGTGTTACATATGGTAACATCCGATTTTGTCATTTACAGAGCTCGGAAAAGTTTACCAAACTGAATTATGAGAGAGGAATGATGCATTCTATGTTGCCGAAATGTTGCCTTTTTTGAGATTTGGAAAATGCCAAAAAAGGGGCTTTCTGACCAGGGAAGTGGGGAACGGAAGCTTGCTTCTGCCCCTCCTTTTTTACTGGGAGGCTTTCTCCCCCAGCCTCCCGCTTCCTACACCTATCGAATATCGAATTCTACCCGAAAGACCTGGCGGATCGCCACCATCTGTTGGCGCGGAGCATACAGAAAATTTTGAAAACCACAAACACTCAGAGAACGCCGAAAACGGCATTTCCCACCGCCTTGTAAGTAGATTCTAAGTATCATTGTTTTGAGCTTTCGCCATTACGCCACATTGTACACATGGGCTGACGTGCGACTGTGTGAACATAGTTCAGTCGGTAACGCTGATAACGTGATGACATAGGCCTATTGGCCGACAGCTATTCACATTATTGGAAACTTGTTGTTGTGGCCAGGGAGTTGCAGCTCCCTGTTGTGGCGATGGCAAGGCGGCAGGAAAGTAGATAGCAGATAGCCTATTCACCGGGTCTTATTAATATCATACGAGGTTTGCGTATTTGGATTTGTTTTGAGAGGGAAAGGATGAGTCTCAAATAGCCCCTCGTAGATAAACATTATGCTTATTTTAGTGTAGCTGTTATTGTTGATGTGGCAAAAAAGGGGGACCTGAAGCCGTACCCCCCCCCCCTTGGATCCGCGCCTGTAGTTTTTAGTCCCCGTCACGACGTTGGTTCATAATCGTGGACAGACTCATTATTGGAGGAGTGAACCAAATTAGAAACCGACTAAATTTTGAACTGTGAGTGTTTGATCCTTAATACAGTTGCAATCGTGTTAGGGGTCAAATTTATTCGTAAGTCAATCATTAATATGTGTTTTCAAGGAGAATATAATGTTTAAAATTATCAATCAACCTCCCAGATACAGTTAATCCTTCGCCTGAATTTTCTCTTGGTATGCACCAGATTGAGCCATTTTAAGTTGAAAAATTGCAAAGCGCCCTACCATGGGAGGGGGTCCTTCCATGCCCACTCCCATTCTGCTTCTTCGTGGCCTCGTCCACAACAATTACTTCACTCACATGCTTGAATTTCAAAACTAACCCCTTGTTGAAAAAAGCTGGTGACGGCCCTGTGCAGCACCGCAATACAAGATTCAACACAATGCCATTTGCTTTGGGCGTGCACATACGTAAAAAAGGCGAAAGTTTGTATAAGTATTGCATAAACAGAACAAAGACACTGTCTTCTGTATAAAATTTTTAGTGAAGATAAAAAGATAAAAAGAAAGGTTCCACTTTATTTTGGGGAATATCACTTCTTCCCTCTCTTTCAAGTAATATTTCAACATATTCTCATCTTGAGGACGGAAAATATGCAGTTTGACCAGTTTGGGAGATAACCGCTTTCGGGGGAAAATGAGTATTACCCCGATTGGGGGAAAGTTTGTCTGTATCAACGGTATGAATATTTATAAGCACTTAGTGTCTACCTCTTCGCAGTAGTCGAATTGTTTGATGAATGTGTGTATATTCAATTATGCGGTAATAGTTTAGACATAAAAAACGAAATAACCATGGACCTTCAACTACGTATTTACAAACAGATGTGTTTGCACGACCCACTTGCACAATTTCAAGTGAAAAATGGTGTACAAAACTTGCGGCTGCGTGGAGTCTATAAATTAAGCTTAGGACAAAGAACGTAGAAAAGTTGGTCGATTTCCCAAAATCGGCGTGGTAAACAACCAACATGACGAAGCTTTTTTATTCCCCTATCAACAGAGTTTTTTAAAATGCCCGAATTTCTCTTTCCTTAAATCGATAAAAATTGCAAGGATGTTTTGAACGTTATCTCCGTTGAATTTGCGCGGTAGGATCGCAATGCATTGTGGGAGAAATTTGAAAATGGCGCCACCCATAACAAAATAATCCCCCGATCGGGTGAAAATTGATTTCCCCCGAAAGAGGTTATCTCCCGAACTGTTGACTCTTCGTAAGTAAGCTCTCACTGTTTCGGTTTTCTCGAAAAGCTTGTGACGAAGACCCTAACCAAAGTCTCGTTGCGTTTCGTTATTGTTTTTTCACTTTAACATATGTGCATACAAATAGAGGGTATAAATATTACAAAGTAACCAATGTACAAAGCAAAATGAAGTACACAAAAAACCCAAGGGGCTTGAGAATGTGCACTCCCAATGAAAAAAAAAAAAACAAGCAGACTACAAACAAGCAAACAAACTTTACAAGCTAGGAGACCCACCCTTAACACATGGGGGTCGATTTGGGGGGACAGGGAGGACACGACCCCAGTTATTTGAGTGGAGGGGACACTAGCGTAAGAGTCCCTCTCCATGTGACCCGAAAATTAACCCTTTACCGTTATTTGGATCCTTTTGGACCCAAACGGAGAGCGCGGTTGTCACACATCTTTACTGTTTCGAGCGGAGCTCAAAACTGAGGGTAGCTATCCGGAAATTCGGCCACAACAACGAGAGAGACAATAGTTTAAGGTCATGGGGTCAATAGCCTACGGAAGCTCATGCGGGGCGTGCTACGTCCGCTTTTGCGCCCCCTCCCGAGGCGCGCAAATATGCCCCGATTGGAGAACAACGGTAAGCTGGTAAGGGGTTAAAAGTTAGGTAGGCCTACTACCCCGAACTACTGTAAATTTTGGGGGTAGTACGTACAAATAAACTAAAAATGTGGAATAATTGATACAGAAAATTGATCGTAATCGGTAGAGGGGTGTCTTCTATCCATTTCGATCAATTTTCTGTATCAATAATTCCACATGTTTACTTTGCAACCCCCCCCCAAAAAAAAAAAAAAAAAAAAAAAAAAAAATTGGTCGCTCCGCCTGCTTGCAGTCTCATTGATGCTTTCATTTCGGTCTCATATGAAACATACTCATACTAATTATTCATCGGTCTCTATGATTATGTTGATTGTTCGAGTGCATAGGCCAGCAGGTGTGGTTATGAAGGGGCACAAAATTTGAGAATTTGAAGAAAGGAAATCTTCGCAATCCCCTTCTGTTTTTAATGAAATCTGTAATCTTTAGTGGATGACCAGCCTGGCAGGTTGACATTGGCAAACACGTTTAAAGGAAACTGAAAATGTCTCGGTTCACAGTCTGCAAATAACTTTTTAAGAAAAATAAATGGTTTATTAATGCAAAATTTCCACACGAGCACATCCCACGTTCGTATAACGATGCGACCATTTCGTATTTAGACCATTCTCAGAGAAGTAAAATCACACTGACGTTTGCTATATCATAAGAGACTTCAATCTTGAATTGCATGGAGGCACGTCTCCATCCTTTGTCTGCAATTAGAGTATTATAATGAGGTGTCCTTCGAAAGGGCATCTTTTAATGTCTTTTGTAATCAACAATCTTACACCGGTTGGCCTATGGTCCGATGTCTCAGTAGCACCAGTGAGTACCATCCCCTCTCCCTCGACCTGTGATTTTCCGGTAGTAGACTGAAGTGGGCATTTGATTAACCCTTGGATCTATCATTTACCATTTTTGTTAAAATGATTCCCAACTATTAGAACTTTTACATAAATCCTTCGCAAACTATCACTATTTTCGTTATTACTTAAAGAGTGCACCTGGTATCTAAATTCACGTTGACCATAGTCCGTTGGAGTTATTACCCACACTTTCAAGACCATGTTTTGAAAAATTTGGAGATTTCCTAGGAACTCAAAATATTGAAACATTAAATACCACTTTGCATCAGGTCCCCCCTCTCTTACAGTAGGCACCCAGCGGCGTAGCTACGGGGTGAAGAAGGCTCTGAAAAATGAAGAATTCCAAAATTTGCCATTTGTGAAACCGATCTACTAGTGAGTCCTTGGGCTAGAGAGGGTGTTCGGTACCAAATTGGGGCACAAAATGTGAGTTATATCAACTTATTTAGGTATATCGCCTAAATAAATTTCTGCAGATAGACCTTTCAAAGTCACAGCTTTAGCCTACTAATTTGCATAAACAAAATGTCCGCCGCTGAAATTTTAAATATTCGATTATGGTCATTTCTCGACAAAAGATTGGGGATCTTAAGTGAAAACAAGTACTAATTAACGTCAAGTGACGGATACCAAGAGTACCGCAGACCATAAGTTCGTTCATTTCAAATTGAAACTCATTTGCATAAATACAAAACGGTAACAAAACTCAATAACTTTTGCGATTTTTTAATAAAAAAATGTATGAAATATTGCCAACTTGACGACTAATAATAATTTTTTCTTTTATTTATGCTCAGCATTGTTTCAAAACATAAGTGTAACACACCTTCATGTTATGCAACTCGTATCATTATAAAAATAATGAATTTGCATAAACAAAACGGCCACCACTGAGATTTGGACACATTCACCTTTGGCCATTTTATAACTCAGGAATGGAGTACCGAAGTGGAAATCAGAGTAACACTAATGTTTTACATACTAAAGTAAAACTCAATTATAAATTTGTGTATTTTAAATTGCAAATCATTTGCATAATTCCAAACTGCAGGTGGCAAAATTACCTAATTTGGGTGAAAACTTTTACAGGAAACTTACGGAATATTGCCTAACTTAGAGCAAACTACAATGCTTTTTGTATTATCCAAGCCTATCATGATTTTCTACGTAGATACATGTATGCCTGTTTATTACCATAGTTAACTGAACAGACATGCTAATTTGCATAAACAAAATGACCACCTTTAAAAATTGAAAACATTTACTTCTCTGATTCATTTCTCGACTTTAAAGGAATTTTGAAGTGGAAACAAGTTCTAATTTAAAGTGTGGTATACCAAGGTAATTTAAGCCATAGATTTTTTCATTTTAAAAGGAATTTCACTTAAAATTAATCCATAACCGGTGGTAAATTTGCATACTTTTTTATCTTTTTCGTAGAATATTATGGCATATTATCATTTTTAGAGCTTACAACAAGGATATGTGTATTATATTTGCTTATCACGATTCTAGAGCACAAGTTTAACATATGTCCATGTTTACTCGTCCATTTTATACTGCAGACATGCTCATTTGCATAACTTAAATGGCCGTATATTTGAAAAAACAAATGGGCGTCATTGACATATTGAAATGCTCTATTACCATTTCTTGACTAGAAAAAAGTAATGAAGTTTAAATGAGTACTAACTTAAAAAGTTTTTGTATATGTTAAAGCACACAATAGAAATATGTGTTATATCAAGTAGAAAGCCATTTGCATTTACCCAAAGTGGCCACAAATTTGCATAGTTAAGGTCGTTTTTTTCGATGAAGAGAAACTGGTGTCGGCATTTGAAGAAATAATCAGTATTTTAAGGTATCTTTGCCCATGTGTGGTCAATATCACTATAACAATAACAAATAAGCATGTTACACATCCTTCATAGTGGTCGAGTTATAGCCATTGGCATAAGTAAATTAAAAGCTCCTGGTACATTCCCGTGGTCATGAATTGACTTATATGTAAGAAATTAAAGAATATTGAAGTGGAAGACAGAGCTAAGTTCATCTTTCGCATTTGGGAATGAAAAACCAGTAGTTTATTTTATTGTGCATTGAAGCTCATTTGCATGATTCAAAGGTAGTGAATAATTTAAAATTTACATCATTTTTTTTTATTATTATTATTAACGGAAATTGAGTGAATGTTTCCATTTTAAGTGGTGGTGCCAACGATGTTTAAGCAATTTTCGCTCACTGGTTTTTCTTCAACATCATACCAATTTGCACTGCCATTTAATGATGAAGATATATATTAGTTTGCATGTAACTTGAATGGCCGCCCCTGATACTTTGATTTTTGTTAAAACAATTCTGCCTCTTGAAACGACACTTCTGACTAAGCCAATAACATCATGACTTGCCGACTTTTTTACAATAAAAAATCGCAAATAAAAACTGATCTTAGTACAAAATGTTCACAGCTCAAATAGAGGCTGAGGGTGTGAAATATAGCTCGTATGTTAGTGTAAACACAATTTTCATTAATTTCGGCATTAGAAGTATCTATGTAATATGTTTTTCGTGGCAATTATCAACAATTTGACCGATTGGTCTGGGGGTTTTCAATACTATCAGTATATTTTTATTCTCATGCAGAATTTTTCCAAATATGAACTCATTTGCATAGTTCAAGATTCATTTGGTCTCTTATTTAGTCACGGAATTCAATTCTTGTCAAATAATACGTGGAAATACAAATCAATTCTTAAAAATCTTGAAAGGGTGACTATAACAACAGCCTACTTCACTGCTGGATTTGAAAATCAAGGTCATTGTGTATATGTCCAGTGTTCAAGGGGAAGAATGCACTTTCCTTACAAAAAGTGATAAACGCTTTATGAGAACACAAATAATTTACATGTGGTAGACTGGGGCAGCCCACTTGGAGAAAACTTGTAATAAGTGGTGACAGATATGACGGATGTGACATACAATACCACACCCCTCCTGCCTGAATGTCACACCTGAAAACTCAAATTAAAGTGAAGAAACATGTGACTATTGAACACATGCTGCAAAACAAGACAAAATGTGGTAATGGAACTGACGCATCAAACCTGATAATTTTCCCTTTTTCACCTCAGCTTGCCATACGCAAGGGTGTGTGTGTGTGTGGGGGGGGGGGGGTAAAGTATGTATTTTCTTTTCCTAACATTGTCACATATACAAAATGTGGTAATGTAGGGCAAAGCATTACACTTTTGAAAAGTAGGTTACAATCTTAAAAAAGAACCTGCTACAGTATGAAATGCAAATTATCACCATTTTTCAGATTTCAACATACTTTTGAACAGCTTAATACGATATTTCAAATGAAGTATTGCAACTTTTGAACTGAAGCAATTCTTATGTAATGGTTCCTGGACTGGGTGTGAGTATTAAAGTGGAAAACAGAGCTACATTAAAGTTCTGTTCTAGAAATTAACTAAAGATAATATACTCTTTTCATTTCAAAGTGAACCTGACTTGCAAAAGTTCAATTCTGTTTGCACAGCTTCATCATTTTGTGAAACTGTACATGAAATCTGACTGGATATTCCTATTTTGAAGTATGCATCCAAACTATTTCCACACTTTTATATTTACTCTTTATGCCGAACAGGTGTAATTCATTCTGTATTTTTCATAACCCATTCAGTGGTTAAGAGATGCTTAATTACAGATAAAATGGCTGACTTTGAAAATCCAGAGTACGGGCATTTTCTTGCATTTTAGTGATGAAAATTAGCAGTAAAGTGGAGCCAGGACTGATGTGAGGTGTTTAGCCAAGCAGTTCATCGACCAATGTTTGAATTCTAATTGCCTTCCCGCATTTCCATTCAAGTAATATTTTGTCAATTTGTGACTAGCTGTGGTGGTTTTTGATTCCTTGCCGAAGGCAGGCAAGGAATCTATGCGATGGTGATGTCGTGTGTGTGTGGGTGTGTATGTGTGTGTGACGCCTGCTTGTAAACACGATATCTCAAGAAGGGTAACCCCCAGGGATCTCAAACTTGGCATGTAGAATGTCCACATTGAGTAGACGGTCCCTATTTTTTTTTGGTAGAGATCAAAGGTCATTTGGGGTCACCAGAGGTCAAAATGTAAATACCTTGGAAATTGCTTGTAAACACGATATCTCCAGAAGAAAAAATGTGAGCAATCTCATACTTACCATGCTGATTGTCCATATTGAGTAGATGGTCCCTATTGTTTTTGATGGAGGTCAAAGGTCATCTGGGGTCACCAGAGGAAAAAAGGTCAAAATCTTTTAAACACTGTATCTCAAGAAGGGAATATGTGAGGGATCTCATACATAGCAGGTGGATTGCCCATATTAAGTAGATGATCACCATTATTTGTGGTGGAGGTCAAAGGTCATTTGGGGTCATTAGAGATGAAAAGCTCAAAAAGTTGTAAACACCATATGTCAAGAATGGTAACTGCCAGGAATCTCATACTTACCAAGTGGATTGTCCATATTGAGTAGATGACCCCTATTGTTTTTATTGGATGTCAAAGGTCATTTGGGGTCATCAGAGTTCAAAACATCTAAACCTTGCAAACACTACATCTCAAAAGAGTTTAACTGTTGAAGTTAATATACATGAGCGGTTAGGGTTAAAGGGTACGAATAATTTGGCATGGGTAATGTATAAGGCATAGGTATATAATTTTTTTGGAACAGTTCATTAACTTCACTATGTAAATTCTTTAGTGAGGTAATTTTGAAAATGTATTTGTAAAGTACTGAAGCAAACTCATAGGAAGAAGGTCTTAGGTGCACAAAAAGGCACATCACATGGTAGAACACTGTGCAGTATGTTGATTCTGGCATGAAATTGTACCCTGTTATTACATTAAGTTCGAAGTATTAATACATGAAAAGTGGGCAGAGCAAAATATAAAATCTTAAATGGCAAAATGTGCTCATCAGGTTAGCATACATACTTCAATGCTTATGGGTATGCTGATTTTGCAGCCACAAGTAAATAGATTTTCATGAAACTGATGTGGAACATGTGAGTTTAAACAGTCTGTACAAGGGTCATTTAGGGACATAGTCTGAAAATATTAGAAGATGCTTCTATGCACACTAAGTAGATGACTGATGTGGAACTTCATAAGTGTAAACTTTGAACAGAGAGTATTCTGTGTGATTCACAAGAATCTCTTTTATAACATACCTACATTGCTTTTTCAATAATCTTAAAGGAAAACCTGAAGAAAACATTAAATTTAGTGGCAAAAAGTACTAATATTTGGCAAATCTTGTGGCTACTGTCCTCATGAGGACATGTGCATGCAAGCATGCATGAATTGGAAATGGGAATTGATTAATTAGATATACCACAGTTAATTAGCTTTACAAAAAAGAACCTAATTTATACTGATCATTTGGTATCAAATACCCTTCAGCGCACATGAACTGTAATTGCCTAATAGAGTGAATCAAATTGTGACTGACCCATTCTTTGCCATTTGGTCACAGTTATCTGGCCTTATTTTTCACAGCTGACTGCCAGTTATCCCCACAACAGTGTCCTGAAGGATTACCTCATACAAACATACAGCTCAATTGACTTAAGCTTTTTACTGTATAAGTGGTGTTAATTGACTCTTATAAACCCTCTGAAGAAAGCTTATTTTTATCTCATTACATAACAACCATGGCAGCCCATTGTTTGTATATACTCCTATTTTCTGCCATTCCCTGCATGCATTTAGTACTCTATTTGTGGTCAAAATGTAAGACCTCCATGAAAGTCACACCTCTGCAAAATCAAGCATAAAATAACTGTCCACATTATCTTGTCTCATCTGACCACAAATAAAAGTTGTTTGCCTAGCCATTGTCTGGGGATGAAGAAGTTCATGTACACTTGATCATGTTTCTAAACTAAAAGTCATCTTAGAAATACTGTAGCTTGACACCCTTCAGAAATAGTGTCCTTTACATAAAAGCTGGTGGAATTGAACAAATAGTGTGTTTGTATTAGGATTTTTGTTGAACACAGATTGAAACATTGGCGTCTATCTAGATTGGTGCTTCTGCTTTACATTTTCAATATGCTCTACATTGATTATTAATCACTTAAGTTTCATTGTAAAATTTGTTTTAAATTTTTGATAGCATAAAATGTATTAGCATACTACTTGCCTCATCTCTGCATATGTCTGGATAACTGCACCAAAAAAGTAACCCCTATGTGAAGGATTATAGTTATGTCAAATATCATCATCGAGTGGGAATTCTTGTCTCACATTTCAGTTTTATCCATGTCACTATCTCCCCCCCCCCCCCCCCAAAAAAAAGTGTATCATTAAGCTTAATGCATAAAACCATTGCTTCAAGATTACCCTTAATGACACTTTTCAAAAGTATTAAGATTTTATTTTGCATTGCTGCTGTCGTTTAAAATTAGTTCAGGTAATAAGAGCAAGCATAATGTTGTATACTGTGTATCAAACAAGGAAAACTTGTACTATGTGTTATGCTGTGCCTACAGTATAAGTAGACAAAAGGCAAATTAAAAGTCTTTTGTTAATTTGCAAAGGATACCATAGACAATGGGTGGGGCATTTCCCCTATAAAGCAAAAATTGCCGTCACTAATAGCCAAGGTTACACATCTCTGTTCAGATGTCTCTTTAGGCTTGGTCTCTTATACCCCGCAACACCCAGTGTTAACTCGTGTTTACAATCAGACAAAACCGCAGGCTAACCCTGTGTTTTCTAGTCTGTGTTCTCACATACCCAGTGTTTCGTTGATTGGATAGCGTTACCATAGTAACGAGGTCAAATATTTTAGACAACGATTACAGTAAAATGTAAGAAAATACCTGTCATCAGTGCCATAAATACCTGTGACCTTGCTTGATTAAAGCAAACACGATGTTTAAAATTTGAGGATTTGAGGTGGATCGAAATTTGAACACCGACCCTGCGTTAACCCACGGTCCCACGTTACTCGAGCGTGAGGTAACACAGTGTTACCTGGAGCGTGGGGTATGTGGGAACACAGTTTTTGATCCAATGCATGTAGGAGAGTGTTTGGATAAGGGCTTGTTTAGACACTAACCTCAATAGCAGACTTTTGGAAACATAGAGGCATCGGAACACAGAGACTTCAGAAGGTGAGCTGTCCCCATTGATCAAACTTTGGATAAAAATGGTTTCAAAATACCGCTTTATCAAGTAACGAGACAAAACAGTTTTCTGGCATGTTAAAGCTGTGTGGGAAATTCCTCTTGTTTGTGGAGATCAAAGGTTTGAGGTGACAAAAGATGAAACCCTTTATACATAATATTTTTAGGGGGATAACTGTGAGGGATCTCATACCATTGAGGTAGTACTTCCATACTCATACTGTACTAAGCTTAATTTTGAATTGCTCATGTTGATGGACATGTTGGTGAGGTGATCACTATTGTTTTAAAGGGGTCGAAAGGTCATTTGGGGTCGCATGAGGTCAAAAAGTTTTGTCCTTACTAGTAAGATATCTCAGTTCAGTAGGATAATTGTAAGGGATCTCATGCATGTCATGTTTGTTTCCATGTTTGCTATTGATATATCATATGGCAAGGAATCACTAAGCCTGTTGGCTTTCTAGTTATATTTAAGATATTCATTTTAGCGGTCGGGATGATTTTTTCACTTTTCGTCACTCATGGTAACACGGCTGAAGCTGTGCAACCATGTCACTAAAACTGTGATATGGTGCATAGCTTCATATGGATGTATACAGTAATGTATGTATTGGCTTCCTACATTTTAGACAACACGAATGTCTCTAAGTCTGTAAAAAGGTCAATCATAATCCAACAAACCATGTCCAGAATGACGTATTTCTAATATACCTATGTCGTTTCCAACTGATTTATTTCGGTCATAAATCCTAAATTTCTCTAAGTAGCAGTTTTGATTCGTAGTTGTAACAGTCTATTGCAAGCACGACTCAAAAATTATGTAAATATGTCTTCCATTTCCATTGTCTTAATATCTCTTGGATAGGGTGTAATGCCTTTATGGCTTACTTCGGTATAATCTTAATCATTCATTGTCATTTAACTTATAAATATGTGTTATTTTTAAATGCATTTCACTGGTAGTGTAAGCCTACTTTTACTTTCAAAAAGTTTGTCAAAGAAAGGTGAATGTGGACTGTTTTAGAATGTGCAAAAAGGAATAGATGTTACGGGATGTTTTCTGAGTAAGACAATTATAACGGTGTATAATATGTAATTCAAATTTCTTTCTCTTGCTTAATTTTTCTTAGAGATCCACGATAATGGTTAAACCTTTTAAAAGCAGCAAAATTACAAAGAAGTGTCCTTATTCTTTACTCAGTTCCTCATATATATTTGATCATTCGTTTATACATGAAAGAATAAACTTGGCTATATTGAGCAAAAGGACCACCCCCCCCCCCTATTTCTACAACAAATCAATTAACGTACAGCTGGTACTGGGAACTGGGAAAATGATTTAGAAGTCAGTACTATACATAACTCTTCCTTCTTCCCGACCCAGAGGTACAATTTGGTAAAGTAAAACTGGTGTTTAAAAAAGGCTTCCACTTGAAATTTCAAGGTTTACATTGGAATTGCAGGGTCAAATAACCATGCGTGTGAGAAAGCTTAAAAACACCAAAATAATATGTCAAAATGACATCATTGCAAATGAAGCCTGGATGAAACAGTCACAAAAAATTGCTTGGATATTGACGAATCATCATATGTATGCGAATAATGTTCAACTCAAACTGGATCTTTACTATTGCAACATTTTTTTACCTTCATGTCAGCGTTCTTTTGGTTCAATGTTTCAAAATCGTCACTTAAAGGACCAACGTAATTCATTCAGTTCATGAAAGCTATCACCAAGCTATCAACTTCAAAGCCTTCTTAGGCAAAGAAATGGATAAAATGGGATATTTCAATATTTCAGCTTAGACTATTGTGTTATGCAAATTATCATGCATATGTTAGTAACTAGGTTACATTACATGTGTATCTTACATTTTATGTTGTTGAATAATACAAGGCTGAAATAGTAAAAAGTCTTTGCCCTTAATAACTCTAAGAAAGGCAATATTCCATAGCTTTTCATGAAAAATCACTAAAATTATGCAATTCTGACGTCATTTTGGAATTATGCAAATGAAATTCAATTTGAAATAAAGAAATATACAGTTGGTTACCCTCCAACCACAGTTTTGTATCCAAACGTTAACTTTTAAATTTGTTTTCACCTCAATACCCCATTCCTAGTAAGTAAACCAATGTCCCACAGTGAATATTTCCAATTTTCAGTGGTGGCTATTTTGTTTATGCAAATTAGCAAGTCTCTGGCATTGAATGGGCCATGTAGCATGACGATTTGTTGCATACATATTGTAGGAAACTTTCGAGCTTAAATTATTGAAAAGTCATTGTTATTAGCTCTTTACATGACGATAATCGATGCAGGTTTATGTAAAGAAATCACAAAAATTATGAAATTTTTCCCGCTTATGTTGATTTATGCAAATGAATGTCCACTTGATATAAGCAAATGTATAACTTTTGTAATTTTTGTATTCAACACTTTGGGTTAGCATTTGTTCCCACTTCAATACTCCTTTTCTGAGCCAAGAAATGGTCAGAACGAAATATTTCATAATTTTAGCGGCGGCCATTTTGTTTGTGCAAACTAGAAGTAAAAAGCTGTGACTTTGAATAGTCTATCATGCAAAAATCTATTGAAGTGATGTTGCTGAACAAGCTGATAGCACTCACATTTTGTGCCCCAACTTGGTACCAATTATTTTTCCATCCTGGCCCAAGGACTAAGTTCTACCCCAAGTCGAGTCATCCCAGGAGTCTAAAAATGGAACCTAGCTACTGCCGTTGTGCGTGAAGCTCCGAATAAGCAATGGAGCAAAAAACAATAGAGTGAGCCACAATTGGAAAAAAGGCCACGACCGCTCCGACTTGAACCAAGTCGGGCGGTCATGGCCTTGGAGGTAAAACAAAAATTACTCTACAAAAGCACGCGAGTGTTCACTTCTTAAACGGCTGATTTACGGATTGATCAATTTGTAGGTCAGCATGGGCAGATGTTTAACTTCTCTAGGGAATCTTAGGAATTGTTTCTAATTCCAAAGTTTAGACTTGCAATGAACTTCTAGATGAAATGTTTTAAAAATGATTGAACAACTAATAAAATAACAAGGAATTTTGATCAGTTAAGTGTATCATTTTTGTACTACGTTGCTACTGAAGTCTCTCCTTTCATTAGGGCCGGTGTTTAAGGGGCATGATTTTTTTGCCCACAGTATTTTATATGGGTTCTCATGCATACATTCATATAACTGAAAGAGGGAATATGTTCGTAGTCCGCTCGCTCATAATCAAAGATATGATAACTAACGTCCAAAATAATTGATAACTGCAGTACACGATCATTATAGCTATTTCCCATGGATGTTTCAGTTAGATGAAATTTAACGGTTAGGTTTATTACCAAAATATATGACATAACATGCACCATAAACGTAGATAAACGGTTATAACATGGGACGATAAAAGATTGTTGCTCTCTACTAAATATTCAAATCTGTATATCCATATAACTAGTTTTATAGTCATACCTGCCTGCTCTGATATAGCTTACCCATTAATAGTCTCAGAAGTCACCCACCAGAGGAGTTGATCTGAGTGACTATACGTTCAAATGCGTGGATTTCGAATTAATATTGAAAAGAAAGGTATACGCTTTTTTATTATTTTTTTTTTTAGTATCTTATTTCAAAAGTCTTTAGTTTTGCTTAATTATTATATGGTAACTTTTGTTTTGATTTTTACTAGTATTTCTGCAAGTTCATCCATCATAAAGTAGCATTTGATGTCTCGTAGGATCCCTTTTCACTGTAAAATCATTAGCAGTGCCATCATATTTAGCTACAAAAAGTGCATATTCTAAAACACTAGCATAGTCAAGGAGAAAATCGGGCAGTTTGTTCCTTTAGATATAATTTGTAATTCCTGCAATACGTTAAATGTTTTCAACACAAAACTGAATTCAAAGGAAACTGATATGGCACAGGATTTTAAATAAACACAGGGAGCACCTCATATCCACCTCCCTAGACCACAGACCTATGAAACGCTACAGGGGACACCAAATTTCCAAGATTTGGGCAGAGGTTTCAAAACACAAAACAATATCTAAATCTGAAACAATCCACTAGCATATTCGTATTTACGCACGTTGATCTTAAGTTCTTAGAGTGCTAGAACTTTACACAGATTTGCTGGACAATAAAAAAAAAAAAGAAAAAATCAGACTCACGGTAATATTTTCGTTACAAATTCAGATTAAAGAAATTACTCGAGATAAATTCTGGTGGCATATAAAACCATTTATATTCCACAGGCTCACTTCTTTGTTTTGGAAATATCATTACCCAAAATGGTAGAATATTGATCGGGTTACATGGCCCCTTTTTGTACGTACTGCATGCCTCATTTCTTAAGATATATCCTAATCTCAAGCACTCTTAATTAGGCCTTTGTGCAATTCCTTTCCCTGTTTGATATGGAAAGGTGAATCTGAATTTTGCATCCACAGTTTTTTTTATAATCATAAAAAATGATGTATTTACTAGATATTCGTGCCGCCCAAACTGGCCTTGTTGCGCATCCACTCAGTCGAAAAATAAACGACCAGTTGTAATTTTAATTTTTCATGTAAAGAACTTTGCCAAACCTTATTTAGGGATAAATGTAAAAGAATAATTTCGCTGCCTAGTAAAATAATGTGGACGAGATCTTACGTTATCACGTGTTGAATTGGTATAAAATCTTTCTTGTAACTGAACAACTTTCGAGTTTTCCAAATAGCTTATGCTCGTAATGATCGTTTGTGGCAGTTATAAAGCTTCCAAAAGTCAAAAATTGCAATCGGATCACCTATTGCAGCCACAGGAAAGGAAGGGTTAAGTCCTTCTTGCTATCTGGTCATCATGTAGGTTTGGATTCCACTATATTCTCATTGGTCTTACATGTCGTCTATTTAGTTTTGAATAAACTCCAGTCATATAGAGATCTTGCACATAGCGTAATCCTTTGTTCCACGGCGTTGTAGGCGCATCATCAATCAATGGCAAATTTGTAAGGACCCCCTTGAGAGGTATAAAGCTTTAGAAAGTTGGTCCTACTGTCGTCTATTTAATTTGGCGCCTATTTCATAGTAGTTCAACCAAGTGCTTTATTGCTTTTCTACCAAAATAACGTTACCGTGTCGGCAATGCATGAGGTCTATACCCGAATATTGTTACCAAGTGATCTTTGCATTTGTCGGCCATTTATGGGACCATCTTCTACTTCCTCTCGTGTAACTGTCCCATGAATAGATTCTTATGGGGCTGAAGGCAGCCATTTGAGACATTTGTAATAAACAAATATTTCTAACATTATGACTGATGGATCACAGCAGTTAATCAGCATTATTTGACTGTAGGAGTCATCTTATCACCCACTAACCCGTTGCTCTATTTCCTCCCACAGATCGTTATGAATTATTTTGCATTAATGGGGTCTATAAATCGATACATTCTCATCGGTATTCTCATCCTGTTATTGGTCCATGACAGGGTGTGGTCTTTGGAGATGAACGAGGGAGATGAATCAGATTTTGACGTACTTATAACACCCAATGAGACTACAACGGTTCTGTTTGTTGGTTCAACAAAAACTGTTACTTTCACCATCATTGATAGAAGGGAGGAAGGAGAGTTTTTTTGTTACATTTCAACCATTAAATGACGGCTTTGATATCTCCGTCGAACACCTCAATGAAAGATCGAGATCGGCTGCTGCGAGTACCGTGACAATAAACGTCAACATAACGGGTAAAAAACTATTGGTCTCGGAGTTCAAAGTGGTAGCAACCAACGAAAGAAAGAAAGGGGTAAAGACCGTTTTATTAACTCACTACGTAAAAGTGAAACGAGTTCCAAATCCCGTTGCTCGCATTTTCCGCTACGCCGGGTCTCTTGGTGGCATTATTTCCGTCTGACTAATTGGCATCACATCAGACTTTGAGTTGATCCGCGCCGTCCTGAGACGCCCGTTTGCTTTAATCATAGGTATAATCTGCCAATTTGCCATTATGCCATTCAACGCATGGGCCCTTACAAAGATTTTTCAAATCGATGACGCAGCTGCTTTGGGTCTTGTACTTTTTGGAACTTGTCCCGGAGGTAAAAACAGCAATCTTTTCAGTATCTTACTCGATGTGGATTATATCCTTAGCATAACAATGACCCTCTTTTCCACCATTATGTCTCTAGGCATGATGCCCCTCAATCTTTTGATTTACGGATCTTCTTTTGTAGCCGCCGGGGAGAAGATTCGTACCCCTTTCTTCGAGATATTTTTACAACTTGTACTTCTCGTTGGTCCTTTAACCGTCGGAATATTTATAGGATGGAAATGGCCGAAAGTAAAACAATTTGTCGTCAAGTACATAAAACCAGTAGCTGCTTTTACTATCTTCATATTCATACTCTTTGATTTGCCATTTAATCTATACATCTTTGACTCACCATGGCTATATTATACATCGTCACTTCTTTTTCCAATTACCGGTGCTGTCATCGGTTTCTACGTCTCTAAAATTGCCGGATTTCCAACACGAAAGGCTATAACAGTTGCCATTGAAACGGGTGTTCAGAATCCTTTAGTGGCCGCAACCATACTTACCTTCTTTTATCCGCAACCTGAATCAGATCTCGCCATTCGTTTGCCTTACCTTTCTATGATTTTCACGATATTCAAAGGACTTACATTGGCAGGAATATACGCACCGCTGAAGCGTTGTTACTGGCATGGCGTTCCATATGAAGATGACTCCGTTGAAAAAAAAATCACGCACGCCAGAAATTTGCCTCCTAAGAGCAATGAGGGCATTATCACACCGAATAAAATATCAGAAGTTGATGCCAGTCCAAATTCTGGAGTATTTCTTGTTTCCACCGTCAGTTGCAAGGATGATCCTATTGCGGGACAGTCTAACCTTACATTTCGCAAAGAGGAATGACGTCAGTTAGATATAGAACCGTTTTAGCTTTTAGATCTTTTCATTTCGTTTACTAGAGATGGCCTAGGCTTACATACTCGCAACAGAACTTTCCACTTCGTGACTCACCGTTACGTCTATGGTTTAGGGACGTCGGAGCCTGCTAGAGTGCCAGTGAAGGAATCGAGTTTTTATCAGACTTCTGCAGTCTGCTACAGTAGTTCGAGAAGTCTTAATGACCACAACTTTAAGTCAACGCTATACAGGCCTAGGAACTATTGTTTGGACTTGAAAATTTCATAGGGACCCAGCCTTCAAGCCCCCGTGGCAGTTACGCTATTTTTTTGAACGTATGCCGTCGGTCAGACTAGCATGTCCAATCGTCGTATGAAGTCAGTAGTAGTAGTGATGTTGGTTGACCAACCAGTAAGTTGTGTTCGCTCACGTGATTTACAAAGTAGGGGAGGGGGGGTAACCTCTGTTATGTGAGGTTTAGTATTCATATGTTTCAGTGGCGTAGCAAGGATTTTTTCCGGGGGGCAAAGGTATGAAATTTCAACAAAACTTTTCCCGGTAAATGTGTATGTATTTCATATAAAATATGGAAATTTACAAGTATAACAACATTACCATTTCGTTATGTAATATTACCTGCATTTTAATCTTAAAGTAACATAAAGCAACTGGAAAAAACAACTCTTAGGATATTATTTTGGTCAACAATATCTGGTTCATTTGCATTTACTAACGCAGTGGCGTACGCAGGATTTCTCTGAAGGGAGGGGCATGCAGTATTGGCTAAGGGGAGCGATGTCCGGAAAATTTTTGACGTTTTTAATGAGCATAGATGCAAAATGCTTCAAGATTTTCGACTTTGACAGGAACAGTGTTAAAAGTTGAATCGTGGTGGTTCATGAGGATAAAACAAACTTTTGTGTCTTTACATGCATTCTTATGCCATTTATGCTACCTAACAAAGTAAAACTTGTCATTAAATTTGCACACTCTTAGGAGTCAAAATAAAAGAGCATTGATCGGTATAGGATTTGTGGTTCTTCTTGGCCACAGAACGTTATTTTGTCATAAAGATTATCTAAATGGAGCGCCACCATCAGTTGGCGCGGAACGAAGAGAAAATTTCGAAAAATAATGCCCTTAAATGGCCGGAAATAGCATTTTCCAGACTTATACGAAGAATGTGACCAGTCACTATCTTCTTTTGCCGTTTGCAATAAAATGCTCCCTTCAAAAAATGTTCGCAAGCTACATGGTGATCAGAGAATTAAGAGCTATTTTGGCCCAGAAATGTAGTTTTGCCCAAAAGGCTGAGCGAAGCGCCACCCCTTAGTTGGCGCGGAGTGTAAAGAAAATTTCGAACAATCAGAACCCTCATATGGTCAAAAATAGCGTATTCATGCTTGTAGAGAGAATCTAAACATATAGTCTTTATTTAATCAATGCCACCAGTGGGACACAGTGTCTACCTTTTTAAGTAAAAATTGGACTTTGACAGAATTTGCCTATTTGTAGGGATTAAAAAAATTGGCATCACCGAAGGGCCTTTGCAAAGACAATCCTTCCCTTTTGAAAATTTGTGAAAAAGTGGGTGTCCTTATATGCAATCTGGTGCCACATATACTATCTTTTGAAGTAAAATCTGTGTTACTAAAGTTTGACCGCGTATTTTCAAGAACAAAGAAAAATGGCGTCTGTGAGGGGCATGGTCCCCCACCCCCTTTCGTACGCCACTAAAAGGAGGCCTAACAGTGGCTCGTTCACACAGGATATCCTGTTAGAACAGCAGTCTGTTAAGTGTAGAAGGCTACAAGGTACTCATGGACTCGTTTATTGTTACACCCCAAGTGAGCAGAAAGCTATTTCCCAAACTAGCCTGTAAGCCTCCAGGGATTAGACTACGTAACAAAATCTAAGTATGCCAGAGGATCCCGTTCATTCTAATTTCTTAGACTAACTTTAAGTTTCTCGTTGGCCATGGATTGTTTCAGCCCCATCCATCGTTATGTACACAGAGTAACATCGGTATAACTACTACTAGCCTGTAGGACAATATATTAACCTGAGGGGGGGGGGGGGTCTACGTTAGTGACTTGCCAGTTTTCACATCCTTTTACTGAATTCCCAAAGTGTACAACGCAGAGACTGTGTACAAGGGGATAAGTTCGGGTGTACAGCCTTTCAGTGTTAGTTGTAGTGTATCAGCTGTTGTTAAATTCCTGAATAACCTGTGCACTGAAATGCAGTGATCATAACACCCGCGAGTAGGGCCGGTTCATGCGACACTGACGAAACCTGGGTTAATTTGTTGCATTAAATGCGAATTATGTATGAGATATTTCCCACAATTTCTTATTCTAACAAAAATTCTAAGAAATTTTTGTTACAATAAGAAAATTCATCAAATTTTCCCAATTTTATCAAATATCCCCAAATTATTTTCCGGGGAGGGGGGCAAGTTGTCCCCCTGCCCCCTCCCAGTACCTACGCCACTGATATGTTTATGTACATACGGCTTCTTACTTACCAAAGCTTTGCAACATTTCAGTACAGATAACTAATATCATGCTTAAGTTTATCATGGGTAATTGGGTATTGGGGAAATGCCCTAACTTCCCAGTATGCACAGGATTCCCTCTTTCTCGGCCCTCAGTTGGCTAAGATCATGTGTAGTATCTTTTCTTTTTATTCAGTCTAGAACGGAGCCATACATGACAGCATGACAGATGAGTGATGAAATGGTCTGGAGGTTGGTTTGTAAAATGTTGTCCTTTAGTGAACGTAGCTTCCTTGGGAAGCAGAACTCCTTCGGTAGATGTCTGGTTTCGCCGAGTCAGGTAATATGAGAACTGTAGAAAAACTGTTCAGCCTCTGGATCACGCTTCAAGAGTGTTTGAAGTTTAAAGGCAGTCATTCGTCAGCCCAAACTACAGTTTCAGTATGCGTACATCAAATTCAAACAATGCATCATAGCTAAATTACACAGCATGGGCACTGAAAGTGCCTTGATTACACATTATGGACTTGTATGCCCACTGAGGCAAGCCATGAAGCAATAAACTAGGATTGTGTCTGGATAAAGATGAGTTTTAGATAAATGTGGGAGGGGCTAGAAGTAAGAAGGTTGGGAGAATTGGAACTATTTGGGATGATGAAAATATGCCTTTAAATACCCCTTTTCACTTCTATAACAGGAAGCTCACCACTCAGGTGTACAACTATAACATTACTTCCTGCGCATTCACCTATATGGAAGATGGCGCTGTGCGGGTTGATCATGATCATAAAAATGATATCCCACGTGATTCCATGTTTGAGGAGGGGAGTTGCAGAAAAGCAAATAAAATACGACCCTTTTTTCGTTATATAAATTGAGGGAAGTGGTACAAGGCCATCATTCTTTGAAGAAGCTCCACAACTCAATTGCTCAAACGTATTATGAAAAGTGTGAAAAACTATACTTGCAAAGACCCAGTATAATTAATGGGCCAAATTCAAGGTGCAAGTCATGGGAGGTTTAAGAGGAACGTGGACTGCATTGAAGCTGGCTTATGGCGCGCCGTTCGTAAAATTTAGAGGGGTTTTGCTTCTTTTTTTTTTTTGTCAGAAGCCTTCACAATTTTTAAGATTTATGCAAAACTGTTTACGGCCGGTGAGGACTTGTCTTTGTATTTAGACGTGTGACTGCCTGACTGGAACGTTACATGTTAATGGAGCCTTTAGCTCTCTTCAACTCCCTATCATGCCGGGCCGGATGCATGTTTCAACTGTTTTATACAACCTTACCCTTCGATTCTCACATTCGTCGCTACTTGATCATCTCGAAGATAAGATTTAGCTCACCCGAGAGGTGTGTTTACAATATAATTATGTTTGGACAGCTTGTTCAAGTGTACAATTAGTGTGTACTTATAAGGGTGTATTTAAGTGCTACCAAGAGCAAGAGCGGCGTTTTAGTAGTATTCCCACCACTTCTACTGAGTGGTTTTAGAATCCTGCATTCTGATGGGTTAAACTTTGACGGGTTATTCTCCAACACACCGGCCGTTATTATGATTTGCAGAAGCCATTAGAAAGACACTAGAAATTAAAAACCAACAAGGACATTTTTGGGTGGTAGAAAAGGAATACACCATATTTGTAGGATTATTGTTGGTGAATAACTCGCCTCGGCCCCAAATTTAAAAGAAATAACGTACTCGGCTTCACTTCGTCCGTTACATTTCCAAACTTGGAGTCTGGACGGTTTATTCACCATCAATAGTCCCACAAATTGTTTATTGTTTATTGTTTATTTTTTATTGTTTATTTTTTCAACTGTACTACATGCAAACGTACATTCATTATCATTATTATTATGATACAATACGTAATAATATTTACAAGAAACGTGAGTATGAAGACAGTAGAAAAGGAACCAGATGAAGCTTGCAAGCTTTTCTAGTCTGGCCCTAATAACTGAGATGTTCTTAATTGCTTACACAACTAGAATATATAAATACGAATATGACTCCTATAACATTTACATGATTGTATACAAAGAATTGCTGCTAGTTTGATGCTTACTTTTAGCCAGATTTTTAATTATTTATTTATTTGATTATTTATTTATTTATTTATTTATTTTTTTATTTTTTTTATTTTTTTTGCCAGGTAAAATTAATTATCCACATACAATAACAAGAAGGATTTCTTTAAGTACTTCTTGAATAGATTAAGGTTAGGGGCATTTCTTATGCTAATGTCAAGAGAGTTCCAGAGAGATACCCCGCTACTTCTCACGTGAGAGTGCGGAAACATTGTCCTAGTATATGGCTGGAGAAGATTATCTCTTCTTCTTGTTGGATAGTTGTGATGACAACTATTAAGGTTGAAAAAGGAATGGAAATCAGGAGGGAGTTGACCGCTGTTGTGCCTATACAAAAGAACGCCTAACTGGTAATTGTAGTGGTCCTTTAGAGTTAGAATATTATAATGGTGAAAAAGTGGAAGAGAATGAGTGTATGGTGAAGCTTTTGATATAGTTCGTACAGCCCTCTTTTGAAGAATAAAAAGCTTGTCTGTATATGTTGGCAAGGCATTACCCCATAATAAAATACTATAAGTAAGGTGTGGTAAAATTAATGCATTATAGATAGTTAACAAGGAACAACTAGGAATATAATGTTTTAGTCTATTCATAACACCGACGATTTTAGAAACGGATTTAGTAACGTTATGAATGTGATCCTGCCATGTAAGTTTATTATCAATTGTAACCCCTAAGAACTTAGTAGAATTTTCACTACTTATGATGGTGTTCTTAAAATTTATAGTAAAACGTGCAGTGTCACCTTTCATATCATAGTTAGATAGATAGAGTCTTACGGCTCAGTTTCTAACCAATTGGTCTAAGTCGGACTGGCCTTGGTCAATTTTCAGTGGCCCACTGGCTTGCTTTCCCTCAGTCCTCGATTACTAATACTGATCATCGAGCAAAATGACAGTATGGGTTCCATTTTTTGAAAGTCTTCGGTTTGGCTCTGACCCGACGAGGTGTTATAGTGAAGGCACAATGTCAAAATTTACTTTAAATGTTCGCAACTGTGGCACTAGAATGAATGTACAAGTAATAATTCGAAATTTCTCAAGAGGGAAGGGAAAGGATCTAATTGTGCTAGGCTCCCTGGTGTTGGTTTGATTCGTCTATTTCAGCGTATATGGTTTGAACCGTTGGGCATCTTATTCATTTGGGACCTATGTAGCCCTCTTACCGGTTACTTTATATTTTTCGATATCGTTAGACCGGGTGGATATCACGAACTTGGTATATACATAGACACGAAAATAATGTAGTGTACATTGTTGCTACCGTAGCCGACGTGTGAATAAAGGCGTAGCAAGATTGCTTTCTGCTATGGATTTGTGTTAAAATTTGAACTTGCTTAAGTATATCAACAGATTTTAAAAGAAAGTTAATATTTTCGAAGTAATGCACGGTAAGGTCAAAATCAGTAAAAGTATGGCAGGGATATCTCAAATTACAACATTTTATATCTCGGCTCAAAAAGTCGTATGAAGATGGGAGTTGAACTGTTAGAATCCATTTTTCATGCTGTTAAACATATATTTATGAAATGGTTGGAGGTACACTTTAATATAATTATGGCAACCTTCTCCTGCGTTTTGGAGTGCTTAACAAATAGCTCTAGATTTAAAATAAAAAAATTTTCACTCACGTATACACCGATGCAATATTTTCATTTTGAATAAAGGGCGAGAGTCCGATTACCACAACTTGAAGTGCCGTAGTGTAGTAGATACTGTCGTGTTTCATGAGTACGGCATAGGCTATACTGAGAGTCATGCCAAATGTGAAATTTAATAGGCGTCATTGCTTGGTTTAGCTTGAGTATGCGATATTGAAGTTATAAAATATGATATTTAAAGATATTTTAAAGAGAAAAAAGAAGAAAACTGTTATATTTAGGTCTTGCTTCAAAATAATTTTTGACTACCCTTGACTTCATAAACACCATGAGTTATATGGATTATAGTAACGCAATTCAATACGTTATACGGAACCAGATGAATGTTTTGAAGGCTATTCACGGTCAGATTAATATATCTCTTCATTCCTATCACGCTATCTGATCATCGCGAAGATAAAATCTAACGCAAGCTGTGTCTTTATAATATAATGATATTTAAACAAACTTGTTGTAAGAGTTGCATAAGTGTGTACGTCGAAGGAGCATACAGAAGGTGCAAGCTACCGAGAAAAGTAAAGTGCATTTCTATTTACTTTAGATAGACTGATCAGGTTTCACAATATTTGAACTTGAGGCAAAAAAATGTCTTCACAAATTTTGTCTACATACGGTAAATGCCAGCGGTTGTCTGCAGTTGTTTGGTAGCTAATTTTTAAGTACTCACCAGCACGTTATGATACAGCTCGTTCTGCACCTATAGGGACTGTTCTTTCTATATGAAAGTTCGGTCGGTCGGTCGGTCGGTCGGTCGGTCGGTCAGATAATGTCTTACCGTTCAGTTTCTAATCAACTTGATTGAGCGGATCATCCATGGCTTTTTCCAGGTGTGGCTCACTGGCGTGTTTTCCCTAAGCGTTGCATATATGTTGGACACCCAAACACAATGGCAGTAAGACCCATCTTTTGAGTCTTTGGCACGACCCGACCAGGAGACGAACTCCAGACCTCACGGTTGCACATTGGAACCACTTACCCATACGGCAGGTATCGATTTCCCTGGGGAGGGGGGGGGGTTGAGGCTTTAGTAAGTAAGTTGGGAGAATTTGAACTGTTTGGGGCAGATTAGGTCAGTGGCGTAGCTACCGGGGGGTGAGGCTGGGAGACCTAGGCCCCCAGATTTTCTCCAGCCCTCCCCCCCCTCCGGCCCATATTTTTGGCGTCCTGATAAAGTAATTGAGAAAAAAATTAAATGATTGAACGGAAATAAACTTTGAAATATTTCTTCCAAAAACAATAAATCAATAAAATGTGTAACAAACTAACAATTACGAAAACATGCATGAATTTGTGTAAAACACATTTTGTGCACACGTGTGAATTCAAGTAATAACATCAAAATGCCTACTTTCACTAAATTAAATACCGTATATAATCTGCATAGCATTAAAAGTAAAAAGCTCTAGTCATTATCAAATCATTCGGTCTCAACAATAAACCCCAACAAAAGCTTCATATCCTCAAAATATTGTCCACAAGAAGAGTTATGGAAGTTGCATCTTTTGAAATGTTGAAAGTTTGGGTGAACGAACTATTATGGAGCAACAAGTAACTGAATTGCTATCTGCGGGAAACTTGTTTCTTGAAAAGAAGGCTACCACACTGCCCTATTTGTAAATATTTATCACTCTTTGCCAATAAATATTGGTTTTAAAAGATGATTCCCTTGTTAAACGCAATAGTTTTCTGTAACTTTAAGTTTTCAAAATTAGGCTATTTGATTTTAAATTGTTCCAGTGAAGCCACCCTGGTTTATTAGAACCAATTTGACGTGCCCGGAACAAAATATTCAACTCTTTCCTTGTAAAGCAAATGCAATATTTCCCTTTAAGACCCTTTCTGCCTTACGGATGGCTGGTTGATTTAGGCTGAAAATAAGGCAACCATTCACCATTTCTATACTTTATCATACACAAAATATGCCGTAAGGGTAAGGGAATGCCTTCGAATAGTTCTTCCCTTCCATCCTTAACAAGTAGGCCTAGGCCCATGTCGTGCCTCACTCCTGCCCATGACAAGTGCCACTGTAGAACGTTTTTTCGACAAGTCCTCGTTTTACTTGTTGGCACTGGAGTCCGGGCGGATTTTTAAAATATCCACAAGGTTCGGATTTCATATGTTTCCCACATGATCCCTACTTTTGCTTTGCGGTTTAAATAATTTGAGAGATTTACTCGTAGTATTTTAATTTTGACTACGCAATGTACACATGCATGAACAAATACTGCACCATTTTGCATCTAGACACCACTGAAAACCGGAAAAATGTTCCTTTGGTAGTATGTATGTCACTTCGAAAATCTCCACAAATACTTAAATTGAGTATTTTAAAAATTTCCATGCTCCCCCAAAAAGGAAATTGTAAAACGTAGGACTATAATCAGTTAAAAGTTTTCCCAAACATAGCACCATGCATTTTGCATCTAGGAAACCTAACGCAAAGAAAGTTCCTCAGAGGGGGACACAACTAGTTTTGGTTTGCCTATTAAAGCTGATATTCATTCAAATATTGCCGCATTTGCGATATACGTCCTCCTGAAGTTTACAATTTTTCCCAAGGAAAAGGAAGATACCGGTTCCCTTTGGTCGCATCCCCAGGCCACAGATCAGAAATGCCCAGTTTTTGGGGTCCCTAAAAAGTGAATGTATTACCATTTTTCATAAATTGATTTTTGTATTCGCATAATTTGAGAAGTGGTAGACATGAGTGTCGTATTTCGAGGCTGGGTACATGCAGCTCAAAACACGTGGGGAGTGCCTTTTCCGGCCCTGGAGGGTTTGTAGAGCCCAAAATTTTCTTCCTCGCTCCGCGCCAACCGGTGGCTCTCCGCTTAGATTGTCTAGCCGCGCCTGACCTTTGGAAGTACCACCCCTCCACACACTTTTTACCTAGGTCCCCCTAAAATTCCATCCTGGCTACGCTTCTGGATAAGGTGTGTAACAGATCTTTTGTTGACAGCAATCTTTCGGAGTATGCAGTGACATTTTTTTAAAGTGGGCCTAATAGGCTATAACATGAAGGATTCATTAGCATACATAAAGTATAATTTTATATCAAAATTTAACAGAATTAGTCAGTTAAAAAACTCAGTTGAAGTGGAAAAAAGATCCTTTCTGACGATATTTTCCAGGGGGCAAAGCTCGAAAATTTCCCCAAAACTTTTCAGTTTCAGTATATTTTCAAGGTCAAGGTGCAGTGTATTACATACAAAATACGTAAATTTATGACAATAACAAGATTATCATGACGTCATGCAATGTTATCTGAGTTAATAAATGGCCTGCAAGATCCTGAAGCCGCCTGCTATATACATAGGATTAAGACAATATCATCATGGGCACGTTCTCACCCCATCCCCAGTGATTAATAAGATTAATTTTCCGAACAGATTAAATAGATTAATTTTCCGAACCACTCCTTTAAAAATAAGGTAAACATCATACGTTTTTCCAGGTTTGCAGGGTTATTATTTCTAGACAACGGTAAGCTATTGTTTTTAGCTCCATCCATGGTTAAACGCAGAGTAAGATCAGTCTATAACCTGCCCGGTACTAGCTTGTAGGATGAGACGCCATTAAATGCTTAAACTTGTCGTCAATGCACAAGGTATATAGACTTCGATGCACTCGACTTACGAGTGTATCCCACCTCCATACAAATCAACCGCTTACACTTGTGCGTTGTATCACTGCACGCTCATACCAGTACTAAAGAGGGCGTGTCCTTTTGTGACGTCATATGCAATGGGTCTAGGTGATACCAAAAGCTGCTTCTTAATTGGTAGACAATATGATAAAAAGCAACATAAAATAGCCTTTCACGGAGCAACTCACTCGTGATACCCATTTCATAGGAAAAATATGTTGTGTTTAAAATTGGAAATATGACGTAACATTTAACTTCTTAAAGTACCGTACGCTCCTTAAACATTTTACTGTACTGCCACATGAAACTGTGGGTTGGGGCACTGGCGGATCCATTGCCATACGGTTGAAGGGGCAGGAAAGTTTGTCACAGAATAGAAAAATATGGCGGGGATGGGTGCCAGCAGGGATATCTAAGACGAGCAACACTATTGCGGGGTATCAAGGAAGGGTACAAGAAAATCCTTGGTTTTATAAACACTTCAGGTGGTCGGAAACGGTACTTCTCGAATGAAAACATGGAGAAATGGTGCAATTATTTTTGTTTTGTACAAGAAATGATTATAAATAAAAAGTCAAAATTAAGACTAGAACTTAAAATTGTCACTTAGCTTAAAAAGAAAAATGCCACTTAAGTTGGTGTGCATCTATGTCTCAGGGGTTCAAAGTTATATTCCGATTTTGTCACTTTTTCTGTGTATGGCGACTCGCCATCAGAGGACACGACTGAACATAGGCATACGGGAGCATTTCAGTTTGGGGGAGGCCCAACCGTCAAAGCGAAGTGTCACCATTTGTTTCGTAGAGAGTAGCGAAAATTTGGAAAAATTGCGACCCTCGGACAACTGGAAATGGCATTTGCAAGGCTTGTAAGCATTGCCTAATCATTTACAAAAGATTAATAAGGCCACATTGTTACTCAAAATAAGCCTGTGTCATGTGTCATACTTGCTTTTAAGTGACACCCTTCCCTTTGTAATTCTGGGCATACTCGTCCCTTCTTCCGTACACTGCACCACAAATGGTTACCCCTGCAGTAAATATGACAAATTGGTGTCATTTTACACGTGTTTTACTTTTATTGATTTAGGCATTCTATTGCATAATGACGCATAATGAAAGATCAAATAAAATAATGACTAAACAGTCCTGTTTGAAAACGTGGGGAATGGCTGTATGATCGGATTTAAATTTTGCAAAATATTCTATTTGCGAGTCAACCAATTGTTCGCTGTCTGCCTGAATTTTTCCGTGAAGGATAACCAAATAGAGACTACTTAAGTTCTGCTTACCAACCTGGTGAATCCCATTTTTGACTGTCTGACAGTCTTAGGGGTGGCGATCTCCAAACGTTTCTGAACTCTCCGCGCCAACTGATGGTGGCGCTCCGCTTACATAGTCCTCCGGGCAATCATGCCATTTCTGGCTGCGTCGGTGAATGAGGAGTAGCGAGTTTTCCAAATTTTCTGAACGCTCTCTGCAAACTGGTCATGGCGCTCCCCTTGGATAGTCTTTCTGACAGGATTACAAAATAACTAATGATTTTAGTAAGTAAAAACAGGTCATTTTCGGAACGGAGGGACCCTCCTCAGCCTCTCTAAATCCGCCCCTGGGGTTTATGCCTCTGGTCGAACTTTTCAGGACCTGTCACCCCCTTATGTTTCATTGTTCACTATTTACAGCTTTATCCACCTTTGATCAACAAAATTTGTTTCGACAACATTCAGTTCTTCAAATGTATAACTGGAGAAATATCACCACATCAATAAATTTCAGTGCTCTAGTGAAGTATTTCAATTTTGCCAAGGAGAGGAAGACGTTTGTATATCCCCTTAATTTCGTTAGTCTCAAGAGGTCTCTCTAAACGGTCATGTCCACTTTCTCCCCCATCCCCCATCCTGGACCTTCACTTAAAAAATAAAGTGAAATTTTACTCTAAATTTCACTCTTTAGAAGAGTGAAAGTAAAGTCTACCCAAAAGGAGCGCAAGTTCATTCCAAATTAAAAGAGAGAAATTTCACTCTTAATGGAGTGCATGCAGCAGTGGCTCCCAACCTTTCATGGCCCCGAGTACCTTATTTGTAACGATCTCTACTGCCAGGGTGCCCCCTCGCCCACAATACTGGAATTAAGAATCAGCACTCAGTACTATGTTTTCTGTTGTATTAAAGCGTGGTCGCATGGCGAATGCAATCATGGAGCTCTATGATGCAATCAAACGCACTGAGGACTAAACGGCAGTCAGGTGAACTGAATTGAAACAGTTTACTTTTAGCCTAGCAACAAGGTCATAAACGGGACAGACCATACGGTACATTGTGAGATAAGGTGCGAAAAAACGAGAAAGAAGATATTCCATAATTACAAATACTCTTTAACTCTATATACCCGTATTGGGTCGTGCGTCGACCCGCAGAAATAATATACAAAAATGAGTTAAGGCATATCAAGTGCACACGCAGATAGGCGATTAAGTTAATATATATAGTAACATCGTACACGAAAGTACTCCAAGGTAGGCATATTCAATTGAACCCAATTACACTAACTCTAATAGTTTAAGTTATTTGAATTATAAAAATACCCTTTGTTTGAAAATATTTACTTGTATGGTCATGTTTTTGCCAACTTGAAAAAGTAAGAACAAACGGAATAGAGACACATACACCACACACAGAGGCAATTAATACTGAAAGTACTCGAAAGAACTTCAATGTGAATATGGTAAAATAATTAGCCAAACTAGTGCACCACATCACTCGATGTTCACGTAGTTCATCGGCCGATCGGTTCAGCTGCAATTGTGGCCTGTTTTGGGAGGATAAGACTCTGACTATTGTTCTTCAGTTCAAGTGATCAATCCTCTCACCCCAAACTTTCATTTTTTGTAGGGGGGGGGAGTGGGTTTACAGAAATTTTCAATTGGCTCAGCTCTTTGACTGACAGCTAATTCAAAGAATACAAAGTGCCAAAGCTTATATTTCACAGCATGAACTATACTGAGAGTGTTTTGATTATACACACTGAGCTTTTCGTTACTCATTCTGCACTGAGTAATACAGTGAGATTGTGTCTGGATGAGAATGAATTTCAGATAACTGTGGGAGGGGTCAGTAAATAAGCTAAGAAGGTCAGGAGAATAAGCACTGTTATGTGTGAGAGAATTGGGTCTTTATAATTACGTTGGTGATGTAGAAACCCTAACCAACGACTCAATGTCTTTGACGAGCTGAATAAACACACATTTTACGACAAGAGTTGGGGGTATACAGGCCTAGTCATATTTTGCTTCTTACTAGTTTTAACTTTAAAACCGTTTTGACTTGATTTGAGTACCCCAAAAATGTTTCCTGATGCTCGACAACACATTTATTGCTAGCCTAGTATAGTCCCTACATAGCACTACGTTCAAAATTGTTTGGGAGTCTTCCCGGGTACATCTTACCCCTTAGGGATGGTACAACATTTATTAATGGAAAGTACTAATTTTCGGAAAATTTTCCGATTTCGGTGGATACTCCATGGCAAAAACTAAAAATCCAAACCAACCTCAATTCCGATTTTTAATGGTCCAAATTTCTTCCAAAGTCCCTTCAAATATACATCAAAACAGTCTCGGAACATTTAAATTGCTAAAAAGGAAACAAAAAAAAAATCAGCGCTCTACGCTCTCCTAAAATTATGTTTCTCGTGTCCCACAGGCAATTCATCGCCTCCGTCGAAGATTTAAAATGCTCAGCCCCCCCCCCCCCTTTCCCCCGTAGGGAAGATTGGTCTCATTGGCGGGAAAATCTTGGTCCCAGGACTGAATAGACCTAACTCTCAACTGCTGGAAAGTGATTCCCCTATTTCCTTCCCCGAAACCTTGCACCAAACCCCAGAACTCAGTTCAGTCTTTGAGATGCCAATAATTTCAAATACACTTTTCCCCCACTGAACGTATCTCTGTACGTCATTATATGCAGCAATATGTTAGCAAAAAATGCAGATGTGCACTCTGTATTTGAGCAGTATGTAACTAAACATTCTTTTCTCCATCGTACCGCATTTTATCATGGAAGTAGCAGCTTTCCATACATTTTCGTTGCGGTTGGCAACTCGTTGAATCGTGCCGTGGTTTCCCATTCCTTCCACGCTGGCAGTGAGATAGTCATTGACACGCGTAGGGTCTAATTGCATCAGTCTTCCAGATATTTCTCTCGACCCTGGACATAGTTGCTAACACAGCAAAACTTTTGGGGTATGTGGCACCCGTGGGCCAATCACAATCCACCATTGTAAGTTTCCAAACCTTCGACTAACCACATCCATTTTAACAAAACAAGTCGACGTTTTCTTGTTCTTTTCCTATTAACCAATTTGATTGGCTGTAAAGGTCGAGCCTCCTTGAATGAAACGTCTGATTGGTAAACGAGAACTCAGAAATGTTGCCCTTCTTTTGTACACGTACACCCTATCCTGGAAAAGAAGGGTATAAATTGTGCCGAATATCTTTCTCTTGTAGGTACCTAAGAGCCGGTTGAAGAACTTAGCCGTTTCAGAGCCTTAAAAGAAGTATTCATTGAATTTGTAACACCATCGAAGTAAAAATGTATAAAGTTAATCTTGCCATTCACAAGACATTTGTTTTCGTTACCACTTTGTATCTCACCTCCGTCTATTCTAACGCTGCTAATGTCCATGGAGGTGATAGGATTCACGAACCAGAAAAGTTAAGTAGACAAGCCCATTTCGACAGCCACAATCAGCATAATGCAGCCTATGACCACGAAGCATTTCTTGGAGCAGACGAGGCCAAGCAGTTTGAACACCTCAGTCCCGAGGAGAGCCGAATAAGATTAGGGTAAGGTTCTTTCTAAATAGCAGCTAACGCTAGGCCTCACACTGGGCACCTAGCCTAGGCCTAGCCTAACGTCAGCAGCGTTGGTTACTGTACAGTAGGCTAGGCCTATGCTATGTGTGTCAGATAGCGAACTGATGTTAGCGTGTAATTCTGTAGAGAGTACGGTAGATTAGAGACAAATACTCTGTTCCGTGTATGGCTGTGCGTGGTGTTGGTTAGTCAAGCCATCTAGGGGTCAGTTTTGTTTACTTCTTTCCCAGGCTGTAGGCCTAAGCCAATTTCTCCCCCACTCCCAGAATGTAGGCTAACATTCAAGTCTCAATGTGGTATGTTTCGTTAACCTTAGGCTTAGGAATAGGATACCTTTCTATAGACCTTGGTGACCATTTGTGCCATCGAAGCAACTGATGCAGCAATAGCAAGCTGTGGGCAGATGTACTATACAGGAAGACTACATTATTTGTCATGTATACATGATCCAGTAGATTCTGCTACCATGTTACTGTGAAAAGACTACTAGGCCTAGCTTAGATGGAAGTCAGGCAAATTGAAACTTAGGGCCTAGGCCTATCAAGTAATCCATGCAGTAGCTTGTTTAAGGGGGGGGCAGGATAGTCCACAATGTGGACAGTCTTCTCGTTCAGCTCCATCACTACAAAAAAGCAACGTGTGCCAGGGTTGGAGCTAAAATCATTAAATTGCGTAGAAATCCAACGGGAACTTCCTTATTTAAGTCTAGCTCTATGTGGATTGGTTGAGGCAAGGCTACATTATAAAATGTTGATTTACAGCAGCAGGTAAGCACTTGTAACATTGCACAGTACAAGAGTACACAGAGTCAGGGCAGTTGATATTATTTGACACACTGGTATTGTTGGTACTCTGCAAGCATACACACACAGTTACTGTAGGTGGTTAATTATAAACAACAGAGCACCATGCCATGAGAAAAGACAGTTCGATATTTTTCAACCAAAGATTGCTTTTTTAAATCAAAACAGAGCTCTTTAATGGAAGTTGTCATTTTTTGAAAGAGGCTGTCCATGAAAAAGACTTCCAAGCTTTATCGGACAAAATGAAAATAAACATGTGTTTTTGTTTGGGTTAAAGAACTATGTACTTTGTGTTCAACATACTGCGGCGTTGCAAAGATTGAGTCATTGAGCACCGCCTATTTCAGGAACAAACCATTTTTGGTGAATACTCAAATGAATATTAATACCATCAACTTTTGGACTCATTGAAAGGAATATATCTGTCTATCTCTGACAGGCTCTGGGAGACAGCAGTCTAAGGGGTGGCAGCCACAGAGAGGCTACGTAGCCTAAGGTAGGGGGGGATATGCCCCCTAACCTCTGAAGTCAGTCGGGGGATTAAAAGGTTCTAGGAAGAGGAAAAGTTTGAAGAGACACACTGAAAATTTTAACTTAAACCGAACACCAGCCCCCATGGGGACAGAAAAATGGTTGACGAAGCAAAAAAAGAGGTCCACACAAATTCATATATAGCACGAGTACGCAGACATGAGTTGGTCGCCTACAAGTGAAGTGCAGAACAGCAGAAACAATCCTCAAAATCCATGCCAGTCTGGGGAATCACAGGTTGTGCCCCCCTCCCCCCCCCCCCTACCTTTCAAACTCCTGCACACACCATTGCATCCATACCCAAGATAAGCCTATCTTTTAGTGGTTTATTTTACTGATTAACAGGGAGAAACTATCTTTCCAAGCTCTACTGAGATGTTCACGCTACAGTATGTGTGTATAAATTTAACAAGGTTGGTCACTCTGTCTACAGTATGATAGAACAGTAGTAGCTATTTTTTTATTTTTATTTTTTCTAGTGTTTTATTGTACATCACATTCTGTACAGTACAGTACAAAATTTCTCTTCCTCTAGAAAGGCTGCATGTTTGGTCTAACAGTAGAGCATCTGCCTCTCTTGCGGAAGGCCCGGATTCACCCTCAGGTCCAGCCATACCAAAGACTCTAAAAAAAGAACCCACTACCCTTGTGTGCGATGCTCCGCATAAGCAATGGAGTAGGGAAAACAAGCCAGTAAGCCACTACCGGCCAGTGACCACAACAGGAAAAAAGGCTGTGGCCGGCTGGACTTGAACCAGTAGGTTGGAAACTGGGCTGAAAAACTCCATTTAACTGTAGCTCCTCCTCCAAAATGTCAAATGAATTTGTCAATCACCACAACTACTGTACAAGGAGCATTCATGGACATTCAACACTTTTTCAGCTTGCAACTTTCTGAGTAAAATACAGTAAGGTGCTGAAAGGTTAGAAGTTATTCATTTTGGTGAATCCATCCATCTCTCATGATCAGAGCCTAATGGGAGTGAGAGTGACTGCTGTTTCATTTGAAAGCCACCGTGTGATTGGCTTAGAATAGACAAATAAATTCAGCTCTTGTACAGGTCCGACCTTGTGCTTTAGTTTGAGATAGTAAGCTACTGTATGAAACTGAACCAGTGGCCAAAAATATAAAATACCTACTGTATGTACAATTACTAATTGATCAGTGTCATGGCTTGACTTTCATTGTTGTCCAGTTGTCCTGAGAACTGAAATTCCATATGGACAACCAAATATTCAAGGCTTTTTTCCAAAAGACAAACATACTGTATTATCTCAGTAAGAATTTAAAGGCAGTTGTTTTACAGTTACAGTATATCTGATTGAAGGTTGTACTGCTGACTTACTGGATCAACCATTCTTTCAACTTTTTCCATCAGACAATATTTCAGACTTCAGTATCACATCTTTTTAATATGAAAACCCAATTATACCCTTTTGTGCATAGTAGTTGGGCAAAAAATGTTTCGGACAATCAAATTTCCTTTTGGACAACTACAAATATATGGATATGGTTGCTTAAAGGATAACCATAAAATTTTCTGAAAAACAAGGCCTGAGTGTGGCAACCTGAAACTTTCAGGTCTCAGAAGAAAGGACACATAATTTTACATGTCTGAACCAAACATGTTCACATAATTGCCATGCACATTGTTTTGTACCTTCAGAAACTGTTTGGTCTAATGGTACCCAGTGTTGTAACAAGTCACGACTCGAGTCACTTCCTCTCAAAATGATAGTGACTCAATAGAATTCAGGAGTTATTTCCCCATTGAAATAGTACAGTGACTCGAGTCAATGACTCGACTCGAGTCACTTAAAAGTTTAAAAACTTGTGACTCGAGTCACTAATCTAGTGACTCGATTACATCACTGATGGTACTGTAAAGGAGCACTTTGAAAAAAAGTTCTGTCAAGGCACCTCGTGTACATTGCATCCTGTTCAGGTTTGTTCTGGCCTATAAAAATGCAGCTCTAGGATTGCAGGGAATTATGTTGCTAGTACTGTAGTTTTCTCCATAGATCTGCAGTACAGTACTTGGACTTTTGGATCCTGTGACAGTGGGTTTGGTAAGGTTACTGTAGATGGAGTCCTGTGACAGCCTAGATGAAAATTTCCTTCAGAACTCTTTGGGGTGTAACCCATTGGATGATTGGACCCAAAGGGTTTCAAATAGTACCCTTTGCATTTGAAGGGTTCCTTTGGTTGTTAATGGAAATTTATAAACAAATCTCAAAAGGGAATTAAAAAATCACCCTTTGCTTAAATCAAATCCTTTTGAAAACCCTTCAGAACCATTTGGAACCATTTGAAACCCATTGAAACCCTTTGGTAAATGGAATTTGCACAAATGATCTCAAAGGGAACTTTCTGCCTGGAGTTTGGGTAATCTGTCACAAAATTTCTTTTTGAGAAGTCATCTAGCATTCTTTTCATGCATAATTAATACAATTACTTAAGGTATGTTACAGTAGGTTTTAAACATACATATTGTACTTTACAAGGAATATTTTCATAGTATATCATCTATGTTTGTTTATTTTAAACTGGAAACCACCATTTTTCTTCTTTCCCTTTCAGAAAAATTGTTGAAAAGATTGACTCAAATAGAGATGGGTTTGTCTCTGAGGACGAACTTCTTGAACAGATCAGACACCACCAAGTGAGTATTAAAACACATGACTGATTCTCTGAGATACAGTATGGTATAGTATCTTGCTGAAAAGTGACAGTGTTCTCGATCAGCTCATACCCTGTTAAAGGGCAATGGCAGTCACCCCATATATTTTGCAGCAACAGCTGCTGTGAATCTAAGAATGTTAGCTTCTCATTTCTCTTTAGAGTGTGTAAGATGCTGTTCTTGTAAAGTACCTCTGAGTTAATTCAGCATTTTAGGAGGAAAAAAAATATTACCACAAGAATCTCAAGAGACAATAAAGAAACAGGTCAGTCTACTACTCTTAAACTCAGCATTTCAAGTTAAGGGGACTGCAAATTTCCCCTTAAAAGTCAAGTCTCCCACCCCAAACAGTACCAATTCTCCTAACCTTTTTACTTAGCCCCTCCCACAATTGTCTGAAATTCATCCTCATCTAGACGTACAATCTCAGTTTATTGCTTTAGGGTGAGTATAAAATAGCACAATGTGTGTGATTAAAACTATCTAAGCACAGTTCAATAGCTCATGTTGTGTAATAAGCAAATTGGTACTGTGCATTGTTTGAATTAGCTGTCAATCAAAGAGCTAAGCCAATTGAAAATTCCAATAAACCTACAAGAATGTAGTTTGGGGTGAACGGATTGGTCTTTTAAGTTAACTGTTTATTCTTTCCAAAAGGATTTGAAACACTTGCCAAATTAAGCTGTGATGCAGTAAGCTAAGTATCTGAAATACAGTCCTAAGTTTCAACTTAAGGACTAAAAACTGATATTCATTTAATATCTTGATCAGTGTTCTTAATTGCTGATTGCCTCATTTTTGATTCCTTGCCGAAGGCAGGCAAGGAATCTATGCGATGGTGATGTCGTGTGTGTGTATGTGTGTGTGTGTGTGTGTGTGTATGTGTGTGTGTGACGCCTGCTTGTAAACACGATATCTCAAGAACGGTAACCCCCAGGGATCTCAAACTTGGCATGTAGATTGTCCACATTGAGTAGATGGTCCCTATTTTTTTTGGTAGAGGTCAAATGTCATTTGGGGTCACCAGAGGTCAAAATGTAAATACCTTGGAAATTGCTTGTAAACACGATATCTCCAGAAGGAAAAATGTGAGCAATCTCATACTTACCTTGCTGATTGTCCATATTGAGTAGATGGTCCCTATTGTTTTTGATGGAGGTCAAAGGTCATTTGGGGTCAGCAGAGGGAAAAAGGTCAAAACCTTGTAAACACTGTATCTCAAGAAGGGTAAATGTGAGGGATCTCATACATAGCAGGTGGATTGCCCATATTAAGTAGATGATCACAATTATTTTTGGTGGAGGTCAAAGGTCATTTGGGGTCATCAGAGATGAAAAGCTCAAAACTTGTAAACACCATATGTCAAGAAAGGTAACTGCCAGGAATCTCATATTTACTAAGTGGATTGTCCATACTGAGTAGATGACCCCTATTGTTTTTATTGGATGTCAAAGGTCATTTGGGGTCATCAGAGTTCAAAACATCTAAACCTTGCAAACACTATATCTCAAAAGAGTATATAACTGTTGAAGTTAATATCCATGAGCGGTTAGGGTGAAAGGGTAAGAATAATTTGGCATGTGTAATGTAATAGGCATAGGGTATATAATTTTTTTGGAACAGTTTAACTTCACTATGTAAATTCTTTAGTGAGGTAATTTTGAAAATGCATTTGTAAAGTACTGAAGCAAACTCATAGAAAGAAGGTCTAAGGTGCACAAAAAGGCACATCACATGGTAGTTACTGTACAGTATGTTGATTCTGGCATGACATTGTGCCCTGTTATTACATTAAGTTCCAAGTATTTATACATGAAAAAGTGGGCAGAGCAAAATATAAAATCTTAAAAGGCAAAATCTGTTCATCAGGCTGGCATACATGCTTCAATGCTCATGGGTATGCTGATTTTGCAGCCACAAGTAAATAGATTTTCATGAAACTGATGTGCAACATGTAAGTTTAAACAGTCTGTATATAAGGGTCATTTAGGGACATAGTCTGAAAATATTAGAAGATGCTTCTGTACACACTAAGTAGATGACTGATATGGAACTTTAAAAGTATAAACTTTGAACAGAGAGCACTCTGTGTGATGCACAAGAATCTCTTTTATAACATACCTACATTGCTTTTTCAATAACCTTAAAGAAAACCTGAAGAAAACATTAAATTTAGTGGCAAAAAGTGCTAATATTTGACAAACCTTGTACCTACTGTGTCCTCATGAGGACATGTGCATGCAAGCATGCATTAATTGGAAGTGGGAATTGATTAATTAGATATACCACAGTTAGTTAGTTTTACAAAAAAGAACCTAATTTACACTGATCATTTGGTATCAAATACCCTTCAGCGCACATGAACTGTCATTGCCTAATAGAGTGAATCAAATTGTGACTGACCCATTCTTTGCCATTTGGTCACAGTTATCTCGCCCAATTTTTCACAGTTGACTGCCAGTTATCCCCACAGTGTCCTGAAGGATTACCTCATACAAACATACAGCTCAATTGACTTAAGCTTTTTACTGTTTAAGTGGTGTTAATTGACTCTTATAAACCCTCTGAAGAAAGCTTATTTTTATCTCAGTACATAACCATGACAGCCCATTGTTTGTATATACTCCTATTTCCTGCCATTCCCTGCAGGCATTCAGTACTCTTTTTGTGGTCAAAATGTCAGACTTCCATGAAAGTCACACCTGTGCTAAATCCAGCATAAAATAACTGTCCACATTATCTTGTCTCATCTGACCACAAATAAAAGTTGTTTGCCTAGCCATTGTCTGGAGATGGAGAAGTTCATGTACACTGATCAAGTTTCTAAACTGAAAGTCATCTTAGAAATACTGTAGATTGACACCCTTCAGAAATTAGTGTCCTTTACATAGAACCTGGTGGAATTGAACAAACAGTGTGTTTGTATAAGGAATTTTGTTGAACAAACTTTAAACATTGGTGTCGGTCTAGATTGGTGTTTCTGCTTTACAGTTTCAATATGCTCTACAGTGATCATTTGTCACTTAGTTTCATTCTAGAATTTGTTTTAAATTTTTGATAGCATAAAATGTATCAGCATACTACTTGCCTCATCTCTGCTTATATCTGGATAACTGCACCAAAAAAGTAACCCCTGTGCGAAGGATTATGTAGCAATGTCAAGTATCATCGAGTGGGAATTCTTGTCTCACATTTCATTTTTATCCATGTCACTACCCCCCCCCCCCCCCCCAAAAAAAAAAGTGTACCATAAAGCTTAATGCATAGAACCATTGCTTCAAGATTACCCTTTATGACACTTTTCAAAAGTATTAAGATTTTATTTTGCATTGCTGCTGTCATTTAAAAGTAGTTCAGGTAATAAGAGCAAGCATAATTATACTGTGTATCAAACAAGGAAAACTTGTACTGTATGTTATGCTGTACCTACAGCATAAGTAGACAAAAGGCGAATTAAAAGTCTTGTTAAATTATGGATTAATAGGGATATCTGCTTTTGTTAATTTGCAAAGGATACCATAGACAATGGGTGGGGCATTTCCCCCATAAAGCAAAAATTGCTGTCAGTAATAGCCAAGGTTACACATCTCTGTTCAGATGTCTCTTTAGGCTTGGTCTCACATACCCCCCAACACCCAGTGTTAAGTCGTGTTTACAATCAGACAAAACCACAGGCAAACCCCGTGTTTTCCAGTCTGTGTTCTCACATACCCAGTGTTTCGTTGATTGGATAGTGTTACCATAGTAACGAGACCAAATATTTCACACACCGATTACAGCAAAATGTAATGTCATCAGTGCTATAAATACCTGTGACCTTGCTTGATTAAAACAAACACGATGTTTAAAACTGCTTAACCCTGCGATTTGAGGTGGATTGAAATTTAAACACCGACCCCGCGTTAACCCGTGTTCCCACGTTACTCGAGCGTGAGGTAATACAGTGTTACCTCGAGCGCAGGGTATGTGAGAACACAGTATCTGATCCAATGCTTGTAGGAGAGTGTGTCGATGAGGGCTTGTTTAAACACTAACCTCAATGCAGACTTTTCGAAACATAGAGGCATCGGAACATAGAGACTTCAGAATGGAGAGCTGTCCCCATTGACCAAACTTTTGATAAAAATGGTTTCAAAATACCGCTTTTTCAAGTAATGAGACAGTTTTCTGGAATATTAAAGCTGGGTGAGAAATTCCTCTTGTGTGTGGAGATCAAAGGTTTGAGGTGACAGTCAGATCAAACTTTGTAGACATAATATTTTTAGGGGGATAACTGTGAGGGATCTCATACCATGGTGGTAGTACTTCCATACTCATTCTGTACTAAGCTTAATTTTGAATTACTCATGTTGATGGACGTGTTGGTGAGGTGATCACTATTGTTTTTAAGGGGTCAAAAGGTCATTTTGGATCACATGAGGTCAAAAAGTTTTCACCCTACTAGTATTATATCTCAATTAAGTAGGATAATTGTATGGGATCTCATGCATGTCATGTTTGTTTCCATGTTTGCTATGATATATCATATGGCAAGGAATCACTAAGCCTGTTGGCTTTCTAGTTTCATTTGTTTTAATTAGATCTTTTATGATCGTAGCTTTGATAAACAGTTGTTTAATTCCTAGTGTCTACATTTACTGTATGTATATTAAACCTGTGTCTGTTAAATCTAATTTTGTTGGTGTGGAATTTATACCATAAATTGAATGAATTGATTAAGCTGTAAATGAGCATTGTCATGAATAGAGAAGAATTTAGTTACTGTACTTGTTACAGTGGAAGTAATTTGGAAGGTTTGATACAATGGTACGCATTGTTTAGTGGAAATTAACCACCTGACTTACTTTTTTTAGGTACTTTAGTGCTTCCCCCATAATGTAACTTTTTCTAACTTGGTGACACTGTTACAAGATTGAAGGGAAATAAATCCAATCCCGGCAGAAAGATATCGAGGTTGTCAGTACGCAAGAGATGAGATAGGCAGTAGACCAGAATTGTAGTTTTACGAACTATATATTGATCTATTCTACCTTCTACGTAATTAATATGAATGCATACAGAAGAAAGACATATACAACAAAATGATCTTAAATCTTAAAGGCGCCAGATTAAGTATAGGTTAACTTATCTCAAATTGGTCGGCCATAGTCGTCGAAACCTGGATTTGTTGGTCGATGGCGTAGAACCCGTAGGATGACGCGAAGAGTAAGAACTGGGTCTCCGGAAGGTTGTTTACCAAAACTAAGGAGACGTCCATTCACAGTTCAAGAATCATTTAGAAGATGTTCATTCACAATCCAAAGATAATTATGAAGATGTCCATCATGGTAATGAAATAGTATAGATGAATAATAAGGTGTCGAAAGGACTGGCGGGTGTCTAATTAACGAAACGCCAGCAAGACTAATGTTAAAATGCAAAGGTACCCAAAGGTCACTGGAACAAAGTCACGGTGAACAGAGTAGAACAGGTACTGAAGCCGAAGGCTTTCAGAAATCCACAAAATGACAACAGAAAGTGGGTGTGAATACAGCGGGAAACAGTCTCTGGGAATCCTCAGGGAGGAACGGAGTTAGAATATTGTTTGTGATGAAGTCACGATAATATGTCTCAACGTGGATAATAATAAACTGTGAGAAAAGTTTATATTCAGATATGAGAGGTGTATAGGATTCTTCTCACAGGGTAATTAGACTTCCGTGCTGTATCTTATCTTTTGAACCTCTGTCCCGCAATGGGTATACGCTCGGTGGCTACGCTTGCAGCGGAGTTATGACGTCACGGATAATTCAGTGCGCACGGCACCATTGATTATGCAAGTTCTTATAATAACCATTATGGGATATAATATCATAAAAATAACTATACAACGCGAGACTCCTAGTCTCATGACAGACACTACATGTATATAAAACACAACTTGTGTTGGTGTGTCATTAGACCTCATCTAACTGCTACAGTAAACTACTTTGATACAGAGGTACTGTGCCTCCTATGTGCCAGTTGAATCTGCATTTGATACATTCATACCAGGGATTCTGCCAGAAACAGAACCAGGCGGGGAGGGGGGGGTGAATTACTGATAAACCCCAAGTCCAAACTGACGCTGCCCTAAGCTAAAGTGAGGAGTGGGCTCATGGTGACAAAAACTTGTTCTAAGTCCCCTGTAAGGTGTTATTTGAAGTGTGGCTGCAAAATTGTCCTCTTCTTGAAAAGGAAAGCAAAATATTGAGAATGTTTCAGTTTTTAATGGGAATGAAAATTCAGGCATTTTATGATTTTCACCCACCCTCTTTTGGAAAGGGGTAGGGAACAATTCCCCCCCCCCCATCCTTCCCCCTCTGGCAGAATCCCTGTACATTCCCTCATAACCTTCAGTAGCAACAGTACAGAATGTCAAGTGTGAATGTTTTGATCTTGTGCAGTCGATGTGAAATTTAACAGTGAACTAGACCCACGTCTTGAGTGTTAGGTGCTCTAGGTGTGCTACAAATATCACTCCTAAGTGCTGTTTTGTTCAACTTTACTTGATTAGCCTGTAGGAGTTCCAAATCTCTATGTAGGTGCGCAAAAAAATTACTCTCCTCACAGTTTTTTTTTAGGTGAATGATGGGTGTGCAATGATCACACCCACACACTGTTGTTATTCATGACATGTGAACTGTATCCTGAGAATGTGCTTTTAATTCTTTCCTCCTTTTTTCTCAGACACTTTTGTTTTTCATTCTTCTTAATTTCTTCCTATCTGTCCTTTTTGTATAAATTTATCCAAAATCTTCTTTTCTTTCCTGGTAGATCTGCCTTGTATAAGCTTTGCTATAAAATCAGATCTTCCACACTTTCCTGTTGTTAATTATTGTTTAAATATGCAGTTTACTTTCAGAGTGTTATGAAAGTGAAAACAAATGAAAGAAAACAATATTAAAAATTCCAGGCCTGCAGACCTCATGAACTTCATTGTGTCACAGGGGCATCCCACTTTGCCCCTCTTTAGCCCTCCTCTGTCCCTTTCTTTTGCACCCTTCCCCTTTATCCCCCACCCTACCATTTTCAACTTTTCCAGTAGTGGTGTGTGCACCATAAAGGGGACAGACCCTACCAAGGATGTCACTGCTAAAGAGGGATGTAGAACAGTGGGTGGTGCTGGGCGGTGACACCCAGCACTCCATGTTCTCGCCCAGCACTCCAGGCAAATTCACCTACAGTATCCCCATCCACCACAAATATGCCTAATGAGACCTTAAACTAGCACCAGATACACTCGGAAAGTAAAAGGAGGTATTAAATGAAAAATTAATGGCTGAAAAATGGTGCAGATGCTGCAGGGTGATGTGCTTTTCCCAGATCAGACAATTACCCGGCCCTCAAATTTGGCTTGTATAGTACATATCTGCTGCTTCTGTGGACATGTATATTCTAATCCATTCCTTTGTGTGTGAAGTGCTAAACAGTGTGTTCAAGAATGTGATATCAGTAATGTAAAACACAGGAACTATTCTCCCGTGGCAGATGGTACTGTACATATGACCCTTTGGACAAACTGTAGCGACATATTAAATGTGCCCTTTACCCACAGTTCGTTGTCCCCCCCCCTCCTCTTTTTACTGAAGCTACAGTACAGTACAGTCTGTGAAGGTCATGTGTGAACAAGGGAGTCAGAGAGGTAAATATGGTACTATCGTAGTATTTACGTTTGACAACAATGTATTATTAAGACTTACTGTGTTTAACTCAAATTGTTATTCTTACTGCTTTGCAGAACAGATATGCCTACAAAGATACTGATCGGCTTTGGAAGGCTCAAAATACCAATAAGGACAGTGTCATAACTTGGGCAGAATACAATGAAACAGCATATGGTGGCCAAACAAGTAAGTACAGCACCAAGTAGGATTAAACCAAGCTAGACAAATTTCAACTGCAGGTCCTCATAAATTTCCCCATCTGAAAAGTACCATGTGCATGAGATTTAGTTTTATTCCAGAACTGACTGCCTTGCTCATTCTCCATGGTACATTCTGATGGCAAGGTGTTGTCATAAAAAAAAAAAAAAAAATTGAATGTACAGTAGGGTCCTGTTACATGCTGAAATGATCCTAAATCCATTTGATTTCTTAACATTGCTTTCCAGATGTCTAGGTGATACAGTATGTTAAACTTCCAACTCCATTGCCATTGGCAGGCACATACCAGGTGGGTGGGTGGGGGGGGGGGGGTGGAACCATATTCTGCAACAAACCTCCACCCACCTCCTTGAACCAGGTTATTTCTGGGCTTGATTTATATACAGTATGCTTAGCAGAAGTTTTCTGCAGCTTATTAAGACCTGGGAAGTGCCATTTGAGAGTTTTTGACCCCATAACTTGAAATGTCCCAAGGTTAGTAAAATTGCCAACCACTACACAGTCTAAAACCCAACTTTTAGGCAGTTAAGTCGGGTTTGTACTTGATGTTTACACATACAGTTCATAGCTACTCCAACCTTAAAGTCAGTAAAAATAATAAATATGATAAAACCCAGTAAGCATTGGATTAGCCATAAACTGTGGGTGGTAAGAATGGATTAAAAACCCATCTTACCACCCAAAAGTCGGGTTTTAGGCTTTTTAGTGGTAAGCAGTTTCAGTATTAAGGGCTATTGCACGTAATGCCCTCTTAGACAGTTTCCTAGTTGTGGACTGGTTTTTGACTGGATAGTAATATCACTGCACGGTCTATTCTTCTTAAGAGTTGCAAGTAATTACTGTACACAATGGATTGGGCAGAGTCATGAAGGTATTTCCACTTTCTGCAAACCCAGCAGGACTTTGTATTGTGGATGGATTAATGCATGCATGCATGGGACAATGGTTTCTGCCCTACAGTACAACAATTTTTAGCATCAATTAGGCATAGCTTGAAGCCAGGTTGGCATTTTAAATGCATCCAATAAAAGTACAGTACGTGTGTGTGAGGATATTGATTACATTGTACCTGCACTTGATCTGTGTGTAATAGCTATCATGGTGCACATTATCTCAATATCAGGTGACAGGGCTGCCATGCCAGTGACATTTTTGAAAGGAGTTCCCACATAGACACCATACATGTTGTCATAAGGACTGCCATGATAATCATTTTTCATTTAAGGATATCAGCATTTCCACCACAATATTTCATGCAAAACTGTATTCTGAACATTTGCCATCACTATGCTAGTGTAGTCATCATACATTGCTCACATTAAGGATATATATTTTCAGTATAAACCAAGGGGATACAATTCAGTTTGATGCGCAGAGTTGTTCATCACAAATACATTTATTTTGCGACCTTTGCCTTAAAGAGTGCTGTTGTTTATTTCTTGTGACACCATACTGTAAATTATGATCATTTTAAGTTACCGACTAAAGACGATAAAGTAAGAGATTTCACAGTGGTTAAGTCATTTATTTGAATCTGTTGTGATATCACATCTTGACATAACATAGGTCCATATGGTCGGGGTAAAATTATATCGACAAAATTCCAATATCGCAATTATCGTGGTAGCTCTACTTGTTATAAATTTCCAGCAGGGTCTAGTACCAGAAACCAAAGAGGCAATCAGAGTGTGCTTAAATTACTTTGTCACGACTATCATACATTGACATGCTGCTAGAATGCCCAAATACTAAAATGCATCACCTGGGAGCTCAAAATCCCATTGAATGAGTGTCTCAGCATGTTTTTTGGAGTAAACCATTGTACTGCGAGGCAAACTGAAAACCATCCCAAAATTGAAAAGTTGCTTTAAATTTTGGAAGTTGTGACCGTTGTTTAAGTTTTAAAATGGAAAACTAATTTTATGGCTGTAAACAGTCACAGGGGAATTTTTGTATTTGGAACTTGGGACAGAACCATAGAAGGAAACAATCGATTAAATTACAGTATGGGTTGTCTGTTTTCCTCGGCAAACAGTGCATACTGTAGGCCTTTATTACTTATTGCATGGGCTGAGATACAATGATATTGTGAAAGATAGGGGAGATGTAAATTTCATGTCAGTTTTGGCCTGGGTATTGATGTTTTTTTTATTTTTACTGTTTTAATCATGGCACATCCTAACACAGTTATTTTTGTTGGGGATTAAGATGAGTACCGGTAATTTCTTCAAGAACCCGTGTTACAGACCTGTAGCAACGCACCATACTGTATATCTTCAGTATTTATTTATTTATGCATTCCACCACTACCTGTATACATGTGAAAACCAGTACACTGCCCAGCCTTATAATAGTGGCATGTACTGTCCGTAAGAGTAACCCCTTCTCAGAGTACCACAAATGCACAAGGTTGTCTTACAGTATAGCCTAATAGAAACCTCCAAAAATTAAAATCATTTATTTTTTGTTACAGGGGAAGAGCTGCTGAAAATAAAGGAAGCAGATTTTGAGAAAAGGTTACGGAGGGATGAATACAGGTGGTCAATGGCAGATCAAGATCGTGACCGCAGCTTAAGTTATGAAGAGTTTGCCGCATTCATACATCCAGAGGCATTTGGCCATATGAAGGATGTTGTTGCAGCAGAAACTCTGGAGGACATGGATGATGACAAAGACGGCCTAGTTTCACTTGAAGAATATATTGGTATGTCAGCTAGAATTCAGAATCTATATCAAGATGCAGTTGGCAGATTTATCCAATTGCGCATTACCCTGTTGGCTACCATGAACTATTAAATTCTTCGAAATGCGTCAAATATAGCACCATTTCGCTCTTCACTCCTCTTCCAAAAGCAAAAAACTTCCACCTTCCAAAGTGGAGAAAAAATTAACCCTTTGCCAGAATAGTGATCCAGTTGTTCTATCCCCTTGATATTTTCTGGATGTACACCAAATACATAAAAAAGATATTGTGTGGAGGTTACATTGTAGGATGGAAGTGAAAATGGCATCATTAAAGTCATTTTAACTTTCAAAAACATAACCCTTCTTGCAAAGGTTGTCAAATAAACTTCACTGGTCAAATCTCTCATTGTCACTGACCATAACAGTGCTGATGAAATTTATTTAAAGTGGGCATGACATGACCAAAGTAAGTTTTTGGTAAATGTTTTTTGGGCGCACATTACGCCTGCAGCTCGGTTTAATACCTGCCGTTTGGTGTACTCCGGGAAAATAAAACGATATTCCGGGTGTCACATGATCAACAAAGACACCAAATCTGCCTTTGGAGATAGCGAAGGCAGATTCGGTGTCTTTGTTAGGGTTTCCAGAGATAGCAAAGGCAGATTTGGTGTCTTCGTTGGTCACGTGACATTCAGAATATAGCGAAGGAAGGTTTGGTGTCTTCGTTAATCATGTGACACTCGGAATCAAATGGCAACTAATTGAGCCGCACGCTTCATGCAGTTTGACATAAAGTGAATGTTTTCCCTACTAAATTATGTCTATAAATATTGAAATACGACATTGTGAATTCCCAGTTACAGGCCAGACTCGGCCCATTTGAAATTCGAAAGCGAAAAAACGTATATGAGGGCGTCTCAAGATGGTGATGTCATGGGAAGCACAGTTTGCAAACTTGTACCAGGGAGCCCACAATCATCGAATCATGTGCATGGTAACATGTGTTAGTGAGTACATCATTGCAAACACCAGTGCTATGATAGCATTGAGTGTGGCCACTGACTACATTGTGAATTGCGCGATGACTGCTTAGTATTCACAATAGTACCTTTGCCAAACAGCAAACAGCTCATACAGTAAAGACAGGCTCGTAGTTAGCATGCCCTCGTTGTGGACTGACCATACATGTTCATGGCTATTCTGTATGGAACCCAAACCGCGTCTTTCTTGCACAAAAACAGAATTGTTTTTACACGTGCACGTATGCATGCAAACATATTAGCCAATGATTTGCTCCAAGTCCCCACAATGGTCTGCACCTTTCGCTCTGTACGTTGGACCAGTATTGTGATGCAATTGTTTTCATGAAGTTGCTAAGAAAAGATGACTTAACTGAGTGTTACGTTAGTTCCACATACGCGTTCTTAAATAGGGCGGGGTTTGTGCCGCCAAATGCGTCATAAGAGTCAGGTTACCTGTTGCGGCTTTTTTCGAACTTGGATTTTGAACGTTTTCCTTCAAATATGATTTATGCCGAATTGTACACGTTTTTAATGGGTTGTGAGATGATATTTGTAAAACACTATCGAATCTTGCAATACAAAAAAGTTTTTGTGGCCGTGTCATGCCCACTTTCAGGAAAAGAAAAAAAATTTGATGCTAATGTTTTTGCTGTTCAGATTTTTGTACCCAATGTCACTTGTGACATACTTTCAGGGTTTAAAAGAAGAGGGTATTTATTGTCCTTGTTGAGCTAGCCTCACACTATATAACTTTGTGCGATGCAACCCAACTCGATTGTCGGATCTCCAACAGTCATGTAGTGTACGTGAGTTTACGACTGCACCTGGCAGTTTAAGGACCAGTTTTAAGTCCCATCTCCTTCAGTCAGGAAGAGCAAACATGTTGGTTCTTCCCAACTCTGTAGGGATACAGTCGCAAGGGACTGAAAAATCTGACCAATCAAAATGACTGATTTATATGCATGTGATATAAATACGGTAGAAGTCGTCTGATGCCTTTTCCGTTGACAACTTTTGACGTAACGTTGTGAAAATATTCAGTTGAAAAGATGGGTATATGGAGCTGATATTGCCAATAGAGATAAGACAAACTTGTAGAAATGTGGGAGCAATACCCTGCACTTTATAACTGCGGTAGCAAAAACTATTCCTAGGGGACTGCTTGCAAAAACATGTTGCAGAAATTGCTGGGGCAGTCCACATCACTGGTGAGCTGTAAACTTGCAGAGGCTTAGTACGCTAGCTACACACTGAAAGTATAGTTGCAAACTGTATGCTGTTCTGTGCTGTTGTACTGTAATGTCTATACCAGTAGTGTTGACCACAGTAAGCCTTTTCCCTGCATACAATCACTCTTTCAGCGCAACATTGAAAGGGGGAGCGGGGGAGTGGGATTCATGTAAGCCTTGAACTGAAATTCAAGAATATTATGGCAAAGTGTCCCAACAGTTTTGTCCAAGATTGTAGCATCTGACACCAATTTTGTCTGTCGAAAGGGTGGGGCTTCTGACATACCGTAAGTGAAAACTGTACTTTATAACTGCAATGTTGACCACAGTAAGCCTATTCCCTGCATACAATCACTCTTTCAGCGCAACATTGAAAGGGGGAGCGGGGGAGTGGGATTCATGTAAGCCTTGAACTGAAATTTAAGAATATTATGGCAAAGTGTCCCAACAGTTTTGTCCAAGATTATAGCATCTGACACCAATTTTGTCTGTCAAAAGGGTGGGGCTTCTGACATACCGTAAGTGAAAACACTCAACAGGCCTATTTTATAGACAGCAAAACTCAGAGTACATCCCAGCTGAAAATTCCCTTTGGAACCCTTTGGGGTATTACCCAGGAAAAACCCTTTGCAATCAAAGGATTCCCTTTTATAGTTGCTAATGGAAATTGGATAAATCTGAAAGGGAATTATAAAATTACCCTTTGCATAAGCCCAATCCTTTTGAAAACCCTTTAGAACCATTTGGAACCCATTGAAACCCTTTGTTTATTAGAATTTGGACTGACAAGGGGTTTCAAAGGGAATTTTCAGCTGGGATGTGTGCACATCACAGCAAAATACCAAAATTGTGTGAGAGCAGTGAACAGGCCTCAAAATTCACCAAGGCAATGGAGGCCATGGCTGCCATAAATTATGTTTTGGCCTTCGGCAGGCATTTTTCACACGCATGGGCATCCGCAGAAAAAAGTCGGGGCAAAATTTCTAGACGGGGGAAAACCTCCTAATCACCATGAATTGACATGAAACGTGCGAAAATTTCAGCCCAAAATGCCTCCCAGATTGCCGAAAATGGCATTTCTAAAGCCTGTTTTTGGCATAGAAACTTGGAAAACATGTTTTGTTCAGGTTTTTGCTTTGATTTGTATACATTTTTTCAAATTTTTGATTTTCCGGGGGGGCAAGTGCCCCCCTTGCCCTTACCTGTGGGCGCCCATGTTCACATGCTTCAATCGAAGGTCACTTTTGGTCAACAATGTGTGCCAGGCAAGCTACTCTGTCTGTGTTGACCTCCTGTATTGTATATACAGAGTCCAATTCATTCATTTCATTTTTGCAGGAGCATTCACAAAGCAGGGCATACAGTATGAACCAATATGTTTTTGAAGGTACTGTTCTGTTGCTATTTGATTCACAGGCTACAGTATGCAAACCAATCATTCATAGTCTACTGTACAACCTCTTGTTCTCTTCTCTTTTTGTGTAGGACATTGTAGTCATGTACAGTATGGGAGAAAGTTGGCCTTCATGAAGCCGAAAGGCTGCTGGTTATGAAGGCCAATTTGGCCTTAGAGTGGTGAAAAGGAATTTTGAGGCCTGAGTGAAAAATATAGGAAATTGGTACGTTTATTTTGCAATTCAAAATTTACATTATAATCTTCAGCTGATTTTTCTTCTTTAACAGATGATCTTTGGGCAAGGGAAGGACCTGATGCCCCAGAGCCATCGTGGGTCCCCACAGAAAGAGAATATTTTATGGTTTCAAGGGATAGGGATGGTGATGGCAAGCTGAATGCTGGCGAACTACGAGAGTGGATTTTCCCAACCAGCCATGATCCAGCAGTGGCAGAAATGAAGCATCTTATGTTTGAAGCCGATGAAAATAAGGTATGTGATTGTGCAGAGAATAATTTATCCAGTGTTGCATCGCAATTTGCTTCACAAAATGGACAAATTGCTCTGCGAATGCAAAATTGTGTAGCAGATTTCACACATTAAACGTATGGATTTTTAATGATTTTGTGATTAGAGGAGTCTAGAAACAGCTAAATTGCCAAATCGTTTTTATTTCCTTCTAATAACTCAATAAAAAAATGCTACTGTATGCACTAAATTCTTTCCTATTACTCTGTAACAGTGGCGTGTGCAGGATTTCAAAGGTGGAGGACACAACCTGTGATTCCCCCATCTGGAACGGAATTTGATGACCTTGTTTTTTTTTTTTTGCTTTTCTGCACTTCAGTTCGTGGCGACCTGGACTTGTGCCAGTGTGTGGTTAAGGTTTGAATGCTATACCTTGAGGCTTGTCAGCAAAGCTGTGTTTATGGTCATGTTGATCAAAAACTTTCTCTCCATACACCCTATGTCTCTACACTGGATTAGAACATGGGTAACTGACCAATCACAAGCCAGCATTCTCAAAAAGTATTTATGAATGCTCAGTGTTGCTCTTTAAACTTTCCCTTTTTCTGGAACATGTAAATCCCCCGACTGACTTCGAAGGGCCCCCCCTTTTAAAACACGCTACCGCTCTGTAATTGTAACATAGCCATTAGTGTGTTTTTTTTTCTGTCCAGCACATAATGCAAAGTAGGGACAGTGCAGTTCTCCTGAATAGAAACAAATCAGAATTGTTTGTTTTGCAAGAAAAATTCATCCTTTTAAAACTAATATTTAGTGACACAGGGTGACAGATTATCAAAAATAAGGCAGTTTGACAGCCTTCTTTTCAAGAAATAAGTTTACCCCAGATAGATGTTCAGTTGTTTGTTGCTCAAGAATAATTTGTTCACCTACACTTTCAACATTTCAAATGATGCAACGTCCGTGGCTCTTCTTGCGCTTAGCATTTTGAAGAGATGTAGCTATTTCTTGGGTTTATGATTAAGACTGAATTGTTGGATAGTGTCTGAGCCATTTTCTTTGTACTCTTTGTTGAGTATTTTATACAAAATATTTTCCTTTAACAAACACAGTAGATCTCCATTGACTCCTGTGTCAACACATTTGTCAGGATATTTTCTCCAAAGTGTTTGAAAGGGATACCGCCAAAATATGCCAGAAAATGTGTTCCTTGAAATGCAAAATTGAAAAGCGAGAGTGCAAGAAATTTGCTTGGGCCATAGCTTCTACAAGGCAGGTGCTGGCTGGCTGCTACATAGTTAACGATTTGTCATGCGTACATGCACATGTATGTACGCATCAATGTACTGTATAGAGTCAACATTCTGTCACAACAATACATACAATATAAATGCAGAACAGCTTTGATATCAAAAGGGCCTCAGATTTCAGTCTGTTCTGCCTTGTAGACCTACGTACAGTAGATCATTGAAGCTGACTGTATGTACGTATGTTGTCAGGATATCCAATCAAATTGCAATCAACAATGAAATGAATGAACAAGAGGGCTTGCAAATTCTACTCAGCTATGGCTTTGTCGCCCAGGTATATGGTTACTTTTCTTAGTGTGGTTAGCTGGGATTTTATGTAGCACTGTTCTCTTCACTGGGTGGGATTGCAAAACATGGCTACTGTGTATGCCTGCTTATGCAAATGGTTATGGCAAATGGGTTGTTCACAAACTGGTTGGGGAAAGGGGGAATTTTATGTTTTACTTTCAGTTTACTTTTAGGCCCCTAGATTTTATGAGCTTAGGGACTGTTTGGCCCCTAAAGTTTTGAGGCCTATTTTGACAATGCATTTTTTTCTGTAGTTTTGGAAAATCCAGGAGTTTCATTAGTTTGGCTGAAAAATAGCCTCTGGGTCTTGAAAAATGGAAGAAGTTACTAAAACTCAAAAATTTTATCTTCTTCTTCCATATAGTTTCAATTTTGGCAAGTAAGTCACACTTCCAGCCTCTCTCAGAGCTATTTAAAGACCCAGTTCTCTCACCCCAAACAGTACCAATTCTCCTAACCTTCATACCAAGCCCCTCCCACACATGTCTGAAATTCATCCTCATTCAGACACAATCTCAGTTTATCATTGCTTCAGAGTGAATATAGAAAAGCTTAATGGGTATAATCAAAACATTCTCAGTACAGTTCATGCTGTGTAATATAAGCTTTAATACTCTGCATTGTTTGAATTACTGTAACTCCCAATGAAAGAGCTGAGCCAATAGAAAATTTTGGTATACCCCAATAGAAATTGTTGTTTGGGGTGAGAGAATTGTCCCTTTACATTTCCTCATTTTGCTGAAGTTGTCCTCATGAGCATACAAAGGACTAATAAGTTATAAGTTACTGTACAGTTCCTAGTTGAGGTTTTGCAGATCAGTTCCTAAACAATTGTGTTAAGTTGGACTAGCCACAGCCTTTTAGCTACAGAAGTTGAGGCCCACTGGCTTTTTTCTGTTCTCCATTGCCTTTGCTGAGCACCAAACTCAAATGACAGTAGGTTCTGTTTTTAAAGTCTCCAGGCTGTAATGTGTAACACTTTCCAAGGGAGCTATGTACTCTTTAATTTGTTGGATGAGCCTTTACCCATACCTGAGGAAAACATGTTCTTTAGAGTGACTAGTGTTGTACTACAAGGGTTAGTTTACCCCAGGAAAAAAAATAAACCCAAAATTATGATTTTAATTTTTGCCAATTTTAGAATGATTTCTCAAATGAATAAGGTTATATAACAAAGTTCTTAATATCACACAATTCCGCAGAAATGTCTGTTCTGTTCGGTATTCTAAACTCTTCTGTCTCTGGACTTCTCTACTGTCTCGAGTGAGGTCCTTAAATGTTCAAACATGTCTTCCCAGATTAAGCTCATAATGTTTTTTCAGTGGGTGATCTTACCATCAATTAAAATAACAACAAATCAGAGAGGTTTTTGCTGACCACCAACTGATGTCTGAGATTTAGGGACTGGTAACTACTCCCTCAAAAAACAATATTTAAAGGAATGAATGTCTTTTCCAAGTCTGAGGGGAAGGAAGAAAAGATAACTCAAAAGAGCCCTCGGAGTAAAGAGGGAGGGTAGTAAACTTATGTCACAACTCTAGTGTCTGTCTTTTAAGGATAGTTTAAATCTATACTTCATATTATAAAATCAATCTGCAAAGGATGGATGGATGGTAAAAGTTGGAAAAAAATTTGGTAGCCTGTCAAGAAGAAAGAGTTTTAATAGTCAACTGGGCTCAAAGTAACCAAACTCCATAGCTGTCAGAGCCTTTGATTGCCTTGATTCCCCATCAGTAAATGTCCATTGAAATAATGTAGACTTCCCGCCACTTTGTTCATTTTGACCATGCCCTTTTCCAAGCTTATTTTGAGCCCTGAGTCAAGGTCTGATTGATATCAATTAGCTGGATAGATGAGTCTCTCTTTCTTTGAAATTTTTCTCAGAAATATTCATTTTCTTCATAGTACTTTGTAGTTTTTCCAATTTATTTTATCTGTGTTTTTCCTATTTTCTTTTTTGACAGGATGGGAAACTGACAAAGGAAGAAGTTGTAAATCAGTTTGAACTTTTTGCTGGAAGTCAAGCCACTGACTTTGGTGATGCCATCAAAGCCCATGATGAATTTTAGGTGTAGAGTACGGAAGGGGGACCAATCCGAATTTTTTTTCTTTTCAGCCGGAGAAGGGGGATGAGAAGGGTTTGGCTGTGAAAACTCATTTTTCTCCTTTTTTAAATTTTTTTTTTTAAAAATTTGCATACATGGGTTTACTTGGGGTGATTAAAAGGTACTAAAACGAGTCAACAGAACCTCTTCTTCAGTAAACTTCCAAAGATTTCTTTCAAACTTAGAAGAAGATCATGGTGTAAAATTTTCGAAAGTTCTGTGGAGGAAATTCAACAGCGTGTACATTTTATATTTTTATTGTGGATTTTCATCCAACTGCACTTCACACTTTTGTGAACCACAAATGTAAATGAACTTAAATAAAAAAAAAAATAGGTGAAACTTGAGGAGATAGACTTAGAAGAGAGTTTGGTAATTTGTTTTGGTGGCTATGCACATGTGGTTGGTAATTCGTTTTGGTGGCTATGCACATGTGCACATATCTCAAATTGTCAGGATAAACTTGAACCTATCCTGCACCTAAAATATGTGATCCAAACTTTGAGTTTACATGAAGTTTTGGTGACATCAGTCCTACTTAATTCATTTATAACATCAGTAGATATCATTAGTGTTGTTCTGTGCAGTGAACTTTGTCTAAATTGCCATTTTGGTGAAAAAAGAGGCTTTTTTTTAACCGTTCGTAATTGTGGATTGCACATAGTGCAGGAAAAAAGGGGATTGCTCTACACATAGTGCTGAGTTCCATTTGTGTAGCCCAAGCTGTGCCTCACAATTCGATGCACCAAGGAACTTTCGAAAATTTGAGCTTATTGCATGGCAATCATTGTCGGTTGAAAATGTGGACCATTATTCCATTAAGGGATATTAGCCTTTAAGGAGATTAGTCATGGCTACCACAGTTTTTAGGGAAAAACTGCGGTTCCCAATCATAGTACCAGACCACTGGTTTATTACTCCTATTAGCTGTGTCAATGAGCAGCAGATTTGATTACCATTCTGGTACAATAGAAGCCCAACAACTTTGGGGTTTAAACAACAACTTACAACAAATCCTGAAGTAAGTGCTGACAAAAAGGGTTCAAATTACTTAAAGTGCACTGAAGGGCTACATCCCCTTTCAGCTTATTCTGAGATAAAGTGCTATCAAATGTCAACCTTCATGGTCATTTTCAAATGCTTAAATGGGCATATTATTAGTACTGAGAACAGTTTCTGACGAGATTGTTCTGAGGGTATTTTTTCTGACATGTCCTTTGTAGAGTACACTTTCAAGGGAAAAAATTGTGTGAGCAAATTGATTAGCAAAAAGTCTCTTATCAATTTATAATGAGTCAATAGTAGTAGCAAATACAGCAACTTTTGCTAAACAAAATTAAAATTGATTAGCAACTGGCAATTCTTGGATAGCGAATTACTATGCGAACCCAGCTATTTGTCCCTTGACTTTGTCATTTACCTTGGCCCAAAGTATCAATTGCCCAAGTTATGATTGAATTAAAGTAACACGGGTGTGTTTCATTGTGGCAAGCTTTGCATTTTGGGAAATGGCAGGAGCTTCAACTTCATATTAGTTACCTTCCTACAGTTCGGGAGAAAACCATTTTCGGGTGAAAATGAGAATTCCCCCTATCTGGAGAAAATTTGCAGCATGAATATTCATGAGCACTTAGTGTGTACCTTTTTACAGCTATCGCTTTGTTTTATAAATGTGGATATGTTCAGATGCAATACCACAGACAGACAGGTTCTTATGGAACTTTCAAGAATGTACTACTGTAATAAGCTCAATTGCGAGCACGAGTAACTTACACAAATTTCTGCAGGAAAAAAATGACCAATTCTTGTGGCTGTGTCAAGTCACATTTTAATTTCTGCAGGAAAAAAGTGAACAATTCTTGTGGCTGTGTCAAGTCTATAATTTAAGCTTAGGACACAGAACATGGCAAAATTGCTTGATATCTCAAAATTTGCTTGGTGAAGTACCAAACATGATCTGGCTTTTTTGTTTCCCTAGCAACAAAGTTTCTCAATATTCCAAAATTTCTCTTTCCTAAGATTGATTGAATTTTCCAGGTGTTTTGAACGTTTGCTTCCCATTAAATTGGGTGGTAGGATCGCAAAGCATCAAGGGAGAAATTTGAAAATGGAGCCATCCATGGCCGAATTTTTCCCAGATCGGGTGGAAAACCATTTTCCCCTGAAAGAGGTTATCTCCCAAACTGTCCTAAGTACACTCAAATAACAAACCACAAAGCCAGTGATCTTCACTGGTATGGTTCAAGCGACCCAATTTTTATGATTTGACATCCTTCACTGACCAAATTAAGGAGAATTTGCAGAAATTTCTGCTGATAGCTACATCATTTGATAAAATGTAGCAAGCAGTGTCTTGAGTTTCTCTAAGGTTTTTGTTGAAGGACGTTTGCTTGGTTGCAAAATGTTGCAATATATTACCACTGCTTGAACTTAATTAGATAACAAATACTGCCCTCATTATAAGGAGGCATTTGCTCTCCTTAAAGTGGCAATATCATTGACATTGTTTAGTTTTGTCTTGTTGGCAGGGATGGAAACATTTATACTGTATGTAATAGCTGCCATATATGAAACTACCTCATTTCATCGTAGGACTTTTATTCTCTGTTAGAGAAGCATGTTGACCCTCCCATGGCATGTTTTAAGTATGGATAAACTGTTTGTGCAGTTTATGATTGATCACAATTTGTGTGGCAGGGCTAAAAAAAATGTTTATTTTCCAGGAAAAAGTGACATGATTTCCTTGAAAGGGTATGTGAAATGTGCCACATTTATCACTAGATTATTATGTAGGCCTTTCCCTCCAATTGCCTAAATTTCCCTCCAGTTGACCAAATTTCCTGGGAAGAAACTTCCTGGCTTCCCTACCATTTTCCACCCATGGTATGTGCATTGGGTTTGCATGCAGATTCACATAGTACTGTTGAAGGAGTATTTCCAAGGTGATTGGAATTGGTATAAGTAATAATTTTGTTTAGTGAAAATCAAATATTCAATTTGGGCAAACATGCATGTTCACTGGAGATATGGACTTAACTGTTCAAAAAAATGCAGCTGATAAAATCCTTGAGGTATCAATCGGCAAACTTGAGGAAAATTCCATCTGATCTATGATAGCTTGGCCACTGCAGCCTATTTCTATAGTCCATTGTTTACACCATGGGAGAGCTCAAACAAAAATCCTACAGCACCTGGTCATTATTTTAAATAAGAAGTTAATAAGCTGAGCTTTTATAATCCAATTTGTATTTCCTTGGCAAAGGGTTTTCCACAATGCAATACCAATTGGTTACTCCATGGATTCATCAAACCTCTTTTAATTTGACCACCAGGGTCTTGTTATAGACGAATCTGGACAGTCAAGTCATGGCTTGATTTAAGTTGGACATAACCGGGATCCACCACCTTTAATCTTTCAGTTTCCTTGCTTACAGGTGTCATGGATAGTTATACACTGAATCGTTTCTTGATTCCCTAAATCTCATTTAGTATGAGGGTTTGAAATTCATGCAGACAATAAGTAAAGACATTTAAGGCTGATGGACCCCACTAATGGCTGCCCACAGTCTCTTAACACGGGCGCTGATCGGAATCGTCTATATGATAGGTTAGATTAGGTTTGGTTAGACATGTATCAACTCACAACCTTCTAGGGGTGCTCGTGGCCTTTTGATATTCATAACATCAGTCACAAAGCAAATACTTAAACCGTAAAACAATCCTTGGGGCAGGAATTTTTTATCCTTAAAACTTTTCCAACAAATATTACAAAGCTGATAAGGGGAAATGTGGAAGACGTATCATGATTACTGTTGATGTGATCTTTGTGATAAAATGTGTAGCATTCCACATTATGCGTACTTAATTCCTACTTGGAGCAATATTCATTCTACTCAATGGACTTAATATACAGAGTATCCAAAACCAAAGTGACCACTAATAATGAACAGTGTTTGAAAGACCCTTGGCTCATTTGAAACAGTTTTTCTTCCGTTCATTAGAGACCTTGGACGATTTAATAAGCTGTTGTTTTGAATTGATAACTTGCCATTAACCAACCATAACAGGACTGTCAGTAACTACCCCACATGGCGTTCGGTCCAGTGGGGTACGGAAAATTGCTGTGTTCATATTCTTTGAATTGTGTGTTAAAATATTAGTTGTGTTTTTGTGTGGATGGGAATTATCCAACCAGATTTTAATTATGGCCCTTCCTAGGATTTTGATCTACTCAGTCATTGTATCTGAAGATTTATAGATCATCGTGTATTTCTTTATGAACCATATTTTCTGGATAATGTTTTGACCACTGCCGGACACGTTTTTGTCATTTCTAAAACCAAAGCTCTTGCCAAATATAAATACTTTTGCACAAATCATCTTGCCAACCAGTATAAAACTTTTTTGAACTATATTTTTGTAGATTCTTTTATACAAAATATGCAATTTTATAATATCTTGCCAGACAAAAAGGCTGTCATATGAAACTAATAAAAATCTATGCAATGTTTAACTACTGAAAAACATACAATTTACACCTCTGGAAAAAAGACATTGGTAAGACTTGTTCCTGTGTGAAGAGCAATATTTATTGCTTTTAAAGTACGAATGATGACTACCTTTCGAAATAAGAATGGCGATGGTAGGGTAGGGTAACATGTTATAACTACAAGTTCTGTGTTGATGTAGTTTTTAACTTCCTGTACATTCTTATATGGTCAGGTGCAAGACTACTTGCCCATATGTTGAGGTAGTTAGATGACTCGTTCAGTAGTACAGACTGTTCATAACATGTTGCATTTCAGATTGCTTTAAATGATGTGTGGGGTTTTAAGCTTTGACCGATGATTTGAAAAGATACTGTAAGTATCATCCCCAGAATTAATAAAAAAAAAAAAATGGTGATAAACATCTGATCTCCTTGTCTTTTTGTGTCTATAGACCTTATGCATATGATGTCACAGAGCAAAAAATACGCCCTCCTTTGCGGGAAAAACAAACCTATGGAGACAAATGCCGACAGCTGATTTTTCAACCAGTCGAATACGCCCATAGTGCGCTAAACGTGCATTGCGAATTCTTATGCGTGCAACAAGGTATCCCATTGTTTTGCCCCAAGGATGACGTCGGTGTGTCATTTAATTCATAGGTCTTTTTCTTTCTTGCACTTAAATAAAAGCAGTATCTTTCCTTTAGCACAAGCAGCTGCTTCGTCAGGATTTGCCTCAAGGGGAAGGGGACTTTCAGCATATTAGTCTGAGCGTAAGATGGCCAGCCTGGTGGTGCCCCCTCCCCTCCCATAAAATTGGGTTTCAATATGGTGACATTATGTGCTATCCTTTGAAGCAAAATTTGGATTAAACTATTTTACGTATTTTTCACAATTGAAAATGGTAACAGTGAGGATGTTGGGTTGAGCCCCTCATGTCTTCAATACTTCCCGTCTTTCCAACAAACGGAAAAAACGGGACAGCTCATGAGGGCAAGAACACGCAAATTCAAATAGCCAACGAGTGAACCCGCCTATTGGTCAGTTAGACATGATTAAAACTAGTTCCAACAAGAATGTGTTTTATCATTGTCAGCTAGCTAGCTGAAGGGGTAAAGTGGAAATACGGTTTAGTTCAAGTGTGGTTTCAAATGGTGATTCAAAAAAGGCTCAAGTCCGGCCTGTTAGTCCCCGGCCGTCTTATAACATGCGGGGATTACCGGGTACATTCTACAACCAGGTCCCAACCCACAGCGGGAGCCCAACCGATGGGACACATGGATAGACCCAAACTGCTTAGCATCCACCGTAACCGTCTGTCCATTGAAGATAATCTTGCTTGATGTGCGACTGTCAGCGATTTATCAAGAGAGAATGAGGCCGGTTTTCCGAAAGCTTCATGGCACTTCATAAGTTCTTGTAAGCAAAAGCATTGTTTTTCTAACGCCGGAGCACCATAAATATAGTGCGATGCTGCCTTCCTGTTACTTAGAGCTTGGATCCATCATGAGCAGGGGCTGATGTAGCCCTTTTCTATGCATGGGAAATTAAATAGTATCAATCGATGTTGAGGATTGGCCGCTGGAAACAGTGGCGTAGCTAGGATTTTTTCCAGGGGGAGGGGGGGGGCAAAGGTATGAAATATCCCCAAAACTTTTCCCGGTCAATGAGTATGTATTTCATATGAAATATGCAAACTTACAAGTATGACAACCTTACCTTGACATTTTGTAATATTACCTGCATTTTAATCTTAAAGTATAACATAGAGCAATCGGAAATAACAAAGTATATTATTTTCGTAAACAATATCTGGTTCATTTGTATGTACTAAAGCAGTGGCGTACGCAGGATTTCTCTGAAGGGGGAGGGGCATGCAGTATGGTCTAATGGGAGCGGTGTCCGGAAATTTTTTGACGTTTTCAAGGAGCCTACATGCAAAATGGTGCAAGATTTTCGATTCTGAAGTTGAATCGTGGTGGTTCATGAGGATAAAACTGAAACTTTTGTGTCTGTACATGCACTCTTATGCCATTTATGCTACCTTACGAAGTAAAACTTGTCATTAAAGTTGCACACTTTTAGAAGTCCAAATAGAAGAGCATTGATCGGTATTTGTGGTTTTTCTTGGCCACAAAATGTTATTTTACCATAAAGATTATCTAAGCGGAGCGCCGCCATTGGTTGGCGCGGAGCGTAAAGAAAATTTGGAAAAATCAGACCCCTTACATGGCCGGAAATAGCATTTTCCAGGCTAATACGACGAATCTAGCCAGTCGCTTTCTTCTTTTGTCGTTTGCAATAAAATGCTCACTTCAAAATATGTTCGCAAACTGCAAAGTGATCAGAGAGTTAAGAGCTAATTTTACTCCAAATATGTAATTTTGCCCCACCATTGGCTGGCGCGGAGCGTAAAGAAAATTTCGAAAAATCAGACCCCTCAGATGGTTAAAATAGCGTATTTATGCTTGTAAAGAGAATCTAAACATGTAGTCTTTTTTATCGATGCCACCAGTGGGAAACAGAGTCTACCTTTTTAAGTAAAAATTGGAATTTGACAGAATTTGCCTAGGTCTATTTGTAGGAATTAAAAAAAAATGGCATCACTGAAAGACCTTGCAGGGACAATCCTTCCCCTTTGAAAAATTTTGAAAAATTGGGTGTCCTTATAAGCATTCTGGTGCCACATATGCTATCTTTTGAAGTAAAATCTGTGTTAATAAAGTTAGACTACGTATTTTTAAGAACAAAGAAAAAATGGCATCTGTGAGGGGGCATGGCCCAATGGTCTCCCCTTCGCACGACACTAAGGAGGCCTAATAGTGGCTCGATCACACAGGATATCCTGTGAGAAAGCAGTCTGTTATGTGTAGAAGGCCACAAGGTACTCATTGTCCATTTATTGTTACACTCAAAGTGAGCAGAAAGCTATTTTCCCAAACTAGCTTGTAAGTCTCCAAGGATTAGGCTAAGTAACAAAATCTAAGTGTGCCAACGGTTCCCGATAATTCTAATGTCTAGATTAACTTTAAGTTTATCGTTGGCCATGGATTGTTTCAGTCCGTCCCATCGTTATGTACACAGAGTAAAATCGTACAGCTACTGCTAGCTTGTAGAAGAACCTAACAACCTCGGGGGTCTACGGTAGTGACTTATCAGTTTTCACATCCTTTTACTGATGAATTCCCAAAGCATCACATGAATAACAGCTTCCTGTGCACTGTAATGCACTGATCATAACCCCCGTGCGTATACAAGCACAAGAGAACATTCAATCTGCTACGCGACGAGGACATTTCTGTGGAACGCGAATTGGGCCGGTTCATGCGACACTGACGAAATCTGAGTTAATTTGTTGCATGAAAATACGAATTATGTATGAGAAATGTCTCACAATTTCTTATTCTAACAAAAATTTTGAGAAATTTTTGTGAAATTTTTGTAATAATAAGAAGATTCATCAAATTTCCCCATTTTCATCAAATTTCCCCAAAAATTTTTCCGGGGGGGGCAACTTGTCCCCCTGCCCCCCAACCTCCCCCCCCCCCCCCCAGTAGCTACGCCACTGGCTGGAAAGCTGCTTGACGAGAGAAATTTTTAAGAATTTACTTCCCGTTATATTTTTTTCTAATAAGATGATTTTAGTTTCATTGACACTTTAATTGTTATATTAAGTCAATTTTATAAAAGGAAAAGTGTGAAACCCACGAAGTTTCAAGGGTCGTTGGAAGCATAAGCGTAGTCACTGAGCGGACCGCTAGTCACAACTCCCCCACCCCCCTAGCGTCGCAGATAGCAAATTTATTTTGTTCCTAAAAAGCGCCATACGTTTTAACGTTACTTTAGCGTTACTTAAACCAGTTAACGTTATTTTTCTACAAGGATAGCATATGTATCGCCAGATTGCATGTACTAGAACACAAGTTGTTGACAAATTTTCAAAGCCGGAGTGGGATCCCTTCACATTAGACACTACACATACGTGCGGGGGCTCAGGGGCAAAGTTCCTCCCAAATTCCTTCAAGGTTTGACTTTCTAGCAGGGATCTGGAAATACCCGGAAAGCCACTTGAGTCTAAATCTGGCATGCTTTTAATTGCACAGAAAACTCCCTAATCCTTTTGCAATTTTCATGAAAAATCGAAAACATTTTGAAACTTCGCTACTCATTCTAGCAGCTTATATAAATAACTACCCTTAAGCCACATAGTCCTCACTCCGTAGTTTTGGGCGACACCTTGGCCCGACATGGTGGAATTTTGTTCGGGCGAAAGTTGCAAAAAACCTGTGGGGTGTTTACAATTGCCAGTCTAGATTACACTTGCACACGTACGGGATGGTACCCAAGTGTACATACAGTATCCAAACTGTTGCCTCAAAGTTGTGGTTGTCACGGGCGCAAATCTCTGTTTGAGTGTGGGGGCGAAAATGCTTATGATGTGCCCATGAGTACTAAACTGTGCACGCTTGGCGGGTACCGCGAGCGCGAAGCGCGAAGCCCCAAAGGACTCCTGGTGAGATTCAAGGGGAAACCCCCTGTGGGGGTCCAGGGGGCGAAGCCCCCGGAAGCTCTTGCGTTCTGGCGTTTCCAAAGCTTCAGAAAAACTGTTTCCGAATGAAAAAAAAACGAAGGTGACCATATTTTAAGGTCTACTCATTTTTTTGGGGGGGGGGGGGGAAATTACGATTTGGCCCCCCACTTTTTCACTTGAGGGGGCGAAGGACCCCCTTGCCCCCGGGATTTTCGCCCATGGTGGTTGTACATACATTTTATCTGATAGTGTTCTGATCATTTTGCATTTTTATTGCACTAAACATTTTATTGCAAAGGGTAGCTCAAAATAATGAGTGTCTACTAACAAGTGTAAGAAAACCATTTGATTACCGGCTGTCTGAGGGGTCTTCTTTCTCAAAATTTAAAAGTGATTGTTGTGCTCCGATCAGATAGTCTTCCGGATTAGGTTTCATGTTTCTGCCAGAGAAATTGTTTGATGTCAATTAATTGGCAGCAAATAATGGACGAAAAAAAATCGATCGTGCTTGGAGGGAGGCCTTAAAGGCATATTTTCATCATCCCAAACAGTTCCAATGCTCCCAACCTACTTACTTCTAGCCCCTCCCACATTTATCTAAAACTCATCTTTATCCAGACACACTCCTAGTTTATTGCTTCATGGCTTGTACCAGTGGCCATACAAGTCCATAATGTATAATCTAGACACTCTCAGTGCCCATGCTGTGTAATTTAGCTATGACAGTATGATGCATTGTTTGAATGTGATGCCAATCAAAGAGCTGTACCAATTGAGAGTTTTGATATTTGTATACTGAAACTGTAGTTTGGGGTCACGAATGACTGCCTTTAAAAGACTTTTGGTTAGGATAATTGGAATTGTCTAGGGCGAGTAAAACTTGATCGTTTATGAGGCCTTTTAAGTACGATAGGTTAGGATAATCGAAACTGTCAGGGTGAGTAGAATTAAATCGTGTATGAGAGCCTTTAAGTACGGCAGGTTAGGATAATTGAAACTGTCTGGGGTGATTAGAAATTGATCGTGCTTGGGGCCTTTAAGCACGGTATGATTGAAACTGTCTGGGGTGAGAAAATTTGACCTTTCCTGATATTGTAGTTCTGAGTAAGTTTTCGTCAAGTACTGTCGCAGCTTACACACATTAAGCTCTGTTTTGAGACCCCGACTCTTGCCAACTGAATTCACAGATTTGTTTGGCGATAACCCTTACAAAAAAACTGAAACGTAGGCCAAATATGGCATCACGAAGTTACCATACCATAGTCGTTAAAATTTTGTGCTAAAAGTTGTCCAAATGTTTTTAGAGTACACCGCATGTTTCTTGCCTGCTAGCTCTCCTCATCATATAACGGGAAAAGTTCTGTTATTGTAAAATGATTTTCAAAAAAGTCTAAATGTTGAACTTCAATCCACCCAACGTTTCGACATTTACACGTTGAGATGTTTTCGTTGAGATTCGAGGAACTTCACTTACCCACAGGGCGGGCTATGATCACACAAATTAGTGTTCCAAGTACTACTTTTATGAGGGTGTACTTTCGATGCGAATGAACATTTTCCTTATATGATAGTGAGCCATATGTCCATGCAACTATTTGATGGGTTACATTTTTTTGCTTTCGCCGTTTTATTCTTCATCTTGCACTAAGTTTATGAATTTGTATCTGCTTTTGTTTTGATATTACCCTTCATCAGTTATGTCGAATATTATTGTACGATAATAATTTCTTTGGGGTCTATCAGTTGATGAAGAGAAACATAACCTGAAACTGAATCACTTGTTGCATAACGTTGAAACGTGTATTCTGTCCGTCCTAAGAACGTCACATCCGGTGCGAAGAGTCAATCACGTGACGTGTTGAAGTGAAACTGTTGTCGTCGCTCAGTACAGCAACAGTGCAAACTATAAGTTTATCGTGTAAGTGTACCTTGTAAAACGTGCTGTCTCTTTTAACTTGTGAATAATGACGGATTTTTATTGAAGTATCCAGCTTTCTTGATCAGATGGTCTTACTAGAACTTGTCTCGGCGGGATTTCACTGTTTCCTTTACGAGATGGCCTGAAAACGCAACGGCCAGTCTCGCACATTGGGTCTACCCCGATAAGAATGTGGTCCGCTTTCGCTGTTCATAAGCGTTTTGTGCACAAGCACCCATTATTTTCGCATTCGCCTGACGTTATTGAGATTCTGAGGTTTCTATTCAACCTTTTTTCTCAAAAACTTGGTCAGTTATGCCCACAATCGTGTGTTCGGATCCTCTGGCAGTAGAATACGTGCACTGTACCCACTTCCAGACTGTCGTTGTTTTCAGGCTCCAACTGAAGTTTTCATGACCCATGTCACGCAAAAGCCCGGATGTTGGACCGACAGAATTCTAAACAATGGGTTGAAATAAAAGAAATCAGAAAAGTTGCTAGGAAGTGTTCATTAGAAACATTCTATTTATCAAACACAAGGCATAAACTACTACACGATCAGTTCAATTGAAGAGCTATATGCGTACAAGTTTCATCAAATGATAAACTTGAAAAGAGGCGAGGCACTGGTTGCACGTTAAATTAAATCTCACTACACACAGAACACTTACAAATAATGTTAACTGAATAGAGTACACGTTCCACCCGTTTGGAGAAAACCTGTGGGTTTAGTACTGTCAGGTCTACGTCTATCCGATAAGAATACAAAACATGGGCAAATGCACTTATCAATAAACGTGTTCGGTAATTCTTTTTGGTGGCTCTGCACATGCCCACATCCTCCAAATCGTTGCCAGATGAACAAACCATCCCGTAGCTGAGTTTACATGAAAATTTGGTAAATTATAATTCTTTCTGAGTCCAACCGCAACACAAGGAGAAAGTTAGAAACCAGTCAACCGTGTCTATAATTAAACTGTCCTTTGTTGTAAAAATATGTATTTTAATCTGCCTTAAAGTAGATCCTGGTCCCTATTTTAGTCCGGTTTAGTTATTGAGATTTATGCTTAAAGTTATTCATACGTACTGCACCAAAACAAGGATATGCCACACACTACTGTATGTGCTGAGCTCAGTTTGTGTATTCCACGCTTGGCATCAAAATTGCATGCCCATGTAAATGGGAGTAAGAATCTGGAAGACAAGCTAAATAAGCCCCATCCACACAATAAATAAGCTGTAAGAGTCCTTCCACTGGCTCCACAAACTACTGTAGTTAGTTAGATGAGGTTTAACGATCTAGTTTCTAATCAATTAATTAAATTCGGGCCGAAATTTTATCCAGTTGTAGCTCACAGGCCTGTTTTCCCATCTCTATATTTTTAAAATCTTCGGTATGACCCGGCCACGACTGAAACTCCCGACCTCCCGGCTGCAAGTCGGATAATCTAACGTCTTGAATATGCAGTCGGTCTGGTGTAGCTAAGTACGCGTGCTAGTATGGCTAGCTGAGAAGTAGCTAAACACCCACGAGTAAATGTTGCACTGAAACACTTCTGATTGTGCCGGAAGTGGTTCAACATAGTTGTGACGTCACACGGAACACTTTATTCCTTTCATATACAGTTCTCAGGATGCATCTACATTATTCATTAATAGTACTATAACTATTGCAGAATGAATGTGTTACGTTACAAATGAAGGTATATGGAGGCATAAACGAGCTGAAATGCTTGCAAATAACATTTTCTATCATTGTGGTAATTTAATGACTGCAGGCCCACTTTGGAAAATATTTTCCTCACGGAGGGCGCACTCCAGTTTCCCCTGTTGCATCTGGCCCTTGACAACAAGGAGTGTAAGGACTAAGGTTACCGCTAGGGCAACTGATACAAGAACGATGAGAATGACTTCGCCGTACGAAAATCGTCTTTGTTGATCTGAAAAAAAAATGAAAAGAATCAGTCATTAAATTCGAGAACTGATATTTTCTACGAAAACTCTCAAAGCTAACTAAGAGTTGGGTTCCTACAACTTTGCATGTTCTGTCAGTTTCATGCAAAAACAGTCACGGTGCACCAGTGCACATAGCCAAGAACTTTGGTATATGCACAAACACACACACACATTCACACACCCACACAGACACTTTTTTCACACAACCTGAGGACCTCATTGTGTTTTCCTTTGTTCCTGCTTACTTCACCCTAACCTTAACAATAGCCTTCTATTGCTGGGACAGGAGAGACTCCAGAAATCTACTGAATTTCCACTAGAAGACATGAAATCCATTGCTCAGGTCCTCTGTTGAATACCCGGTCCTCTGTTGAATACAAAACAAGTACACATGCACAAACCCCCACACACGTATATACATACTTGTCCGTTTTAAAGAACGTGTTCGGGTCGTGTTCGCTTTGAACAGGTACGAACGATATGCAGCGAACCAAGATACATTACCTATTAAAATAATAACACGGCAGATACTTTTTGTTTGTTTCTGTGTTTACAAGTTTTAGACACAGGAACAAACACCTGGTTATGTATACATACGTATATATACATACATTAAACCCGAACACCGACATACTAGTTAGTACAGCATCTTCTTCTCTCATAGCCTATGTGTACGCCTAGGCTTAACTCCCTTCACAAATTCATATCTCTTGAATTAGAGCGCGCCTTCGATTTTGCATCCTGGGCTGTAAAATGTAATAACGTCTCCACTAAGACTGCCCCAAACCGGGTAAGTTGGCCACTGGGGCCACCTATATATGTGTACAAATCAGAGCAACTGATCATCACACTAACGAAAAGCACACTGTTATTCCCTGCCGCCGATAACATGTACACTAAATGTCTGTAAATTTACATAAAATGAAAAAAAGGAAAACTAAAAAGTAAAAAGTGTAATCGACTAAATGGCAGCACTTCTATGTATTCCTTTTGCATTTCTTTGTTTTTTTCTTTTGAAATCGTACAAAGAAATCTTCTTATGACAGACATTTTTTACAGTGTACGTAACGAAACAAATACTTTGGCACGCTTACCTTCACTACACGGCTTTTTCTTTTCGAGAATTCTGATTGGCCCGTCTGTTTGGGGGTCTGAATTTACTACTCTGGAGGTTACACTTCTCTTAGCGATGTTTGCGTGTGGCAGTGATTCAGGTTCAGTGCAGTTGGCATCGCAGCTGCCGTTGAGTAGATTGCAGTCGCGGATCTTACAATGTACAAATATCTGTTCGAAAAAAATATATGATCGGAATATATGGAGATTATCTTGTGAGGAAAACATACCAACTGATCAATACGGAGTGCTTTCACTGACGTCACAAGCCCCGCCCCCTTTCGACGGGCAAAAATTGGTGCAGTACACTGGCTAGTGTAACTAAGCAGCTGGCAATCCTGAGTGACTGCCTGTTGCATTGAAGCATTGTTGATTTTTGCCCGAAAGTGAACGTGGCTCACATAATGTGACGTCACGTAAAAACAAGGAATAGCCTTCATTTACGGCTTTCCTTATTATGTGACTCCTTTCTAGGGAGCAAAACTTCTTAGCTGGAATAAATTTTGACTTTCGGCCTTTGACTCTTCGTCAGGGAGTGGGAGGGGTCTTTGGCGAAAGAGGGACTCCAATACAGGAGACGGCAAATTAGAAATTACCACAAGAGTTTCGTGAATAAAACTTTTAAAAAATATCTATCTGGATTAAACTTTTAAAAAATATCTATCTGGATTATTTCAAGAAATTTGCAGTATATCAATCAATTTGATAGTCCTCCATTTCTGAAAATCATATCAACTCAACTCGTTAGATTCTTTCCAGCCCAATTCAGTGGAGAAAGCAATAAGACTGTAGCAAGATAGCGTACTCACATTAGGGAGATAAGAGTCCATTTCAATGCCGCCCATCCCTACCAGGCCCAACTTTATTTACACGTGAAATCAATCTATTCACTTGATAGTCTTGTACAACACAAAAGTCGAAATGGGGTTGGATATCCGAATTCTTTTGAACATTTGCCCGAAAAATAGAAAGTACTCTTTATTCAGGGTAATATTTTCATGAAAAACTAAAGAGATTACAAAACCTTGCACCACATTCGGGCAGGTTAAAAGAAACCCAAACGGTCTCTTTCCATAGTCTTGCCCTATAAACAATGCCCGAAATAGTCGAATGTAACAATTTTTTCAGAAAAATGATGGTCGTAGTCAAAGAAGCAATAAGTGATTAATCAGTAAAGATAAAGGAATATAACCAAAGTGACATTTCCATGCAAAAACAAACATTAGAAAAGTTTGCAACACAACACACCCTGGTAGCTTGACGGAAAATGTAATTTCCCTCATCCTCACATTACACGCTTGAACAAAACTTTGCTCGAAATATTAAAATTTTTCGGATGCAGGATTACATGGAAAAGAGGGTGCATATAGTATTTTGGCAAAAAAATTAAGTTTGGTGACACTGTCTCCTCTTCTATCCCTCCCCCAAGACGGCTATCAATAAATAAGAGGACGACTCCCCCTTTTTCCCTCCTTCACACCAAATATGGATAGCCCCTGCACTTTATTAGGCCGATTTCCAATCGTTTTGCTCTTTTTCATTGATTTAAACATTTCAAGGAAAGTTCAAAATAACAACTGCTCAACGTCTTCTTGCAAGCCTTAGGAAATCCGTTTTCGGCTGTCTGTGGGGTATCGGTTTTCTATATCTGTACGCTCAGCTCCAGCGTTTCAGAAAGTGACTGCTTACAAGTAGCTGGTACTTTCAAACTGCTGGTGAATGCCATTTCCGACCGTCTGTGGGCTTGCGATTTTTTTTTTCAATTTTCTGTTCGATCTGAGCAGCTAGTTGTGGCATTCCGCTCAGATAGTCCTTCGGGCCAATTTGCATTTTTCGGACGAGTGTCTTCTGCCCCTCCCCGATAGAAATACACCCATACGCCTATGCCCCAGCTGTCGAATATTATGCAAAAGTCACTGAAGGCCGACTTTTGCGAATTTTTGGTATGTTTACAGAGTTATATTTAAAAGGTTTTTGTCCGCATGATCTCTGAGAAACGATGTTGCAGATAAATGTTACCAGTAAAGTAGCCAGGATTATGTCATGGGGGCATAAGAAGTCGAAGTCAAAGCAATGTTGAACCGTTATTTTTACACGCTATTGCACTTGTGAGTGATGACTCATCTCATCTGCAGGAAGGAAGAGTTGAAACTGGCTATTCCGTTGACATCCTGCATTCCCCAGGTTGAAGAGAGACTGATAAATTGATCACTTCGAATCACGGCCGCGGTACGTACGGACGTAAGTAGGTCGAGTTAGTCGTGCATTAGTATCAGCGTAACCGTGCTAGAGATTACTACACAGTAAAAAATTACGGTAGATTAACAGAACAACAAAATAAACAAATATGTAAGGATAGCAGAAAAGTTCTGGAAACTTATCACCAGAACTTTACTGTAATCTTTATGTTTCTCTTTATTTTTTATTCTGCAAATTAACAGCGAATTTGAGCCATTTTTACAGTGTATTGTTGCATGCGTTGAATGCACACAAGCAAGCATTGTGTCCGCTGGCGAGGATTTCCGCAGGGAGTAGTTTATATGCAACCTATTCTTGGGAGCCCGCTTCTCAATTCAAAGCCATCCTGCGGTCAGTTTTGTTTATTTTCAGTCCGAGATTGTAACGCCTTCCGAGAACGTAACGTTCAAGTCTCGATGTGGGCTCACCTTAGCATGGTAGGAGGGGGGGGGGGGGGTCGGAGCACAAAATGAGGAAAAAGTCGGAGGGGTAGAGAAAAAAAACCCGCTATTTTAGGCGCTTTTGCATTTTAAGGTTGGGTCATGGGGGGTTACAACCCTCCACACTACCCCCGTGACTACGCCACCGGATACTGCTCTCAAAGCAAATATAAAACGTTGCAAACACTCTTACCAAACTCACCGCTTGTTTGGTCATCTGCCTCTCATGCGGAACGCCCGGGTTCGATTCCCAGGTCGAGTCATACCAAAGACTCTAAAAGTGGAACCTACTGCCGTTGTGCGTGATACTCCCCATACGCAATTGTGGACACGGGCTTCACCAAGAGGGGGCATGGGGGGAAAATGCCCCCCCCCCCAGTCAGAGCCTTTGCCCCCCAGTTTCCCCCCACTCAGCTCCTGAAGTATAGTGTCCTTTCAGGAGTTTTCAACTGCAAAATAATTCACAAATAATTTTCCTCCCTGTTTTAATCATTCCCAAACTTTTCAAAGCAAAACCAGCCTGAGAGCTCTCTGTAAAACTATGCAAGTCACATACTTTAACTTCCAAAATACACCTATCCTGAGACTTAATTTTTTGCGAAGAGATTTGCTAAAACTTCGTAGCTTCCGGGGGCTTCGCCCCCTGAACCAACACCAGGACTTTGCCCCTGGACCCCACCAGGGGCCCTAAGGCGGGCCCCTGGACCACACCCGGTAAGTCTCGCGCTTCGCGCTCAATTTGCGCGCGAAATGTTCTTGCCCCCCCCCAACATTTTCTTTTGCCCTCCATTTGCCCCCCCCCCCCCCCACTTTTCAAATCCTGGTGCCGCCACTGATTGTGTAGGGAAAACAAGCCAGTTAGCAACCACTAGGCTGGAAAAAAGGTCGTGACCGGTTCGACTTGAACCAATTGGTTGGAAAATGGGCCGTTAACTCCAACTAAGTAACTTACCGAACTCTGTAAGTTATAGCCGATAAATGAGAATGCTTCCATCGAAAATCTGAGACGAGAAGTACCCTTGCGATATTCTTCTATCGTTTCATCCATTGGACATCTGCAAATTAAAATAGTAAGATTTTAGATTATCTTCATCATTGTTTCAACTGCAAAGGATGTTTTTCCGTTCGTTGCTTTTAGCTTATTTTCCGGATGTTTAAACATAATCATCTTGCTGTAAGCATGCCAAACCAACCGGAACGAGTTTTCAGACCTCAACCTTAAAATAGACTTTTGAGTCTTTCACGTAATTTTGATATTACCTGTTCTTGAAAAGTACACATAGAACTACTATCCTAAGCTAATTCAAGTGTCGAATATAAATTCCACCGAATTTACTGATTATAAAGCGCGATTTGTAAATAGCTCCAATGGCTGTATAATATGACCCGGCCTATTCTAGTCTTCTTTTTCTCTAGTAGTCCATAGAAAATTTCAATTAGAGTACAAAAGCCCATGTTTCACAAAGTGTACTGTATACTGAGTGTTTTGCTTTCAAATTGGGGTCTTGTATAGTGCTCACCTAAAGCAATAAACTAAGATTGTGTCTACGACAATTTAAACTGTTTAGGGGCGAGGAGTATTATATAGGCCATTACATAAGTGACTTTAATGCGTATGCTCCTGGATAATATCACCTCCATTTCTGTTAACAAATGTGGGCCGATGCGCATTGTTCAGGAAGAAATTTCGTAATCCTTACCTCTTACCAAACAATCGACACAATACAATGGCACTTACAGCCAGTGAAGAAATAAATGCATTGATAAACGATTAGCACACAGGCTACACAATCTGACAATTTGCATCCCGCCCAAATGATTCTGACTGATCAACGACGTGGACTGAAAATTATTTATTTTCCTTTAGCATGATTGATTAAATGCTTCTTTTGTCAGTTCAGGAGATAACTGCTTCGTGGGAAATTGTTTTTCGCCCAATGGGGGGATATTTTGCCATGAGTGGCGACATTGATGCATGGCAATCCTACCACGCAAATCCGACGAAGATCAACTTACAAAACGACCTTGCAATTTTTATAAATTTCAGGCAAGAGAAAATAATGCTTATCTAAAATCTTTGTTACTAGGGAACAAAAAATTTTTGTCATGTTTGGTTGTTCACCACCCCGACTTTGAGAAATCGAGCAATATTGCCACGTTTATTGTCCTAAGCTTGATTTACAGGCCCCTGGCAGTGGCAAGTGTTGTGCATCAATTTCCACATAAGGTAGGCAAGTGGGCCGTGCCTCATAAGTGCCAGCCCTTATGTTGGTAAATACGTAGTTGATGGTCCCTTGTAGTTTCGCTTTTTAGGTCTAAAGTATTATTTCACATTTGCATACGAAAACATGTATTTCCAAAAGTTCATAAATATTCATACCGTTGAGACAGGCAAATTTCCCTCTGATTTGTGTAATACTTATTTTCCAAAATTTCTGCAAAATAACAGTACCTACCCATTACGATAAAGGAGGTATGTCATGGTCCCTTCTGGGTCAACTGTAGGAGAAGCCACACATTCTTCAAGGAAAGGGGACATGCCGTTATATGTCCTAGCTTCAAAATAGATACGAGAGCCTTCTTCCACATCAATCGGAAAGTCCCAGATTCTAAAAAAAGGGAAAATGAAAGAGTGGATATGTTGACTTGGGGACTTAAAAATTTTAGACTTGAGGTACACGTAAAACATTGCATATGTAATGTAAACCGGTGTGACTTACTCTGGCACCTAAACACTGTTTCCTCTGAAAAATTAGACACTCAGTCAGTACACTCAGGCTCAGTAGGAGAAATTTGACTCAATGGAAACTTCAGTTTTGTGGAACGGTACCCACATTTGATGTGTGAAAAATTAAAACCCTCGCTTTTAATTTTCCCACAAACAGTCACTGGGTCAAAACCGCGTCACAGCAGATTAGCCTAAACACTGCCTCTAAATATCTCTCATAGAAAAAAAGGTACAACTTGTGTAAATATATGAGTTGTACCTCAGGACTTTGAATACTAAATATATGCTGATTATTTCATGACGTCACATCGACAGACAGATTTTTATGGAACTAAGTTTTCCGATACAATATTCAGGCCTATGTCGGTGTGAAGTCACGAAAAAGTCAGTTGTCATTTTATTTTCATGAACATCAGATACAAATCATACATTGACACTGGTTGACAATTGTTTGGCTCTTTCCGACCCGAGATGGAGACGATTATGACACTAACCCGAAAAATTGAATCGGAGTCCGATCCGAATTCGTTGTTTGTGTGACCACGGCTTTAGAAGGAACTACGACATGACAATGAATGCTTATTATTAGCATAATTAGGCACGTTTTTCACATAATCGTTAAGCAAATGTTGATATTTTCTGATATTTTTTTTTATTTATTTATTTTTATTTTTTTTTTTTTTTGTCTTTTCTTGAAATTTTGTGTCCACTTTTGCTACGGATTTGCGCAAAATGTGAAAACGAGCCTGTTTACTAACTTTTAAACACCAGTCGATACTTATTCACACAATTACGAAACATTTGTTTGTACGTAGGATATCGGGTTGTCCAAGTTTGACCATTTGCCATTGGTAGCCTTGTGAAGTTGACTTTAAATTTTGAAATAGAAAAAAACATTGGTGAAGTTCACAGATCCCTTCGATATACCTCTTAAAGCCCACGTTACACAACAGCGATATCGGATCAGATTTTCTCCAGTTTTTAGAGTTTTACGGTACTAAAAATCTCCTCCATCTTTGACCGGGAAGAAACAAAAATTTGCGAACCTGTGTAAATATGTGATCTGCATAGCAGGACTACGAATATCTAAATTATACTAATTATTCCCCGAATTACACCCTAAGACGGCTTTTATCAGACATGCGTATAGTCCGATAAAAGCAATTTTTTGACGTCACGTCACGAAAAAAATTAGTTTACATTTCACTTTCGTGTTCCTCTCATACCGGTCATATATTTGTACGAGATGGCAAATTTTGGGTTATTTCCGACAATGGACGAAGGAAATTTTAAGTAAAACTCACACAAAAGGGATCGTAAGCCGATTCGACTCCGCTGTAATGTGACCTGGGGACAATCTCTCACCTGTACGCGCCATGACTATAACTGCTGTCCCGGAACATTTTGAGTGCATAGTCGAAATCGCCAACACTGTCCGTTTGGTACAGCTCTGTTGTTGAATTAGTATTGAATTCAACGTATGCCACACGCTTTGTCGGTATACTGCAATTTACATGCACTTCGAAGTTGCTCGTTCTGGTAACCACACCTCCATATATAAAGTTACCCTCCTTTGGAATATACAGTACGTTTACCATAGACACACGAGTTTTTTCTTCGTTTACGACCTGGGGATATCAAAAGGAAACGTACCAAGAAATTGTAAAATAGGCCTTAAATAAAGTTTAACAAGAATAAAATAATGTCAAAAGATTGGACAAAGTAGATTAATGACGTAATGTGCATACAGATAGTGTTTTCATCTTTTCAACTTTTCAACGAGTAATGTTGTTGAAAGCTTTTTGCTAGTTTCAATATGGAGAGGAGGGACAAACTGTTACAGATGTATAGGGCTCATTTGTCCACCTTTCTGTCTGTCTGTCTGTCTGTCTGTCTCTCTGTATGTCTCTCTGAATGCCTCTCTGTCTGTCTCTCTGTCTGACTCTCTGTGTGTCTCTTGTTAATTGAATGGCAGAATGGTAGGTTACTTGAATAAAATCGAACCGTTGTTGTGACACTTACAGCATACGTGCCGCACTTTCCGTACATTGTTCCAACAGCAAAATGTGTTGTATTATGATCAGTGCCGTAGCATTCGGGATCCTCGTATGTCAGGAGTGATGGATCCAACACGGGCAAGGACTGTTTCTCGATATACGCCACCATAAATGTTGGGCGACAAACCACTGACACTACAGGAGGCGGTGGAAGATATTTTAAGTTCGTGACACCAGCTCTGGGAAAGTCTAAAAGAAAAAAATATAGTTACGTCATAAAGTGACGTCACATTATGATTACACAGCAAACGAAGAATACAAGCGATATGCGTGTACGAAGGTTTGCTTGTGTATTACTGTTAAGCGCTTTGATGCCCTTGATTTAGGGCTATATAAGCACCAGTCATTATTATTATTATTAGTCAACTAAGGCCCGGGCCACACAGTGATATTGGATCGGATTACTATTCGTTTTTTGTTAGCTTTCGTTAAAATTTCCTCCCATCTTTTGTCGGAATGAACCAAAAATTTGCCATATTTTGTAAATAAATGATCGGTATGAGAAGACTACGGAAATGAAACGTAAACTTTTTATTTCGTGACGTCACGTTGACAAATAGCTTTTATCGGGCTATGCGTATCCGATAAAAGCTGTCTGCGGATGTGACGTCACGGAATAATTGGTAACTTATAACTTCTTCCTACTATGAAATTTATATATCTACACAGGATGGCAAATTTTTACATGTTTTCGACCAAAGATGGAGGAGATATTAATTAAAAATCCCCCAAATCGGAGCGAAATCAGTTCCGATATCGCTGTAGTGTGACCTGGCCTTAACGTATCCGTGTTTTGAAGGAAGAACAAATATCATATAAACGTTGAGAGGTGCTTGGCAGCTTCGAAATAACGAACCTTCGGAAAGAGCCCTATCCTCTATTCGGTATAACGACCTTTCGAAATTCGGAATAACGAACGGCAATCTTGAGTGGCCTGCTAAAACATTTATATGAAACTTTAAAGTTCCCTCCACTGTGATGGCACTCAGTGCAGTTGTACATACGTCAGCAAGCATGTAGTTCGTGAATTTGCTTCTTAGCCCTTAACTGGTCTTACGGGTCCTTTTGGCCCCACGCGGAGGGCACGACTGTCACCCATCTTTACTGGTTCACGCGGAGCTCGAAACTGCGAGTAGCTACCCGAAAATTCGGCCACAACAGCGAGAGAGACAATAATTGAGGGTCACGGGGTCAATAGCCTGCGGAAGTTAATGCGGGGCGTGCTACGTCCGCTTTTCCGCCCACTCCCGAGGCGTGCAAATATGCCTCGATTGGAGCCGGACGGCAAAGGGTTAAAGGGGCCGTTGTGCTACTCCATGACATACTAATGCGCTTTCGGCTAGGAGGCCTATCTTGCCCTTACGAAGAATTTCGTTACGATTTACGTCTAACTACATCACGAAGTGAAAAATGTTTTAAGCTGAATGAAAATGTTGCAAAAGAAGTAAAACGGATCCCACATCCTAGGGCAAAATGGACCCGGGTGACGTTTTACACCAATGGAGAGTTTTACATGTATTTTAGGGGCTAAGTTTCCATGAAAGGCCTTATCCTCTTACCGGAATCAGTTCCAATTCTCCTAACCGAATTATTAAAGCCCCTCCCACAATTGTCTAAGTTCACCCTCATCCAGACACAATCTCATTTTATTGCTTCAGGGTGAGTATACAAAACTCCAATGTGTAATCAAAACACCATCAGTACAGTACATGTTACTTGTATAAGGTAAACGTGGTACAGTGCTCTACATTTTTTAAATTGCTGTCAATCAAAGAGCTCAGTTAATTGAAAATTTCTGTGGACTTCTAAAATAATTTTAGTTCTGGGTGAAAGGACTCATCTTTTAATTTGGTCGTATTTCCTCCATAGTAAGTGCGTTACCGAGTGATACACACAGAGTTAGAAAACATCTAAAAATATAAAGAGGATCGAGGTTTAATTACTGAAAAAAGGGGAAAGCAAGGACCAGGGTTGAAATGGGACTCAAAATTACTAAAAAGGGGTTCAGAGTCCGGGTTTAGAAGGAAGTCTCACCCTCAACGTTACGCTGCAATGCTGCCACGCAATTTTCATTGTGGTGTAAAAAAATAAAAGAATAGTTTCCGCTCAGCTGCCCGGTGTTACGAGGTAAGGCGGACCCTAACTTGATTTCTCGCATTTTGATCTAATATCCTAATCCAGATGCTTCAAAAAGGGCTTTTGATTCAAACTTTTGTGCGTATGTCTCAATTCCAATTGTTTCATTAACTCTGTCGGTCAAACAATGGAATTTAAAGACATCTTGAGTTAAGGGATCCGCTTTACCCCATATTCCCCTACCGAGAGAACTGTGATCTCACTGCAGAAGTTAACTTGATGCAAACTTTACCCTGTGCGCTAGAGCTACGTTAGTCCCACGTGGACCTAGGCCTATTATCCAACACCCTCTAAGATCCCCCAAATTTTCTTTTACGATAAAATGATAGGCAGGCCCTTAACATATACTGTACAGCAAATATGACCCGGCCAGATTTGGTTTCACCGAGAACGCCCCTTCCTATTCCTTAATGATCGTTTATGTCTGTGCTACAGAGCTACAACAAGAAGGGTTTATTTTGGGCTAAATTTAACAGTTAAACGAGCTTTTCACAATTTTTAGTCAATTTGGATACTCAAAGCTCATCTTCTTCTTTGAGTGGCTTTACGCATAGGGACGTAAACCTCTTGTCAAATTGTGAGCATAAATCCATATTTCCCGTTTATGTGAAGACAAGCATGACCGTTGCCTTTCCCTCATCCCAGGCCTGACACAACACATCGGTAGTAATGTCATTCCCCCCACGTCCTATTAAGTGTTCGACGCCATCATGAATGCAATGTCATGTCGAGAAATTCTTAATAAGAAGCATAAGAACATGCACCTTTGCACTTGCAGAAGCAACAATAATACTGATTAATTCTTTCAACCCCTTCAGTACCCCTACCCACCCGCACATACCAGTCACTTACTAGTGAAACATACATGTCGACTATCATTCCTTTTGTTGGCTTACTTACCTGTAGTGAAGGACCACTCGGTCATTTCTGAAAGTAAGTTGCAGCCTTTTGTTCCAACCACAGCGCCCTCTTCAAACTTTATTGTGTACGTCGTATTATGTGATAGTTTAAAGTCGGCAGTCTCGAATTCAATATAGTATGGTGCACTTGTACTAATGTTGACCTCGTTGGCTGTCGTCAGATTAAGGGCATACGCCTCCGTACCGTTTTTGTAGAGGAACCTAACTGAAGCGTTGTGCATTTCATTGCTTAATTGGACCTGTGATAAACAAATTGAGTTGCCAATTAATAACGAAAAGAAAACAAGATCATCATGGTTTCGGTTCAAAAGATCGGAAGACGTTAAAATGTCTTTTTCAGCCACGTCTGACTAGCTTTGCACTCCATGATTTTTATTACTGATCTACCTATGCCAGTGGCGTAGCCCACGGGGGGAGATAACTCCCCACATAACTCCCCACATGACCCCTCCCCACATGACCCAACATTGCAATGCAAAAAACGGGGCGATGAGCACTGTTTAACAAGAAATTTCCTTACTGGCTCGCGATAACCCTAATCCCTAACCCGAACAAAGAATACAATCGATACCATACAATTGCAACAGCCAATCAAGAAACAACTTGTTAAACAGTGGGCACCTTCCCCCAAAAAACACCTAAAAATAGCGGTTTTTTCTCTCTATCCTAAAACTTTTCCCTCGTGTCTTTCTCCAAGCCCCAATGACGCAGCCACCCCCCTCCCCCCCCCCTCCACCCCAATTTCACAATCCTGGCTACGCGACTGACATATGTATTACTTCGTGGAATGTTCGACTACAGCACTGCAAAATTAAAATTACAACCTGTTCTTGTTTCTTTCCTTGAGGGCAAAATTCAAAGCAGCCAAAATAATGAAAATGGAGAATTATTTTCGTTAAATTGAGCTTTTTCTCATGGCTTACGTAATGTTTTCGCACAATTGGGCCAAACATGCATGAAGATTTGTAAAAAGAGATGGCGTAGTTTGATTTTGTTTCCATGGATGTTCACGTACACAATCCATGCCATCACAATTATTTAAGGTCTCACTTCTACATTAGGGTAGTGTTCTAGAGCGTCAAGTGCACACCCACAAAGAAGTTCTTTTTAACTTGATTTGGACCGATTTTTTTTCAGGATAACCAGCCAGCTGGGTGATAACAGTTCATGAATATGAAAGAGAACTTGCGATGTGTCTCGTATTTTTGAGCATTTAGTTTGTCTTACATGTCTGACTGCGAGGACCATTGTCCTATGCTCAACAGACTGTCCTCAACAGACCGTCCTCGCGACTGGCCCACAGATACCCTGTACGAAGTCCTTTAGGAAAGAAACCTCGTCTACAATCCTACATATAACCCCTGTTTGTCCGTATGTGGGTTTAAGAGATTTTCCCTATGAAAATGTTCCCAGTCAACAGAGTAAAAAAGAATCCTGAATTTTTATCGGACTCACTTAAAAAAAAAGGGGGGGGGGAGACCCCAAAAAAGAAAAAAAGGGCCGCGGAAAAATCAATTACCCGGTAGAGATATACGTCAGACGAATCTCTGGACCCAATGGTGTCAGTTAATGGGTTAGGCGTATATACACAAATGCCATGCATGGCAGTGGAATTAGACCACAACTCATTGCAAATGACTCATCCCATTGGAGTCAGAGGACGGATGAAAGGGAAGCCTTGGCTATAGAGGGCGCTTTAGCAAAGTGGAAAAACAGCATTCTGTTCGTTGGTAAGCCCTGCAAAGTGTATGGAAAGGGACTTAAAAGCTAGGGTGCTTGCATAAGTAATCATGCAGCTGAGCGGGAATTTAACAACTTGCGAAACACGTTGTTACTCTCTGCCCCTAAAAGACTCGGAAAACGCTCTACGTGACGTGCAGAAATTGTGTTAGAACTGCAACACAAAAATAAAAATAGCCTTAATATTATGGTTGTAATGTCACAGAGCAAAAAGGACGCTCTCTTTTGGGGGCAAAACAAAACAACACCCTCAAATTCAGGAAGCTGATTTGGCAACAAAATAAGCGCATATTCTGCTACACTACACAATGTAGGGCGAATTCTTGTGCGTTCGGCCACGTGTTCCTTTGTTTTGCCCTCAAGGATGACGTCAGTGTGCAGCTAACGTAGTTTTTACATACTTACTGCAGTGGAGAAATACACTTTCCATTCTTTGTTGTTAAAGTGAACTCGAGTAGACGTATCTGAATTTGGTATGCTAGACTCCGGAATTGGTTTGGGAACTTCGCCTGTTCAAGGAGAGGGCAGCATTAACAAACTTTTCAGTGATTTTCATTACGTGAGTCGTGTAGAAACAACACCAGTCTTTGCATAGTGAAAGTAGTATGGTATACGTGAACAATCTTTTTATATCATCCTTGTAACTATAGGCTACGAGAAACATTAAGTTTTTGCAATCCCAAGCGAACAATGCGGATTTAGATGACAAACATAAAAACCTGCCCCAGGATCGTGCCTTGAAATAGCCTACGTGTAGATCGCCATTCGCCATAAATAAGTGCTAACTCGGTCTACAAGTCTCAAGTCAACAGGAAATTGTATATTTGTTTGTTACCAAACCAGGTCATGAGAATATGTTTGGTAAAAACTTTGATACAAAAGACAACATTTTCCTCGTTGAAGTTTGTTTGCACAATTATTGTTTCAATCATTAACTGACAGTAGGACTACATTTTTTGCTCTCCTCTGAAGTGATTGCAGACGGGAGATGTGGAGTTCGAGTCCTAGCCGGCTCAAACCGATTGCTTTAAAAATAGAACCTAGTGCCATTGCGCTTGATGCTCTGCGTATAAGCAATGGAGTAGGGAAAACAAGCCAGTGAGCCACATCTGGAAAAATCGGTGGCCTGACGTAACATAAGAGGTCAGAACCTGAGCCGTAGAACCTCATCTAACTGAGGTAATTGATTAAGTTCAGTAAAGGTTTTCCCGTAAAATATGTGCAAAGCCTTAGTTTAGTAAGGGTAACCCTAACTCGGAGCGTATGTCTCAGTTAAGTTGGTCTTTTCACATCGTTATAAAAAAAAAACAAAACCAAAAACCTTGCCCTCGACGTAAATGATACTCTGACAAGTATATTATCCTCTTAGAGAAAAACGTTCTCTATTTACACCACTGGCTTTCTAAAAAATGCGAGTGAAATTTTACTACTTAGAAGACAGAAAGTTATAAAGTTTCCTCCCAAAGAGCGGAAATCCACACCAAAAGAGTGAAATTCACGGCCATGAGGAGTGAAATTCAACCCAACATGAAGAACAGTGAAATTCAGTCCAAAAAGATAGACGTTTTACTCTTGACAGAATGCCTTTTTGGGCCACTCTAAAAAGAGAAAAATCCCTGCGCACACTCGTCAAGGAGTGAATTTTTACCCTTAAGTTCTTGGAGTGATTTTCACTCTATGGAGTCAGCTTCACTATTCTTGGGGTGAGATATCACTGTAATGGATTTGGACGCTTTTTTTTAAAATAGCGTGATCAATGCCGGCATTCGTTAAAAGGTAAATATTCTGGCTTCTTGGAGTGAATTGACATTCTCAACTGGAGTGAATTCTCAATTATCAAACTCTTCCTCAGTACGTATTTTACAATTTTCCTGCCATCAATTCGCAGCCTACTAAAACATCGACTCTTGCTATAAATAATTGAAGCAGTTATAATGCAACTCACCCCCAACGTACAGCTGAACACATAACTCCTCTCCGGCAAAGCTACGAATGAAAAACGATATCGTTTTCGTTTTAGTAACATTATTATCGTTGAAGTTTTCGTTATATTATGCATAAATTAAATGCTGACATTTTTCGTTTATTTTTTTTCTATTTTGAGACAAGTTGGGCTTCGAACAGAGCCACAAATTAATTCGATTGATGTAACAGCTCTGATAATAAGTGTGCTTTATACGTACATAGAAACGGACACGGGGAACAGAGAAGAGAACATAAATGAACAGCTCTGATAATAAGTTCTGTTACCGCGGCCAGGACCACGCATATTCTACCAAAGAAAATCGATTTTAAAAGGCAGTCAATTATTACCCCATGCAAAGTACAATTTTAGTAGCAGTCGACAGAAATTCTCAGATGGCACATCTTTTCGATTGACAACAAGATTGAAAAAAAGTAGATTTCTGTAGCTCATATACACAGCATGTACTTTACTCAAAGTGTTTAAATTACGTATTGAGGTCCACAATCATCCTGAAGCAATAGCTGAGATTGTGTCTGGATGAGGACTGATTTTAGACAGTTTTGGGAGGGACTTAAATATGTAGGTTAAGAGAACTCGAACTGTCCGGCTTAAGAAGATCAGGTCTTTAAACCCTAACGAAATTGTTAATCGTAAAATGACCTTGGACTTACCTTTGTTCATCCACAGCTTGATAACACAGCTGAGTTGTCGTGCCATTCAAATCGGCTGTTGGCGTCCATGTGACCTCCACATGGGCTAGTCCATTGCCATCTTGGATAAGGTCCGATTTTGTCATTCTTCCGGGTGATACTAAATCAATGCCCTGGATTCTAAGTTTAAAGGATAAAACAGAGTATGCTTTAGCCAGAAAATAATTTCTGAAGACTGGAGTAAATTAGGTAGTTCGTTGCAATAGACTTTATGCAAATAGATGACTCGCTGACGTCATGTTGTAAAAATAACAATAAACACGACGTCTCACCTCTCAATTTTATGTAGAGTTTATTTGGAGCGGTTGGCCGCACGCAGCAAAATTCGTCCCGCGTGTGTGGAAAATGTACGCGTGTTATCTCATTATATTTGACTAATCATCTGTTTACATATTTTGTTGATGTTGGTTTGTTATCGACTGATCAATCCGAATGAGGGCGTACTTCTGTGAAATCATTTGCATAAGGTCCTATTCGATAGAAACACGATGGAAATTTAATGTACTGTCGGCATATAAATGCAGCCAGTAACTCAAATTTGAGAAGGCAATATAATATGGATTGTAAAACATTTCATTAGGCTCGTGGAATGGTAAGCCCTAATATCCGTACCGCTTATAAGTTCATAATTAATATCAAACACATTTGAACTTCAGGCAGGTGTTCACAATTAATCGCTGGGGTTTGGAGTGACAGTACACTAGGGTGACGTGGGGCAATCGAGAAGTAGTCATGACGGAACGGAATTAAACCGCGGTCACACTACAACGAACTGGGATTGGATTCTGATCAAATTCGGTCAGTGTTTTTGTAAAAATATTTTTATTCTGGTCGGAAAGGACCCCCCCCCCCCCCCCCAAAATTGTCAACCAGTGTGAATATCGGAAATGCATCTGATATTTGGGAAAATAGAATACCAACTGACTTTTTCATTAAGACACGTCGGCATATATATTCTGTCGGACAGCGTAGTCCAATAAAATCTCTCTTTCGATGTGACCTCACAAAAAATTAACAGATTAATTTCTCATATTCCTCCTATATTTACAGAAGCTGGCAAATTTTTGGCTCTTTCCGACCAGGAATGGAGAAGATTTTAGCAAAAATCCGAAAAAATCGGATCGGAATTCGATCCAAATTCGTTGTGTAACCTCGGCTTTAGGAAGTAAATGATGAAGCGATATCGCCTGATTATCTTTAGCGACAGTATTACTCAAACCCTAGAGAACCCAAGAGAACTTTTGAGTGTGCATACATAAGTGATGGACAAGTTGAAATATATTCTCAAAAACATCGTTCATAGTTTGCCGAATTAATTTAGTGAATGACATTGTAATGAAATAAAAAGAAGTATCAGAGATCAAAATCGACTTTAACAGTCGTGGCAGAATATCATCAAAATATTTGCTACGAGATGCTTGCAATTACGTCACTGATCCGACATTCTGGAGGACACCTAATCAAGTTCACATGGCTTTAGGCTGAACGCACGGCGTAAGTGGGTACATACATTGATCAGGCAGCGAGTTATAAACAGCAAATGTGTAGAGTGTGGTCTCTTTACAAAATGTACTCCAACAAGGCTGCCACATATTATCACGATGTCATATAAAATGGCTCTACAATGGAAAAACGACAAAGAAAAACACACCAATCCTCGCATACTACACTCAACGTTAAAGATGCCACTATACAGAAGCGTATCAGGCCTATTTGCATATTTTTGCATATCTGCGCATGTACAATGTAACCTGGATTCTTGCATGCACTACATGTGAACTAACTTTAACCAGTGCATTTAACCAAAAATGTGTTTCCATTAAGTGTTTGAAAAAAAAAAACGTGCAGTCACTGCAGTGTACTAACGGTATGGTTGCGTTACTAGCTTTGGCTCGTAACTGCATCTTAAAAGGAGGTGTTATAACGAGTGGAACTGCGTAGCAGGCCTTCTCTGTAGGCAACGTTTTAGGCGAATCATCGCATGATTTGTTCTGTTTCTGTATTAAGACAAGAAATTGGTACGATATTTTGCTAAGTGGTTTAGATCGTCGTCCACTTCCTGGTTTAAAGTCCTCGACTATGACTGCAACTGCATAAAGTCCTTCCTCTGCGTTAGGGGCGTCTACTTCTATCATACACGTGTTCTGTAATAAGAAAATGAGAAAGGTAGTCGTTGCAAGAGAAGCCGCCAAATCTCAGTACGCAGGTCTTCAAAGAGGCATAATTAGTTAAAAACTTGACAATGTACACCAACTTAATGAGAAAGTGGACTCCGACGAAGCATTAATTTCAACGGCATTGGCAAGGGAAAGATTCCCCTGTATTTGCTTAATATCTGAAATAGATCAGGAAAAGAGTACTAACAGGGTCTCTTGAAACTCTATGCTAATTGGGGATGAATTTGGGAAATATCCCTTCAAATTTTTATTACAGCTTAACTAGTTGCAGGGACTTGCTAGAGGAGATAAGTAAGTTAGTTAGATGGAGCTTTATGACCCAGTTTCTAACCATATTGGTTCAAGTCCAGCCGTCCAAGGCCTTTTTCTAGTTGTTGGCTAACTGTTTTTTCCCCTACTCCATTACTCATGCGGAGCATCACGCACAACGGCAGTAGGTTCCACTTTTAGAGTCTTTGGTATGACTCGACCTGGAAATCGAACCAATGCTTTCCGCTCCATGCTTTATCTCGATTTCCAGATACCAAAATATACACCTAATGGTGATTAATTTCCATAACTTTTCCCCTGTAAGATTGCTTGCTATTTGGCTCTAGCAGGTTTAATCTTTATCTTCACAAAGTAACCCATTATTACAGTAAAATCTTAAATCGAAACCTGACAATAACACAAAATATAATGACCGCCTTCATTATAGAATGTGAAAGAGAGGGTTAGAAACATGGGCGTCCGCAGGTAGAGACAAAGGGGGGAACTTGCCCTCCCCTGGAAAATAAAAAACCTGAAAAAACGAAGAAAACATAAAGAAAAAGATGAAGAAAAATTAACATCTACATTTGTTAACATTTCACTTAGTGTTTTCCCTATTTATATGCGGTAATTAGGCTTTAGAAATGCCATTTTGGGCCAAAATTTTCTTGCCCTCCGCACCAACTCAAGGTGGCGCGAAGCTTTTCCCCTTAAAAGAATTTTGTCCCCCCCCCCCCCTCTTCTGCGGAGGCCCATGGATAGAAGATTTAAACATGTTTCAATAGAAAAACTTGCTAAGGAGAAATGGCAAAGTCTTCTTCTACCAGGTGCGGAAAATCAAGTAAGTCTGAAAAGCCATGGCTTCGATCGTGCTGAGGCTCAGGGTATTTACTCCTTCGAAGCGCCCCTGCAGACCATTTTGTCCCTCTTACCGAAATCTCTAGCTCCGCCACTGTCCGACACCCCTATGTTGTCGGAACATAGGGGTGTCGGAGTATAGGCAGTCACCGCTGAAACATTTGTTTTCTAATAGAAATTCTTGTTATTAGCTTCTCCATTGCATGAAACAAACTTTTAACTCATATGCACACAATGGTCTTTCTTTGGGGATTACTTTGAAAACGATGGGTGAAATCGTCATTAAAAGTGCTTAGTATCAAGGGATAAAACAATATAGAAGAAAGGGACCTGTCAATCAAATATTGGGACCTCAAGGGATAATAAACCGTTTTCAAGTACATATTGTTGGAGAAAAATGTTCAATGGGTCTTCTCTGGCAACTACCTGTATATAGTTGAGGAATCTGAAATAAGCTCGGTCTAGTGCCTTTTTCCGATTGAGCACTTGTCAGCCTTTCCAACTATGTCAAGTACTGTTTATTTTACTGTGCTTTGGCCAATTATTTAAGTTAGCGACTCCAGGGCCCCTGTTTTGTGGATCCTTCACAATTACCAGTGAGCCACAACTCTATAAAAGGTGTGGCTGGCTCGATTTGGACCAATTGGTTAGAAACTGGGCCATAAAACTAAATCTTACTAACTAATTCGTGGATCCTTCACAAGTTGTTAAAGTTTTCGTTCGCTTTTCGTGCTTTACAGACTCATTGACGCATTATTTTTGTATCTCAAACGTATCTTAGTTGTGCATTAGTCCGATAACAATTGGTTATTGTTCGTTTACACGCAAGCTGAGGGGTATCATTATGAAGGGGCTCTTCATTCAAGATCGCAAAGCGAAACGAAATTTCTTGCCTTTTTCTCCCTTTATAAAGTTATGATTAATGGATGTTGGAAGCTTCACAGGACGATCAAGCAGCAGATTTATATTGGAACTGGCAAACACATTTGTTAGGAAACTGAAGTAGTCTTGGCGCAGATCGTACAAGTACAACGTTTGTCATGAAACTAAAATAATAATTTCTAAATAATGTAATATTTCGGTTTGTGTGACATTCGTATAATGATTCTCACCGTTATTAAAGAGCAAATCCTCTAACCCCAAACTACACTTATTGTCGGGGGAGGGGGGGGGGTACAGAAACTCTGCATTGGCCCAGCTTTTGATTGACTGTTAATTCAAACAATGCAGATTACCAAAGCTAATATTACACAGCATGAACTGTACTGAGAGTGTTTTGATTAAGCACATAAAGTTTTTCTATACTCACCCTGAAGCAATGAACTGAGATTGTGACTGATTAAAGATGAATTTCATACAATTGTGGGAGGGGCTTGAGTACGAAGGCTAGAAGAATTGGTACTGTTTGGGGTGAGAGAACTGGGTCTTTAATAAAGTAAAATTACACAAAAGAAGTCATATCCGGCCTCAGTTTTAAGGGGATACAGTGCATGTGGTGTCTTTTGAACGAATAGAGAAACATTTAACTGTTTTCTATACAAAAATCCTTTCTCAATTACTAAAATGTTCGTGTACTTTTCCTAATTATATTCACTATATATTCAGCTCCACTATTTTAATATCACCTGCAGTCTCAATCGAATTTAGATTTTTCAACGTAATGTTGGCGCTCCGCTTCGATCTTCAGTGAAATGGTCAGAAGATCCTCTGCAACCCAATTAACACGAACAAGAGTTGGGCTCACTATTGATGTTTTGACTATACCGCCGTAAAAACCCATTAACATGAATCTGAGGGATTATTTTTTGACCAGTTCTGGCACCTACAAATTTTCTTTTTTCGTCACAAAGACAGTCTTTCACATACCTCAATCCTTGAAAAAGTAAAGATTAGTATATTTGTCTAAGATAGGGCTATTACGAAGATGGCTAAGAATTTTCTCATCATGTTCTTTTTTCGTATTACTAAATTTTGTCAAGATTAAATTCGATCAAATATCTCATCAAAATTAACAAATTTTCTCCACTAAGAAGGGGATCCCCCTACTCGTGCACTATCCAAAACGCCTCTGATCAGTTATGTTTCATGTTTATTCCACATCCGGCTAAAATGCATGTGGGCGGACTTTTTTATACAAGCCTAGAAAATGCCATATTCAGCTTTCATAAAGGGTTTTTCACAATTGTTTGTACCACCCGAACCAACTGATTGAGGCTCTTAGCTTGTATAGTCGTTTGAGGGATATCATACAAGTATTACATGCCCTACAATCTTGACAGAAATTCTGGTCCCTCGCCGTTCTCCAAGCCATCTAGTCTATAACTTTAATTTGTGAGCTTAATCCCCCTTAATTATGTACAATAATTCCTGTAGTTAGTTAGATTGAGTTTTAAGGCCCAGTTTCCAACCTATTGGTTCAAGTCGAGCCGGCCACGGCCTCTTTTTCCAGTTGTGGCTCACTGGCTTGTTTTCCCTACTCTATCACACACAACGGCTGTTCCATCTTTGGAGTCTTTGGTACGACTCCACCTGGGAATCGAATTACAATTTTGATAATATGGGGTAGGAAAAGTGGCTGTGGAAAAGTTAGAGATATGATGTCATATGTGCTTGCTTCAAATTCACTTTTTTGTTGAAAATGTGACAACTTTACCTGCTCATATCTTGAAAACCACAGATGCGATTTCAATGTAAATTTCACCAAAATGCTTAGAAAAAGTACCACTCCTACATACCAAAACTTGAATGACCTTGACCCTTCTTTTGAATTTGTTGCAAAGAAATATGAAGAGGAAACCTTACCCTTCTCATGTCAAATATATCCGTGTCAGGATTTCCACAATTCGGACTTTCACATTCCCCCTTTTCTTCACTTGTCCATCGGCATCTGATTTTATCACCATTCGGGTCAATCGCTATGATAAAATATCAATAAATCAATCAATGAACCAACAATCATTCGATCAATCAATCAAAAAGTCTACATTGATGGATTGTTGAATCATTTAAACAATTGATCATTTAATCGACCGACGAAAAGTCCATCACTTAAGAAAAATGTATATATATATATATATATATATATATATATATATATATATATATATATATATATATATATATATATATATATATATATATATTCACTAATTCGGCACTTAGGGGAAAGTTGTTGTTGAAAAGTCGACCTTAGGGGGAAACATTTTTTGGGGCGAAACATAAGTTTCGCCGTAACGTTTCTACACACTTTTTCTAAAGGAATACGTAAAAGGACAAGGGCGCCCTCATAGAATAACAAAGTAGATACAATTACTTCAAAGTTGTCAAATTTACGGACACTTAGCTGTTAACACGAACGGATGGCTGGCCATTGAAATAATGTTTTTTATATTTTTTGACGTTAGGGCTTTTTCTTATGTATTTCATTCAGTGGCGTAGCTACTGGGGGGGGGGCAGGGGGGCAAGTTGCCCCCCTGGAAAAATTTTTGGGGAAATTTGATGAAAATGGGGAAATTTGATGAATCTTCTTATTATTACAAAATTTCTCAAAATTTTTGGTAGAATAAGAAATTGTGAGACATTTCTCATACATAATTCGTATTTTCATGCAACAAATTAACTCAGATTTCGTCAGTGTCTCATGAACCGGCCCAATTTGCGTTCCACAGAAAAGTCCTCTCCGCGTAGCAGATTGAATGTTCTCTTGTTCTTGTATACGCACGGGGGTTATGATCAGTGCATTTCAGTGCACAGGAAGCTGTTATTCAGGTGATACTTTGGGAATTCAGTAAAAGGATGTGAAAACTGACAAGTCACTACCGCAGACCCCGAGGTTGTTATGTTCTTCTACAAGCTAGCAGTAGCGGTACGATTTTACTCTGTGTAACTAACGATGGATGGGGCTGAAACATTCCATGGCCAACGATAAGCTAGAAATTAGAATTAGCGGGATCCGTTGGCACACTTAGATTTTGTTACTTAGCCTAATCCTTGGAGGCTTACAAGCTAGTTCGGGAAAATAGCTTTCTGCTCACTTTGAGTGTAACAATAAATGGACAATGAGTACCTTGTAGCCTTCTACACTTAACAGACTGCTTTTCTAACAGGATATCCTGTGTGATCGAGCCACTATTAGGCCTCCTTAGTGGCGTGCGAAGGGGAGACCATTGGGCCATTCCCCCCCCCCCTCACAGATGCCATTTTTTCTTTGTTCTAAAAAATACGTAGTCTAACTTTATTAACACAGATTTTACTTCAAAAGATAGCATATGTGGCACCAGATTGCTTATAAGGACACCCAATTTTCAGAAATTTTCAAAGGGGGAGGATTGTCCCTGCAAGGTCTTTCAGTGATGCCAACTTTTTTTTAATTCCTACATATAGACCTAGGCAACTTCTGTCAAATTCCAATTTTTACTTAAAAAATAGACTCTGTTTCCCACTGGTGGCATCGATAAAAAGACTACATGTTTAGATTCTCTTTACAAGCATAAGTACGCTATTTTGACCATCTGAGGGGTCTGATTTTTCGAAATTTTCTTTACGCTCCGCGCCAACCAATGGTGGCGCTCCGCTTAGATAATCTTTATGACAAAATAACATTTTGTGGCCAAGAAAAACCACAAATACCGATCAATGCTCTCTTATTTTGACTCCTAAAAGTGTGCAAATTTAATGACAAGTTTTTCTTCGCAAGGTAGCATAAAATGGCATAAGGAAATGCATGTCAAGACACAAAAGTTTCAGTTTTATCCTCATGAACAACCACGAGTCAACTTTTAACACTGTTGCTGTCAAAGTCGAAAATCTTGCACCATTTTGCATCTAGGCTCCTTGAAAACGTCAAAAAATTTCCGGACGACCCTCCCCTTAGACCATACTGCATGCCCATCCCCCTGCAGAGAAATCCTGCGTACGCCACTGCGTTAGTACATACAAATAAACCAGATATTGTTTACCAAAATAATATACTTTGTTATTTCCGATTGCTCTATGTTTTACTTTAAGATTAAAATGCAGGTAATATTACAAAATGACCTGCTAATGTTGTTATACTTGTAAGTTTGCATGTTTTATATGAAATACATACACATTGACCGGGAAAAGTTTTGGGGAAATTTCATACCTTTGCCCCCCTGGAAAAAATCCTAGCTACGCCACTGATTTCATTGTTATTTTTTCGCCCTATGTACGCGCAGATATAACAATTTCCCCTAAGGTGGGAATTAGCGTTATATATATATATATATATATATATATATATATATATATATATATATATATATATATATATATATATATATATATATATATATATATATATATATATATATATATATATATATATATATATATATATATATATATATATATATATATATATATATATATATATATATATATATATATATATATATATATATATATATATATACACATATATATATATAAATATATATATATATATATGTATATATATATACATATATACATATATATATATATATATGTGTGTGTGTGTGTGTGTGTATTAAAAACATGATGGTTGGCGTGTGTTGGAAATATATATATAAGAAGAAACAACAAACGAAAAAATGATACTTTCATTTCTTACTATATACGTCTACACAAACGACACAATAAAATTATAAACAAAATATTTCGAGCGTCTCATACACCGCTCTTCCTCAGTTGAACACAATCACAGTACGTAGAGAAGAAACTAGAACTTATCGGGTGCATTCGGGCGTAGAAGCTTAGAAAAGCTAGACCTTTTGTAAGTCCAGTGTGGTGGGTGTTTAGACGTAAGACTGTTTTCAATCCCCGGTTGCTTCTTTCCTTTGCTGTATTGCAGTTGTCATAGAGAATGGGAAATTTTATTAAATACATATTAACATATGTGTGTGTGCGTTCGTGTGTGTATGAAATAATGAAACAGATGAAATCAAACTAGAAAAGTAAATTGTTGCCATACCGTTTATTGCAATGAAAGTGATACACTCTTGTCTAACGATTTTCAACGGCAGCCCTTCTACGTATGGAGAAGAATTAAGTTCTTCCCCGTCCCCAAGGTCGTCACGAGGGTTCAAATTGACCAGTGTTCGAAGTCTCCAAGATCTTCTAGGCCCATAGTTTTCGAGTGAGCGGACCCAGCAACAAGAGTCGTATCTGAAACATCAAGAAGTGGAAAGAATACATTATATAGGATTTGACACTCATAATGATATATTCAGAGTTTGAATAATGATCAACTTTCTTTTCAAGACTTAAATCGGACAGGAATAGCTAAACGATAGCATTTGACCAACAACAAACTTCTATTGGTCAATTGACCTTGTAGATTAACTCACGCCTCTGGATACGTCCACCTTCGCAATCCGAAAAAAAGATAATTAGCGCCGTTCATACAAAATCATCGTTTTTCGCATGTATACCCTTCTGAAAGCTTTAGCCTAACAGAAGACAAAAGGCACTTTGCCCCTGTTATTGGCTAGCGTCAAATAACTTTTTCACTTTTAAACTTTTAATCTTTACATGATACACTCTAAAAAAGTTGGTTAAAAATTCACCAATACTGGTCACGTATGTCAAATACCTGAAATTGGTTAAAGTTTACCCAATAATTGTTGATCAATGGGTTATCCAAGAGGTTTTTACCACTTAATTGGGCAACCGGCCTGTGGGGTAACCAAATAAACAACACATATTGGGGAAACTTTACCCAAAGTCAGGTATTTGACATACGTGACCAGTGTTGGTGAATTTTTGTAACCAACTTTTTAAGAGTGTAGGTTAATAACAGTTCAAATGCAAAAATGCCTGATTCTGAGCTTGGCAATTCCTACGGTTCACTCTGTATGTAATCTCAGGCCCACCAGAATGGAAATTTAAGGCACAAACCGAGGCAAACTTCCCAAAGATTTTTAAGCGTAATTCCGGTGAGGGTGAGTTGTATTTTCGACCAAACTATGAGTTAATGTTGACCATGGTCTATAACAAATCGTTCTCAAAATGTCAAAAATTTCACGCGCTGTGTACTTTCGCTAGATATTTTCCTTTTACCTCCGTATCTTCTGGTAACAATTGACTTTCCCTTTCGGAGAAGGACGGCAACGTAGTTTAAACGCTTTGAACGAATCAACAGGTAGAATACTCTCCTTGTGATCTGCAGTTGGGCTTCAACGGGAAATTGAAATTATCTCGATGAAGACTCTCAATTCAAATAATATAAATAATGTAGAATGCAAAATTTCAGCGCGCTTTGCACGCCATTTTTTTCCTCTTTCATCCCTTGGTCATAACGGAAGCAGTACGGTACCGTTTAAATATTTTTCGAGGATGGCACCATTTTGCATCTAAGAAACCTTAAGTTAATAGAGCTCGCACGAAGTGAGTGAAGTTTTGGCAAGTACCATATCTGCCTACTTACACCCTCAACCTCCCTGGAAACCCAAACCGTTGTGGAAATGCATGTGGTATTTCCCGTAACATGCGTCTAATATGGAAGGAATGACATAACAAGGGTTGCGTTTCAGTAGCCGTCACAACACACGCCTGTATAACAGTATAAAGTGCCCACCGCAAGGTTTTAAATGTTGTCTTGAATAGTGAGAAATATTTTGGTCACATATAGTTCGAGCAAGTCGGTGCGTCTGCCATGAATCAACTTAAGCTCCTCCACCTCTATGGTATGTATGTGAAGAAAACTTAACAGTTTTTGAAAAATTTGTTGAACTTCATGAAACAACACAATGGGGCGCTGCAATTATATCTAAGTTACTCATCAGAAAGTTGAAGGTGTGATTTTATATATAATTATGATTTTCAAGGAAATGCACGTTCAAAACAAAACTCTCAGGACTTAACTAATTTGACAACTGTCCTTGAAATGAAGATTGCGAAAAATTGAAAGCATTACCTATATAAGGCACGTCTCTCCTTAGACAATCACAAGATCTGCACACTAAGCCCATTACCATGCATAATTAAACTGAGCAAATCAGAAATTCCAATGTAAAATGGTCCGTTCTTGTCGGATTTTGATGGAATTTGCGGCATTTTTCTCGACTTTTTAATGCTTTTTCACATGGAATACCCAATCTTGTTATTTTGGCTAAGTACCAGGTGTATGTTAACTTTCGTAGCACTTAATACTCAAAGGATTTCTGTAGGGTACCTTGGACAACTTACCCAACAGTCCATATTTTGGTATCGGTTTCATTTGGGAGTGTAACCACTGTAGAGTTGTACCCAGTGGACCAGTGTAGTAGTTCATTGTCACCTTCATCTCGTCTGTTGATAAAATAAAACAATCGCATATATTTATTTAATACGCTTTTGAAACCACTGGACACACAAACGACAAGGAATCTCATTTGGGTTCTCATTTGACCCAATCAATTCAGTTCTTCCGTTCCTGACGTACTTCACGTCGGGCGGGGGTACTTCCCCAACTGAAACGTTTTCCACCGATGTAATAGTCGAATTTAAAACAGAAAAACTTTAAATGCGTTAGGAATATGGACAAGTGCAGGTAGACATTTGTAGATATTGGCGTGGAGTCCATCCACCGTCCTTTTGGTAGTTGATGATTGAGTGTATGAATCCATTCACCAGTTAACCATTCGTCATCCGTCATCAATTGATTTTAAAAGCAAGCAAATTTTTAAGGTCCCCACACAATAGCATTTTTATAGGAAGAGTGGCAAATTGTAATTCTGATTTGGCATAAATCAAACTTTATACAAATAAAACACATGAGTCATTTAATTGAGAAATTTTGCATGTGATTTTTTGAAATGTGTATGGTTTATTGAACATAGTTCATCTGGAGTTTCAGATTTTCACAGTTTAAATTAAGGCGTGGTATGACTATTCCCACAGGTACAAAGCAGTATGGTTAACTTGTGCAATAAACGGAGGAACAAGCGATGCATTGACACAGTGGAGAACCTTTTCGGCCAACCTTTTAAGACTCTAGCAGATCCCACGTTGGCATAAAGCAAACATTCGTAGCGGAAGTATAAATTTCCAAACCTGTGTTTTAAAAAATTAGGGATATTTAGCTGAAATTCACAGGGTCAAATAAACTGGAAAGTGCCATTTCCGACAATCTGAGAGGCATTTTTGTCAAAATTTTCTCTGCACGCTACGCACCAACTGATGGTGGCGCTCCGCTTAGATAGTGTTATTTGTGCTAGCCCCCCCCCATATCAACTTTTGCCCCCCACCTCAGTCCCCCCCAATGAAAAAGTCTGGTTACGCCACTGTGACTTGTACTATCGAGCTGTAAAAAGATGAGTTGTATCGGTCACCGGTCTGCCGGCATCTTCCAAGTTCGGTCTTTTCCGACATTGCCCTCTTTCATATTGGTGTCTTTAAAGAGCCCATGAAATGACTCAATGACAACGATTTGGAGTCTTTCTCTGACACTTTCTATCAACAAAAAAGCATTTAAAAAAAAAAAATTGCCCCCAAAGAGAAATGCTCAAGTGAAATGGTACCCCTCTCAGCACAACAGCTGCAAAAAGGTAAAAAATGTAAAAGTGCATTGAACCAAAAATGACATCATCACAGGAACCCAACTTCACTGTGTGTATTATAATGCTATGTTTAAGTAACATTTTGCTCACAGATTTCGGAGCATGAGTCTGGCCAAATAATTTCTGAATTATATCTGAAGAATGTCCCACTATAAAGACAAAAATACATCAATCAAAACTTGAAATTCTCCCTCCCAATTCCTCAAAAAAAAAAAGGAATTTTGTCATTATTCACTCAAGCTGCCCCATTCATCTTAGGCCTATCAGTTCGAAATTTTGGTTACAGCAATCTAGTCGATCTTTGACTAGACAGCAATTCTTTCAACCAGAAAAAGAAAATATTTCAACTCACATTCAATCAGATTGTTGAATAAGAAGACTGGTATCTCAATCGGATTCCTTTGAAAGACATCCCTTCTAAGTAAATTTGTCACAAACATTAATGTGGAAATCATACAATGGATCTTGTACTAGCATAGCCTTCAAAATGCATAGAGTGGAAATTGTAACTTCATGCCAACTTTTGATAAAAATACAGAATACTTCCTTAAATAACCAAAATATCAGCTAGTCTCCTTTCCCACTATAATCAGTGTTCCTTTTCTTTGAACCAAGTCATATTGCAGCATTAACACATGCATCCCAAACAACGCAGAATTTGTTGGAGTATTTAAGCTACTGTGCAGAATGGTATACAGTATTGCATATGGGCATGTGTAATGAGAGAATCACTGCTTCCTCCCCAATAAAAATAATCGTTACATAACACTGGAGGGCAAATGGATGCAGTTACATCCCCCATGAGCCTGAGGTATTTTTCTGTGTGTATAACCTCTTACCACGGAACTTCCAAACCCTTTTATGATGTATACCAAACATTTTGCCCTGCAAGTTGGCTCAAGGAATATTGAGAAGTCGCAAAACTCCATCTGCTGAACAGGGGTATTCCTACGTGTTAAAATCACCCTTTCACTAGTTTTGTGAAGCAAACATAGGTTTAGGTTTTGTTATGATAATTTGTTGATTATATCAATCATTTTAGGCCATCTATACATGGTAAGATTCTGTAACATCAACAGAGCAAGGTATACTCCAAGTGCACTATAGTACACACACCGTGAAGATGGGTTCCTGTGATGATGTCATATTTGGTTCAATGCACTTTTACATTTTTCTGCTGTTGTGCTAGAAGGGATACCATTTCACTTGAGCATTTCTCTTTCGTGGGCGGGATTTTTTAAAATAAATGCTATTTTTGTTGATAGATAATGTCAGAGAATGACCCCATATCATTGTTACTAAGTCATTTCATGTGCTCTTTAAATATTATTTGAAATGTAGATGTGTATGGTGATTTTTGTGGGAGGGGCGGAGCAAAGAAACACAACCTGCCATCGCTCTGAAAATAGAGAAGTGGCATTCTCTTCTTAACTCATAGTGTACTGAGGGACCTTTCCCCGTTAAAGTGAATTTTACTCCGAGTGAAGTGATAATTTACATTCAATTCTAATCAAAGAAGTAATTGCCTTTTACCGTGGGGAACCAAATTTTAACAGTGTAGTGAAACTTCCAAATGAGTCGTACACACGTTTCTCGAGATATAAGCAGATAATGTTGCCAGATTTTGTATTCCAAGTGATGTTAATGGCAGCGGATTTAATATCACCTCCTCAATTTCGACAATGAGTGATTCGTTTCTTTTGTGTGTAGGCGTTGACAAATGCCTTCAACCGGGTGTTTTTTGTAAATTCACACCTACCAATCGGGGACCTAACAAGAGCCGCCTCGTTTTAAATCATAGTTTTAAATAGCCCTTAAAGTGCTTTTTGATGAATCTATCAGTCTATGGAGATATCTATTGAATTAAAGACAATATAAGATCAGTCCCCACTGACGGATAGTGCTGTTTCCGTTCTCGTTTGTCGAAGTTGGTATATCGAAGTTAGAAAGTGTACTTGCGGTCACAGACTCTGCCCGGAAAGCGGAGGATAGCACATGTCACGTGACATGAACCTGGTAAATTATAATTGGTTAATGAGGCCTTGGCTTCCATAAGCATAACAAAGACTCAGTGTGTTCATTAATGTGAGCATTTGGCATCATCAACCGTCGACTTTTTAATCTATGTGAGAGTCTTCTATTTCAGTTTCTTACGTTTTTTTTTTTGTTTTTGTTTTTGGTTTGGTTTTTGTTTTTGTTTTTGTTTTTGTTTATGTTTATGTTTTTGTTTATGTTTTTGTTTTTGTTTTTGTTATTATTTTTTGTTTTTGTTTATGTTTTTGTTTATGTTTATGTTTATGTTTTTGTTTTTGGTTTTGGTTTTGGCTTTGGTTTTGTTTTTGGTTTTGTTTTTGCTTTTTTTGTTTTTTTTTTTGTTTTTTGGTTTCAACAGTGGCCTGAAAAGAGTGGACGGAACAGTTAAGCATATAGGGACGCATACACGACTTGTTTGTTTTGAGGTCGGATGGGTAGGGTCATAGGCGTGCGGGGGTTATGTTTTTGTTAGGGAGCAAGAACAATTTTTGCTGGAATAATGGCATCATTAATCATGTTTTGCCCGAATGAATCATCTGTTTCACCTGAACTGATATGAAGAGTGTTCCCTACACCCCACCTTTTCGCCAATGGGTGGGGTAATGGGTAAGGGTAAAGTAATTAGAGGTGAACAAAGGGAATTTTAATTCCGAACCACGACAATCGATGGTAGCGCATCTGTAGCGAAATGTGTTGAGCTCGACCAAATACATTTACTTACATGTAGGTGCATGTGTACAATGGCGCCTTGCCATCAAAGAGTAAGGTTGAATTTGATCGAGTCTCGCCTTTTTTGTCGAAGTACTCAATAACGTCAAATTTGGCCCCCGTACGGACCGGCGTATTGTCTCGTACTAACTGGTCGGTACAGTCGTCCCCTCCTTCATCTTCATCTGATTCGGAGAAAAATTGGAGTCGATGGGCCAGCCTAAAGAATAATTCGATCTGGAAAGGAAAGAGAGAAAAACTTCATTTAACTGGTATGTCTATAGAACCTTCGACCGACGTAGGCCTTTGGTTTCTGTTTGGTGGTCAGTGTCATTAAAGTTGATATGACGTTTCCTACAAACTCCTCCACGTACTAGTAAAGAGTATATTTAAGGTGACAAAGAATCCCGAAAATGCCCAAAATTTCCAAGCTCAAAAATATAATATTTTCAAAATTTTCTTTACGCTCGGCGCCAATCAATGATGGCGCTCCGCTTGGATACTCTTTATGGCAAAATAACATTTTGTGGCCAAGGAAAGAAACGCAAACTAAAATGCTCCCGTTCGCCTATACCGATCGATACTCTTTTATTTTGACTCCTAAAAGTGAGCAATTTAATGACAATTTTTACTTCCAAAAGTAGCGTAAATGAAATCAAACTGCACGAAAAGACACAGAAGTTTCAGTTTTATCCTCATGAACCACCACAATTCAACTTTTAACACCATTCCCGTCAAAGTCGAAAATATTGCACCATTTTGCATCTAGGCTCCTTGAAAACGCTAAAAATTTGGGGGATCCCATTCCCCTTAGACCCCTTCCCCAGGCCGGCGATCGCTGAATACACTGCATGCCTCCTTCAGAGAAACCCTACGAACGCCACTAGTACGTCCCCATTACCCGCTTTCTCTAAGTTCTCCCCCCCCCCTTTTTTTGAAATTCCTGGATCAGCTCCCGCTAGGCCTACTCCTCAAATTTAATTCATCTATGCCCACAGATCTCCAATTTCTGTATGTTCCCTAAAATCCACTTTGTGGTATGCACGGCGTGTACACATTCAACGAGCAAGCGCGTCCAGTGTGGTTTACTACTACGTAGTTACATGTACTCCAATATGGCTGCCGTCATGTGAAAGGCCTCTATTTGTAGATTGTCGCCACCGACTGGGACAAAAAAGTACACCAAGATACGTGAAGCTATAAATCGTCTGATTTGACGACGACTCCTTTATATTCTAAACAAAAGTTCAGTTTGAATGGGAAAGAGTATCATATTCCTGCAATACATGAAGTGATTTTGACCCTACCTTACCATATTTCAAAAATATTTCTAATTTCTTTCAAAATTTGGGAAGTAATGACTTGAGCAAGTCCAAACTTTAACACAAAATCATAGCAGACAGCCATCTTGGTGCGCCTTTTATCACACGAAAGATAGCGACAATCTACCGTGCAGTATGCCCTGTCCATGTAAAGGAAGTCCGTGATTTCACTATTCCTGGAGTGAATCCACACTTTTCACTTTATTACTAAGATTTCGTTTAGGCTCTGTGTGTGAATCCACACTTTTCACTTTATTACTAAGATTTCGTTTAGGCTCTGTATGTGAGGCTTATGATGCGATATCGGTCTCTGCCCCAAATAATGTATTAGGGGCTACCTGCAGAGATGTAAAGTTACAAATTTGTCACATATGACGGACTCGGGAGACTCATGAGATATAGTTAGTAATAAAAATTTTGTAAACAAAGAAAAAATTGGAAGTTTTACCAAATATTTTAATTTTTAAGATATTTCTGAATTGGCACTTCTTCTGTGAAGTATTAATTGATTTGCCTATTCGAATGCTAACTTATTGTCAAGTGTTATGATCACTGTATAGCAAGCAAAACTCCCTCCCGGGTAAACAATTTCTTTCGCCGAACGGCTCTTCGTCAGAGAGTCGTAGTGGATTCGACGAGAGACGAGGTGGGTATTAATAAAAATTGCACTTTACCGTCAGACAGTTTTACTGAGTAAGCAGTCACCACAAACAAGTTCTGAAAACATTCCAACGTCCAAGTGCGTGTAAAGATTCATTTTCCCTCTTAGTTACATGTTTTAATTCTAAACATGTCTAGGTATTAAACACTAAATGGTTAGCATTTAAACGCGTTTACAAATTGGGGCGAAAATGTATTTAGGAAAATGTTTCATTCCTGTACACGTTTTCTAGGGTTTAAAATAATAATAGCCTTGTATAAATAGTCTCTGTTATGGTACCATATGGTACCCTTACTTCCCATCATGCATTGAAAACCGATATTTCCACTGAATGTCCTTCTTATAAGTAAAAGTAACTCACGGATGACGGGGGGGGGGGGGGGATTAAATAGGATTGTCGAAATAGCCAACATTCACCCAGTGCCCAAACTACCACCATGTATTCTTGAAAAGTAAGGTCAATCCTGGAAAAATTATTTTTCTATATTAGTCTAACCGTTTTTGTAACTTTTTGTAGTTTTAACGTATTCTCTTTTGTAACATTTTCCTGAGTAACCACTTTATAAAAGAAAGCGTTTAGGAGTTAAACTTTTCTAAACACTTTTGCACCTTTTTGTAAACATGTTTAGATGCTAAGCACATATGCCTACTTCCTAAACCTTTCCCTTTTTAAACTTGTTTAATTGCTACATATTTAGTGCTTAATCGTCAAACATATTTAGAATTCCAACGGTTTACAAGGGGGGGGGGTACAAGTGATCGGTTGTTAAACACTTTTTTATAGTGCAGCTGGATGGACTTGAACCAATAGGTTGGACCGTAAAACTCCATCTAACTAAAAAAATTATAGTGTAAGACTGACAATTAACTTATCATTACGTACTTTCGCGTAGCAAGATCACGTTCAAACTTAGGTTCTTGTTGCCAATACACTAACAGTGCTTAATCGTCAAACATATTTAGAATTCCAACGGTTTACAAGGGGGGGGGGGGTACAAGTGATCGGTTGTTAAACACATTTTTATAGTGCAGCTGGATGGACTTGAACCAATAGGTTGGACCGTAAAACTCCATCTAACTAAAAAATTTATAGTGTAAGACTGACAATTAACTTATCATTACGTACTTTCGCGTAGCAAGATCAAGTTCAAACTTAGGTTCTTGTTGCCAGTACACTCACACTCCACCCGGTCAAAACGACCTACAGTGTATTCCATGCTAATGTGCATAACGAGGTACATTCATATCCTAATTTAGTTCTTCTCCAACAGACAGCAAAATGTAAAGAACTGACATTTGCAAAATATTCGGGTCTTAATGTTGACAAAAAGTAATCGTTTAATGCGCCCATATATAGGTGGCCTTTATCTGTTTATGATCATCTTGTTCAGTGTACGGGTATTTTAACACAATAAGATATCCTGTTCCTTACTCTGTTTAAGTTTTGATTTATTTCTCTCTAGTTTGCGCCAAAGTTGCTAATGGAATAATGTAATAAAAAATATTCGAGATGACGTACAGTTCTGCTCTTAGACCTCTCAATCTCTATAAATCATAATCTTGAAGCAATTGCCAATAATCATAGGCGTTTTTGCAATCAATATCCTCCATATAGTTACCATGCATAGTTAAAATGCGGACGATATTTACATTCCTTAAACTGTAAAATACAATGATTTATACTTGCTACCAACTGTACCCTATTGCGAAATACTAGCCGTCCATATAGCCGTCCATACTAGCCGTAAGTCGACTTCGTTTATATGTACTGTACCAGAAGCAAGGATCACTCGTGACAGGTGTTTAGGAATTTAGGAATTCAATGTCTTTCTAAGCTTTCCTGTCTCCACTTTGTAAGCACGTTTAGATGCTCAACATCTAAACATACGTGTCTAATTCCTAAACATTTCACTTTCAAACGCGTTTAAGTACTTAAAGGCAGTCATTCGTCACCCTAAACTAAGTTTCAGTATACATAAATCAAAAATCTCAATTGGTACAGCTCTTTGATTGGCATCACATTCAAAAAATGCATCATAGCTAAATTACACAGCATGGGCACAGGGAGTGTCTTGATTACACATTATGGACTTGTATGGCCACTGAGACAAGCCATGAAGAAATAAACAAGGATTGTGTATTAATAAAGATGTGTTTTAGATAAATGTAGGAGGGGCTAGAAGTAAGTAGGTTGGGAGAATTGGAACTGTTTGGGATAGTCAAAATATGCCTTTAAAAAGTTATTGACCAGTTATTTGAGTGGCAGATAATAAAACAGTCTTTCGAACCGTTTAAAACAGCTCTAACCTTACCTTATCTTTAGGACAATTACAGAACTCTAATCGTGTCAAGTACTTGGTTTTTTTAACTTCAGTAATGTTGTCATTATATTATCATTTCTCCGTATGGCTTTTCTTTTTCTCTATTTTATAGCTATAGTTGACTAGGATACTAATTTTTGGGATAAGGTTGCTAGCTTTTTAAAAAAACGGTACGTGTCGGTAGGTGTCTGTTCTGTTATCCTGTTTCATGCTTTGCACTTTAACAATGAAAAAGTGAAATTTCATTCGTTTGAATAGTGAACGTTGCACCGTCGACTCCAAAAAGAGGGGAAATTCACTCCAAAGCGAGTCACATTCCCTCCAAAAGGGAGAAATTGCACCCTTGATTGGGTGCACTCATGGACCACTCTAAAATTAGAAAGATCCCTGCAGGCACTCGAGTTTTCACTCTTGTTGGAGTAAAATCCATTATTCTTTGCGAGTTAACACTCCGATGGAATGAATTCACACATTTCACTCTATTTGAGAATGACTGCGGTCATTTTTTTGTTTTCAGAGTGTACAATACCTCTTTTGTATTTCTGTTTGTAAGGACGATATAAATGAAATGAATGAAATGAAGACAATTCAGTTACCCTGACTAATAACTTATCAAGAATTAAAAAAAGGAAATAAAAATATGGTATTTTTCATAAGGCTAATATATATTTTTTTGTTATTTTCAAGTCTAGGTTTACCGGTAAGAGCCGTGGGACCATATGTTATTTGAGATCAAGAAACTAATTAATCATCTGCATTCCAAAACAAATTCCATCAAGGGAAAGGGAAAAGAAACAAAAAGCAAAAACGAATTTTTGGTCAGATTTCTTCAAACTCACCTCGTTTGGTCTTCCTGTAGGTTTCCAAGAGAGATAACCGCCTCGAAAATGAGTAGTTTCGCCACGTTGTAGCAAGATAAAGCCGCACAGAAGAAAACTCAAGTAACGGAACATTTTCTCTTTTAGTCTGTGGTTTCAAATCAAGGAATATTCAATCAACAATTTGTTCAGAGGAGATCTGAAATTTTTCCAAGTGAAGTTGTAAGCACTGCTTCGCGTTTGATGTGTGAAATTAAGCAACACACAATTTGTTCTAAGTGCAAGCAATGAACCTCTTTTTATAACAAAAATTCGTATAGATAAACACGATAACTTTTCAACCAATGAGATGTCGCAAAGCATATTGCATCACAAATACGTCAAACGTTCCGTTTCAGCGTTTCTTATTCGGAGGTATGAATTCACATGCATACCTACTGGGAGAGCTCGCCACCCTGGAAAATGTCTGGTTTGAACATGGAAGTATGAGGCAATACTTCCATGGTTGGAAGGTAAAGGTCATCACAGTGACGATTTTAGCATGAAAGTTGAAATTTCGAGGGAGCCAATTGCCGGAAATTCGGTGTAAAACAACAGGGAGTACATAACAACACCAGTGGGATATAAAATGTCACTTTTTCAGGAACTTCCGCTGCACGTTTCGCCGGAAGACATTCGATGATTATTATTTAGGGTCATACTGTAAGCTGAACTCAACTTTAATATTGCAATAGTAAAATCATAAAATGTAATGAAAGATACTTTGAAGAGAAAAAAAGGTGAAAATTGTGTGTTTTAGCCTTTTCTTCAAAATAAGTTTGAGGGGACTGCTCTTTGAGTTAATATTACTTTCTTTAGGGTTACGGCCACATAGAAATTTTTGTAGTTACAGGTGAAATTCTATATCAAACAGTTACGGAAAAAGTTTTGAATTTCGTGGTGTCCTGACTTGTGACGGATTTGTGCATACTTTTGAAAAAGTGTCTGGTCACGAATTTTTGAAATTCTAATTGAGTTGGTCAAATACTCACTGTTCAAGGCATATTCTGGAGACAAAATTCATTAACTTCAAAATATGCAGAAAACTGGTCTCTTTCAGGAGGTGACAACTCCGCCTTAACAGCATATAGCGCTCAGAAGATGAATTTTTTCTTGAAATTTGGTGAATCATGGGTAATCTGTGATGTAATCGTGGCACATTAATTTGAAAGTGCCTTCAATTTATTTATAATATTGATTCTATAGTGAAGGGCAATGCTAGATCTACAGGAAAAGATATTCAAACATTCCAACAGTATGGAATTTCAATGACAAACAGGACGTTCAATTATAAAGAAAAACAGAAAATGCACTTATTCAATTATGTGTATGTAGGATATTGGGATTGTCTTAGTTTGTCCTTCTGTCATTGTCATGTGAAGGAAACTTACAGCTTTGGAAAAAAATGTTCAATTTCATGAACCAACTCAATAAGTTGATAGTGATAACTTGACAAGGGATTTTAAAGATATTTCTATATGACAGTGCTTATTATTATTAACATTCGACATTTGACATTCGACATTAGACGTTTCACGTCTAATAATTTACACAAGATGTTGAAACACTTTTCATGTATTTTTATCCTGGCTTGTAACGCCTTTTGTGCATAAATTGTCATTTGAGATAAAATAATTTGAAATTGAGTTGTAAAATTATGCGTTGAATGATGAAGACATTTAACAGTATAAAAATCAATAATTGATCTACTTAAAAATTCCCTACGGTTGAAATGTTCCTTTTTACATTATGTGAAATGTCTGTTTACGCTACTTGTAAGCAATTATATTACTACTCCGGCAGAGAAAGTGTGCTAACCTGGAAATTTTGTAAACAGTTTTTTCTTGATTATTTCTTTACTTTGAAAGGTCAGAATTTGCCGGGATATATCTTTCTTGTTTCTTGTCAAGTGTGGGGTGCCGTTATTCAATGACCATCTGTGTTTAAAGGCCCAGTTCTCTCACCTCAAACAGTACCAATTATCCTAACCTTCTTACTTAAGCCCCTCTTACAATTGTCTGAAATTCATCCTCATCCAGATACAATCTCAGTTTATTGCTTCAGGGTGAGTAAGAAAAACTCCAATTTATATAATCAAAACACTCTCAGTACTGCTCATGCTGTGTAATACAACCTTTGGTATTCTGCATTGTTTGAACTAGCTGTCAATCAAAGAGCTGAGCCAATTGAGAATTTTGCTAACCCGTACCAAAATTGTAGTTTGGGGTGAGAGGTCTGGCCCTTTAAGAGAAATCGGACCAAGAGTTGGTTCCTCCCTCCACCAATCCATGCAGACCAAAAAATGTCGATTCATTTGCATTTTACTTTCTCATCATTTTGTGATTTGTTCGGTTTTTTTTATTTACATAAACATTGTATCGCAAACAAAACTTAAAACAAAGAGATCATTCTTGGAAGCCAAGGAAATGTAATTTGCGGCTTTACGAGGGTGTCTATTTGTCCAAATTTTTCCTGAACGTTCAGCGACTCTGGAACTCCGATCGGACGACCTTTAAGACATACAGGAAGACAGTGTTTTCCTGTGCGTCTACGGTTTGACACCTCACCCCCATATTTGTAATTCGTCCAGCAACAAGTCATCAATCCACCCATTACTGAACAGCACATGCTGATAGGTGAACTTGATCCTTCGCTAGTTATCACACATTCTATCTCACCCTTATCCCACATATGATACATGTACCCCTCCCTACCCTTGCAACATAATATGACCCACACCCCTCACATTACATAACCCACTTCCCATGCCTATTCAAGGAAGAAAGGTCCAAAGTGAATGACTGTATGGTTTTATAATTAAATTTAAGAACAAACGGTTACGATCATTTGATATTGATTGGTAAGAAATCTGCTTAATGTTATTTGTAAAAGAGAATATAGAGCGCTTAGTTTTTAGAAAGTCGGATCAGGGAGTTGTCCCCGACAACCCCCTCGTCTGATAAGGAATTCCAAATGTAACCCGCGGAGCGGACACTGTTTTTGGGCTTTTCACCTTCCAAAACCATATGACTTAACAAGGAACGTGTCGTAAAGCCTGCTAACCAGGTTATTCGAAATGTTGATGACACGATCACATAAGTCAGTCTTGAAGAAGTTATTCTGCTTACATGAGAGGCGAATGCGATTGCTGTCCAGTGGCGTAGCCAGGATTGAATTCGTAGGGGGCTAGGTAACAAGTGGGGACTGGTACCTCCTAGGGTCAGGAGCGGCAAGGCTATCTAAGCGGAACGCCATCATCAGTTGGCGCGGAGCGACGAAAAAGTTTTGGGGCTTTTCAAAAGGTCCAGATGGCCGAAAACGGCACTTTCCATGTTTTTTAAGCTGCATGTACCCAACCTTGAATACGAATATCATGTCTACCAATTCTCAAATAATGAGAATAAAAAATCAGTCTATGAAAAATGGTAATACATACACTTTTCAGGGACTCAAAAAACTGGACATTTCTGATTTGTGGCTTGGGGGATTAGACTAAAGGGAACTGAATTTTCTGAGTTGATGTACACTTTAAGTAGAGAGCCCCTTGGCTTTGGATGGTGCCATATCGCCTTTAGCTAAGAAGTTTGCGGACGCGACCTGAAGTCACCCCGGTGTTATTTTCTGGTTTGATCTAAAGGTTACGATTTTACCCACTTTGTGTGCAGGTGGTTGTTGTGTCTCGTCCGCTTCCTAATGTGTTAGCATTAAATTTATTTACAGAACTCAAATTTTGTTTGCGTGCCCTGCTGCATTCCCTCATAAATCCAGTGTACTACTCTCTAAAAATAACATGAATGAAATTTTACTCTCTAGAAGAGTGAAGGTTGAAAAGTTCATTCCAAGAGAGCAAAGTTTCACTTTTGATGGAGTGATCTCAGGAACCATTCTAAAGAAAAGGTGATCCCTGGAGGCACTAGTTAATATAGAGTAAATTTTCACTCTTCTTGGAGTGACTTTTACTCTTTTTGGAGTGGGTTTCCCTATTCTTGAAGTGAATGAACACTCTAATGGAGTGAATTCACGTTTTCACCTTGATGGGTGACCTCGTTCACTTTTTGGTTTAAGAGTGTACATATAGGCCTATGCAACATAGCTTGTCAACAACAGCATAAACGCAAAGGCTTTAGAAGAAGAAATTTAAATAGGTGCAGTATTCCGATTGGCTCTTAACGGACTGACCGTCTAACCCTAAACAATTGCAGTTCTCCTAAAGTGCCTCACTTTCCCCGACCACAATTGTCACAACTCATTCTCGTCCAGACACAATCTTAGTTTATTGCGTTGGGATGAGTATACAAGACCCTATGTGTGATAAAAGCACCCTCAGTATACTACATGTTTGCAATATGAGCTATGTACTGTACTATGTATTTTTTGCACTTGCTGTCAATCAAAGAACTGTGGCAACTGGGACTATTGTAGACTATACTAGCCTTCAAAAATCGTAGTTTAGGATAAAAGTTTACCACCTTTAAAAATTCTGTAACAATATTTTTCTCATTAAATTATGAAAAAAATGGAGATAATATATTGGTGAACCTTGTATATGCAATGTGTTAGGCCTGAAGTAGTATGAAAGATATTTGAAAGCAGAATCTGTGAAATATGACTATTGTGTCAAAACAAGTTTACTTTTGCCTAATATAAGGTTATATTGTCTCCAAATGCCTAATACTCTCACCGCAAACAGCTCTAAATTTCCTCACCTGCTCACTTCAGCCCTTTACACAACCTACTCGGTGTAGCAACATTCTCGTTGGAGTGGAGTGAATTATAGTGGATTTCACTATTCTTGGAACAAGTTCACACCTTAAAAGAATGATCTCACACTTTTGACTCTATTAAAGAGTGAGTAAGTTCACTGCCTTTTTTAATGTGTGCAGGATAATTTTCGTCATCAAACTCAGTTGAAATTCTCCCCGATTGTACAATATTTGTAGAGCCTTTCTTACAAGCACGTCTCTGTTCAGAACCACAAACCTATTCTATTGCTAGTTAATGCTATGTTCTGTTGGGAATACAAGGCTATAAACTGTACTCCCCAAAAATTTCTAGTCAAATGTGATAGGCATCTAATCAATTGGGGGCACAAACCGGAATCTGGTTAAATCTTTGAGGCTTGATTCAACTCACAAGTGAAACGAAAAGTTTAATTTTTGATCCATTTCTAGTCAATTTTGAAACGAATCATATTTAACAAGATTTCGGTTCGTGCCCCATTCGACTAGATGCTTTAAGAGTGTAGTTAGTTACTAGATGGAGTATTATGGCTCAGTTTCTAACAAATTGGTCTAACTCGCGCCCATCAAGGCTTTTTCCAGTTGTTGCTCACTAACTTGTTTCCGTGCTCCATTTTTTATGCCCGAAAACACGATGGCAGTAGGTATAATCTGTAATCCAAGCACTTTCTCTGAATGGTGTGAAATGTAAGCTACCGTGCTCTTCATGTTCGAATTTCAAGAAGTTCTGTCAATTAGAGCCCTCTAACCAGTGAGGTGTTAGGGTAAAGACACAACAGCCCTATCCGTCACACAATAGGTACTTCAAAAATAGTAATTCCCATTCAAGCATCAAACTTTGATTGACAGTTCTCTTTGTTCCTATTGTAAAGCTTTGTTGTCCTGTCCCATGCTTAAGAGGATTTGCCTCTTTACACCCAAGTAATCCCGAAACAATTGTCTTTGTTAAAAGATGCTCCTTGAACTGAGGTTTGTAACGGTCAGGTTTCAAACTCTTATCAAAAGGTTTAGCTAAACGACTGTCATTGAAAGTTAAAATAGTTTACCCTCTTTTTTTTTGCAACGAATTCGATGAGTCGTCTGCTATAAGCATTGTTAAAGGCTAAATCCTTTTACCCAATTTTCGCAACTTTTCGTATAACTCCTAACCACACTCAAAATATACATATCATTAAAATTCTCCAAAGAAATAAATACTTATTACATTTATTGCGACGAATACTGACGAAAGTGTAAAATTTCATATGTTTTCATGACGACTGGCAATGAGTTAACGAGAAAAGTTAACGAGATACAACATGAGGGTGTGCCCTCTCATTAAAATTTTGACAATGTATCACTGTGGATCCTAGTTGGTCCAGGTATTTGGAGAGACAAGGAAAATTATTGGGGGCATCAAACATGCTTTGAGGCAATAGAACGTTGTGTCTCCACCCTAACACCTCCCTGCTCTAACCATCCTCTAAAATTTCCACACCCACATTTAAGTATATATTTTGGAGTTATGGTAAATGCTTTAACATTCCTTAACCTGTTGAGAACATGCTTTCCACAGACTGGAAGAAGCGCCTCCCTGTCTGCTTAATGCCCTGCCGGAATACCGGACGGCATATCTTGTGGTTAGTATTTCCTAAACTTGTTGGCAGTCGTTTCCTCTTAACGAAATTTATCCGAAGGTCACCTATACTGCGCAGGGATTCGGAAGAGGTGTTCCGTCCACTGAAATGTCATATTTTTTATTTATTTTTTTTATCTATTGTTTCGTAGATGAACGCTAATAGGCGTATTTACGCACCCCGTGGACGTGCCGGATGACACGATATTTGTTTTCATGAAAGAGCATTGATTTCGGTATAACAGACTTCCGTCTGGTATTTGGAAATTAAAAGAAGGGTTTAAGGTCACAACAGGATTTAGTATGTTAGAGAGGTGCTTATTCTAAGCATTTTTGTGAAATTTGCATCGAGATCCGATGTGTGATTCTCAAGATATGAACAGGTAAAGTTTTCACATTTTCAACAAAAAGTGAACTTGAAGCAAGCACATAAGGCATCACATCCCCACATTAATGGGCAGTCTTTTGTTTTTCTTTAACCTTTAAACTGGATTTCCTCCTCAACGATCCCGTGTTATTAAAATGTGTTTGCATAAGTGGCATGAGAATTTTACAAACTTTGCATTCCCCACAGGGAGGTCATACTTGTATTAACTTCAAGGTCAACACAACAGTCTGATTGAACAAAGGGAGACAAGGCATTCCTTGTCAATGTGAGGAAGTGATAAAAGTTCCTCTGCCCTCTAACTCATTTTTGAATACAAATCTACTGATTTCATTTACTTATATCTCAAGAAATACATGTCCGATTTGAATGGAACTTTCACCACACTGTGTAAATTTTGTTCCTCTTTCACATATGAAAATTAAATTCTTGCTAAAACTTCCCCTTTAGAGTAACGGGGACTTAAATGTTTAATTCTCCCATCCCAAACTACAATTTTTGTTGTAGTCCACAGAAATTATCAAATGGCACAGCTCTTTGATTGACAGCAAGTTCAAAAGGTGGTGATTACCGAAGCTCATGTTACACAGCATGTACTTTATTGAGTTTTAGTATACCTTGGGGTCTTGTATAATACTCACCCTGAAGCAATAAACTGCATGAGATTGTGTCTGAATGAGGATGAATTTTGGACAGTTGTGTGAGTGGCTAAGCAAGTAAGTTAGGAATTTTTTTCTGTGGAGTGAAGGAATTATGCCTTTAATAAGGCATAGGGCACATTATAACGGAATAAATGACATGTTAAGACATCCTTATTTTCCCCTAACCAATTAAAAAGCAGGACCATTCAAAGTAACTTTCCGTAAAAGCTTAGGTCAAATGGACCTAAATTCTAAAATAATGAGGAAATATTTTCAATGATGAGAAATGAATTGCATTCATCCAATCGCAATTTTGTAGCTTACGCAACTGCTGAGATGGAAAATGTTGACATTTATTCCTTTTTTAAAAGAGTTTGCCATTTTCTATTTGTTTTTACCTCTCACCGCTCTAACAGGTGTATTCGCTTATACAGTACGTTGACTTAAATTAATATCTTGGATCAAACCACGATTCGGGGGACCCAGGCCGCTCCCATAGCAGCGGAACTGTTTTTGGCCCACCCTCCCGTAAACCATTTACAGATATATGCATACGAGAGCACTTCAGTTTGGGGCAAAAGATATTACATTAAGCATTTAAAATGTAATTCTGCTGGAAAGACTATCTAAGCAGAGCCCATGATTATTTGGCGGGAAGCGAACACAAAATTTTGAAAGAATTGGACCACTCAGGCATCAAAAATGGCATTTCCTAAGCTTATAAATATATTTAAGAAACAAAGTCAATGCTCTAAGTTAGTTGTAACAGTATGGGACTGATACGCTATCGAAAGACTTCCATAGATCTACACTTCTGACCCACAAAGGGTACCCCAAACTCATTTCATTTTATTTCATTTACTGTTTCTTTTCACAACAATATGTGGTACATATGAAATAGATCATTTGCATTTTATAAGAAAAAGTCTTGAAACGTGCATGAAGTGTGTTTAAAATCCCTTGAGGGTTTGTCAAGAACACACTTCCCAGAAAGCATTGAACAAAAGCAAATATTTTAAGTGTAATTACAAAAGTTACAGAAAAGAACACTTATGTCCAACTTCGTTTCAAAACCAGTCCACCCCTTCTTCTCTGATCAATACAAGAAATCAACCTAAACGGATTACTCCCTGCATGTTGAAAAATGGTTCACAGCTTGTGTAACCTCACCTCGGAGAATTGTGCATGTTATAAAAAGGATGACGTCAGACACCTTCATTGGTGGAGTCCCTTCGGAAAGGTTCATTTCCATTGGAGGGGTCAGCAGCATGTATATAATATTCTGTTACTGACGTAAATATTTTCTTTGGATATCATTCGGGCCGGGAGGAGGAATTCCCACGATAGCTCCGTTTGCTGCTTCTCCCTCTATTTTAAAGACACCTGTCGTCGAATCTGTGTGTGACCCTAATGGTGACATCACAATAAATTCTTACGGGCATTCTGTGTCACAAACGGAGATAGAGATTATGAGCATGACGCTAGCGCGTCTCAGTTCGGCTCACTGGATGGAACTGATCATGCGCAGTACCTGTGTCACCAATGCGTGCGCACCCCAGCACCTTAGTAACAATATTGTTGTACAATAGACTGTGTGATTATGATGAACGGACTTCCTATGTACATAGACAGAACATGCAATGCGTACGTCCTATACGCAGATTGTCGCCACCGTCAGGGGAAAAAGGCGCACCAAGATAGCCGCCGTTAAGCTACATTTTGTATGATTTGCTAAGACGACTCTGTAATATTTTAAACAAAAGGTAAACTTGAATGACAAACAATATCATATTCCTGCAATACGTGTAGTGATTGTGAAATTACCTGGCATTATTTCGAAAATATTTCAGTTTTCTTGCAAAATCTGTTTATTTACTTGAGCAAGTCCAAACTTTCACACAAAACCACAGCAGACAACCATTTTGGTACGCCTTTTCTTACACGTACGGTAGCGACAATGTTCAGTGTTGTATGCTTTGTCCATGAAGAAGGGAGCCCGTGATATGATGTCACAGAGCTGAAAGTACGCCCTCCTTTGGGGGCAAAACAAACTAAACCAAACAAATGCAAACAGCTGGTTTGTCAACCAGTCGAATACACACATTATCCGCTACACGTGCAGGACGAATTCTTATGCATGTGGCCACGTGTTCCATTGTTCTGCTTTAAGGATGACGTCAGTATGTCGTCAATGCACAAGTTCTATAGACTCCTGGATGGAAAAATAGTAAGAGGAGCGACGCAGTAAAGTCGGTGCATGACCTCTATAGAGATTATGCACGTGAAGTCAGCGAGTTCCACTGGATAAAAAAGGTCAAAGGTTGTCGTGGTGTTACCGAAAGTCAACAGCACCTTAGTAACAGTTGTGGTAAAACGGACGCCTGGGTGAAAAAATAAAACAGAGAGATGCGCAACGCAGTGACGTAGGTACATAAGCCCTACAGACGAATCCGGACAGCAAGTGATGGTCTGATTTCAGTCGGCCATTGCTGGGGTCCGTCACCTTTTAATCTTTCAATTTCCTTGCTTACCTCTATCATGGATGGTTGTACACTACATTGTATCTTAATTCCTTCAATTTCACTGAATATGAGGGTTTGAACTCATGTAGACGATATATAAAGGCGATTCAAGTCTGATGGACCCCACTAATGGCTGCGCACAATCAGTAAAAACAAGAGATAATGGGATTCGTGTATATATGTTCTGCAGGAGTCAAATGAACAAGCTATGGAGCCTCAACATTTACACTTTCACCGGGCTTAGGTCATCCTGGGTGATGATGAATTTTTAGATGTCACTAACCCTCGGACTTCCTATACATGGACAGAGCATACTGCACGTTGGATTGGCGCTTCCGTGCATGTGAGAAAAAGCGCACCAAGATGGATGTCTGCTATGATCACTGCTGGCTATGATTTTGTGTAAGTTTGGACTTGCTCAAATCAATTTCCGCATTTTGCATGAAAGTTGAAATATTTTTGAAATATGGCAGGGTAAGGTCAAAATCACGTCACGTATTGCAGGAATATGATATTCTCTCCCATTCAAGTTTAACTTTTGTTTAAAATATTACAGAGTCGTCGTCAAATCAGACGATTTATAGCTTCACGGCGGCCATCTTGGTGCGCCTATTTCGTCCCGATGGTGGCGACAACACACGGATAGGACGTATAAGTTACATGCTCTGTCCATGTATATAAGTCCGTGCACTTACCGAGTTACCGAATAAATTTATATTGCCAAGCATGAAGCTGCCACGTTTTGTGAACAGTAATCTGATAATAGCAACTGTCTATTCAAACAAAACATTCTATATACAAAACTGGAACAAGAAGATAATGTTTTTCATGAAAAAGTATATTATACGTTTAATGATGTCAGCAAACACAAGAATCTCAGTGTTACGTAAACTTGGATGAGGCCACTATGTATTTCAAATTCTGACCATCTTCTAAACACGTACATCATACTGTCATAATATGTAGAAAGATCTTTGGAAACATGACGATAGCTATAATGCATTGTGAGTCCTTTCTTTTTCCCTTTGGCGTTTGATGCTATTGCTATTTTTTCTTTTTCTTTTTTCTTATTTTTCTTTTTATTCTTTTTTCTCTTTTCTTTCTTTTTGAATTGGATTGTCGTTTTGCCCTGATAGCAAACGTTCACAAGTAAGTAGTGATTTGTGTGTTATAAATATGAAGGGCGCGGCAGTCTTTTTCACGGTACAGAGATAACCGGAGTTTGAATCGGAATCTTACGGCCCAGTTTCCAACCTATTGGTTCAAGTCGAGCCGGCCAACATCGCTTTTTTTCCAGTTGTGGCTTACTGGCTTGTTTCCCCTACTCCATTGCTTATGCGAGGCATCACTCACAACGGCAGTACCGTCTGACCGTAGGTTCCATTTTTAGAGTCTTTGGTATGACTCGACCTGGGAATAGAACCCGAGCGAGATACTTACTATGCTTCGGCGTGAGAAGCGAATGTTCTTACCGATAGACCAAACCCGCAGTTGCGCTTACATGAGGAAAAAGAGTTGCATGTGTAACAAAATACACGATCAACTTTTTTCATAGAATGCCAAAGCGTCGTCCACTCATTGGTTTCCCGAAAGGGAAATCCTTTGGACTCATGCAGACTACACTTTTGCAAAACATGTGAAGGATCGTGCATTTTAGTGTTGGCTTAAGCTATGGTTTGTTACCCCAACGATTGAGAATTATTTATTTGTTTTGTTTTCAGTAGAATAGTACCAATGGCAGCTCCCTGATAGTACCAAGCCCTGCAGAGCCTGTCTTCATTTTGGATGATTGAGGTGGTTGTTGCTAGGGTGGATCATTTTTAAGAGGTACATCTGTGTGAATGGTATTGCTGGACACTTTTTTTACCAAATTCATATTGCAATGTTTGCCTGTTTGTTTCCTTTTGAAACAATACTGTGACTTTCACCGTGTATATTTATAATTTCTGATTGCATAATTGCATAAACAACATATTTCGTCTAGAAAATATTTCCCCATGAGGCCGTCAGAACTATGTGTACCTTCGGTAAAATGTAGCAATCTTGAAAAAGCTGTTTTTTACTAAGTGTTATACATTACTTGATAGCAGGGCATAGTCAAATATTGACATGTTTTCACAAAGTGACTGACATTTATACATCAGTACTTTGTAAACATTTTTGCTTAGTATTATAATTATACTACTCGTTATCCATGGTAAAAGGTACTTTGACGCTCTCGCTAAGAATTGTGAGTTTTTTTTTTTTTGAGTTCAAGATACAGCTTTACTCCCTATTATTTAAGTGGAAGGCATTGTACCGTCTGAAAGGTCACACGTCAGACCGCACTTACGTAACAGCATGCACAATACATGCATTCGTGTCAGTTAGTGGTTGCGGCCTTATAGGAACAGAGAGCAAAGTAAAATATTACCGTGTTTTTTGCATGGAGGCTACATTTATTTTGATTTATACATCAGTACTCCCACAAAATATTGTTTTAAATCATTTTTAAAGATTAGTCTTCCATTTGCAAACTTCAAAAATACCTTCAGTACAAATTGTTAGGAACTTTTTAGCCAAGATACACTCTTTACTCCCTATGATTTAAGTAGAAGACACCTGGACTCCCTAAAAGGTCACTTATCCGGTTGACCTTTCTATTCTTTATCGCAGTAACAACACATGCGTGACTTTCGTTGAATCATTTCGTCACGTCACTTCAACCGGATCGTAGAAGTGTATAGGTAATTACTATGAAAATGGCGTCAGCAAAGATGGAGACTTTGCTGAGAGACAAGTCAATTCAATTGTGTTTTGATTCCAATGTCGGCAAAGTGGAAGTTTTTAAGTTTTTGACAGAGTATGGTGTTAGTACGAATAACTTGATTTCGGTGCAAGATTTACCCGGTCGTGCGTGGGACGTGACTTTTCGAACCGTTTCTTTGAAGAAGCAGCATTGGCCTGCTTTGTCTAGTGCCAAAGGATGCACAGCTTACTCATATACTAGTTCTGCGACAGTGGTTACTGTTCTTCACGTGCCATACGAACTAGATGATAACATCGTGAGACTCATTTTAAGTCGATATGGGAAAGTGGAAAGTGGCAGGTTTCTAACTTACGGTGACTATCCTAATATTTTCAATGGAATACGGCGATATTTTATCGTTCTTTCAAAGGATATTCCGTCATCATTACGCTTCGCTGGAAGAGACTGTTGGGTTCGATACCATGGCCAGCCCAGGACCTGCCTGAATTGTAATGAAAGAGGACATGATGTTCACAATTGTGAGAATGTTAAATGTAGGAAATGTCTTCAACTTGGTCATGAATTTAAGGACTGTGTGAACGAGGTTCAGTGCACAATATGTAATAAAGTTGGACATAATTATCGGGATTGCAATATCTCCTTTGCAAACGTCATCAAGCCGCAACCCGGTGTTTGGATTAAAGGGGGTGCATCAATTGTGAACCTTCCAAGCAGTGAGGAGAATTCTGACAATAAAGGGTCTTCGGATGATCAGGAACAGCCTGAGTCTCTCGACGAAATGGTAGTTGACGGTCCTCCAACCCAGAACTGTGAGTTTAATGTTGTGGTCCAGGCGGATCCCAAGGTGTCTTCTGGTAATGACTCTCCTTCAGTGACTCATGACAAAATGGGAACTGAGGACCCCTTGCCTCAGCGCAGCGTGACCAATGTTGTGGAGCAATCTGGTCCTTTGAAGCCCTCTGGTGTTAGTGCTCTTCCTGAAGTTGTGGATCAATCAGGCCCTTCGAAGCCCTCGGGCAACCTTGCTCTGTCTGAAGTTCAAGTTAAATTGGATGTTGGTCCCTCTACTCAGCTCAGTACCATGGACTCGGAGGGTCCCTTCGTTATCCCCGATTCCCAGTGCACTCCGGATTTCAATGGGTCTCAGCAGGAGCTTTTTGAAAGCCAGGGGGAAAGTGACTGTGGAGATTTTGTGTCCCAAAGTTGGGCAGTTGATTGTCCAGAACCGTGCGGCCCTTCCAAGGTCTTTGTTCCTTCTGCAGTAAATGATGAAACTGTTCAAGAAACCTCTCGCTCTAAAATGTCTTTGTCTCAACCTTCTGTATCTGTCAAGTCTAACAAGTCTTCATCACTGAGAAAGAAAAGCTCGTCCCAGCCTCTTCCCCTGAGAAGGTTAGAGAGGTCTCGTTCAAGAATCCGTTTTCCAACAGAGAATCCCTCTGACCTTATTAAAATGACGCAAATATTTCTTGAAAGTGAACCATGGCATGCCTGTGTGGCCAAAAGTTGTAAGGAGGTTTTCTCGGAGTATAAGGCTCTAATCAATCATATCTCGGTTTATCATCCGAAATTAAAAGGATTCTAAGTACCCGTGCGTTTGGAGGAAGTGTTCGTTGAATCTCTCTTCTCCCAAGGAATGGATCAACATATTGCGGACAACCATCCTGACTTTGTTGCAAAACGAGATATTGAATTTTTTGATAACTATTTTTTGAAAAAGACCAAGCCCTGATCGTGTAATGTATATTTTCATCTTATTAATTTTCGCTAGTCTTTCAATTGCTACATTAAATGTTAATGGATTAAGAGACAAAACTAAATGTAACCGTATTATTCATTGGTGCAAAATTGTAAATGCTGATATCATCTTCTTGCAAGAGCTATTTCTTTCTACACCAGAGGATTTTTCGTTTTTCAAGAAACAATGGGGTGGGCGTGTATTTTATTCACCTAGTTTATCTAATCACTCAGGCGGTGTTGCCATCATTTTCAATAGTAGGGTAGACTTTAGGGTGTCTCAGATTAAACATGATAATGTTGGTCGTTGCATCTCGTTGTGCTGCTCGGTTAACGGTTTTCCTTTAAAGTTGTGTAATGTCCATGCCCCTAACCCTTCGGCTGATAGGACCAAGTTCATTGAAAATCTTTATGCTTTCACAAGAGGGAGCTGCCCTGTTGTTCTAGGAGGGGATTTTAATTGTGTCACAAATAATATTGATCGTTGTAGTACAAGCCAAAATAACTCTGCTTTTGTTGGGTCTACTGAGTTGAATCAATTTGTATCCGAGTATCGGCTTGTGGACAGCTATAGAAGTATGTACCCGTCTACACCAGGTCATACTTGGTCTCGCTTGAACAGAAGTTCTAGGATTGACAGGATTTATATTCCCAGAGATTGTAAGATAATTAGGGCATCTTCCTCTCCGTTTCCCTTCAGTGATCATAATCCGGTTTTTGTTGACTTCCATCTTCCTTGCACTCCTAGGAGTATGGGCAAAGGTTACTGGAAGTATAATGTTGTACTTAACGGCAATGAAGACTTTTGTTCGGACCTACGTACGTACTATCAGTTGTGGTCCACATTGAAAGAGGGTTTTAACTCTAAATTAGATTGGTGGGAGGATGTTAAAGTTCGTATCAAATATCTTGCTACAGTATTCGTCATAGTGTGAAGACAGCTCGTATGAAAAGAGCACATGCAAAGGATTTACAGGATCGGTGTTTACATGCTAGTTCTGAAGAAATTGAATGTATTGTTAACGATGACATTAAAGGTGCATGCATTCGTACTAAGGTCAAGTATTTGGCAGATGGGGAGAAGCCTTCAGCCTGGTTTTATAAGAATGAACATACTAAGGCGAGACATAAAACTATCCAGTCTGTTCGGGACCAAAACGGTATTGTGTGTGATAAGGTCGATGATATGTTGAGAATTTTTCAGGTTTTTTACCAAGATCTCTACTCGGAACAAGCTTCCTTAAATGGAAATACTCAAGAAATGTTTATCAATAGTTTGCATAAAAGATTAAGCAAGGAGGAAAAGGATAATTTAGAGCGTCCTATCACGCTGTATGAGGTATGGAATGTAATATCTCTGTCTGCAAATAACAAATCGCCAGGGAGTGATGGTCTCCCTTATGAATTTTATCGCTCGTTCTTTGACATTCTTGGTAAAGATTTACTTGATGTTTTTGATGAAATTTATAATTCTGAGACCTTGTCTCCTTCCCAACGTTCTGGAATTATCACGTTGCTTCCGAAAGGTGGCGATAGAGAGGACCCTTCTAATTGGCGTCCTGTGACATTGCTGAACTGTGATTATAAAATTATTTCCAAAATTTTTCAAATCAGACTTTCCAAAGTTCTTCCCTCCATCGTGAACGAGTTTCAGACTTGTGCTGTCCCTGGCAGATCTATTCATAGTAATTTACATCTGATCAGGGATATTATCAATTTTTCTTACGATAAAATGAATCCCTGTGCCTTAGTTTCCATCGATCAGCAAAAAGCGTTTGACAAGGTGAACTGGGAATTTCTTCGAAAGGTACTGATTAAACTTAACTTCGGTGAGAAATTTATTCAATGGATCACTATTTTATACAACAATATCAACAGTCGTATTTTAGTTAATGGGTTCTTCTCTGAAATTGTTCGTATTTACCGTGGGGTGAGGCAAGGCTGTCCTCTCTCTCCCCTCCTTTATGTTCTGTATATTGAACCTATCGCATGTTACGTTAATCATAATGGTAACATTCGGGGATTCAATCTTCCTGGAGTGTAGAAAGAAGGTTAAGCTTCTTCAGTATGCTGATGATGCCACCTGCGTGGCGTGTTGTGATAATGATATCCATCACTTTTTACGAGCTTTTGACTTGTTTTCAGGAGGCTACTGGGGTAATATTAATCTGAATAAATCCCATGGTTTCGTTATTAGTGACACCTTCCATTGTCTTCCTTCTAATATTTTATGGAGTAGTTCTGCGATTAAAGTTACTGAGTCACATTTGGAACTGATGAGTCTGTTCAAGGAAACTGGGATGTCATACTTAAGAAAGCCACTATGTGTGCTCAACGTTGGTCGGGCTGTCATCTTTCCCTGCTGGGGAAGGTGGCCATTATTAATACGATTATTTTTCCCCTGTTTTATTTCGTTGCTCCCGTTTTTCCACTCCCAGAAAATGTTCTCCGGAAGGTTAATAAGATTGTTTTTGCTTTTCTGTGGGGAGACAAGAAACCGGACTTAGTTTCAAGAAAAACCGTCACTTTAGACAGAGCTGTGGGTGGTTTAGGTCTGGATAATTTTAAGACTAAGATGGATGCTCTTTTTGTTAAACCTCTTTTCTCAATTCTTACTGGTGATCCTCCTTTGTATCTCATTTTGGCCAGGTTTTTTATGGCCTCTAAACTTCGTAGAGTCTTTCCTTCTGTTTGGTCTAATATGAGGCCAAATTCCCCTGTTTGTAGTCACTTTTTACTTTATGCTTGTGACCTTCTTATCTTGTTGCATTCTCTTGATTCCCTGTTTTTGGATATTTGTACAACAACCAAGTCTATCGTAAAAGCGTTTAAAAAGGGGGAGTTAGTTAGTGTAAAAGTGGTTCAGGATCACCCATCTTTTCCTTGGAAAAGTATCTGGAGTTCAGCTTTTAATAAAATACTGGATAACAAGTTAATGGATTTTCAGTGGCGCTTGTGTCACCGCATTTTAGCAACTGGTCAAAGGATAGCTCGTTGGGGATTGGCGGATGGTATTTGTCCATATGAATGCTGTAATGTGGTTGAATCTATTAATCATCTATTTTGGGAGTGTCCCAAAATTAATCCTGTAATTATTTGGGTAGATAATGTTTTTAAAGGGTTATACAAAAATAATATTGATATCAATCTTAATTTGTTTTTGTATGGTTTCACTAAGGAGAAAATACCTCGTGTAACTTTCAACAGGATTTGGTATATTTTTTGTATTTGTAAATCTATAGTGTGGAAATCTAGATGTATTGCTGTTTTTCAGAAGGTTTTTAAAACTGGAGCTCAGATGAGATCTGATATCATTAACGAGATAAAGTTAAGAGTTATGGCGGATCATGTTAGACTTTCATCATCAAGATTTTTTAGTTTGTGGATTGAGGGAAGTTCCTTTGTAAAAATTGAAAATCACAAACTATTTTTTTCAGATTTAACGTCTGTGTTGTTACTTTCGTTCTTTTTTTGCATAACGTTTTATTTTTTTTGTCTTCTTATGGGCAAATACTAATTATTAATCCTTAAGAAAGGGGTGAAGGAAGTAATGCGGAACTTATTGTTTGTATTGAGGTGGGTAATATTTATTAGACAATGGTTTTATTGTATCAATATTGTTAACTTGTTAGTCTATCTCAGTGTCTGAATGTCTGCAAATCTGTGTTATTGTCTTTATGTACAAAATTATGTAAACTGTAATAGTGTTGTAATTAGTTGATCCAATATGTAAATAATTGTAAATATCTTTTCACCTTGTATATATTCTGCTTGGAGTTTTAATAAAGTTTTTCCTTCAAGGAAAAAAAAAAAAAAAAGAAGTGTATAGGTAATTACTGAGCCTCACCCGCTATTTTCACAGCTTGAAATTAGACCCAAAGAAAAGCTTTGCAATTAGGTTACTGAAGGTTGTTTTGGACTGCCCACATCTAAAGAAATATTTCTCCCTTCTTTCGGGAAACTTTTCACACTTATGTTTTGATTTTTAGATCGTCGTTGCGTAAAAGTGCCCTTTGACTGTCACTATTTGTAGTCAGAATATGTAGTCATGCTGCATAGAGAATGTGAGATACTGACTGTGCTTCGATTTCTAAGTCCTGTGGACTTTGCCCAAAACCTTACTAGGGGCCAGGCACATGAGGGGGGGGGGGGCTGTGGTATTCATCTATAATGGGCGTTGTGTTTTTGATTGCTCAAAGCAGATATCCTTGGCCGAACCTTTTGACCCTTGTTTATGAAGATGCTCCGAGGAGCCACTGCCCTTGCCGAGTGTCACGAACTAATCTGAGCATGGCGTAAAAAGAGTTATATAAGGAACGCCAAATGAACGACTGTTTCAATATGGTGGCTCATTTTCATGACGACCAGAACCTAAGGAGGAGAAAGTGTCACCCTTACCCTTTACCTCAAAACATCCTGTTTCTACGAAAATTTACTGGAAGGCTCGAATATTGGACATCGTTAGACATTTTTCACCCATTCATATCTTGCCTCCTATCGCAACCAACATGCCCAGTTGGATCCCGAATGGGCCCCTGCTGGCAGCAGGAGCTCGTTCGGGGCCCAACTGTTCAAATTGGCTGGAGTGGGGCCTGAACATTCACTGCACAAAGTTGCGGAAGTCGGCATCATGACCAGTGACTGACCTGCCAGTGCATGAGTTCATCATGTGAACAACGTCTTGGTGGAGAAAAACCTCCTTTTGACAATAAACACATCATGCTCAGTTTAGGCAGAACAAGACATAAACCGTACAGAAGGTTAGGTAGGGTAAGGTAGTTTTTATATTACGCCCTCAGATAATCTTTTTGGTTTAATCTAGCGCTACCTTTAGATTTCTGTTCAGGTGTAGGGCACTGTATTGTTATTTCAACTACATTGTGTATGCAGAGCACCATGCACGAGGATAGACGATTCCATTTTTAAGGCCCTTGGTAGTGGGTAGTATTCCAGTCTGAGAATCGATTTCCGGACCCCAACCCTAAACCGGACAGTAGGAGGTGATAAACCGTCTGAAGGTTACTGCGGTCAACCATCCTCGTTTATCATAAACGTATCCTAGACCTCAAAAATCCATTAGTTCGTAGGATTTTATTAAAAGTGTATAGGGGAAGAATCAGGTTGCAGTGAAACCTGCACCGAACACGTGATAACTTGAACCAATTGGTTGGAAACTGGGCCCGTTAAACTCAGTCTAACTAACTAATCACTAGGCAGCTAGGCGTCAGTGCACTCGAAAAGATTCTCTCAGGCTCATCAAAGAATGATACTCATGTGTAGTCTTTACCTATGGTCATCACAGTTAAAACCACCCCTCCGATTCCCTCTTCAAATTAATAAAAATCAAACATACAATCAAATATAAAACGAGAGTCAGCGGCTGAGTTTTTTTTACACATATGCATTTTGTATTTGCATTTAAAACATTACAACAAAGATGACATGTTTTTAAACAATTTGAACGAATAGAAATTGCTGCATGTTCAATTTAAACTGAAAAACAAAGTTTGTACAACTTCAAGCTTTAGGTCCAGCCTTCTATGCCAAACAACACAGACAGCTCCCTACAATCTGACAATGATACCATCTTAAGTGAAAAAATCAAAGAGAGACTAAATTATGTGTAGATTGCGGGAGGCGTCCTACCGTGTTTTGTGTAATTAGGCAAGTAATTAATTGTTCATACTCATGTTATGTTGTCCTATTTTTGTCCGTAGGACAAACGGACAACTAGCTTTAAAACTAGAACAGCTATTGCTGCAGTTGCTCAACCCTTTTAAACCTACAAGTATACTGACGAGTTTAGTTTTGGATTTATTTTGAACACAACCATTGTCTACACTTTATAGACACCTTTGTATACATCTTGTTAACCATGATGTGACGCTTTGCACCTAGCAGTTGACCAATGTTGCACTTATGTAGGTACGCAGCGAATCCTTGGTATAGGAACAGTACAGTCACCCACTACTTATTCCGAACTTAAACAGCTAAATTTCACAATTTTCTTTTTATTTCTCAAGTAACTGTCAAAGTATTTGGGAATTTACATGTAAGCCAAGCAGTTGCTCGTAGTAAATTCGATTTTACAATAGGGAAAACTATCATGAAATTGGACCGTCTACTACACTAATTCAAGTTGTGATAACTTCACTTTCTCTTTAAACACAAATTATCCAAGAAATCAATTCCTGAATAAACACTAGGCTTTGGGGAGAAAAATGAATATTCTCACCATTCTTCGAGGCTACACCTTAAATTACACCATGAAAACAAGAGATGATGGGCCATATCTGGGGAATTCCTGGACAAACAATGATCCATCTGTATACAATGTCCTCACACGGCAAAGACCTGTGGAACATATCCTACATTGCCGTCAGTACATGATCGTAAGAAATCAGTACATGATCGTAAGCAGTTAGTACATGAACGTGTACTTTTACTACATCACATTCGGTGAGCCTTTTGGCGGACTTCTGGTACGCCGAAAGGCTCACACTGTATGGCGTGCGGAAGAGACAATAATAACATGATGATCTTACGTTTTTACATGTACAACGTGTGTTTTTAGATGTACAACGTGTGATTTTACATGTACAATGTAACATTTAACATGATGAACTTATGGTTTTAGTACATGATGGTGTAAATTTACATCATGATCATATGAAGTTAGTACATCATCGTATATTTTTGGTACATGAACGTGTAATTTTAGTACATGAACATGTATTTTTAGTACATGAACGTGTATTTTTAGAACATCATCATATTTGGTGAGCCTTTTGGCGTGCCATAGTAATCACCCACTTGTACAAATTATATCAACATCTGAAGTGATTTGAAAACACTAAAACCATTTGAGAAGAGAGACAGACATTATACCGGCCCACAGTATGACATATAAGCTTTACCTACGCTTCGTGGGTTGAGCTAATGGCAAACCATGACCTTCAGAATTCTGGACTTTCATTTCCTTCGGCTTTTTGTATTGTATGATAAAATACTTTTTGTATTGTATGATAAAATACTTGCAGCTATCTACTTGATAGTTTTTGTGAAGTCAAAAGTTTCGAAAGTAAGATTCACACATAGAAAAAGGTCACTTCAACAAAGCAACAACACTGCAGGTTCTCACTTTATAATGTTATGAGGATATCATTGAAGCAATAATACTAAAAATATTAGTAAAATCTTTCAATTTTCGCATCAAAATTTTGTAACTTTTGCTTTGTTTCACATCAAAATTTTGTTACTGCCTCCAGCTAAAGAGCAAAATTTACTGTGAAAAAAATCTCAAGTCATTGGGTGAATATTTCCAAAGTGTTAGAGGTGTTTCAACCCTATACCCCAAGATCGACGCGCATACATTATGCTAAAAACTCTTTGAATGGAATTAATGGGATAATCTGAAAACTGTCTAAGTTTTTCCCTTCCTTCTTTTTCTTTCCATTTTTTCAAAAATCAAAGTCGGCCCATTAAATGCTCAAATGAATACTTGGCGAACAATAATAGTATAACTTTATATGATCATTCATGTATGGTACAAAACTGGCACAGAGTATCTACGTAACTTACCTAATTTCCACTTCATCAAGAAATTTCACATAAATGCCCTAAATGAGATGCTTCAGAATCTCAATACTTTTGTTACAGTGTTAATATCAATGATAATCTTGAATACGTAACTACATTTTATTTCCCGCATATTGCACCATTGCTGAACGTATGTTTGGACATGATCGGGGCTTGAACGATGGAAAGGGATTACTTTATTATCCAGTGACATAAGTGCAGGATATGGTATGTGCGGGATATCAGATTACCAAAGATGAGGGCAAATATCACTTATTCAAGTAACCTTATTTCCAACACTGATTTTGAAAAAAAAATTATACAAAAGGGCCGTAGATTTCTTCGTCTCTAACCTACGATGAAAGGTACTCACGCAGATTGCCCCCGTCTTGAAAGCAACTATATATAGAAACCACTCCTTTTAGTAGAGGGAGCATATGCCAATCTAAAACTGAAAGGTAGTTCTCACGATTTAAGTATATGACATGTTTATAAACCTTCACAAGTTTCAGGGACATTTCCCCTGGTCTGTCTGGCCGCAGTTGCATAAATCGCAGGAACAGTCGCCCCAAACTTATCTTGAAGTAACAGCTGAATCTCACTATTTCCTTCTTACTTCTCTCCAAAGTATCTTTTATAACATTAAGGGACTTCAATATTATATATTCAAGGTAAACCAAGCACTACGTCCTAGTAAAGTTTTCATTGGAGGAGAACAAACACTGTCATGTGACTCTCAAGAGCCAATCATTAATCAGGATAGTGCACTACACTACTTCAAGTTGGTGGGGTGACCGCATTCAAAATTGGCGAGAAGGGGATATCGTGCATGAAAACTTTTTGCTTCAGTGAAGTGTTCAGTACTTGTTTTTACGAAGAAATTGAGAAACTAATTATGTAAAAGTAAAGAAAATTGAAATTATTTCAGGCATTTTTTTTTTTTCGATTTCATTCTTTTTAAAGTCACTGGACATTCTAGGAGAGAAAGAATAAAAAGTGAAAACATCCGCTATTTTTGTTTTTCTTTAACCAGTATCAAATAGACGAATCCGGACAGTCACGTGATGGTTTGTTTTGAGTGGAGTTAACTGGGGTCCATGTTTTGATTACCTGTATCGTGGATGGTTGGCAGGTATGGTTGTACACTGAACTGTATCTTAATTCCCTCAATTTAACTAAATATGAGGGTTTTAAAATTCATGTTGACAATGAATGAAGACGATTTAAGGCTGGTGAACCCCACTGGTAGCTGCCTACAGTCACTTAACACAAGCGCTGATCGGATTCGTCTATATGCAAGGTCCACTTCATCAACTTAATTACGCGCAAAGTTAGAGCCACGGTTAGACTAAATTAGTATGTAAGTCAATGTTACATGTTAAGATTAAACTGATTTTTTCCCATAATTTCAACAGAATGACCGCATAATTAAAATTTCTTGCTAAAAAGGGTGCATCGCCTCCAGAATTATAGTCTATCGAAATCTCGACATTTTCCCCACAATTATCAATATCAAATGATGTTTACATCTTTCCCCGGAGAACATAAACCAGTGGCTCTTAGAAGCTTAATTTAGTCTACCGAAAGCGAAAAACAAGAAAAAAAAAATACTGATTTCGGTGTATATACAAGTTACAATGTAAGCAATGTATATATGGCAAAATATCTTTATACATGATGTTTAATGCCTAAATTCTACCACATATTTACAACTTTTCTTTCAAACATAGTCCATAGGCTATTTGGTTTTTAAAGGTCAAGTGATTTTTCAGCAGAGTGTTGTGCGTTCCAGACGCACAGACACACATCACCTCAAACTACATTGCTACTCAACAGAAGGCAAATCCTTAATAGGTGCACTGTAAAAAATGTCTGTACATTTACAGATAATAAAATAAAGAAAAACAAAAGATTACATAGAAAGTGCTGTCAACTCATTGACAGCACTTTTATTGTATTCTTTTTGTATTTCTTTATTTTTTCTTCTGTAATTGTACAAAAATTTTGTAACATTACAGACATTTTTTACAGTGTGGGCTGTTTGATTGACATTAAACTCAAAAGATGCAGAGTAGTTCATATGCCAATATATGCACAGGATGTCTTCTAATTGGACGTTTTGGCTACGTGGGTCTGGCCAGGTTATAGCCAGGTTTCAAGAAAAATGGAATAATTAAAACTGACTTTGTGAGAGATTTGAAACTTAAGATTTTGACAAACGTACAAAATATCGATTATCAATCGATGAGAGATTGGTTATCACGTGGCACACTATATCGATAAGCCGTAGAGGTGTTAGTACACAACGGTACATAGAGCAATACTGAAGTCTAAAATGAGCTTGTCTCCTGCGTCTAGCTAGTAACGAGAGTTTGGATCGTATTCAACAAATATTTGAAATTTAATGAAACCGTGGAACAGCATTCTTTGTGGACACAATCCACCACCATTCACCACCGCAGAGGTGAATTGCCATCTGAAATATCCCTTTGCAGGTTCGCCGTCCCACTTCTTCAGAGATTACACCATGCCGCCATGTAAGGAAGCATAGTTAAGTATATCAAATCAAAATTTAAAAAATATATTTTTGGTACATGAAAAATGAATTCAAACAGTCCAACTTCAATCGACCTAGGATATTCATAAGCTGAAATAAAAATGTTGAAGTTTATCCACTCAATCAGAAATGGTACATTGTGCAATAATTTGTGACGTAATTGTTGTAAAACTCAAGTTAAAGTCTTTGTACTTTTTTTCTCAAAGTTACTGCACCTTGTAGCAATATGTGATGCACTCTTAATCTTATGGACTGCTGCAAGTTGGTGTATGCGATTCTTTTTGCAACCTCTCTATATATTTTTTAATTATAGACTTGAGGAACACTTTAACATGATACAAACGACTGCAATGCAGCCAAACAACTTAATTCACTAGGGCGGTGACATTTTACAGGGGTTTTAACATGATGGATATTGTTTAGGAGATTGTACTGTTTATCTACACAGCACCATAATGTAATCAATGATTTTTATCAAACCAGCATATTTTCCTTGGTTCCCGGCATTATTTTTCTCAAAGATCGCTCGACTCTTCAACGCTGGGCCAAAGGACGAAACCAGATAATACATCTCGAAATTTGCTTCACAAGGAAGCTATGTCTCTGCAAGGACATCGATCAATAAGGGAGTTGCAACTCCGTGCATGAATCCATCATTACGACAACCCGATAACATGATGTATGCCCTAGTGAATATTAATGAATATTAGTGAATATTCATATCACTAATGAAGTTTTACACGCCCTTCAACGAAATTAAAACCACTACTCTCGGTTTTCCTGCCACATGGCGACTACCTTTAGGTCAATATCTCGCAAAACCTAACATGAAATCACGATTTATGTGACCTACAGCCACGCAATGACATATATAGACCTATAAATCAATGACCTTTGTTCAGATCATGAATAGTCATTTCCTTCTCTCAACGTTCTTTATTTTTAAACAGTTGAGATTATTTCGCTTCTTTGGAAGCAGCCATTTTGATCAGATGTGCCAGGTTGCCTCTCCCACGGATCATCTGCACTTACACTGTCCTCTTCAATGGTTTCTTCAGAAGCGGAGTCGGAATCGATCTCAATTTCCGTGGGAATTTCACATACCCCTGTCCTCTCCATGCATTTTGCTAAGCAACTCAAGGAGTTTAGGTAGTAGTTCGGTATCCACTTCTCAGCATTCGGATGTTCTTTGACCTCATCGATTCTTCTTGTTACGTCATCAAAGGAAGAAATACCGGAAAGAACGAGGGCGCGACGAATCCCGCAATTGTAACCGAAAAGAATATCTGTGTTGAGAGAGTCACCAATCATAACGGTTCTTGCCGGATTCACGTGGAACCTGGAACAAAATTATAAAAAGAACATCAGAAATCACGTCACATTGAAAGCAGGACCGTATCTTTTAGAAAAGATGGGGGGGGGCGGGGGGGTTAGTGATCGCCATCATGAACGTCTTGACTAGAGTGAAATGTTAGTACAACAAAGGATTGTTCTGCCAAAATAACGGGGTGAAGTCTCGCACGCATCCCGCTGGACCCGGCTCTGGAAAAAGATTTAAATTAGTCCCTGCCTTGAAATGAGAAGCATACACTATAATTATAGTGAGGTTTCTGTGCCATTTTGAGGACTTGGCTCCTCTAGGGAAAGAGCATAACTCCTTCGGGAGTACGGTATTTGTTTGGCTACGCGTCTTCAATGTTCTTCGTCAGAAGTTAGAGAGTGAGGAAAAATAGTACGATGTAAATGGCACAATGTTTGCATTAAGAAGAAATCAGTCGAGAGGGTTTACTGGTTTAGAAAATGCTCATCGGCCACAACGCACTCCCTACCCCTCTCCATCCCCTCCAATGAGGAGCCAGAAATTTGTCAAGGGGAGGGGTGAACTGGAGTGGACATTTTTGCGAGAGAGCGAAGCAGTACTGGGGGTGACTGGGGAGGGTTTGTACCCCACTCACACTCACACGGTGTGAAATGTTTTAGTTTTACAGTGAGAGAATGTGTGATCTGGTGCATACCTTTTGCGGTATTTTGTGTGCATTAGCATATGATGTAATTTTAATGGACTATTTCGTAGGAATATGCATAAATAAATCAAAAACATCGATATCGCTGTCTTATAGTTATCATTCTACAAGTTGGCCTATGCAGAATCATATACCGGTAACAGTTTTAAAACAGTGTAAGGCGCGTTGTCCTCGTACATAGGCCACACACTATACAATGCGTGCCTGAAATGCCTGGTAATTCTAACGGTTTGTCATCTAACAGTATACAGAGTTGGCAAGCATGCTTGTCAGTGTCCCCATGAGTTGGCGCGGAGAGTGAGAAAATTTTGGTCCAAAATGATCGCTGGAAATTGCAGTTCCTGGCCTAATCGAATCATATAAATTGGGAAACATTACAAATATTGTGAGAGAAAAACCCAAATGTTTATCGGGGAGTGGAGACGGCTGCGCCCTTCACGCCCTTCATTAAGCTCCTGCCATCCCTACAAGAGGTCACATGTTACCCAGATGTGCTAAGATCAACTTCATCATAGAAGTTCTATAGTTAATGAACTATCGCTGTATTTTTCTGTAAATAGTCTGACAGCTCACCTTTTGGAAATGAAATCCCAAGCAAATCTGTTTGGTTTGCCGAGAACTGTTGGACTTCTCTTGGTTGCTGTCTTGACCGACTCTATGATGCAGCCACAATCTACGTGAGTAGACGAAGGAAAAGAAAATGGGTATTATTTTACAATGAATTAGCAGTATAAAGGCTTAAATATTTTCAACTTCAGAGTAGTACTGCGTAGCACTTTTAAATGTGTAAACTTAGGTCGAGTTCTTCAACAGCAGCGGCGATACATGGGTGAATTTTTCCCCAGATTCTGTCCTTTCCCCCTTCATCTAAACCACAAAACCCCATCCCCATCTAACAAGCTGACTGAACGAACTGGCCTATCGTAATCAAACAAGCTATATACCTGGTGCAATCCGGCCGGCTCGGCTTGAACCAATTGGTTGGAAACTGGGCCGTAAAACTCCATACTAACTAACTAACCTGGTACAATCCATCCGTCATTCGAGGGCAGCCGAGGGTCTTCGTTTGTGACAAGAAAATGATTCTCTTTCTTTGACAAGATGTTTGCAGCCCTGAGAAGTTTCCTGTAGTTGAAGTTTATGTCGAAAGCGACCACCACAGCACCAATCTGTGAGAATAAAAAGAGTTTGATAGGTAGTCCATATCTCATGGAGATATTATCCTTAATACCTCCATGTATATGCACACAGCGGTACCCATCACACATAGTACGTCTACGTCCAACAAAACCCCCCTTCCCCTCATCTCCCCTCCCGGACCAGGCTCGTAAATATAGAATATGCCCACGGAATTTCCCGCTCGTTGTAAGAGGTGACTAAAAGGAAATATTTGCATTGTACGGTAAGTTTTAACTATAGATATTTGAATCCAAACTTGAGCTTAAACCGTACTTTAAAAACTTTTTCAATTTAATTTCCTTATCTACTTGACACTGTACTGACATATGTATCCGTTTTAGTGTAATGTTAAATCTCTCCTAACTTACTCCAACAAAACGTGTTAAGAACAATTGCAAACCGCATATATTTATTTTTTTCAGTACAGAAAAGGACATGGTAAAAAATTATATGAAATGATGTAACGTCTGTTAATAAGACTTCAATTTTTTCTTGCAAAATTTGTGACGCCCACAAATTGAGTTGGTTTAGTTACTTGTCCATAAGTTTCCTCTTTAATAATAAAATGTATGAAAACTCCACTAAATAACCTTAAAACATCTACCAGAAACGCTTTCAAAACGAAACAATTGGCTGTTATATAACATTCCGAGGAAAGTTTTTTTTTAGTGTTGATTGGTAACTTTAACCAACAGTAATGCAAAAAGAGTTCGACGAAATATATGGTAGGAATACCATGTGAGTTTGCATGAGTTGAAATTTCAGGTCCTATCTGCTATTTTAAAAGACTTCAAGATTTTCAGCTTATACTAGATTTGTAGACGTCTGTGCATTTTTTAACCAGCAGTCTAAATTTATGTTTGAAGAACTTCATATATCTTTTTTTCCATGTAGCAACTACAGAGGATAGAGGGACAGTTTTTTGGTACGTTTAATTTTTGTCAATGTCGTTGCACCGGCGGGGGGGGGGGGGGCTATGTCAATGTTCCCAATTTTCGCTGTTCCAAAGTTCAATGTTCCCCTAATTTTGAGAACACTCACATTTCTTGGAACATCGAACCCGGGAATAACGAACCTTGTAATTATCGCCAAATCATCGAGATATCCGAAAACAGGGAACATCGCACCTTAGGAACATTCAACCCTCGGGAACATCCGGTAAACCCCTACGGGGGGATTAAACGACGCGCCCTAAAAACGCTGTTCCACAACCCTTTTGTAACTGCTTTTTGGAAAAGGGTATTTTGAAAACGACTGTACCAAATGTGTTTCTTTAAGAAAAAGATAAATTAAAGCTCAATATTTGCATTTTGGACATTGCTATTTTTAGGAGGAGGGGGACGAGGGTAAATCTTTTTGGGGGGCAGAGGATATGTTGACAAATACCGTAACACCAACACCAAATAAGAACTGAAACGACCAAGGCTGGTGCAAACGACGCTCATTCTTTCTGATTGGAGTTCTGACTTGAATGTTCTTAAACTGTCGAACCCCAAAAAAGTCCATCTCAATATAGGGGACGTAACCTGTGATCCATACCACGTAATACGCTCTATAACTGTAAAGGGTAACCCTGACACGAAGAGCTGAAGGAAGACCATTTCTGTGGTATTTAAAGGGAAATATTGCATTTAAAATGCTCAAACGTAGCTTTAAAAGTAAGCAGCTCTAGTCATTTTCAAATCATTCGATCTCAACAATAAACCCCAGCAATAGCTTCATCTCTTCAAAATGTTATCCACAAGAAGAGTTATGGAAGTTGCATCTTTTGAAATGTTGAAAGTTTGGGTGAACAAATTATTCTTGAGCAGCAAAGAACTGAATTTCTACCTGAGGGAAACCTATTGCTCGAAAAGAATGCTACCATACTGTCTTATTGGTAATTATTTATCACTCTTTGCTACTAAATGTTGGTTTTGAAAGGATGAACTTTCCTTGTTAAACAAACGCAATATTTACGTTTAACATAATAAGTTATGTACCATCGAAAAACCCTGATTGAAACATAGTGATGTTGCGAGGTGTTACAACTAACGAGGAAGTAACACCTTTCTGGCCTAACAACACCTTACGGCAGAGTGTCACTGACAACGACCTACAAAGTCCCGTTATTAAACAAATAAAAATATTAAGTAATTAGAGTCAACTTTACCTTTGGGTCAATTTTAAGTGTTTCTGTTAGACTCTGGATGTCAAAGACGTGATCCTCGGAATCCAAGGGCGCGACATTTACCCCAAAAGATTCAATTTCATCATGAAGTCCCTGACTACCGAGAACGAATACGGTTTTGTCGTGATTTAGGTGAGTTTGTAGGTACAGACCAGCTAATGTCGCAGAGCTGTAGATTTCATCCTGAAAAAAATAAAAAAATAAAGAAATAAAAAATGCAAGAATGAAATGATGCAATAGCAACTATAAAACAATTGTATTGCCACGGAGGTTATCCACTGACGTCACTGCGTTGCACGCGTTTCTTTCTCTCTCTCTCTCTCTCTTTTTTTTTTTTTTTTTTGTCATCCAGTCGTAAATTGTACAGCAATTGTTTCTAAGGTGCCGTCGTATGCGCATATCGGTAACACATGTACTGCGCATGATCAGTTCCATCCAGTATATGCCAAATTGAAATTAGCTGTCGTCACGTTGATCATCTCTACATGTGCTTTTCAATCATAACTCAGGTTTATGGACCAGTACCAGGCGCGAATCCAGGGGGAGGGCTTTTACGGCTTCAGTCCTCCCTATTTCATCAGATCAACAGTAATGCATACGGAAAATTAGCAGTTCAACTCCATCACTCCCCTGTCTTCTTTAAAGTTAGCCCCTCTTTTTTGGAATGCCTGGATACGTGCCTGAGTACGCAGTATAACTTCACAGTTTTGCACAATTTTGAAAGCATGTTATCGTTTTAACCCTTACGGGTTCCACCGACGATTTTTTTTTTCTTTTCGTAGGATAGAGTTGGAAATGTTTTTATGGACCAATCAACTATTTAGAAATTGACCACTCTTTTGAATTTTAGGAAAGGAACTTTGCCATCATTTTTGTTGCGAAAGCTCAATTCATATATTTAGATTTCACATAACTCTAACTCCTTTTCAAGAACTACGATTTTAGGACAACTTTAGTTATTATTATGCTTTTAATAATTTAAAGTAATTGTCACAGTGTACAGAAATAAAGGCAGAATATTAAACGATATCAAGATATTGTGAAGGAAAGCACTCTAAACACCCATAGGGTTTGTGGAGTAAGGTGACCTCCCCATTCCCCCCCCCCCCCCCCCCCCCCCCCCAGAAAAAAAAAAGAACTAAGATAATGCAAAATGAGAAAGTACATCAGGACAGGTAATATCAAAACCAAAAGAAAACACATTCGATCATAAATACCTGTTCAATTTCACACTGTTAATCCCTTCCTATAGACCAATCCGATAGGCTCCTGTTTCATCAGTCTTATATCGCCACCGTTTATTTACATGTATTTTAAATCCTCACATTCAGTGAGGTTGAGAAAATCAAGATACACTTTAGTGTGCAACCACCCATGGAACAGGTAAGGAAGGAAATTCAAAGATGAAAGCTGATGGACCCCAGTAATGGCCGACTAAAATCAGACCATCACAATCTGTCCGGATTCGTCTATAGTTATCACCCATCCTACCTCACTCTTGTCCCACATGCCATACTCTCTACATCACCCTACGCTTCCCACACATTACATTACCCTGACCCCACACATCTCATAAACCTATGCATTCAAAAATTTCCTCACACTACGTAACCCCTTTGGTTTATAATTTGAACAAAGGTTCTAAAAACGGAATTTTCTCTTTGGTTGTTAAACATTTTCTGTTCTGTGGAACAGGCGTTATGCAGCACTTCTGAAGCTGATACTCTTTTTTTCTGTTCCTCTAAGTTCCTTTTTGGGAAGTTAAGACAAACTTTTTTAAAGGTTGTAGTACAATGACAAAGGTATTGTCATCGTTTGTTTATTTATTTAAACATTGACTCTTTGAATGAATAATTAACTAAACCCCGAGTCTATCTTTCCACTTACAGATATGCCTTATCGTTTAGTCTTTTATAAGTCGATTACTCAACCAGTCAACTGTCTAGAAATTTCATGTATCTGCTGCTTGACGTGACTTTTACAAACTCTTCACGATATATGGACTGAATAATAATTCTTTCAGAGTGAAAATCGCGATCAAACTATATTTTGAGTAGTAGTTTTGAACAGAAAAGAGTCATTCTCGCTCTTTTAGGGTGATTTTTTACATCAAGTCCCTTAATGCACTCTTTTGATTAATAGAGACCAAACTTCCCACCAATAAAATTACATACAAAGTGTTTATAGTGTGGATTTAGCTGTCATTAACGTATGAACAGGAGGAATGGGGAGGCGGAAGGTGCCTCCCCGTAGATTTTTTTTTTTTTTTTTTTTTTTTTGCGGGGGGGGGGGGTGCAAATTTTCTGAAAGAACGGGAATTCTTTTTGTGTTATAAAAATCTCAAAAACAACTGCTTACATTTTACTTATACGCTTGGGAAAACCATTTCCAGCCATCTAAGGGGTCGCAATTTTTGAAAATTTACATAACGTTCCTCGCTTACTGATGGTGGCGCTTCACTTTGTCTTTCTCGACTTCATATTTCTTGCAGAAAATCCTTGGTAACAAAGTGACAACGAAGTTTATGGGTTAAATTAGATTCTGGCACCAGTTCACATTAACATGCATGCTAATGCTGTTGTAGAACAGACATGTAAGCAGTCAATTTTATAGAATGCTTCATTCGCCACAAACTTGTTTAGAAACAGCAGCCAGGTCCTACAGATTCCTTCTTTTTCCACTGCCAATGATATTCCGTAACATTTCAGGACTTCGTTATTTGCGTCAAGGCAAAGTAACAAGTTATATACCACATTCTCCTAAAATTCATAATTTTGTGAAACTCACTAATCGAAACTGGGATCATACTGCATGTCCCATTTAAAAGAAGGGTTAAATGTCATTTGAAGTTTGGAAATGTGTGAGGGGTACCTATTCTTTGTATTTCGGTGAATTTGCATTGAAATCTGATATGTGGTTCTCACACAGGAGTGAACTTGAAGCAGCAATGGACAGTATTTTGTTTTTCTGTAACCTTCACAACCAATTTTCTCCTGATCAATCCCATTTTATCAGAATATTATTCCATAAGTGGCATGAGATTATTATAAGAACTTTACAAGCTATGAATCCCCCACATGGAGGTCCTATTTCTACTAACTTCTAGGTCAATACAGCAGTTTAAAACAGAAAAGCAATGCATGGTCAATGTGAGTGAGTGATATAATCTCTGTTGTCCTAAAAATCGATTCAGAATGCAAATCAAGTGACCTTCATTTACTGATATCTCGAAGAAAAACTTGTCTGATTTGAGTGGAAGTTTCAGCACACTGGGTAGATTCTTCTTTCACATAAGAAAATTAAATTTTTGCTTTAACTTCCCCTTTCAGATCTTACCTCATTTACGTCATAACCGAGGTGAGTAAACTTCTCCATCAAATCTTTTCGCGACAAGATGCTATAGTTTGTCAAAAACACGGGTTGTTTACCCTGTCAAGATAACAAAGCGCATCAATCAAATGAACATTGATAAAAATATAAAGGAAAAATATTTGCTCAAAGACTTTGATACTTAACTTGTTACAAAAGAGCTATAAAATTTAGGAACAGGACTGGGATTTTTTTATTTTGTTTTTCCCCTTCTATCATTTCATTGTTCTTTCATGCACTACATCAAGAAACTAAAGAGGAATTGAAGACTAAGACAGTTAGAGAATCTCTTATCCCACCCCTTACTGTAACGTTGCTCTCTTTTAAGTTTTTTATTAGCCCCCCGACTCATATCAAGACACTGGAGTAGGCAGAAAATTTTTTTTAAAGGCATTCAATTCTTACCCCAAATTACAATTTTTGTAGCTATCTGGGAAATTCTCAGTTGGCACAGCTCTTTGATTGACAGCAAATTGAAAAAGAACAGTTACTGAATACCATATCACACAGCATGTAATTATTGTTAGTACTCACTTTGGAGCAATAGACTGCATGGGATTGTATCTCGATAAGGATGAGTTTTGGAGAGGTGTGGGAGAAGTTAAATTTAATTAAGTAGGTTAGGAGAATTTGAGCTCTCTGGGGTGGGAAGATTTGGTCTTTAAAGACCAAGAACAGTCGTACCAAACTTCCATGACTTTTATGAGTCATTTTATGACTTCAATATTGTATATGTAAACCAAGCAGTTACATTTATACAATTTCACATTTGAAGAGAAAAAACGTTGTCACATGACTCCCAACAGCCAATCATGAAACTAGATAGTCTACTACTCTACTTCAAGTTTGGGTGACGTTCCTGCCTTGGAGTTCGAAGGGATAAATGTAAAGCCTGATAATCGCACCCTTTGGTCGAAATGCAAATCCCACCCTAATGTGCCCACACACACTCTTCGAAATGCTTTTAGTGGAAAATCGTTAATGTATTTCACATGCTAGTAAACGAACAAAAAAGAGGATATGCGCATGTGTATAGCCACAGCAACGAATTACCTGACTACAGTAGCTATTAAGCATGACAACACGTTGACTTACCATTGCACGAAGCAATCTGACTGTCTCTGGTGACCCAGGAATGGCATCTTCGCCCCTCCAAAGAACCCCTAGTGAGAAAAAAAAAACAATAAAACAGAAATAAGACAAACATGTGAAGATATGATGTAAATGGCAACACAATCTATAGGTTTTAGGCTTTATTTACATGTTTTATCGGTTCCTACGTGTCGATCAAGAAATTTCAACATTTGTCTCTGTACCTTAGTTTTTTTTCGCTTATTAGCATTATCAGTCCAGTTTCACATGTTAGTAATTTGTTTATATTCTTCCTTGAAACGTTTTGAGGAATAATTTAACGAAGTATTTGGTCACGATTTAAAAAGAAAAACAAAAAAAAAAAATGTATTGAATCGTTTATATCACTCATGAAATATATATTTATACGCAGGATATATGAATTAGCAATTCGATATTGGTATGGGAAGAAACATTTACACATAACAAAAAAAATATGATTTGAACGAACCAACTCAATGTGCCTCTTTAATTAACTTTCTATGTTTGTAGTTTGCTGGGTGCGAAAAGTGCTATTTTAAATAGGCCGATTATATTATCAGTCGGTTTTCTCGACGTTGATGAGAATTTTATTGTAACATTAATGGTATTAGCAGGTTTTATCAAATCATAAAACTTTTCCCTTTTTTCAATTTTTTTCTCTCTCCCCTCATCCGTAGTGCCACCACTGGTGATCCTCCTTATACAAAGTGTCTTCGTCTCTCATTCGAAGAACAACAGGACCTCGCAAAATCAAACGTCTAAGCCCAAAAGAGTTTTGCTTCCAAAGGGAAGCTACGGTTTTGCAAGGAATGATCGAATTATCTTTGTCTAGAAAGGATATATTTTTTCTTAAGTCCCCTTTCTCTTGCGAAGCGACAAGGGGAGATTAAAAACAAACAGACCGGAGGAGCCCAGCTCCCTTTTCCAGTCTCGTCCCTAAAAAAACAAACCTTACATGATCTACAAAACAAGATCTTCCATTGTGCCACGAAGGCAACTTTACCCATTATTTTTATTGCTGTTGTTGTCAAAATGATGGCCGGTACCATAAATATTACTACAGAATTCTAGAGATGTTTGGAAACCTCAGCTCACGAGTTCACCCAGAGTGCCTCCAAAACATACAAACATTTACTATCCGCGGCGGAGTTCATTGATTTCAAGGGCACTCTCTCTATTAAGAAACTCTTCACTCATTAACAACATACCGCCCTCTACTACAGATGACACACAACCGCCTTGCAAGCTACCTGGGTTATTAAGATACGTTATTGCAAGGTTGGTGTAGATAATCAAGCATATGACACTTTTATTTTCATAACACTTGATGCATGATAACAGAGAGTGCAGTAAAAATAGATCAAACCCTCCATAGAAATCATTAAACTTTGACCCTCATTGTAAATTAACGACATTGAAATTGACCAACAGATCTGTCACGTGAGCTGATAACCGATTCCCTGTATTTGCGACCAGGTTGTGTTCTTCACACCGATCGCACGTGTTGTACACATATTTTCATCGTTCTCCACCACCCCTAATGCTAAGTAGTACTTTTTTGAAGGTTCACTTTTAGGTTATCTATGATATCCTGTGATAAGTTATCTATGATATTTGAAGCAGCTTGTCCATTTTTCGTGACTAGAAACGCGAGATGTTGCACGTTCTATGCTGCTCAACTTTGCTTGTACGTCTGGGTGTCTTACCGTTTCATCACATTAAGCTGAACTCGGGTTTATTTGGCTTACTCTTCACTCCCCCGAGAAGCGGACTCTGATTGTTCAGTTTCTCAGCTTCCAAAACCACCGGGTATATTACTTAACAATGAACATGCCGCACAGCCTGCTACGCAAGTAAACTCTTCACCTGACCCAGGGAGTTGCAACTCCCTGCCTGACCAAAGAATGATTGCGCTTAAAAAGGTCCCCGTCGAGGCTGACTCGAACGAACGACCCGAACCAAGCTGACCCGAAGTTTGCTATTGGCCTACAAAACAGGTTGATAATTTCAAACTCGCACAGCTACTATTCATCCAATGGGTCTTCCTTTGCTTCCATTAGGCAACGCACATGTGCAATGGTTAGCTCAAAATTATTGACGTATAAACATTGACCAACGAGCGAGAACTTTGACCAACTGTCACCCATCTGGAATTAACCTAGTTCAATATTTTGTTTCATGAATGGCTTTTGAGAATCACGTGACAATGTTTATCCTCCCTATTTGAACCTAGTAGTAGCGACTAGCTTGGTTTTCATGAATATTCAATGTAGTCCTGAAATTTCATGAAAGATACTTGGAGAGGAAGATGAAATCGTGAAAATATTGCATTCGTTCAAATGAAATTTGGAAAGACTGCTTTACCCTTAAAGGAACATAATGGGGGATGAAGGGAACTGCAACTGCTAAATCTTACAATTTTCTTCTTATTTCTCTTCAAAGTGTCTTTCATAATAATTAAGGACTTCAATAGTGCATATTAAAGGTAAACCATGCAGTAACTTGTACTTATTTCATATTTGATGAAAAAAAGTATATCGCCACATGTCTCAAGAGTCAATCATCGCCCTGGGCATGGCGTTAAACTGCATCCAGGGTGTGGTTTCTGTTCTATTCAGCCAGTCTAGAGCAGGACCACACATGTTTGTCCTTTGGAGGGCGTACTTGTCCATTTGAGACGTTTAGCTCCTTAAGGGAGCAGAACTCCTCCGGGAGTAAATGTTTGGTTTTCGCCAGAGAGTCGAGGGGACTTTAAGAAAAAAAAGAGTCAATCATGAAACAGAACAGTCTACTGCACTTTTTCAAACTGGTGGTGACTGCTCTTGCCCTTTAAGGAAAAGCTTAAAAATTTGTTTTTTTTTACCCTGGTTGCTAGTGTTTTGCGCATATTTTGAAAGAGTGTTTTGTCACGATTTTTTTATCTGATTTAATTTTTAGTTATGTTCACTTGTGAAGCATTTATAAGTAAGGTATGGGAACAATTTGACCATTCGTCATTAGTAAGTGAGGAAAATTTACATGTTTGGGAAAAATGGATGTATTTTACAAACAGACTCAATTTGCTTTGAAAATTGCTAACTCCGACGCTCTACCATACCCTCATACCTTTCGGAAAACAAGTTAAACATCAACCCCCAGCCCACTTTGTAAAATCTTCCCAATTCTAAACATGTTTAGCAGCTAAGCACTACGTTTTTAGCAATTAAATTTTTTTAAAACAAAATGGTTTGGAATGAGACACACTTACCATCCAAACATGTTTAAAAATTGTTTGAAAAATAATTTTTAGAGCGTACATATAACTTACTAAGTTACTGTGCTGAGTGGATATGTTGGGGAATTCAGATGTTTACATGGGTACGAACAATTCAACATTGACGGAATGTCGGTTTTAGTTGATCATGTGGTACATCATGGTACCAACATAAACATTGAAGGAAATGTTGTTTGAACCAGGGATCGAAATGCAATTGAAGACCGCGACAACAACATGGCAAGGTTACAATTTACTGCATCAAACAGTTCCACTCGAATTGACAGTGTAAGGACTAAATATATTGCTGGATACCACCTTCTGACCTAAGCAAGAACTTACTCGTGATTGGTCGAACCAATCTGGAAGCTACGAGAAATGTTTGTTGATGTTAACAATGAATGAAGGCAAACGGAACCCTGGAATAAGACCACGTGAGGAAAACTTTATGTGCGTCACGTTTCGTAAAGATTTCATATCTTCACAGATATAATCATAATCATATCTTGGAAAGTTTGGTGACCTCTATTTACAAATTGTGATAAATGATCTGCACTTTCGTAAACTTTATTGGTAGGGAAAAGTTAGGTTAGGTTAGATGGAGATTTACGGTCCACGGGAAGGGCCAGCACCAAATCCTAAAACACAGGCCAGTAACACGTGATGCGACAATAACAATTTTTAAAGCTACTCTCGGTGTAAGTTGAATAGACAATGCCAACCTTTCGCAAAATCGTAATAATGTTCTTACAAGCCGAAGCTTTAAGTGTTTTCAAATCAAGCACTGTATGCGATGTTTGATGTAACCATGGAGCTACTAGGTTGTACAAACCTTCGACAATGATGTATCGGGGGACGACAGATAGGGCCCTGGGGCCCCATGCATGTAACGAAGACTAGGAGGTTAAATAATCATTGACCCAAATCGCCTCTTATCACTTACGGTGGGTCCCATTACACAAACATTCCCCAGTAGCAAGAGAAACCAATTTGGGAAGAGTAACACAATGTAGTAGGTTCGCAGGTCTGGGGGAGGGGTCCAAGGTAAGGGGGTGCCCAAATATTCTTTCTCAAGAAGCACAGGTGCATTTTTTCGACATCGAGGGAATTAGTCTCAGTTGAAGACTCAGTCAATGCGGCTGTTTATTGAGGTATGTTGTTATCTTCGTATGCAAGACGTTTTAAATATTTGAAATTTTGATGATAAATATACGTAAACGAACCCAGCGTCCACGTGGTGATTAATTTAGTCTACACACAACCACGCCTTTCCCAGTTAAAGTTCATTTCTACTTGGGAGTTTTCATGCATTTCTACTTGGGGGTTTTCATGCACGATGATTCTGCAGTTTTCCTGTCACCTTGTAAGTGTGCCAGTACAATTATAGGGGGCTTATTTTTCTTCTAGACTGAGGATTTATTTCCTGCAAAAGTCCACGATATCAACTGGTGCATATATTACTGTGGAAGACCATTCGTCAAGCCTTATCGCTAATGTTTGTAAACGCCAACTGTTCGCTTTGTGACCCCTAAATATGAAATACTCAAATTGCTTTGCTACTTGTTGAAGTTTGTCTATTGCCTCTTAGTTTCACCCCAGAGGAACCCAGGGGAACACCATGTCTATCATTTCTTGACGTCACATCTTGTTATGACAACCATTTGTTGTATAACTTTTACTACTTTTGGCAAAAGATCAACGAATACATGGAAATTAGATAACAATTCAAAGAACTGACATTCCATTTCATCTCGTGAGTTTCTAGATATAACGTATGGCTATAAAATTTCATATTTTCGCCCGGAGTTATTTAACACGAGATAAAAGAAAACAAACCTGCGTAACGGCTGCATGTTGTCACTAGAAAGTAAGCTGCCGTTTTGAAGCGTAATTAACACCATTCCCACGGGAAGATGAAAACTCGCAACTCCTCCAAATTTTCTCCATCACGTGTTGACCAATTCCTGTGCCAAGAACTTTCTTGGAATTAACAGCTAGCAATAACATTCTGTGTACTTCCATGGTAAGAATGTCAAATTCTTTTCGAGAAATATCACCATGGTGTTATTGTTGTTTGGCCAGTCACGCGCGGAAGGGCTATGACCTTCATAGCAGGTGTCGAATATTCTCTCCTCTTTTGCCTTTGCCAAACTCACGATTACATGATTGCAACTAAAGTATAAGTACACGTTCGCCAAGCGGGCAATGACGACCCCCACATTCCATGTGACAGTGTGACCCGATGAAACACCGGGCATTGTTGCTCTCTTAGAATTATTTCCTCTAGCAGGAAATATGTTCAAACAAACGTTCTCTTCTCTTCTTGGATTTTGAACGTTTCACCTTTTATAATTTTTGGCGTTCGGACAAATTTTCTTTCGTAGTCGGAAACAATGCATTTGTTCGAAGTACCATGACAACCTTGACAAAAGATTTCCTGCACGTGTTTTTTGAACTGATTCTACTGGCAGAATGCAAAACAATGATTTGAACCGCGTTTTTTATTCTTTTTTTAAGAATAATCTTATGAGTAGACTTGTGAAGTTTTGAAGACCGATAACTGCCATTGGTACTGATTAAACTGCTGTGGTGAGCGTGCCACTGATAGAATATGATGTCAGGGGCGAATCGGGCCCATAGCCAGGAGGAAGCAAGGAGGGCCAAGCCCCCTAAAAATTTTCTCACTTTAGAGGCTTTGAAGTTTGCCATTGGCTTAATTTAATAGCCTACATTTCCACACTTTCAGGGGTCTACCCGATGTTCCCGGAGTTCAATGTTCCCAAGCAAGGTTCGATGTTCTCCGTTTTCGTATACGGTACCTCGGTAGCCCGCGGGGCGGACGAATTTTTTTCTTCCAGCTCATCGCTACGAAAAAATCAACAAGGGGACTGCAGCCTCAGGGGCGCTACGCAGGCCAATACCTCGGGGGTTTCAAGGTTCATTTTTCACCACAGGGCTCGATGTTCCGAGAAGTATGGATGTGCCCAAGATTCGGGAACATTAAACCTCGGGAACGCTGAACATTGGGAACATAGACATAGCCCTCACTTGGATTTGCCCCTTAAAAAGAATTTTCACCCCTGGAAAGGTTTTTCCGCCCCTTAAACTGCTTCGTCTTGTACGTGCCTGTGGAGTTTATAAAGACCGTACTGCAAGCAGGTGGAGCAAAGAGCACGTTCGCCCATCATAAATATTGAGGTTTCACTTTTAGGGCCGTTTTGGGTTAGGGGGCGCCAGATCGAATTGTTTACCCGGTTAGGAAGACCTTTGCCATTGACACGTTAGCGTAACTTTCAATGATCTTCAATGATCTGATAATATGATGTTGATTAAAGGTGCTACAGTGTATTCATCTGCACTGAACGAATACAGTAGTTTACTTAGTCAGCAATAAAAACTGATAAGGCGTTACAAACTTCGTTCAATGTTTTAAATAGAACTAATGATATCAACATATTGAGGGATAAATATAGACCACAATTGGTTCTTAAGTATCCTGTAATAAATCTGTCATGATCTTAAATTAATGGTCTCTGATACATACACTTGACTGTTGATGAACTGTGATAAGAACGCATGAAGTCTCACATGACTACTCAACAAAACAACAAACACGTTTACACAGTCACATGTACAGCTTTTTACACAAATAATTTTTATTGACAAATAAATTGGGGTAATGAACCTGGTCCAGCATGTGGGAACGTGGAAACCGCAGTTTTATTGTGACTGTGTTAGCAACATGTTAATGCGGCAGACCCCTTAACTAGGAAAATTGTATATTTTGAGAACAAAAAATTGTTCAGACAGAAGCGACGGAACGGTAAAATATGCGAGGAGGGAGGGGTGGCTGAGTGCCAGAAAGACTACCCAAGCGGGACGCCCTATTGGTTGGCGCAGAGCGTACAAGAAAAGGTGGCCGCCGGGAACGAGTAAAACTTTCCTAGCGTTCTAAGCTGCGTGCACCCAATTCTTAAAGCCTCAAGCCGCAAGCCCTCTTTCCCCGTCCTACGGCCACTTTTTCTGGTTAGCCCTGGTTAAGCTGTTTGATCGTCTGATACACTGACGGTGGGTCCTCGTATTCTTGCCATTGCATAAACGAGAAGTCTGTGCGTTAAGTCCAAAAACTCATGTGCATGTTTTTGGGGTGGAGTGAAGAACAACCAACTTGGGAAGCCCGGATGCGATCGGACGACATTGTACTTGGCTTGGTTATGAATTGCTCATTACTAGCTAAATAAGAAAAAGCTCTTGAAGGCCGTGAGCGTCGATTTTGCGGTCGCACGAGCTGAATCAGCTAAAATCCCAGAATGGGATCAGTTGCAGTGAAAGCTTTGGAACTTTCGCCATTATACTGCCTGCTTTGCAAACCGTACGATTTATTTAAGCGGTCGACAACCGACAGACGAGCCGTTAATTGCCTGCTTTAGTGCTGGTCTTATAGAAACCTCTCGATTGATCGACTGCTATATGAATATTGTGCTATTAGAAAGCCTAACAACTTCCTGGTCTCGTAGAATATTAGGTTACCTTCATAGCAAGTGTCAATATATGTTTTTTCATTTGATAATTATCTTTAATTGGTCCTAAATTGAATTCGGTAACCCCTGAACCAAAGAAAGTCACTTGTACTGTACACAAAATACTTCTTACATCCCTGAACATGCCATACACTCTAGAAAACGGTTGGTTAGCAATTAAACGTTTTTTTTTTTTTTACATTTTGTCTCACTTTTTGTTTGTAAAGACGTTTATATGCTAAACACACCTGTCTAATTCCTAAACATTTCACTGTATGTACTTTCGATTGCGAAACATTAAGCGTTTCTAAAAATGAGTAGAATTTAAAAGTGTGTACCAACTTGAAATGGGAACAAAAGAATTGTATAATTGTCACTTTTTTAAATTTGGATATTTTAGGGGAGATAGTGATACCAATGACTTTCTATACCCATGGACAGAGCAATATTCACGGTAGATTGTCGCTACCGTACCGCTTTCGTTTGGTGTGTAAGTTTGGACTTGCTCAAGTGTGTTCAAATCAACAGCTTTTGCAAGAAACTTTAGATATTTTCGAAATACTGCAAGTTAAGGTCAAAACCACTACAAGCATTGCAGGAATATGATATTATTTCTTATTCAGATTAAACTTTTGTTTAAAATGTTACAGAGTCGTCGTCGAATCATACAAACTACAGCTTCACGGGGGCCATTTTGGTGGACCTTTTTTGACCAGTCGGTGACGACAGTCTACGGATAGGACGTACGCGCTACATATTTTGTTCATGTAGGGATCCCGTGAAGCTGATACACTCTAAAAAGAGTCAGATCCACTCCAAAAGGAGTGTTGATAACGGCAATACCTATCAACGAATAGAGGCAGAGAGTGATGTCCTAATATCAGACGGCCTGTAGGGGTCTATAAACGTTTGAATCTTTCAGTTTCTTTGCTTACCTGCGTCACGGATGGTTGTACACTATATCTTGAATCTTTCAATTTGACTGACTATGAGGGCTTGAAATTATGCGGAGAATCAATGAGGACGATTTTACGCTGATGGACGCCACTAATGGCTGCTTTCAGTCCCTAAACACAAGCGGTGATCAGATTCGTCTAGATATAAGCATAAGTAAATTTCACCCGAAATGGAATGAAAATTCACTCCGAATGGAGGGAGGCTATACTCATATGGATTAAAATTGCTCTTTTTGAGGTTAATTTTTACTTCACTACCGAATGAATTTCACTCGTATTTAGGAATGATCGCCTAGACACTCTTCTTTTAATGAATTACACCCTTTTGATTTCAGAGTATATTAAAGCATAAATCTGAGATATCCTAAGTATCGTCTATATAATTATTTTTTAATAACCTGCGGGGCATTTAATTGACAAAAGTATTGTGGTTTTCTACAATATAACATTACTTTGTACAACGGTCTAACTTTACTAAATCTCAACGGCATCGACGTGTTGTAAGGGTGATAGAGCTGAGTTTCCTCTGTAGGCCTAAATTAAGTTGCGCATACATGGGACCCGTCGCCAACAGGAACAAAGACTGTGAATTACGTAACCAATCATAGGTGCTGTCTTTGACAAGTGACCGAAGCATGATCAGTGGATGAAAACGAAACAAACCTCATGCTTAGAACTTTGTTCGATGATCAGGATCTACAACAGATTCGATTAAATACCCTTCGTTAGGAGAGTTTATTTTTGTTCCAGAATAAAGGCTGGTCAAAGCCAACGTGTTGTATCGGTTCGCATCTCATCGACCGCAGAACAGTTTAATTCTATCGTCAATTTGGACAAGATGAACGTTTTCATTGTTATTTGTATATATAGCTCTATAGTTGCGGCCGGTATGATGTTTTTGAACCCTTGCTTTTTGGTTGTCGTAATTTGTTCATGGCAATGGGAATAAGCACTTATATAAAGGAGTTGGTTCTATAATTCAAATAAGAACCCCCTGATCTGACTAAGGATACAGTAGGAGAACCGTCAAATATCGATCAAGTTATCCCTATTGATCGTAAGAATCTAGAGAACATTTACGTCTTGTCTACAATCTCACGTAGACATGGCCATGTACGGGATAGAACCGATGCTCACTGTTAAACTGTATGGTTATTTGCATGTCCTGCGGCAATGCCTTAAACCTCTAAGAGTATTTTCTGTAAAACTTCAAAGTGAAATATCACGTCTTTAAAGAGTGAAATAAGGGTCAAATGTGCTAAATTTTGAGGGGGTAATTTCACCGGGAAAAGAGTGAGTCTCACTCTTTTGGGGTGAATATTCAGTTGTACTTTAACATCCATCCCCAATACCACTCAAGTTCTGGAATATACAGGTGCATGGTTATTTTGTCCAGTCAAACTGGTTTCAAAACGAATCTCTAGACTATACCTCGATATATCAACCCCGGTAATTTTTTAAACTCAAAGGGAAAATGCTATCACCCCAAATTAAATTGTGGTAGACCGGTATCTTAATACATAAATTGTCATGTTCAAAGGGCCAAACCTCTCATCCCAAACTACAGTTTTGGTACCCAGGTACCGAAATTCTCAATTGGCTCAGCTCTTTGATTGGCAGCTAATTCAAACAATGCAAAGTACCAAAGCTTATGTTACACAGCATGAACGGTCCTGAGAGTGTTTCGACTGAGTTTTTCTATACTCACCTTGAAGCAATAAACTGAGATTGTGTCTGGATGAGGATGAATTTCAGACAATTGTGGGAGGGGCTTTAGTAAGAAGGTTAGGAGAACTGGTACTGTTTGGGGTGAGAGAAATGGACCTTTAAGTTATGTGACAATTTTTTGTTAGTCCAGTTCATGCAGAAAGTAACTTTTCATGTTACGTTAAATAATAATTACTTTTGTTTTTCATAATCATGGCAGATAGGTGAATAAAGAATAACTATAGACGAATCCGAATAGCGCTTGTATTTAGGGACTGTAGGGAGCCATTAGTGAGGTCCATCAGCCTTTAATCGTCTTTTTCATTGTATACTTAAATTCCAAATCCTCATATTCAGTGAAATTGAGAAAATCAAGATACACTTCAGTGTAAAACAGGTAAGGAAGGAAATTTAAAGATTAAAGGTAATGGACCCCAGTGATGGCCGACTAAAATCAGACCATCACAATCTGTCCGGATTCGGCTATAGGAAAGATGTAAGATAAGGTTTAAATAAGTCTTTTCCCTTTAGGTCCTCCCATGACCCGCAAAAAAGAATAAAAAATCGGGGACTATTTTATGAAACCCGGATGTGCAGTAAATAAGAAAAGATGATACTGAAAGAAGTTCTGGTTGCAGGTAAAAAGTAAAAATAATTACAACTGGTAGGTTACGTTAATGTAGCCTGTATCTTAAAACTCATGTCAACTCGTGCATGCAATAGATGCTTCAGACAAAATGGCTGGCCATAGCCTTGTTTTCTGTTCTATACTATAATAACAAGCATTTAGGTTAGTCGCATCATACAGGCATTTTTGCGAAAGGCGGAAGACCCATTTCCCTCTTTAAAATAGTATGTTGCCCTCCGGCAGCACTACCCTGAACCACCCCCCCCCCAAAAAAAAAAAAAAAAAAAAAACGCTTCCTACACGTCGGAAGGTGGTGGGACGTAAGGGGAAGCCTCAGCCCGCCCTTATTAATAAAGTAGAACTATGTGCCTCAACACACAATGTAGCTCTACATGGTTGGATTTCTTAATGCAGTAATGAGGTTGGAGAAGGAACCTTACTTAAAGTGAAGGGTACTATTGGATTTCAAGTTTGATTTACAATTTCTGAGATCTTTTTCGCTCCTTCAGTTTTTGAAAGGTGCCCGTATCCATCAACACATTGTGCGAATATTCCATGGGATAGGATACCAGCAAATCGCTCTGGATCGTTGACAAATCGAATTGTCGTTGTACCTGTCCGTTTCATGCATGCAATGTCAATGTAAATACCTTTAGCTTCATGTGGTATCAACAGACTCATGAAAAGACAATGTATTTCCTAAAGGAGACGGGAGCGAAAAACATGATAGCTGAAAATATTTTTCAAGAACTAAGGTAATTATGGTAATTTTACATCAAAATTCCATGGATGCTTGGACCCGCTCCAGTACCCCCAGGGACGTGGCACCGAATTAACCAATGGTCTTAACCACTTTTAGGCCTCAAGGTTCACTCAACAACCCAGCATCTATTAACCCTTTGAGGGGACGAAGTCTTTTCGTTCAGCTCACAGCTACGAAAAGGGGCGGCCGCCTAAGCGGACGGCAGCCACAGAGGCGATAGGCAGGCTAAGCGGGCAACCACCCGAATATACTTACAGCGGACGTAGTGAAAGGCACAGAAAGTGTCACATCTATAAGTTAACTATTGGTAAAAACTGTTACTCCGTACCGTCGCTAACCTGCAAAGCAGACTGTACGGCATATTGCTTGTTCAGCTATATCCCTTTTGGAAGTTGAGGAGTTGAGAAAGCAGAGTCCGCTCAGAGGGTACATCCGTGCATGATCCGTGCATGATGGCACCTTCGTGAAGACCTTGAAATGAACTTCATTTTTATTGTCTCAATGAAAGTTTCAGTAAATTAGTAAATACCAACACGCTCTTGATATAGAGTGTAGAATTTCCTCTACTTCTTGCTCAGATGGAATCCTCGAACACCGATACCACTCAAAATTCATTCCACGGGAAAGATAATGTAATGCAAATGTAAAAAAACCCGACCCTGGAGGTTACATCTTGGTAACTATGACTACTAGTCTGTGTAGTACGGTGTCGTACTCATTAAGACTTACGGTAGTCTCCATAGCCTATCAAAAACTATGTATATCCCTTTTAGCTCTAAGCCTAAAGAATACCCCAATACTTGTGGTCTGTGAGACTGACTCACGGATGACATTGTACGTGACTGTAGTACGTGGTTTATACGCTAACCTTGACAGTGCACAAGACTGACCTTGAAAATACCTCAAAACCACAAGAATACATTACTTCAACTTTGAAACACCGGTACCACTCAAAATTTGTTTAAAGGGGGAAGAAAATGTTATGGAAGATATAAAACCGACAAAGGGGAGCTGCCCCCTCCCGGTCTGAGTTTTATAATGTGAGTAAATTTCTTTCCCAAACAAAAATCGCCTCTCAAAAGTATGGTAAAGGACAGCTATTAAAGAACATCGTAAAATCGTAAAATTCCATGGTACAATGTGTAAGCCTACTAGACCTTAAAAGGGGGAAGGCAGCCCCTTAACTTAAATTGGTATAGTATATAGACTGTCCTATTCATGATTGGCCCTTGGGAATCATGTAAAAATATTTTATTCTCCTCAACTGTAAAATTTATTAGGGGTAATTGCTTGGCTAACATTGAAATATGCAATATTAAGTCTAAGAAATATGATGAAAGGTACTTTGAAGAGAAAAAAGAAGAAAGATTTAAGCTGTTGTTTCAAAATAAGTTTTGGAAAGTTCCCTTGCCCTTTAAGTAAAATTGTGATTTCTTCTTTCTTCTGTCAACGTTTACAACAAAGAACGTTCCCCGGATCTGTTTCAAAACAAAAGCTAAATCTCACAAATCTTTTGTTTTCCCCAGGTATCTTTCGTGGTATCTCAGGATAAGAAAATGCATTCGTAGGGCGCAGCTAGGCTGAGCTGTTATTGCTCTTAAATTTTGCAATTTAGTGGGAAATGTATCGTCACATGGTTCTTAAGAGCCATTCATGAAATAGATTGTTCTATTACACTTATCTAAATTGGGGTAACAGCTTTTCCCAAAGAAAGCATCATGGATAACTTAACATGTGTTATGATAGAGCATAGTTTTTCTAAAATAAAAAGGAAAAAAAAAACGTAAACACAGTAAAAAGCAAAGGAGAAAAATCCCTCCAAAAGAGAGTGGTCTTCTCAGAGACCACTCTGTCAAAAGTAAACTTCAGAAGGATCGGAGCGTAAAATTCACTTTTGAAAGCGATAATTCACACAAATGGAACAAACTATAACACCGGCGGCTTTGGAGTGAAATGTCGGATGGGCCAACCGCCGATCTATAGTTGCTCTGGAAGGATTATTTCCAAAATCTCTCTAAGCCAAAAATGACTCACCCCCAGTAAAATTATTCAGTTTCAATGTTTTAATGTAAATACGTGTACTCACCATCACAATCTAACAGCACTGTATCCACGGAGTCGAGAAACTCTTTCACATTACTTTCTGTTATCTTCTGGAATTGATGCATGTTGGATGAATTTTTAAGAAATTTTAACAAAATTTAAAATACAAAAAATAAATCCAATATGAAATAGGTATGCAGAATACAACAGTTAAATACTGGCGGACAATGCTGGAATACTTTGCGTCCAATGTGTTCAGCACTAATAGCACCAGTCCGTACGATTACTTCTAGTCAAGTGAATTATCCAAAGTAATCTGCATAATATTTAAGCTTTCCTTTGCTCAGAACTTGCACTCACAAATTGCAAATGTAAAATGAATATTGCCGGCGACCTTTTATCTGTCCTCTCCTTATCACCAGTTCTTTTCCCAGCAGTTACGCAATCCGCCGGGTCAGCTGGGTCACCCCATGCGAACTAATTGCACCTGAACGGCTTAACCCCTGGGATTTCGCGGAGAACTTTGTACTGTGTGTAAACACACACCTTACCTGATTATCGCTTTTTACGCCAAGTCCAATCTCTTTGTTTAGAACTAATTAATTTGGTTGCTTCAGAAACACCTTAGAATACAATAGATGTCTCACTGTTGACAAGGGCTCTGTAACAGAACCATGCTACCAACGCGTGTGTGCGCCGTGACCTATTCGCGATTTTCTATTTATTTTTGCACACGGCATTTCTGTCCTCTAGTTAGTCAGTTGCTTATCTTCTGATCTCGATCTTTTGTTACGTACGCCAGGAAATGAACTGTGTTTTGAAGATGTAAATCATCATAGCTTGGCTTGTATGTTTAACAGGAGTAAAACAATTATTTAAAGTCTTGCGACCCTTTTCGGTGATTTCAAAATAACTGCTTTGTAATTTGATAAGTATTTTCTCAATTCTATCAATGTAGACCGAGGACCACGCGGACGCTGGAAAACGGTCCATGTTTTGTGACTGTATATACACAGTGGCATCCTGGCTGGGAGGGGGGGGGGGGGAAGACTGTGCGAGTGGTCAGGAGATTCCGCCAGAATTTCCAAAAATGGGATTATTGCTGTCAAATGCCAAAGTCGAAATTGTTGGTGCTCTTGTCCAAAATTACAGGTGAGGTCGGAGGGGATGGGACTAAAGCTTGCCCCAAGCCCCATATTAGGTGCAATAAGAAGGGGTTTGAAGGCTTTGTAAGTTCAGACATTGCTGCAAGGGTGTCCTCTTCTGAAATAAGAAACCAAGATACTGACCCTTTTTCGTAATTTTATGATGAGCACGGGGGAGGATTTGCCCTCCTTTATCTGGAAATGGGGTAACTTTTCCTTTGCCCCCACTTTGACAGAAACACAGGAGGGGGTTTAGCGGGTAGTTCTAGTGGACAGCCGACAACCATGGACGTATCGCTTTGAAAGCAGCCACCGTTATTTTTTTTTTTTTTTTGGAAGGTTTACTTGTGGCCCAGTTGTCCCTTTTCATTCTTCGGTTCAAGATCTTTTTATCCAACCAAGGAATGGGAGAGGGTCGAGAAATTTGGTCACCTCTGTCTGCGCCCCTTTCACTTCGGAACCTCCCATGAAGCGACGATGTTTGCCGGCGACCATTATGTCAGATGATGGAGATCCGCTTGTTTTACAGAAAACCGTATAACGCGAAAACAATTTTGCATATCAATGTAGTAGTCAGCGGACCAGCGATAATTGCTTTGATGGACCGCTGTGCAGAGGCTGATGATTAGTAAAGTACACGTCCGATTCTCTCCGGTAGGGCTTGTAGGGTAGACCTGCTCGGTCGACTATAATGGAAGGAATCCCAAAGTTCTAGAACGTACGATACACGTGATTGGTCGCAACTCTTAGGTACAACGCTGGATATATATCTGCCCATCTTTTATATTAAGTCTTTGTTATAACGGTTAAGGTGACAAACATTTCCGCCGTTACATCGCATCACGTTAGGAAACTGAATGAGGTCATGGAGAGAGTAAGTCTGCTCAGCGAGAACTTCGTTGGATGATCGTCAGGTTGTAAACAATGGCAAAACGTAACCGTTGGCACTTGCGACAATGAACCCAAGGGACGGCCATACATGGGACTTGCCAGTGTTTGGAATGATTCTAGAACAACTGGAAGCACGCAGACAAGCACGAGCACATTGCGAAAAGGCCAATGACGAGATTTCAGGGCATACCGGCATGCGGGTATGTGCTGTGGAACAATTTCAATTTTGCAGGGCTGTACCAGGATTTCTGCTATAATCTCGGCCAGGGAGGTTTCATCCGATTTCTAGATATTCTCAATACCCAAGTTTTTCCAGTGGTTTTGTGGATGGTTTAGCTGAAATATACCGAATCTTCTCTCTTATCCGTCCACAATGGGAGAGGCGGCCGAAACCAAGATTAGGAGCTTGAGTCACTGGAGAAATTTTAACCAAGGACTAGAAAAAACTGCAGTTTTCTAGTAGTAAATATCATCAGAAACTTCTTGGATCAAAATTTTGAACAATTACCCGAGGGTAACTGAAACCTCCTCAGTGGCGTAGCCACGGGGGGGGGGGGGGCGGGGCCTAGCCCCCCAGATTTTATTTAGGCCCCCAGATTTTTTGCGTCCTGATTAAGTGATTGGAAAAAATAAAATGTTTGAACCAGAGGTGGCGCCAGGATTTGCCTGACAGGGGGCCAAGCTCCCAGACAGGGGAGCCAGCTTTTCAAAGCCCCGACAAAAGAGATGAGTTAGTCCAGGATTCTGCCGAATTTGAGGCGTGCGTAGCTCGCCTAATTTTTGGCTTTCTTTTTAAGAAATACTTAAAATGTGGAGTTTATTTTGAAGAAAAGGTTTAAAATTTTTGAAAGAAATTTGGCTTTTTTAAAGATCATTAAAAGTTTGGGTGCTTATTGAAGAATCTGTTCTTCATATGGGCATAATCAAACACTTTAATATATAGGCGATAGCTGAAATTCTTTTGGGGTTACACATTTAATCGAACTAGGCCTATGTGCTAAGGCTTCAAGACTAGACTATTAGTTCGCTCAAGAAGTTTTTCCCTTTTTTGAACGAAGGTTTGAAATTAGTGGCTTATTTTATTGAAGAAATTTTGGAATTGAATGGAAGAAAATTTGGTTTTTCGGTAAGATTATAATGAAAAAACTGTTTTTTTATTAAGTGATATGCCTTCAAGAGCAAAATTAGGTGAAATTGGGGTTATTAACAGAATTGGCCATGATTACTTTGTATGGACTATCCATCGAAATTGGAAAATTTTGCCATTTTTATCAAACTGAAGCTTATACTGGAAAAAATTGTAATTTTATGACAAATTTTGGGGTTTTATGGAAAAATCTCTCCTTCTTATAGAAAAATTAAGTAGGGGTGATCTGTTGTTTGTTGGGGTTTACCGAATATCATCATGCAGATTAAGGCATTTTTGATTTCACTTCATAGTACTGCCCCAAAACGAAGAATAATTTGCAGGCATACATTTTTCTGTACAGCAATCTGTTCGACCAAAGCACTTTTCAATTGCAAGTGGAGCCTCACCACCACTTGGCGCAGAGCGTACAGAATATTGTTAAAAAATCTGACTCCTCAACAGCCGAAAATGGCATTTCCCAGACTTATAACTAAAAGTAAAGCAGTCGTTATTTTGAACTTTCTTTTGAAATGAAATTTTCACTTCAATAGAAAAACCCAACGTGCTAAGTGATCAGAAAATTACCATATAAAAGGTACTGCTACAATTAGATGTAATGGTGTCGTCTTTTTTCGGTGGAACTATGCAACGGAATTGAAGACATACTTTTTTTGACTATGTTAATAATCTAAATCAATTGCAGGGTCCACTGAAAAAGATAAAATTTTCTAGGTGGCTGCCCGAACTACAGAAAATGATTTTACTTCAAACGTATTGAAAATATGTTTCGTTACAATGAATTTTCAGTTAGACTTGTGCAGAGGCATTCTCAAACGAACTGTTTATCATTATGTGTAGCTGAAATGATGGCTGAATTTCATTACCGTTGCTAGAATTCGGCTGTCAAGGCAGGCTAGCTGGCAGACCTTTGGGCACTGCATGCACATGAACAAACTCTCGTCCGATTTTGTAAGGAAAATTCGGAATTTTGAGTTTCCTTGAAGAATCTGGTCTTTTAGTAAGCAAAATAGAAAAGGTCGTCCCGGTGACTAAGTTTATCAGGCCCACACCTTTTATTGTGGGTCGGTAGATGAAGGCTCCCCGACGAAACTGGATTTTGTCATAAACAGGGGAGGGCAGCTTTCGCCGAGGAGGCATGACATTGCGCGCACGGATTGAAGATGGGATGGGATGAGGCGGTGTTTATCACTTCTTCATAGCAGAGCTAGTAAGACGTGATTAAAACCGATTCAGATACGTATTAAAATAGCGTTACAAAAGAAAAAAGTTTTTAAAGAAGAAAAAAACAGTTCATGATCATCCATTCATTAACTTAGCTTTTTTTCTTAGGCCGCCCGAAAAAATTCAGTCCTTCCTCGAAGGAAGGAGATAGGACAACATGGAATAAGGTACAAAGCTACAAAGAAGTGATTGAAATTTGATTCGGATGTGTATTGAAATAGCATTTCAAAAAAAAATATGTTCAAGATCGCCCAACCAGTAACTTCAGTCGTTGTAGGTTTTTTATTATTTTTTTTTATTTTTTTGGTCTCCCCGACGAAAACGGCGACCTTCCCCGACGGGGGGGGGGGGGGGAGGGTGCCCCGGCGAAGGGGGCATGGGCCCCGCCCCTCCCCCCCCCCCCCCCGCTGGCCCCACCCATGGTTTGAACGGAAATAAACTTTGAAGTATTTCCTTCAAAACAGTAAATAAATAAAATGTGTAAAAATTAAAAAAAAAAACATGGATAAATGTGTGTAAAACACATTTTGTCCGCACGTATAAAATCAAGTAACAACTTCAAAATGCCTACTTTCACTAAATTAGATACCGTTTGTGATCTGACACTGTCGTTTATTGCATTTCACTTAGAAGATGAAACTAAAGTCTCAACGACAAACTTTAATGTGACTTTGTCAAGTTAAGGCCCTTCCTGCCTTTCGGATGGCTGATTGATTTACTGAAAATAAGGCAATCGTACACTGGAGACCGCTCTTACACGACCATTCCTATACTTTATCATACACAAAATATGCCGTAAGCAGGTAAGGAAAAGAAACTGCCTTCGGATAATTCTTCCCTAGTCTATCCTTAACAAGTAGGCCTAGGCCTATTTCGTGCCTCACTCCTGCCCATGATAAGTGCCACTGTAGGACGATTTTTGCGACAAGTCCTCTTTTTACTAGTTGGCACTAGCGTCCGGGTGATTTTTAAAATGTCCACAAGTTCCTGATTTCATGTGTTTCCCACATGATCCATACTTCTGCTTTGCGGTTCAATTATTTTGAGAAATTTATTCGTAGTATTTTAATTTTGAATACGTAATGTACTGATGGACAAATACTGCACCATTTTGCACATTGTTTCTTTGGTGGTATGTATGTCTCTTGTAAAATCTCTACAAAAACTAAAAATATTTTGATATTTTCCATGCTCCCCAAAAAGAGAAAATCCTAAAACTTAGGCCTATAATCAGTTTAAAGTTTTGCCAAACATAGCACCATTTTGCATCTAGGAAATCTAACGCAAAGAAAGTTTCTCAGAGGGGGACACAGCTACTTTTGGTTTTCCTGTTAAAGGGTAAGGTACTGCCTTAGGTAAGCTGAAATTCATTCAAATATTGCCGCATTTGCGGCTGGGTACATCCAATTAAAACACGTGAGAAGTGCCGTTTCCGGCCATCTGGAGGGGTTTTAAAGCCCAAAATTTTCTTGTACGCTCCACGCCAACTGATGGTGGCGCTCCGCTTAGATTTAAATATTGCCGCATTTGCGATCTACGTCCTTCTGAAGTTTACAATTTTTCCCAAGGGAAAGGGAGATGCCGGTTCCCTTATTCTCATCCCCCAGGCCACAGATCAGATGTGCCCAGTTTTGGGGTCCCTAAAAAGTGTATGTATTACCATTTTTCATTGATTGATTTTTTTATTCTCATTATTTGAGAAGTCGCAGACATCAGATTCGTATTTCAAGGCTGGGTGCATCCAGCTTAAAACACATGGGAAGTGCCGTTTTCGCTCATCTGGAAGAGTTTTAAAGCTCAAAATTTTCTTGTACGCTCCGCGTCAACTGATGGTGGCGCTCCGCTTAGATAGTCTTGTCGTGCCTGACTTTCGGAGGTACCAGCCCCCCTTGTTACCTAGCCCCCCCCCCCCCAAAAAAAAAAAAAAAAAATCCCATCCTGGCTACGCCACTGAACCTCCTTTCCCAATTTAAGTCTAATTAGATCTCATTCTGCAGGTAATCATTATAGGCTAGCCCATAGCTCGGTCTCTAACAGTCGAAAACTGCACACAGTTTCCTTGGGGTGATAAAACCCAAGACATCATGAGGTGCTCAAGGTCAATTACGTAGAAAAAATCAGAAGGCCCTGAACAGTCCATTTTGTTGTTTGCTGGAGTATTACGATGTTTTTAGTATGTGATGTGTATCTTAAAGCTTAGATACAAAGTCTGGGCCCAGTTTGGACCACTGGAATAATTTACTTGAAAGGGCGTGTCCTCTGAAATCTGAAGCTGCCAAGTCGTCTCCGTGTACGTCCTGACGTCACGTATGTCACTTTCGGCTTTCTTTCGGGTCAATAACAGGGATAATTCATTGAACCGACTACTCGTTTATCCGAGTGGTACTCCCTGGTTTATCTTTGATATATGAGAGATATGCGCCCAAACTAATTTTGCCTATGCTAAACAGTGACTACTCTCAGGCTCAGGCTGTGTGCTTGCATAGTTGAATACCAACAAAAGCAGAGATATATCTGTGGAATGAAAGTACAAAATAACATTAGTCTTGGAATGAATGTATGTGAAATAAACATCTAATCCTTACTGAGAAAATAGGCATACTAGGAGAAATCACTTGCGATTCAGAGAAATTATCAATTTGAATTCCGCAATTGTAGCCGGTTTATTTATAACGGTATGTTTAAAAAACAAACAATCCTAAAATGATAACCAAGGTCAATTTCTTAACTTTTTATACATTTAATAGCAGTTAGCCAACTTGGAAAATAATGACTAGAATTTTGCTTCACGAAAGTCATCTACGAACATCAACTTTATATTTACCTGGTTGCACAGTTAACAAAATGAAATTCACTCGCCTTATGGAGTTTGGAAGGGTGTGAGCTACAGAAAGACTTTTACAGCAACGGGATACGGCACGATTTTTCAGGTATGCCCAGTTAGCCCTCTTTAAGTTGCCCACAAAGGAATAGTTTAGAAAATCGGCCACAAAAGTCGATAAAAGATCTTGGGTGAAATAAGTTTTCGTCAGATTCATTTGGAAATTAGAGGAAAATTTTTGCCTCAAGGAGATCCGTTTTCAAGGTTTAGGCAGCTTAGTATAGCCAGGGAGTTAAAACCTTTCTTGAGATAGTAAGGTCACAAAGTGTAATTCGGAGGAAATACAGCTACGTTTAGTTTCGCACGTGTGCAAAAACTTTACAGAAAACAAAACAGTGCCGCAAGGTGTAGCCAGGTTCGCAACCTGAGGTAAATATTACCATGGAGCTCCGTGGTAGCTCCATGATATTATATACACATATGGTAAGTAAACAAAACGAGCAATGGATTTGACAGATTTACAATTTTTTATGGTAATAAAGAAATAAATATTATCGGGCAATGTAATATTAAGGCAAAACTGTTTATTTTACTTTCGAAAACTACAACACGCAATTTAAAGGTACCTTGGCATCACTCCAAAGACCTGTCAGTGAGCGTAGTATTTTATCTTCATCTTTTCATGTGACGAAAATTACCTGGATTTCATTAAATAAAAATGTATCTGTTATCATTTTCGTTCATCCTTGCTTGACAAACCAAGTGCGCGGATCATGAACAACATACGCAGAGCAAGCGTTAGTCAAGTTGATCCTGTATATAAAGTTGAAGTTTGGGTCAGCAGTCAGTTTGGGTGAAATGGACCGGGTTTATTTTAAATCAGTTACTTTTGGAGTTAAGCATTTCCGACGAGGAGAAAGTATAGGCCTACGTCTAACTACCAAATTCATGATGAAACGTTCCCTCTTACTTTTTGTTACATCTTTCATTTCTGCCTGATTAACTCTTATCGCTTCAGGGAGGAAAAGAAGTCCACTACATGCAGACTTGATTAAGTCAAGTTTCATATCTGATTTATTGATTGACAGTAAAAGATGTGTTTCAATACACAAAAAGTTACGTAACATTTGGGGTTAGCTAACAGTTCAGTCAGCATGTGTTAATTGCTTTTCACGCAGTGTGAACACAATGAAAGCATAGCTCATTTGAGGGAACAGATCATGTAACAAACTCAGATATTAGTTACACCCCATACCGCCTTTGATGTACTGGGGTGTCTATGTTCCTTTTTCAAGAAGCGACGTCACAGCATGTTAGTTTTGTAATCTCAGATTTCTACCACTTGTAAATTTGGCCGGGAGCGTAAACTGAATTGAAAAAACCCGGCCAAGTTTTGGACTTTTTCACATTCATATTGCAAAGACTCGTAACCATGCTTGAACAGACCAACACAACGGTATGAAACAATATTACTTTCAGGGCGGAAATAAATTTTTCCTTCAAAAAGTGACCTTCAGAGATGAAAATTTCATGATGCAAAATGTACATGAGCTCAAATGTATCTTGATTTCAATTTTTTTTTAACTAAAATTTTAGAGTCGGCTTCTTTATCACCCGTCCAACCATGGAAGGAGGTAGTACTTCCATGGTCCAGCACGCCTTCCTTATTTGCTACTAAGGGCCTGATATGTTGATCATTTGGCGCAGTAAATGCTGCATACCGGTTAGCAGTAGTGGTTATCGGTTATTCTGCCGCAGTATATTTAGATATTTTGGAAGAAGTAGTTTGTCATGCCGCGACGACGTCATTTATGGTCCCTGTGTTCACTCTACCAAAGAGTAGTAAAATTTCGCTATGCTGGAGTGAATATGACTCTTTAGGGTTCATTTTTTTAACTTTTACTCTTCTAACGAGTGAAATTTTAAACTTTTTTATTTTAAGAGTGGGATCGCATGCAAAGGAAAGCGTCCATTATCGTTGCTTTAAGGAAGAATACAATACACTTGTCTTTATGATGCATATGGCAGTATTGGGCCATATAGTAAGCAGAATGTTAGCCTTAAACTTGAAATATAATCTTAAACCAACAAAACTCTTTATCGTTCGATGCTTAGTTTACTGAAGATTGTTTGTCTTAGTGGAGATTATATCGAAATTGACTCAGGCTGGTGTAAATACATAACAGTATAATAAATTATTTAAGACAGACGTTAGACGAAGATGACATTATCTACCTCTAGAAAAATGTAGGCCTATATATATAATGACATGCCTGTGCAGCATTGCCAGTAGATTCTCCGAGTGCTCAGATGAAAGCATTTGATCAATAGACCCTTTTCCAGATGTCTAGTACATGTGAAAATGTCTGGTAGTGTGGGATAGGATGTTGGTGTTTGTGTGTGTGTGGTTTACTGAAAAATTTGTAACATAGATCATATCTGACGGACCGGTCACAACCTTGGGGCCGCCGGACTGTGGCCCGTGGGCCTTAGGTTGGACAACCTGGGTCTACAGGTAGATTCCTCCCTAGTATTACTAGTAGAATTGGGTCTCGTAGAATAATTTTAGGGTACCGTACATCATCGATAAAGTTACCTTCAGCAATTTGGTTTACCCTAGCTAGCTGCTCGTCTAAAGTCTGAAGCATTCCAGTGCATGTGTTTCTCCCTCACAAACTTCTTATCAGTGGCAAACTGCGGTTGGTATTTATCATGGTGATATAAGTAGGTTATGGTTATGTTTTGCCGTTGAAAGACTAATATAAAATATATTATTAGGCCTGGTTTTAAAGAGAAATACAGTGATCTGTATTTGGTTTAATAGTATATATAGTCTAGCCTTTTAAAGAATGGTCATTGAGAACTATGTGACAGCTTTCCTCATTTAGTGGCAGGGGCAGCAGAAGCAAGTGTTTGGTTTAACTTAGTCTGTTAATGGGCCCATGCAATATTTTATTCTTGAAATATAATAAATACGAAAGAAACATATGGATAAAATATGAGATTTCACTTCCATTTCAAACTACTTTTTTTCTTTCCTTTTTGTCCTCTCTTTCCTGGCTCCTTTTCCTTATGAGTGGGACGAATGTTCAATAAGCTTATACGATCGTTTTCATTTGAAGGTGGCAATAAAAATGTCCTAAATGTCTTGGTATACTCTTCACTAACAAAAAATAAATAAATTTCACTCCCTGGAAGAGTGAAGGTTTTAAAATTAACTACAAAAGAGGAGGAATCAACTCCAAGAAGAGTGAAATTTATTCCAAAAGAGAGAGCCTGGCTTCACTTTTAATGAAGCAGTGCAGGTGCGGATCGGGGTGGGGGGCTGGGGGGGGGGGGCTTTTACGGCCTCAGTCTTCCTTTTTCCGCCACATCAACAATTTAACATAGGCTATGGGTAATTACTAGCAGTGCAACTCTCTCACAACCGTTTTCTCAAAGGTCAACATCCCCCCCCCCCTTTTTTGAATGTCTGGATCCGCGCCCGAAGTGCATACGTTGGTCACTGTTATTTCTGTTTATTCCTAATTTTAAAGGCAGTCATTCGTCACCCTAAACTACAGTTTCAGTATACATATATCAAAACTCTCAATTGGTACAGCTCTTTGATTGGCATCACATTCAAACAATGCATCATAGCTAAATTACACAGCATGGGCACTGAGAGTGTCTTGATTACACAGTATAGACTTGTATGGCCACTGAGACAAGCCATGAAGCAATTAACAAGGATTGTGTCTGGATAAAGATGAGTTTTAGATAAATGTGGGAGGGGCTAGAAGTAAGTAGGTTGGGAGAATTGGAACTGTTTGGGATGATGAAAATTTGCCTTTAAACTCAAATTCACGTATGGTTTTCTCATCCTTTCGGACAAAACACTGAGTGTGAATCATTTTTTTGTGAGCGAATGGACTGAGGTTTCTATATCCAGCGAACGGGTTAAAGAAATTTCATCAACTTCCCTACTTCCAGATGAAAACCTTGGATTGCTAGGTGGTCAAAACCGCTTCCTCTGTGGTAGTGACCGTTGCGTTTGATTTATTCGGATATTCACTCATAGGTAAGAAGACTACGGTATCTACCATCTACTAGTAGTTAGTTAAATGGAGTTCTACGTCCAGTTTCCAACCTATTAGTTCAAGTCAAGCCGGCCACGGCCACGGCCTTTTTTCTAGTTGTGGCTCACTGGCTTGTTTTCCCTACTCCATTGCTTATGCGGAGCATCGCTCACAACGGCAGTTGGTTCCATTTCAGAGCCTTTGGTCAACCTTCTACTAGAAAGATAGTTAAAGCCTTTCTAGTCGAGGACCCGTGTGAGGGTACAAGAGAGAGAGAGAGAAGAGGGAAATCCCCTCGTAATGTAACCCACCCCCCAAATTTCACGTTTTACACATTTTGCATTCCTCCCACCCACCTACATCACCCATCTGAAGCAGAAAATTGCCCTCCCCCAAAGGGCGTCGTCTTGTTTAGGACCGCTGGGGTGGCGGCCTTCTAGAGTCCGTTTTAACACAGAGCCTGCATGTTTCGGAAACCAACACTAATCGTAGGGTACTTCAAATAGGGTTCATTGCAGTACTGCATTGATTAAATGCCTTTATGTTGCAGTAATGCTCAAGTTCAACCAATAGCCAGTATTTTTTGTTTTATATTGTTCATAGTGACATAAATTGTTTGAACAAAACTCAATCTCAAATCATACAGTTTCGTTATCTGTTGAAAGTGTCCAGGATATTGCGAAATAAGTTTTATGTAACTATCCACGAGTTTCGAGCATGTCGAGGTGATTCACTGCGAAGCCTTCATCACGACCAAATGGCATGGTTTGCGGTATAGGATAGCCTATTCGCTGATCGGGTAAACCGCAATGTTTTATTTTTACTCTCTTCGATGTGGTTTACTAGGTACACAGATTACCATACCATAGACTGCTGAAAGAGGTCATTTAAACTACTTCTGTCATTGCTGTTAAATGGAAACCCGCAACTGTCATCAACGTCTATATAGGCGTATACCCGTACCTACCCGCGCAGCGGATAGGAAAAGTCTGCACAAGGAGGATGCCGCACAGCCTTCTACGCAGGTAAACCCGTACCTATCTAGGTGAGATGCTGACATGCGTATATTAACATGCACATGATAGGAACGTCCATGTCCCAAGACGGCCATTTGTTCTCAATATTTGGGAGACACTACATGATTTTTTCAAAAATTCACTGTATGAAAAATTTAACTGGTCAATAGGCGTTTTTCAAATATTGGGGACATGACCCCTGTCCCCCGGGATCGTCACTCATTGCAGTACGTTACACCAATGTCGGACAGATCATTTATGTTGTCCCCGATTTACAAACACACTAACTGAAGACTACCCAACAATGTTCATGGTATACAGTCTTACAGAAACAGCTGCAGATGTCACGAGACTAACTGAGAAGGTCACACGGCGAGACAAAGGTCACCACCAATCTATAATTGACACATAATAGTTTACAAACTCTTTCCCTTTAAAATACGTGGAAATATGTGAAAATACGAAGTATAATTAATCTTATAAAGCCTTTGCGTAGGACACTACACCCCCCCCCCCTCCTTGGATAACATCCATGCACTTTTTCATGAACGATTATCATGGCTTCTCCTACAAGCCTAAACATTTCCAATTGTTCCTTGTAGGAATTATTAGTTCAAAAGTTATCCAAAATAATTGCCCTACACGGTAGAACTGTCGGGTCGTGTATGGGTATATGTAAGTTGAGTAGGGTAGGCGTATGGGAACACGAGTAAGTAGAACCAGGGAGTTGCAACTGGTAGAACGTTATCAGGAAAATCGATCGACTATGTCGTACTTGCATCATCAGAAAATAAAATTGATGCGACACCCTCTTTTGACCTCAGATGTTGCAAAGCAGTGAAACAACTATATCGTGCAGGCGTGACGTCATACAGGGGCGAATGGTGATGCCTCATTTTTTCACTTTCTTTTTCGACCTTTAACGACTCTCTCAAAGATTACGTTCTCAGCGCACCGCTCCTGCCCGCTTGGGAGCAGGAATCAAAGTCTCAATTTGGAAGAACGCACTTTCACTCATCTCTTAGCATAGTTCCCCATGTGCAAATTCATCACAATAGCTTGAAGGAAAGACTGTTTTAGCTCGCTACTCAGACCAAGGTAGAGTAGTTTTCGTTAATTGTTCATGTAAAAGTGCCTGAAGGGAAAGCAGGCACGTAGCCACTGAGCCCTTTTATCCGACCACGGCCCTTTTATCAGTTGTGGCTCCCTGGCTTGTCTTCCCTACCGCCGGGCCATTGCTTATGTGTTGAGAACCAAGCACAACGACAGTATGTTCCTTTTTTGAAAGCTTTTACATGGTGACAGACAACTTCAATTGTTGTATTTCGTAATGACGTGTTCATAAATCTATGTGCTCCTGCATCCGGGAGCGTCGCCATGGAAAGGGACAATGGGACAAGTATCACACTAGAAAACTCTTTGCCCCCATGTCAACTGAGATTTGGGATTTTCAAAAAAGATGTTTTCTTTGGTCGGAG